>JAWHQI010000236.1:0-2400000 GCA_033032865.1 Dactylorhiza incarnata | reverse complement strand
TCCCGCTCTTTCTCCGATAAAATAATAGTTTTGCATTCTCGAAGTAGAAGTACTCGACAAACCCGTGTTTTAATACGACCTTGATATTTTTCTTAAGTATCCTATACTATAGACGATATGGTACGCTTGCCTTCATCAGATATAGCATTGGAGAACATCAACAACAATCGCTCTTTTAATTTTCACAAAATTCGTAAACACATATATCAAATACCATACTGTTCCAGTAGACAGTATGATCCTCATTGTTGCATGATGAGCAGTCTTCTTAATCATCTTCAGATGATGAGCAATCATCTGATGCACTCTTGGTCTTTTCAAATGATGCATGTAATGGGAATGTGTGAGCAGTGCATACCTGAGCAGGATGTGAGTCATCCTGATTTTCTTCATTTGATAGAACAACTAGCCCATATAACTCCTCATCCTTAGAGTCGTAGTCTGAGAGAGAGAGAGTGGTGCTCTTATCCCTTTTCTGGCCACAGAGCATTCTTAATCCTCAGATTCACTGTCTGAGAGAGTAAGGGGTGCTCTGATTCCTTTTTCATTAAGCCTCATAAATCTTTCTTCATCAGAATAAGAGGAACTGCAGCTGCTTCCACTTAAAGATCTGAACTTTTTGATATTAGACCTTCTCACTTTCTTCATGGAGCTTTAACTTTTTGAGCTGATGATTTGACACACCCAATATCAGATCTGTTCAAGCTATTAAGCTTTCTTTGAACAACCTCGCTCTGATACCACTTGTTAGTTTTAGGTTGTTGTCTAATCACCAAGAGAGGGGGGGGGGGGGTGAATATGTATTTCAAAATCTTTTGAGCCTCTTTCTTACTATGAAGGTTCTAGTTTAAAGATTTAGAGAATAAAAGCACATCACAAAAAACAGAGATTTATAGTGGTTCCCCTAGACAAAGTGTGACGCACGACAATTTCACGTAAGTAATTTTCATTATTTTTGTCTAAACGCAAGTATATTTATGTTATAATTAATATCCCCTATGACGATAATTGAAAACAGTGAAATAAATATCGTATGCTAATATAGGTTGCCTTCTCATTTAATTGGTATTCTAGTTAAAATGGGGAACTATTGGGGGCTTTGTGTGGGCTTATTCTGTGGCCTAAAATGCGAGCTGCTAAAAGTTCAGTATGGTGTGCTAATTATGGTGTGCTGTTAGCATTTTTGTTTTGCTAATAAGGTGCTGATAGCTATTGGTTAAGTTAATTTTTATGAGGTTGCTGCTTGGGGGGCGGTGAAGGAATACTTTATACATACTTACCGACTCTCTTTCTTTTTCTCGATCTCATTTCTATCGCGGCTACGGTTCCTCTCTCTGGGTTCGCTTGTCTTCCTCCCTTCCGTCGGCTGTGCTGGAAAAGCTCGGCAAGGTTATTGGTTTCTTCTTCGTGGTATTGCTGTTGGGCTAGTTGGAGTGCGACTTTCAACCACTGTGAGCACTATTCGTTCTCTCCCTATTTCTTTCTTGCGCAGAAATCATGAAGTTAAGAGCTTTCGTCGTAGGGTTTCGTTATACAAATCTGGAATTCATGTTGATCTTTACGTGCCTTGTGGTGATAAGTTAGGGATTTCGTTTTTTGGTTGGTCGGCTGCTTGTGATACCCCTCTTCCTTCCTGTTTCTAATTTTTTAACAGGCGGTATGATTTTCTTGGAGGAGATTTGAGCTGTTATCATTAAAATAACTTTGCTGATTGTTGGGATCAGCTATTACTGCATCTCTTGTCAAATTTGGTGGCTGTACTGGTAGGAGTTTTGGTGGTTTTCATTCTTGCTAAGCTTGGCCAACTATTTCTCTGCAATATTGTTCCATTACCTGCATATTAGAGGATTTTAATGTTGTTGTCTGTGGCCGGCTATTGCTGTTCTTCTGTCCAGTTAAAGTTGTTGTTAGTAAAGTTCCTTTTGGGGTTTTATTTACCTTGATCGGACGACTGTTGGTCCTCCTTATATGTTGGGTGTTGGAGTAGGGAAATTTATTGCATGTTGAATCTAGCTAGGCATGCTTCAATTCGATTTCAATGGGGATTTGTATATGTATTGTCTTGCTAAATCAGGTTGCCTCTTTTACAGTCCGGAATAGCTGCTTTATTGGGTTTTGTTTTCCTATTTACAGGAAGGCAAAGTATCATTTATTATTGTGGGTTCATTTGTAGTCTCACAGTTTATCTTCCACTCCTTAGACAAATCTTTAGAAAAAGGCTACGTCAACCCTTATGTCAACGTCATAGTTATAATAAGATGCAACCCCGATATAAAGACCCTAACAAAATGACCATAAACAGATATCGCGAAGGATGGCATCCCAAAACAGACGTGGCGATGACGTGAGGCGTGACATTGGAAAGGAAAAAGGGACGGTGAGACCTATTTGTTTAATTTATGCTTATTTTTCAAGCAATGTATTTTAATTAAGTACCTTATATGTAAACATATGCAAAAAGAGGAATTCTTATGGTATGTAGCATCATAATCACTGAAAATCTATGCTTGCGTTATGTATGGCCTTGAAGAAGGCAAACAAGACAAACAAGCGAATGATATTCTGAGGGGATTAATTTTCAAATAACTCACTATACTATTACGTTAACGTGTCGACACGAGGTCTTATTACGGGCGAATGAACTGCTAGCTCATGAATGAATACTATGAATATGATAAAGTCCAAACTAGTTTTGGAACATGAAGACCCTTCGGGGTGGGCCCAAAGCATGAAGCATGAATGAACCATGTATATGCATAAAGAAATGGATTCACTCGCCCCTAATAATACCTAATGAATAGAACCTATGAAATATTACTGTATGAAATGTTCTCTTACTTTTATACCTGCACATGTTTAATCTTATTGTACATGCATCCATTGATAAAACCATACAACTGCTAATGTTCTTTCTTTATATATACCACTGTTTAGATAGAATTTATGAACATGTTATTCTCACATGAACTGCTTATATGGACTTATACATAATGTTATATATATATATATATATATTTCTCACATATGTATGCAGGTTAAAGAAATAGCGCCTCACTTAGTCTTTATGAAAGACTAACGGTTTCAAATGCTAAATTTTTTAAGGTACAGGGAAGTCGCATGCAAATCAACGCTAAAGTTGCGATGAACGACTCATTACCTTAGGAGTTGTGCTTAGTTTACTTTTGTTATCAATATGTAGAAACTCATTTTTGTTGTATAATTAGTTTGGACAATATTATGTATAAACATGTAATAGTTAACTCTGTGGCCTATGACAGGATATGCATACTCATTGTGTAGTTATGTTGGGAATGCTTTATATTACTTTTTGGTGCGTGCATGGCTCAATGAAAATAGGTTATGATATGACTTTTGGTTGTGGCGGTCTGCGGGCCGTTACAATTTAGTGGTATCAGAGCCAGGTTTCAATAAGCCTGGCCGCAATGAGTATGTGTATATGTCAAAAGGTCTCTAGTAGGATATGACGACGTTATTAGGTAATGAACTTGATCTTCATTATGACAATTAATTGGTTCGTGTTTTGGTGTTAAGGATCCTCGGAGGATTGTCCAGGACGCGATGTCTGGAAGTAATGAGTCTGCACCTCAGGAACAACCACAACAGGAACATTTATCGGTGGAGCAACCAATGCGTCTGCAAGCGGAACAATAGACGCAGCCTCAGTTGACAGATATTGCTCGTTTGTTGGCGGAAGCAATTAAGATGGCACGAGAAGTCCCTCCATCTGGACCTCTCTTAGAGATTGTCGTACCGGTGCAACAAAGACATCTGGATATAGATCTGAAGCAATTCCTGGAGCTGAAGTGTAAGACCCCTCCCCTTTTTTTTTGGAAAGTCCGGGTCTTACCGCCCAGAACCGTCGTCTTGCGGTGGTACCCTCTCAAACATGGTCCCCACCACAACACGCCAATCCTGCCGGCTATTCAACTATATCCAGGCCAACCAAATTCTTAAAAGGAAGAGTGAATTAAAAGTACGAGTCCACAATAATCACCTCAAATAGAGAAACATGTCCAACAAGAGATATACATACAAAATAAGAGTACATCAGAGTGCGGAAATTAGAATAAAAGTACAACATGGGCCTAAGCCCGGTCCTCGGATGCTTTCTTCGCCTCTCTCCTGGCGAAGATATAACAATCTAAGCATCCACAAGGCTCGACTCCCTCAATGGCATATAACTCCGGCTTCTGACCTGGGTAGATGTGTAGCGTAGGTATATGAGGGGTCTTGCTTACCGGGGCTCTCCCGTCGGCAGCTGAGAGTCCAACTCCGGGCCTGTTCACCGTCTCAGGCACCACCCTCTGGGGGTTGACCTGCTCTTCCTGGTGCTCCTGTAATAATAGGGTCCACTGACCGTCAGTCTAAAAGACTCAGCATATTCCTCTCCGCCTCCACCCGCGACTCCTAGGCACCGTGCGGGAGGAGGAAACGGAGGACATCAAGGAGTAAATCAAGGAAGCAGGTGACAGGTGGTAAAACTAGCAATGTATATCAAGCAAAAGATAAGTAGCTTCTAGCTAGCAGGAGTACACTAATTAAGATTACTCTAGCAGTTCTACAATTTGGTTTGTAATTAAGAGCAAACAGTAGGAGAAAGCTACAATAGCAGTAATATGAGCAAATAAAGTAATATGAAGAGCAGCTAAGAAAATTAACCTTAACTTATATGCGTACACAAAGGCACATAAGCTAAGGGATCTGGCAAGTAATAAACTCATCGTATAAAAGAGCCCACACTGATTTATACGATGAGGTCTCGGTTATGCAGAAATGCTATGCTATGATATGCAATGCAATGATGCAGTGTTTGTATTATTATTTCATACACATGCAACTCACTCACACGACTCTGTACGTACAGACCTTTAGTTCCCACTTTTCGGAGGTAGCTAACCTCTCGGGCACCTCCCGTCGTGGTCAAACGGTGGCAGAGGAGCGGGCGTCTCCTCACCTAGGTGGGTAAGTCACACTACCAGACCTAGGCCCAAACGTACGCTGTGATACCGGTACCCGGTACTCACGAGCTCCTGCGTACTAAACTGAACTGGCCAGGCAGGGTTTAGGGAATCCGTCCCGTCGGACGCGCAGTAAAACAATCTGGCCCCAATACAACCACTAGCACTGCCGAGTCAACGAACTGCTGTCGGTGTGACGACTAAAACAGTACCGAAGACCCACCACAATTTACACACAAATAACATGTATTAGTTATTTACTACTGAGCCTTCAGCTCACATATTTGCTTCACCATTTATAAAGTAGAGCCTACCGCTCGCCAGGCTATACCGGCCTTAGAATTGAACTACAAGCATTCCGCTCGCTAGACTATACTAGTCTTATGTTTAGACTACGAGCCTACCGCTCACTAGACCACACTAGTCTTATACGTAAAATATGAGCTTACAACTCACTAGACTATACAATTCTTATATATAAAATATGAGCTTACCGCTCGTTAGACTATACAAGTCCATCCTTATACCCCGAGCCTACCGCTCGCCGGACTATCCCAGTCCATCCTTATAACCCGAGCCTACCACTCGCCGGACTATCCCAGTCCATCCTTATAACCCGAGCCTACCGCTCGCCGGACTATCCCAGTCCATCCTTATAACCCGAGCCTACCGCTCGCCGGACTATCCCAGTCCATCCTTATAACCCGAGCCTACCGCTCGCCGGACTATCCTAGTCCATCCTTATAACCCGAGCCTACCGCTCGCCGGACTACCCCAGTCCATCCTTATAACCCGAGCCTACCGCTCGCCGGACTATCCTAGTCCATCCTTATAACCCGAGCCTACCGCTCGCCGGACTATCCCAGTCCATCCTTATAACCCGAGCCTACCGCTCGCCGGACTATCCTAGTCCATCCTTATAACCCGAGCCTACCGCTCACCGGACTATCCTAGTCCATCCTTATAACCCGAGCCTACCGCTCGCCGGACTATCCCAGTCCATCCTTATAACCCGAGCCTACCGCTCGCCGGACTATCCTAGTCCATCCTTATAACCCGAGCCTACCGCTCGCCGGACTATCCCAGTCCATCCTTATAACCCGAGCCTACCGCTCGCCGGACTATCCTAGTCCATCCTTATAACCCGAGCCTACCGCTCGCCGGACTATCCCAGTCCATCCTTATAACCCGAGCCTACCGCTCGCCGGACTATCCTAGTCCATCCTTATAACCCGAGCCTACCGCTCGCCGGACTATCCTAGTCCATCCTTATAACCCGAGCCTACCGCTCTCCGGACTATCCCAGTCCATCCTTATAACCCGAGCCTACCGCTCGCCGGACTATCCCAGTCCATCCTTATAACCCGAGCCTACCGCTCGCCGGACTATCCCAGTCCATCCTTATAACCCGAGCCTACCGCTCGCCGGACTATCCTAGTCCATCCTTATAACCCGAGCCTACCGCTCGCCGGACTATCCCAGTCCATCCTTATTTCCCAAGATGCCCTTAGAGATGCTCTTCCAAATAATCTGAGCCTTCGTAGTTAATAAAGAGTTAATAGTTCTACGTGTGAAGGTCAGTGGTGGTCTAATTCATGTAAATCAGTTTCACTATTCGTGGACCGAAATAAGGTTGATGTAGATTTGGCTCCTATGGTGCGATCTTGATCACATCATATCCAAATGAGTTCCAATTATTACCATAGGATCGCAATGAGTGGTGATCTAACAACCTCATATCCTAATTTCATAAATTCTCTAGGGAATCTTAAATCATAGTTTCTATTAAAAGTAGGAGATATGCAAATAGAGATTTACACATCGAGTATTAGATTATGATCTCAATAAACTCAGGGAAAATTACCATGACATAACACTGGTCCAAAAACACCAAACCTGAGTCTCATATTATTCCAAGTGATATTTACCCTTAATTATCATTTATTACATTTGGTGTGCGTATATGGGTTTACACTACAAGTGCTATGTTAAGACTTCAATAAATTCTGGGAAAATTATTATAGCACCATATTAGTCTAAAAACACCAGATCCTAAGTCTCATATTATTCAAAGTGATATTTACCCTTAATTATCATTTATTACATTTGGTGTGCGTATATGGGTTTACACTACAAGTGCTATGTTAAGACTTCAATAAATTCTGGGAAAATTATTATAGCACCATATTAGTCTAAAAACACCAGATCCTAAGTCTCATATTATTCAAAGTGATATTTACCCTTAATTATCATTTATTACATTTGGTGTGCGTATATGGGTTTACACTACAAGTGCTATGTTAAGACTTCAATAAATTCTGGGAAAATTATTATAGCACCATATTAGTCTAAAAACACCAGATCCTAAGTCTCATATTATTCAAAGTGATATTTACCCTTAATTATCATTTATTACATTTGGTGTGCGTATATGGGTTTACACTACAAGTGCTATGTTAAGACTTCAATAAATTCTGGGAAAATTATTATAGCACCATATTAGTCTAAAAACACCAGATCCTAAGTCTCATATTATTCAAAGTGATATGACCCCCTTTTCATTTTATAACCTAAATTAGGGGTAATTTAGTAAATTCCATATCTTGGGATTTTTGTACCCAAAAATCCCAAACGACTTTTGGGAAGGCATATTGCTGCCAAGGACCCATGTCCAGCATTTCAAGCCATTGGGTTAACCCCAAAGGCTTCGGGCTCACTCCACCCCAAATTGCTAATAGACATAAAGAGCAGTCTTAGAAAAATGGCTCTACAAGGAGCTGTAGAGCTCCAAATCACTTGATCTTAAATCCTACAGAAAGTAGACATCAAGAGCTACAAAAGTTGTCTCTGCCAACTTTTCATGATATGGCCTCTAAGGCCTTCAAAAATTGCATGCAAACTACTTAAAAATCCTAGGCAGAATTATTGTGGTTTGCTAATAGATATAAAGAGCAGTCCTAGAAAAATGGCTCTACAAGGAGCTGTAGAGCTCCAAATCACTTGATCTCAAATCCTACAGAAAGTAGACATCAAGAGCTACAAAAGTTGTCTCTGCCAATTTTTCATGATATGGCCTCTAAGGCCTTCAAAAATTGCATCCAAACTACTTAAAAATCCTATAAATTGAGAAGTGTGACAAACCATATTTAAGGAATTTTACTAAGTAATATTCATCCAATAATTCTACCAAAAATCTCAGGAGTTCAAAACTAGATTTCACATGATTTTCCATGGTTTGCACAATCCCCAAATACTTTTCATCACAAAAATCTCATTTAATTAAAAAGGCAACATAAGGTAATTTATCATGATTTTCAAGTAAACAATATCTAACAATTCACACAAGATTTCCAGAGGTCCTAAATGATGTTACAAAGTGATCCCCAGAGTTTCATATTTTTCCATAAGTTTTTCCCCATGAAATTTTCCATGGACAACATTATGTGACCTAAGTCATGTTAAATCAAGGTAAGGGGTTTTTGGTCTTTGGGGTCCCCACCATTCATTGGAGTGGCATGTTTTGATATTATGAAGGTGCTGCCTAAGTTTCAAAGGCTAACACCAAGCCTTCTCTTCTGAAAATACAACAATAGACTTTGTCTATTGGCACACCAAATCACATAAGAGTAGAGGCAAACAAATTGAAATTCCTCTACAGGCAGAGATCCATTTGACCTCAAATTTTAACCATGAGTTGCTAGTACCTAGATAAGGTTATCCCCCAAATTTGGGGTCAATTGGGGTTATATAACCCCAAAAATATCGTTTATTTAATTTCCTAGGTTTTGAACAAAACTTTAGAAAAAGTACCTCCTAAAATTCTGATATTTTTACCTAAGCTAAATTTGGGTCACATGCATGCATGTACCAAGTTTCAGCTTCATAAGTACTACCAGTAACAAGATATGCACTTTTAAAATTCAGGATTTGGTTTTGACCAGCCTCACTAAAATGAGTGCTGTGAGTCCTACAGTTAACCAAATGACTTGATTCCACTTCCAAATGAGAGCAGACATCCAAGCCTACAAAAGTTGTCTCTGGCGATTTTTCCATTTTCGGCCTCTAAGGCCTTCAATTTCTGCTTGCAAAATCTGTATAAAGTGTGACAAAATTATTTGAAATAGGTTCAATTTAATTAAAATGGGCTGCGGCTATCAATCCGTCCAGATCGGACGGTCCTGCTTCATCTTCCCCGATGAGCCAAGGGCTGCGATCGATCCCGCCTGGGTGACTTCCTTCCTTCATTCCCCGGCCATACGCGGCCCACCACCGCCGGCCACCACCTCCACCACCTCCGTTGAGGTGGTGGCTAACGCCAGGCGGCGACACGGCCACCGGAGGTGGCCTCTCCGGCGATCCCGAGCAAGAAGAAAAGCTCGAGAAATCTCCCACTATCTCACATGGGATCGGGCTCAATTGAGCCCGATTTCTCTCCTAAATGAATCTAGATACTAGCACAGATGGAGGGGGGAAGGAACTTGCCTGAGCACGGCCTTGGCGGCGGGTGTTGCGGCGGAGGAAGAGTGCGTCCCTGTTCCCGACATCCATGGCGTTTTCTGTGCGGCTGAGCTCGAAAACTTCTTCTGAAGAGGGGGCTCGACTGCTCTGGGAGTTCTGAAGCTAATGGCGAGGAGAAATGAGAGGAAGAGCGAGTATATGGCTGGCTATCAATACCCGGTGATTTCCTCTATGTCGCCACCGCCCTTGTCAGCCAGTCTCAGACCTCCAGCTCACCAGGAAATTACTCCTGGGCTCACATTGATACCAGAGGAGAGTAAATTGGCCGGCATTGTATTGGGAAGGAGGGAGCGGCCATTATGGTGGCCGGCAAAGTGAGCTTCTCTCTCCTCCCCTCCCTCTCAGCGGCAGCCAGCTCAGTCCCTCTACCTGCTGGAATTCCTTGGGAAGGCAGGAGCCAACCAGGAATTAAGGAGTGGTGGCCAAGTGGCCACCCCTCCATGAATTCCTCATGAATTCAAGATTGGAGGTGGCCGGCCACCTCCTTGGTGCACCCCTCCTTGGACCCAATTTGGGCTCTAGGTAATTCAGTCCACTAGTGGGCTTAATTAGGTGGGGTTGAGCCCAAGGTTCTAAGGTTGGGTTTGGGGTTAGGTCCACCTAGCTTGGGTTTGGCTCACTTGACCCAATTAAGCTAAAGTTGGGATTTTGAGTTTGGGCTTGACCCAAGCTCACTCCACTCAATGTGACTGAGTAACATTGCTCCCCAAGGCTCCATGGACCTATTCCAAGAAGAATTGAGTTATGGTGGGGTCAAATGGGGCTTGATTGCACTTATTTGCCTATATGGGCAATTTGGGTATTATGTTGATTTTGCCCTAATTTTCCATGGTTGAATGCACACCATGGTCCATCTAGGTCTCATATACTCCCTTTAGGTTTTGGGGGTGATCAATTTGGTCATTCTAAGTCCCTTGAAGATTAATTTGGGTTTTAGCACCTTTTAGGTCAATTTGGGGCTCTTAAGAAATTGACCCAATTTCCCCAAATTGATGGCCCTATGATGGGGCTTTTGGGTCCATTAGGTCCCTTAGGGAGGTTGCCATAGGAGAGTGGCTTCAATTTGGTCAATTGGGGTTCAATTGCCCTTAATTATGGTGATTTGCCCTAAGATTGCTCATAGTTGACTTTTGGTCAATTTGACCAAATTGGTTGACCCCAAAGGTCCCTAGTGGCCTACTTGCCCTCCTAGTTGGTCATAGGGATCATGATGAGGTTATATTGGCATTTTGAAGTCTTTTGGTCACCTCTAGGCTAGGACATCCATTTTTGCTATTTGCACCCCCAAAGTGCATTCCTTCCCATTTTAATGAGTTCATGGGCCTTCCTGGCCCTCTTTGTGTACTTAACTCACCATATGAACTATTCATGGTTATGTGGGGTTTATAAGATATTTTATCCTCCCCTTTTGGTTCACTTCTCATTAGGGTGGATCATGATGGCTAAGTGCACACCATGAGTTTTTTTCACCTCTTCCATTTTCATCCTAGGGTTCTAGGTCACTTATCCTATTTTGTCATGACTTGTCATGACAAAAATCATCCAGGGGCCTAGTAGTTTGGGGGATGTTACATGAAGCCACCAGCTTTTCGAGGTGGTTTGTCCCGGTTATAGACAGAGGATTGGATCTCACGCGTTGAGACGATCTTTGAAGTGATGCTTTGTCCAGACGAGTGAAAAGTGGGTTTGGCCACGTTTCTTCTGGAAGGGGAGGCAAAGCGGTGGTGGTTAAATGTTCGAGGACGGTTGGCAGGTCGAGGGCAAGTAAGTATTTCCTGGACTACCTTTGTACAGGAATTTACAGGGTGGTTCGTACCTGAGTCAGAGAAGAAATTACTACAAGACAAATTCTTAAGACTAGTACAGGGTTCTCGATCAGTGCTGGAATATGAGACGAAATTCGCCAATTTAGCATTTTATGCGGAGACATTCGTGCCTAATGAGAAGGAAAGGTGTAGAAGATTTCAAGATGGCTTACGAGATAATATTCGATCAATCTTGATTCCTTTGGAAATCCAGGAATATGGAGCCCTGGTGCAGAAAGCGCGCTTGATGGAGATTGATGCAGAAAAGGTTCAGAGGAGAAGGGAATTTGGGAAAAAGCGGTCTCAGTGGACACCAAGCAAGGAGTCCTCAGCGAAGCCAAGTACATCATGGAAATCTAGTGAATATGGGAAGCGGTCTCACCCGACAGAGAGTAGCAGCGTAATGCAGCCTCAGAGGCCGCCTCAGGGGCAGGAACAAAAGTGTGGAAGGTGCGGAAAAGCCCACAAAGGACCGTGTTTGGTGGGCAGTAATGTGTGCTATGTCTGTTGTCAGCCTGGGCATCGTCATTGGGAATGTCCAAAACGGAAAGAAGGGGAAAGCAGTGCGAAGAGGTTTCCAGGTCATCCAAGTCAGAAGGTTTATCAGATAGTTGTAGCAAAGGAGAATGAATCTCTCGCATCATCATCAGTTCCAGTGGGCGTTGTAGAGGAAGAACGTCGCGTTCAACCTCGTGTTTTCAATCTTAGTCAACATGAGGCTACAACAGATGACACTGTAGTGACTAGTATGATTTATTCAAGTGGTTATTTAATTCGAGTTTTATTTGATACTGGTGTCAGCCATTCGTTTATATCCACTACTATATTAAAGGCAATATCGGTTAAGCCCTATGTTATACAAGACGTTCTTCATGTTACCCTGCCAAATAATCAAGTAGTTCCCTCACAACAGCGGGCGATAGTTCCTTTTGAATTGAACGATAAAAGTTTTACGGTAGATGCAGTGGTTTTCCCACTAACCGAATTCGATCTTATTTTGGGCATGGACTGGTTAGTCCAGCATGACGTAATTATTAACTGCAAACGAAAGGAAGTCACAGTAACGTGTGCAAATCAGCAGATTATTGTATTCCGAGGGTTAAAAGAGGTATCAAAAATGCTAATCTCATCAATGAAGGCCTCCAAGAAAATCAGAAAAGGATGCAATGCTATGTTGGTGCTGATTAAGGGCACTACTGTAGAAAAGAAGGACATTACGGCTGTGCCCGTAGTATGTGAGTTCCAGGAACTGTTTCCAGAAGAATTGCCGGGACTTCCTCCTAAGCGAGAAGTCGAGTTTGAAATTCAGTTAGAAGAAGGAGCAAGACCGGTTGCAAAGACGTCGTATCGTATGGCGCCGAAGGAACTGGTAGAATTAAAATATCAATTACAGGATTTAATGGATAAAAACTTTATTCGGCCAAGTACATCACCGTGGGGAGCACCGGTGTTATTTGTTAAGAAGAAAGATGGGACGTTGCGACTCTGCGTGGATTATCGCGAATTAAACAAGTTAACTGTAAGGAATAAGTATCCATTACCACGCATAGACGATTTATTTGATCAACTTGTGAATGCAAAGGTGTTCTCAAAGATGGACCTACGATCGGGGTATCACCAACTCCGAATCAAGGCAGAAGATATTTTTAAAACTGCGTTCAGCACAAGGTATGGACATTATGAGTTCATAGTAATGCCATTTGGGTTGACAAATGCCCCATCGACGTTTATGGATTTGATGAATCGTGTGTTTACGGACTACTTGGATAAATTTATTATAGTGTTCATCGATGATATACTCATCTATTCGACGTCTGAGGAAGAGCATGCGCACCATTTACTATTAGCCCTGCAACGATTAAAGGAACATCAATTATATGCCAAATTTTCGAAATGTGAGTTTTGGCTAAATGAAGTGTCGTTTTTAGGGCATGTGATCACTGCACAGGGTTTAGCAGTTGATCCTGCAAAGATTGATGCAGTTCTTAATTGGCCTCAACCGACAAATGTGACAGAGATGCAGAGTTTCCTTGGTTTGGCAGGATATTATCGAAGATTTGTCAAAGATTTCTCAAAACTATCATTACCGTTAACGCAATTAACGTGGAAAAATGTCTCTTTCCAATGGAATGAAAACTGTAAGGGGCCTTTGAGACACTGAAAGAAAAATTAACTACAGCTCCGGTGTTAACTTTACCATCAGGAACAGACAGCTTTCAAATTTATAGTGATGCATCGTATAAAGGTTTAGGATGTGTGTTGATGCAGCACGGAAAGGTGATTGCGTATGCTTCTCGTAAATTGAAGGATGCAGAGAGGAATTATCCAACGCATGATCTAGAACTGGCCGCAGTGATTTTTGCATTGAAAATCTGGCGTCACTATCTTTACGGTGTGAGATGTGAAATTTTCACAGATCACAAGAGTTTGAAGTATATATTTACGCAGAAAGAACTGAACCTTCGTCAGCGGAGATGGTTAGAGTTTATTAAAGACTACGATGTGGATATTCAATATCACTCGGGAAAGGCGAATGTAGTTGCTGATGCGCTAAGCCGTAAGAATGTTGTTGCGTCATCAACTATGAAAGTGTACAATATACAACTCTTACGTGAACTGGAGAAGATGGAAATAGTTCCTATTTTTACGATGGAGGATAAACAGTCTCATTTATTTCAGATGCAGATCAAGTATACACTAAAGGATAGAATTTTAGAGGCTACTCCAAAAGATGTGTATTTAGCAGAATTGATGGAAAAGGTAAAGAAAGAGGAAATCCAAAGTTTCACATAACAGAATGGGTTGTTGTTGATGAATGGGAGATTGTGCGTTCCGGATGTAGACAATTTGCGGAAAGATATTCTGTATGAAGCTCATAATACGCCTTACTCAATTCATCCGGGCAGAACAAAAATGTATCATGATTTAAAAGAGGATTTCTGGTGGCCTGGAATGAAGAAAGATGTGATAAAGTATATTGCGTCTTGTCATACGTGCCAAGTTGTGAAAGCTGAACATCAAAAGCCTGAAGGCTACCTTCATCCGCTACCAATACCAGAATGGAAATGGGAAGACATTGCTATGGACTTTGTTTTGGCATTGCCTCGTAGTAAACAAGGTCACGACGGCATATGGGTTATCATTGATCGGCTTACGAAAAGCACTCACTTCATAGCGGTTCGACAAGATGGACCACCTAAAAAATTGAATGAGTTATATATTGATGTAATTATAAAACTGCACGGAATTCCTCGAACAATTATCTCTGATCGAGATGGTCGGTTCACGTCAGATAATTGGAGGCAAATTCATAAGCGTTTGGGAACGAGGTTATTATTCAGCACATCATTTCATCCCCAAACAGACGGACAGTCAGAACGAACTATTCAGTTCTTAGAAGATTTATTACGTATGGTAGTGCTAGACCTTAAGGGCTCATGGGAGAAATACTTGGCTCTCGTAGAATTCTCGTACAATAATAGCTATCAATTTTCCATTCAGATGACACCTTTTGAAGCGTTGTATGGCCGTCGATCTCGAACACCTTTAAGCTGGGCTGAAGGTGGCGAAAGACAATTATACAATAAAGAGAAGGTAGATAAGTGGCACGAGAAAATTGTACTCATCCATCAAAGAATGAAAGTGGCACAAGATCATCAGCAAAAGTATTATAATGCTAGGCACCGCCTCGTGAAATTTCAAGTGGGTGATCAAGTGTGCATAAAAATTAAACCCTTTAAAGGAGCTACGCGATTGCGACGACTTGGAAAATTGAGTCCACGATATATCGGACTGCTTCCTGTCGTTGAGAGAGTTGGTGAAGTAGCCTACCGTTTGGAGCTACCTGAAGATTTACAAAGATTACATAATGTATTTCATGTTTCGGCACTGCGGAAATATATTCAGGACCCGGAGAAGATTATACCGGTTGAAAATGTGCAAATCAACTCTGATTTATCCAGCCCGACAGAATCGTATCAAATCATTGATCGTCAAAGCAAGAAGTTACGAAATCGGGATGTTAATTTTGTGCAGATATGGTGGAAAGGTCATCCACGAGACGAAGCAACATGGGAGCGGGAAGACGCTATGAAGGATCTTTTCCCTCTATTATTTACGGAGCTTGATGATTAATCAATTTTCGGGGACAAAAATTCCTAAGGAGGGAAGATTTGTGACGCACGACAATTTCACGTAAGTGATTTTCATTATTTTTGTCTAAAAGCAAGTATATTTATGTTATAATTAATATCCCCTATGACGATAATTGAAAACAGTGAAATAAATATCGTATGCTAATATAGGTTGCCTTCTCATTTAATTGGTATTCTAGTTAAAATGGGGAACTATTGGGGGCTTTGTGTGGGCTTATTCTGTGGCCTAAAATGTGAGCTGCTAAAAGTTCAGTATGGTGTGCTAATTATGGTGTGTTGTTAGCATTTTTGTTTTGCTAATAAGGTGCTGATAGCTATTGGTTAAGTTAATTTTTATGAGGTTGCTGCTTGGGGGGCGGTGAAGGAATACTTTATACATACTTACCGACTCTCTTTCTTTTTCTCGATCTCATTTCTATCGCGGCTAGGGTTCCTCTCTCTGGGTTCGCTTGTCTTCCTCCCTTCCGTCGGCTGTGCTGGAAAAGCTCGGCAAGGTTATTGGTTTCTTCTTCGTGGTATTGTTGTTGGGCTAGTTGGAGTGCGACTTTCAATCACTGTGAGCACTATTCGTTCTCTCCCTATTTCTTTCTTGCGCAGAAATCATGAAGTTAAGAGCTTTCGTCGTAGGGTTTCGTTATACAAATCTGGAATTCATGTTGATCTTTACGTGCCTTGTGGTGATAAGTTAGGGATTTCATTTTTTGGTTGGCCGACTGCTTGTGATACCCCTCTTCCTTCCTGTTTCTAATTTTTTAACCGGCGGTATGATTTTCTTGGAGGAGATTTGAGCTGTTATCATTAAAATAACTTTGCTGATTGTTGGGATCGGCTATTACTGCATCTCTTGTCAAATTTGGTGGCTGTACTGGTAGGAGTTTTGGGGGGTTTCATTCTTGCTAAGCTTGGCCAACTATTGCTCTGCAATATTGTTCCATTACCTGCATATTGGAGGATTTTAATGTTGTTGTCTGTGGCCGGCTATTGCTGTTCTTCTGTCCAGTTAAAGTTGTTGTTAGTAAAGTTCCTTTTGGGGTTTTATTTACCTTGATCGGACGGCTGTTGGTCCCCCTTATATGTTGGGTGTTGGAGTAGGGAAATTTATTGCATGTTGAATCTAGCTAGGCATGCTTCAATTCGGTTTCAATGGGGATTTGTATATGTATTGTCTTGCTAAATCAGGTTGCCTCTTTTACAGTCCGGAATAGCTGCTTTATTGGGTTTTGTTTTCCTATTTACAGGAAGGCAAAGTATCATTTATTATTGTGGGTTCATTTGTAGTCTCGCAGTTTATCTTCCCCTCCTTTGACAAATCCTTAGAAAAAGGCTACGTCAACCCTTATGTCAACGTCATAGTTATAATAAGATGCAACCCCGATATAAAGAACCTAACAATTTGACCCTAAACAGATATCGCGAAGGATGGCATCCCAAAACAGACGTGGCGATGACGTGAGGCGTGACATTGGAAAGGAAAAAGGGACGGTGAGACCTATTTGTTTAATTTATGCTTATTTTTCAAGCAATGTATTTTAATTAAGTACATTATATGTAAACATATGCAAAAAGAGGAATTCTTATGGTATGTAGCATCATAATCACTGAAAATCTATGCTCGCGTTATGTATGGCCTTGAAGAAGGCAAACAAGGCAAACAAGCGAATGATATTCTGAGGGGATTAATTTACAAATAACTCACTATACTATTATGTTAACGTGTCGACACGAGGTCTTATTACGGGCGAATGAACTGCTAGCTCATGAATGAATACTATGAATATGATAAAGTCCAAACTAGTTTTGGAACATGAAGACCCTTCGGGGTGGGCCCAAAGCATGAAACATGAATGAACCATGTATATGCATAAAGAAATGGATTCACTCGCCCCTAATAATACCTAATGAATAGAACCTATGAAATATTACTGTATGAAATGTTCTCTTACTTTTATACCTGCACATGTTTAATCTTATTGTATATGCATCCATTGATAAAACCATACAACTGCTAAAGTTCTTTCTTTATATATACCACCGTTTAGATAGAATTTATGAACATGTTATTCTCACATGAACTTCTTATATAGACTTATACATAATGTTATATATATATATATATATATATATATTTCTCACATATGTATGCAGGTTAAAGAAATAGCGCCTCGCTTAGTCTTTATGAAAGACTAACGGTTTCAAATGCTAAATTTTTATAGGTACAGGGAAGTCGCATGCAAATCAACGCTAAAGTTGCGATGAGCGACTCATTACCTTAGGAGTTGTGCTTAGTTTACTTTTGTTATAAATATGTAGAAACTCCTTTTTGTTGTATAATTAGTTTGGACAATATTATGTATAAACATGTAATAGTTAACTCTGTGGCCTATGACAGGATATGCATACTCATTGTGTAGTTATGTTGGGAATGCTTTATATTACTTTTTGGTGCGTGCATGGCTCAATGAAAATAGGTTATGATATGACTTTTGGTTGTGGCGGTCTGCGGGCCGTTACACAAAGTGTTTAGAGTACTCCACTGTCCCTCTGCGCATATCTAGCAGTGTGCTAGAGTCGGCAACCTCCACCAAAACTCAGGCCCTCAAGCCCTACAAATTCAGGCCCTCAAGCCCTACAAACTCAGACCCTCCAAGCTAAGACCCTCAAGCCCTACAAACTCAGGCCCTCAAGCCCTACAAACTCAGGCCCTCAAGCCCTACAGCTCAGGCCCTTAAGCCTTACAAACTCAAATCTATTTCAGATCTTACAACTCATATATATTACAAATCCTACAAACTCAGGCTTGTAAAAAGCCCTACAAAAAGTAAATGAGAAATTCTTCTTTAGCCTGATGAATCTGGCTTCTTGATTTGAAGAGAAAGCTATAGATCTTATCTTGCTGAGAGCAGACTTCTCTTCAATCCCTTCTTCAATCTAGAACAAAGCTTATCAGTCGATGTTGCTAGACTGAGACTTGGAGAACACAAAGTAAGATCGTTTCGTTCTCAGGTAGTTGTTCCTTCTTCATCACAGCCGCTTTTACTGTTTGATTGATTTTGCATATTCTGTGTGGTTGTTCCTTTTTTTATTGATAACTAGGGCAGACATTGATCCCTTTTATTAGACGGAGGGACCGTCTAACGGTCTACTCAGACATCCTTTAAGTGTCAGAGGCCAACTCCTTAACGACATGCATTGATTGGACCATCAGGCGGCGACATTAAATGCAGTCAGCGCGTTTTGAATTATCTTGATCAGTCTCGACGATATTGGCAACATCTCAACGATATTGGCAACATCTCGACGCCAGAGATTGTTGTCACGCTGATCCATCTTGGACTTAAACAATTCTTCAAGTCTTCTTAAATCTTCTTCAGAGAGGGATATCTCGACGATATGAGATATCTCAGCTATACTTGCACTCACGACGACATGAAGTCATCTCAATGATGTCGTCGTGAACGTCTTATCGGCTTGAGGTCTTCTCGACGATGTCGTTGAAATCATCCTGTCTTATCGATGATATCGTCTTGTTCATTCTGACTTCTCGTCGATATCGTCTTGATCATCTTGACGATAAGCAACACTTCAGCTATAAACTGTCTTCACGAGTTCTGCCTTAGTCTTCTCGACGACAAGGCTTCTTTACGACGATGTCGTCAACTTAGCTGAATGCTTTAACTTAAGACTTCTGGTGAGCTTCATTATATCAGACTTCGCAACGATATCGTCGTATGATTCTTGTTGACACGACGATACTGTGACTTGTTCAACTCTTCTTGTTCTCACGACGATATCACCGTGTATACTTTGTTGTCACAACGATATCGTCGGAATGTCCATATTATCTCAACGATAACTATCATAAGCCTTCTGCTGAGTTCTGCGAGTTGTCTCAATGATATATGAATACTTATTCAACGATATGCCCAGTCATTCTCGACGATTTTGGACTTAGTGAAATTAGTGAAGTACTGGACATATAACCTATACTTTGTAGTAAGCCTTGATCCTTCATGAGTCTTTTCAACGATGATGCTTGTTATTTCAACGATATCGTCGTGTGCATCTTGTAACACGATGATATTTGCCTTAGATGTTTTTGCTTGATCCTTGTATATTATGCTTAGTGAATATGATATTCTGACCTGTTCACGTCACATCAAATGCACATCAAATACAAATTGTACTTTATCATTGTCCTGAGCACTTCTTCAAATCAGGAACATTGTTGGGCACTATTTCCAATAGAAGGGTCATCCCCGGTGAGAATTATATCATCTACGTAAATTAGGACAATGACACGACAACCCTCTGGAGTGGCATGAATGAAGCAAGTGTGATCTGCACGGCACCGAGTGAAGCCGGACTAAAGGATAACTGAGATGAACCGTTCAAACCAGGCATATGGAGACTGCTTTAAGCCGTACAGAGATTTGTGCAGTCGACATACTCGCCCTGAATACTCCCCCTTAAGGGCAAACCCTAGAGGAGGATCCATGTAGACCTCCTGTAAATCTCCATGCAGGAAAGCATTTTTGACATCAAGCTGGTAGAGTGGCCACGCCCGAGAGGCCGTGAGCGAGATCAGAAGACGGGCACTGGTCAGCTTAGCCATGAGAGCAAACGTGGCACCAAACTCATCCGAAACCTGAGTAAAAACCTTGGCCACCAAACGAGCCTTATAGCGGTCAATGGTACCATCAACAGAGTACTTCACAATATAAACCCATTTGCACCCAACTGTGCATTTCCCGGGAGGAAGAGGAATCCGAGACCATGTCTCGGTACGATGGAGAGCAGACATCTACTCCTCCATGACATGAACCCACCGCGGGTCAAGAAGATCCGCGGTCGAAGTAGGTAGGCGAACAAAATCAACATCTCCTCCATGGCATGAACCCACTGCGGGTCAAGAAGAGCCTCAGCGGTCGAAGCAGGTAGGCGAACAGAATCAACAACAGCCACAAAATCCTGGTAAGAGGGTGAGAAACGATGGTAGGAAACAACACTAGCCACGGGTGCTCAGTAACTGAGGAACAAACACAAGTACGCTTGACCTTGCGCAGGGCAATAGGTAAGTCAACAGAAGAAGTAGAGGAGATTGGCTCAAGAGAGGTACCTGTGACCAGAAGAAGCTGTTGATCAGGTATTGAAGGAGAAGTGTGTGTATGCTGGCGGCGAGAGTAAGTCAGCAGGACAGGCAGAGCAGTAGGTGGGACAGTGGCTGGTGATGGGGGAACAACTGGGAGAGGTTGCACAACAGTAGGAAGCACAGGTGAAGGTAAATAAGCAGGGAAGAAGGGAACCTCCTCATGAAATGTCACATCCATAGAGTAAATAACACGGCGCAACTGAGGGTCATAGCAACGGTAACCCTTAGTGGTAGTTGAGTAGCCTTGTCGTCGAGTTTAGTCTGAGAAGGACGACGATCCTGGTCAAAACACACACAACCAAAGACCCATAGAGGAATAGGAAAGGCGGAGATGGATGGGTGGATGAGGATGTAGGGGGTAACGCCCCCAAGAGGACGAGGATGTAGGGGGTAACGCCCCCAAGAGGACGAGAGGGAGTCCTATTAATAAGAAAAACTGATGTAAGAAGAGCAGTGCTCCAATAGGACTTAGAGACATTCATTCCCTGAAGAAGACAACGAGCAGAGTCTAAAAGGTGGCGGTTTTTGCGTTCGGCCACCCCATTCTGCTTGGGGGTACCATGGCAAGAAAATTGGTGTAGAGTGCCCTCATTCTGGAGAAAGAGATCAAAAGGATGAGACGTGTATTCACCTCCATTGTTAGAGCGGAAGATATGAACAGACGTGCCATGCTGGGTTTGTATCATACGAGAAAAATGAGAATAGACAGATATGACCTCAGATTTATGTTTTAGGAGATAAACCCATAATAAACGATAATAATCATCAATAAAAGTCACAAAATAAGAGAAACCATCAAATGATACAACAGGGGCAGAGCCCTACACAACATAATGCACCAACTCAAAACAAGAAGTAGCGCGACTAATAGAAGGAACATACGTGTTGCGTGTGTGTTTTGACAGCTCACATACATCACAACGAAAAGGAAAAACAAAAGACACATCAAGACAAACATACAACATTCGCTGAGGGCTAGCATGGCCGAGACGTGCGTGCCAAAGCGAACTAGACGACAAAACATGGGAAGTGGAGGAAGAGGTAGGTGGGCATGATCCGGTGGTGGTAGCAACAGTGGGAGAAGGTAGCTCCAGATAGTACATCCCATTCCTCTCATCTCCCGTACCAATAGTCCTCCCGGATCTCAGGTCCTGAAAAACACAACGATTAGAAAAGAAAGTTACGGAGCAGTTTAAAGAGCGAGTAATACTACTAACAGATATTAGATTGAGAGCCAACTGAGGTACAAGAAGAACAGAGTCAAGAGAGAAAGAGGAAGAGAGAGGAACGGTGCCTCGACTGAGGACAGGGGTAACCGAGCCATCAGCAAGGCGCGCATCCTGGTGAGAACAGGGGACAACCTGAAGCAGACGGGAAGACGTACCGGTCATATGATTGGTTGCACCAGAATCAATCACCCAGGGTGACAAATCCTGGTCAACCGTGGTCACTGAGCAAGCAAACAGAGTACTTGAAGAAGAAAAAATAGTGGAAGCAGAGGCAGTAGTGGAAGGCTGAGATTGCTGAAATTGTTGAAACTGGGCCATCATATGACTGAAGTCAGAGGAGTTGGCACCCAAAGTGTGCTCGATGGGCTCAGAAGACTCGGCAGAGGCAACGGTGTGCCTGAGGACACTACCAGGAGCGCTTAGAGCCCCTCAGGTGGGGGTATAACTGATAACAGCGACTGCGGTCATGATACAGACACCCACAGTGCGAACAAGGGCCAGGAGGACCCGCATAGCCACGACCACCAGAAGAGCCACGACCGCCAAATCAACCACCTCAGTTCCAAGAGCTGGAGGTGGGAGGGCGGTAAGATATGGCAAGGGCCATCTGCTCAGGAGGAAGAGGGTAGGTAATATCGGCGCCGAAAAGAGTAGATTGTCTCTGCATACGTTCTCATGCTCTGCAACAATGGAGTAGGCCTCAAGAAGATCTAGCAAAGGTGCCATCCCCACAATCTGAGCAGGAGTAGACTCATATTCGGGGCGAAGCCCCATCAAGAGCTGACATGTCTCCCATCACTATCGTTGTTTCCGAATAAGGGTAATATCATTGGGGGACTCCAGGGCACTGAAGGCTCAAGATCGTTAAGCTCAAGAAAATGATCCTTAAGGTAAGTGAAGTATTCCTGAACGGAACGCTCCCCATGAGTGGCGGAACCGATATCCTCAAAGATGCCAAAAATCTAAGCATCAACACGTGTGCGCCCAAAGGTGCACTGGAGAGCAGACCAAAGCTCGAAGATGTCCTCAAAGTGCATGAACTGACTGAAGATGTGAGGTTCCATCGAGCACTGAATCCATCTAAGAACCATGTACTTTTCCGTCGACCACTTGACCAACTCCTCTTTCTTGTCATCCATGTCTGTCGGTTTAGGCATATGAGGGCCGCCGGCAGCCATGCAAGCTTATTCCGGCTGGCTAGAGCTATTTTCATCGATGTCGCCAATGAAGAATAATTTTTCTCATGGAGAAGGACGCTAGTAATCCATCCCGAAGAAGATCCATAGGTGTCCTTGGAATCCATGGAACAAAAGAGCAACAAGAAAAGAGAATCAAGCAATGAGGAACAAACGACATCGGCGGAAAGACAGAATCCCGCGGATGCGAGAATCAGAGGACGGGAACGCCGACCGGACAAGGAATCCTGCGGCGGAACGGCGGAATCTTGCGGATGTGGCAATCGGAGGATGGGAACACCGATCGGACGAGGAACAGGAAGCAGCGGCGGAACATCGGAATCCTCTGGATGGGAGTGCCGATGAGGAAACCTACGAACGGGGGACAAGGATTCGACGGCAATGGGACCAGGAAGCGACGGGATGGCGGAAACCTGTGGATGCGGGAGAGCCGATCGAACGAGAGTCACGATCGGGAAGGGCAGGGGAAACCACGAAACCCTATTTTCCCTCTAATACCATGTTGTAATAAGAGGAAGCTTAGATCTCCAATGTAGAGACGTAACATATAAATATATCTCAAAGTCGGATAATTACAATCATGCCCAAACACCATACACGATATTTACAGAACATATAAAATACAAATATAATAATAACTCCAATATAAGGGCGGTGTGTTTGCTCGCATCCCCCACGGGGGGGGGGGGGGGGGGGGGGGGGGGGGGGGGGGGGGTCGCACCCCCCTTAGGGGTACGACCGCCCGCTTTAGGAGGTACGACCAAAGACGCACCCCACCCACCCACCACCCCCCACCCCGCCCCTTGAGGGGTGCGGCCAAGGGAGCACTCCCGTTAGTGGGGTGCACTCTCCCTCTTTTGGTCGCACCTCTTCTGAGCGCGCAAACAGAGCTTATAAACATATTTTTCCAAGATTTTCAAGCAGTCTTATCTGATCTGGACATAAATATTGTTTTATAGGCTCTGTTTGGTACAGTGGTGGCGGTCATGAACGCAGTGAAAAAATCGCCATTCATGAACGCCCACCTAAGGAACTTCATCCACTTGAACATAAAAGTGGATGAAGTTCCTTATGTGCCCGTTCACGAATGATGGTTTTATCACCGCGTTCACGATCGACGTCGTCGTGCCAAACGGAGCCATGGTCTCCTCGTTTTGCTCTTGCAATTTATACAACTATTTTTATTTGTGAGTTTGCTTCTAAAAGTTTGGGCGCTCTATGCATCAAGTTTTGTGATTTAGCCAAGTGTTATACTTTAGAGTGTTGTAAAATTTGATATGTAACTTACACAACTATAATAAATGCATGTAAACAAGAACACAAAATAGTCATGCAAATTTATATATTCAACAATATAAATTTCAATACATGAATAAAAGCAGGAGAAATAAATGACCATCCGGCGAGTACGTCGTGGATGCTCCGGACACGCATGATCCGTGGCAAAAATCTGAGATCTGGACTGCAATCTGCCTAGCGGACGCACAAGGTTCACCGGAACCTTCGAAGTCAAAATCCGACGTCCAACCGCACCACCACAAGAGACCAACGCCACCACCGGAAAGGAAATCCAAGCCGGATCTATGTCTGCTTCTCCTCTCCACGACACCAACTTCTTCCTCGCTCCACCTCTCACAAAGGTCGGCGGCTATACACCTCCAAGACCGGCGACAACACCCTCCACAAACGCCAGCAGCTATCTCCTACAAGACCGACGACAATGCTCTTCTCCAAGACTGGCGACAAGGTTTGAAGCCGGCGGTTCCTCCGAGCGCACGAGAGAGAGAAAATAGGAGAGAGAGAGAAACGGGTGGGCGGCTCCCTAGGTTTTACGCAAGAGAGAGGGGGTGGCTTCCTATATTCATGGTGGTGAGAATCCTATTTATAGTATTAGATTCGAAAAACCTAAAACCAAGAAAAAACCTAAAAACAGAAAACAACTAAAAATAGAAAACAACTAAAAATAGGAAAAACATTTCCGGACCGAACCAAATACAACAATCACCACCTTGGTTCGGGTTCCGGAGCCACCACCTACAGGAAGCACACACTACACAAAGCACCAACTGCACTAGGTAACACTGCACGTAGCGCGAAGCACCGCCTCAAGTCTGAGGTGTCAACAGACCTGCTCCAGTTGACTCATCCCTGCTCGAGCTCAACCCTGAATGTCGACGCAACTTGATCGTTGAATCTGACTCGCCTAGTCAGACTACCAGAAGGATGATCCCCTACACCACCTCAACCATCTATACTGCCAGCCACAGAAATCAAGGGCGCAGCACCTCGCATCATGGTCCCCATCAGCCGGTACAGACTACCGCACTGCATAGCTCGCATGTGCACGGTGCGCCCTCGCGTCACCGTCAGAACTCCACCCCTCGCCGCAAAACTGCATCCTCTGTAGTCCAGTCTTCCCAGCGATATCAAATTCCTGTGCAGCTTGGGTACTAGATGTACCCGCTCAAGCCTACACACTACTCCGTCATGCGTCTGGATGTCTACCGTCCCTGTCCCCGTGACCTCACATGCTGAGCTGTCACCCAGAAAGACTGACCCAATCATCACCTCCAGTGAACTGAACATCGCCGCATCTGAGCAAATGTGATGCGAAGCACCAAAATCTAATACCTAACTATCGGAGTCACATGGACTCTCGATGATGATGAGAGTTACATCACTATCATCTGTCGTGATTACCACCGCCTTGACCGCACCATGGACGTCCCCAGAACTCTGCGCACACTGCGGACAATGCCTCCTGATATGGCCACTCTGCATGCAGTGGTAGAACGCCACTACCTTCCTCGAAGCAGATTTGGCATGTGCATTCCCAGATCCCTTCTCGAGGTGCATGCCTCGTCCATCTACTGTCAATGTCTGCTCACCCCTAGGAGTGGGTTTTGACAACATCTAGCTGGACAGTAATGCAGATGTGATCTACTCCACGTTTACTGTATCTTTCTCATACAGCAGAGTGGTCTGCATATGCTTATACGACGCCGGGAGCAAAGTAAGAAGCAATAAGGTATTTTCTTCTTCCTCCAGCTTCACACCAACCACATGCAGATGGCTAAGAAGGCCATTGAACACGTTGAAGTGATCATGCAGGTTATCACCCTCCTGCATCTTCAAGTTATACGTACAGTCGCTGCTTTAGTAACAGCCTCGTGGTCAATGACTTGCTCATGTAGAGTCCCTCAAGTTTCTCCCAAAACGTGACAACGGACTCGTCAATACCGATGTTGAACAGCAACTTGTCGTCGACGGGCATCTGAATAACGCTAGTGGCGTGCTCATCCATCTCAGTCCACTCAGAATCCTCCATCGGAGCGGGCAAAGACTCACGCCCCCGCAGCACTCGCATCAATCCCTGCTCAACCAACATGTCTTTGACCCGAATCTGCCATAGGCGAAAATTCCCTCTACCATCAAACGTATCCACAGAATATCTGGCTAACACTGTGTTCTTCGCTATCATACCTGCCCGCAGTACCTCTAGGCAATCTGATTAATTCACAGATTAGATCTGGGAAGATATGGAGCAGACCCATGTCGTCACCTACCGTTGACCCAAACCTGAACCTGAACGTCCAATCAGTCACCTACTCAGAACTTGCCTCTGATACCACTTGTTGAAAAATTTGGTGCGTAACAGACACTACTATAATAAACGCAGGTAAACAAGAACACAAGTAGCCACGCAAATTTATATATTCAACAATATAAATTTCAATACATGAATAAAAGCAGGAGAAATAGATGACCGTCCAGCGAGTACGTCGCGGATGCTTCGGACACGCATGATCCGCGGCGAAAATCTGAGATCTGTACTACAATCTGCCTAGCTGACGCACAAGGTTCACCGGAACCTTCGACGTCAAAGTCCGACGTCCAACCGCACCACCACCGGAGAACAACACCACCACCAGAGGGGAAATTCAAGCCGGATCTAAGTCCGCTTCTCCTCTCCACGATGCCATCTTCTTCCTCACTCCACCTCTCACAAAGGTCGGCGGCTATCCAACTCCAAGACCGACAATAATACTCTCCACCAATGCCGGCGGCTATCTCCTCCAAGACCGGCGGCAACGCTATTCTCCAAGACCGGCGGCAACGCTAGAGGTCGGCGATTCCTCCGAGCGCACGAGAGAGAGAGAGAGAGAGAGAGAGAGAGAGAGAGAGAGAGAGAGAGAGAGAGAGAGAGAGAGAGAGAGAGAGAGAGAGAGAAAATAGGAGAGAGAGAGAGAGAGAGAGAGAGAGAGAGAGAGAGAGAGAGAGAGAGAGACCGAAGAGAGAGAGGGGGGGGGGGGGGGGGGGGGTGGGGGGGGCGGCTCCCTAGGTTTTACGGCACGTGAGAGGGGACGGCTTCCTATATTCATGGTGGTGAGAATCCTATTTATAGTATAGGTTCTAAAAACCTAAAACCAAGAAAAACCCTAAAAGTAGAAAACAACTAAAAATAGGAAAAACATTTCTCTACGGTGATGGGCAATGATCACACGTCTTATCTAAATTTGATTTTTATCTTAATGTTTAATTTTTTGTCTCGTCTACTTATTGTTTTACAAAATAAAAAATTATATATTGTTTTAATTTCGTATTATTATAAATAAAAATACTAACAATTAAAACATAAGCATCAAACTTAAAAACAAAATATTGGTTGTAGATCGAGTGACTTGAGATGTAATATTAAATGCACATGGTCATATCGTTTTTCAATTTTGGACAATAATCAATTTTGTCTCTTACGTTTGGTGGGATATTCTCTATTGGAGTGGGTGCAAATCAATAGTTATGTTATGGATAGGAAGACTTTTTTCAAGTTGAATGAAGTTTCTTACATGAGGTCGGGCATTCACGAACGATGGTTCATTACCACATCGTTCTCGACTGCTACAACTACGCTCTGTTTGGCGCGACGTTTTTGCTCCGGTGAGTTTAGACCAAAATGTCACCATTATAGAATATATGGTTGGCATGACAACGGTTACAACCACTACCAAGACAAGAGAACTAGTTTTGAACATAATAGTAGATGAAGTTCCTTAGATGAGCTCCGTTTGGGGGGACTTATTTTCACCGGTCAAGCGGTTACGACCGCATGAACCGGACCAAACGGAGCCGAGGTCGGGCATGAGCAACGGTTCATAACCACCGCGTTCATAACCGTTGCCACCGTACCAAACGGATCCTAAATATGACCACCAGCATTCTACCGGCAAATCAATGTAATTATATTTATTTTTAATGCATCTGATCAGTCTCACTAAATATTTAATAATTTGTCAAAATTATTTTATATATGCCTTAAGAATGACTATGGTCTACAGATCCAATTTATATTGTAAGATCAAATTAATATAATTATCTTCATTTTTAATGCCTCTTACCAAAACAATTCAATATCTTATTTCTCGCCTTGGCTAATCGCAGATATCATTTTACCCATTATTTTTAATTTAGGCTAATCATGAGAGCAATATTAATTCGGCTAACCACATTATTTTTATTTTAGGCTCCGTTTGGCACGGTGGTGGCGGTAGATGGTTATGAACTGTCATTCATGAACGCCCAACCTCATCTAAGAAACTTCAACCACTTTTATGTTCAAAACTAGTTTTCTTTTCTTGGTGACGGTCGTAACCATTGTTTTTGCGCCAAATGGAGCCTTAGACTTCTAACTTTAGTATAACAAATAGACAAAAGATTAAAAATGAAAAAAAAAATCTTATAATGAATTTGGTACTAGTACAAACCAGTTGTCTTGTGATTATTGTACAAATGTCTTTCACTTTTTCATCCTTCTGCAGTTAGAGATTGAGCGGTTGGAGAGGAAGATAAAATATTGTTCTGGAATTAAGCATAAAACAGTGTTTTGAAGGATTGATGGTTCTAAATAAAGGCTATTCAAATGAACAAAACATAGTTTTTTGCATTTTCTGGAAAACACCATGAAGAGAAAACGTCAGGGAGTGAAATACACCCAAACAAACGGAGCCTTAACTTCCATTTTCATGCAAAAAACATACCAGAAGCTCCAAACGTGATCTCTTTCTGCATGACAGAACCCACTCAAACCAACCAGATGAAACATTAATGGTATGTTTGACGCCGCATTTTTGCTCCGGTATGTCCGAACGAAAACACCACCTAGGTTTGCTATGATAACTATTGCAATGGCTGCGGCAAAAAAAGACCTCATTTTGAACTAAAACATGAATGTGTTCCAAGGGTATCATCAGGCATTCGTGAACATGAATGTGTTCCAAGGGTGTCATCAGACATTCGTGAACCAGAATTCATGACCACTGCCTTCACGGCCACCACACCCGCACCAAACGGACCCTAAATCACATAAAATACTTGAAATCATGGCCAAAAACTGTTGAATCATACAAAAATCTTAAAGCATCAAAAATATACAGGGTTAACAAAAATTTCATAATGCAAAAGAGGAAGATAATGTAACAGATCGAGGGCAAGAGACGAATGGATTTACATTACTGCGTCGGAGATGGTTCACCGGTCCAGTAGGTCTTTACAGCAACCATGATCTTTTCGGGGTTGAATGGCCCACTCTCATGGTCCATGATCCGGCTCTTCCATCTCATTCCATTAGTTAAGCTTTGAATCTTCACAAGGATTTCCACGCCGTCCCTGAATATAACCGTGCCTTCCGGTCTTAGAATCCTGTCCATCTCCAAGAGAATGTAAGTGATGTCACACCTGCAACAATGGCGCTTCAGATGATTAGAGACGCAACATCCTGCATCAACGGCTTCTTTTACAGTTCAAAAGCGTAATGTTAAGATGGGTTTTGCCAAAAAGATGGATTTTTTTTAATGAATTATGAGAGAATGATGTGGCTTTGGGTGGAATTATACAGAAACCCCAGGAAAATGCACTTGTAATATTGTGGATTCAATCAAGAGAAAACTGGGAGCTTTCGTTCAATTCACCATTACCAAGTTAAGATTTGTCTGATGGAGACAGAATTAAGAGATTTAAGTCTGAAACTATCTACTACCGAAGAGTTCACTCATTAATAGTGACGATTGACAGTGGAAAAGTACAAAAAAAGAAGAGATTGGTCAGAAGCAGAGGGGTTATATTCCGACAGATATCCTTCAGCACGCGGAAAGCACCTTCAAGGGAGAAACACGCTTAATGGCGAAGGGTGGGGATGTGTAAGTGAACCTAAATGATGCAAACTTTAGATACAGTACCGGGAAAACAAACTAGAATGATGCATACATGCAAGATTGATCTGACAAAGGTAGGAAATAATAATTAACCGCACAAAGTTAAGCAAGTAGCACAATAGTTCACAAAAACTTTAAGAAGAGCGAGCAAGTTAAGTTCTCCTTCAATGGGAGCACTTTAGTCAAACGGGCAATAAGAATAGGCCGTGCAAATCAAGATCAACCAGAAAATAAACACACTAGTACACATCCATAACAATATAAGTATTCCGATTCATGCATCAACAAAAAAAATAAGAAGCCAAACTAAGAGCTCACAAGTGTAGGGGCCGTAGGAGGCGGAGAACCGAGGGTTGCGGGGCCACAGTGGCTGTCCGGAATGATGAAATGGCTGTGCGGTGGAGAACAAATATATCTTATATGTAACCTAACAAAACTTGTTTAAATATTAAGGGTCTGTTTGATGCGGCGTTTTTGCTCCGGTGGGTTTGGACAAAAATGCCACCGTCATAATGTGTTTGACATGACCAAGAAAAAAAAACTATTTTTGAACATAAAAGTGGATGGAGTTCCTCAAGTGTTGTGGGGCATTTATGAAAGACGGTTCATAACCACCGTGTTTATGACCATCACCACTGTGCCAAACAGACACTGAGTCAAAACTCAACGCACTAAAAAAATGACCAAATAGAATTGAAATTAAAGATTTCCTTTTTATCTTAAATTCTACCCTACGAAGCACTGATACGCCAAAAACAGGCCCGTACCCGTACCGAGTACGTTTCCGGTACGGGTAAGCGTTTGGTACGCCGCAATACGCATAACATCGCTGCCGCATCCCGCATCCTCTGCCGCTGTAACTTCTTCTTCTTCTTCTTCTTCTTCTTTCAGTGTTCTGTAATTTCGTAAAATCTTCTTCTTCTTTTAATTGATTATTTATGCTTCGTCTCTTCTTCTTCTTTCAGTGTTCTGTAATTTCGTAAAATCTTTCTTCTTCTTTTAATTGATTATTTATGCTTCGTGATTTATTGTTTTGAGAATTTATAAGTGCATTTTAATATATACATATATATTTATTATATTTAATACAACGTATCCCGCCGTACCCGTATCCTTGTTTTTTAAATTCTGTCGTACCGGATACGTATCGTACCCAGTACCCGTACCGAAAAACAAATCCATAATTCTCTATCTTCATATTGCAGAATAACACCAAATCCAATCTTAAGCCGAAAAAATGCATGAAAATCTAGCAAATTTTAATAAATGGATTGAATTTAGAGAATCTCACGAATAGTTGATCAGCACAGTTACTCAACAACAACAACAACAACAGAACCCATATAGTCCCCAATCATTGGGGGTATGGGCGGGGAAAGATTGGAAACAGACCTAACCTTTGGCCCTATGCACAAAGTGGCTTCTCTCAAAGGAGAAAGACCGAACCTTTGACAATAAATGCACAAAGTGGCTGCTCACAGATTACCACTGAAACAGTGGCCCCCTATACTGTCACGTTTGCTGCGGAATCATGCCCTCAAATCAAAGCCAAAGACATCAGAGAGGGCAGACCAAAGAATCCATTTTGATTTATGTGCACATAACCATGCTTCCTTCATTCAGCATCCAGAGCATTGGCCTTGCACAAATGGACGATTCGAGAAAAAATTAGAGATCATAAATGGACGATTCGAGAAAAATAAAAAAAGAGCAAAAACTTTACCTATCCTGGTAGATGTTGAAGACCCCATCGGCATGGATGAGATCATACGTCCTCGGGTAAGTTGAGAAAGCCTCGCACCAGTCATGATACGTGCCGATGAAACCCCTCTCGTAGATAACCCCAAGCGTATCCTGCTTGTGGTGTACGGGCACGACATTCATCACCCAGACTGAATATTTCATCAGTTCTGCTGCAAGCCCACCCAACCTGGCATTCATGTCCATCACATTTCGAAACCTCCCATTAGCCAAGGGTTTTATGATCCTCTTGTAATGTTCCAGCCTCTCCTTCCACATCTTGTTATCTTCTTCAAATGTCTTCAAGGTGAGCCCTGCAATAGTGCCTCTACTGATCCTTGGAGGCAGTGCCAAAGCCCGCCCCGGCCATTTCTCGACGGCACCACCGGCAACTTCTTCGACATTGTTGACTTCTGGTAGTGGGGTTATGCAAGCTTCCATTTTTCTGTACCTACAAAAAATCATAGAACTTCGCTTTCTAAAAACGTAGTAGATAAAATGGAGAAGGGGTAAAAAAAACTAATGGTCTACCAGAAGAATTTTACCAGGCTGAATCTGGATTACTGTTCTTGCAGATATGTGGAGTTTTGTATATCATTCTACTTTCTATACATTCAATATGATTGATGGGCTTCTGCCATACTGCAAGATCACCCTTCTCAATCACCTTCTTCCAGCAAAGGCGTTTTGCCAGATCCTCTATTGAGTCTTGTTCATGTTTCAGATCTTCTTCAGTTCTTTCCCATCCTCTATAATGCACCTTCCAATTGATCGGTGGACCGGAGAGGATCCAGTAACCTCCTGGTCTCAAAACTCTATCTACCTCCAGTAGATATAGGCCATCTGTAATAGAAATTTGTCAGTGAAACAATGCTACATAACTACATAATCAACATGTTGTAAGGGGAACAATAATTTACATTAAGTGCACAAGTCCACATGAGTTTTTGAGTTGGTTGACGTGGGTATGGGTCGTTGGGCGTAGCTTGTTCTGATACAATGTTAGAACCAAAGCAGCCTACGTAAAATTCATTGGTTATGGGTAGAGTGGTTCATGATCAATATTAATAAGTGCACAAAGCTACATGCAACACATAGTTCATACTAAGTTCAACTTTTACTATCACTACAAAATTAACTACAGATTATAAAACAATTTGATAGTTGTTTAAATGTTTAGAATTGGTAAAAAAAGTACGGCATTGAACTAGCGCGGTAAGTTGGAAGTTTAAGAGTGTCAAAATGTGTGAAGACTTCATCTTTTTGATACTGGCATGAAAAAAACAATAATTCAAATCATTCATGATTGCACCAGCCCAAAGAACTGAAGATTAAAAATCTCAAGATCATTTACCAATTGCATGCAAGAAATTTTTTGAAGTAATTGTTGGCACAAAAGAAGGCAGTAATATGTAAATTTAGTTATGTTTTTCATATGATACACCATTTCTTAGGACGGAAACATACCGAACTGTTGCCATGGAATCAAGCACCTAGAACAATGAGCCATATCAAAACTCCTCGCGGGGTAAGGAATTCTATCCGAAGCCATCACACCAATCATTGCCGGAACCCCTCTTTCTAATGCAAACTGCACCTGTGCCTCATGAGAATCCCTTGGTGCGAAAGACATGGCTAATATGTCTCTCTTAAGAAGATAAGCTCCCCAACTTGCAACCTTCAACAACATAAACATGGACTTAGAAAGATCTTCTCAATGAAATATAATTCTAAAAGTGCAAAACAATGAGGGTCCCTTCGTCTAGACGGAATTGGGCCCATGAATTAGAACTGAAGATCCATTTTCACTGGAATTGGACCTCCAATTTCAATTTTGAAGCCCTAATTTCGTCCAACTGAACGGACCCTGAGAGTAATTTGCGCTCACTCCACAGCCAGTGTCGAGAGCAGTCCTAATACTTCCATCAGTCAATGATATCAGAGCACCAATGTCATCAATGTAAGCATCAGCCCCTCTAGGAAACATCGTCCCTCCACCGGGGAAATGAAACCTATCGCCTTCCACTTGAATCCAGTTCTGCACTGCCTTCTCGATGCTCAACTCCCTGTGAGGAATGTTATCATACCAACTATAGTCCCTACTTTGAGGCCACTTCAAGGGGTTCTTGTACTTCGGAGGTGCGGGGATCAGGCACCTCAGGAGCTCATTTTTCGCAGGACAATGCCGCTCTCGGTACACAAGCATATCCTTTGGAAACTTCCTCGCCCTCCTTGGATCTTGGCAAGGTGTATACTCACTATACTTCAGGGCACATGCAGGAAATTTCGCGGAAGATAGCGACGACTCGTTCAATCCCACTTGGTGGTGCGCTTGGAAGTCGAGAGAGTGCGAATCGAATGATGGGGAGGTAAGGGTGCAGCCAATTTTGTTGGTTTCATCGGAAGTTATTAAATTTGAGTTGAGCGCATTGCTATTGTTTTGCCAAGCGCCGAGGAGGTAGGAAACTGTGCAAAGGCATGTTACAGCCAATATCCATGTGATGGGCTTTCTCCTACACTCCAGCTCAGCTATCATGGGAGATCCATTTGCCATTGGAGCTGCATGAGAATCGCAGAGAAATCACTTAGAACAACCATCGAACAGCTGATGGGTATGTAGAGCAGTTACAATAACAGTACAATTAACCAATATATGCATGCAATCTTAGCAAATCATGAGAAAGTAGTGTTGTTTTGCTACAGAATTACGCACTTAAACATGATGAAATATGCTACGAGCGATAGAGACTACATAAACGTTTTTTTCTCACAGAATCGAGAATCTCAAAGAGGGCAGAGCTGAGAAAGAGTTTGATTCTAACAAACGAATGAAGAATTGCTAAAAAGAAGGATTTTGATTAAGTCGTAATATCCAAAGCCTAACATGCTCACAAAAAGGGGGAAAAGGGCAAGTCCATTACAGGAAATATTTTAAAAAAAAAACAGGAACAGAGGAAGACGATCAGATAACGCCATAAAATACCAGAAAATGCAGAAAAACAAAAAGAAGAACAGAGAAGTAAGATCCTGGCATGGTTTTATTGCAAAGGCCGGGAATAATCGAAGGAGAGAGTACCTTCTATTGCGCAGCGCCTGCTCTCTCCCCTTCTCTGCTGAGTCTCCGCCCCTCTGTTAGCGGCGGCGGCGGACAAGTGGAAAGTGGAGGCGGGGTGTGTGAACGGCGTCTTTCTCGATTATCTAGTTTTATTGGCACCTTCTCCGCCGGAGAGAAGAAAGCGCAGGGAAGCTGGCCCGCTGTTTGTTGAAAATGTGACCAAATATAAGTTGACAAAAGAAAAATGTAATCCCGAAGGTTCGTTTAATGAAGGCAAGTTCAAAGATAGACACGGTCGAGTATTCCAATTAGGGACCGAGCTCACGTAATAATAATAATAATAATAATAATAATAATAATAATAATAATAATAATAATAATAATAATAATAATAATAATAATAATAATAATAATAATAATAATAATAATAATAATAATAATAATAATAATAATAATAATAATAATAATAATAATAATAATAATAATAATAATAATAATAATAATAATAATAATAATAATTAATTAATTAATTAATTAATAAGGGTGGTGTTACAAGCAAATTTATTTTGGCTTTTAACAAATCTTTACTACTAGAAAATCGATTTTTTTGAAAATGGCTAATTGAAAATCATTTTGTTACTAGAAAATCATCATGAAAATTAAAAAAAAATTGTTGAATTGAAGATTAGTTTTGCTTCATTAGTTCCGGAGTATCATTTTTCATTTAGGAATCTAAAAAAAAATAAGGACAACATTTAACACATGTTCAACAAAATATATTAGCACAGAATTACTTAAAAAGACCTTATTTTGAACCAACATTTGAACAAGCACTCATGCAGCTCTATTGTACAAATTGAAATCATTTATTACTTTTCACAGTTCTACTATACAAATTGGATGGAATACTCGATAGCTTTAAAACCATGAAGAACACACTTTTGAAGCAGCTCATGCATCTATGTGAGACTGGTGCAGTACATCAGGATAAGACACTCCAAAACCCGCAAATAAGGATCTAATGATTACGCAGAACTTTTGCATTGTTCAAATTAAATTAGACTAAGGGGGCCTGTTTGATTCCATCCTCCCCCAACAACCCGCAAATAAGGGCAAGAAAGCTGGTCGGTATTGTGTGCGGAAATGAACCGGAATCGCTGAAGGTGGTGGGATCGCTGCAGGGGAGGAAGTTTGGATCGCTGCAGAGGAGTCGTCGTCGGGTCGCCTTGGGAGCCCTAGATCGCAGAGGAGATGGGGGGACGCGAGAGGAGTCGCAGTCGGATCGGTGCACAGGAGTCGTCGTCGGATCGCTGCACATGAGTCACCGTCGGGTCGCCTTGGAAGCCGCCTAGGTTGGGAACGGACGAAAAATTAATCGCGAATGGCGAGATGGGGGATCGGGAAAGGGGAAGAAAATGAACCAGATCGATTTTAAAGGGTGATTTGTTAGTAGCCACATTATGGTATTGAATAATTACGAAAATCCAAGTTTTGTTGGTTTGCTAACAGCCAAAATGGATTTGCCATACCTTGATCTTAATCTGATTATGTGCAATGAAATAGTCTATAGATAATTGTGTATGATTGTCTAGTATGTCTCTATATATGAGTAATGTTTTATGTTAATCAATGATTCATACACTCACTAAGTTTGGTAATCTACATTTGTTCATAATCTTAGTCGTGCATAAAGCTGTCATTTAAAACCGAAAACCGTAAACCAAACTGGAATCGAACCGGAACCGCAAAGAACCGAACCGAACCGTTCGCGAATTATTTGGGTTCCGGTTTGAATTTTGGAACCGTGAACAATATTGGTCCAGGTGTAGTTCTTTCATTTTATTATCCGGACCGGAACCGCAATATAAAAGTCTCAAACGGTTTTAAGATTTTTAGAAACGATCCGAACCGGACCGAAGCAGAACTGAACCGCAACCCATTTATTACTATTATTATTATTATATTGTTATTTTTTTTATAATATATCTATAATATCTGAAACCCAAACCACAATCGCAAACCACAATCGCAACAAAGGAGGTTGGTTTTGGAGTGAACAAAATCCCACCGCACTAAAATCGTGCTGTGTGGTTTGACATTGATGCGATTTGGTGTCAGTTTTTGCAATGTACTTTTGGTTTCTATACAGTCATAATGTATTTTCAATTTACTCACATATTTTTCTGAAATATTTTATTTTAAAAATATGGAGGATATACAACTATTATTTAATAGTAATCATGAAAGACAAATCTAATTGTAGCTGATAAATTAATCAAATTAAATTAACTAATACATTCTTCAAACAAAATTTTAATTGTAAAATAAGATTTCAAGAACATAGAACCGGACTGAAGCGCATAGAACCGGACCGAACCGTTAGTGGCCGGTTTGGTTTTGGTTCTTGTTGAACCGGAACCGGGACCGTTAATACGACGGTTCCAATAATTATGCTTGAACCGAAACCAGAACCGGAACTGGTCAAACCAAATAAAATTTTGGTTCTAATTTAAAAAACCGTTACCTTAGCGGTTCGGTTCACGGTTTTAGTAGAACCGGAACCGTGACAGCTAGCCCTGTGCAAAAATATCCGAAGAACCGAGAACCGGACCGAAACCGACCCGAACCGGACGGTTCGGGTCGGTTCTCACATAGGTCGGTTCGGTTCCGGTTCTTGAAAAAACAGAACCGGCGGTTCGGGTCGGTTCTCACATAGGTCGGTTCGGTTCCGGTTCTTGAAAAAACAGAACCGGCGGTTCGGTTCGGTTCTCGGGTCCCATGGTTGGGTACCCGAGAACCGAACCGAACCGTAAAAAGAACCATATATTTGGAGTTTTGGACGGTCTGATTTTTTAATAGTTCTCGATTCTCATTCTCCCGTTACCCATCCTGGACCCGTCCGTCAAAAAAGAACCATATATTTGTAATAATGATGAGATAATTAATTTTGTACAAGAAAAGTTTTTCTTCACATATTAATGAATAAGCGCTTTATGAAAAGTTCATATGTAAGTGCTTTATGAATTATGAAAGCTAAGAGTTCATACAAATGAATAAGCGATGCATGTACAAAAAAAGTTCATATATAAGTGCTTTATGAATTATGAAAGCTACAATATATAACGTGAGATACTGAGATTCATCACAAAATACACATCTAATTTTATTATCAATATACAACCAGGCAGCCTTCGGCCTAGGCTCTGTTTGGGGTCAAAAGCAAAAAATAAAAAATTGAGATTGAATAATCGAGGGAGTTATAGAATTTAAAGAACCGAGAACCGAACCGACAATTTCGGTTCGGTTCCGGTTCTACAAATTAGAACCGTGGGTCGGTTCCGGTTCCAAAATTTTGGAACCGAACCTATACGGGTCGGTTCTTGGTTCTGAGTGGAACCGAACCGAACCGATCCGAGTTGCAGGGCTAGTGACAGCTCAAGTCGTGCATGATTATGTAGTGTAATAGATTTAACACATTAAGTTGTATGTCTAAATTAACTACACCTTCATTCAAACAAAAATTTCTTGCGCACATAAAAGTGTTATTTTAATAATATAAATGTTTGCAACAACAAGTGAATTCGGAGACCTTTGATCCAAACAAAAATTAATGAAATAATATGTCAAAGATAACTCCACCAGGCACTACTCACCCTCCTGATAAGTCTTAATGAGCATTGTGAGGTTGAGCACCTTGGAAAGAATTGTAAAGTGTCTTGTGCAAACATACTTCTTTCTATCACTTCTATTTGTACACCGGATCACTAAAAATAAAATCTTATAAAAATACTTATGTGATCCCCCAAGCAATACTTCGCTCCCTGATAAGTCTTAATGAGCATTGTGTGGGCAAAGCACCTTGGTAATTGTACTCATATTATGTGCTTTGAAAGTTTACTCTAAAATTGATGTGTGAAAGTAATTATAAGATTACAATCTTAATATTGCTGTTACTATTTCATTACATATGTCACGTGTTTTGATTATTTCACGTGTATACTTTTATCAAAACACTTTATGCACACATCATTGTTTTTCATAAAGCTTCTACTCATGAGAATTGGATCCTAATGCAAAATTACATAATTATCTAAAATCTAAAGTAAAAGCAGTAGATTGCAATGCATGATTTCTACAATGTTTTCTGTACTTGAAACACGAATTGATTACATTGTAGCTATTACCTACATTTAGGGATAGGAGGGCTAGGGGGAGAGAAGAGAAAGAGAGAGAGAGAAATTAATTTTTTAGGTAAAAATTTAATTTTTTTATAAAATAAAAATATTCATTCATATTTTTTACGGTCATTTTAAGTACTCATATGTATGTGTTTTAAATAAAAGGTAAAGTGCTCGAATACGGGCGCATCCCACTCGAATGTGGGCGCAGCTGCTCATATATATATATATATATATATATATCTTTAACTACATTAAAGAAGTATTTTAGAGTTATAGAATTAATCTTAGCAATCCAACATCCGCCAAACATTTGATCTCAGAAGAGAGAAAAAAAGAGAGGAGAGAGGGGGGAGAGAGGGAGAGGGAATCTTTATAGCCCTCCTATCCCTACAATCATGAATAATAGGGAGAGGGGGAGAGAAGAGAGGAGGAGAGAGAAATTGATTTTTTCGGTAAAAATTTATATTTTTTTACAAAATAAAAATAGAAATATTGATTCATATTTTTTTACGGCCATTTTAAGTACTCATGTATATGTTTTGAATAACAAGTAAGTGTTAAGTGCTCATATGCGGGCGCAACCCGCTCGAATGCGGGTCCAGCCTGCTCGAATGCGAGCGCAACCCGCTAAGAATAGCGAGCACGGGGAAAGCCCGTGCGAAACTGCTCGTGTGTGTGTGTGTGTGTGTATATATATATATCTTCTTTGAAGTTTTATTTTCTCTCCCATTTTCGTTTTTGTGAGATTGTATTTTGTATCTGTTAAATCATTAAATGGCACCAGAAAGCTGCAATCTTGGCAAAGATGAGGCCGAGATTCTGAAGTCCTCTTCTCCTGCATCATCATCATCATCATCATCATCATCTTCTTCCGCTGCTGCTGCTGCTCTCTCTCCTTCTCCACCAAGCCCTTCTCTCTCATCAACATCTTCACACTACTAAAAAAAAGTAGTTTTTAGGGGCTTTGGGATTCTTAAAAAGCTTTTCTTTCAATCTTAGCCATCAAATACATACCACACATTTAATCTTGGCCATCTAAAAAACTATAATTTGAATCCTAAACCGATTCTCTCTAAAGCCAGCAAAATATATTTTGGCGGCATCACCTCTTCTGCTTCCACGATCTCCTGCATTTCCCTCATCCCTCCCGCGATCTCGCCTTCCCGACTGGTGCGACCAGTCCTCTTACTCTCCCTCGGACCGCTGCAATTCTCAATCAACAACAAGAATCCTTTATCCGAACTCCCGCACGCCGGCAAAAACACATTTCGCGGCATACCTCCTCCCCCTCCCATTCACGTTGTTGCCCCTTTCTCTCCCGATGCTGCATTGCTTCTCTTCTAGGGCATCATAAGCCTAGATTCAAGGATCGATGAGAAGCCATTTTCTGCTCACAGCTTGGTTTGTCGGCGTTCGAAGGGTTTCCGGCAACTCTACTCCTTTTTCCACATCGACAAGCCCCATGGTTCGTTTTAATTTCCCACCATTCTCTTTATCCTCTGCCACCATTTTAGGGCATTCTCAATGATGATCATATATTTATAACCTTCCCCCATTCAGCAATGTCTTGCTCCATGACATCGGTGTCTTCCCTCCCCATAACTTCTCATGCAACTTTCATTTCTTTCGAGCCCTAGAGATTCATTAACTGCAACTTTCACTAACTTCCTTTATTCCCATTCCTTCAACTGCAAGATTTCAAGGTGGACGACAAGGAGAGCAAGAAAGGGATGGAGAGTAGGGTGGCACCTGTGCTTAATATTCCTACGAATTGGTCCCCTCCATCAATCTTTTATTCATGGATACAGATGAATTAGAGCTGCTTCCTATTGTTTTCCTGATGTTCAATTTTGTCAACATGTGGATTGATTTGATGTACTAATGAGTTGATCTCTTCTATTCTTATGGTGATTGTACAACCCATATTCGGCGAGTAGGTCACCTTGTACCAGACGAGTAGACCAATCGCTTCCGGCGAGTAGACTCAATGACAGCCTTACTCGCCCGGGGTGGGGTGAGGCGAGTACGCCCCCTCCCCACCGTGTTTCTTATCGACGACACTAAGTTTCTTATCGACGTCATTAAGTTTCTTATCGACGGCATGAAGTTTCTTCCCGACGACAAAGTTCCTTCTCACGCGGGGCAGGCGAGTTGACCTGGCCCCAGGCGAGCTCGCTTCAAGAGAACTCGCCCTTGGCGAGTAGGATTAGACCTACTCGCCCCACCCGTACTCGCTCAAGGAGGGGGCGAGGCGAGTTCGAGCCAACCCGACTCCTCTATTCTCCCTTAGCTATTCGCAGACCAACAGTGGGTGCGGTTAGTATTTACGAAAAGGCGCGAGGAGCTGTTCACAGACCATTTTGGTCTGCACATAGTAATTTGGTTAAGGCGGAGGAAGCTATCTGCTGGCCATCAGGACCATTTTACCCTCAAAAGATTTTACCTATAAATAGAACCCATTATGTCTCAGATCAGCACAGATCCACCCCCCCTTTGAGAGTCCGTGCTTTCTTCCTTGTGCTATCTGAGACAAGCTCAACCTCTAGTTTTTGGGAGGGGAAATCAAGTGAGATTTCCGGGTTAGTGGCGGGACCTCCTAGCTGTGGCCAGTGGGTCTACTCTTAGGAAACCACCTACCAATCTGTGAGGGCCCGTTCTCAGCTCGAAATACTTAGACCTATGGATTTGACGAAGAGAGAAGTAACTAAAGCTACTCCCCAAGTCTCGAACATAGTTGAACTGGTTTCCATGTTCCATCCTTTTTGATGCGGTGAGCATGGACTGTAGCAAGAGAAGAAAATCTCATCTGATGATCCCATGGCTGAACATGGCGAGCCGAGGACCGGCCAGGGGAACTCGCTGCCTTTGGGCGAGTTCGTGACCAAGAGCGACTTTGATCAGTTCAGGAAGTCGATGGAGGATACCATCAAGGGGCTACTCGCACCTCGCGCCAAGGCGGGAGCACCCTCACCAGTTACACCCGCCTCGACTGTCGAGGAGGGACCGAGTCAACGCCTCAGCAAGGAGGGATTTCCCGAGGACGGGGACCAGCCGCTCCGCGCTCGAGTACTCTTCGCAAGTCCGACGGAGACTCGTCATTCAGAGGGCGAGTACGACCGAGTCTGTCCAACTCGCCAGCTCGTGCCGCCCAGTCCCTTCTGCAAGTTGGTACTAACCGCTCCTGTTCCTGAGGGGTTCACAGAACCCACAATGAGTTTTTACTCCGGAAAGGATGACCCCGTCCAGCACCTGCAATGGTTCGAGGACATGGTTTCCATCAAGCAGATGACGGATGCCTTCATGTGTCGGTTGTTTTCCATAACCTTCAGGGGGAAAGCTTGGGACTGGTTCCACCAAATGCCCGCAGGCAGTATCTACTGCTTTAAAGACCCGCGCAAAGGCTTCCTGCTTTGTTTCTCCACCTCCAAGAAAAGGAAGAAGGGCTCGAAAGACCTTTTCCTTATTAAGCAAGGGCCGCATGAGGTGCTGGGGGCGTACGTTGATCGCTTCCAAGAGGAGATCCTCCTAGTTTAGGAGGTCCCAGGGCACATCCTGATGTTGGCGTTCAAGCTCGGACTGCAGCCAGGATTCTTGTAACACCCCCATCCGTTCGGGAGCATATAGCAGAAGGTCCGGCCGGGGCCCCACGCCATATACTACAAAACAAACGGGAATGTCACTTAATTGAAATATCAAACGACACTATACCACGAAGCCTAACTCAGAGCATTCTATGCGGAAGCTGAAAAGAGACAAGATAAACCCCAAAACCCGTACCCGGGTATGTCCACTTTTACTAAAAAGGAATAAATGTTTTACAACATAAAATTTAGGCACGACGGCCTTACAATTTTCCAACATCGGCGCGCAGGCCGGCCATACATGAAAAACAAAAGGAACAACAAAAAGGGGCCTTCAAGGGCCGCAGCAGCGCAGGGGCTTCAGCCCGCTATGTTCCCGCTCGGTCCAGCACCTGTACAACAAGCCCACCAAAAACGGTGGCAAAATAGGGCAACGGTCAGCTAAAGCTGACCAAATTATAACGACCCCACCCCTTCGAGGGGGTGGCAGTTCTAACCATCCCTGCAACACAAACTCAGCAGCATATATATATATATATATATAAGAGTGCGACTAGCAAAGCCCACAACAGTTCATACATATGCAACAATCACAAACGTGGGAATGGCCTCCACGTCTCGTGCTCTCAGGCACTCTTTGGTGTACTCCGCCTTCCACCACCATCCACACTGGATGGCTTTGCCCTTCGAGGCTAAAGTCGGGGGCCCGAATACCAGGGCTCTCCCGTGCTTTAATTGTGAACATACCGTAGTCCGAAGACTCTTTCCCATTGCCTCCCGACATGCTGTACGAGACTCACTAATCAGGTGTTGCAATGGTGCGGTTTCAGATTCGCCAAATGCCCGTTGTTCACAGCTCTCATTGTACAACACGAAAAGCGGGTATGGCGTCCCCTCAGCCCAGGTATTCTCAATTAGCCGGCTCTACGGGCCGCTAAGTCATCCACCAGGACACCCTCACAGGTCGGGCACACAGGTCTCAGGTCCTTTCAATAGGTGGGCACAACAACATCACCAGAACTCAGTCTGGGAGCTGTCGCCTGGCGACATTCAATGTCGCCAGCGACAGTGAACAAAACCCCATTTTGGCTTCTAGCTGTGGGTGCTTCCCGGGGCACACCCCCAGGCATTGCTGCACATGCAGTAGCACTCCCACTGCCTCAGAATGCCCAAAATTCACCAGAACCAAGTCTGGGAGCTACCGCCCGGCGATAACGCTAACGCCGGCGGTAGTGAACAGAAACTCCAATTCTGTTTCTAACTTCGGGTGCTTCCCGGGGCACACCCCCAGGCGTTGCTGCGCAAGCAGTAGCACCCTCTAGTCCTACGAAGCAGTATATCTACACGGAGTTTTCCCCGGCACGCATAATGCCAAAAAGCATCACCAATCCGGACGAACCGTCTCGGATGGGCTTCACACAGCGCGCCTACGTCCATTTCACGCGTGGACTCTACATGTATGCAAGATTTGACGGGGATAACACGAATCGACCCGTCGGAGGCCATGACCTCACCCTTTTGGGTAGGGGCCTCAACGATGCACGGAAATGGACTAACACATGTCCAAAAGAGGGTAGAAGAGATCGTTACCCTTGGCGCGCGTTTCGAAACCATGACCCGGATCTTGCTCTTCGTAGCAGCTGTCCGCGCACGCCTCCGACTTGCACACGCCGAATCGAGCTCCAAATCGACTTCTTTGCCGCGATCCCTCACCAAGCTCTAGAGAGGCTCGACTGCTCCGAGAAAAGAGAGAGAGAGAGAGCTCGGTTTTTCCCCCTTGCGGCAGCCCTAGCCGACCGAGAGAGAAGGTCGGGGAAGAGGGGCTCTGGGATCGATCTTCTTCCTTCACTGAGAGGAGGTCGAGAGAGGGAGAGATCGGGGCTCTCCTTGCCCTAGGCGGCGACGGGAAAGAGGAAGATGGGGACGGGCCCTCCTTTCCCTAGGCCGACGGGGAGAGGGGAGAGGAAGAAGGGGGCTGCTCCTCCTTGCTCCAGGTGGCGACGGGAGAGAGGGATCGAGAGGGGGCTGCCTGGGCGACGAGAGGGAGAGGGCGCGGGAGATCGGGGAAGGAGGATGCGTGCGGCTGCTTCACGCAAACGAGAGCGAGAGAAAGAGAGGGGGGTCTGGTGTTTAGGTTTTAGAGGGAGGGGGGATTTGGGGTTTTAATAAAACCCTAGTCCAAGTCTATTCGCAGACCACTCCACTATCCGCACCCCAACTCCTATTCGCACCCCAAACTCATTTTCTTTTGAAATTGAGGCGTTACAATTCTTCCCCCCTTAACGAAATTTTGTCCCGAAATTTAAAGCACAAACAACGAAATGAAATTCGTCATACCTGAGCAAACAAGTCAGGGTACTCCTCGCGCATGATCTCTTCTGGCTCCCAAGAGAGCTCCTCGCGGCCACAATTGTCCCAACGGACTCTCACCATCTTGATGGCCTTTCTCCGCAACAGCTGAATATTAGCATCAATAATACAAACCGGAGTCACCTTAGTAGTTAGGCTACTCTCCACCGGCACACTAACGGCCTCCAACACAGCATCGGGCTCTCGCACCGCCTTCCTCAACACAGAGATATGGAAGACGTCATCCAACCCACTCAGCTCCGTCGACAAGGCAAGTCGGTAAGCTGCTTGGCCGATGCGCTCGGTGATCTCGAATGGCCCTACATACCTCGGACTCAGCTTCTTCAAGCGTTGGATCCTCTACACTCCTTTGAAAGGCTTTATCTTCAAGTACACCCAATCACCAACCGCGAATTCCACGTTCCGGTGTTTGGCGTTGTAATACTTCGCCTGTCGGTCTTGGGCGGTCAACAACCGCTCCCGAATGGTCTATATCGACTCATTCGCCTCAACGACCTCTTTGCGCTTCAGCAGCTTGGTATCACCGGTCTCCGCCCACGCTAACGGAGTACGACACTTCCTGTCGTATAATGCCTCGTACGGGGCCATCTGGATACTCGCCTGGTAACTGTTGTTGTAGGCGAACTCTACCATATGAAGGTGATCTTCCCAACGCTGCCCGAAGTCCAAAACACACATTCGCAGCATATCCTCCATTGTCCTATTTGTCCTTTCGGTCTGCCCATCCGTTTGCGGATGGAAGGCTGTGCTAAACTTGAGCTTTGTACCCAATAACCGATGGACATGCCTCCAATCACCGGACGTAAACCACCCATCACGGTCGCTAACTATGCTGCGAGGGACGCCGTGTAATCGAACGATGTTCTCCACATACATCTTTGCTAGCTTCTCCACTGGATCGCTCTTCTGATTCGGGATAAAGTGTGCAACTTTAGTCAACCGATCCACAATAACCCAGATAGAGTCATTTTTCTGCAGTGACTTTGGCAAACCGTGCACAAAATCCATGGAAATATCATCAAATTTCCACTCCGGGATTGGCAACGATTTCAAGAAACCTCCTGGCCGTTGGCACTCGGCCTTCACTAGCGCGCACGTTTGACATTTTGCCACGTAGAGGGCTATGTCCTTCTTCATGCCTGGCCACCAGAACAGTCTCTTCATGTCCTTGTACATCCTTGTGCTCCCTGGGTGGACTGAATACCTTGTACGATGCGCCTCGTACATCAACTCATCGCGCAGCTCACCCACCTTGGGGACGCACAAACGGTCGCCTCTCCACAGCAACCCGTCAAGCACCTGAAACTGGGCATCCGGCCCAGTACCAGCCTCCTCCGCATAGCGCTTTAAACTCGGATCGAGTTCTAAAGCCTGGCGGACTCTATCTGCGAGGTCGTACTGCACCTCAGTCCAACTCAAACAGGCACCGACACTGCTCCTCTTCTCCACGCAAGAAATACCCAAGGCCTACAGGTCACGTATCAGGTGCTCATCGTGCATCTGAATCCAGTTGGCCTGCGCTGGAGCCCTACGACTGAGTGCATCTGCAACAACATTCCCTTTCCCTGGAGTGTAGTGGATCTCGAATGTGTAGTCCCCAAGGAACTCCATCCACCTCTGCTGCCGCATATTCAGCTCCTTCTGCGACATAAGGTACTTCAAGCTCTTATGGTCCGTGAAGATGTCGATCTTCAAGCCATACACATAATGCCGCCAAAGCTTCATGACAAATATCACGGCCGCCAACTCTAAGTCGTGGACCGGATAGTTCCGCTCGTGCACCTTCAGCTGGCGAGAGCCGTACGCTATCACCTGGCCATGCTGCTGCAGAACGCAGCCAAGGCCTCTCCCCGAAGCGTCGGTGTAGATCTCGTAGCCCTCCATGCCGCAAGGCAAACATAAGATCGGAGTCGTGGTAAGCCGCCGCTTCAACTCCTCGAAAGCCTGCGCACACGCGGGCGTCCAAATAAACTCCTGCATCTTCCGTGTCAGCGTCGTAAGAGGCAGCGCGATCCGTGAGAAGTTCTCCACGAAGCGCCTGTAATAGTCGGCCAGCCCGAGAAAGCTATAGACCTCCGCTACAGTAGAAAGAACAGGCCACTCCCTGATGGCCACAACCTTCACCGGATCTACCGCCACACCCTCTCCACTAACCACATGGCCCAAGAACGCCACGGAAGGTAGCCAGAACTCGCACTTCGAGAACTTGGCATACAGCTGGTTCCTCCTCAGAACCTCCAAGACTACTCGCAGGTGATCACCGTGCTCCTCCTCGGACTGAGAGTAGACCAGTATGTCGTCAAGGAAGACGACCACAAACCGGTCGAGGTACACTCGGAAAGTCCGGTGCATCAAGTCCATAAACACCGAAGGCGCATTAGACAGCCCAAACGGCATCACGGTGAACTCATACTGCCCGTACCTTGTACTAAAGGCAGTCTTCGGGATGTCGCACTCCCTGATCCGCACCTGATAATAGCCGGACTTCAAGTCCAGCTTCGAGTATACTGTCGAACCAACAAACTGGTCGAACAAGTCGTCTATCCTCGGAAGAGGATACTTGTTCTTCTCGGTCAGCTTGTTTAGCTCCCGATAATCGATGCAAAGCCGCAGGCTACCGTCCTTCTTTTTGACAAAGAGGACCGGTGCACTCCAAGGTGAGGAACTCGGACGCACGTAGCCCTTCTCAAGCAGCTCCTGCAACTGCAGCTTCAATTCTGCCAACTCCTTCGGAGCCATACGATACGGCGAGCGGGCTACAGGCTTAGCGTCTGGCACCAACTCAATCGTGAAATCTATCTCCCTCTGCGGGGGAGCACCGGGGAGCTCGCTCGGGAACACATCGGGGAACTCTGAAACTACCGGAACATCCACTAGGCTGGGCCTCGGCGTTGAAGCCTCCACTAGAGCAAAGAATAACTTTGCTCCCCGTCGCACTGTCTTGGACACCTGGAGAGCAGACATCAGCATCTTGCTCGATCCACGCATGCCCGCAAAGACCGTCTCACGATCGGCACACTGCCCAAACCTCACCTCCTTGGTGGTGCAATCGATACACGCACGCTGTTCTGACAGCCAATCCATTCCGAAGATTACATCGAACTCAACCAGGGGGAGTAACGATGCTTTCAGGTCATACTCCTGACTTCCAACTAGAACTTTCACACAGCAACTCCTCTTCACATGCATCGAATATTCATTCGGCAGTAGGACCTCCAGTCCATCTGCAGAAGCAATCGACGGCGCACCAATACGTTGGACGAAGTCGGACGATAAGAAGGAGTGCGAAGCTCCAGTATCAAAAAGCGCCCTCGCAGGAACGCCTAAAACATTTACGAAACCTACGCCGCCAAACAAGATTAGCATGAACAATAAAACAGGTATATAAAACAGTAAGAACTGTATCTTAAATTATACCTGTCACGACGTCCTTGGCTTTGATAGCCTCCTGCTGACCAAGATTGAAGACTCTGGGCTGCGGGGGAGCCATACGGGAGGCAGTGGACTCAGCTGCCTTCCCCTTCTCAGAATAAGATGACCCAGTCTTCTTCTCTGGCCTTGGAAGCCCACTGCGGCAGTCCCGAGAGAAATGGCCAGGCTTGCCACAAGTAAAACAAATAAGAGGGCCACGTCCAGACGACGCGCCCGAAGTAGAGGGAGCTGGCCCAGACAATCGAGCCTTCTTCCAGCGATTCATCCTCCGCAACTTCGTCGCACTCGGCGCCTTGCCCTCCGGCACTGCCTCGACCACAGCCACCTTGCCCTTCTCCCTGAGCATGTACTGCTCAAGCGCTCGGGCTGAACCAACGAGGGTCATGAAACCCTGCGTCAACGGCCCTATCAGAAGGTGCCGCAACTCACTACGCAAGCCTCCGTAGAACCTATTCACCCTTCTCTCCTCGTCATCGAAAGAAGTTCCAGCGTAACGCCCGAGGCGGGTGAACTCATACAGGTAGTCATCAACCAGTCTACCACCCTGCGTCAGAGCCAGGAACTGGTTCTCCATCGCGATCTGCTGCGCCTGAGGCACATACCTTGCCAGGAAGATTCTCGAGAACTCTTCCATCGGCACATCAACCAGTCGCCTTCCCGCAAACTGACGCTTCTCTACCTCATCCCACCACCGCCTGGCTTCCTTTGCCAACAAGAAGGTAGCAAAGGTCACTTTCTGCGCTTCATCTGACTGTGTCGCTGTAAGAATTCGCTCCATATGCGACAGCCAGTCCTCGGCCTTAGCTGGGGATTCAACCCCGGTAAACGGAGGAGGTCGAAAACCCATGAAGTGCTTCAGTTGTTGCTCAGGAGCACGCCTCACGGGGACTTTCTCCACTCTTAGTGGCTCTGGGGCCACTTCCTGCACTGGCGGTTGACCTTGCCTTCCAGGCTGGCCATTCAACGCAGCTAGAACGGCTTCTAGCCGAACCAACTCAACAGACGGAGGTGTAGGAGCCTCAGCAGACCCGCTACTCTCAACCACGTCATGGAGACGCGACGGTCCCGCTGCACTTCGAGTGTCCTACACAAGTGCATCACACAGTTAGGCGACAACACAGTCGCAACTAACAACAAAAGGAACACTCAGGTTCCAAAATCATGCAATTATTGTTGGTTTGTTGTTACATTTTATTCCTAAGTGGACATTTTTTGGGTTTATTGTACGTCTCGACGGTAGCGCACACACGTGCTCACCACCCCTTACAAGAATTCGTCCATGAATTCCTTAGAAGGATACCGAACCCTAGAAGCTGATACTAATTTGTAACACCCCCATCCGTTCGGGAGCATATAGCAGAAGGTCCGGCCGGGGCCCCACGCCATATACTACAAAACAAACGGGAACGTCACTTAATTGAAATATCAAACGACACTATACCACGAAGCCTAACTCAGAGCATTCTATGCGGAAGCTGAAAAGAGACAAGATAAACCCCAAAACTCGTACCCGGGTATGTCCACTTTTACTAAAAAGGAATAAATGTTTTACAACATAAAATTTAGGCACGACGGCCTTACAATTTTCCAACATCGGCGCGCAGGCCGGTCATACATGAAAAACAAAAGGAACAACAAAAAGGGGCCTTCAAGGGCCGCAACAGCGCAGGGGCTTCAGCCCACTATGTTCCCGCTCGGTCCAGCACCTGTACAACAAGCCCACCAAAAACGGTGGCAAAACAGGGCAACGGTCAGCTAAAGCTGACCAAATTATAACGACCCCACCCCTTCGAGGGGGTGGCAGTTCTAACCATCCCTGCAACACAAACTCAGCAACATATATATATATATACAAGAGTGCGACTAGCAAAGCCCACAACAGTTCATACATATGCAACAATCACAAACGTGGGAATGGCCTCCACGTCTCGTGCTCTCAGGCACTCTTTGGTGTACTCCGCCTTCCACCACCATCCACACTGGATGGCTTTGCCCTTCGAGGCTAAAGTCGGGGGCTCGAATACCAGGGCTCTCCCGTGCTTCAATTGTGAACATACCGTAGTCCGAAGACTCTTTCCCATTGCCTCCCGACATGCTGTACGAGACTCACTAATCAGGTGCTGCAATGGTGCGGTTTCAGATTCGCCAAATGCCCGTTGTTCACAGCTCTCATTGTACAACACGAAAAGCGGGTATGGCGTCCCCTCAGCCCAGGTATTCTCAATTAGCCGGCTCTACGGGCCGCTAAGTCATCCACCAGGACACCCTCACAGGTCGGGCACACAGGCCTCAGGTCCTTTCAACAGGTGGGCACAACAACATCACCAAAACTCAGTTTGGGAGCTGTCGCATGGCGACATTCAATGTCGTCAGCGATAGTGAACAAAACCCCATTTTGGCTTCTAGCTGTGGGTGCTTCCCGGGGCACACCCCCAGGCATTGCTGCAAATGCAGTAACACTCCCACTGCCTCAGAACGCCCAAAATTCACCAGAACCAAGTCTGGGAGCTACCGCCCGGCGATAACGCTAACGCCGGCGGTAGTGAACAGAAACTCCATTTCTGTTTCTAACTTCGGGTGCTTCCCGGGGCACACCCCCAGGCGTTGCTGCGCAAGCAGTAGCACCCTCTAGTCCTACGAAGCTGTATATCTACACGGAGTTTTCCCCGGCACACATAATACCAAAAAGCATCACCAATCCGGACGAACCGTCTCGGATGGGCTTCACACAAAGCGCCTACGTCCATTTCACGCGTGGACTCTACATGTATGCAAAATTTGACGGGGATAACACGAATCGACCCGTCGGAGGCCACGACCTCACCCTTTTGGGTAGGGGCCTCAACGATGCACGGAAATGGACTAACAAATGTCCAAAAGAGGGTAGAAGAGATCGTTACCCTTGGCGCGCGTTTCGAAACCATGACCCGGATCTTGCTCTTCGTAGCGGCTGTCCGCGCACGCCTCCGGCTTGCACACGCCGAATCGAGCTCCAAATCGACTTCTTTGCCGCGATCCCTCACCAAGCCCTAGAGAGGCTCGACTGCTCCGAGAAAAGAGAGAGAGAGAGAGCTCGGTTTTTCCCCCTTGCGGCAGCCCTAGCCGACCGAGAGAGAAGGTCGGGGAAGAGGGGCTCGGGGCTCGATCTTATTCCTTCACTGAGAGGAGGTCGAGAGAGGGAGAGATCGGGGCTCTCCTTGCCCTAGGCGGCGACGGGAAAGAGGAAGAAGGGGACGGGCCCTCCTTGCCCTAGGCCGACGGGGAGAGGGGAGAGGAAGAAGGGGGCTGCTCCTCCTTGCTCTAGGCGGCGACGGGAGAGAGGGATCGAGAGGGGGCTGCCTGGGCGACGAGAGGGAGAGGGCGCGGGAGATCGGGGAAGGAGGATGCGTGCGGCTGCTTCACGCAAACGAGAGCGAGAGAAAGAGAGGGGGGTCGGGTGTTTAGGTTTTAGAGGGAGGGGGGATTTGGGGTTTTAATAAAACCCTAGCCCAAGTCTATTCGCAGACCACTCCACTATCCGCACCCCAACTCCTATTCGCACCCCAAACTCATTTTCTTTTGAAATTGAGGCGTTACAATTCTTCAAGATGGAGATCACCCGCAATCCTCCCATATCATTCGAAGAGCTGATTGATCGGGTCGCAAGGCAGATCGAAGGTGAGGCGACCAGTCTGGAGTTCATGGCTAAGCTAGATAGGCTAGAAGGAGGAGAGAAGGAAGAAGCGGGAAGCAGCCGGCGGGAGGCTAAGAAGAAGGAAGAGCCAAAGAGGCAAGAAGGAAGAGGGTTCTGGGAGAACAGAGATTAGCGTAACCAGGAGAGAAGGTTCCAGCCCCACCAAATCGGTTGGCCCGGAGACCCGCGGGAGGAGGTTACCAAGGGAGGCAGGGAAGAAGGGCCTCCCCAGAGCATTGGGACCGCTGCCATTCTCCCGAGAGGAGACAAGGGCAGTGGAGGCAGAACCAAGCGCCTCCCAGGGAAGCAAATGTGATCAGGAGGGGGTGAGGGCAGGGATGTTGTAAGGATATCAGATCCAAAATCAACGGTCTCAGTTAAGCACGATTATAGCAACGACAGAGATGGCAGCATTAAAGGACACGCATCGATCCCATCAAATCAGCCATCTCAAGGTGGAGATAGCGATGATACGCAACCAGCAGGACAAGCATATCCCAAGAATGGCTAAACCGCGCCAGCTCAGCTAAATCCAACGGCTCATCATCATTGACCTGAAGACCTCCTATTTTGTCTTTTGTATCAGCTTTAATGTAACGATTATATATCGAACTCTATATGTGTATCAGTTCCCATATTATAATGCATGCAGAATTTATCTCAAAGCTTTTCGTCACCTTCTACCTCCTTTCTTCTCACTCTCCTCCCAGCCTCCTCCCCTAGGGCCTTCTGTCGGAGTTACCTCCCAACCGACCATGTCTTCCCTATCCGCGTGATCGTTACATTTGGTGCTCTCGTTGAGATCTTTCGATCCCGCATTATCTCACCATGGGCGAAGGACTTCGCTCCCTCGCCGAAGTTAAGGCGGCCCTCCAGGCCGAACAATCCACTAGATCAGCACAATTGGAAGATATGCACCAACGCCTACTCACCGAACTGACGCAACAAACCAAGCAACTCCAGCAACAATTTACCAAGGAATTACAAACAAAAGAAAATATGTTGGCTCGTCAAATTCTGGAAACCAAGGACCAAACGGCGGACCAACTTACGGATCAAATGGCATCCTTACGCCGCGACATGCTTCTACAGTTCGATAACTTGCAAAAGACCATGGTGAAAGGCACCACCCCAGAGCAGCAATCTCCCACCGTCAGCGAGGAGGCTCACGGCGTTCGACGCAGCCCGGAGATATTTCACGGACAAACTTCAAACGGACTTCTCGGCTCACCACCAATGGGACATCAAACTCAGGTAGTTTCTGACCGCCCCGGTAATTTAGAAGTTACTTGTCCTCGTTTTTCCGAGGGAGACCCCATGGATTGGCTATACGCTTTACGGCAATATTTCGAGTACAACGCATCCGCACACAGGACTATCTCCTGATTGCTGCTTTCCACTTGGACAAACCCGCCTCCAAATGGTACCATGCTACCCTCCACGACCACCCCGCCCTTACCTTTCCACTATTTGTCGATGCAATCCAAAAACGTTTTGGACCCTCCCTTTATATCAAACCCGCCGGCCTCTTAACTAAATTACAACAAACTAGCACGGTACTCCAATATAAAACCGATTTCGAGGAACTCATCACCAAGGTACCTGGACTCACACCTGACTTTATTTGTGACATGTTTGTATCAGGCCTCAGGGACAACATTCGGGGACCCACCCTGTTGGCCCGACCATCGGAGATCCACGACGCGTACTCAATAGCACGCATGTACGAAGACCAGCTCACTAAAGACACCAGATCACGCCCCAATTTTTTCCCACACCAGCCACCAACCCACCGCGAACCAACTAGGTTTCCACATCAACCTTTCAAACCTAAATTTCCACCGATCAAAAGACTGTCCCCAGCCGAACTCCAGGCCAGACGCGACAAGGGACTTTGTTATAACTGTGACGAGAAATTTCACGTCGGACATCGCTGCAAAGGGAAGGGCGCCCTACTTTATCTCGTTGGCACTGAAGAAGAAGACGAACTCACCGACGACCCCAACTACGTTTCCGCTCCGGAGGAGGAGGGAAACGCCACAATGATTTGCCTCCAAACTCTCACGGGCTCACTTCCTGACCACGGACTACGCATGACTGGGTACATCAACAACCAACCACTTCAACTATTCGTCGACAGCGGCAGTACACATAACTTTATATCCCCACGCATGGCCAAATTCTTAAACCTTCCAGTCCTAGCGGTCCAAAATTTTCCGGTGTTCATGGGAAACGGCTCGACCGAAACTTGCAAAGGCAAGTGTCGGGACAATTCACTGCTCATCCAGACCAATCTTTTCAGGGTTCACCTATATGTCCTGGATATCGAAGGGACCGACCTCATCTTGGGGCAGAGTTGGCTCAAGACACTCGGTCCAGTCACAATGGACTATGCTCAGCTAACCCTCTCTTATTCGACCACGGAAGGACAGGTGACCTTAATAGGACATACGAAAGGCTCAATTCAAGGTCCAGTTTCAACATCGCAGTTAATGAGGATGGTTGCCGTCAAACCATCCGCAATGTGTCTTCTTTTTTCCAAAATCAGTTCCCAAACTTTCCCACCAACACCAGAAACCATAGGAAGATCCTTTCCCCCACAGTTCACTCAACTTTTGAACACGTTTTCTCACATATTTCAGGAACCACGCTCGTTACCCCCACAGCGGGACTGGGACCATTGAATTACGCTCACCAACAACGCCAGCGCACCCAATTTAAAATCATTCCGCTACCCATACCATCAGAAAAACGAGATTGAGCGTCTAGTGGCCGAAATGCTCGAACACGGGCATATTAAACCAAGCACATCCGTATTCAGTTGCCCGGTTCTTTTGGTAAAAAAAAGGATGGGACATGGCGTTTTTGCGTGGACTACAGAGCACTAAATAAATTAACCATCAAAGACAAATTTCCCATCCCCACCATAGACGAGCTTCTGGACGAACTTTTCCACGCCCGCTACTTTTCAAAATTAGATTTACGCTCAGGATATCATCAAATCAGGATGAACGGGGCGGATACCCACAAAACGGCATTCCGCACTCACAATGGTCATTATGAGTTTCTCGTAATGCCATTTGGATTAACCAACGCCCCTTCAACCTTCCAAGCACTTATGAATACCATCTTCCAACCTTTCTTACGAAAGTTCATTGTCGTGTTCTTTGATGATATACTAATTTATAGCGCAACCGAGAAAGAGCATTTTTCTCATCTCAAATTAACCTTGACTACATTAGCGCAGCATACCCTCTTTGTTAAATTATCCAAATGCTCCTTTTTATCCAACAAAATAGAGTTTTTAGGCCATATTATCCACGAGGGCAAAGTAAGCCCAAATCAAAATAACATTTTATCCATTGAGCGATTCCCCACCCCCTCCAATCAAAAACAGATTAGGGCCTTTTTAGGGCTAACCGGCTACTACCGAAAGTTTATACGAGACTACGCCCGCATTGCTCACCCCCTAAACGATTTGCTTAAAAAAACTTCTTTTTATTGGAATACCAGCACTCACGAAGCCTTCACCCAGCTCAAAGATAAGTTACTATCATATCCAATACTCACCCTCCCCGACTTTAGCAAATCATTTCTATTAGAAACAGACGCCTCCGGTACAGGCATTGGGGCAGTCCTTAAGCAAGGTTCTTGCACCATTGCTTACTTTAGCAAAAAATTATCCCTCGTAATGCAAAAAAAATCTACATATATAAGAGAGCTTTACGCAGTAACGGCCGCAGTATTAAAATGGCGCCAGTATTTGTTGGGCCATCAGTTTGTCATCTTAACCGACCACCAAAGCCTGCACCACCTGCTGACCCAACAAATACAGACCCCCGACCAGCAGGTATTTTTATCCAAACTTTTAGGATATGACTTCATTATTCAGTATAAAGCAGGAAAGAACAACCAGGCAGCCGATGCCCTGTCAAGGATCCCAGAAATTCCTGAATGCCCAGCCTTAGTAACAGAAGACCATGACTGCCCAGCCACCCCAGCTGAACTTCCTGAAGGTCCAGCCGCCTTGAACATCATCACCAGCACCTGGCCAATATCACCTCTCCTGGACGGCCTCGAAGAAGATTACAAGCAGGACACCTTGGCTCAGCAATTCCTGCTATCCCCCCAGACACACCCAGAGTGGCACAGGACCGGTAACATTATTACATACAAACAAAAAATATACATTCCACACCACTCAGCAATAAAGAATAAGATCCTCATGGAAACACATTCCAGCCTGGCTGGGGGACATTCAGGAATCAAGGGGACCCTCCACAGGATCAAATCACAATTCTTCTGGCCCAACATGAAGGAAGAAGTCACAAATTTCATCAAAAAATGCAATATTTGCCAAAAAGCCAAAGCAATCAACCATTTACCCTATGATCTTCTACAACCCCTACCAACCCCTCACAAGTTATGGTCAGACCTAACCATGGACTTTATCACCCATCTTCCTAATTCTAAGGGATTTACAATTATTCTAGTTGTCGTCGATAGGTTTTCAAAAGCAGCCCACTTCACCCCCCTAAAACATATCTCTGCCCCCACAGTCGCACAGGAATTCTGGAACTGTGTAGGCAAGCTTCATGGGATACCTGAATCAATTATATCTGATCGAGACACCATTTTCTTAAGCAATTTTTGGGTTGAACTTTTCAAATTACAAGGCACTCTGTTAAAATATAGTTCATCCTACCACCCCCAAACCGATGGGCTCACAGAAAGAGCTAACAGGACTTTAGAGCAATATTTAAGGATCTACTCACATAACACCCCACACAAATGGTCTTTTTTTTAAATTTAGCAGAATATCACTATAATACCTCATATAACTCGTCGACCAACACGACCCCCTTTGAGGTCATGTATGGTCGACCACCCCCCATTTTGATTCCTGCAGGGAGCACCAGCAATGAAGCTGTGGAAATGACTTTAAGAACTAGAGAAGAAATATTACAAAGCCTCAGGGAAAATATGCAACGTTCCCAACAGAGGATGAAAAACCAGGCCGATAAAAAAAGGAAAGAATTAAGACTCAACAAAGACGATTGGGTTCTTCTAAAATTACACCCATATCGCCAGCTCACAATGCGAAGACAACAAGGAAAAAAGTTAGGGCTCAAATATTATGGCCCGTATCAGGTGACAGAGATCATAGGAGAAACATCATACCGCCTCCTCCTCCCTCCCGCTTCAAAGATCCACCCAGTTTTTCATGTATCCCTGTTGAAGCCCTACGTAGGAGATCCAAGGTTACAGGTAAACGACCTACCAGATCTAAGTTGGGAAAATAATCCTCTACACCAACCTATGGCCGTCATCAGCACCCGAGTGATCATGAGACAGGGCCATGAGATCCCACAAGCTCTAATACAATGGCAAGGCCTACACCCTTCAGACAGTACATGGGAAGACATCTCTGATTTCAGAGACAACCCCCAAATCCAATCTGAAATACAACAACATCTGAACACTAAGGGAGCAGACATATCAGCAATAGCTTGGACAAAAACAAAGAAAAGGACACCTCGACCACGACCACTACAGGAAGAAGAAGAAAACCTAGCGATCTGGGGAACCCAGAAACAAAGAACTCCAAAAGAAAAGAAAATCATGCTCCAACTCAGCGCAGCACCAGAAAAGTCAGAAGAAGAAGGTAATCAACCCCAAACATCACCAGAGAAACCAGATAAGGAAGGAAAGTTACCCCAGACTCCCGAAGTAGCGAGTTACAGCCATCAGAGCCAACTAATTCTGACCAGGGCCACCATCATCACTGCCTTCTCAGCTACTTCCTTGGAGATCGGCGCAAAAGCACCACCACCACCACCAGTCTCCCCCTCGCTACCGGAAGAAGAAAGATCCAGAAAAAAAAAGAACGCTGAGGACAGCGTCCTTAAAGGGGAAGGCTATGTAAGGATATCAGATCCAAAATCAACGGTCTCAGTTAAGCACGATTATAGCAACGACAGAGATGGCAGCATTAAAGGACACGCATCGATCCCATCAAATCAGCCATCTCAAGGTGGAGATAGCGATGATACGCAACCAGCAGGACAAGCATATCCCAAGAATGGCTAAACCGCGCCAGCTCAGCTAAATCCAACGGCTCATCATCATTGACCTGAAGACCTCCTATTTTGTCTTTTGTATCAGCTTTAATGTAACAGTTATATATCGAACTCTATATATGTATCAGTTCCCATATTATAATGCATGCAAAATTTATCTCAAAGCTTTTCGTCACCTTCTACCTCCTTTCTTCTCACTCTCCTCCCGGCCTCCTCCCCTAGGGCCTTCTGCCGGAGTTACCTCCCAACCGACCGTGTCTTCCCTATCCGCGGGATCGTTACAGATGTGGAGGGAGACCGCAACAGCCTCGAGCTGAAGAGGAACATCAGGCGGTGCTCTATTGCGACTTCCATCAAGTGGAGGGCCATGTGATGGCCACGTGCCCCGAGTTCATAGAGTTGAGGAGAGGAGCAGGAGTAGCCCAGGAGGGGCGAGAAGGAGGAGGAATGTTGAGGATCGAGGGGGGAGGAGCCCCCTCCCAGAGAAGGTGTGAGGACCGTGGAGTTCTCGGAGCTCACGAAGGGATTTGCGTCATCCACGGGGGAGGGGGGTTGGAAGCAACTCACAAGGGTATCCTTCACGCCGTTTACCGCCGAAGTGTGGCCTCGACTTCCCAGACACGCCCACCAATAGGGGAAATTACTTTTTCGGAAGAAGATATGTTGGGGAACGAAAACCCCTTCCATGATGCGGTGGTGATCAAAGCCACGGTGGAAAACTACATGGTCTCCCGCATCCTCGTAGATAACATAAGTTTCGTCAATCTAGTCTTTAAGAAGGCGTTCAATGCTATGAAGGTGGAAGAGAAGAGGGTTACCGCATCGGAGGGACCGCTCTTCGGCTTCTCTAGAGAAAGAAAGGAGGTAGAAGGAGGAGTGGAGTTGGTTGTGACGTTGGGGGGGGGGGGGGGGGTACTACCAAGTGTTGCAGGTTTGTCATTGTCGACATTCCTAACAGCTATAACGCCATCTTCGGCAGACCCCTCATCAACGCGTACAGGTGCGTACCCTCATCCTATCATCAATGCCTCAAGTATAATCAAGGAGGGTTACAGATCAAGATCCGGAGCGACCCCAAGGTGGCGAGGCAGTGCTACCTCAATGCCGTCAATACAATTAGCTGGAAGGAGGAGGCCGAGGTGGTAGACCAGGTGATGGAAGAGATGACATGACTGGAGGAAACTGAAGAGGTGGAGGAGAAGGAGATCGTTTTCGAAGGCGGGAGGCCAGGGAAGGTGAAGATCAGCGGGGAGATGGAAGAGGAAGACAAAGAGAAGTTCTTGTCCTGCATCCAGGAGAATGCTGACATCTTCGCATGGAGCGCAGCGGATATGCCAGACATTGATGCGGACGTCGCCTGTCACCATCTCAACTTGGACAAGGGAGTCCACCCCATCCAGCAAAAGAAGAGGGCGACCGCCAATACGTTGGTTGAGCCCCATCAGGGAGGAGGTCCGGAAGCAACTGGAGGCAGAGTTTGTGTCGGAGATCCAGTACCCAGGCTGGATCTCCAATATTGTAATGGTTAAAAAAGGAGATGGAAAATGGCGTATGTGTATTAATTTCTCTCTTCTTAATAAAGCTTGCCCCAATAATTGTTACTCTTTGCCTAGAATCGACGAGCTAGTAGATTCGGCCGTCGGATTCCCTGTCATGAGTTTTCTAGATTCTTTTTCTGGTTATCATCAAATCCGCATGCACCCTGCCGACGTCAAAAATGTTTCTTTCATCACCAACGACGGGTGCTATTGTTATATGATGATGCCTTTCGGACTTAAGAACACAAGAACTACCTACCACTGAATGATGGACAGTGTGTTCAAGGAGAAGAAGGGGCGAAACCTGGAGGTATATGTCGATGACCTCATGATGAAGAGCATGAGTGTAAAGGAGAACCTCCGTGACCTGGAAGAAACCTTCACCACACTCCGAAAAAATAAAATGATGTTGAACCCGGCCAAGTGTGTTTTCGGACCCGGGAAGGGCAAGTTCTTGGGTCACCTCTTGACGCTGGTAGGAGTAGAACAAAATCCAAACAAAGTTAAGGCAATCATGGAGATGGAAGCACCTAGGAATCTCAAGGAAGTTCAGCGCCTGACAGGTCATTTGGCAGGGCTGAGTCGGTTCCTCTATAAGTTAGGAGAGAAGTGCTCACCGTTCTTCAAAACTCTCCGAGACAATAAGAAATTTGAGTGGTCGACAGAGTGTCAAGGGGCCTTCGAGAGCCTAAAGCTCCAGCTGGCACATGCATCCTTGTTGCAAGGGCCTAGGGAGGGGGAGGACCTCTTCTTGTATGTCTGGGTAGGAGCCGAAGTTGTGAGTTCAGTTCTGGTCCGCGAGGAAGGAAAGTGACAACTCCCTATCTACTACGTAAGTTGGGTCTTGCGAAAGGCCGAGCTGCGATACCCCATCCTGGAAAAGCTGGCATTCGCCTTAATAATGTCAGCCCGAAGACTCCGACCTTACTTTCAGGCCCATCCGATCAAGGTGGTGACTGACCATCCTCTCCGCAGTATCTTGGAAGGAGTGGAACACTCGAGAAGATTGTCCAAGTGGTCGGTGGAACTCAGCGAGTTTGATGTTACCTATGTCCCTCGACTGGCCATGAAGGCCCAACCCATGGCCGATTTCTTGGCCGACTACACCGTGGAAGTGGAGGAAGAGGAAGCACCCCAGCGAGTGGCTTGGGAAATGTTCGTAGATGGAGCATCGGGGAAGAACTCCTATGGGGGAGGCACCATCCTGATTAGCCCCCAAGACACCAGAATTGAGCAGGTCGTTAGTATCCATTTTCCGGTCACAAACAATCAGGCAGAGTATGAGGCCGTCATCGCAGGGCTCCACCTAGCACTGGAACTGGGAGTCCACGACATCAGAGTACACTCCGACTCGATGGTGGTCGCCTCCCAGGTTCGAGGAGAGTTCGAAGCAAGGGAGACGATACTTCAGCGCTAACTGGTAAAGGTCAAAGGTTTGGTAGGCACCTTCAAATCCTTCTCCATACAGCATGTCCCAAGGGAGGAGAATGCCCAAGAAGATCGACTAGCCAAGTACGGTCCCTTGGTCGGAGGTACAGCCACCGGGTTGTTTCGACCTTCTATCGAAGAGGGTGAGATGATGGACATCGATCAACCTTCGTCTTGGATGGATCCCCTGGTTACTTTCTTGACCACGGGCGAGCTGCCCTCGGAGGTTCGGGACAAGTGGCGATTCAGGTATAAATCGGCTTATTATTTATTAACTGACGGGGTGCTTTACAGGAAGACTATGTACGGTCCCCTGGCAAGGTGCATGTCCGAGGAAGAAGCCTCCCAGGTCCTGGAGGAGATTCACGCAGGTGAATGTGGAAGCCACTCGGGGAGCCGAACCTTTAAGAAAAGGGTGCTGAGAGAAGGATACTTCTGGCCCACCATAAGAAAGAATGCAGATGAGTTCGCAAAAAGGTGCTCGAAGTGCCAACTCTATGCCCCACTCCAGCTACAACCAACCCATCATCTCTGATCAATCACCACCCCCTGACCCTTCGCTATTTGGGGGATGGACCTGGTAGGATTGTTCCCTCTGACAAGTGGGCAAAGAAAATATCTCCTGGTGATGATCGACTACTTCTCCAAGTGGATGGAGGTGAAGGCCCTGGCCAAGACAACCTCCCTAATAATGAAGAACTTCATTTGGGGAGAGATCATATGTAGGCATGGCCTACCCTTGGCCATCGTCACCGACAACAGCCCGTAGTTCGCCAGCCTCGAACTCACAAACTTCTACAGCCAACTCGGCATCGATCTCCACTTCGCCTCAGTTCATCATCCAAGGAGCAACGGTCAGGTCGAGGTGGCCAACAAAATCATTGTCAACCTGCTCAAGAAGAAAGTTGAAAACTTGAAGGGAAACTGGGTGGAGCAGCTCCCCTCAGTCCTCTGGGCTTTGAGGACTACCCCCACCACGACGACTGGCGAAACACCCTTCAAGCTATCTCACGGTTCAGAGGCCCTCATCCCGGTGGAGTTTGAGGTCTGAAGCCCTGGGGTGGTTGCAACAGAAGATGGAGACGAGGGATGGAGGCTCGAGAATAAAGATGAGCAGTGGCTTGCATTGGATTTCATGGAGGAACTTTGCGACCAGGCCATGATCCGCCAGGAGGAGATCAAGCAGAGGATGGCAAGACACTTCGACAAGCATGTTCGAATCAAGCAATTCGACAAAGGGGACTTGGTCCTCAAAAAGGTGGATACATCCAGGAGGTCCGCGACGGTAGGTAAACTCCACCCTAATTGGGAGGGTCCATATATAGTTTTTGAGGTGTTAAAAATAGGCGGGTACCGCCTGCAAAATGTCGAGGGAGAACTCCTGGGAAACACTTGGAGTGGAGATGACTTGAAGCGTTTCTATTCCTAGTAGCGATGTAATATCATGTACACCTTTTTTATCATGCTAAAATAAAGATAACGCTTTCTGTTGCAAATGTGTAGCGCTCCACTATCTAGGCAACAAACACTGAGTAACGAGACCCTTCTATGTCCTGGAGCAGAGAGTTGATGTAGACCAGGCCGTAGAACTGGGCTCCTCCCCTGCAGGCTGGCTACTTGCCCCCTCGAGTGAAGTTCTATGTCCTCGAGCAGAGAGTTGTCGTAGACCAGGCCGTAGCACTGGGCTCCTCCCATGCAGGCTGGCTACTTGCCCCCTCGAGTGAAGTTCTATGTCTTCGAACAGAGAGTTGTCTAGGCCGTAACACTGGGCTCCTCCCCTGCAGGCTGGCTACTTGCCCCCTCGAGTAAAGTTCTATTTCCTCGAGCAGAGAGTTGTCGTAGACCAGGACGTAGCACTGGGCTCCTCCCCTACAGGCTGGCTACTTGCCCCCATTGAGTGAAGTTCTATGTCCTCGAGCAGAGAGTTGTCGTAGACCAGGCCGTGACACTGGTCTCCTCCCCTGTAGGCTAGCTACTTTCCCGGCCCCTCGAGTGAAGTTCTATGTCCTCGAGCAGAGAGTTGTTGTAGACCAGGCCGTAGCACTGGGTTCCTCCCCTGCAGGCTGGTTACTTGCCCCCTCGAGTGAAGTTCCATGTCCTCGAGCAGAGAGTTGTTGTAGACTAGGCTGTAGCACTAGGCTCCTCCCCTGCAGGCTGGCTAATTGCCCCATCGAGTGAAGTTCTATGTCCTCGAGCAGAGAGTTGTCGTATACCAGGCCGTGACACTGGTTTCCTCCCCTGCAGGCTGGCTACTTGCCCCCTCGAGTGAAGTTCTATTCCTCAAGCAGAGAGTTGTCGTAAACCAGGCCGTAGCACTGAGCTCCTCCCCTATAGGTTGGCTACTTGCCTCCTCGAGTGAAGTTCCATGTCATCGAGCAGAGAGTTGTCGTAGACCAGGCCGTAACACTGGGCTCCTCCCCTACATGATGGCTATTTGCCCCCTCGAGTGAAGTTCTATGTCCTCGAACAGAGAGTTGATGTAGACCAGGTCGTAGCACTGAGCTCCTCCCCTACAAGCTGCCTACTCGCCCCCTCGAGTGAAGTTCTATATCCTTGAGCAGAGAGTTGTCGTAGACCAGGCCGTAGCACTGTGCTCCTCCCCTGCAGGTCGGCTACTTGCCCCATCGAGTGAGTTCTATTCCCTATAAGATGCTAAACCTTATGCTCATTCTAGGAAAGGGCGGAGAAGTGCGAGGCGAGTACCTCCGACACCCCTTCAACACGAGACCGACACCAGTACTCGCTCGCTGCCTCACAAAAAACCCCAGTACGGGTGCACGAGCATACAACACTACAAACCCCTTGCTAATCTTCTCATACTCTTGGCGAGTAACGGTGGCCCGGGTGCCAGATCTACAGGAGAGATGCCCCTACGCGAATCACATCTACGAGTGAGTACGTCATATGGTGAGCGAGGCAGGGAATAAAAATAGTATTGTACCCGCAACGAAGACAACACAATCACGGAATAAACAAAGGCAGACACGCCCATTCAATAGAATGAAAAAGGCGAGTACGGCAAAAATGTTCATACAAGGATAACTATTATTACAATAACACGTTGAAAAAAGAAAGGAAATGGGCCTAGTCGTTCTGGTCCTCTTCTTCTAATCCGCTGGAGGAGTCCTCACCTTGGGTCCCCACCGGGGGCGGGTTTGCCACCTCGCGATATAGCTCTGGAAGGAGAACCGTGAGATCAATTTGGGCCCCCTCTGCTGTGAGCAGGAATCGGCGCCGGAGACGCTCCTGTACAAACACCGCAGTCGCGATCGCCAGTTGCCTACGCGTCTCAGCGACCTGGGCTGGAGTGAATTGAAGGATGTCTAGCGCCGTCGACGACTCCCCCCGGGTTTGGTGGCAAAACTCCACTATCTCGGGCTCGGCCTCAGCGAGGCGAGTACCGAGGTAGTCAACTTGATGCTGCGAGGCGGCAAGCTGCTCCTCCAACTCAAATTTCCGCACCAGCATCACCGCAGCCTCCCGAGAAATAAAGTGTTAGCCAATATTATGAGTGGGCGAGCAGGATGGAGGCGAGTAAGGCCCCATACCTCGAGAGGAGGAGCCTCCTTAGCCCTGAGCTCAACCAACTCTTTATCCATTTCAACCAACTTCTTCTCCAGCTCCGTATAGGCAGCACCCAGGTTGCAGAGCTGCCTGTTCGATTGGATCCCCCGCCGTGTCGTCCGGTGAGCCAGCTCGGCAGTGTGGAGGGCGGAGCGGCTGTTGATATTGACCAGCTCGCGGATGGGAACCTCTGCGAGTACCTCAGTGTCATCGCGTCCGTACAACCCATAAAGCAGGTTGAACGCTTTGTCACTGACCTCCTCAAAATCCTCCTAGGAGGGGAGGAGCGAGCTCACTGAGACCCTGTTCGCCTTAGGGTCCTATATCAGCAGGGGATTTCCTTTGGAGTTCGTCCTCCTCATCCCCAACCCAAAATGTGTGTGTGTGTGTAGAAGGGGCTGGAGGCGGACTCGCTGGAGGGTGAGAGGTAGATCCCCTCATCTTTTGCTTCTTTCGCCTCGGCTTGCTCGCTGTGGCGGCTTCTGGGTCAGCCCTACCCTTGCCCTTGTTAGCTGGCACAGGCGTCCCGCTGTCCACCACAACCACCGCCCCCACGAGGGCTCCCTCGGAGTGGGGCTCGCTCGACCGTTGTCGCGAGGCATCGCAGGGAAGACGAGTGGGGATGACGTGCTCCCTTGCAAAGGAAGATGAGACAGTTAGTGATTTCCTCTACCAAGAATAGAGAACCAGAGCCGCGCGACAAGTACTATCCAAGACTTACCTGCTCCCGGATTCACGAAGGCGAGCTGGTCCACGCCTCGCCGCAGATAGACGACGTCCATGACCTTCTCCTTCATGAAAAGGTATAGGTCCAGCGCGTCCCCCTTTAGGCTAGGCGGCTTGTACTTGGTCTCTGTCTTTTGGAGTGGAGCAAAAGGAATGTTGCTGAAGTTGCCTTGCACCAGGATGAACTTATCGGTTCAGTGGTGGACCTTATTGAGCGTCTCGGAGACCTTGACACACATGCTAGTGAAAAACAGAGTGCCGTCGCTAGTCGCCTTCAGGGTTAGGACCTCGCGGAAGACGGAGAGGTCGAATTCAATCTTTTCCTCGTGCAGGTAACATGCATAGGCGACCCACGACACTGATCGTGTTGGGGTTGACCTGCGCGGGGATCATCCCGAAGTAGCGGATGACCTGACATACCTCAGACCACAAGGGCAGACTCAGCCCCAATTGGAAATGAGCCAGGGGGAAGGCGAGTTCTCCGCTGTAGAGCGAGTTGATGAACTCGTCGGGTGCTGACCGCCTTGCGGTGTAGCCTTGCGGAATGTATCGGTTCTCCACGTCCGCTAGCTCCTCGCCTAGGGTCTGCGAGGAAGGGAAGCTGTGTGCCCTGAAATTACGAACGCAGAAGGCATGCCCGTCCTCAGAAGGTTCCTTCACCATTTTTGACGATGAGCAGGGGTCTGCGAGGAGGATTCAAAAGGGGAGGAGGTATTTGAGAGGTTGAGAAAGCGTACCCCCCCCCCCCCCTCCCCAGGGACCCCATATTTATAGCCCCCAGCCCCCAACCTAGCTGTGTGCGAGTAGATCGGTTGGTGACGCGAGTAGGTCCTAAGCGAGTAAGCAGCTCAAGTGCGAGCAAGTAAGCACAATATATATATATACATAGAAATAAAGAACCAGGTGACTAAAAAAAACGCACAGCGCGGGCACAAAAATTGTACGACAAAAATTCTCTAAGCGCATAGCGCGAGTACAATTGAGAAGTACAAAAGTGGCGCCTGTAGATTACAGAGACCCAGGGGTCGCGAGTTCGACTACATGACAGGCTCTCGAAAGATCAAAAAGCGAGGACTACCCCTAAGACCTCAACCGCAATGCACCGGACCGCGACCCCAGCGACGCGTGCGCTGGGGGTGGCGAGCCCTCCAGGTGATGTCGTGGACCGCTCGCAGGTCTTCGCGAACCCTCTCCAGACTCTCTTCGCTCTGACGGATGTGATACTTTCCTCGCCTGATGTGCTCTCCCAAAAGGGAGGCTTCCCCCACGGTGCCTGCCACTTGTGCGAACCGGTGGAAGTCATCCTCGGTGGCCTTCTGGTGAGTTTCCACTTCATATAGACTCGCCTCCATGTCGGTTACCTGATCAAACAGGCCGTCCTCGCCCTGCAGCTGCTGTTGGAACTCCTCCGCTTCGGCGAGGCGGTCTCCAAGATCAACCAGCTATGCATTCACCTCGGCGGGTGGCATAGCCATCAGAAAAGAATCGTGGGCTCGAAGGATAGCTATCAGTCGAGCCCACGACCCCTCATTGAAACCAGGCGGGTCCGCGAGAAATTCCCTCATTAGGGTGGACCCCGTAGGCAGCTGCCACGCCAGTAATGACTCCATGGATGGCAGGTGACTAGAGGAGGCGGACCTCTGACTACCTGAAAGGAAGAAGTCAGGCAGCGGAGATAAATGGCGGAAACAAAGAGTAGATAAGTAAGCGGGGTGAGTACCTGCAGGAGCGGGGTGAGTACTTATGAGAGAGACACCTTCCCCTTGGAGCCGTGGCAGATCGGCCCCGAGGTATCTCAGCAGAGGTGGGCAGACGGAAGACCACGCTCGTCCCCCCGGGCATAGGGCTTATCGTTATTGACTTCCCCCCAGAAGTGGGGCGAGAAGGCTGGCCAACCCCAGAAAAATGTTGTGACGTCTGAGAGGGCGGGATAGGGGTCGTTCCAACTCGCCCTGGAACCGAGGAAGACGATGTAGCCAGACCTTTCGACGGTGCCTCGACAGGTCGTTCAGGCTGGAGACGACGGATGGAAGGCACTATAGAAGCGCGTAGAGTCATATACCCGACCCAATTCAAGCAGGCGAAAAGGTAAGTCAAAGTGGTTCAATAACCCTACCTGGCACCACAGCGAGACGAGCAGAAGGGGAAGGCGGAGCGCCAGTGTCGCTTGGAAATAGTTCTGCATCACCGACCCCTCCGGTCGTGGTCTCAATCGCGCCCTCGCCCTGTCGATGGGCTAAGTCGACGATGGTCTCTTCATGGATGGGCAAGGCGGTTGGCCTCTTTGGTGGAGACCTGTATCTCGTGATGGATTCAGGATCCGTGGAGGACCTCTCGCGGAGGTCGAGATAAACTCTCCTTCTCTTATGCTTCTTCTTTCTTGCGGAACCCGGAAGGCAGGGTGGCAAAAACTCATCAAGGAGACCAAGAACCGTGACTGCCTCAGGCTCGTCATCAGCAATCCCCCGGTTGTCGGCCCGAGAAGAACCCCCTCCAGAAGTCATCTCATCGTGGAGAATCCACAACGTACCCCCACCCTATTTATAGAGGAGGGTCAGGTCAGCGCATTACCTTGCCATATAAGGGGTTGGACTCTTCTTTCTGATCTCTGGCGAGCTCGCAAAGAGCGGGGATTGTGTACAACCCATATTCGGCGAGTAGGTCACCTTGTACCAGGCAAGTAGACCAATCGCTTCCGGCGAGTAGACTCAATGGCAGTCTTACTCGCCCGGGGTAGGGTAAGCTGAGTACGCCCCCTCCCCACCGTGTTTCTTATCGATGGCACTAAGTTTCTTATCGAAGGCATTAAGTTTCTTATCGACGACATGAAGTTTCTTCCCGACGACAAAGATCCTTCTCACGCGGGGCAAGGCGAGTTGACCTGGCCCCAGGCGAACTCGCTTTAAGAGAACTCGCCCTTGGCGAGTAGGATTAAACCTACTCGCCCCACCCGTACTCGCTCAAGGAGGAGGCGAGGCGAGTTCGAGCCAATCGGGCTCCTCAGTTCTCCCTCAGCTATCCGCAGACCAGCAGAGGGTGCGGTTATTATTTACAAAAAGGCCCGAGGAGTTGTTCGCAGACCATTTTGGTCTGCACATAGTAATTTGGTTAAGGCGGAGGAAGCTATCCGCAGACCATCAAGACCATTTTACCCTCAGAAGATTTTTCCTATAAATAGGACACATTATGTCTCAGATCAGCACAGATCCACCCCCCCCCCCCACCCCCACCCCCCACACACACCCTTTGAGAGCCTGTGCTTTCTTCCTTGTGCTATCTGAGACAGGCTCAACCTCTGGTTTTTGGGAGGGGAAATCAAGTGAGATTTTCGGGTTAGTGGCGAGACCTCCTCGTTGCAGCCAATGAGTCTACTCTAAGGAAACCACCTACCAATCTGTGAGGGCCAGTTCTCAGCTCAAAATACTTAGACCTAGGGATCTGACGAAGAGAGAAGTAACTCTAGCTACTCCTCAAGTCTCGAACATAGTTGGACCGGTATCCGAGTTCCTACAGTGATGTTTGTGTTTGTTGAAGATTTCTCAAGTTTCTTAGAGCAGCAATTTTGTCCAAGGAGCCCGACCTCCTTCTACCTCCTAAAATTGGGATTTCAATGCATTATCATTTCGAGCATCAACACTTGCGATACCTGACCGTATCATCTTTCTTCCTTTCCAGGTAAGCATTCAACCATGGCCGCATTTCTCAGTTTCTACATGGCTTCAGATCTTCTTTCAGGTATTATTTCTTTGTCCATACATCCATTTCTTGCTCTACATGTTTGGGTTGTTTTTCCGATGGTTGATTTGTGATTTTCCGATGGTGCTCAAGTTGCAAAAAATATTGGTAAGATATAAATAATTCTGTTATAATTTTCATATTCTCAAAAAATTATGGTAATAGAAATAAATAATGTCCTTACAATATCTCTACTTATATTTAGTTTTTTGTCTTCGTAATGAGAGGAAGCCCAAAAATATCATTTCAGTTTCTTCACTATCTCAGGCATGGAAATGGAAGAATACATTGTGGGCTTGAGTTCTACATCCACCGAGACTGAAGGTAAGTAGAAATTACTATTCTTCCGTGCTTTCTTATTATCACATTTGAAGTGATTTCATCTCTTTTATTCTTAAAAATAGCCCACCTAAGAATACATCATTCAATAATCATTTCTTCCAATTTTCAATATCATTTTGCGCTCATATGAAATTCTGAGGTAAATATTAATTTTATGCTTCAATTTTTTAATTAATGACAGAGGATCATATAGCTTTGAGCTTTCATGAATCATTTATAATAATAAGACAAGTTTTACATCACACTTTTTTATTTATTTATGTGTTTTCTAATTTGTCGTATAAGTTTTCATTCTTTGCGAAAGAATTTTATACAACTTTTTTTACATGGGTTCAAGAAATGATTGTAGGTGCTTGAAGCTACTCTCCATGAACTTGCTCAAGCTGCAAAAAATATTGGTAAGATATAAATAATTCTGTTATATTTTTTTTGTTACCATTTCTTTCTCATTTCTTCTCATAAAATATAGTTGAGACTAATGGCACTTGACATGGATTTGAATGATGACCTTACAATCGAGATGATCCTGCATCATCTCACCCAGGTGAAATAAACTCTTCACAAAAGAGTTATTAAGTGAAGTGGCTAAGGAGGCAGAGGTAATAGTGATGGATTGAAAACAAATTGAAGAATTGTATATAAAAATTCAGGCCTCATTATGTCTCTAATAGCTCAACTGGAAGGGTTATTAATGCGCAATTGATTCTCTGTCTTCAATCTACCAATATTATCATTAGTGTTCATGCATCAATTTTTTGTTTTGTTAGTTTTTTGTGTTGTTAATTGTTTGAAATAGAACAGGTAGAAAAAGGTCCCTATAGTTTAAATAATTTTTCATTAATAGTTGCAATTCTTTTGGGTTTATTATGGATGGATACCACAACCATCCTCACAAAGCCTTAGAGAAGTCATAAGTTCTTCTCTGCTGTTTGAACTGCAATGCAGAACATTGCACTGCACTGTAGCGCAGGACTGCAGTTCAACTACATTGCAGTGCAGGAATTTGGGACATAATATGACTGCAGTTCAACTGATTTGTTAGTGAAAATGAAAGGTTTCTTTTTTATCCCATTTCCCCGCATTTGCACGCCTTTTTGGGTTGTTGTGCTTTCAGAAATTGGCAAATTGTAAGATTTAGTTCTTTGTCTAGGGCATTAGTGAACTTCCATGAAAATTCAGTGGAGCTTTAAAAACATGATCAGTTCCAATTGATTTGTCAACTTTTGAAGTACTTTGGAAGACATTTGTGCTTCTTAAGAATCTCTAGATTTAATCTTAGCCATCTAACAAATACCTCCCATTTAATCATGACCACCCAAACTACTTTAATTTGAATCCCATCTTATCAAGCCTCTTAGCCCGCATGGTTTTGGCGGCATTCGTTCTCGCACTCCCCCACTGCGACTATAGCCTCTCCACCTCTCCGTTTGCGCTCGCCACCTCCATGACGCCATCGCCGATTGGAAAAAGGTTCTCTCCTTCCATCCCTCTCCTCTCCCTCCCTCTCACTTCGGTGGCCGACGCTTCCTCACATTGGGGTGATGCAATGCACACGCTCAGAGCATTGGAGTCGTTTACCGCACATTGTGCACAAAGATTCATGGTTATTGTTGCGGAACGCTTAGGGCTCTTGGTAGACCGGTCCAATTGAACCGCCTTAGCTCGTGAGCGGGCTAAGCGCGCAAACAGTCAATTCGAGATTTGCTGAGTACATAAGGACTTTTTAACGTGGAAAACCCAGAAAGGGTAAAAAACCACGCGGCCGGAGCTGTGCCGACCAAACTTCACTATCTTCTGGGGGTTACAATTTTGGTAACTAGAACTCGAGCGCGACAGGCCGCTGCTCGTTACAATAATAGAGAGAGTGAGAGAGAGAGAGAGAGAGAGAGAGAGAGAGTTCCGAGGGTGACAGGCCACCTCTCGGAAAAACTAAGTTCTTTTCCCTTCTGAGAATTCTGGAGAACAAAAGCGAGAAGGCCCGGAGAACAAAAGTGAGAAGGCCCGGAGAACAAAAGTGAGAAGCCGAGTCGCCTTTCGGGATGGAGAAAATCTTCAAGTCCACGAAGGAGATTTTCAAGCGCCGAAGGAGAATTCCGCAAAAGTCTGCAAGGAGCTCTCCCGGGTTCTGAAGTCAAGGTCCTTTCAAATGAAGCCTTGGGGCTCCTTTTATAGCTTTGGCCGGGGGCGGTCCGGTAATCTTGTCGTTTGTAGTTTCCATAAATGCTCGGTGGACGAATCATATTTTCCGGTTCGGGGCACACGGATCGCCATTTTTCGTAAAAGACCACCTTGCCCTTCGGGCAGTTTGGGCGGCTCGGGCAGTTCGGGCAGTTCGGTTGGAGGCGAAAAAGGCAACTGGCCGTTCCTGAAATCTGAGAAGCCTGAAAGTCAAAAAGTGAGAAGCCTGAAAGACAAAAAGTGAGAAGTCTGAAAGACAAAAAGTGAGAAGCCTGAAAGACAAAAAGTGAGAAGCCTGAAAGACAAAAAGTGAGAAGGCTTCCTGACTGCGCTTCGAAGCGTTCTGAACGCGCGCTAGTGTTGAAGTGCTCCAAGCGTGCGACGAATCGTGGGGGCGTCTTGGTCATGCCGCAAAGTGTTCTGGGCAAATGACGGAACAGGAAGCCGCGCCCTAGGGAGAAAATGGGGCCCGATCCCCTGACGAAAAGTACGCGCGTGTGGGCTTCTCGCAAGCTCCCCTGCCGAAAAAGAAGGAGAGGCAGGCGGCCGCACCCCGCGCGGGGAGGGAAGGGCGACGCGGCTGTATCCCGAAGGAGCGCGGCGCGACCGCACCCTGTGCGGGGTGCGGCATGGGCGCACCCTAAGGGGGTGCGGCCCGGGCGCACCCCGAGGAGGTGCGGCCTTGGCCGCACCCCAAGGGGGTGCGGCCATGTGCGCACCCCGCGCGGGGTGCGGCCCGGCCGCACCCCGCGCGGGGTGCGGCCTGGCCGCGCCCCGCATGGGGCGCGGCTTGGCCGTGCCCCAAAGGGAGCGCGGCCTGGCCGTGCTTCGCGGCTCGAGCGCGCCCCTTGCGGGGCGCGGAGCGGTAGCGGGGCGCGGCGCGGTTGCGGGGATTCTCTTTGCGACGGGAGGGGGAGTCGCCGTCGTGCTCGCCGCGGTTTCGCGCGTCTTATTTTTCCCGCCGAATTGGGGGAGGAGTGATTTTGGAAATAATCCGTTTTTGGAAATAATCGTCGTCTTTGGAAATATTTGTTGCCTTTTAGAAATATTTCTGCCAAGCTTTCTTATAAATACGAGGCTCTGTTACGAGCCCCTATCATAAGCCCCCCAAACCTTCGTAGTCCAAACCTTGGGAGGGAGTGCGAGGGTTTTTGTTCGGTTGATAGCAGATCTGATCGTCATCTCTGTACGGCGCGCCGAGCGATGACTGGGGTAAGTTGCTTTTATTTTTTGAAATAAAAAGCGGAGGGAAAAAAACGGCCGGCGGCGGACGGGAGAGCGGGCGGCAAGGAGACGCTCGGGCGACCGGTACTCGGGCGGCCGGCGCCCGGGTGCCCTTGCGCTCGGCCGGGGTGGGCGAAGGGGCGGCGCAAGGGCGCGCTTGCGTGTGGCCGGGGCCGGCGGAAAGGCGCCCGGCCGGCGCGTGCGCGCGCGCCCGCGCGCGGGCGCTGCCCCTGCGCGCTCCCACGCGCGGGTGCTGTCCTAGCGCGCCCCCGCGCGAGTGCTGCCCTCGCGCTCCCCCGCGCGCGGGTGCTGCCCCTGCGCGCCCGCGCGCGGCCAAGGGAGGTGGGGGCGCAGGCGCCCGGCGCCCGCGCGGCCTTGTGCGTGGCCGGCGCCTGCGCGCCCCTGCGTGTGGTCGGTGTCCGCGTACCCCTGCGCGCGGACTGTGCCTGCGTGCGCGTGCGTGCGGTCGGTTCTTGCTCGCGGGCGAGGCTGGCGGTGCAGGCCTCCGGTGCTCGCGCGCTTGGTGCGCGGAGAGGCGACTTGCACTATTTCGAATTTTTTGATGCTGTTATTTTTAACGCTCGTGCTCATGTATGCTTGCTTTTTCTTCAGGCTTCGAAACGGGGCGGCCAGTCGAGGCCGATGCGCCTACGTTCTTCACTTGATGGTGCACGAATCGAGATATGGCGCAAGCGGTTCGGGTTGCCTCCGAATGTTGAGGTGAAAATCCCGGGGGTGGAGGAGCGCGTTCAGAACCCGCCCACGGGTTTCATGACGCTTTCTGAGAGTTGCCTGAAGTCTGGATTTCGCATTCCTCCATCTGAGGAGGCTATTGAAATATTCCGGTTCTGCGGCGTTCCAATTACTCAATTCACGCCTGCCGGGATGTCGAACATCATGGGGCTGGTGGTGTTCTTTCGAGAGCACAGCGCGCGCTTTTCGCTCGAGCTCTTCAAGGACTGGTGCGAGGCCACCACTGACTCGGGCGGTCGGATTGAGGTTCGGAGTAACAAGAGTTGGTTTCATTTTGGCGAGAAGACAAATTATCGCCATGGGAACACCCTTTACGGATACGTTCAGAATCGTTGGGAGCTGCCAGAGCTTTGGAGGACACTCCCTGGACGCTGCCGCCGACTGACTGGACGGGAAGACGAGTTCCTTCCTATCCCCGGCTTTCCTGGTCGAGAGGGGCTGTCGAAGGCTTTGTTCAGCGTTCACAACTGCGTGGAGGAGAGTCGTCTGCTCTCGGTGGGGCTTTCTTGGGACCCCGAGCGGGAGGCTGCGGTTCCCCTGGAGCGCGGGAAGAAGAGGAAGGTCGTTTTCAAGAACGGGGTTACTGGTGCGTGTTCCACCTTGCCGGAGCCTAGGAGCCACGATCACGAGGCTGGTCCGAGTCGTTGTCGGAGAGAGCCGATTCCATCCGACCCGGAGGTCGAGATTCTGACGTCCCCCATCGCCGATCAAGTCGCGCAGGGAGACTTGCCGTCGCCTCCCCCCTTTCCACCGTCGAGGCGAGTTTCCTCATCTCTTCAGGCGATGACTTCTGCGGTAAGTGAAGCTTTTCTTTCCTGGGTCTCGACTCGTCTTCGCTTTCGTTGTTTATGTTTCCTGACTGCTTCTTTTGTGTTTGCAGGCGAACGTTCTGACCAATGTCGCTCTTACGTGGAACGACTGTTATGTGGGCCTCAAGGACAGCTACATCTCCCTCCAGGAGGAGCTGAGCGTGATGAAGAGGGACATGTCCGCTCTACAGAGGAGGAGGGATCGCGACTTGTCCTGCGTCAAGCAGCTGGAGGCCGACCTCTCTTCTTCCCAATCTGAGGTTGAGAAGTTGCAGGAGGCGTACGGTGGAGACAAGGCGCTTGCCCAGGATGCGCTTCGTCAGCTGTCTGAAGCCCAGGGGGAGATGTTTCGCATGGAGGGGGAGCTGGGGTTTCTGCGGAGCGAGGTGGAGCGGCTGTCGTCGGTCGAGCGCAGCCTTGAGGATTCTAAGGCGGCCGGAGTGGCCGAGTTCCGAGATTCTCTTGCTTTTGTCGAGGAGCGGTTCCAGATGGCGGAGGAGATCCGTGCTGAGGTCATGACGAAGGAGGTCGAGCCCCTGTTGGAGGACGAGCGCGAAGTCGCCTTCCAGCGCGGTATTCAGAAGACTCTTCGTCTGATGGGGAGGAAGTTCGGGTGTGACACCGCCGGCCTTGGAGCTGGAGACCTTTCAGAGGATGAGTGTTCGGACGCAGCCGAGGATTGATGTTGATTGTCTTCTGTTTTCTTGCTTTCCGTACTATTGTTTGCTTGTGTGTCGCTCTGAGTTGGTTTGATTGTATTTTGCTTTTCTGCTTTTCGTACTGTTGTCTGCTTTGTGCGCGGCGTTGAGCTGACGCGGTTGTACTCTCCTATTGCGTTCATCGTATTTACCCCTTCGTTGATCTTGTTAGTCTGGTTGTTGACACCTGCATAGTTTGTTTTTTTTTTAAATGAGTTTTGCATGGGACGGAGCCCGCGGCTTTCAAATATATATATATACATAAAAAATTAACTTGCGCAAGTCTGTGCTTGCGGCTTTCTTGCACGAGTCTGTGCTTGCGGCTTTGGTGCACGAGTCTGTGCTCGCGGTTTTGGTGCACGAGTCTGTGCTCGCGGTTTTGGTGCACGAGTCTGTGCTCGCGGATTTGGTGCACGAGTCTGTGCTCGCAGCTTTGGTGCACGAGTCTGTGCTCGCGGCTTTGGTGCACGAGTCTGTGCTCGCGGCTTTGGTGCACGAGTCTGTGCTCGCGGCTTTGGTGCACGAGTCTGTGCTCGCGGCTTTGGTGCACGAGTCTGTGCTCGCGGCTTTGGTGCACGAGTCTGTGCTCGCGGCTTTGGTGCACGAGTCTGTGCTCGCGGCTTTGGTCGGTGAATAGCGGGTGTATTCAAACCGAGGGTGAACGCAGGGGGGGCAGGCCCCTACGACACCGGGACTCGACGGCGGAGGAGAAGGGCGAACCTTCAATCGACGGCGGTGCAAATTCCCCGGGGCAGGGCCCCGAAGCGGTTCCTGCAGTAGAATGGCTTAGAACAAGTAGAATTTTATTAGAAAATGAATACTGATACATGCGCAAGTGTAATCTTGCGATTCCTGAGTCAGTAAGTTTCTGATACAGGTTTTATTGAGAGAGAAGATAACGTTGAGCTCCATTTGCGCTACGCTTGCCCGAGTTTTTTCAGCCGTTTGGTGGGCGACAGTGGCCTGGCGATTGACCTTCGTTCGCCTTCTCCTATGCCTCTTTGCGGAAGGCCTCCAGGTATCCTAATTGGACAAGGCGTTCGATTTCATCTTTCAGTCGGGCACATTGCTCCGTTCGGTGCCCCCGACATTTGTGGAAGTGGCAAAACTGGGATTGATCTCCCCTGTGCAAAGAGAGCTTTCTGGGCCATTGGATGATCTTGCTATTACAGATTACAGACAGTATATGCTCGCGCGGTGTATTTAGCGGGGTGAAGTTCCGGGAGCTTTGGCTTGCTAGCCCTCGGGGGCGGTCTGCTTGGTTCTGAGCGGGTAGTTCGGCCTCCTCGGGCTGCTGCTGCTGTCCCTTTCTCTTACGACTCGTGTCGAAGGGCGGCAGATTCGTCAGCGTCTGAGGTTTGGCTTTTCCAACTATTGCAGGAGTCGCGTGGTCTTTCCGCGCGCCCTGCTTCTCGGACTTTGGTTTCGGCGACGGGTTGCTGTTGATCCAAGGGAGCTTGGAGGCGGGTGTGTCGAAACCATGCATCGCGCTCCTGAGGATATTCCCTTTGTTGGACATGCGTCCGGACATGAAAACGTCGTGGTCCACGGCGTCCAGTAGGAGACTCCCAAATATTGCGTCGTAGGGGGAGTCTGCCTCGGCGACGACGAACTGTACATCGTACTGGACTGGTTCTGCGTGCGCCCCTACTTGGACGGGGAGGGTGATGATTCCTACGGTGGGTACCGTAGTTCCATCCGGGAGCTCCGCGTCGCTGGCCCTTAGCTTGAGGTTCCCGCTTAGGAGCTTGAGCCGAGCTATTGCCGCCAGGAACAGGACGTTGAAGGAGATGCGGTGAGTTATCAGTGCTTTCTTCAGCTCACAGGGGGGACTCCCTATGCTTGCGTCCAAGGCGAAGTCCATCCATGCGCAGGGACGCTCCTGGTGAAGGTTTGTGCGGATCTTCTCTTGTTGCTTGCCCCACTTCGCCTCCCCTAGGAGGGGCGGTTCGTCCGTGTCGGACTTTTCTTCTTCTTGAATCCTCGGTGAGCGTGTCTCGTGCTGTTCAACGGACAGTTGGGACAACTCGGTGAAGTTGTGTATCGCTCCGTTTGGCAGGGCTTGATACCAGCGGAGGGCGTCTCCGCGCAGTGTCTTGGTGAAGATCTTGCAGCTGATCTGGTCGGGAAGTCCGAATGTCCGCATCGTTACCAAGAAGTGATTAACGTGCTCGTACGGGTCTTCTACTCCGTGGAACTCCTTACAGTGCGGGAGCTTTAGCCATGACGGAATTGGGTATGCCAAAATTGTTTTTGACAAGGGGGATCGCCTTTGTTGATATTTGTCATTGTTCGGATCCTGTCCTCCTGCGGGAGGGGCCGGTTTGCTAGTCGATCCAGGCCAAGGGGGCCGGATGGGAGCAGCGATGAGCGCTCCTTTTGCCGGGTTCTCTGGAATTGAAGAACTGCATGCGTCGGATAATTCGGGGGAGGTGTCCACTCTTGCTGGCTCCGTGAATTCCGGCGAAGCGGGTACTGCGCTCGGAAATTCTTTGCTTGGAATTTGCGAATCCATTCCCACAGACGGCGCCAAACTGTTGCGGAACGCTTAGGGCTCTTGGTAGACCGGTCCAATTGAACCGCCTTAGCTCGTGAGCGGGCTAAGCGCGCAAACAGTCAATTCGAGATTTGCTGAGTACACAAGGACTTTTTAACGTGGAAAACCCGGAAAGGGTAAAAAACCACGCGGCCGGAGCTGTGCCGACCAAACTTCACTATCTTCTAGGGTTACAATTTTGGTAACTAGAACTCGAGCGCGACAGGCCGCTGTTCGTTACAATAATAGAGAGAGTGAGAGAGAGAGAGAGAGAGAGAGAGAGAAAGAGAGAGAGTTCCGAGGGTGACAGACCACCTCTCGGAAAAACTAAGTTCTTTTCCCTTCTGAGAATTCTGGAGAACAAAAGCGAGAAGGCCCGGAGAACAAAAGTGAGAAGGCCTGGAGAACAAAAGTGAGAAGCCGAGTCGCCTTTCGGGATGAAGAAAATCTTCAAGTCCACGAAGGAGATCTTCAAGCGCCGAAGGAGAATTCCGCAAAAGTCTGCAAGGAGCTCTCCCGGGTTCTGAAGTCAAGGTCCTTTCAAATGAAGCCTCGGGGCTCCTTTTATAGCTTTGGCCGGGGGCGGTCCGGTAATCTTGCCGTTTGTAGTTTCCATAAATGCTCGGTGGGCGAATCATATTTTCCGGTTCGGGGCACACGGATCGCCATTTTTCGTAAATGACCACCTTGCCCTTCGGGCAGTTTGGGCGGCTCGGGCAGTTCGGGCAGTTCGGTTGGAGGCGAAAAAGGCGACTGGCCGTTCCTGAAATCTGAGAAGCCTGAAAGACAAAAAGTGAGAAGCCTGAAAGACAAAGTGAGAAGCCTGAAAGACAAAAAGTGAGAAGCCTGAAAGACAAAAAGTGAGAAGCCTGAAAGACAAAAAGTGAGAAGGCTTCCTGACTGCGCTTCGAACGTTCTGAACGCGCGCTAGTGTTGAAGTGCTCCAAGCGTGCGACGAATCCTGGGGGCGTCTTGATCATGCCGCAAAGTGTTCTGGGCAAATGACGGAACAGGAAGCCGCGCCCTAGGGAGAAAATGGGGCCCGATGCCCTGACGAAAAGTACGCGCGCGTGGGCTTCTCGCAAGCTCCCCTGCCGAAAAAGAAGGAGAGGCAGGCGGCCGCACCCCGCGCGGGGAGGGAAGGGCGACGCGGCCGTATCCCGAAGGAGCGCGGCGCGACCGCAATCTGTGCGGGGTGCGGCATGGGCGCACCCCAAGGGGGTGCGACCCGAGCGCACCCCGAGGAGGTGCGGCCTTGGCCGCACCCCAAGGGGGTGCGGCCATGGCCGCGCCCCGCGCGGGGTGCGGCCCGGCCGCGCCCCGCATGGGGCGCGGCTTGGCCGCGCCCCAAAGGGAGCGCGGCCTGACCGTGCTTCGCGGCTCGAGCGTGCCCCTTGCGGGGCGCGGCGCGGTTGCGGGGATTCTCTTTGCGACGGGAGGGGGAGTCGCCGTCGTGCTCGCCGCTGTTTCGCGCGTCTTATTTTTCCCGCCGAATTGGGGGAGGAGTGATTTTGGAAATAATCCGTTTTTGGAAATAATCGTCGTCTTTGGAAATATTTGTTGCCTTTTAGAAATATTTCTGCCAAGCTTTCTTATAAATACGAGGCTCTGTTACGACCCCTATCAGTTATTGTGCTAGGCTTTTATTAATTTTAAATATACAAACACATTTTTGCACAACAAACACATTTAACTATATTTAGATAAGTCTCCCAAAATAAAAGAGTTCAATTTGGGGATAGTTGAAACCTCAGTGCTCTCCTCAACCCAAGGTTACCTTATATGTTTTTGATGTTTTGATCTACTCCAGCAAGCAATTTTGGCTTATGACTATGATTTTCATCATTTGTTCTTGATTTTGGTCTACTTTAACAGACAATGAAATAAGGTGATGATTATGCTTCCAACCATGTATGCCTTATGAGAATACTTACTTCATGTATTATTTAGAGTTTATGAGCATGATCTTCGTCTTAAATATTTGCAAGAATATTGTTTTACTTCATTTGACTTCCTGAAGTACATTCAGACATCTCATTTAAGAAGTTTGAGTTCTAAATGTTTAGAGACTTCGTTATATAATATTATTGGTGATGTTTTCATTTCGTGGATACATATATTTATGTGGCTCTCAACAAGTTTGTTCTCTCTATTAGTTAATAATAAGCCTTACAAGAGTGGAATGCATTATGAGGGTTCAATTCCTTCTTTTCCCTTCTCAATGTTCTCCATATGTACCTTTTTAAGCACTTCAGTATTCATTAATACCCTTACAAATATGATTCCAATATTTCATTAGCAGGTATGATTTTATTACAAGTTTATCTAGGATTTCTTAGGAATTCTTATATTTTTCCTCAACTAATAAGACGGAAATAAAGTTGGAGTCAATTGACTTTACCTCATTTTCGTGTAGTCTTACAAGTTTAGAGGGCTTTCATGTGCATAATGATGTTCTGTTAATTTGTTTCCAAGCTTTGTTTTTAATTTTTTTGCTATTTCCATGTGTACTGATCTCCATTAATTTTTTATGTGCTCATTAACTCGTTGGTATTTTCCAGTTATGTATCTATTCCATAGCATATTACCTTCTAATTCTAAGATTCATTACAACTTATGTATTTATCAAATCAATTAATGGTACACAGTCGGAGCATCTCTTTTCTTTATTTATAATTTCAATATTATTTTGATCATTTCCTTGCAGTCTTGGAGCATCGCTATTGCTCGCAAAATCAATGTCTTCAATACCTACGGCTTGAACAACAAAATGTATGTATGCCAATGCTCATTCCTGTGTGCGATCGCATTTTATGCTAAACAATTTTTCAATGCTCAATCTCTTTGGTATTGTGATGCTAAATATACAGGAGAAACCCGCTCATATGATTTTCTCCTTAGATGTTCTTCTATAGACTACGATTGAGCTGATATCCATCACTGTTCTTCTGCAGGCGACCTCATCTTCCAGGGAGAATCCAACCTCATCTTCCTTTCATTTACTCTCCTTTGTTTCATCTCCTCTCTCGCGCGCGCGTGCGAGTTCTTCGGTGGCCAAAGATTGCAAGATCACACATTTCTCTACACTGCCTCTGCAATATTCCACATCTTCCTCCCTATCCTAACCCTACATTTCGTTTCCATTGATCAACATCTTTAGGGAGGGCTGACTATTGCTCATGTAAAGAGCCACCTGCAGGTAAAAACAGGAATGATGCATTATTTCAACTTCATCTTTCGAGAAAATTTAATTTTTTTTTAGAGTAATAAGAAAATTTATTAACTCCTTTCAGCATTTGATGAATATTAGATGTATAGATGCAAGAACTTGATGATTCAGGCCAAGAAAAGACCGTTTTTTTCTTCAAGTATGCATTCTTACGTCGACACAATATGAATCACAGTGATTGTTAGCATAATTGAGCCCATTAAATTTCTAATTGATATTGCAAACTTTGACAGCCTTTTCAACATTTGATGCTCACCTGGGAAGACAGAACTTCGATGAAGTGCTCTGCCAAAGAAACATTGGCAACTTCTTGCAGCACTCCACTTCCAAGAAATGTTCTGGATTCAGTAACATCAACTTCAGGTAATTGACAAAACTGCAAAATACATCAAAAATAATAGTAATGGATGAAGAACTAACAAAATTTTCCTCTAACGTAGACGCCAATAGTGGGCTTTCAATCAACAAATGACAGCAAGCACTTGCTCAACCAAGGATTTGAGACTTTACACTTATAAGCATGGTTATCAGGATAGCGATTCGGATCGTAGGATCTTACGATCCTACGATCTAGATTTTGTAAATCGATCCAGATCTTACCTAGGATCTAAATCGGCACATCTACGAATGGGATCGCGATCCGGATCTTAGGATCTTTAGGATCGCGATCCCGACCCGATACTACCGATTCGGACAAAGGGAACTCGAAATATGTCCAATCCTATCCCGACACTATTCAACTGGTCCAACGCCCATAACCCATTGCTTAACTTTATCCCAATCCCGCCCCCATACCCCATCACAGAATCATATCATGTTGCTTTACCTTATCCCAAGTGTCGACTGCAAACGGAGGCCAAGAGCAACGTCTTCAGTTGCTTCCGGTCCAGACAATGTCTTCATTTTCCTTCCTTACCAGGTTCCATTTCAAGTGGTGTCAGTATCTTATCTTATATTTTTGCGTATGAGCAATCCAGTGGTTGGTAATCCAGTGGCTTCCTGCTTCCTACTTTCATGCCGACGTCTTCTCTTCCTTTCTAGCGTACGTTATAAGAAAGACGGGATTCCAATTTTTGATCAACACTCCCATAGACACCGGGTCCTTTACATGGTAAAATGCTTTTCTTCTCTCCGTTTTCTTCAAATCTCAAATAATTTACCTCCCATTTTTACTTTCATTTTTATTTTAGCCTTCCATTTCACCGAAATGTACATCCAAACAACATGCGTATCTGAATTATGCGATCTAATTTTCAGTTCCATACCATTAACTTTGTTCAATGTGATCTCATTTTCAACTCCATTCACTTCAAATGTTGATCAACTTTCGATCAACATCCTTAAACTTGGAAATTGAACATGAGAATCTTATGCACATGGACACTTATTTTGGAAGCATAAATGATCGACTATAGGGGCCATTTCTCCTACTTTGAATTTTTTTACTCTTTATATTTGATATTTATTTAAAGTTTAATCATGTCTTATGCAATGTTGGAATAAATATTTGATAGACAATATTATGCTGAACATAGGCTTATTATTTTAAATTAAGTTTTCATTTGCAATTGGGCTGAGTTTTTGGTTTGAATTTGGTTTTGTGTTATAATATTTACTCGCCAAATTTTTGTTTGATTTTTAATGGTCTAAACATAAAACTATGCTTAAGGATTTCACATCGATCCCACGCAACTATTAGGATTTCATGACAACGGTTATGGTTGCATTCTCTGTTGAAAGCTTTGCATTTTCTGTTCAAATATTTATGCTTTAAAGTATTGTTATCCCCTCATTCTATTCTTAGCCCGCAAGCATCTTTGCATTTTCTGTTCTACTTGGCAGTGACGTTAAACACCTAAATTGAATTTCTAGCAGTGAAGTTATTTCATGTAAATGCCTACAACTAATTATTTTTCAATATATTAGATTTAGATGAAGGTCATGAGATAAAATGTCTTATCTTTGGAGTTGATGTTTGTTGGTGTGTATATAACCATCTTGGTGTGTATTTAGTAATAGAGAACCCTTTGGGGTATATATATGTATACTTGTAATAGATTGGATAATAATAACAAAAAAGCCCTAATGTTTTCCACGAACAACATGGTATCAGAGCCGCGTCCGTGACTGCGCGTCGAGAGGGAGTCGTCCTCGGTCGTCGCTGGAGAGCCGCCGATCATTGCTGGAGAGAACGCCACCTATCGTCGTTGGGGCGAGAGCGTCGATCGTTGGAGAGGGAGCGTCGAGCGTCGATCTTAGAGAAGAAGCAGCGTCGGTTGCCCGAAGAGAGGAAGAAGAAGACGGCGAAGAGAATACTAGTTCGAGGTCGGGCGTTCACTAGCGTGAGAAAGATTTGGGCACCTCGCAATCAGATCGAAGCGGGGGGAGGCAGAGAAGAAGAAGCGTCGATAGTTCCCATTCCTCGATATTCGCCGATAGAATTCCTGGGATCGTCGACGAATCCCATTCGACGATAGCTCCCCTTCGACGAAGCCTGCAACTCTCATTCGACGAATCCTGCAGCTCTCGACGAACTGTGGGCCTGTGTTTGATCGATTGGTGTGGACTTTGGTAAGTGTTGACGACGATAGGATGGAGGCCATCCTCGAGAAGCCGGACCCGGCGGAGGTGGTTACCATATTGAAGCTGTTGAGTTCATCACCCCGACCAGTGAAGTTGGACCTTCCACCAGTTGACCTGAAGCTTGAAGGACCGACCACCTATCTAGGTTGGTCGCGCCGCGTGAGGAAGACTCTTACAGCACAGAAGGTTGGAGGCTTCTTGACAGGGGAGTTGAAGAAGCCAGATAACCCAACTGTAGGAGATGAGTGGGAATCAACCCACATGACGGTGTTCATGTGGCTTCTCAGCTCGGTCGCCCCATCGATTGCTGCCACGGTTGACGGCCTGGAGACAGTCGCTGAGGTGTGGGGCAGGCTGCGATGCACATATGATGGAGTGGGGAACACTCTCAGGGTCTTCCAGGTGAAGGGCGAAGTTGATGACACAACTCAAGGTGAGAAGACCGTACAGGAATACGCATCAGAGTTAGAACGGCTATGGGTGGACTATGACCACGCTTCTGGTGGCATGAGTTGCAGTGATCCACAATGTAAGGCCTCCAAGCTTATACTAGAAGAGAGGACCATGAGATTCCTGAAGGGGTTAAATGAACGGTTCGATCAGAGGAGAGCCTTACTTCTGTCAGGTACAAAGATCCCAACTCTGTCAGAGGCCATCTCGGCCATGATTCAGGAGGAGACCCGGTTCAAACTCCAGGTGGGGACGGGAGATTCAGCTATTATAACGTCCGCGCTAGCGTCTACTGACTCGGGTATTTCACAACCACAGGAGGAGACACGACGGTGCTACAACTGCGGTGAGACAGGTCACCTAGCGAGTGCTTGCCCCAGACCACCCAAGGCAGGGGATTTTGGTGGTCGCGGACGTGGTCGTGGACGTGGTCATGGATGGGGTCAGGGTCGTGGTGGCAGAGGTGGCTATCGTGCCAATCTTGGCATTAGTGGATGTGATGAGAAGGCTGATGGAGGGTCTCAAGAGGAGGCAAGCTGGATACGCCATTGAGGGGCCATCTCATTCTATGTATGCTCATCCTTCTGGAACGACGGAGTGGATTGTTGACTCGGGTGCATCCCGACATGTAACTGGGGACTTGGGGAAGTTCACTTCCTACTCACGTCTTGCATCTCCAGATGGCATCCAGACAGCGGATGGGACCTTTCAGCCAGTGGTCGATAAGGGTAGGTCGATTGCACAGGTTCGGTAAAACTATCCAATGTCTTGCATGCTCCCTCATTATCTGTTAACCTTTTGTCTATTAGCTCTATTATACTCCAACTAAAATGTACTGTCTCCTTTGATATTCCCAAGGTGACCTTCCAGGAGAAAGGGACGAGGCATATACTTGGGACTGGGACCCGGCATGATGGGCTGTGGTACCTGGACCAGCGGGGATTGGACACTGCACTTGTATCTATGACAGAAAAGATAAAGGAAGGGAACCTGGGGACAAGTATAAAGGAGGCACTTATGCTCCACCATCAACGTTTAGGCCATTCTTCTTTTGGTGTTCTAGAACGATTGTTTCCTACTATTTTTGCAAAAACATGTAAAAGTAAACTTGTGTGTGATGCTTGCGACTTAGGTAAGCTCACAAGAAACTCTTATGCTAGTTCCAATCATAAAAGCTTTTCTGTGTTTGATGTTGTGCATTCAGATGTTTGGGGGTTGTGGGCGATAAATTTCTCTAATGGTTATAGATACTTTGTGACCTTTATTGACTGTGCTTCCCGTGTCATGTGGATATATTTAATGAAAAGCTAAGAGTGAGGTCCCCACTTGTTTCCAGAATTTTCACAAGCATGTCCAAACTCAATACGGTGCAGTACTCAAGGTACTTAGGTCGGATAATGAGACAAAATATACCAATAAGACCCTTGCAGAGTACTTATCATCTTACGGGATACTGCACCAAACCACTTGCGCATACACCCCTGAACAGAATGGCGTCGCTGAGAGGAAGAACAGACATCTGATGGAAGTGGCAAGAAGCATGATGTTGCATATGAAGGTTCCCCAACACTTGTGGGGGTATGCAGTGTTAACAGCATCACAGTTAATCAACAGAATGCCATCGAAGATCTTAGGGGGAGATCCCCGTGTCAGTAGTTGCAAGGGCATAACGGAGGTATACTTCCCCTTAAGGTTTTTGGGTGCGTCTGCTTTGTGAAGGATAATAGGACAAGTGTTGGCAAACTTGATGTCAGGGCAATTAAATGTATCTTTGTGGGGTATTCGGGTACGCAGAAGGGATATGTATGTTGGAGTCCAGTTGAGAAAAGGTGATTCGTGAGCATGGATGTCCACTTTCGAGAGCAAGAGCAGTACTACCCACAGAAGGAGATTCTACTAGTTCCTGAAAAGCCCAATCTGAGGACTGGAGGTCAAAAATGGGAGAGCCTGGTGACAGATTTAGGCAATGACAGTGGACAACCCGTTGAGGAGCAATGGACGAATGAAGAGCAGTAGGAGGTGAGAGGTGTGATACCCACAACTTCAGGGGAGCTCGTCACATATCAGAGGAGAGAAAAGAGAAACCTCGTGTCTGCACCCACAGCGACAGTGTCTACTCCCTCGTCAATGCCCGTCTCAATCCCGGAAGCACCTCCAGTTGAAACACTGTCACCTCCCGGTGAGTCTCTCTCTCCCACACCCCCCGACTACCTCTGTCAGGAGGAGCACTCGCAGCAATGCGGGTAATCCTCTTGATCATTATGGTTGGGATCTTGCTTCTTTTGTCTCCTACGACGCTATCTCTTCTTCTCACGGAGCATTCATTGCATCCTTGGAAAGTATTACTGTACCTAACAGTTGGCAGGTAGCTAAAGCCGGCCACAACTGGCAAGCAACAATGAAGGAGGAGATGCACGCTCTGGAGAAGAATAAGACATGGGAACTAGCACAGCTCCCGACGGGGAAGAGGGATGTTGGGTGCAAGTGGGTCTTTACCGTAAAGCGGAACCCGGATGGCAAAATCGAGCGCTACAAGGTTCGATTGGTTGCGAAAGGGTACAACCAGACGTACACCATCGATTATGATGAGACGTTCGCACCTGTTGCAAAGATGAGTACGGTTCGAACCCTGATCAACCTGTCGGCCAATGGTGGATGGAAGATGCACCAACTGGATGTGAAAAATGCTTTTCTGCATGGTGATCTTGCTGAGGAAGTATATATGGAGGTCCAACCTGGATTTGGTACAACCATGACGGAAGGCAGAGTGTGTAGGTTGAAGAAGGCACTGTATGGACTGAAGCAGTCCCCTCGTGCATGGTTTGATCGCTTTAGAAGGACCATGGTCGGGATGGGATATAAGCAAACCAACGCCGACCACACTGTGTTTTTCAGACATAATGAGAAACATCACATCACCATACTTGTTGTGTATGTGGATGACATGATCATTACGGGAGATGCACGAAGGAAATTGTGCGTCTCAAGTGTGACTTGGGGAAGATGTTCGAGGTGAAGGACTTGGGTCCCCTTAAGTACTTTCTTGGGATAGAGATTGCATATGGTGCGAAGGGAATTATTTTGTCTCAACGAAAGTATGCCCTGAATCTCCTCACCGAGACAGGGATGCTTGGATGCAAGCCAGTTGCAACGCCTATCGACACTAAAGAGAAAGTGAGTGCAGAGGCAGGGGAACCAGTTGATCGGGAGAGATATCAAAGACTTGTCGGGCGATTGATCTATCTGAGTCACATGCATCCAGACATCTTCTTCGCTGTGAGCGTGGTGAGTCGTTACATGCATGATCCTAGGAAGGGTCACATGGATATTGTGTACCAAATTCTTCGATACGTGAAATCTGCTCCAGGAAAAGGGCTACTCTTTAGACGGAATGGACATGTAAAGATCGAAGGATACTGCGACTCAAATTGGGCAAGCTGTGTTGATGATAGGAGATCAACCTCAAGTTATTGTATCTTTGTGGGAGGTAACCTGATTTCATGGAGAAGCAAGAAGTAATAAGTTGTAGCCCGATCAACGACTGAAGCTGAGTATAGGGCTATGATTCTGGGGGTTGCTGAACTACTCTGGTTGAAAGGAATGCTAATGGAGCTGAAGTTGGATCGAGGAGACGGGATGAAGCTATGGTGTGATAGTCAAGCAGCAATCAGCATCGCTAACAACCCAGTTCACCATGACAGGACCAAGCATATCGAGATTGATAGGCTCTTTATAAAAGAGAACTGGATAGTGGACTCTTGGAGCTTAGCTATGTCACCACCAAGGATCAAGTTGCTGATTGTTTGACAAAGAGGCTCAGCTCAAACGACATGATGAGGAATTGTGACAAGATGAGCTTAGTTAACATCTTCCGCCCACCTTGAGGAGGAGTGTTGGTGTGTATATAACCATCTTGGTGTGTATTTAGTAATAGAGAACCCTTTGGGGTATATATATGTATACTTGTAATAGATTGGATAATAATAACAAAAAAAGCCCTAATGTTTTCCACGGACAACAATGTTCACAAAAAAAGAAATTTATTTTTCTTAATGTCTCCACTACCCTACGCATGCTCAGTTTTTCTATTTTATCTCTATGCGGAAGAATTTCTCACTATCTTTTTGTCATTCCTCACCATGGGACTCTGCGAGGGTTTCTCCGCCTCCCTTATTGATTTTGTGTGATTGCAATCCAGGTTCACAATCCATTTCTATATTTTATTTAATTCTTTTCATGCCTCTTTGATTTCAATTTATTGTTCATACACAATTGCTTTCATTTGTGAAACAAATTTAAGTTTATAAACAACATATGAAAGTGCTTAATTGTTTCCAATATTTTCTATATTATATTTAATTTATTGTGTATGCATTCAAATTGCAACTAATTTGGTATAAATTAGGATTTACACTTCACTGTGCATATGTGTTTTTATCGACATTGTGGCCCAAACCATGAATGATTAAATGAAAGGATGAAGAAACACAAATATTAATCATGATGTATGCTAATATTATAAAGTACTTTTGGATTGATTTGGGCTTCTTATGAAACCCTACAATAAATCTAGGCCCTCCACCAATTAGCTCCCTTTTAATCTAAGCCACCCAAAAAACTTTAATTTGAATCCCCCCATCTCATTCCTTCAAAGTACGCAATGCTTTTCGCGGCATTACCTCTTTGCACCTGTTCTCCCGCTGCGCCATTTCAATGGTCTCCTAGGGCAACATCTCACAACCCTAGGATAAGAACTCCTTTCGCAGCTTCCTCCGTCACCGGCGACTTCAAGCTCCACCTTTGATTCTCAAACAACGACCAGGCACCTGCTCTTCCCCATGCAAGATCCCACGATAAGGACTCCTGTTGCAACTTCCCCGTCACCGGCCACCTCAAGCTCCTCCTCCGATTCTCAAACTGTGACCAGGCACTTGCTCTTCCCCTGCAAGATCCCACTATAAGGAATCCTGTCGCAGCTTCCTCCGTCACCGGCGACTTCAAGCACAGCCTCTAATTATCAAACCATGAACAGGTATATTCCTTTATTTGCTCTCCCTCTTCCACTGCTACTGCTACGGCCCGCTTCTTCTCTACTTTGTAGTTCCTCCCACTACCTCACATCTTGCAGCAACCGACCATGCTCATATATTGGCGCAACCGCATATGTAGTCAAGTGAATTTGTCGAGTGAACTCGTGAAGTCTCTGGATAATTCGACGAATTCACTTGACTACTTCCACTAATACATCTCAACGTTTCGACGAATTCTTCTGGTCTTCTCGACGAAAATTACTTGGCTAAAAAATTTGCCCTGGCTGAAACTTTCACTGACTTCTCGAGAGCACTCGACGAATTCATCGAGTGTTCACGAGAGATCAACTAATCACTCGATGAAAGGAGTTAGCAAATTAATTGAGGCCTTTCGAGTGATCTCGACGAATTCGTCTAAAGTTCATGAGATGTCTCGACGAATGGATCGAGTCTTCTCGAGTGAACTCGACGAATTTTACTTGGACAAATTTTCTTCCATCCCAGAAAAACAGCAACAGCTTCTTCTTGTCTTTTCCAGCACTTTGCATATAAAGTACATCCCAATAGAGAGATTTCACATGAGTCAACATCATATTCTACACAATGAGGAATTATATTGCATAGCTTTGTGTTTTATGACTCATTGAAACCTGATATTGGTTTGTACTTAGAATTTAAGATCCTGCAATATCACAGCTAGAATACAATATCAAATACAGATTCAATTCATCTTATTTTAAGGGGGACTTCTTCAAATCAAGGCTACTATGACTGTATATGTATCTATATACATATGTATATATATACAAATATATATATATATACGAGTGACAGGCACGGGCCTCCGGCCCGATCCAAGGCGACATTTGTCGTGGGGGTGACATTTGTCGTGGTGGGCGATATTTGTCGTGTGGGCAACATTTGTCGTGTGGGCGACATTTGTCGTGTGGGCGACATTTGTCGTGGGGACATTTGTCATGGGGGGGCGACATTTGTCGTGGTGGGCGACATTTATCGTGGTGGCCGACATTTGTCGTGGGGGATTTCATTTTTTGTGGTGGGCGATATTTGTCGTGGGGACATTTGTCATGGGGGGGGGGGGGGGGGGGGGGCGACATTTTTTATGGCATACATTTGATGCAAAAGTAAATGCTGCGAGGGAGTAAAATGACATATACATCCCCCGAGATCACTTCAAGCAAGAAGTTCAGAAGAAGGTTGAAATGTAATATAGTTTTCGACATAATAGCATCTGTAGGTAATATCATTCATTCTTCAATAACCAAAACAAACCCTCATCCACTATCTCAGGCTAGAGCAGAGAAACTGGAGAGCATGGAGCTTGAATTGGAATCAAAGGATAAGGTATCTTCTATATTTTGATCAATATAGCTAAATTTTAGGACAGATTCTAACCTTAAAAATGATATTGGGGCCAGCAATTACTTGGGCTTCAAGAGCTGTATGATTCTAATCAACATTTGAGTGTTCAATTAAAAGAAAGGCTTGACAATGTGCAGGTATTTAAACTTTTTCTTATATATCCATGCCCAACCCCCTGACAGGAATTAAATTTCATTAAGTATCTTTCATATGCACAGAAAAAAATGAAAGACAATGAGAACATGGTAGTTGATCTGGAAGAAAAATGTCAACAGGCAGGTTGCACAATAAGGGAAAAGGAATATCTGATAATGAATCTCCTCCATTCAGATTGGCTAACTGAGGTGTTTTTTTTTTTGAAGACTTTTGAGATCTTAATGGAGTTTTTGTGTTCATGTAAAGGAGCTTTCTATTGCACAAATTGATCTATTAGCACCAGTACACAATCATTATGCACTTTGTTCATTCTTAAAAAGTGAGCAAAAAAAGAAAAATATGAACGAAAAACATAGTACTAAATTGGCAGAAATTTAATGAGGTTTGGCAACTTGCCTACTTGTTGATGTAAACATAGGACAAACTCTTCCCCAGCACGATTGACATTCTCCATCCATTATAAGCTAGTGGCTTATGCTGATTTGTAGATAAAGAAGATTAGATAGGATACCTTAGGCTAGTTGGTGCAATCTATTGCATGTTTCTTAATTCACGCAATTTTATGTACATATGTTTTAGTAATTGTACAATTCATAACTTCTTTGGCGGTGGGAGAGTTATTGTGTTTGCGAATGCAATTATGAAAATTGCATGAAATACAATTACTTCACCCAGTCTAGTGCGGGTTAAACATTTTTCAACTTTGCCTTCAAATTGAAACACCTAAGGGAAAATATAAATATAATCAAGCATAATCTGGAGATAATCTTGGTTGAAATGTCAATGCATAAATTTAAGCATTTAGAAAGAAGAGGTGGTGCGTGTGAGAAGTGGAAGCATACCAAAGAATGGAGATGAATAATGGATTGGAAATTGTCTGCATTGTCCCTCATCACCACCACCACCACATATCAATCTCTGTCACTAATCTATAAGTTGAACAACAATACTATGAGCAAGTAAGAAAAAGCAATATATGCATACGTATCTTGATATAGGCTTTATTTGGCGCAGCGTTTTGGTCCCGCGTTTTGAGAAAATGACGCCGCACGGCGACAAAACAAATGAATCGCCGGCTCCATTTTCCGCGCTTGGTCCCGCCGCGTCCGAGGAATGGAGCAAAACGCTCCGTCTGGAACCCCTCCTCCCCGCCTCCGGTTCGAACCCGCAGTTTGCTCCCGCCCTTTCCGCCCGCCAACGCCGCGCCAAATAAAGCCATGGAATGAAGAAATGGAGACATAGTTATTTCCTCATTTATTCTTAATTTCTGAACTAAAAATGTAGCCCAGCTGACTGTCCCTCATTAAAAATGACCAAATGGACATTAGAAATGAGAAGGAGACCTGGTAGCCGGTGGTCTAACATTCATTCTTGTTAACCCATTTAACACTTAAATTTCTATATGAACAATAGAAATAGCTGTACAATTTCTGAAAATTTCCAAGAAAGTAAATTCTGTCCTAAAAATAGAGTGAACTGCTATTGAGTTATAGTGGAGAGCATACTTATCTGATGGATGTTAGCCTTGGTAATGCTTCCTTCTTCAATTGGTAGGATCGTTGCACATATCCGGGAAGAGAAAAGCAGGGCAGCAAATCTTCTTGTCCAACAGATCGAATAGTGGTTCCCACAGATTTCTCACCGGCTTTAAAAACATTCTCTGTTTACTGGTAGTGATCCCACACAAATACCATGCCTGTGACACAAAACCATGTAAAGACATGCTTGATTTCCACAACAAACATTCGAAATGAGAATATATCAAACATGTTTGAGCAAGGGGCAATAATTTTTTGAAGCAAACATTTGTGAATGAAACATCATTGAGAATGAAACAAAAAATTTCTATGAGACATTTCACCAAACACATTGCTTGCTTCTACTTGAATAGACATGGAAAGAGAGAGACAGACATAGCTTACATAGAGAGTTTGGGCTGTTGGAGAGTTCAGGAAGTCGTATTTCAGGAAATATGATGTGAAAATTCCTGAAAGAGAAAAAGAAGAACTTCAAAAACTGAGAAAGGAGGTTGGCGAAGGAGCGAGGAGGAAGGAGGTTGGCGAAGGAGAGGATACCTGGCAGCGGGTCTGTGTGGTGGTCAGTAGAAGGCCATTGTTGATGTGTTTGGCGGAGAGAGTGTTGATGTCACCGTCGGGTTTAAGGAATTGCGATGCAGAGGAGAAGACGTGAGCGTGATCGGTGGAGCCGAGCGAGCGAGGAGGATACACCGTCGTGAGGGAGGAGTGTTGTGTTGTAGGAATCGCGGTGCAGAGGAGAAGGCGTGAGCGGGATCGGTGGAGCCGAGCGAGCGAGGAGGATACGCCATCGTGAGGGAGGCGTGCTGTATTTTAGGGTGCTGTATTTTAGGGTATAGAAAGAGTATCGTGAATGAGAGGGTTTCCACCGTCGTGAGTGAGAGACTTGTATAGAATGCTGCGGAAAGATCGGACGGATCCGAATTATTGTACCAATATAAACGGTTTAGATTTTTGCAATGAATTTTTATTTCACGTTAATCGCAGATCGCAGTATTTCTTTTTAAAATAATATAGATATATATATACATATATACATATATATATATACACACATATATACATACATGTATATATATATACACACATATATACATACATGTATATATATCTATCTATCTATATATATATGTATATATATATGCATATATGTATATATATATGTATATATATGTATATATGTATATATGTATATATATGTATATATGTATATATGTATATGCATATATGTATATGTATATATGTATATGTATATATATGTATAGGGCGCTCTATATGTATATATGTATATATATGTATATATATGTATATGTGTATATATATGTATATGTATATAAATATATATATATATATATGTATATATATATATTGTTGCGGTCTGCTCGAGGCTCCTTGAACCGGTCTGAGAATCGACTGTCTTAGCCCGAGAGTGGACGAGAGCACAAACAGTCACAGAAACGAGACGACTGACAAGAGATCTTTTTTATCGTGGAAAACCCTGGAAAGAGGTGAAAACCACGCGGTCGATTCGGAGTCGACCTAAATGCACTATCAGCTGCTTCCTTACAAGGCTTGCTTGAGAAATCGAGGGAACAGGCCGCGCCTCATTACAACGGGGTGAGAGAGATGCTCAGAGGGTGACAGGTCACCGTTTTCTTCGGCCACAGTGGGGAGCACTATGTTCTGGAGTTCGGATGGTCTTCTGCGTACCCTGTGAACCATGAGCGTCGCATTTTGAGTGTTCGAGCGTTCTCGTCGTTCACTTGGAAGAGCCCGGAGTCTGGCGTCTCCTTGGTGGCGACGACCATTGTATGATCCTGCACTGAGGAAACTTAAAGGAAGTGAGAGAACTCCAAGAGATCTTCGAAGTTCTTGAAGGATCTTCAAGGGCGGCTTCGAAGATGGGAGAGATATCTAAGCGAAGGCTCTTCCTTTTGCACTTAGGAGGGAAGGAGGGAGAAGGAGATAATGAATCAAAAGAAGAGAAATGAAGGTCTATTTATAGACTCCAAGAGGGGCAACCCGATAACTTACCATGATAACCACCGGAAGGACAAATAGGAACGCTCCGTTTAGAGCAGACGGATCATAGATTTTACACAAATGACGATACCGCCCCCAGGCGGTTACGAGTTCAACGGAAGGGAAAATGCTCCTCTCGCGAGGTGAGGAGCAGTCGGCGATACCGGAGGCCGGGAAGAGGGATCCCGGCCGGTGGTTGGGCGACCAAATGGCCGCCCAACCTTGGCGGTAGGGAGGTTGCTCCCGGCGAGGCGGCGGCCGAGAGGGAGGCTGCCACCGGCGGGAGCGGCGGCCGGGATCGAGCGCCAACCGGTCGTCCGTCCCCTGCGAGAGGGAGGCCGCCCCCGGCGGGGGCGGTGGCCGGGATCGGGTGGCCATGGGACCCCCTTTGCAACATTTTCATCAGCTTTCTTTTGAAAGTTCTCATATTGGGATATGAGAAGGGACTTCATGTGCTTTCTTTCATCAGAGCTTCCTTCTACCATTCTGGTGGGAGATTCTCAGATCTCTTTTGCTGATTGGCAGTCAGCTGCTTTCTGAAAAATATCATCTAACATTGTGGAGACCAGAATATTCATAGCCTTGGCATCACATGTCTTCTACTTCTTTTCAGCCTCTGTCCACTCTTTCCTTGGGACAGCTTCTGGTGTTGAATATCCACTTGCACTTTCTCTAACTGGAGCAGGGGGACCTGAAAGTATAACATCAAAGATGTCTTCATCAATGGAGTTCATATACAGTTTTATTCTGGCCTTCCAGAGTGTAAACTTATTTAGGTTACACACTGGTGGTCTAGTTGAGGCATAATCCTTAGAACTCAATTTCTTTAGAAAATAGATTTAATTAAAGAAATAAGAATAGGAGGCCTTTCTGATCAAGGTGTTAACCTTTTAATGATCAACCTCCTTCTAATACCAATTAAAAGTGCACAGTGTGCCTCTGAGTATTCTCTAGAGCGGGGTGAATAAAGTTTTAAAATATTTTACCCAAAATGTGTTAACAATAAAAACATTGATGTGTTTGATTATTTCTACATTACAATTGTTACAAACAACTAAGCATAAAATTAAGAAATTAAAAAATTCAATTTCAAAATTATGTTTAGAAATTAAAAACTTAAAAGCTAAATTTAATGTAGAAACAAAGATTGATGTGTTTGATTATTCTCCATCTTGCACTTTAATTGAAAATATAAAACCTTGTTTTGATTGCAATATTCTTAAAGAGAAACTCAAGGTATATGAAAAAGAGCATCTTAAAGAACGTAATGAAAAATTATCTTTAGAAAATTCATCTTTTACAAATGATTGCGCTATGTGTCAAAGTTATAAAATTGAAATCAAGGAGATGGACGAAACATTTGAGAAATTAAGAAATAACTATCAAACTCATATTGACTATATTGTTTCCACTCTTACAAACAACATAATAGCTTATAATAAAGCTAGGCATAATTTTAAGATCAAGAACGATGAATTAAAATCAAAAATCAACTTGCTTATGAAAATTATGAATAAAAATTCACAACACTCAAATTCACAATATCAAGCAATATCTAAAAGCAAGTTGAATATGAATATCTTAACTAAGCCTAATAATTGGAGTAAGAAACACAATTTTTTTGTAAATCAAAATCCAAATCACCATTATTTTCAAAATCATGTTTCTCCAAACATGAAATTAGAATTACACAAATTTTCTATGAACGAAACTTTCAATTATAATTTTCAAAATAAAGATAATCACAATGGAAATTTGATGTATAAAAATAACATTAAACCAAGGTTTGAATGAGGGCCCAAAATTAAAACTGAAACATTAACTTTACATGAAAGCACTCATTCATCACTATCTACCCACAAACCAACACGTAGTATTTGGGTACCCAAAGGAACCTCCACACTTGATCATCTTTGGATACCTAAAACTCTTATTCATTAAGATATCATCAAATGCATAAAGTAATTCTTTAAAAATGAAATATATAAATTTCTACTTCATGATATGCTTCAATGGATTTTATTTTTTATTTTCTTTGTTTTAAAGCTATCATGTCATGATCATCATATATATTATTGGAAATAAGATTTTATCCTTTAAAACATAATAAGTTTATAAATCAAATTGAATTCAAAATTAGTTATGTGAAATTTATCTAGAATAATGAAATCTCAAATCATAACACTAATGCTGCGTTTGGCGCGGCTTATCGTCGGCTTATTTGCTCCGGTGAGGTTGGACAAAAATGTCATTGTCATACCAAAATCTTATGCCCCAAACTAGTTTACTTTTTTGATAGCGGTAGTAACATTTGTCATACCAAACATACATTCAATGACAATGACGTTTTTGTCCAACCTCACCGCAACAAATAAGTTACGATAAGCCGCGCCAAACGCATACTAAGACTCCACCAAAATATGAATAGATACCAAAATTGCTTAAACATCCCTCCACTTCATATAATTCCAAAATTTGTAGATAAGAACGTAAGACAATTTTTTTTTAACTACTAAAAGGGATTATAAGAACCAGATAAAGAGATTCACAAATCCAAAAACATTATTATTAAACATAACAGATAGCGCAGGCGCTAGCTAGTAGCATCGACGGTAGTGGAAATTGTTTTAACACCTGTTTTCAACTCCTGTATCATTACAAAACTTAAATAAACAGTGACCCTCAGGTCATTCCTCTTCCTCTACTCAGTATCATCTACCTCCTCCATACTAGGACTTGGTGACCTTCGTCTACGAGTCCGTCGAATTGAATGTCGTGGCGGATCCACTTTCGGGCTATCCCATTCCCTCCGCTCTGGTGATGATGGATTCAGCTTTAAGGCCTTTATCATAAACTTCATCATCTTCTTAATACCGGAAACATCCTTTTTCACCTCTGACACCTCCTCCTCCACTCGTGTCAACCACTCCCCCATATCATCTCGAAAACAATCAAATGAATCATCTTGAGTCTCTCGGACTGTCGCTCCTCACCAGAGTGGTGGTCGAGTGGACGAAGATGGCTCGTCTGATAGTGATGTCGCTCGAAGGTGTGCGGTGTTGTAGATGGAAGGAAAGCAATCCATCAAATAGAAACCAATCTCAATGGTAGGGTACATCGTTAGAATGACCCTCTGTATAATGCCACCAAGGGGTAGGTTGTTGTATCGCTGGCGGGAAGGATCATGCAACTTGTATGTGTTTCGAATCAATGAAAGTAACAAGTCAGCCACATAAAACCTCTCCTCCTCAAGAATGAAATATGTGACATAGTTGAGCTGTGTTGTAACCTTGGCTGTATCGCCCAATTTCAGCAGAATGGTATGGCGTAAAACTTCCTAAACAGCAAGGGCATCTACTGTAAGCGTCACCACCGAAGAGATCAAACTCCTGCATGCCCTCTGGTGTAGTACCAAATTCAGCTGAGTCCAATCTCTGTCAATCCTAAACTTCTCAACTATATCCAACCTATTATGGTGCTTTGTCAATCTGAACACTGCCCTCAAATCTCATGTGTTATAGTGGCCATGTGCCCCTGCACCTGTGACTGCACACCTCCATCCAGATCTGTCTGCGATGGAACTTCCAAATGTCTGTAAAACTCTCGAACAAACTCTGAGGAAAATGACTCCGAAAGAAAAACATTTGATACCTCAGATGTTGCAAACAATTGCATTATGTGATTGTGTCTCGGCAGTGCAAATTCAATAAAATATGGCACACCCACCGTTGTTGTCTCCACTGACAGTTCTGCACTTTTCTTTCCCTTAGATCCAGAAGACATCTGCCACATTGTTATAAGAAATGTTAAAATTAAAGAAGAAATACTAGTGCCACATTGTTATAAGAAATGTTAAAATTAAAGAAGAAATACTAGCACCACATTGTTATAAGAAATCTTAAAATTAAAGAAGAAATACTAGCGCCAACGCTAGCATTAGCGCCTGTAGTAGCTTCAGCGCTAGCTTTCTGTCTAAAACTCCAACTACTATTCCTTTCCCGAATCCTAACTCTCACGATTAGATCCATGAATCTCATATATTCTAGGCTAGAATAAAAGATAGAAATCCTCATAAAATTCAAAGTTTAAATCAAAAATCATAAAAATGGTGGAGATCTACCTTTAATCTAACCTTTTTTTAGATCCATCATCTACATCACAAAAAATCTCAAATATATTCATAAATCTTCATCTCAAACATCAAAATCAAAGTTTAAAACAAAAATCATAAGAAATGATGAAGATTTACCTTAGATCTATATCTGTTGGCTGCGCTGTCTGAATAGGGTTTTCAGGAGAGCTTGAGTTACAATGGCCAAAACGACAAGGAAAGGGGGATTTAACAAAAAAAAGCTCTATCGCGGGCGTTAGCACTAGCGCGGGCACTATCGCGTGGTGTTAATTATTTTGTATTTTTAGAATTTCACAAAAACACCAAAAATATGATCTTTTATATGTACAACTTATTTTTGTTTTTCTGCCCTTATTTGATGTTTGAAAAATTAAAATAAAAATTTACAAAAGCCAAATTACAAAAATATTTTTATTCACTTCCTTTCTTTGTTTATTTGTCTGATTTCTATTCCTATGTGCAAAAAATCGACTACAGAATTTTAAAATCAAAACATAAAAATTATCAAAAATTATTTTTTGAACTTAACTTTTCTATTTACATGTATCTTGCGAAAGGGAGATTTGGGATGTCACTCCATCACATCTCCTAGAACCGGTGCGAACCTCTCATAGGGTAGACCTCGGGAAGTCCAAGATCAATTATAAGAGTTCAAATCTTAAATCAAAATTATTTTCCAAAATATCAAAAACTGTACGGACTTTATTGTCAATATCAAGCATGATTTAATCTATCATTTAGCTCGTCTACAATGTTGCAATTCATCTTTTCAAACTACTTTCAACATTATTTTTATCATGTTTTGATATATCTAATCACATGTGCATCAATTGTATTGTAAAAGTTGTGTAGAACTAAGTTTAGCACGTCTCTAAGTATGAGTAAATATTTTATGATTAATAATGATATTTATTCACTCAGTTATTTTGACATAGTCTACATGTGTTTTTAATCTAAAGATACGTGTGTGTGTGTGTACAACCCTCATTCTCCGAGGGTGGACCCCCCCCCCCCCCAAGGCCACGTAGGCAGAAGTCAAAGTCAACGAGGTCAACACAGAGCCCGACAGATCAAGGCAGAGCAGAGAAGACCTCGGCGAGTATGCATGCAATACTCGCCAGGGTGGCGAGTATGGAACAGAAGACCTGTCGACTATTAGCCCGGCATGTGCGAGCAGCACCCAATACTCGCCATATGGGCGACTATGGCAGGATACTTGCCGAGTAACCCATAGTCGCCAGGTTGGGGGCTGGACTATAAAACCCCCCCTACCCCTTGGTTTTCCTATAAATAGGACCCCAGGGGTACTTGGATTGGCACCTGGACTTGAGCTTTCGAAACCCTGCTCTTGCATTCTAGATAGGCCTGCGCGCGGTGCGGTTTGGTGCGGTTTGGGCCCAAACCGAACCCGCACCGTAGGGGTGCGGTTTTTGGCCGGCCAAAACCGCACCGCACCTAAACCGTGCGGTGCGGTTTGGATTTCGGTGCGGTTTTTTATCGGTTTATGCGGTGCGGTTTCGGTTTTTATTAATATTTTGCTTAATATCTATAGTAATGCTACTTTTTTCATTTTAGTACATATAATTGCATTGGGTAACACTCAATATATCATTCAATAAAATCACAAGTAATATTTAGAATGAGATTCAATAGAAACATAAAACATTTAGTAACAATAACATATATTTATGTTTTAAGAAGTGATTATGAAGAACAACCATAAACACTAAACAGATAAAACAAATGACGAGATAGTCATATACTCATATAGAGATAAGTACTAAACATATTGTAATTTGTAAAAAGAGATTCACCAAAACCAAAAGCATAAATATTTACCATATTTAGTTCACATCTTCAATTTTGACATCTCCAATATCGCCTTCTTGTAATTGTTTGTCCAGCTCTACAAAATTAAAAACAATGTTAAGAATATTGATCTACAATTATAGTAGTGAAGCAAAAAATTTATAATTTATAAATCAAATGTGGAAACAATACCTTTATCAAGCTCTTCATATTTCTCAACATCGACTATCATCTCTTCTATCTCACTAAGGTTTGTCTTGCAACGCAGCCAATCATGAGCACAAATTAGAGCTTCAACTGTCTTAGGTAATAATGAACTCCTAAAAGGATCAAGAATACGTCCTCCAGTACTGAAAGCTGACTCTGATGCTACAGTAGAAATTGGAATAGCTAAAACTTCTCTGGCAACTTGGGATAATATTGAAAATCTTGAGCAGTTCAATTTCCACCAATTCAAAATATCAAAATTTGTTTGCAGCTTCAATGTGTCTTCCTTCAAGTACATTGTAATCTCAGATACACAAATAGTTGCTTCATCCTCTTCAAAATCATCCATAAACATTTTCTTTTGGTAAGCAATAAAGTTATATTCCACATCGTCTTGATTCATAGAAGTCCCGGAACTTGAAGCTTGGCTAATATTATGTTGAGTTGGAGTTGCATTTACAATTGTGTCATAATGACTGTATAATCTATAGAGTGTCCTTTCAGTCAACTCAATCATTGTTCTTGCTCTTGCTATATCATACACTGCTTTGAAACACTTTGCAAGTCTTTTTAGCTTGCATTGTGGGTCTAAGACAAATGCAACATATAGTAGAATATTACTTTTTTCTAAACTTCCCCAATACTTATCGAATTTTGTCTTCATCCGGTGTGCAACAATGCTCATTGCAGAATCCTGACTATCACACATAGAATTTATTGCATGTTCCATCATTGATATATTTTGGAAAAATAAATGCGAAGTTGGATATTTTGTGCCGGAAACCTCCAATGTAACTGTATAAAATAACTTTAGAAGCTTCACAAATAAACTTGCATTATTCCAATCATCTGCCTTGGGTGGGCCGTTAACATTATCGGCGTTGTGAAAATAGCTTCTATATGAACTTTCATCCTCTAATTCATTGAAAGCCTTCTCAAACTTAATTGCCGTCTCTAGCATCAAGAAAGTGGAATTCCACCTTGTGTCAACGTCCAAGCACAAGAGAGCTTTGCTTAATATCTCGGCATTAACTACACATTTCTTAAACTTCTCTAATCGTTGAGATGATCCTTTTACAAACTTGATGGCTAAGCGAATCTTCTCGATGGACTCATTATATTCAGATAATCCCTCCTTCACGATTAAATTTAGTATATGTGCTGAACATCTCACTTGCAAAAATTCATTCTCAAGGATGGTGCTCTTCCATTCTTTGGTTTTTCTTGTCAAAAATCTAGCAACTACATCATTGACTGATGCATTATCCATAGTAATGGTGAAAATTTTTTTAATCTCCCAGTCAGCCATACAATTTAATATTTCATTACCGATGCCTTCTCCCGTGTGATCAATGATTCTAACAAAATTAAGAATCCTCTTTTGCAATCTCCATTCTTTATCTATCCAATGTCCAGTGAGACACATATATCCATATTTTTGAATAGATGTCCAAGTATCTGTTGTTAGACACATTCTTTCTGACCGCAGTTGCTTCTTTAATTTCTTTTTCTCGGAAATGAAAAGATTTATGCAATATTTGGAAATAGTTGTTCGAGAAGGCACTTTGAACCGTGGCTCTAATTGATTAGAATAGTTTCTAAAGCCTTCATTTTCTACAAATTTGAAGGACAACTCATCAACTACAACCATTTTTGCTAAGGCAACTCGACATTGTTCTTCATCAAATTTAATAGCCTTTAATGCACCAACAGTAATCCCATCTTCTTTTTTTTCACTGAAAGATAACATTTTTTGATTGTTTTTTTTCACTCGAAATCGACATAAAGTTAGCATATGTGCTCGTAAAGCACTTGTTCCGTTCTTCCAAGGATCAGCAGCATATATCTTCGAGCAATGCTTGCACTTAGCTTTATCCTTTCCTTCGCTATCTTTAAACTTTGTGAACCAATCCCACACTGCAGATTTTGCCTTGTCCTTATTACCATCAGAGTCATCAACTTTAGATTTCTTTAAAATATGTTTTGAATCTTCATTATCAATCACAAGAGGAAGTGAATTTTGTACTTTTTTGTGAGAACTCTCTCCTGCCTCCATCACAATCTGTTCTTTCCCTTTAATATTTTTGGATCCCATGCAATAAAACTTGGTTGCTAAATTAACTGCATAAATATAAGTATATAACTGCATAAATTATCAATAAAACCCTAAACCTGTACAAATTTGGTTGCATAAATATAACTGCATAAATTATCAATCAAACCTTAAGGGCTAAGCCTGTACAAATAAAACTAAAACTCTAAATCAAAACCTAAACTGCAAAATCAAAACCTAAACTGCAATAAAACTAAAACTCTAAATCGATACCTGTAAGGAGCTGATGATCCAAGGCGGCGGCGAGGAGAGATGATCCCACTTCCCAGGCGGCGGCGAGGAGAGATGATCCCACTTCCCAAGCGGCGGCGAGGAGAGATGATCCCAGGCGGCGGCGGCGAGGAGAGATGATCCTAGGCGGCGGCGAGGAGAGATTATCCCAGGAGGCGGCAGCGAATCAAGTACTTCAGAGGAGACGAGGCCCGAGGGGAGGGAAAAATGAAAATTGAAGCCGTCGCCTGTCAGTTGCCCTAGCAGTGCACCTTAGCGCGTGAGGAGGTCAGGAGGATAAATGGGAGGTTTAAAATTTTAATACAAATATTGAAATATATCTAATATCGCCAATAACATAAATGGCTGGAATGAAAACTTAAAAGTTAAAACACTCGTGACCCGAGCTTGGCTAAAACAAATCAATAACCTAAATTAATATCCGCACCTCACCTAAATTTATCTCCAGCACCTAAATTTATCGCCAACGCCCAGCATATCGCACAAATATAAATATATAATGGAATACAAATATAAATATATAATGAAATACAAATAAAAATTAAACACTTAAACACTCGTGCGGTGCGGTGCGGTTTGCACGGTTTTGAGTTATACAAAACCGCATCGCACAAATAGCTTGCCGGTTTGCGCGCGCAATAAACCGAACCGAACCGCAACCGATCGGTTCGGTTTGAAAGTCGGTGCGGTGCGGTTCGGTTTGGCGGTTCGGTGCGGTTTTCGGTTTATACGCGCAGGCCTAATTCTAGAACCTGTCGCACTTGGTCGCTACTCCCGGTACTAGCCAAGTCGGTGCCTTCCTCGTACCTTGCTCGGCCATTCTTTGGTCTTGGAGGGGAAGTTTCTTCGGAGCTTCTGGGTACGTGGTGGGACCTCCCTGCCGCAGCACCTGGGGTCCTGTTTGTTGCTCTTCTAGCTTCTTCGTCGTTGCCAGCCAAGCCATCTCGTCGGGCTGCTGGGCGAGTAGCCTCCGGCTGCATCGGTCCGAATCTTGAGGTCAGGATTTTCCTGGCGTCAACACTTTGGTGCGGTGAGCGTGGACCGTAGTCGTTGGAAGAAAGTTCGGCAAGAAGGCGAGATGGTCGTAGGTGGCGACCATGAGGAGGAGGTCGGCAACTCAACGGGAACTGGCAAGTTCGTGACGCTGGAGGTTTTCGAAGCCTTTGCGCAGCGCATGGAGGGAGCCATGCGAGCAGCGCTTCAGCCGCGCGCCGAGGTCACTGCGACCTCGCCGCATCGCCCAGTTCCGTCCGAGGGAGGGAGTCCCCCTCGGCGAGCAGGAAAGGAGCACATGGAAGATGAAACCGAGCGACCAAGGAGGTCGCAATTCTACCAGCCAACCTCGCCAGGTATTCGCTTCCGCGAGCCGTGCGAGCAGGGGAGATACCCGGATACTCGCCCATATGGCGAGTATGGTGGTGATACTCGCCAAGTGGAGGATCGTCGCCGGGCAGGAGGGAGGAGCCCCTTCTGCGAGGAGATTCTCGCCGCGCCCGTGCCAGAAGGATTCAGGGACCCAGCCTTGAACTACTATTCGGGAAAGGAGGACCCCGTCAGGCACATCCAATGGTTCGAGGATATTGTCTCTATCCGAACCATGTCGGACGCCTTCAAGTGCAGGTTGTTTGCCATTACCTTCCGAGCAAAGGCCTGGGACTGGTTCCACCAGTTGCCCGCAGGCTCAATCTACTGCTTTGAAGACCTGTGTCGTGGGCTGACGACCCGGTTCGACACGGCACGGAAGCTAAAGAAGGAGGCCACGACCCTGTTCTACCTCGTGCAGGGGCCAGATGAGGCACTGGGACCTTACATCGAGCGCTTCCAGGAGGAGGTTCTGCAAATCCAGGAGGTGGATAGCAACATCCTGTTGCTGGCCCTGACATTCGGCATCAGTCAAGGCCTCTTCAAGTTGGAGCTCAGTGAGAACCCACCCTACTCCTACGACAACCTCATTCAGAGGGCCAATAAGTTTGTCCGGGGAGAGGCCTCCAACCCCGACTTCTTGGCAAGGTTGGCGCGGGTGACCAGAGGCGACCATGGTGAGAGGGATGGGATCCCTGAGAAAAGGAAGAGAGAGGAGCCCCGAAGGGAGGAAAGGAAGTGGCCGGAGCGGCAAGAAGAGAAAAAGAAGGAGGAGCTCAGGAGGAAGGAAACCGGGAGGATCGTGGAGAGAAGGCCCGTTGAGTCCCCTGAGCGTCAGGAGGAGGGAAGACGCTACCAGGTCCCCGTCAACCGGCCACCTTGGAGGCCGGCTGGACGACACCAGCGTCAAGATCAAAGGGGGAGATCCCCAGAAAGAAGGACCTTTCGCCAACCAGAGAGGCGTCAGGAGAGGAGGAGGGATGAAGCAATGGCGGTAGCCGGGCGAGGCCGCCGTCAAGGAAGGAAGAAGCCGAAGCCTAGGAGGCGTCAAGCAGAAGAGGTTCCTCTCTACTGCGACTTCCACCAGGTGGGGGGACATGCCATGGCTGCCTGCCCAGACTTTTGGGAAGCCCGGAGGAGGCTGGCAGCAGGAGAGGCTGGAGTAGAGCAGAAAAGGATGGAGGCCCCTGCCGAGCCACAGGCAGGGCAGGCCGCAGTCGTTCGCAGGAGGAACGAGGATCGGGTCGACCAGGGGGGTCGGGGAGACCTGGGCCAGGGAGGCCGAGTTGGAGTAATCCATGGGGGAGCAGGGCTGGAAGCTTCCCGCAAGGGAAGCCTCCATCAGATCTACCGCAGGAGTGTCGCCTCGACCTCACAAGCACCGCCCCCGATGGAGGAGATTACCTTTTCCGAGGAGGACATGCTAGGGAACGCGAATCCCTTCCATGATGCCCTCGTGATTCAAGCCGCGGTGGAGGACTTCACCGTTGATCGGATTCTGATCGACAACGGTAGCTCTGTAAACGTCATCTTCAAGGGGACGTTTGACGGACTAGGAGTCGAAGCTGCCAGGGTTCGGGCACCTGACGGTCCCCTCTTCGGCTTCTCCGGAGAGAAGAAGGAAGTGGAAGGAGGAGCTGATCTCCTGGTAACACTCGGTGGCACCTCCATCAGCTGTCGATTCATCATCGTCGATGCCCCGAGCTGTTACAGGGCCATCTTTGGGAGGCCGCTTCTCAACGCCTTCAAAGCCGTCCCATCCTCCTACCATCAGTGCTTGAAGTACTGTAAGGGAGACGTCCAAGTGAGGATCAGGAGCGATCCAAGAGCCGCTAGGGAGCGCTATCTTAGCGCCGTCAGTACCATCAGCTGGATGGCTGACGCGGAAGAGTTCGGAAGAGTGCTGGAGAGCCCGGCCAGGCTGGAAGTGGCTGAAGAGGTCGAGGAGATCGAGGTACTCTCTGCAGCGGGAGTGCCGGGGCTGCTGAAGATTGGCGGGTCGCTGAAGACCGAAGAGAAGATCGAGATGGCGGCGTGTCTGCAGAAGAACGTCGACATCTTTGCTTGGAGAGCAGCCGAGATGCCAGGAGTCGACCCTGAGGTTGCGTGTCATCGCCTCAACCTGGATCCCACTGTCCAGCCCGTCCGCCAGAAGAAAAGGAGAACCGCCACCATCCTCGCCAAGCCAATTAGGGAGGAGGTTAAAAAGCTGCTTGATGCAGGTTTTGTGTCAGAGATCCAGTATCCAGGCTGGGTCTCCAATGTTGTAATGGTGACAAAGGCGGGGGGAAGCTGGAGAATGTGTGTGGATTTTTCCTTAATGAATAAAAGCTGCCCGAAGGATTGTTATCCCTTGCCTCGAATCGACGAGCTGGTTGATTCGGTCGTCGGTTTTTCTGTGATGAGTTTCCTTGATGCGTTTTCAGGATATCACCAGATCCGGATGCATCCCCCCGATTGCCGCGATGTCTCCTTCATCACCGACGATGGCTACTACAGCTACAAAATGATGCCCTTCGGTTTGAAGAATGCGGGAGCCACCTATCAACGGATGATGGACCATATTTTCAAGGAGCAAAAGGGGAGGAACCTGGAAGTATATGTGGACGACCTCTTGATCAAAAGCAAGAGTGTCCAGGAACACATAACCGATCTGGTAGAGACCTTCGCGACGCTAAGAAGATTCAAGATGAGGCTCAATCTGACGAAGTGCGTCTTCGGAGCAGGCAGGGGGAAGTTTCTGGGACATCTCCTTACCCCGAGGGGAGTAGAGCCTAACCCCGACAAGGTGAAGGCGATCCTGGAGATGCCATCCCCAAAAACGATGAAGGAAGTCCAAAGGTTGACAGGCTGGCTGGCGGGTCTTAGCCGCTTCCTCTCAAAGGCCGGAGAGAAGTGCTCCCCATTCTTCAAAACGCTCTACAAAACAGAAAGCTTCGAGTGGACCGAAGAATGTGAGATAGCATTCGGAAGGCTGAAGGAGCAGTTGACTCAGACACCTCTCCTTCAGAGCCCGAAGGAAGGCGAAGACCTGCTCATCTACCTCGGAGTAGGAGCGGAGGCAGTTAGCTCCATCTTGGTCCGTGAAGAAGGGAAGAAGCAGCTACCTATCTACTATGTCAGCCGGGTGCTGAAGAAGGCGGAGCTGAAGTATCCAATCCTGGAAAAGCTTGCCTTCGCCTTGGTGGTGTCAGCACGGAAGCTCCGGCCTTATTTTCAGGCTCACTCCATCCGAGTGGTAACTGATCATCCTCTCCGCAATGTCCTGGAGGGAGTGGAGCATTCAGGGAGGTTGGCGAAATGGTCGGTAGAACTCAGCGAGTTCGACATTTCCTTCTCTCCCCGAGTAGCGATCAAGGCCCAGGCAGTAGCAGACTTCTTGGCTGACTTCTCGGTGGAAGCGGAGCCAGGAGAAGAGGGGCTCAATCCAATTCCTTGGAAGATGTTTGTTGATGGAGCTTCGGGTAAAAGCTCTGTAGGGGTGGGCATCGTGCTCGTCTGCCCACAGGGAACAAGAATCGAGCAAGCCGTCGAGATCATCTTCCCCGTCACAAACAACCAGGCAGAATACGAGGCAATAGTGGCAGGCTTGCGCCTTGCCAAGGAGCTGGGGATCCGTGATGTCCGGGCTTTCACAGACTCAATGGTGGTCGCATCGCAGATTCGAGGCGAGTTCGAGGTGCGCGACACCATCTTGCAACAGTACCTGATAAAAGTGAAAGGGCTGATGGGAGGCTTCCAATCCTTCTTCGTCGAGCATGTGCCAAGGGAGGAGAACTCGGCAGCAGATCGCCTCGCCAAGTACGGGCCAAGGGCCGGAGGAGCTATCACCGAGCTGTTCCGCCCGTCCATTGAAGAGGGAGAGCTGATGGAGATCGAGCAACGCCCCTCGTGGATGGATCCCTTCGTGGCATTCCTGGCCAGCGGCCAGCTCCCGGCAGACGAGGGGGATAAAAGAAGATTTCGGTATAAGGCGGCATACTACCTCCTGCAAGATGGGGAGCTGTACCGCAAGACCATCTCGGGCCCCCTGGCCAGATGTGTTTCCGAAGACCAAGTACCCCGAGTGTTGGAGGAGATCCACTCGGGAGAGTGTGGAAGTCATTCTGGGACTCGCACTTTGGAGCAGAGGGTTTTGAGGCATGGTTACTTCTGGCCTACTATCCGGAAGGATGCGGAGATCTTCTCGAAGAAGTGCCAGAAGTGCCAGCTCTTCGCCCCCCTTCAGTTGCAGCCGGCCCAGCAGCTTCGATCGATCATCTCCCCATGGCCGTTCGCCATCTGGGGGATGGACTTGATCGGCCCTTTCCCTCAAGCCAGTGGACAACGAAAGTTCGTTCTCGTCATGATCGACTACTTCTCCAAGTGGATCGAGGCCAAAGCCCTGGCCAAGACCACCTCTCAAGTCGTGAAGAACTTTATCTGGGGAGAGATAGTCTGCAGATTCGGGATCCCTCTCGCCATCATCACCGACAATGGTCCCCAGTTCGCCAGCTTAGAACTGGAGGACTTTTGCAGGCAGCTAGGAACCGACCTTCGGTTCGCCTCCGTACATCACCCAAGGAGCAATGGCCAGGTAGAGGCCGCCAACAAACTGATCATCAACCTACTAAAGAAGAAGGTGGAGAACCTAAGAGGTAACTGGGCGGACCAGCTCCCCTCGGTCCTGTGGGCTCTGAGGACCACTCCCAGCTCAGCCACAGGGGAAACGCCGTTCAAACTCTCTCACGGGTCGGAAGCTCTCATTCCAATAGAGTTCGAAGTCAGAAGCCCAAGGGTGGTAGCTGCGGAGGACGGAAGCGAAGAATGGCGACTAGAGAATGAAGAGGTTCAAAAGCTATCTCTCAACTACATCGAGGAACTCCGAGATTTAGCTTCAGCCAGGCAAGAGGAGATCAAGCGCCGGATGGCGAAACATTTTGACAAAAATGTCCGCCTCAAACAATTCCAAGCAGGTGATCTGGTCCTGAAAAAGGTGGACGCAGCAGGAAGGTCTGCGGCCGTCGGGAAGCTCAACCCAAACTGGGAAGGACCTTTCATCATCCAGGAAGCACTCCTAACAGGAGGATACCGCTTGCAGAACCAGGAAGGCGAGCTGCTAGGGAGCACCTGGAGCGGCGATGACCTGAAAAGGTTTTATCCCTGAGGGGGAATGTGTATACCCCATCCTTGTAAATTCATTTCTTTGAATAAAATCTGCATCTCCCTGAAACATGGGACGAGGCAGCTTCTTTCGCATCAACAAAATTTTCATAATAAAGAAGTCAGGTGAAGTCAATCTCCACGCTAGGTTGGAAAATGAGCCTCCGACTTAACCCTCGTAAGAACTCAAAACGGATGATGGGACAGTGCCTCGGGTGTGCGTTCCCTTAAGACCAAGCCTCTGCAATAACGGCCGAGATCAGCTCCCCCCTTGCATGTTGGCCGCGGTTCCCACCGACTGCATTTCTCGTCCGACTGTAGAGATTACCGGGAAGAAGTCTGGACGCCGACCTTCCGATTCGGCGAAGGGATGACCGATTTCACTAGCTCAGGGGACCCTTGAAAAAAGGCGTCGTGTACCCTCGAGAGCTAAAAAGCTCGCAACAAACCATTTCATTTTCTAAATTATTGTGTTAGATCATATGAGTTATTGTGCCTAAAGTGTGCTTAACTCCCTGCTAAACTCATTGAGCAACAGGAAGCAGGTCCGATCCACATCCAGCATCCAAGTAGGATGGAGGCCTCGGGATGGTGTATCCCCTTGGATCTCCCCGACTGCCACTCCCTGCTTGACGTCATCCTACATCAACATTCGCCACCGTAGGTTGGAAGACGAGCCTCCGACTAGACCCTTGTAAAAACTCAGAACGAATGATGGGACAGTGCCTCGGATATGCGTTCCCTTAAGACCAAGCCTCTGCAATGACGGCCGAGATCAGCTCCCCCCTTGCATGTTGGCCGCGGTTCCCACCGACTGCATTTCTCGTCCGACTGTAGAGATTACTAGGGTAAAGTCTGGAAGCCGATACTCCAACTTGAGAAGGGGAGCGATCGATTCGACCGGCCAGAGGATGGAGACGTTCCAGCACCCAAGTAGGATGGAGACCTCGGGAGGGTGTATCCCCTTGGATCTCCCCGACCGTCATTCCCTACTTAACGTCACTCTTCGTCGACGTTCCAGCACCCAAGTAGGATGGAGGCCTCGGGAAGATATGTCCCGCCAGGCCTCCCCGACTGCCGTTCCCTATCTCTTTCCCCTTCAAAATTTATTGAACGAGTCTAATGAACTCTTCACCAGGTACAGAGTAAGGCCTTGAGAGCATGTGTCCTTCGGAACCCTCCAAGTACCCTCCACAACTCGACCCCACCAAGGGAAATATTGAAGAAGGCGAGTATGCATGCGCGAGTATCTCGGCGAGTATGCATGCGCAAGTATCTAGGCGAGTATACAGGTGCGAGCATGAAGAAGCATTCAATCTCGTCTTGATCCTAAGAGCCTCGCGAGCACTCAAACTCGCCCCAAGCCTAGGAGCCTAAGCGACATTCAAAAAAGAAAGCAAGCACCAAAGAAATAGGCGAGCAAAAGCTTTGATTTTTCATTTATAAATAATTAAATGAATTACATAAATTTTCAGAAGCTTTACAAAAGGTCGCCGGGCGAGCAAAAAAGGATGCCCAGGCGACTAAGCGACATTCTCGCCATCAATATCTACGTCTGGCTCGTCGCCACCATCGTCGCCGCCATCATCATCGTCATCGTCATCGTCGTCATCCTCATCCTCGGAATCGTCATCCTCGGCATCACTGGACGGCGGCGAGGATGCTCGCAAGGGGGAGGTGGACTCCTCGGCGAGCAGCGCCGGGATGATGTCCTCCACCGTCAACTCCATGGCCGCCGGCTTCAGGAGATCGTCCGCCTTCAGCTGACTCAGGATGACGGTCCCAGTGGCTCGCGCGATCTCTCGGCGAACACGTGGCATATTGTCGCCATGCATCCGGATCTGCTTGCCGACCCTAGAGGGGCCCGCCACCGCTGGCTGTTGCTCGGCAGGCCGAGTTTCCAGCTCAGCGATGCGAACTTGGGCGGCCTCCAAGGTCAGCCGAGTGTCATCCAGCTCCTTCTCCAGCTGGGACACCTTTGTCGCCATCTCCACCTCAGCGACCTACAAAAGCAAGAGAAGACACAAAGTCAGCAAGTTATTCGGCAAAGTGGCGACTATCCCAAAGGCGAGTAGCATTGAGAAGCGAGTACCTCATGCTCCTTAGCCTTGAGCCCCATGGCGATCATTTTCTTAGTACTGATCCGGATCACCTCCTCGTACTCCAGCAACCTCCTCGCCGTCATGTGCGCCAGCTCGGCGGAGCGCAGCAGAGATCGCGAGGTCTGGTGTGCCAAGTACTCGGCAGGCTCCTCCCGCAGCCTCTCAGCGTCCTCGCGACCATAGACGGCATGAAGCACGTCAAAGGCCTCGCCCTGATCCTCCCAGTCCTCTGACCAGGGGGGAAGGTTGGAGCTCAGAGACACCACATGGTCGTCTTCCGACCAGGCGACTAGGCGGCGACCATAGGCGTCCTCACCACGAACACCCAAGTTGAAATTCGGGTGGGTGTAGGGCTCGCCGGCCTCAGAAGGGTCCGCCTTCTTGCCAAGGTCCCGATGAGCGACCTCCTTCTTCTTCCTCGAGGGCTCGGAGGGCTCGCCCCTCTCCTTCCGCTTCTTTGAAGGCCCAGATCCTTCGCCGATGATCAAAGGCTCATCGCCTCCTGGCGACAAGTCTATGGGCGAGTAGACCCCTTCCCCGCGAGCAGAAGTCCCCGCACCTCCTTGTGTGGAAGCCGTCGCCTTCACCACCGCAGGAAGAAACTCGCGCGGCAGGACATGAACTGCTGCAGCAAGAGGAGTAAGAAGTCCGGTTAGTCGCCAAGATAAAGACGAAGAGCGAGTATTGCGAATACTCGCGCGGTGGGTTACCTTCGCCTGCGAAAACCTCAGCGAGTTCATCTACTCGCCTTCTCCAGTGCACCACATCAAGGCGGCGACCTTTGAAAGCCTCGAGCAGCTTCTCGCCACCCGCGCTTAGGAAGGAAACCCCGAAGACGCTCTCCGGTGGCTGGAAGGACTTGTCAGGGATCGCTTGGAAGTCGCCAGCGATGACGACTAGTCTCTCTCCCCAGCGGTGGTTCTTCTTCGCCGTGCCGACCAGTGTGCAGACGTGGCTGCACAAGAAGACAACGCCCTCGCCTGTCGCCATAAAATGGAATACTCGCCTAAAGACCGACAGGTCGAAGGCTATTCCCTGGTCGCGCAGGTAGCAAAGGAAGCCCACGATCATCGCCACCCCATTAGGGTTGATCTGGGCAGGGACTATCCCAAAGTAATGGAGTATCTGGGAGAACTCCGTCCACAATGGTAGTCGCAAGCCCACCTCGAAGTGGCGAATAGGGATCACCCGCTTTGTGGCCAAGACGGTGTTTAGTCGCTCGCTCTGGCGAGGAAGCCTCGCGACATACCCTGGCGGGAGATACTTCGCCCTGACGACCTCCAACTCTTTCTCGGTCGTGATTGCCTTCTTGAAGATGGTCGCCGCAAAATTCTTGGCGTGATTGGCACGCCGGATGGTCGCCTCGTCAGTCATCTTTTGAAAGGACGAAAAGAAAGGCGAGTATCAAAGAAGAGAAGGGAAAAGCGAGATGGAGGATACTCGCGCAAAAGTTCGGAACTCGCCAAAGCGTAATTAAGACTCACCCCCCCCCCTATTTATAGTGGTCGGGTAACTTGGCGTATCGAGCACGACGGCGCGATCAGGAATAAGGGGGTGGCGAGTATCAGTTTATAATCGCCAATAGCAACAAACTCGCCATGCCTAAGGCGACGCGCAGACAATACTCGCTAAGGTAAAAGAAGATAGAAAAAATCAAGAAAACCATCGCAGAAGAGTAAAGCAGAAGCAAGTAAAAAAAGGCGAGTTTCTAATACTCGCCGAATGAATATTAATAAATAGTTCAGCAATACAGGGATACTCGCCAAAAGGCGACATAACCTAAGAGGAAGAAAAATAAAGAAAAAGCAACATCTACGGAGGAGCTTGAAGGTTCGCCTGAGTGTCTGGCTGTTGAGGTTGTCGCCCGACCCACCCCAAGCCGCGAGCTCGCCTGAAGTGCTCGGAAGCCACAGACATCGCGTCCTCGCCCTGACGTAGCTGGTCTTCGATCCTCGCCAGCCGACCAACCGAGCCCATGCTCGCGCGCATCCCCACCAGCTCGTCGTGGTGCAGTTGTTGGCGATGTTCGAGCCTCCCAAGTCTGCGCTCAAGATCGTTGACCAACTGAAGGCGAGATTCTGTAGCGACCAGCCGAGTATCGAACTCTTCCAGTCGAGAAACCCGCGCCTCCAACTCAGCCAGGCAACGATGAGCATCGCTGCTCGCCAGACGCTCTATACGCGACTCCACGGCAGTCAAACGACGGTGAGCATCAATGCTCGCCAAGCGCTCAACCCGCGATTCGACATCAGTCAGGCGGCGATGAGGCTCGCAGATCGCCAAGCGCTCCAGCTTGGACTCCAGCTCTAGGATGGCGCGAGTGGCCCTCTCCTGGTACTCGCGAGAAGGAAGCCCGACCGCGTCGATCAAGGCTCCTATGGGAGTATGAGCGCGAGCTGCAAAGAGGGCAAAAATATCAGAGCTTTGACAACTGAAGGAACCAAGTGAAGATAGTGGCGACTATCATGAATGGCGACCTAATACCTGGCCGAGGACTACGAGAGCGATGGCGAGGAGAGCTCCTGCCTCGCTGAGGAGACGTGCTATGATGATGATCGCCTCGCCGAGCAGGATGGGATCCAGCCGTCTGATCCCGGCTAGGAGGCGCGTTCCCACGATCGCGACTATCGCCTGGTCGTCCTCCTCCCCTTGGAGGAAAGAAGCCCGAGGAGCCCCTAGTCCCACCACGGCGCGAGGATTCGCCCTGATGAGTAGAAGGCGCAGTAGAAGTCGAAGGGCGCTGATCGCCCTGAGGAGTAGCAGAAGGAGGGAACGGAGGAGGTGGCGGAAGCCCACCTGCGGGCAGCTGTGAACTACTCGCCGTTCCCACTGACTGAAGAGGCGGTGGCGGTGGAGGCGGAAGCACGATGCCCGCCAAAGGAGCACGTTGCTCGCTCATCGGCCTCCTCTCCAGCAAGGAGCTGTGAAGAACTCGCCCTGAGCGACCTCCACCTCTAGGCGAGATCATAGGCGACGATCTCAGAGGGGGTGCGGCTACAGGCTCCTCCTGCGCGCCAATGGTGGAAGAATCTGCGAGCATAGAAGAAATATTCAGCAACCCGAACCAAGTCGAGGTCAGTTAAAAAAGGTGGCGAGTAGATTACTCGCACCTCGCGCGGAAGCGAGATCCTCCGGTTGATTCTGGGCCAAGGTCTCGGGCATGCTCGCTTCCTCGACAACATTTGGAGCAGGAGGATCAGCGGCCGGCGAGTCGCCCTCATTGGAGAGCCCCAGGTCGTCCAGCAGCTGCTGGTGTTGGTCGCCCAAAGGAGCAGCGACCTCTTCCTCGGCGGCTTTCTTCTTCTCCTTCTTCTTCTTCTTCTGGGCGAGCCTCTTCCTCTTCCTGGAAGATGGAAGGTCGCCAGATGCGGGATCCAAGTGAGGAGGGAGTGAAGAACCCTCAAAAAGGCCGACAAGACCAGCCATGGCCGCCTTGGCCTCGGCAGCATAGTCGCGCACCATCTTGAGCGAGCTCAGAAAGACGTGCCATCAGAGACCCCTGCCCCTCTATTTATAGAGCTCGAGCGTCGGCCAGCGAGATGGCGAGTATAGGCCAATACTCGCCAAACAGGGAAGCTCGTCGAATAAGGGTTGGATGATTCTTTCCGAGCAACTACGTTACTCGCAAAGAGCGGGGATTGTGTACAACCCTCATTCTCCGAGGGTGGACCCCCCCCCCCCCCCCCCCCCCAAGGCCACGTAGGCAGAAGTCAAAGTCAACGAGGTCAACACAGAGCCCGGCAGATCAAGGCAGAGCAGAGAAGACCTCGGCGAGTATGCAGGCAATACTCGCCAGGGTGGCGAGTATGGAACAGAAGACCTGGCGACTATTAGCCCAGCATGTGCGAGCAGCACCCAATACTCGCCATATGGGCGACTATGGCAGGATACTTGCCGAGTAACCCATAGTCGCCAGGTTGGGGGCTGGACTATAAAACCCCCCCTACCCCTTGGTTTTCCTATAAATAGGACCCCAGGGGTACTTGGATTGGCACCTGGACTTGAGCTTTCGAAACCCTGCTCTTGCATTCTAGAACCTGTCGCACTTGGTCGCTACTCCGGGTACTAGCCAAGTCGGTGCCTTCCTCGTACCTTGCTCGGCCATTCTTTGGTCTTGGAGGGGAAGTTTCTTCGGAGCTTCTGGGTACGTGGTGGGACCTCCCTGCCGCAGCACCTGGGGTCCTGTTTGTTGCTCTTCTAGCTTCTTCGTCGTTGCCAGCCAAGCCATCTCGTCGGGCTGCTGGGCGAGTAGCCTCCGGCTGCATCGGTCCGAATCTTGAGGTCAGGATTTTCCTGGCGTCAACAGTGTGTATTGTGATAGTGCAATGAATTAAAATTGCACAAGTATCTTACCTACACTACTTTTATTTGCACTCTTAAAAATTAAGAAAAGTGATTGTACTTTCAAAATTAAATTAGTTTGCAAAACAAGTGTATTCGAAGATCTTTGTACAAAATAAAAATCATGAAATAAATTGACAAAGATAACTCCACCAAACACTACTTGAACCTCCTGATAAGTCTTAATAAGTGTTGTGAGGTTGAGCACCTTGAAAAGAATAGTAAAGTGTCTTGTGTAAACTTTCATTTTTTTTAACCACTTACTCTTAAGTACACCGGATCACAAAAATCAACATTGAAAAAAATAGAGTATGTGATCCCTGAAGCACTACTTTGCACTCTGATAAGTCTTAATGAGCAGTGTGTGTACAAAACACTTTGGTAGTTGTACATTTTTTTGTGCATTAAAGTGTGTGAGTAAAATTATTTGTGTTTTATTGTGCATTTTACTCTACATATGTCTTGTATTTTTAATTAAATCATTTGCTTACTCTCTTCAAAATATACTTGTGTGCACAGCATTATCTTTTATAACACTTCTTCTCATGAGTATTGGGTCCTAATGCTAATTCTATATTACTCTTTATTTATATATATAAATGCACTAGATAACCTAGAATGCTCTCTACAATGTTTGGTATGCCTTGAATTTGTGGATTAAAATAACATTGTAGTAGTCTCTTTTTAACATATTTCTTTCATGCTTGGTTAATTTATTATAATCTTAAAAGACTTTAAAAGAAAAATGATTTACAAAAATATCTTTTCATTTTATAATTTAACTCATATTGTTTCTTATGAATTGTCTTGATTACAAAAAGATGTTTCTTGTATTTCTATAGGTCTTCCACAATATTACCTTATAACTTTTACCTTGCGCTTTCATGATTATATCAAGTCATAAATCTCAAAATTCTTTTTTTTCAACAAGTGGTAGACTTGCTTGGTAGAATTTATATTAGTTGTTCTAACACGCATATCATTTTTATGCTAAAAACTCTGATTTATTTTTATGAAAAATTTTATGCTAAACACTCCTCCAACAAGTGAAATATTGCTTATAAAAATATCTTCTTATTATTGAATTTCAAATCAAATTTTGTTTTGAGTTACTAATTGCTAAAATGATGTTTTCTTTATTCCAAAATGTTAAGTCTTTCGCAATGCTAAAACTTTGATTCATTAATGGATTTCAAAATAGCTATGTGAGTTTTTCAAAAATTTAAATAAAAATATAAACCCCAACCTACAGCATAAATGTTTTCTTTATTTCAAAAAATTTGTCCTTAACCGGGGGGGTTTCAGTGGTGGGGCCTTGCGAGACACTGGGAGTAAAGAGTGTTAGGTTGAGTATTTTCTAGTGTTTGCATATGAGACTTGTTGACGCCAGGAAAATTCTGACCTCAAGATTCGGACCGATGCAGCCGGAGGCTACTTGCCCAGCAGTCCAACGAGACGGCTAAGCTGGCAACTACGAGGAATCTGGAAGAGCAACAAACAGAACCCCAGGCGCTGCGGCAGGGAGGTCCCACCACGTACCCGGAAGCTCAAAGGAGTCTTCCCCTCCACAACCAAAAAATGGCCGAGCAGGGTACGAGGAAGGCACCAACTTGGCGAGAAGCAAGGGAGCAACGGCCAAGGGGGGGGGGGGGGGGGGGTTCAAGAGTTCGAAAGTTGGGTTCCGAAAGCTCAGCCAAAGGTGTCCATCCAAGTACCCCCCCCCCCCCCCCCCCCCCCCCTGGGGTCCTATTTATAGGAAAACCAAAGGGTAGGGGGGTCTTTGATAGCCCAGCCCCTAACCTGGCGACTATGGGATACTCGGCGAGTATCTTCGACCATGGTCGCCCATTCGGCGAGTATTGGGTGTTGCTCGCACAAGCCGTGCCAATACTCGCTCAGGTCTTCTATCGCTCCTGCGCTCGACGGACTTCTGGGGCGAGCTTTTAGCCCTAGTCGCCTACCAGGCGAGTATTTAGCCAGTAATCGCCAGGCCTTCTACTGCTCCTGCTGGCTAACTTTATCTTGTGTCTAGGTCTGTTGGGCTCCGTACTGACCTTTGACTTTGACTTCTGCCTACGTGGCCTTGAGTGGGTCCTACCCTCGGAGAATCAGGGTTGTACACAATCCCCGCTCTTTGCGAGTAACGTAGTTGCTCGGAAAGAAACATTCAACCTTTATTCGACGAGCTTCCATATTGGCGAGTATCGGGAGATACTCGGCACCTCGCTGGCCGACGCCTGGACCCTATATATCGAGGGGGGTCTCTGATGGAACCGCTCTTTCTGCACTCGCCTATAATGTCGCACAATTACGCCGAGGCGGCTGAGAAAGTCATGGCTGGCCTCCCGAATCTCTTTGGTGCTCCTGCTCCTCCTCGCGATGCCGAGCTAGAATAATTCCTCGCCTCTAAGAAGAGGAAAAGGGCGGCCAAGCAGAAAAAAAGGAAAAAAGAAGGCGACTTCAGAGAATATCGCCAATCCTCTGGGCGAGCAACGCCAGCAGTTGCTGGACGACTTGGGACTCTCCCATGAGGGTAACTCGCCTGCTTCCGCCCCTCCTCCTCCTGCGTCATAGGTCGCCCCGGAGGCGAGTAGGGCTGGGGCCCAGACTCAAGCTCAATCGGATCTCGCCCCTGCGCGAGGTGAGCTCTTTACTCGTCTCTTCTCTAATTTTGTCGTTACTTGGCGTGATTCTGACGTCTTTGATCTTGCTCGTAGATTTGCCGAATACTGGGGCTCAGGAGGAGCCTCTAGCTGTCCCGCCGCTGCGATCTTCTCCTATGATCACGCCTGAGGGGGATCTCGGAGTGGTCGCCCGCTGAGGATTCTCCACAGTTCCTTAGTGGACAGGAGGCCAATGAGCGAGCAGAGGGCTCCTCTGGCGAGCATCATTCCTCCTCCGCCACCACCTCTTTTGCGACCAGACCCGACGAGCAGCTCGCAGCTGCCCGGGGTCGTGATTCCGCCACCCCCTCCTGGCCTTCCGGGCGATCAACGCCCTTCAACTTCTACTGCTCCCTCCACCCACCAAGGGGAGTCCTCGCGCAGGGGCGGGGTCGGAGGGTCTTCCGGATTCTTCGCTCCGAGGGGCGGAGGGAGACCAGGAGATGGTCGCGGTCGGGGGAACACGCTTCTCCACCGGGATCATCCTGGCAGGCACTCCACTCGTCGGGATGTTGTTCATCGCAACCTCTCCCCGCACCTAGGAAGGGTCTCTCCTCGCCGGCGATCTCGCAGCCCTGCTCGCCGACGTTCCCGCAGTCCTCAGCCAGGTATTTTTGGTCGCTATCTTTGGTAGTCGCCTCCGATATTCACACTGCCTTTTGTTTCTTTGCTGAAGTTCTGACGCTTTATCTTTTCTTCTACAGGTCTTGCCCATACTCCCGTAGGAGCTCTGATCGACGCTATCGGACTCCCTCCCCGCGAGTACCAAGAGAGGGCTACTCGCGCTATCTTGGAGTTGGAGTCCAAGATAGAGAGGCTGGCGATCTGTGAGCCTCATCGCCGCCTGACTGAGGTGGAGTCGCAGGTTGAGCGCCTGGCGGCTAGCGATCCCCATCGTCGCTTGACCGACTTAGAGGCGCGAGTATCCCGGCTGGAAGAGTTTGATACTCGGCTGGCGGGTACTGAAGCTCGCCTCCAGTCTATCAGCGACTTGGAGCTCAGGGTTGCGAGGATTGAGCACTGGCAGCAGCTGCACCACGATGAGTTGGTCGGGATGCGCGCGAGCATGGGCTCGGTGGGAAGGCTGGCGAGGATCGAGGACCAGTTACGGCAAGGCGAGGATGCTATGTCTGTGGCCTCCGAGCACTTCAAGCGTGCTCGCAGCATGGGCTGGGTCGGGTGGCATCCTCAGCCTCAGGACCCCCAGGCGAACATTCAGGGGCAACCTTAGCCGCTGCCTTCTATTTTTCTTCTTTTTGTATTTGAAGTTGCTAAGCTGCTTTTTTGGCGAGCATTCTTGTATCTCTGAACAATTTTTGCTTTATTGATGATGTAGTATTCATTTATCGAGTATTGAGTACTCGCCCTTTGTTTCTTGTCTTGCTTTACTTTGCCTGTGATGATTTTTTGCTGAATTTTTTCCTATCTTTATTTTCCTTTTTGCTGTTTGGCGAATATTGGTTGAATATCGCCTGCCTCTTGGCGAGCCTCTTCATGTTTCTTTGATGCAGGTACTCGCTAGTTGAAGGTTGGCGGGTTGACGCGCTCTGTGCTTTGGCGACTTTCTTTGATGCTCACCACCCCTAGTCGTACTCGCGGCGTCGTGTCCGATAAGCCAGGTTACCCGACTACTATAAATAGGGGGGTGGGTGAGTCTTGAATACGCTTTGGCGATCTTCTGCTTCTCGTGCGAGCATCTTCTTGTCTGCTTCTCTTCACTCTTGCTTTGACACTCGCCTCTCTTCCCTTCTTCTTCACGATGACTGATGAGGCGACCATCCGGCTAGCTAACCATGCGAAGAACTTTGAGGCGACCTCTTTCAAGAAGTCGATTACTCGGCAGAAGGACTTGGATGAGTTTAACGCCCAGTTCGCGACTCAGGGGTATGTCGTCAGGCTTCCTCGCCCGACTGAGCGACTGAATACTTCCTCGCCCCTAGGGATGATCTTCCCTATTCGCCACTTCGAGGTCGGCCTGCGACTACCATTGTGGCCGGAGTTCTGTTAGATTCTCCAGTTCTATGGGATAGTCCCTGCCCAGATCAACCCGAACGGGGTGGCGATGATCGTGGGGTTCCTCTGCTACTTGCGGGACCAGAAGGTCGCCTTCGACCTTTTGGTCTTTAGACGAGTATTCTCTTTCATGGCGACCGGCGAGGGCGTCATCTTCTTGTGCAGTCACGTCTGCACGCTGGCGGGTACGGCGAACAAGAACCATCGCTGGGTTGAGCGATTGGTTGCCATTGATGGCGACTTCGCGGGCATCTCCGGCTCGCCAGTCCAACCGTCCGAGCAAGTCTTCACAGTCCCCTACTTGGAGGAGACCAAGGAGAAGCTACTTGACTCCTTCAGGAATCGTCGCCTCGACGAGGTTCTCTGGAGGAGGCGAGTAGACGAGCTTGCCGAGGTGCTCCCAAGGGAAGGTACTTTTCGTGCGAGCATCAGTCTTACTCGCTCTTCATCTTCATCTCGGCGACTAACCTTCTGTCTTCTTTTGTAGATGTGCAAGCTCTACCGTGCGATCTTCTTCATCCGGTAGTGAAGGCGACAGCCGCTACCCAAGGGGGTGCGGGAACCTCGGCGCGCGAGGTTGGGGGTTCCTCCCCAATCGTTTTGTCACCAGGGGGCGACGATCCCAATGTCGCCGACGATGAGGCCGGGACTTCCAAGGAGAGGACGGGCAAGGCTAAGGTCTCTGAGCCTAAGAGGAGGAAGAAGGAGCTCGCCCACAAGGAGGTGGGCGGAAGAGCGGATTCCTCGGAGGCTGGCGAGCCGAGCAGCCATCCGTGTTTCAACGAGGGCACCCGTAGCGAGGATGCCTATGGTCGCCCATTGGTCGCCTGGGTGGAACGCGCCCACGAGGTGACCCTTAGCTCCGACCTCCCCGCCTGGTCGGAGGACTGGGAGGACAAGGGCGAGGCTTTCGACGTGACCTTCGCTCTCTATGGTCGCGCGGATGCTGAAGTCCTGCAGGATGCCTCTGCCGGGCATCTGGCCCATCTGAACTCTCGCTCCCTTCTATGATCTGCCGAGCTGGCTCACGCAACAGCAAGGCGACTGCTCAATTATGAGGAGATGATCAAGGTTCAGAGCAAGAAGCTGATCACTATGGGGTTCCGGGTCAAGGAGCAGGAGGTACTCGCTCCGCGACCTTGCATGCTTCTAAGATACTCGACAGCTTTGTCGACTGTTTTAACTAACCTCTTTCTTCATATCTTCAGGCTGTCGAGATGGAGTCGGCGAAGAAGCTTTCCCGGGCCGAGAAGGAGCTGGATGATACTCGCTCAGCTCTGGAGGCCGCCCAGGTCCGTATTGCCGAGCTAGAAACTCGTCCTGCCGAGCAACAACCGGCAGCGGCGGGCCCCTCTAGATTCGGCAAGCGGATAAGGATGCATGGTGACGATCTCCCCTACATGCGCCGGGATATCGCGCGAGCAGCGGGGGATGTCATCCTGAACAAGCTGAAGGTCGATGATCTTCTAAAGCCGGAAGCTATGGATTTGACGGTGGTGGACATCATCCCGGCGCTGCTCGCCGAGGAGTCCACCTCCCCTTGCGAGCATCGTCGCCGCCACCCAGTGATGTCGAGGACGATGGTTCCGAGGACGATGACGACGATGATGGCGATGATAACGAAGATGACGAAGATGTAGATGTGGATGGCGAGGATGACGCCTAGTCGCCTGGGCTCCCTTTTTGCTCGCCCGGCGACCTTTTGTAAATCATTTGAAGATTCCTTGTAATTTATACAACATATATGAAAAGGACAAGATTTTTTGCTCGCCTGTTCTTTCTTCTTGTACTTATTTTCTTGCTTGTATCTTGATTAGGCTCCCAGGCTCGAGGCGAGATTGAGTGCTCGCTTTTCGCTAGTACTCGTATGTGGATGCTCGCTTCTGCATACTCGCACATGTATGCTCGCATGTACATACTCGCACCTGCATACTCGCTCTCTAGGCCTCGTCTTGTACCTCGTGAAGAGTTTGTTAAGATTTATGCAATAACAAAAGAGCTCTTAAGGGGAGGAAGAAGTAGGGGTTAGCAGTCGGGGAGGTCCGGAGGGACATATCATCCCGAGGCCTCCATCCTACTTGAATGCCTGATGTCGACGAAGGATGACGTCAAGTAAGGAATGGCAGCCGGGCAGGTCCCATAGGGACACACTGTCCCGTGGCTTCCTCTTACTTGGATGTTTGGATGTCGACGAAGGATGACATCAAGTAAGGAATGGCAGCCGGGCAGGTCCCATAGGGACACCGTCCCGTGGTTTCCTCTTACTTGGATGTTTGGATGTCTACGAAGGATGACGTCAAGTAAGGAATGACAGCCGGGCAGGTCCCATAGGGACACACCGTCCCGTGGTTTCCTCTTACTTGGATGTTTGGATGTCTACGAAGGATGACGTCAAGTAAGGAATGGCAGCCGGGCAGGTCCCATAGGGACACACCGTCCCGTGGTTTCCTCTTACTTGGATGTTTGGATGTCGACGAAGGATGACGTCAAGTAAGGAATGGCAGCCGGGCAGGTCACATAGGGACACACCGTCCCGTGGTTTCCTCTTACTTGGATGTTTGGATGTCAACGAAGGATGACGTCAAGTAAAGAATGGCATCCGGGCAGGTCCCATAGGGACACACCGTCCCGTGGTTTCCTCTTACTTGGATGTTTGGATGCCTTCGTCCTTCGGTCGGTCGAATCGGTCACCTCTTTTTCCAAGTTGGGATATCGGCGTCCGAACTTCTTCCTGATAATTCCTCCAGTCGGATGAGAAGCGCAGTCGGTGGGAACCGTGGCCAACGTGCAAGGGGGGAGCTGATCTCGATCGTCAATGCATAGGCTTGGTCTTAAAGGGTTGCGAAACAGAGGCACTTTCCGATCATCCGTTCTGGGTTTTTATGAGGGTTAAGTCGGAGGCTCGTTTCCCAACTGGCGGTGCTGGATATCGACAAGCAGATCATCCGGTAGGGAATGATAGTCAGGGAGATCCAAGGGGACACACCGTCCCGAGGTCTCCATCCTACTTGGATGATGGATACCGACCAAACCTGTTTCCTGCTGCTCAACAATTTAACGGGGAGTTAAGCACACTAACTCACACAATTGGAGGAAACGATTAAAGACGAAACGCTTTGCTGCGAGCTTTCAGCTCTCGAGGGTACACGACGCCTTTATTCAAGGGTACCCTGAGTTAGTTAAATTGATCACTTCCTTGACAAATCGGAAGGTCGGCGTCCAGACTTCTTCCTGGTAATCTCTCCAGTCGGATGAGAACCGTAGTCGATGGGAACCGTGGCCAACATGCAAGGGGGGAGCTGATCTCGACCGTCAACGAAGAGGCTTGGTCTTAAAGGGTTGCGCAACCGAGGCACTGTCCCATCATCCATTCCGTGGTTTTACGAGGGTTAAGTCAGAGGCACGTTTTTCCAACCTAGCACGTAGATCGATTTCACCTGCTTTCTCTTTTCTTTGCTACGAGCTTTCAGCTCTCGAGGGTACACGACGCCTTTATTCAAGGGTTCCCTGGGCTAGTCAAATTGATCACTTCCTTTCCAAATCGGAAGGTCGGCGTCCAGACTTTTTCCTGGTAATCTCTCCAGTCGGATGAGAAGCGCAGTCGATGGGAACCGTGGCCAACATGCAAGGGGGGAGCTGATCTCGACCGTCAACGCAGAGGCTTGGTCTTAAAGGGTTGCGCAACCGAGGCACTGTCCCATCATCCGTTCCGGGGTTTTACGAGGGTTAAGTCGGAGGCTCGTTTCCCAACCTAGCATGTGGACCAAATTTTCATGCTTTCTTCTTTCTTTGCTACGAGGACCTGGTTGAGATAGAAAAAGCTCCCCTATCCCGTGTTTCAGGGAGGGGGAGAATTTTATATACAAATAAACAAGCATTAGAGGGAGCGGGACATACATGATGAGTCCTGATCATATACACTTTTATGGACTCATCTGGGCCTTTTTTTCAGTCATTTCACCGCACTTTAGCCCTGTTATTGTTTATATTTGATATTCCATGCTAGGTGCACCTCTAGGGCCATTTTGGTGTGATTTCATGCTTTTCTTCATTAGTAGTTTTCATGCTCCGTTAAGTTCCACTTTCAGTGGCTAGACTCGTGGTTGTACGCTAGAACAGGAGTCGTGCAGGTGCTTCCGGTGCAATTCTGCACAGGAACACTGCGCACGATCACCGGTTCTATTGCGCACGACCACTGGTTGTGCGCCACTGATCGTGTGCACTTAACCCTTTTTTATGAGTTCTGTTTGGTGCAGTGCGCACGACCATCTACGCTAGTGCGCACGACCACCGGTTGTGCGCCACTGTTCGTGCGCACTTAGCATCAATTTCATGAGTTCTGTTTCAACCAGTGCGCACGACCACCTACGATAGTGCGCACGACCACCGGTCGTGCACCACCGGTCGTGCGAACATGTTATTTCATAATTTCTGTCTTTGCAGGCTCCGTCCAGGCAGAGCGCACGATCACAGGATTCTAGTGCGCACGACCACTGGTCGTGCGCCAATGACCGTGCGCACTGTTTATTCCAGCGCCTATAAATTCCGCTGCTCGCGATTTAGGTCGGATCCATCATCTTCTTCTGCCGTTTTCCGCCCGGTTCCGCCCCGATTCGCCCCTCCACCATCGCCCACCATATGGAGGTGCTCCGGGCTTGCTCTTCACGCCAATCTTGAGCCGGAGTTTCCTCTCGGCCTCCTCCTTCATCCAAGTGCTCCAAGGAAGGTTTAGCCGCCATCGCCATCAAGCAAGAGGAAGTTTGCAACCTCTACCGGATCGTGACACGAAGAAGATGGGCTCATTGGAGAGTAGTGACAGCTCTCTCTACCCCAGACGTAGTTGTGGACCGAGCTTGGACACGGATTGACAACCCGGCGATTCCAACCGTGAATCTACAACGAGACTTCGGATTCGGTCGATTTCTTGCCTTATTCTTCTCTTATTGATGTGTATGTAGCTAGAACCAACATTTTGATGAAGTATATTTTTACTTGTTAACATTAGTATGAAATCATGTCTATGTGATTGAGTAATCTTGTTATATTTTCATTTGAGGTGTGCCCCGTGGTGTGGATTGTTCGTTGTATTGTGCCGCCCTAACAATTGTTAGTGGTGTGTTTGTCGAAGAGGTGCTTGCGACCCTCATTCCGCTAGCCTACTCGTCCACCCGCCTACCGAAGCGTGGCATCGCGGCCCGTATTCCATCCCGCCTAACGAAGCAGTGCGCTCAAGGCCTGCACTGTTCGATTCCGCTTGCCTACTCGCCCATCCGCCCTTTCGACGCAGCGCGCTCAAGGCCTGCCTAGTCTCCATCCCGCCAAGCGAAGCATTGCACAGCGGCATTGCATAGGAGTAGTTGATAGCTTTTATTTTATTTTCCAAAAGCCAACCCAACTCCCCCGCATTCCATCCGATTTAAGGACTTCAATCTCAAGTCCTTCCTCGAAACCTAACTCCACCTTACTGTGTTCCTCAAGAGACCGACACTCGGGGATTTTCCCCATTATTATTACTTGCGCGACCGGTGCACTTGCCGAATTATCGCATCAAGTTTTTGGCGCCGTTGCCGGGGAGCACAGTCGTGTGAGTTTTCTGGAGAGGGAGAATCTGAGAGAGAAGCCCTTTCATTTGTAAATTTCATCCTTTAAATTTTATTTCTGTTCTTTTTATTCCGCTTTCTTATTTAATATTAGGTTGCTTTAGTAATTTCTGTTTGGTATAGTGTCTGCATAATAGCATTCTTATCTTGAATCGAATTATTTTTACACTATGTGGGCACATCTCAATATTCGTTGCCGTTGGTGTAGAGATACTTCTCACTCTAGTGATGAATGCCCTACGGAGAATAGTAGGCATAGTTCCTGCAGCCCAGCATATGGAGCACCGACTTCATCTGGTACTTCATATGGTGCGCGTAAGTCTTATGGCTACTCTGCTGAGCCTTTACCGTCATACTTCTTTTCGGCTCCAGCCCCCGCTGTGCCAAAGAAGCCCGCTAGGCAGTGCCAGTTTTGTCGGAGCACAGATCATGCCCTGAAGGATTGTGCTGTTTTTCGTCGCCAATTGGATGAGGATGACGAGCCGGATATCCGGATCGTCCCGAATCCTAACTCTGGCGGCACACCTTCAACATCCGGTTTTGTGTCATTGCCACCTTCACATCTTGAAGGGTATGGCGTTGACACAGTCACCAGATGTGTGGCTGATTTGGGCACCGACATTGCTGAGTCTATTCTCCCAGTGCATCCACCACTTCTAGTGGATTCGATTCTTCCCGCTGTTGTGCACGCTACACTCGTCTCCGACGACATTGTCGATGAGGTGTCACAAGAGGAGGCGGTTGATCAGAGTGTTGTGCCTATTCCTATGGAGGAGGACAACCTTCTAGGTGAAGAGGAGTCTCCCTTAGCACCGGTGGAGGAAGTCCAAATCCTAAGCTTGGCCACCGTTGATCCCGCCGAGCCTTGTAGCATTGATGACAATGCAAGCATTATTTTGCTTCCCCAACCTGTTGGGAGTGAGACCAGGATCGCTCCCCCGATGTTTGATCATTTACGTCTTTCGTCTCTTTTATTTCCTGACCCCCTTTCGTCATCTGAGCCGGTGCAGGTTGAGTCTTCACAGGTGCTTCAGGAGGACTTGGAGCTGTTTGCTCAAGTCAATGATAAGAGCATCCTATCATGTGAGGAGGTTTATTCCCCCTCCGTAGAGGAAGCTCCATTCATTGCCTTTTCCTCCTGCTACCTCCCTGTTGACGATACCTTGCTAGGCAAGGATATGTTTCGTGAGATGAGTGAGGACCAGGCCTCCTCCTCTTCTTACTTTCTTTTCCCTCTACCTGTGAGGAGCAGGTATTTATATTCAGGTAGAGGCGTGACTGTTCTATCACCGTATCGGTACCCGCTACCGACACGGATATTAGGCCAGTTACCTGTCCACTTCTCCTTCCATAGGCCCATTAGCTAGAACTCTTAAAGTTTGAATAAGTCGTGCTGGGAGGACAATAACCCCAGTAGTTATCTTTATTTTCTTGCATTCTTATTTCTTCTAATCATGTTTAGTTAGTAGTACTTTCTTTTCAGTTTTCTTTTGTCTTTTGTTTTTGCGGAGCTGACCCCTGCAGGTATTTCTTCTGGATGGCGGATGCTGCAGCTTAGTCGTGGTTTAAACGCCAATCTTCTGGTGTGCTCATTTCTGAGCACTGGGTACTCTCTTTCCCTAGCTTTTTCTGATTTTCATGTCATATATTATGCGGATTGTTTAGTTTAAGTCTGGGGGAGAGTAGTTTTGTTTACCCGCTCACGTGCACTATTGCACTGCATACTAAAAGATTTCATTTAAAATGTTTTGTTTATTTTCATTGCACACCACAACACCCACTTGAGCGCGTACTCGTCTGTATGCGTGCTCTGCAGTGAATTTAATTATTCTGCTTATTTGGGAAAGTCTAGGTGATGGCTTAGGACTATGTAGCAGAGTAAAATGTTGACTCCCGTAGTGCTCCTAGTCGAGTGCTCGGTTGCATAGGAATTTGTGTAGGTTAGATCTCTTTTTATACTATGGTTTTATATTTTTCTCTATTAGTGTAAATGTTGTTTACTCTACTCAAATGGTGAATCCGGTGTGAATCAAACGGTAGCATAGGGATGTGTGTAAACGATCGCTAGATTCGTATTGCTTGAGTCGGGAGAAAGGAGAATCTTTCTCGGTGGCTAGAACTTGCCCCAAGCGATTCTTGAAGCATGGGTATACGGTTAGTCAATTGTGTGAATGTGATATAGGCCATCATTTTGGCCCGGTTGAGCCTTTGTGCCTATCCCTACCGCTATATCCTCGCTAGCCCAGTTGTGCCTACCCGTTCTTTGATTCAGCCTGACTTTTATTTCACCAAAGCCCAAAAGCCAATCCTAGTCGCACACCCAAATCTGAGCTTTAGCTGTTTATTATTTTCATGAGTTGGGTTGTTGATGTGGTAATATGTTTGTGAAGATGTGGATGTGTCCTTTTGTTTATTTGCTGAAAATGATAAGAAAAGAAAAAAAAATGAGAAAAAGAAAAGAAGTTAAAAAGAAAGGAAAGAGAAGGAGTGTTTAATTGAAAATCTTTATGTATAGATTTATGTTTGGGAGTAGGCGGTGCACGCACCCATGCTATTAAGTTCAAGTCTGGGGGTGTTGTGTACCCGCGTGTTTGTGTGGTGAATGAGGATAGTTTCCTGCATTAGCTCATTTGGGTTTAGTGCTTGAGCCGTCGTTTTTATCTTTGTTTAACCTCACCTAAACCCAAGCCCCATTTAAAACCTAAAGTCCTATTGATTCACGCATTTGAGTCAAACCAGTGCCGTGGAGAGAATGTGACCGGGCAAGCTTATGGTCACCGACACTGATGGATTTCAGTGGAGTTTTTACCGCATCCCGATCTTGAGCAATGCTCGTCTCAGCGCTTAGTCTACTTTCTCCGTATGCATGACCGAATGATCCACCGTTGTTCACCATTTTGAGTAGTGTAATATGTTTTTACTCTTTTAGAAATTTATAAACTGTTTTTATAATCAGAAATCTTTTCTACTATTTTTCTTATGCACGTGAGCATGCGACTTCGCATGGTACTCTGTAGTATAATCATTAAGCCTTCTACTGTTCTTTCCTAGTTCGCTTAGAATTTGTTTGCTCGGGACGCGCAAACAGTTAAGTCTGGGGGTGTGATGAGTCCTGATCATATACACTTTTATGGACTCATCTGGGCCTTTTTTCAGTCATTTCACCGCACTTTAGCCCTGTTATTGTTTATATTTGATATTCCATGCTAGGTGCACCTCTAGGGCCATTTTGGTGTGATTTCATGCTTTTCTTCATTAGTAGTTTTCATGCTCCGTTAAGTTCCACTTTCAGTGGCTAGACTCGTGGTTGTACGCTAGAACAGGAGTCGTGCAGGTGCTTCCGGTGCAATTCTGCACAGGAACACTGCGCACGATCACCGGTTCTATTGCGCACGACCACTGGTTGTGCGCCACTGATCGTGTGCACTTAACCCTTTTTTATGAGTTCTGTTTGGTGCAGTGCGCACGACCATCTACGCTAGTGCGCACGACCACCGGTCGTGTGCCACTGTTCGTGCGCACTTAGCATCAATTTCATGAGTTCTGTTTCAACCAGTGCGCACGACCACCGGTCGTGCGCCACCGGTCATGCGAACATGTTATTTCATAATTTCTGTCTTTGCAGGCTCCGTCCAGGCAGAGCGCACGATCACAGGATTCTAGTGCGCACGACCACTGGTCGTGCGCCAATGACCGTGCGCACTGTTTATTCCAGCGCCTATAAATTCCGCTGCTCGCGATTTAGGTCGGATCCATCGTCTTCTTCCGCCGTTTTCCGCCCGGTTCCGCCCCGATTCGCCCCTCCACCATCGCCCACCATATGGAGGTGCTTCGGGCTTGCTCTTCACGCCAATCTTGAGCCGGAGTTTCCTCTCAGCCTCCTCCTTCATCCAAGTGCTCCAAGGAAGGTTTAGCCGCCATCGCCATCAAGCAAGAGGAAGTTTGCAACCTCTACCGGATCGTGACACGAAGAAGACGGGCTCATTGGAGAGTAGTGACAGCTCTCTCTACCCCAGACGTAGTTGCGGACCGAGCTTGGACACGGATTGACAACCCGGCGATTCCAACCGTGAATCTACAACGAGACTTCAGATTCGGTCGATTTCTTGCCTTATTCTTCTCTTATTGATGTGTATGTAGCTAGAACCAACATTTTGATGAAGTATATTTTTACTTGTTAACATTAGTATGAAATCATGTCTATGTGATTGAGTAATCTTGTTATATTTTCATTTGAGGTGTGCCCCGTGGTGTGGATTGTTCGTTGTGTTGTGCCGCCCTAACAATTGTTAGTGGTGTGTTTGTCGAAGAGGTGCTTGCGACCCTCATTCCGCTAGCCTACTCATCCACCCGCCTACCGAAGCGTGGCATCGCGGCCCGTATTCCATCCCGCCTAACGAAGCAGTGCGCTCAAGGCCTGCACTGTTCGATTCCGCTTGCCTACTCGCCCATCCGCCCTTTCGACGCAGCGCGCTCAAGGCCTGCCTAGTCTCCATCCCGCCAAGCGAAGCATTGCACAGCGGCATTGCATAGGAGTAGTTGATAGCTTTTATTTTATTTTCCAAAAGCCAACCCAACTCCCCCGCATTCCATCCGATTTAAGGACTTCAATCTCAAGTCCTTCCTCGAAACCTAACTCCACCTTACTGTGTTCCTCAAGAGACCGACACTCGGGGATTTTCCCCATTATTATTACTTGCGCGACCGGTGCACTTGTCGAATTATCGCATCAATACATATTCCCCCTTAGGGGTAGAACATTTTCAGGCCATCACCGCTCCAAGTATTCCCAAGTAGCTCGTCTTCCTGGTTCTATAGGCGGTATCCTCCGGTCAGAAGTGACTCGTGGACGATGAAGGGCCCTTCCCAGTTCGGGTGGAGTTTCCCGATGGCCGCTGATCTTCCTGCCGCATCTACCTTCTTCAGGACCAGGTCACCTGCTTGGAAGTGCTTAAGGCGGACATTTTTATCAAAATGTTTCGTCATCCGACGCTTGATCTCCTCTTGCCTGGTCGAAGCTAAATCTCGTAGTTCTTCGATGTAATCGAGAGATAGCTTCTGAGCCTCCTCATTCTCTAGTCGTCATTCTTCATTTCCGTCTTCGGCGGCAATCACCCTTGGACTTCTGACTTCAAACTCTACTGGGATGAGAGCTTCCGACCCGTGAGAGAGCTTGAACGGTGTCTCCCCGGTAGCTGAGCTAGGAGTGGTCCTCAAAGCCCACAGGACTGAGGGGAGCTGGTCCGCCCAATTACCTCTTAGGTTCTCCACTTTCTTTTTCAGCAGGTTGATGATCAGCTTGTTGGCGGCTTCAACTTGGCCATTGCTCCTTGGGTGGTGCACGGAAGCGAATCGAAGATCGGTTCCTAGCTGCCTGCAAAAATCATCCAGCTCCAAGCTGGCAAACTGGGGACCGTTGTCGGTGACGATGGCAAGAGGGATCCCAAACCTGCAGACAATCTCCCCCCAGATGAAGTTCTTCACGACTTGAGAGGTGGTCTTGGCCAAAGCTTTGGCCTCGATCCACTTGAAGAAGTAGTCGATCATGACGAGAACGAACTTCCTTTGACCACTAGCGAGGGGGAAAGGGCCAATCAAGTCCATCCCCCAGATAGCGAACGACCACGAGGCGGTGATTGATCGGAGCTGTTGGGCTGGCTGCAACTGGAGGGGGGCGAAGAGCTGGCACTTCTGGCATTTCTTCGAGAAGATCTCAGCATCCTTTCGGATATTAGGCCAGAAGTAACCATGCCTCAAGACCCTCTGCTCTAAAGTGCGAGTCCCAGAATGACTTTCACACTCTCCCGAGTGGATCTCTTCCAACACTCGGGGTACTTCGTCTTCAGAAATGCATCTGGCCAGGGGGCCCGAGATGGTTTTGCGATACAGCTCCCCATCTTGCAGGAGGTAGTACGTCGCTTTATACCAGAACTTTCTCTGATCTCCTTCATTTGCTGGGAGCTGGCCGATGGCTAGGAATGCCACGAACGGATCCGTCCACGAAGGGCGCTGCTCGATCTCCATCATTTCCCCTTCTTCGATGGACAGTCGAAACAACTCGGTGATGGTTCCCCCAGCTCTCGGCCCGTACTTGGCCAAATGGTCTGCCGCCGAGTTCTCCTCTCTCGGGACATGCTCGGCGAAGAAGGATTGGAAGCCTCCGATCAATCCTTTTACCTTCACCAAGTACCTCTGCAGGATGGTGTCGCGCACTTCGAACTCTCCTATAATCTACGACGCAACCACCATCGAATCTGTGAAAGCTCGGATATCCCGGATCCCCAACTCCCGGGTAAGGCGCAAGCCTGCCACCATGGCCTCGTACTCTGCCTGATTGTTTGTGACGGGGAAGAGGATCTCGACGGCTTGCTCGATCCTCGTTCCCTGTGGGCTGACCAGCACGATGCCCACTCCCACAGAGCTCCTACCCGAAGCTCCGCCCTCAAACATCTTCCAAGGGATTGGGTTGAAAACCTCTTCCCCTGGCTCTGCTTCCGCCGAGAAGTCTGCCAAGAAGTCTGCTACCGCTTGGGCTTTGATCGCCACCCGGGGCGAGAAGGAAATGTCAAACTCACTGAGTTCTACCGACCATTTCGCAAGACTCCCTGAATGCTCCACTCCCTCTAGGACACTTCAGAGAGGATGGTCAGTCACCACTCGGATGGAGTGAGCCTGAAAATAAGGCTGGAGCTTCCGCGCCGACACCACCAAGGCGAAGGCAAGCTTCTCCAGGATCGGATATTTCAACTCTGCCTTCTTCAGCACCCGACTGACGTAGTAGATGGGTAGCTGCTTCCTTCTCTCTTCTCGGACTAGCACAGAGCTGACTGCATCTGCTCCCACTCCTAGGTAGATGAGCAGGTCTTCACCTTCTTTCGGACTCTGAAGGAGAGGTGTCTGAGTCAACTGCTCCTTCAGCTTCTCGAACGCCTTCTCACATCCTTCGGACCACTCGAAATTCTCAGTTTTGCGGAGTGTCTTAAAGAATGGAGAGCACTTCTCCCCGGCCTTTGACAGGAAGCGGCTAAGACCCGCCAACCTTCCAGTCAACCTCTGCACCTCTTTCATCGTCTTCGGGGAAGGCATCTACAGGATCGCCCTAACCTTGTCAGGGTTAGGCTCTACTCCCTCTGGGGTGAGGAGATGCCCCAGGAACTTGCCTCTTCCTGCTCCAAAGACGCACTTTGCCGGATTCAACCTCATTTTGAACCTCCTTAGCGTTGCAAAGGTCTCCACCAGATCTGCAATGTGTTCCTGGGCGCTCTTGCTTTTAATCAAGAGGTCGTCCACATACACTTCCAGGTTCCTCCCCTTCTGCTCTTTGAAAATGTGGTCCATCATCCGCTGGTAGGTGGCTCCGGCATTCTTCAACCCGAAGGGCATCATCTTATAGCTATAGCAACCATCATCCGTGATGAAAGAGACATCACGACAATCGGGGGGATGCATCCGGATCTGGTGGTATCCTGAAAACGCATCAAGGAAGCTCATCACAGAAAAACTGACGGCTGAATCAACCAGCGCGTCGATTCGAGGCAAGGGATGACAATCCTTTGGGCAGAATTTATTCATTAAAGAAAAGTCTACACACATTCTCCAGCTGCCCCCAGCTTTCTTTACCATTACAACATTCGAGACCCAGCTTGGATACTGGATCTCTGACACAAAGCCTGCATCAAGCAGCTTCTTCACCTCCTGCCGGATTGGCTCGGCCAAGATGGTGGCACTTCTCCTCTTCTTCTGGCGGACGGGCTTGGCCGCGGGATCCAGGTTGAGGCGATGGCAAGCAACCTCAGGATCGATCCCTGGCATCTCGGCGGCACTCCAAGCAAAGATGTCGACGTTCTCTTTCAGACACGCCGCCACCTTGATCTTCTCTTCGATCTTCAATGACCCGCCGATCTTCAGCAGCCCAGGTGCTCCTGCTGCGCAGAGCACCTCGACTTCTTCGACCTCCTCGTCCACTTTTAGCCTGGCCGGGCTCTCCAGCACTCTCCCGAACTCTTCCGCGTCAGCCATCCAGCTGATGGTACTGACGACGCTGAGATGGCACTCCCGCGCGGCTCTTGGATCGCTCCTGATCCTCACCTGGACATCTCTCTGGCAGTACTTCAAGCACTGATGGTAGGAGGATGGGACGGCCTTGAAGGCATTGAGAAGCGGCCTCCCGAAGATGGCCTTGTAACAGCTCGGGGCGTCGATGATGACAAATCGATAGTTGATGGAGGTGCCGCCGAGGGTTACAAGGAGATCTGCTCCTCCCTCCACCTCTTTCTTCTCTCCGGAGAAGCCAAAGAGGGGACCATCTGCCGCTCGAACTCTTTCTGCTCTGACTCCCAGTCCGTCGAACGTCTCCTTGAAGACGACGTTCACGGAGCTACCATTATCGACCAGGATTCGATCAACGGTGAATTCCTCCACCGCAGCTTGAACTACGAGGGCATCATGGAAGGGATTCTCATTCCCTAACATGTCCTCCTCGGAGAAGGTGATCTCTTCCAACGGGGGCGGGGCTTGCGAGGTTGAGGCGACGCTCCTGCGATAGATCTGGTGGAGGCTCCCCTTTCGGGAAGCTCCCAACCCGGCTCCCCCGTGGATCACTCCAACTCCTCCTCCTCCTCTGCCTCCCTGGCCAATATCTCCACGACCTCTGTGGTCGACCCTATCCTCGGTCCTCCTTCGAACGACGGCAGCTTGCCCTGCATGTGGCTCGGCAGGGGCCTTTATCCTCCGCTGCTCCCCTCCAACTTCTCCCGCGCCTAGCCTCCTCCTGGCTTCCCAAAAATCTGGGCAATCCATCATGGCATGCCCTTCCGCCTGGTGGAAGTCGCAGTAGAGGGGAACCTCTTCTACTTGCTGCCTCATCTGCTTCTTCTTCTTTCCTTGACGGTGGCCAGGCCTGGCGACCGCCATTGCTTCATCTCTCCTCCTCTCCTCATGCCTTCCCTGCTGGTGGAAAGGCCTCCTCTCCGGGGATCTTTCCCTCCGATCTTGACGCTGGTACCGTCCAGCCGGCCTCCAAGGTGGCCAGTTGACGGGAACCCGATAGCACCTCTCCTCTTCCCGATGCTCCGGAGCCATGATGAGTCGCCTCTCATCGTTCCTGCTCGGCTCCTCCCTCCTCCTCTCTTCTCTTCTCCTCTCCTCGCGCCGCTCCGGCTTCTTCCTCTCCGCCCTCCGGGGCTCTTCTCTCTTCCTCTTCTCAGGGATCTTCTCCCCCCTTCTTCCGCTTCCTTGGTCAGCTCAGCGAGCCTGGCCAAGAAGCCACGGTTGGAAGCCTCCCCCTGAACGAACTTGTTAGCCCTCACGATGAGGTTGTCGTAGGAGTAGGGAGGGTTCCTGCCGAGCTCCAGCTTGAAGAGGACTTCTCCGATGTCGAACGTCAGGGCCAACTACAGGATGTTGCGATCCACCTCCTCGATGTGCAGCACTTCCTCCTGGAAATGTTCGACATAGGCCCCCAACGGCTCATCAGGCCCCTGCACCACAAGGAACAGAGTCGTCGCCTCCTTCTTCAGCTTCTGGGCTGTGGCGAACCGGGTCTTTACTCCACGACACAGGTCTTCAAAACAGTAGCTCGAGCCGACGGGCAACTGGTGGAACCAGTCTCTGGCCTTCCCCCTAAAAGTGATGGCGAACAGCCGGCACTTAAAGGCATTCGACATGGTTCGGATAGAGATTATATCCTCAAACCACTGGATGTGCCGAACAGGGTCATCCCTCCCAGAGTAGTAGTTCAGCACGGGATCGCTGAATCCTTTCGGCGCGGGCGCGACAAGGATCTCTTCACAGAATGGGCTCCTCCCACTCGCTGGGCGACGATCTTCCATCTGGCAAGTATCAACACCATACTCGCCATAAGGCCGAGTATCCTGATACCTCGCCCGCTCCTCCACTTCGCGGAAGCGAACTCCCTGCCAGGTCTGCGGGAAGAACTGCGACCTCCTTGGTCGCTCGGGCTCCGGGACAACATGCTCCTTTCCTGCTCGCTGGGGGGGATCCTCACCCTCGGTCAGAACTGGGTGATGAGGCGAGGTCGTCGTGACCTCCGCGCCTTGCTGAAACACTGCTCGCATGGTCCCTTCTATGCGCTGCGCGAACGCTTCAAAAACTGCCAGCGTCACGAACTCGCCGCCTCCCGACGAGTTGTCGACTGCCTCCTCCTGGTCGTCGACTATGACCATCTTGCCTTTTACCAGGTTTTCTTCCTCTGGCTACGATCCACGCTCACCGCACCAAAGTGTTGACGCCAGGAAAATCCTGACCTCAAGATTCAGACCGATGCAGCCGGAGGCTACTTGCCCAGCAGTCCAACGAGACGGCTAAGCTGGCAACTACGAGGAATCTGGAAGAGCAACAAACAGGACCCCAGGCGCTGCGGCAGGGAGGTCCCACCACGTACCCGGAAGCTCAAAGGAGTCTTCCCCTCCACAACCAAAAAATGGTCGAGCAGAGTACGAGGAAGGCACCAACTTGGCGAGAAGCAAGGGAGCAACGGCCAAGGGGGGGAGGGGGTCCAAGAGTTCGAAAGTTGGGTTCCGAAAGCTTAGCCAAAGGTGTCCATCCAAGTACCCCCTGGGGTCCTATTTATAGGAAAACCAAAGGGTAGGGGGGTCTTTGATAGCCCAGCCCCTAACCTGGCGACTATGGGATACTCAGCGAGTATCTTCGACCATGGTCGCCCATCCGGCGAGTATTGGGTGCTGCTCGCACAAGCCGGGCCAATACTCGCTCGGGTCTTCTATCGCTCATGCGCTCGACGGACTTCTGGGGCGAGCTTTTAGCCCTAGTCGCCTAGCAGGCGAGTATTTAGCCAGTACTCGCCAGGCCTTCTACTGCTCCAGCTGGCTGACTTTGTCTTGTGTCTTGGTCTGTTGGGCTCCGTACTGACCTTTGACTTTGACTTCTGCCTACGTGGCCTTGAGTGGGTCCTACCCTCTGAGAATTAGGGTTGTACAGGACTCGTAAATCATGATAACTAGGGCCTTTATAACCAGGTCCATACTATCCAACAGCTTCGAGCATTACTTCAAAACTTCGTGTCATTGCAGCATTGAATGGAATTCCACATTCATAGAACCAATCAGCAACATAACCATCAACTCTCTTTTTCTCTTCAGGAGATCTAAAACATCTCTCAATAGTAGTTTGTGCAGGACCTTTAACACGTCTTTCATCAACTACATCTTCGAGAGCACGTCTCACATGAGTATCCATAGGGCCCCGTTTTTGTGGAAGGTGGGGTACTTCTCTCTTTTTGGCACTTGTCCCGGAACTTGGGACAAATGAACTTTTAGTTGTAGATAATGCCGGAGATACATTCTGTGAACCTGTTCGCTCTATTTCTTGTTCACTCGCATTATCATCATCAGCAGTCAAATCCAACTTATCCTTTTTTATCATTTAAAGTTGTGTACATCTCAGTTGATATTTGGTTGTGTAGGGCACTAAAAAAATAAACAAATAGTAAACATTGGACTTTAAAATTTTAAATATTAAAGAAATTATATAACATATACTCATATAGGCAACAGCTTACCGGCTTCCACCGTAAAACCTTTGGTTTGTGAAAACTGGATTTCCGATCCTTTGCCAAATCCCTAAATGCACTTCATAAAATATAAAAAAAAAATAGCTTACAGTCGAATCTAAATTTCAAATAGGAAAAAAATTAATTAATAAACTTACAGGGTAATGACATTTTTAAGATCGTCACGAATGTCATTATTTAAAGGATCAAGTCAATAAATTGTATTTTTAATGTATTCAACAATCGCCAACATCCAATGTTCTCTGTGTAACAAATAAAAGTATTAATAACTTAATTAGAATAAAAATAGCAATAATTATTGATACTTACTCTCTATGATATGCCAAAAATAATAAAGAATCTGATTGGAGTTGAGTAAGCCTATTTTTTTAATCTTGAACTCATGATTTAATATGCTCATTGACATATTTATCATTAAAAGCAAAAAATAGATGTCGGATTATGAAAAGATACATTTCTTGTGTATCTAAATTTCTTTAGTTGTGAATCTATGTACCTGTAAAAAAACATGTAAATTCATAATCAACATATATATATATATTAATTAAAAATCTTAATTTGTAAATTGTAATATTTTATACTCATTACTCACCCAATACATGCTAATATGATGTTAACTCCAATTTTTTGCATATTAAGAAAATCAAACAACTCTGAAACTTCAAAGTATGTACATGTTGAGTCTTCAGTCCCAAATACATTTGGATGTAATACCATAGTTATTATTTTGCCCTCCCCCTCCATCGTAGTAATGAAGTCGGGTAACATGACAATGGCATGATTGCATTCTGTGGAATTAAAAATACTTAGTATTTCCGGCATAAATATTAATTACATAACAATCAAAAATACTAATTATAAATTTATAATACCGAAGACGGTAAACACTCAGGTGATGTTTAAGGATGATGTGATGTTTCAGGCCCATGTGAATCATGTGATGCTAATACAGCTGCATGCTGACAAACCAAAAATAACAAGTTAACAACATAATTATTATGTACCTGCTCGACAAAAAGATAGCATGACATTTCATAAAAGTATAAAAAATTAAACATAAATACATAATAATACCTGAGACATGTGTCTTGAGAAGTTTCAGTTCTAGCACTAAGCATGCGCATAAGTTCATCCATTTGTTTTTTCATACTAGCCACCTCTGCTTGATGCGCTTGTTGTTGTTGGTTGAGTTGGCTCTGAAAGGCATGCTCATGTTGTTGTTGTTGGTTGAGTTGGCTCAATCTTTCTTGAACAATAGATTCCACATCTTCAATACGAGCTAATGTTCTCTCGCTCCGCTTATCATTCTTGAAAAAACTTGTAATGGTGGAAAACTTGCCACCAGCTCTTACTCTGCCCGGATACTCCTTGCCTAAAACAGATGCAAGGATGTCATCTCTTCCCTGTGACACTGTTGCAGCAGTCTGAGACTCTTGGCTCCAGATCTCATCCTAAGTGAAATCAAGAAATATTAATACAAATGATGAAATGAAAATTTATAAATGATGAAATGATAATTTAAACATACAATTTTAGCTGCCAAATCAGCTGCATCTAAACTAATGTATTCTCCAGTCTTTCTTTTGTGACCGGCTTTTCATAGCTCCGCACGTGAAATTGATGCATTTGCACCTTATTCAATCTTGACAATAAAATGCAAATAAATTATCATTTAAATTATTGAGAAAACCAATTTTTAAAACAAAATATATAAGAGAGAAGTAGAGAATTAAATAGTAAATACTAATACCATCCTTTTTTCTAATCCAGAATAACCCATTCTGAAAGTAGTATGAAACGACTTCTGTGCTTTTGCTCTCTCTGTATTAACTTTACTTTTCTCCTACACAAATAAATATTTGTTAATACTTAGAGTAGAATGCTTACAAAGTTAGTAGATGTTATAAAACATTGAGTTTATTAAGAACACATAACCATAGATTTCGGAGTGGTGCGATTGACGACAAAAACTTTCCAATCGTCGGGAGTTATAAAATTATACTTGATAGGAACATTGTAACGATGCTCCAAATCAACATCCTTTACGTAAGTTACATAAAGTTTGGATTTCCACAACCTCCAACTTTCACCCATACTTTTCATTAATTCATGGCGAACACCATCAACATTATCAAAATAATTCTGAAAATAATAGACAATATTAATTAATAATTACCTAAAGAAACACAGTTATGTAATCATTATTCACTAATCACTAATAACAAAATTACGTACATTTACTTCTTCCCATATTCGATCTTTAATTTCTTTATCAACTTCCTTCCATCTAGCACATACATTCTCACAAGAGAACCAATTAAACTCATCAATTTATTATACTCAGGCTCGGGAATAATGTGGTCATCATCACTAACAGAAATAAAAAGTTTTTTCCCCTCTGCTTTAAGCTTATTCAATCCCATCATTTTAGTGAAGCCTCTTGTTGACTTTGATGATGATCCTTTATCAGCCATTTTCCTGTAATAAGAAAACCCTAAAAAAATCCTAAACCATCCAAAAAACCTAAATAAAATTCATAAGAAACCGCAATGATATTGAGGTACTACCAGTCTATCACGCAATCAGTCAATCATACATTCACAAATATAAATAAAGAACTTGATACGCACTGTTTTTAATAAACGATATGTAACTGAACTATAGAAGCAGTAGGAAGTAGGAAAATTTGAAATTATATGAGCAAGAAAAAAAACGTGAGAACGAACCAAAGGAAATCTCTGTCGACTTGTCGAGGTAAAATCGCATTTAGGGTTTTCGCACAGAGCAGCAGCAATAAAAAGTAAAATGTCGAGGTAAAAACAACGGTTTATATATAGAATGATACTAACGACAACGGTTTATATATAAACCGTTGTCTATTGTACCAGGAACGATACAATAGACATCGGTTTATATAAACCGATGTCTATTATATACAATAGACATCGGTTTATATAAACCGATGTCTATTATATACAATAGACATCGGTTTATATAAACTGATGTCTATTGTACTATTTGTCTGGTTAATTCCGTTAATGAACGAGACCTCAACCTGCTAACTAGCTATGCGGAGTTCAACCTGCGCGGCCAGCTTCTTAGAGGGACTATGGCCGCTCAGGCCACGGAAGTTTGAGGCAATAACAGGTCTGTGATGCCCTTAGATGTTCTGGGCCGCACACGCGCTACACTGATGTATTCAACGAGTATATAACCTTGGCTGATAGGTTCGGGTAATCTTTCAAAAATTTCATCGTGATGGGGATAGATGATTGCAATTGTTGGTCTTCAACGAGGAATTCTTAGTAAGCGTGAGTCATCAGCTCGCGTTGACTACGTCCCTGCCCTTTGTACACACCGCCCGTAGTGTAATAGATTTAACATATTAAGTTGTATATCTAAATTACCTACACCGTTTTTCAAACAATATATTTCTTGCACATATAGAAGTATTATTTCACCATTGGTAGTGTTTGCAAAAACAAGTGAATTCGGAGACCTCAGTCCCAAAATTAAAAAATATAAAATAAATTGACAAAGATAACTCCACCAAGCACTACCGCCAAACACTACTCACCATCTTGATAAGTTTTAATGAGCATTGTGAGGCTGAGCAACCTGGAAAGAATTGTAAAGTGTCTTGTGCAAACACATTATTTTTATCACTTCTATTTGTACATCGGATCACTAAAAATAAATTTTTTTATAAAAATGCTTATGTGATCCCCCAAGCAATACTTCGCTCCCTGATAAATCTTAATGAGCATTGTGTGGGTGAAGCACCTTGGTAGTTGTACTCCTTATTGTGCTTTGAAATATTATTCTAGAATTAATGTGTGAAAGTGATTCTAAGATTACAATCTTAATATTATTTTACTATTCCCTTACATATGTTATTGGAACACGTTTTTCCGCATCTCTTTGATTTGAGAATAATAAATTCTACTTGTATTTGATCATATTTGTCTTTATGTTTTTAGCTTGCAGGGTTGAACTGTTATGACAGTAGGATGGTGAATTATTGGTCTGGAGCTGCTCATAAACTGAAAAGTGGAATGTTGTCTAACGCCAGGTGTTAGCACTCAACGCAGGGCGTTGGCTCTCTTCCCACCGTGATGATTATGGCAAGAAGGAAGCAGCCATGATTGCAGGGGAACTTTAGGAATGATATTGCCTAACGCCAGCGTTGGGTTACCTAAAATAAAAGCTTCATAAAGTGCAGAAATCTCCTTCCTGTCTTGAAGATCCGAGCCATCAAAATGTTACTATACTGGGTCAACGTCAGGCGTTAGGCTTAACGCCGACGTTAGCATCCAACCCTATAAAAAGGTGGATTTCGTCTTCTCCAACCACTGATTAAGAAGAGCCCTACTCCAGCACTTCAAAAACTCGGTCAAGGCCGTATTTTCCAGACCATCATCTCCCACACATATTCGAGCAAAGAATTCAAGGAGGACCGGATCAACGCTTACACAACGCGAAGAACGTACGCTTCAACTTCAAGAATATTCAGCGTGCCTTCGTCATCTCCAGAATTCTTCTAGGGAGTTTTTATTTGAATTTAGTATTTATTTGTAACCATTTCATTATAATCGTTTCGTTAATTCGTCTCGTGTTGGCACTAGGTCTGGGTAGGACTTAGGGAGTAATTCGCTTCGTGTTGGCGACTAGGTCTAGGGAGTAAATCTAGGGGGTGTTCGAGGTCTTTCTGGTGATAGATTGGCTAGAGCGGCTTGAGGCCGTGTATGGGGAGAGATCGGCTAAAGCCAACTGGTTCTTAGTGAGAAGAGTCGGTATAGAAAACAAAAAGAGTCTTTAATATTTCGTCTTGATTTCTAGCGTCATAGAGATCAGATTTTGTAATCAATTTTATAAATGATAATCATGTCTTTTCTTGTTTAATAAAATTGATTTCATTTCTATTTTTAATCTCTTTACTTTTGATTCAACTCACTTCAAATAAAATATCAAAAATTCTCTATAAAACATTAAAAATTTCTAAAACCCTTATTCACCCCCCCCCCCCCCCCTCTAAGGGCGCCTACAAATCCAACAAGTGGTATCAGGGCCAGGTTATTCCAAAACGGTTTCACCACCGAGAATAATGGCGTCTCTTGATCATGATCTCGCTTCTACTAGTGGGGAAAATTTTTATATAAATGAAAAATCACTTGCACCACCTTTATTCAAAGGAAAAAATTATAAAAGGTGGAAAAATTTAATGGAAAAATTTCTCAAGTCTTTAGGCATAGATGTTTGGAACGTTACTATTGAAAAGCCGCCTAGCGTATCAAATAGAAACGAAATGGTTTTAAATGCAAAATCTATGAATAGTCTATTTTGTGCGTTAGACCAAAATATTTTCAAACTTATTTATATTTTACCTACCGCTTATGAGATTTAGAATTTTCTTGAAAGAACTTATGATTCTCCTTTTGTAGGTATGGAACAAACACAAGAATTGGAGAACATACAAGCTTGCACAAATATTCAAGAAAGCTCCTCAAATGATGGATCCATAGAATGCTCATCAAGCAGAAAGGATGATGGAAACTCTTGTTTGAAAGAGGAAGAGGAAGACGACAAAGGAACAATATGTTCAAATCTTCCCTCATCCAAAAGCAATGTAAGGAAATCAAATTCCATCGTTTGTACTTCTATTTCTTCATTGCAATTGCTACAAACTACTAAGCGTAAAATTAAGAAATTAAAAAATTCAAATTCAAAATTACATTTAGAAAATAAAAACCTAAAAGCTAAATGTAACGTAGAAACAAAGATTGATATGTGTGATTATTCTCCACCTTGCAATTTAATTGAAAATATAAAACCTTGTTTTGATTGTAATATTCTTAAAGAGAAACTCAAGGTATATGAAAAGGAGCATCTAAAAGAACAAAATGAAAGATTATGTTTAGAAAATTCTTCTTTGAAAAATGATTGTGCTAAGTGTAAAGACTATAAAATTGAAATTAAAGAGATAGATATGATTTCTCAAAACTTGAATAAGCCAAACAATGGATATTGATTCAATTGTTTCCACTCTAAAAAATAGCACAATAGCTTATAATAAAGCTAGACATAATTTAACAATTAAGAATAATGAATTAAAAAATAAAATCAACTTGCTTAAGGAAATCATAAAGAAAAATTCTCAAAACATACATTCTCAATATAACGCAAAATTCAAAAGCAAGTTGAATATGATTTCTCAAAACTTGAATAAGCCAAACAATGGAAATAAAAAACATCAAAAGATTGTAAATGAAATTCCAAAACATTATCATCATCATCATCATTTATAATATCAATCTTCTCCCAACTTAAAACTAAATGCAAACAAATTTCCTTTAAATAATAAATTCAAAAGTCATTTTTATCCAAACATTCAAGAAAATGACTATGGAAATTTGAAAAATAAAAATAACAATTTTCCAAGGTATGAATGGAGACCCATACATAAGAATGACGCATTAATGCCAAATGAAAGGGTGCATTCATCCTTGTTTCCCCAAAAATCATCTCGCTATATTTCGGTACCCAAAGGAACCATCACACGTGTTCCCCTTTGGATATCTAAATCTCTTATTCATTAGGGCTTCGTTTGGGGGGACTTATTTTCACCGGTCAAGCAGTTACGACCGCATGAACCAGACCTCAATTGAGGTCCGGTTCATACGGTAATAACCGCTTGACCGGAGAAAATAAGTCCCCCCAAACAGAGCCTAGGTATCATACAAATCACTACAACAAACTGCACTTATAGTAAGGACCTAAATCGTTACAGTAAGTGCCAAAAATCGTTACAAAAACTCTTTGGTAATGAAAAAAACTTTAAGTAACGGTCCTCCTCTAAAGCTCGACGCTAAAAGTTCTTGTAACGAATGTATGCATGTCGTTACAAATAAATTAATTGTAACAAACGATACTTTCTCACCAAAAAGAGATTCTTCCTCACAATAAATTGGTCACAATAAATATTATTTCCTTACGAATATTTTTTTTTCTCACAAAAAAACAGTTACGATTAAAACTATTTCGTTACAAATATTTTATTTTTTCCTCACTAAAAATAAACTAACTTCGTTACAATAACGTATAATAAATATTATTTCGTTACAATAGATTAAACAATAGTAACGAAAAAATCGTTACATTTGTTTTCCATTCTTCTTACTACAGCCAATTCATTTATATATCAAAAATATTCCATTTCTATTTTTTGTGTACCTGAGATTTTATTACAAATAATAATCTTGAAAACACACATATATTTAATATTTCGTAACAAGATCAACATGTACTTATTCACACCAAAAAGTATTACATAGAGTACAAGTTATTATCATCTCTTCTAAAACAATACAATATTACATTACAAGATCAACATGTTTCTAATAAATCTTCCGTCATTTTTCGAAAAATGAATCGTCCATCACTTTCTGACTAATTAATTTTTCGTCACTTGCCGGTCAATGCTCGAGCACCCTACAAATAAAAGAGATCAATTAAGATCACCCTACAAATAAATGAGAGCAGAAACATCCATACAAACTCACATTCATACATACATAATCCATACACACCCCATTAAACAAGCGTACAATAAAACACACACTTGCCGCCCGTTGTTTAGTTCACACTGAAATTAAGGTCATGAGGGAGTTCACTGTTTAGTTGTAATGTTCTGAAATTAAGATCACATGTTAATGACACTTCACTGCACTTAAAATCACACACTTCACTACACAACTCCTTAAAACGTACAGCACGCACACAGTTTACTGCACTTAACATTGATCACACACACTTCACTGCACAACTCTTAAAACAGCACACACATGCACACATTTCACTGCACTTAACATCACACGCGCACATACAAAACTCATAAAAACAGCACACACACTGCACTTAACATCACACACACATACACAAGTCTTAAAAATAGCACACACATACACACATACATTTCAATTCAATTAACATCACACACACTTCACTACACAACTCTTAAAAACACCACACACACACACTTCACTGCACTTAACATTTCACTCCCTTTACTACACAGCTCTTAAAAACAACACACACGCACACGCACTCACACACTGACACATACACTTAACTGCAATTTTCCCAAACTGCACATGCAGTTTGCCCAAACTGCACATGCAGTTTGCCCAAACTGCACATGCAGTTTGCCCATACCTGCACATGCAGTTTGCCCATACCTGCAGTTTGGTAAAACTACACATTACGGTTTGCACAAACTGCACATATTCATCAACTACAGTATTATCTTGGGAAAACTGCAATATAATCTTTACAAAATAATCTCAAAAAAAACAAAAGGGTCATCAAGTTCTTCTGGTGTATAATTTGATGAAAGGCGCCCTGCACATGTATATAATTATTTAATTAAATAAGCATGTGTCTTCTACTAGAACACATAAAGTGCAGAAGAAAATATACAAGAAAAACCAAAACCTATAAAATGTATGAATAGATAAAGAAAGAAATCTGGAATGGACATAGAACTGTGCAATCTGATCCATCTGTTCCATAGCCTTCTTCATCACTCTGAGAAAAATAAAAGAATGAAGAAAACATGAAAAGTTCTGCACAAATTTGATATACAAAATAATTTAGCATCACAGAAAAAGTTATTGAAGGAATAGAACATGAAATATGTGCAAAAGAAACACATTTGATAGTTTATTCTTAAACTGAGCATGGAAACGGCAGGCGGAGATGCAAGAACATACAATAATGGATCAGATCAGTGCACAAGCATCCCCGCACAGCAAATGCAAAATGCAGAATCTGTTGATATTAAAGTGTCACAGAATTGTCACAAAATTTTACAAAAAAAGTACTGAACATAAGAGTCGTCTAATATTAGTTTGTTGATGTTAAAGTGTCATAGACATTCTGTGGGGTCTTCAAGCTGGAGAAGCTATATGATATTAAAGTGCCATAAACAGGCAAGAACCTGAGTGCCATAAACATAAGATTAGTCTAATGTTGCAGTACAGAATCTGTTGATATTAAAGTGTCACGATCCTGAGTTGGAGAAGCTATATGATTAGTCTAATATAAAAGAAAAGAGAGGGTTGTATAAAAGCAAAGTATACAATCATCTATAGACATTCTGTGGGGTCTTCAAGCTTCAAACAAACTGAACAAATGCAGAATGCACAAGAAAAAACAACTGAGTGCTGTAGAAAACACACATAGATCAAATCGTTGCATAAAAAAACACACAAGAATAAAACAACCCAACAATTTCAGATATAACTGAGCAAATGCAGAATGCAAAAAGGAGCACTGTCAGATATATCATCAATTAAAAACCATATCAGATTGTGTAGGAACAACCCAACAATTTCAGATATAGCTCTTTCAAATCGCTGCATAATAAAATACTAGTCTCTACATTTCAGATATAGCACAATTCAGATATTGTCGAAACCAAGCAGAAGTAATAAAATAGTAACAAAACAGTAAACCAAAATACTAACAGTCATAAACCATTTGACAACAAAAAAATGCACCAAAAAGTAAATGGTGTGTGCATCAATTAGTCAAGGAATTGCCCCAATTTTTTGCAGAACATAAGACAGCTGCTCTTTCAGCTCATTTTGCCCCTCTTTTAATCCTGCAATCTCTGCATTGTGAGTTTGAATCAAAGCTACATGTTTATCTATAAGCTCTGTTTGTGCTGTTAGACGAGTCGTGGCATTGCGCAATTCTTGTTCCGCTACATTCAACTTCCCTTTCAACTGAGTGAACTTTGTCAATGTCTTCTTCATTCGTTTTGAAGGCACAACATCATAGCCTAATCCTTTGTCATAACCAGACTTATTTCCAAGTGCAATCTTTATAATTTCTCTCTCAGAGCTTATGAGATAACTGTCAGAATCTGTTGATATTGTCCTCAGCCTTTCCATTTCACGCTGTAAAATATAGTGTTATAATAGAAATGTATGTTATCAATCAATTTTGTGAAAGTTTCAAATATATTTTGACTTACGAATGTCGCTTCTGCTTTTTCGCTGACAAACACCTCATTCTTCTTATGAGTGTTCGCAAAGTTCTCAACCGGGCTTTGATTAACCTGTATATCAAAAAAATATTTGAGAATATGTCGTAGTAATCAATAACTCACATGTAATTATTGCATTACCATTTCCAGCAGTCGGGAATGGTAGGATTTAGAACCCAATGTATGAGTAAACAGCATGTGTGATCTATTATCAGCATTTGTCTTGGACCTTTTCTGCAAACAAACAAAAGTATTGGATTCTATTAATTGAATGTGTGATTAATAACATATGTATTAAACAGAATTTACTTAAGTAGTCACATTCACCTTAAAAGTAGGTGACATTTGAGAAAGTTGCAGAATCTCCTTCCTGGATTGAAGATTCGAGCCATCATGTTATTTCTATACAGAGTCAGCGCCTGACGTTATCCCTAACGCTGACGTTAGCTTTCTGTCCTATAAATAGGTGGCATTTGTTCTCTTCAAGATTTTCATCCCAAGGAGCCTTACTCCAGCACTCTGAAAGATCCTTGAGGGCCAAAATTTCCAGAGCACATGTCCCATTCAATTTGAAGAGAAGAATTCAAAGGAGGATCGGATCAATGCTAATTCAATGCGAAGAAACGTACACGTAGACTTCAACGATATTCAGTGATTCCTCGTCATCTCCTTCAGAATTCTTATAAGGAGTTTTTCTTTAATATTTTGTTGTACATTTATCCTTTGTGATTGTTTAGTGAGTACCTCCGCGGTTGTTGGTGACTAGGTCCGTGTGCGGCTTAGGGGCCACGGTTGGTGGCGACTAAGTCTACAAGTTAGATCTAGGTGGTGCTCGAGGCCTTTCTGGGGATAGAAGGGCTAGAGTGGCTTGCGGCCGGATCTGGGGATAGATCGGTTAAAGCCAACTGGTTCTTAGTGAGAAGAGTCGGTATAGAAAACCAAAGAGTCTCTTATATTCGCCTTTGATTTCTAGCGTCATAGAAATCTATTTTTATAATCAATTTATAAATGATAATCATGTATTTTCTTATTCAATAAAATTGATTTCTTGCTCTTTACTTTTGATTAAATTTACTTCATATAAAATATCAAAAGTTTTTTTTTAATCTCAAAGTTTTCTAAAATTCTTATTCACCCCTCCACCCCCCTAAGGGCGCCTCAAGATCCAACAGAAAGCTCTAGCATTAAAGTCGGACAAGGAAAAGGAGGAAGCAGAAGAATCTGACGATGAAGAGAGTCTCTATGTTCGGGAATTTAGAAGATTTATGAAAATTCCCAAGAGGCAAGGGAAGTTCAAAAAATTTCTGAAGAAAGGTGTTCAAGAGAAGAGGAGCTGGAACAAACCGTCAAAGGGGACGAAGAGTGACGAAGAAAAATCAGTTCTGGAGTGCTTCCACTATCACAGATCTGGGCACATGAAAAGAGAATGCCCAAAGCTACAAAAGGAAGAAAAGGAGAGAAAAAGTCGGGACAAAGGAAGAAAGTGCTTAAAGCGTCATGTTGTTCGACGGCAATTCTCAAGCTAAAACCCTATAAATGGTGTCGTGCAGCGAGCGGAACGAGCGAAAGAGATGAATGGTTTGAATTTCGGGAAAAAAAGTGGGGCCCATGGACTTAAGGGCTATTTAAATTTGCACGGGAGGAAGGTGTGTCATGTGTACGAAAAAAATTCCCCCTTTCTGAATAGCAACTCATGCCCTCTTTAATGTCATGTACTATTCTAGAAACCTATCCAATGACAGATCCACATCATCCACATCATCCAGATCATCCACATCATCAAATTCTTTGGGCTCTATATAAGGGGAACTCATCCCAAGGTAGTGATGGGTACTTCCATGTAAGCATATTAAATAATAAATCAACAAAATTCTCCATGTCAAATCTTGTAAAAGCTTCATTACATTATCGATGGACCATAAAACTCTAGCAATTCGAGCTTCAACTTTCTCGAGCTTTTCGCTGGTCCAATTGAAGAGTTGAAGAAGATTAGCCGGCGGTGCCGCACTGACAGTCACCTCCCACTTTATCATATTCAGATGAGCTTCACAAGCTTCGAAAGGGGAAAAGAACTACGCATGAAGGAGGAGATTGACGAAGGACAGACTAATGATCACGAATGACAAATGGTGTCTTTATTTAAGACAGTATATAAACACTAGATTCTACCCTCTCTCTCTCCCCTCTCTTACTATCCTTACCCCTACACCCTTAAAGTCCTCTTCTCCTCGCTTGTGAATGGGTAACAAATAAAAAAAGAAGAATTGAGAAGTCTTTAATATTACACCAAAAAGAAAGGTTATGTTATAATAGGCGAGTGTTAAGAATTTTTTGTGTTGTATAGATTAATTTACAACTAAATTTTAATTAAATGGAATTAAATGATAAATTGTAATCATCTCCTAGTGTCAATGTTTTAAGAAATAAAAATATTGAAAATATAAAAAAATGACGACCTTATTTTTTCCGATATCACCCAAACCAAATTTGTCGCATGAGACTACAGTTTAGGAGATCATCATCATCCTTGTTATGAGAATCAACATGAATAATATGTGATCCCCGCGAGTCCTGGAATGACATGAGAAGTGGAGAAAGAAGTATTAGAGCTTTTGGAGTTGTAGTTGGAGAAAATGAGATTGTACACAGGTGTTGTCACAATTTGAAAAGGAACTGAAAACTAGCGAACAAATGGAGCATTATGAATACTATAGTTGATGTTTGAAAGAAATAGCAATGCATGGTATCCTCCATGCAATTTTAAACAAGAAGAAAATAGCATGAACAAGTCAAAATTAGACTCAATTAACCATTTAAGTTATCATACACACTAAATCATAATATATGCAAAAGTAATTGATATACATCTACACTTATAAAGAAAATTAAATGCACACAAGATAACCATAAGAAAGCTTACCATTTGGATTGTTGACCCCTGTCTTCTACTGAATTGATTCTGAAAGATTGCTATTTGATGCAAGATGTATGGATAAAACCAAGCTCCTGCAACATGAGAAAGTGATCATTTTCTATTAGGTCTTGTAACAAAATCAAGTTTCTTCAAAGTAATAAATAACTTAATTTAATGTGTTCATTTATTACATTCCAAACTTTATTTTATTTGCCGTTTCTTTTATATCAAAAAAAGCAAAATTGGGTTCTAATTTCAAAAGCAATCTAATATGAATTATATTTTCTTGGTGGCGATCATAATCGTTGTCATGTCAAACAAACACATTGTTTTGTCCAAACTCACCGGAGCAAAAACACCATATCAAACAGAGCCTAGAGTTGTAAATGTTCTCACAGACGAAAATGTATATGTACTTTCTTCTTCTTTTACATTTTTCTAATTTATTTTGATTTAATTTACTTTTTTATATTTTGTGCCTCATTTTTCTTACTTTTATGTTTCCTAATTTTATTTTCTTTCCATATTTAAAAGTTATTGTAAATCCACTGTAGTGGGATAAAGATTTGAGTGTTGTTGTTGTTGTATTTAAAAGTTATTTAATATTATTATAGTTTAATTTATTTTTATCCTGATGTATATTAATTTATTTTAATTTAGTTTATTTTTATCTAAATTTACATGCATATAAAATGTGCTTGTAATCCATACCCCATCTTTATCCCATATATAACCCTTTCTCTCTAACAAAAGTACATAAAAAATAAGTAAAATGTGAAGCCTCGGTACTATAATAAAAAAAAGGTGATGTTATATATAAATCATTTTTGACTATATACAAACTCTTACTATATATAAACCAATACAAATAAATTTTTGTTATACACAAGCATAATGATCAAAATAAAAAAAAACTTAGATCTATGATATATATGCATGATTTTTATTGCTATTGTTGAAAAACATTGATCCATGATATAAATTCATGATTAATAATAATTTATAGCAAATTTATTTCATCTTTACTTCAATCAAACAAATTGATAAGTAAAACCTAGTAAAAAATCCCTACAAAAAATTTATTTGTAATAGTGCATGTATTTTTCATAAATTTATTCTTTAATAGAAATGCAAATATTACAAAATACAAAGTAATGTCGTACAATTTTTAACAGAAATTATTAACCGCAATCCAAAATTAACTTGTCGCACCCAAAAAATTCAGAGAAAGCACATATTTTTTCTTACCTCCCCCATTTTAACCGCAACCAAGTAAAAGCCCTATCAAACCCCCTACTTACCCAATCTGCTCGACATTGACACCGTCGTCACATGTCTACTCTCCTTTTTAATTACATACACAATTAAAATATTTTTACACAAAAAATAAAAGGGCAATGTTATAAGCACACCAATTTTAGCTATTCACATACCAATTTCTATAAGCTATTACACGTATTTTAAAAATACGTCTTGTACATGTATTTTTAGGAAAAATGTTCAACACGAAAATTGTAGATCTCATCGAGATCTACAACTTTCATGTTGAACACTTTTCCTAAAAATGCACGTACAATGCGTATTTTCAAAAAATCGCGATAGTTACGATCAGGGCAACAATACGTCTTGTGCGTGCATTTTTAGGAAAAGTATTCAGCACGAAAATTGTAGATCTCGACAAGATCTACAATTTTCGTGTTGAACACTTTTCCTAAAAAAGCATGTACAAAACGTATTTTCAAAAAAGGCGTAATAACTCATAGAAATTGATGTGCAAATAGCCAAAACTGATGTGCTTATAACATTGCCCAAAATAAAATTAACAGCTCCCTGCTCCTCTCTACGCCATATTGCATGCCACCATTCTTCTACCCGCCACTCTCAGCCATCTCTCTCTCTCTCTCACACACACACAAATCCTCCTTGATTATACTCAGCCAACACCGCAATTCGAAAACATAGGAGAAAAAGACAACCCGCACCCACAATGTCCTGGTGCCACCAGGTTTGACACCGCCGGATTGATTTTTCGGCGGTCTTAGTCCTGATGGTCTCAGCTGCGAGCGGGATCATGAGGTTGGCAAACGGTAAAGGTGAGGTCGGGTAGGGCACGGGAATGTGTATTGTAGATTTAAAGGCCGCAAAAACTCTACAAATTTGATTTGTATATAGGCAAACTTGATCTAACATATAACATCACCGTACAAAAAATATAGCACATATCTCTGATTGATCCAATATTGTCCAAGAATACCTAGTAGAGGGAGCGTGTAGCTGTTGGGGCCTTAGGAAAATAAACTGTTAATTTAACCTAGAGAAATAAACTGTATTATTATTTTGTGAGTATTTAATCATGCACATTGTAATGCATCAGGCAAATTGTAATTATAGAGGTGAGGGAAATGGGAAAACCAATACTAAGGCTCTGTTTGGGGGAACTTATTTTCATCGGTCGAGCGGTTACGACCGCATAAACCAAACCTTAATGCGGTCGTAACCGCTTGACCGGTGAAAATAAGTCCCCCCAAACGGAGCCTAAGTGATAGACATATTTAGTTTCAATGGCCAGCAAATGTAATTATAATGAAACAATGTAGAAAAAATCATTCATATGTACAAAGCAAGGATGATTTTCTGCAAATTGAAAACTAATAGTAGTTTCCCGCGACTAAGGCTCCGTTATGGTGGTAGTGTGGCGATATGTTCACTTTTATGTTCAAAACTAGTTCTATTTTCTTGATGAATCATTGTCATGACAAACATATATTCTACGGTGATGACGTTTTTCCCGTGCCAAACTGAGCTTAATTGGCCTGATAAATCTAAATATTCCTTCTAAACCTAAATATATATATATATATATATATATATATATATATATATATTACTCAACCGTAGTACATTCATTTTAAAAAACTTCAACTAATTTCGGCAAACTACAAGCATTATTGAAGCATTAGCACCGTGCACATTTGGCTCAAAAACCCCGACTTCAGGAGATTTAAAATCATTTTAAGCAGGCTCGAAATCAAGTCAAGGGGAACCCGGAGTTCTAATAGCATACAAAAAAGCGCAGAACAGAAATCCAAGGTTTAAGAGCTGTTGAATATAGAAATGTCAATCACAGAGAACAGAAGTAAAGAGAAGAGAGCAGTATTCAAAGTTTACCGGAGGAAGAAGATGCACCGAGAGAAAGAGAGAGAACAGCCGCGCGGCGCTTTGAGAGAAGAAATTAAGGAGAGAGCCGGTCCTCGCCGGAACGGCGCTTTGAGAGAAGAAAGGAGAGAGCCGGTCCTCGCCGGAACTCCGAGAGGCTGAAGCTCTATAAATAGGAGACGCTGAAACTCTCTATCTTGTAGATCAATTCAAATAGTTTTATTTCAATAAATTTCTAATTAGTTTTAATACATACCGTTTTAGTCGTACGCAAATCCCGACTTTAACATGCCAGATATTTATTTATGGTTTATTAGTCGTACGGGAATCCAAGCAAAAGTGAAATCGCCAAAAATATTTCATAATTTTTTATAAATTTATTTTAATTTAAATTATTTTGCTCTCTTCCACTCTCTCATGGAAAAAGGTTTTGGTGCGGGTAACGCGCCTATTATTTTGTGCGGTGATAAATAAAAACCGAATTCGTGGGACTCATTTTTCCCTGCATTTTGAAATGCCGCTCCTGTAATATCTCAAAATTTATATAATTGCTTTTCACGAAGACCCTAAGAGCATTAGAGGAGTCCCATGGAATTTTGAGGTTGTTTGGGGGTGTTTAGGAAGCTTTTTAGATAAGCTGATTTTTGACATGGCTTGCAACACGGCTGTGTGCAAGGTCGTGTCTGTGAGAATAAGTGTCAAATTTTGGCAGTAAAGGTTAAGGCCAGACACACGGTCATGTCCCTAACCGTGTAGGTCCACACGGCCATAGATATAGTCGTGTGCAGGGGACGTGTCTAGCTCCAGTTTTTCCTGTGAGTTCACACGGCCGTGTGCCAAGCTGTGTACGGGTTTTTCCAGCCCGGTTCAAGATGAAATCTGAGCCATCCGTTGAGTTGTGAGGAGATCCGATGGTGGGAAATGTTTCCTGGCGTCTTATGGTCGGGAAATGAGGGTTTAGAACCTCATTTCACCCACTTCATTCTCTCTCTTTCCTTGAAGAACCTAGAGAGAAGGAGGAGCCCTTTTCCCCCATTGAAGGAGCTTCGAAGCTCGGATTCGCAAGTCGAGACCGGATTCGCGGAGAGGAGTCCATTGCGGTCGTTTCCAACCGAACAAATTTTGTTCCATTGCGTCGAAGCATGCTCCAAGGGTAACGATCTTTCCTCCCGGTCTTAGGACGCGTTCTTGTCCTCTCATATATTTTTTCTATGCTTGCATGAGGAATCCCTTTCACCAAATGGGTGAAGTGAAGGATTTCCTCTAGTTCTTCAGAACTCTGGATCGATTGTGTCCGTCCCTGGCATTATTGCATGTAGAAATCTGATAGACGTACGGATTTAGGCATTGTGTGTGAAGCCTATTCGTGGATGTGAGCCCGGATCGGTGATGCTTGAATTGTGACGTTGCATTTAGGTTAAGCCTAGAATGCGTGTCGAAGATTGACTCTGTGAGATTTGCTATCGTATTACGGGACTTGAGATTAGGCGTCTCTTGGAGATCCTAACGAAAGCCCCATGCTTGAGAGTGGTTGAATACAAACCTTTACCACGCGATTTGAAGTGGGTTGACTTGGACCTCCTTCGTTGATTATTTATGAAGCCTAGGTCCTTGTGAATGTATTAGGTGTGTAACTTTTTTTGGTGGGCACTTATTGTGCTAAACCCTTACGGGCTGAGGCGAAGCCGTACCCGCGTCGTGCGTTCGATCACGACGGCGAGAGCACGGGAAATGGCCGAACTGAACCCGTTTCCATGCTAATCGGCGCGAGGTAGCACCTCTTGGGCGTCGTACATTCATGGAAGTGGCCGCGGAAGGTGTTCACCTAGACGGGCTAGAAGCTCTTTTATCATCTAATGTTTCCGAACTTAGGATGGTTTTGGTGCTCGCGAAGGAGTACCTTTGATGCATGCCTTGTGAGCATGGAACGTGTGGTCGTTCGTGCCCACATTATGATGATTTGAATTGATGTTATGTTAGCCTCATGCGGTTGTGTGAAATTTTCCGAATCTTTATGGAGTGAGCAGAAATTGTACAACTTAAGAGTTCACAAGCCAAACAACCAGAAGCACATGGAGGAAATAGAGACTTTATTGATAATAGCAAACTTCATTACAGGATGAGGTATGCATGGCGAGACATGATTTCGCCAGTACACAAAACCAAAGAGAAAATTACAAAGCTGAAGAAAGATAACTGAGACCGCTCCAGACCGCGCGGTCTCCCTGACGATCTCTGCAAGCTTCCTGACCACACAACACTGCCGGTCACAGATCAACACTTCAGACCGCTGAGCTTCCGCACTCTCCTTCCGAACTCCACTGATTCTCCCGAACTCCAGCAACCCACACTGCAAGCCGCGAGACCGCCCGGACACTTTCGGAGGAAGAGGTGATCGCTGCTGCCCGCACTATCCGCAGAAGCTGCACAAGGAAAATTCAATCAGCAGACCGCCCGGTCACAAAAATAGAGACCGCAGGAACAAAGGAGAACTCAGCCTACACTTGGTGCGATATTAATGCTGCTACAGTGGCTCCTATTTATAGGCGTGAAACCTGATCCAGTCACCACCCTGAGATAGGATCACCACCCTCCAGATCGCGCGACCAGAACCGGTCAACCCGCGCGATCAGCAACAGATCATTCTGCTTAGGTGAGATTGCCGGCTTCAACAAACAGACCGCGGGGGATCGCCACTCCCACAATGAAGCCGCCCACCACCAGTGTTCGCCAACGAGACCGCGAACACAACTTGTTCGCCAACGCCACATCGAACACAACCTGTTCGCCTACCAGCCTCCTCCTGAGACCGCGAACAGAGACCGCTCGACTAAGATGCCTTAGTCAGCGATCACCACCAGGAACCCGGACAGCCATCAGACCGGCTACTGGAAACCTGAACCAACCTGTGCGGTCACACTAGACCGGCACAGCCCTGAAGTGGCCAGCCCGCCATGCGGTCACAGACAGACCGCACAACCCTGAAGACATCAACCCGCCACGCGGTCTCAGACAGACCGCGCGGCCACACCTTCAGCATCCTTGGACACAGTACAACGGTCATGCCAGGAGACTGCGGCTAGACCGAAGCCAGTCAGACCGCAAAGCAGATCGCCAGTTTGTGCGGTCTCACCAGACCGCCCGACCACCTCCCAGACCGCCCAGTTCCAATAACTTCCACTTCAACATTTTCAACACTCCCCCTTGAAGTGGGAAGTTGAATACAGCCCGAGTAAACTCCTCAGCCGAGTGAACGGCCCCTTCGTCAGCGCCTTTGTGAATATGTCAGCAATGTTGTCCTGACTCCTAACATGCTCGACCGAAAGAGACCCCTCCAGCACCTTCTCCCGAATGAAGTGATGCTCGTTCTCAATATGCTTGGTCCTCGCGTGACAAACTGGATTGGTCACCAGTTTGAGAGCACTCTCATTGTCACCGCGGAGCAGAGTCGGCTCCCGAACCTCCTTACACTACTAGAAAATTGATTTTTAGCTACACATTTTTTTGCCAGGGTTCAAAAACCGTGGCCAATACATTACTATTAGCCAGGGTTGCAAAATCGTGGCTAATAATTAGATATAAGCCACGGCAAGCAAAACTCGTGGCCACAGTAAAAAAAACAGTGTGGCTAATACTAAGTATTAGCCACGGCTAATCATAAATTATAATAAAATATTACTATTTACGACGACTCGCCTCGACGGTGGAGAAAGAAAACTTTTTATGGCGCTATATTTTCCCGTCCTCATTCTACAGCTGAGAGTGGCCGCAGATGTTAGGGTTCTTCTTCCCGTCCTCAATCTCGATCTTGCCCAACTCGATTCCTCCCGCGCGTTTGATCGCCTCTATCTCTTTGACAAATCTCCTCTCAATCGCACACCCGGCACTTCTTCCGACGCCGACAATGATCCCGCAGGATAACTTGGCCATAAAAATCGCCATGGTGCCGCCGCCGCCTGCACTCAAAGCTACTGTCGAGGACTGCAATAGGACCGGCGGTCTTCGCTTTCTTCCTCGCTGGTAATGCTTTGCCTCTAGCGATTTTAGCCCAAAGAGAGATGAAGGTTTATGCTCCACAATTTCAGCCACCTAGGTCTCCATTTCTAAGGTATGAACGACTATTTGCCTGAAATCTGGATCCAGTGTCTCCCATATTTTGGTATGATTTTTTTTCTTATTTATTCATTAATTGTATGAACAATCATCTTTTAGAAGTGCATACATATTTGATTTGACAAATCTCTGATTTTGTAAGTGCATACATATTTTTATCCAAATTTAATCTTACATGACTCATGCATGTGGAAAATTAGGAGTTTTTATGGTGATGATAATTGTCATTGGGTAGTTTTAAATGAGTTTCAGCTAATATAGCATGAGTACTGCAAAGATTTATGCATAATTCCTGTGAAAGTTAACATATTCCAGTGAAAGAGTTAGATATCGGTTCAGGATAATAGTCTAAGCTTTAAGAGGAGTGAATTATTTTTTGGCAGTCTATAATGAATTATTTTTTGAGTAGTTTGATGTTCTAGCAGATTTCATGCTCTCACCAGTAATGGATTTCGTTTTGTTCAGTTAGTAAAGATAATATTTTATTTTTTTACTTTTGCCTCTTACGTTATATACCTCCCATAATATATTTTATGTTGCAGTTGGATAATAACCACTCAACTGGTGTGTCTCCGCTCATGTCACCGGAGTCTACGCCGGGGATGGCAGTTGGCAGCTAGCAAGGTGAAGCTTGTAGTTTTTTTATTGTCATTTTGGAGTAATTTATGATTTTAGTCTAATCATTTTAGTTTTAATAGTTTTATTTATGATTTTGTTATGTAGAAATGTTGTAAATTGTGTTTCATGTTGATGTGTTCAGTGGGATCAATATAGTGATGTAGAAATGTTTATTGGGAAATCTCATAGATTTAATAGAAGTGATTATCTGTAAAGTGATATAGATTATGCCATAATCATGTACAAAAAGAATATAATCAGATTATGCATCTTAAGTCACTATATTTGGTGTTTTCCCTAACATGCCTTTTTTCCCTTTCTTGGCTATTTGAATTGTAGATTTCCAATACCAGCCATGAAGTTAATGTCCAATTTTTTCTTTTGTACTTTTTTTGGCATGTTATAGGGCCCGTTGATAAATGAAGCTGCTGTTTAGAAGGTAATTTCTCTATTAATATAAATCACCTTCTTACTTTTATATAATGCCTTTTTAGTGTTCATTTTCGGGTGGCTGAGCTTCTCAATTGATTATTTGATTTTTTTTAAATCAATTTTAGGGATGCATTTATGAGGTTAGCCGTCACTTTAAATCAGTGATTAAATGAGTGTTTTGGCATACCTGTCTATCATTGCTTCCACCAACAACTATACATGATTGTGCTTTCACACAAATAAAGCCTGCATGCTCAAGGTGATTTCGATAATGAATAAATAGGATTCCTCTATGAATGTGTTAGACGGGACCTCACTTCCCCTAATTTAAAAGTTTATTAAAAAACATACATGAACAAAAAATTCCAAGTAAAAAATGACCCTAACAAGGTCGTCCTTCAAGGACCCTGACAAGTGTTAAATATGTGAATAAACATGATTTCCATGATATTTATGTAAATCCACAATAGCTTATGCTCGACAAATAATGAGAACCCCTTATATATAGTGGATGACTGAGTAGAGTAGTCTGCAGTGGTGGTTGATGTTCTATCGTTGGTTTGGTGGAACATGCCAATTTTGTTCTTACTTCTGCTAGCAGGTGGATGCTTATGCTTGCTTGCTTTAGTGAAAGATCATGTCTGCTTGCTCCTTTCTCACTTGATATCTATCTTGGTAATGATAGTAAAATTCATTTGGTACTTATTCATACATTTCATAATCATATTAGAAGGAGATTGTAATGACTTCATAATCATATGAGCCAACCTTGCCCTGTTTCCGTGACTCGGCCTATTTTCTTAATAGTCTAATATAACATTATTGTTATTTAGGAAGAGAAGTGCACTATTTGATCCAATAGCTTAAGTAATGCAAAAATCATAATGTTTGAAGACTTGACATGTGCAATATCAGAAACTCATTGCTTATGATCACTTGGAACTTGGAAGGTGATCCTGGTAACTGGTATGGAAGGTGGTAAAAATGAATCACTATTTACTTTCCTTATTTTTTTGATGAGTTCAAGAGTTTCTTCTCCAAGTATGGCAAGGTCGTGGAGCATGAAATCACCACTGATCATGTTGCTAAGCGATCTCAAGGATTTTGTTTCGTGATCATTGATTTTGAAAAAGCAGTGGACAACCTATTGTTGGTTTCATGATCTTTGTTTTGGATATATGATAGAGATTGTTGGTAACATGTTCATTATATGTAATCAGGTGTTTAGGTTGCTTACTCACTGATCATGTTCATAATATATGGCTAGAGTCCTTTTTAGCTTTACATGTTTCCTTTTTCTCCCTACCTTTTAGATGTTGTCATTCTAATTGATGTATTTTATTACTTTTTGTGAAATTTTAGTGGCTTACTACTTTCAATGAAAATGTTTGGGGTGCACGTATAATTTTAGTGGCTTACTGTTTGTGAAGGTGTTTATTATATGTTGTAGTAGGCAACTGAAGTGTATGCCTTTTTAGGGAAGTCTATGTGTAAGAGTAAATGGCCAGGTTTCCAAACAATGGCAGAGTTTTTTTAAAAAATATAAAAACTATTATTTGCCACGGTTTCACCGTCGTAAATAGGTTTTCTTAAAAAATTTAAATTATTATTAGCCACGGTTTTAAACCGTGGCCAATAAGTAGAGCATTTGCCATGGCTATAAGCCGTGGCAAATAGTCCTAAACTATGGTTATTGAGTAGTTTTTGCCACGTGGCAAAAGGTCAAGGTATTAGCCACGGCAGTACATGTGCATGGCTAATACTATTTGTCACGGTCAATCCGTGTCTAAAAACCTTTCTCCACGCGACCTTTAGCCACGAATTTTTTTCGTGGCTTGGTCGTGGCAAAAGCTCTTTAGCCACGGTTTTGGACTTTTTGCCAGGGCAATTTGCCCTGGTCAAAAGTCTATTTTCTAGTAGTGAATTATGGACATCTCCCACCAACCTCCTAAGCCAGATGGCTTCCTGAGCTGCCAAGGCCGAAGCCTTGTATTCCTCTTCCGTGGTGGAGACCGACACGGAATCCTGCTTCTTGTTGCACCATGATATAGCTGTGGGGCCCGCCATGAAGACGAATCTAGACGTCGACTTCCGATCATCCGAATCTCCCCCGTAATCAGCATCCATGTAACCATGCACCTCGAAGCCCGCATCCCTCCTGTATAGGAGACCCATATCCGAGGTCGCCTTGACATACTTCAGAATGTTCTTGGCCGCTAGTAGATGAGGCATCTGTGGTTCCGCCATATACCGACTCACCCTGCCAACTGCATATGCAATATCCGGCCTAGTGATCGTCAGATAGATCAAGCTCCCAACCAGAGCTCGGAACACCAACGGATCTTACAGAATCCTCCCCTCATCCTTCTGAAGCTTCATGGCCTTCTCCAGAGGTGTAGAAATGCACTTCCCTTCCTTTATGCCGATCCGCTCCACAATTCGCTCCGCATATCCAGCCTGGGACACCAACACTCCACTATCCTTCCTCTGCACTTCGAGTCCAAGGAAATGGTGAAGTTCACCTAAGTCCTTCATCTCAAACCTGATAGATAGCTCAGCCCGAAGCTTTGCTACCTCCTCCTTTGAATTCCCCGTCACGATCATATCGTCGACGTAAAGCAGCACGATGACTTGAAGCTCCCCGCTCTTCTTGACAAACTAGCTCGAGTCAGAGTCTGAAGCACCAAATCCACAGAATAGGAGATATTCTGCGATCTTCCCGTACCACGCACTCGGCGCTTGCTTCAACCCATATAGGGCCTTCTTCAGCTTGCAGACATAGTCTGGAAAATCTTCAGATACGAAGCCTATCGGCTGGACCATGAAGATGTCTTTGTCGATCTTGTCGTACAAGAAGGCATTTTTGACGTCGAGCTGCCAAATCTCCCATCCACTAAACGCCGCCAAGGCAATGATGAATTGAACTGAAGTCATCTTCGCCATCAGACTGAATGTCTCTTCGTAGTCTTCACCGTATTGCTGCGAGAACCCCCGAGCCATAAGGCGAGCCTTGTATCGCTCGATACTGCCGTCAGCTTGAAGACCCACTTGCATGTCACGGGAGTGGTGCCCTTGGGCATGGGCACCAGAGACCAGGTCTCATTCTTCTCGAGAGCTGACATCTCTTCTTGCATAGCAATGTCCCACTCCTTCACACCTCTGGCCTTCTCAAAGCTCGGCGGCTCCCTCTCATCCAAGGGACCAGCAAAGAAACAAGAGACGAAGCTCACCATGTTTCCTCCTGTATAACGATCAGGGGCGGTGATCGTTCGAATTGATCTCCTCAACGCCTTCCCCCGAGTCTCATTGTCTTCAACTACTTCTTTCCTAGCTCCTCTTCCAGACGTACTGGGAGCATCGCTCCCCCTGCTCCTTGATCAAGAAGCCTCCGTCTCAGAACTAGAAATGGATGGACCACCTGGTGACACAGATAGCTCCACCTGAAGATTTTCCAGAGCCCTCTCTGGTTCCTCCACCCCGCTCTCTGGTAGCTCAACACCAGAGCTTACCTTGTATGATGTCACCTCATCGAACACGACGTCGCGAGACACAACAAATCTCCGCGTCTCCGGGTCCATGCACTTCCAGCCCTTCTTCCGATCATCATAACCTACGAAGACTAGCTTCCTTGCTTTCGCATCTAGCTTCGTCCGAAGAGCATCTGGAGCGTGCACATAGCAGGTGGAACCAAACACCCGAAGGTGCGCCACGCTTAGCTTTTCTTTGAACATCATCTCATGCGGTGTCAACATGTTGATGGGACTGAGAGGCATCATGTTGATGACGTAGGCAGCACAAGACATTCCCTCCACCTAGAAGGACCTTGGGATACTCTTGGCATGCAGCCAACACTTGCAGGTCTCCGTCAGATGACGTATCTTCCGCTCTGCAACTCCATTTTGTTGTGGAGTATGTGCACAAGTGAGCTCCCTCCGGATGCCTGCTTTCCTGCAAAAACTAGAGAACTCACCAGAGGTGAACTCCCCCCCGTTGTCAGTCCTCAGCTTTTTCACCCACAGGCCTAGCCGACCCTCCACAAGCTCCTTGAACTCCACAAACTTGGCAAACGCCTCCGCCTTCTCCTTCAGAAAATAAACCCAGATATATCTAGTGTGATGGTCGATCAACACCAGCATATATCTGCTGCCTCCGAGGCTTGGGGTAGCAGTCGGTCCCATCAAGTCACCGTGGATGCACTCCAACGGCACACTACTCCTTGTCTGCGACTTATCAAACGGCAGCCGATGAGACTTGCCGAACTGACATCCCTCGCAAACGTGACCGTCACCGTAGGAAGATAGATTAGGCAGACCCTTGACCAGACCTTTGATCGCCATAGCTTTCAGCTTATCCATCCCTACGTGCCCCAACCTCTCGTGCCATATCACGACACCATCATTCGTCCTCATCTTATCAACATAAGAACTTGTCGATAAAACGAACAAGTCTTTCGCCCTCCTACCGACATGAACGACCTCGGCCTTCACAGCCTCAACATTACGTAGAAACTTCACTTATGTTGGGCCGAACAGAACGTGATACCCAGTGTCTACAGTGTTGGTCACGGAGAAGAGGTTTTTCCTCATTCCGGGCACATGATAGACACTCTTCAACGTTAGTGGCCCTCTATCACTGCCCAAGGAAACAACCCCCACCTTCTCGACTGCATGTACAGTATTATCAGCAGTAATGATTGCATTATTACCTGTATAGGGTTGCGCTGAAGAAAGCTTCGACTCGTCTCTGGTGAGGTGATGACCACACCCCGAGTCCACGATCCAGTCCTCCTGATAGTTGATAGGAGACGTAGCTCCAACAGAAGCCGAGAAAGCTCTTCCCCATCCTCCATCAACCTGCCTGGCCTCAGCTTCCTCCTTCTCAGCAGCATGCCCTGGCTGAGTATTCAGCCTGCAGTCCTTCCTGATGTGACCGAACTTGCCGCACTTGAAGCACTTGGGACCTTCTCCCTTCTTCTTCCCGTCAGCCTTGGGAGCATAGCCCCTCTCCTGTTGTCCAGAAGTTGAAGGCACATTGCCTCCAGCGGTCTTCTTCTTCTTATCCCATCTCTTCTTCTTTCCTGAGAAGAGCACATCATCATCTCCCCTAGACACTGACACTCCCGCCATCTGCCTTGCCAGGCTCTCCTGCGACGCAAGCAGATTCTCCAGCTCCAGTAAAGACGGTTGATTTTCCCAACCCTGCACCGACGTCACAAAGGCCACATACTCCTTCCGCAAGCCGCGGATGATGTGCCTCTTCAGCTTCACCTCAGAGATTGGCTCATCAGGATCCAGTGCTGAAATTTCAGCGCAGAGGTTCTTCATTTTCAGAAAGAACGTTGAGATAGAAAGATCTCCCTGAGCCGACCTCGCCAGCTCATTCTCTAGAAACTGTAGCCTTGCTACATTCTTCTTGTTAAACAGCCCATCCAGGGCTCTCCATATTTTCGCAGTTGATCCACACCCCAAGATGTGATCAAACAGATCAGGTGAGATTGCTCGCTTCAGAGTGAACTCAGCCTTCGCATTAATTCTTCTCCAATTCCTCACCTTCTGACCATTATCCCCTTCTGGGACAACCTCCTGTGTACTGTCTCGTCCAACAACCTCCCAAAGGTCCTCACCCAGAAGATAGCTCTGCATGCACGACTTCCACTTCTTGAAGTTGGTTGACGTGAGCATCGCAATTCCAAGACCTCTAGCAAACCCTCCTTCCATGGCTCTACCACTGGTTCCTTCTTCACAGAGGCGATGGCTACTCTAAGTTCACTGCTCTATCCACTCCAACCTTGCTCTGATACCATGTGAAATTTTCCGAATCTTTATGGAGTAAGCAGAAATTGTACAACTTAAGAGTTCACAAGCCAAACAACCAGAAGCACATGGAGGAAATAGAGTCTTTATTGATAATAGCAAACTTCATTACAGGATGAGGTATACATGACGAGACATGATTTCGCTAGTACACAAAACCAAAGAGAAAATTACAAAGCTGAAGAAAGATAACTGAGACCGCTCCAGACCGCGCGGTCTCCCTGCCGATCTCTACAAGCTTCCTGACCACACAACACTGCCGGTCACAGATCAACACTTCAGATCGCTGAGCTTCCGCACTCTCCTTCCGAACTCCACTGATTCTCCCGAACTCCAGCAACCCACACTGCAAGCCGCGAGACCGCCCGGACACTTTCAGAGGAAGAGGTGATCGCTGCTGCCCGCACTATCCGCAGAAGCTGCACAAGGAAAATTCAATCAGCAGACCGCCCGGTCACAAAAATAGAGACCGTAGGAACAAAGGAGAACTCAGCTTACACTTGGTGCGATATTAATGTTGCTACAGTGGCTCCTATTTATAGGCGTGAAACCTGATCCAGTCACCACCCTATGAGATAGGATCACCACCCTCCAGATCGCGCGACCAGAACCGGTCAACCCGCGCGATCAGCAATAGATCATTCTGCTTAGGTGAGATCGTCGGCTTCAACAAACAGACAGCGGGAGATTGCCACTCCCACAATGAAGCCGCCCACCACCAATGTTCGCCAACGAGACCGCGAACACAACTTGTTCGCCAACACCACATCGAACACAACATGTTCGCCTACCAGCCTCCTCCTGAGACCGCGAACAGAGACCGCTCGACTAAGATGCCTTAGTCAGCGATCACCACCAGGAACCCGGACATCCATCAGACCGGCTACTGGAAACCTGAACCAACCTGTGCGGTCACACCAGAGCGGCACAGCCCTGAAGTGGCCAGCCCGCCACGCGGTCATAGACAGACCGCGCAACCCTGAAGACATCAACCCGCCACGCGGTCTCAGACAGACCGCGCGGCCATACCTTCAGCAGCCTTGGACACAGTACAACGGTCATGCCAGGAGACTGCGACTAGACCGAAGCCAGTCAGACCGCAAAGCAGATCGCCTGGTCGTGCGGTCTCACCAGACCGCCCGACCACCTCCCAGACTGCCCAGTTCCACTAACTTCTACTTCAACATTTTGAACAGGTTGCTTAGGCGGTTGTGGGGAACCTTCGGGTGAACCCAACTAACATCATGTGCATACCTAGGTTCTCCTTACTTTGATGTTTAACCTAGAAGATTGATTGTGCTTGAAACCTCACCCTATGTAGTGTAGTTGCACTTTCTTTATATTATTACATGTTGCATGTACGGCTTGCTTGCAGGTTAACGGTGACACGCCCCTGATTCGGCTAGATGGTCGGGGGGATCGTTACGCGGTTTGTGGTCAGCTTATAGCTGACCCTCATTTGCCTCTTATTGGACGTTGCCATGTTGGTTGCAGGTGCTGGTGAGCCGAGCGGAAAATAGCGGTTGGTTGCCCGTTGCTGAGTTGGCCCTCGAAGGCCAGCCTCCTTTTCTACTTTTCATATATTGTCGGCCTGCATGTCGATGTATGCTTTGAGTTTTATGCATTTGTTGGAAATGTAAGACCTTAAGTCTGTAACTCTAAATATTTCATTCCTGTGATAGTGGACAATTAGTTCTGAACTTAATGTTTTAATCCAATGCTTCCGCTTCCGCTTGTGTACTCTCGTGTAGTTTCTTTTCTGTGTATCACTTTATAACGCCTAGTTAGTGTGTTTAATATGGCGTGGGGTCCCGGCCGGACCTATTGTTATATTATTCGCACTGGTATGGTGTTACAATTTGGTATCGAACTTAGGGCGTCGATCCGTAGTTTAGCAAATTCAGGACGAATTCCTTTTAAGGGGTGGTGTGCATTGGATGTGCGCTCACTTAAAACGATAAAACTAATAAGAATGTCCACTTAGGAATAGAAAAACATACTTGTTTGCGGAACCTGAGCGTTCCATGATTGTTGTTTGCTATGTTTTTGGTCATTAAATTGTGTATTGCACGATTATAGGTGACTAGGAGTGGTACAGGGCAATCTCGACCCCATAACACCGCTGAAAGTAGTGTGTCTGCTGAGTTTTCAACGACCACTCCTTCTGTTGAGATGATTTGATTAGTCGCCGAAGCGATCTTCACGATGATCAACACTCAACCCCAAAGGCTTGCACAACCTGCTACGTCTACTCCGGATATGGCCCCGATGCTAGTTGCGACAGTGGAGCCTGCGGTGGAACCGAGGGTGGAGACCCCTGTGCCAGTGTAACAGTCCTGGCCCAAGCCCACACCGAGGTCACTGGCGCCCCAGGAACTGCCGGCACCGACGGCCCAAGCCCATGCTGGGATCGGCCTGACCAAGCCCACACCGAGGTCACTGGCCCCGTCCTAGGACTCGGCACCGCCGGTTCAGCCTGACCCACAGGTCAACAACAAGCCTGCAGGCCGTACACCCCAACCCATCACTGGCCTGTTTCTCAGCACAGTAGGTTGTTGATGGCGGGATTCGAACCCACGCCACCCTTGATGAGAAACCTTCAACAGTTCTCATCACCAACTGTGTTGAGAAACAACCTACTTAGCTGCAGCTCAGTTGGTGATGAGAACTGTTGAAGGTTTCTCATCAAGGGTGGCGTGGGTTCGAATCCCGCCATCAACAACCTACTGTGCTGAGAAACAGGCCAGTGATGGGTTGGGGTGTACGGCCTGCAGGCTTGTTGTTGACCTGTGGGTCAGGCTGAACCGGCGGTGCCGAGTCCTAGGACGGGGCCAGTGACCTCGGTGTGGGCTTGGTCAGGCCGATCCCAGCATGGGCTTGGGCCGTCGGTGCCGGCAGTTCCTGGGGCGCCAGTGACCTCGGTGTGGGCTTGGGCCAGGACTGTTACAAAAAGTGCACTTTTTGTAACAGTCCTGGCCTGCCACGCAGCTACAGACGACTACCGACACCGACGGCCCAGGCCCAGCCCCCTAACAGGGACCTACTGGGACCCAGCTGGCACCGCCGGTTAAGCCTAACCACAACAAGCCTGCAGGCCGTACACCTCAACCCCTCTCTGTCCCACCACTGGGCACAGCGGGTTGTTGGAGACCGCAATCTCCCTTCGATGAGAAGTGATTCTGTTAAGCGCCCCTACGGGGACTTCCCAGGAGGTCACCCATCCCGGAATTGCTCCAGCCCGAGCACGCTTAACTATATAGTTCTTTCACTTCTCATCACCAATTGAGCTGCAGCTCAGTTGGTGATGAGAACTGTTGAAGGTTTCTCATCAAGGGTGGCGTGAGTTCGAATCCCGCCATCAACAACCTACTGTGCTGAGAAACAGGCCAGTGATGGGTTGGGGTGTACGGCCTGCAGGCTTGTTGTTGACCTGTGGGTCAGGCTGAACCGGCGGTGCCGAGTCCTAGGACGGGGCCAGTGACCTCGGTGTGGGCTTGGTCAGGCCGATCCCAGCATGGGCTTGGGCCGTCGGTGCCGCCAGTTCCTGGGGCGCCAGTGACCTCGGTGTGGGCTTGGGCCAGGACTGTTACAGCCAGTGGCTACAGTGGAACCTGCGGTGGAGCCAAGGGTGGAACGTCGAGTAGAGCAAGTAGCTGTTGCGCGAGCGCGTGATCAACAACTTCAGCACTTTCTAAGCTTCTATCCTCCAACCTTCTTGGGGACCGGATGTAACACCCTCCCTGTTACATAACATATAACAGTAGGTCCGGCCGGGACCCCACGCCATATGAAACGAACAGAAGAGAGCGGTACTTAATTAACATTAAATAGTTAATAACATAACAATCTCAGATCACGGACTCGCACAACGGAAGCATTTAATTTCATTTAAAACCAGTTTATACCATGTCCACAAAAGCTACTAGGAATGAAATACATAACAAGTTAATTACAATGTTTGTTTACATAATAAAGGTGGCTTCCAAACATCGGCGCGCAGGCCGGCCACACATGAAAAAGAGTAAACAAAAGCTTTGGCCTTCAAGGGCCAGCACAGCACAGCAGCATGGGCTTCAGCGCGCTATTTCCCTCTAGTCTCGTCGGGACCTGTACAAACAAATCCACCAAGCGGTGGGAAAACAGGTAACCGATCAGCTTTAGCTGACCCCGATTTATAACGACCCCACCCCATACTTGGGGCGGCGGTGCTCCATTCCAGCAAGCAAGAGTCAGCAGCGTATAAACATATATATCCACAAACAACACCAACGGAGGCATCCCGAGCCACCCGCTTCGTGCTCTCAAGGCACACTTTGGCATACTCCCCGAGTTATGCCTCCAAGTTAAGTCTTATTTCAACTCAGACAATCAATTTGAGCTCGGTCGTACACACAAAGTTCTGACACGCTAGTTCAACTTAGACAATCAATTTGAGCTCAGTCGTACACACGAAGTTCCGGCATGCTACTCGGCCGTACACACGAAGTTCCGGCATGTTTGAGTTAGGCCGTACACACGAAGTTTCGGCACGTTTGAATTAGGTCGTACACACGAAATTCCGACACGTTTGAATTAGGTCGTACACACGAAGTTCCGGCATGTTATCCGCACGGCGCACTAGGAGCTACCGTCGGCGTTAGCTCTAACGCCCGGCGTTAGTAACAGAATCCCGCTCTGCTACTCCTAGGAAACACCTCCATGACACACAATTCTACTCGCTGGGTAATACGATACCGCCAGCGGTAGCTCTAACGCCCCGCGTTAGCAACAGAATCCAGTTCTGCTCGCTTTTCTCGGGTATTTTCTGGGAAACACCTCCAGATCAACTTACTGTACATCACAAGAACCCGAAATACAGCATATACACGGAGTCTTCTCTGGCATGCTACAAGAAATAAACATCACCAATCCAGATCGACCTGTCCAGATGGGCTTCACATAGCATGCCTATGTTCGTACTACCATTCCGGACTCTATATGCAAATTTTGTGGGGATAAGATCGACCCACCGGAAGAACCCATCTACTAATTAGTAGAAGTCTCCCAAAAAATCGAGCAATTCAAAGGACGTACATGTCCAAGGATTAGGAAGGAGAATCGTTACCCTCAGTGATCGTTTTGGTGCCATGGATTTGAGAGGAACTCGGCTGGAATCTTTTGAATCAGCTTCCCCTCCATGGTATCGACGATGGCACAAGCACGCACAACCTCCTTCGCAGATTTGACCTTCGCACAACAAGCGACTCACCCTCAACTGATCTCCCTCACTCCTCCCAGCTCAGAGCTTTCAGAAAGACAGAGAGTTCTCAGGAAAATGAGAAGAAAAGTCGAAATTGGCTTATATATATTTTGCCAGCTACCGCCGGCGCGAGTACTACCGCGGCGCGGTAGTGCCTTAGGCGGTGCAGCTTATCCAGCCACCGCTTCGCCGCTTAAGGCTTCAGCGGCGTTCGACGAACGTCGAACCTGCGTTCGACGAACTAACTACCGCCTGGCGGTAGTACTAGCGCCCCGCGCTAGTGGTCAACTTGACATCTCAGCGGCGTTCGACGAACTGCCGGCTACCGCCTGGCGTTAGCGGTAACGCTTGCTGTAGCGTCTCAGCGGTCGACGAACTCGTCTCAGAGGTCGACTACCTCGTCCAGTGGTCGACGAACTCATCTTAGCTAACGCCTGGCATTAACTCTAACGCTGGCGTTAGCTTCACAACTCAGCAAGCTTCTGTTTTCAGTGTACTGGAAATGGAGGTGTTACAATTCTCCCCTCCTTTAAGAAATTTCGTCCCGAAATTTTAACAGCGCAAAGAAATAAAATGATACAAAACATAAGTTGTACCATAATGGAACAATTCAGGGAACTGATCTCGCATGGTTTGCTCCCGTTCCCAAGAAAGCTCCTCACGACCGCAATTATTCCAGTGGACTTTGACCATTCAGATCATTTTATTCCGCAATTGCCTAACCTCAGTGTCTTCGATGCAAATAGGCAAGACCAACGTCTTCAGCTCATCATCGACCGACACCTGATTCGTTACCAAGATCTGGCTAGGCTCTGGCACAGCTTTTCGCAGCACAGAGATGTGAAACACATCATGCATTCCGCTCAACTCTGTCGAAAAAGCGAGCCGATAGGCAGCTTCACCAACACGTTCCAGAATCTCAAACGGTCCAAGGTACCTCGGGCTCAGCTTTTTCAAGCGCCGAATCCGGGACACACCCTTGAAAGGTTTGATCTTTAGATAAACTCAGTCGCCTACGGTGAACTCGACGTTTCTGTGCTTGGCATTGTAGTATTTCGCCTGCCTATCTTGCGCAATCAGCAATCTCTCCCGGATTGTTTGAATAGCCGAATTTGCATCTTCGACTTCTTTTCGCTTAAACAGCTTCGTCTCGCCTGTCTCCGCCCAAGCTAAGGGAGTGCGGCAAGCTCTACCATAGAGGACCTCGAAGGGTGCCATCTTTATACTTGCCTGAAAGTTGTTATTATAAGCGAATTCGATCATGTAGAGATGATCTTCCCATTTCTTACCGAAATCCAGGACGCGCATACGGAGCATATCCTCCAGAGTTCTGTTCGTTCGTTCAGTCTGTCCATCCGTTTGAGGGTGGAAGGCAGTGCTAAACTTCATCTTGGTACCCAACAACTGGTGGATTATAGCGCCCATCTCGGTCACTGACGATGTTACGGGGCACACCGTGCAATCGTACAATGCTATCAACGTAAAGTTTTGTTAACTTTTCAACTGAATCGTCCTTCCGGTTTGGAATAAAGTGGGCTACCTTCGTCATGCAATCCACGATCACCCATATGACATCATTCCCACTCTGCGATCTCGGCAACCCATGCACGAAATCCATCGAAATGTCATCAAATTTCCATTCCGGTACATGCAACGGCTTCAGGAAACCTCCAGGTTTCTGACATTCCGCCTTCACAAGTGCGCAGGTCTTGCATTTTGCCACGTATAAGGCGATGTCTTTCTTCAATCCTGGCCACCAAAACAGCTTCTTCATATCTTGGTACATCTTTGTGCTCCCCGGGTGAATTGAGTATTTGGTAAAATGGGCTTCATACATCAATTCCTCCCGCAACTTACCCACATTTGGGACGCACAACCGACCATTTTTCCACATCAGACCGTCGTCCAAGACAAACTCTGCAGCAGTCCCAACCTCAGACTCTGCCAAATAGAGTTGCATGCTCGAATCAAACTCCAGGGCCTGTCGTATTCTGTCCGCGAGGTCATATTGCACCTCCGTCCAGTTCAAGCACGCACTCGCACTAGAACTCTTCTCCACACAGGAGATCTCCAAGGCTTCCAAGTCACTGATCAGACGTGGATCGTACATCTGAATCCAGTTGGCCTGTGCAAACGCCCTCCTGCTCAAAGCATCTGCGACGACATTTCCCTTCCCGGGATTATAATGTATATCAAAAGTGTAGTCCCCCAGGAACTCCATCCACCTTCGATGTCGCATATTGAGCTCCTTCTGAGTTAACAGATACTTGAGGCTCTTATGGTCCGTAAATATATCCACCTTTACGCCATACAAATAGTGTCGCCACAATTTCAGAGCGAAAATCACGTCCGCCAACTCCAAGTCGTGGACCGGGTAATTTCGCTCATGCACTTTAAACTGGCGAGTGTCGTATGCTATCACTTGACCATGCTGAAGAAGTGCGCAGCCTAAGCCGCTCCCTGACGCATCACTGTAAATTTCATAACCCTCTGCACCAGATGGTAAACATAGAATTGGTGCTGTGGTTAGACGCCTCTTCAATTCCTCAAAAGCCCGTGCACACTCCGGTGACCAAATGAACTTCTGATCCTTCCTCGTCAAGGTGGTGAGAGGTAGAGCGATCCGCGAAAAGTTCTCCACGAAGCGCCGATAGTAGCCGGCAAGTCCAAGGAAACTCCTGACTTCCGCTACTGTTGCCAAAACGGGCCACTTCTGGATTGCATCAATCTTTGTCGGATCCACTGCGATACCCTCGCCACTAATAACATGACCAAGGAACGCCACTGAGGCTAGCCAGAACTGCACTTGGAGAACTTGGCATATAATTGACTACGTTGCAGGGTTTCCAAAACTTCGCGCAAATGAATCGCATGTTCTTCTTCAGACTAAGAGTACACCAAGATATCGTCAATGAAGACGATGACAAATTGATCGAGGTACTCTCGAAAGGTCCTATTCATCAGATCCATAAATACTGACGGCGCATTCATCAATCCAAACGGCATTACTGTAAACTCGAAGTGTCCGTAACGGGTACTGAATGCTGTCTTGGGGATATCACAATCCCGAATTCGCAACTGGTAGTAGCCAGATTTGAAATCCAACTTTGAATACACAGTTGACCCAACTAGCTGGTCAAATAAGTCATCGACTCGAGGAATCGGATACTTGTTCTTCTCGGTCAGCTTGTTCAATTCACGGTAGTCGATACAGAGACGTAGGCTTCCGTCCTTCTTCTTCACAAAAAGGACCGGAGCACCCCAAGGGGATACACTTGGGCGTATATAACCTTGCTCTAGCAACTCCTGTAATTGAACTTTCAACTCCGCCATCTCCTTTGGCGCAATACGATACGGAGAGCGTGACACAGGCTTGGCACCTGACACCAGCTCTATAGCGAAGTCTATCTCTCGCTGAGGTGGCGCCCCAGGAAGATCTTTCGGAAACACATCTGGATACTCTAAAATCACAGGAACGTCACTCAAACTGGGTTGAGGTTTTTCAGCCCCCACTAGCACAACACATAACTCTGCGCCTTGCGGAACTGCCTTGACTACTTGGACAGCAGACATCAACGTCTTGCTCAATCCACGCAAACCAGCAAACGTAGTCGCACGTTCGGTATTCCGCCCCAGTGTGACCTCCTTAGAAGTGCAATTAATGTAGGCCTGCTGCGCCGACAGCGAGTCCATACCAAAAGATCACATCGTACTCCGAAAGCGGGAGTATCAGTGCTTCCAAATCAAAGTCTTGACTTCCTATTCGTACCTTTACCACACAGCCTCGATCCGCACGCATAGAACACCCATTGGGTAGCAACACATCTAATCGTTCCTGTCTAAACGATGAAGGCCCTTCAATAGAAAGGAATGTGAAGCACCCGTATCGAACAGTGCTCTCGCCAGATAGTTCAAGATCAGGACAAAGCCTAGTACATAAATGGTTACAAGCAATGCGCAAGGTATGAAGTATAAAAAAAACTGTATACTAACGCATACCTGTCACCACATCGCTTTTGGCCTCTTGCTGGCCAAAGATATATATTCGGTTGAGCTAGAGTGTAGTGGGATGCAGACGACTCTGCTGCTTTCCCTTTCTTTGCTCCATATGTCGCAGCTGCCTTCTTGCAGCCACGACAGTCACGAGCATAGTGCCCTATCTTGCCACAGTTATAACAGATAAGAGGGCCTCGCCCAGTCACTGCCCCCGAAACAGCAGATTGAGCAGACTTAGAAGGTCTCGCTCTTTTCTTCCATCTGCATTGCCCAGACTTTGTAGCGTTCGGTATGTTCACCGTCGTATTTGCTACACCTTTACCTTTATCCTCATAAGTTGGACCCATCACACCTGTAGGGTCCTTGCCTCGGAATCCTGACTTTGGGGGCCCACTTCGGCAATCGCGAGCAATGTGCCCCTTTTTGTCACATGTGTAGCATGTTAGGGGAACCCGTGTGATGGCAACCTCTGCCATGTTAGAGGAAGGTAGATTCATTTCCAGAGCTCTAGCCGCTTGCACCACTGCGTGGAAGCCAAGTAACATCGGTCCCGCAAGCGCTTGACGTAAGTCACCCCGCAGACCGTTGTAAAACTTGTTGACTCTGGTCTCCTCATCGCCCCATGTTGACCCCGTAAAACAGTCCAGTCGGAGGAATTCATTCAAGTAATCATCTACAGAGTGCTCTCCCTGCTCGAGGTGTAAACACTGGTTCGGTAGTGGTATTTTGGGTTGCGCAAGTAAAGTTGCCACAACCGCATTTGTGACCACACGAACTGTTTCCGCACTCTCCATGATGTTACGAGGTTGGATCCTTCCCGTAGGACCCCAAAGCACATATAATCGTGTAACAAAACACAATTAAACAACCAAATTGTAGCATTAAACAGCAAAGGAATACCCAGATTCCACTAAATTGCTACAATCACACATGTATTTCATTCCTAAAGTGGACAAGTACTGGTTATTTACATGAGTTAACAGTGATGCACACATGTGCTCACCACCCCTTAAAAGAATTCGACCACGAATTCAGACGGAAAGGGAACGAGACCCGTAGCTGATACCAATTTGTAACACCCTCCCTGTTACATAACATATAACAGTAGGTCCGTCCGGGACCCCACGCCATATGAAACGAACAGAAGAGAGCGGTACTTAATTAGCATTAAATAGTTAATAACATAACCATCTCAGACCACAGAGTCGCACAACGGAAGCATTTAATTTCAATTAAAACCAGTTTATACCATGTCCACAAAAGCTACTAGGAATGAAATACATAACAAGTTAATTACAATGTTTGTTTACATAATAAAGGTGGCTTCCAAACATCGGCGCGCAGGCCGGCCACACATGAAAAAGAGTAAATAAAAGCTTTGGCCTTCAAGGGCCAGCACAGCAGAAGGGGCTTCAGCCCGCTATTTCTCACTAGTATCGTCAGGACCTGTACAAACAAATCCACCAAGCGGTGGGAAAACAGGTAACCGGTCAGCTTTAGCTGACCCAGATTTATAACGACGCCACCCCATACTTGGGGCGGCGGTGCTCCATTCCTGCAAGCAAGAGTCAGCAGCGTATAAACATATATATCCACAAACAACACCAACGGAGGCATCCCGAGCCACCCGCTTCGTGCTCTCAAGGCACACTTTGGCATACTCCCTGAGTTATGCCTCCAAGTTAAGTCTTATTTCAACTCAGACAATCAATTTGAGCTCGGTCGTACACACAAAGTTTCGACACGCTAGTTCAACTTAGAGAATCAATTTGAGCTCAGCCGTACACACGAAGTTCGGCATGCTACTCGGTCGTACACACGAAGTTCCGGCATGTTTGAGTTAGGACGTACACACGAAGTTCCGACACGTTTGAATTAGGCCGTACACACGAAGTTCCGACACGTTTGAATTAGGTCGTACACACGAAGTTCCGGCATGTTATCCACACGGCTCACTAGGAGCTACCGCCGGCGTTAGCTCTAACGCCCGGCGTTAGTAACAGAATCCCATTCTGCTACTCCTAGGAAACACCTCCAGGACACACAATTCTACTCGCTGGGTAATACGATACCGCCAGCGGTAGCGCTAACGCCCCGCATTAGCAACAAAATCCAGTTATGCTCGCTTTTCTCGGGTATTTTCTGGGAAACACCTCCATATCAACTTACTGTACAGCACAGCACAAGAACCCGAAATACAGCATATACACGGAGTCTTCTCCGGCATGCTACAAGCAATAAACATCACCAATCCAGATCGACCTGTCCAGATGGGCTTCACACAGCATGCCTATGTCCGTACTACCATTCCGGACTCTATATGCAAATTTTGTGGGGATAAGATCGACCCACCGGAAGAACCCATCTACTAATTAGTAGAAGTCTCCCAAAAAATCATGCAATTCAAAGGACGTACATGTCCAAGGATTAGGAAGGAGAATCGTTACCCTCGGTGCTCGTTTTGGTGCCATGGATTTGAGAGGAACTCGGCTGGAATCTTTTGAATCATCTTCCCCTCCACGATATCGACGATGGCACAAGCACGCACAACCTCCTTCGCAGATTTGACCTTCGCACAACAAGCGACTCACCCTCAACTGATCTCCCTCACTCCTCCAGCTCAAAGCTTTCAGAAAGCCAGAGAGTTCTCAGGAAAATGAGAAGAAAAGTCGAAATTGGATTATATATATTTTGCCAGCTACCGTCGGCGCTAGTACTACCGCGGCGCGATAGTGCCTTAGTCGGTGCAACTTATCCAGCCACCGCTTCGCCGCTTAAGGCTTCAGCGGCGTTCGACGAACGTCGAACCTGCGTTCGACGAACTAACTACCGCCTGGCGGTAGTACTAGCGCCCCGCGCTAGCGGTCAATTGACATCTCAGCGACGTTCGACGAACTGCCGGCTACCGCCTGGCGTTAGCGGTAACGCCTGCGGTAGCGTCTCAGCGGTCGACAAACTCATCTCAGAGGTCGACTACCTCGTCCAACGGCCGACGAACTCATCTTGGCTAACGCCTGGCGTTAACTATAACGCTGGCGTTAGCTTCACAACTCAGCAAGCTGCTGTTTTCAGTGTACTGGAAATGAAGGTGTTACACCGGATCCCCAATGGAGGCGGAGGACTGGCTGTCAATAGTTAGAAAAACTCTAAAGGGGACAGCAACGGAAGAAGTCATGATGGTCACCCTAGATACTTTCCTCCTTAACGGAGAAGCAACGCTATAGTGGGGATGAGAAAGAAGTGCATAAGTTTGGAGGTAAGGATATTATCGAGATCACTTTGGCGGAGTTCTCAAAGTCGTTCCTTCATAGGTATATTCCATCTGCCCAACGCATCGCGTTGTAGAACCAGCTCTTGAAGTTAACTTGAGGCGATAGCTTGGTGGACGAATACTTGCACGAGTTCACTAGACTGGGCCGCTATGCGAGGTCTTTGGTGGAAGACGAGGAAACGAAGATGAACAAGTTTTATGAAGGTCTTAGAGATGAGTTGATACTGCTCCTTGCAGGCTCAATGACTTTTGGCTTCCATGTTATGATGCAAACTGCCAGATCTCTTGAGTTTGATATGAAGAGAGTGCAGGCAAAATGCGGCACTATGAAGAAGCCTGAATTTCATGCGCCGGCCTATCAGTCCAAATCAGAGTTCAGGAGGAACAAAAGGAAGTTCAAGTCTGCGAAACCAACTCGCTCTAATGTGTCGGGAACTATGATTGAACATGGTCCTATTACATGTTTCACTTGCGGAAAGGTGGGACACAAAGCACGTGTGTGTCGAAGTGGTCCCCCGAGACCAGAGAATCGAGCGATGGACTATGCTCGTATTGCAGGTCATGCGAAAAAGGATAAATCTGCGGTGTCTTCTGATTCCCAGCATATTCTGACCCAGCCGAGAGTTTACTTGCTTGGCCAGCAAAAAGCCATACGACAAACTGATGTCATCACATGTATGAATTAAAAGTTAGCTTTTACAGCTATATGTAATTTATACTATTAAGCCATACGACTTTATGTTTTATTTGTGTGCAATTAGACTTCGTCCTAATTTTCAACTATCCGGCAAGAGCTTTATTTGATACGAAAGTATCACACTCTTTTCTGTCTAAGGACTTTGTGGTGTGAATCGGAGTGTCGTCTATATTAGTAGAAGATAGATTGGAGGTAGTGCTACCCAATGGATCTCGCATGAGTGTGGATAGGAAGAGACATGTGAAGGTGCGGATTGAAAATCAGGATTTCGACTTGGAAGCGTCATTACTACCGCTAGCTGAATTTGAAGTGATCTTCGACATAGACTGGCTCTCGGAGCAGCGAGCATGCATAGATTGTAATTCAAAGGAGACCACTCTAGGAAAGAATATCGGAGACGAAACCACATTCGCGGGTATGTGAGGAGCGAGCAAGACGCTGATGTCTGCTCTCCAGGTGGTCAAGGCGGTGAGAAAAGGCGCGGAGTTGTTCTTCACCTTGTTGGAGGATTTGGAGCCAAAGCACAGGTTATGTGATGTCCTAGTTGTAGCGGAGTACACCGACGTGTTTCCTAAGGAACTCCCTGGGGCTCCACCTCAGCAGGAGATTGATTTTTGTATTAGGTTGGTGTCAGGTGCCAAGCCCGTGTCACGCTCACCGTACCGGATAGCGTCAAAGGAATTGGCAGAACTAAAAGTTCAGCTGCAAGAGCTACTAGAGCAAGGCTACGTACGACCAAGTTCATCACCTTGGAGTGCACCGGTCCTCTTTGTGAAAAAGAAGGACGGGAGCTTGCGTCTATGTATTGATTATCGAGAGTTGAATAAGCTGACCGAGAAGAATCGTTATCCGATTCCAAGAATCGACGATTTATTCGACCAATTGGTTGGGTCGATGGTATACTCTAAGCTAGACTTAAGGTCTGGCTACTATCAGCTTCGAATAAGGGAATGTAACATTCCAAAGACAGCGTTCAGTACCCGCTTTGGGCATTATGAGCTCACGGTTATGTCGTTCGGTCTTTCAAATGCACCGTCGGTATTCATGGGCTTAATGAACAGAAAGTTCCGAGAGTATTTAGATCAATTTATGATCGTCTTCATCGATGACATTTTGGTATACTCTCAATCCGAAGAGGATCATGCAAAGCATCAGCGCACAGTTTTGAGCACCTTGAGGAGGAATCATCTATATGTCAACTGTCAAGTTCTCCAAATGCGAGTTTTGGTTATCGTCAGTAGCATTCCTAGGTCATGTTATTAGTGGTGATGGAATCACGGTCGATCCATCAAAGATAGAAGCGATCCGAGCATGTCCTGTGTTGAAAAACGTAGCGGAAGTCCGAAATTTCTTAGGACTTGCCGGCTATTATAGGCGCTTTGTGGAGAACTTCTCGAGGATTGCACTTCCTCTCACTAAACTGACTAGGAAAGATCATAAGTTCATTTTGTCGCCCGAGTGCGCACAAGCTTTTGAGGAGCTAAAGAATCGTCTGACCACGGCGCCCATTCTATGCTCATCATGTGGAACGGAAGGTTACGAAATATATAGCGACGCCTCGGGGAGTGACTTGGGTTGCATCTTAGTGCAATTCAGAAAAGTGATTGTCTATGGCTCTCGTCAATTGAAGGTTCATGAGAGGAACTACCCAGTTCATGATTTGGAGCTAGTGGGCGTGGTATTCACTCTTAAACTATGGAGGCACTACTTGTATGGCGTGAAGATCGACATCTTTATGGACCACAAAAGTCTCAAGTAACTGTTTGATCAAAAGGAGTTGAATATGCGACAGAGGAGGTGGATGGAGTTCCTAGGGGATTACACCTTCGATATTCGATATACTCCCGGGACAGGAAATGTGGTGGTGAACGCATTGAGTCGTCAGGCTCCTACACATGCAAACTGGATTTTGATGCATGATGAGCGTCTAATTCGTGAGCTAGAAGCCTTAGAGATCATTTGTGTCGATAGGAGAGCGTCTCCTTCAGCATGTTTGAACTGGACGGAGGTTCAATATGACCTTGCCGACCGAGTTCGATAAGCATTAGAGCTGGACGCGAGCATGAAGCGATATAAAGCGGAGACCGTCGATGGGTTAAATGTTGATTTCTCCTTCGAAGATGATCTTATGCGGAAAAATGCTAGATTATGCATCCCAAATGTTGGCACATTACAGGCGGAATTGATGTATGAGGCTCATCATACCAAGTACTCGATCCACCCGAGGAGCACAAAAATGTACATGAAGAAACTCTTCTAATGGTCGGGTATGAATAAAGACATTGCTCTCTACGTGGCCAAGTGTCATACTTGCGCATTGGTAAAGGCTGAATGTCAAAGACCCGGTGGGTTTCTAAAGTCTTTGCCGATTCCGGAATGGAAGTTCGACGATATTTCCATGGATTTCGTGCACGGATTGTCGAGATCACAACATGGAAACGACGCCATCTGGGTGATCGTAGATCGTTTGACAAAAGTATCGCACTGCATTCCGAATCGGAAGGATGATTCTGTAGAAAAGCTAGCGAAGCTCTATGTTGATAGTATTGTGCGGCTGCACGGTGTTCCTCGTAGCATCATCAGCGATCATGACGTGCGTTTCACATTGAAAGATTGAAGGCTTATCCATGAACTGTTGGGCACTAAGTTGAGGTTCAGCATGGCCTTCCACCCGCAAATAGATGGACAGACCGAGAGGGCCAACAGGACTATGGAAGACATGCTCTGAATGTGCGCTCTATATTTTGAAAAGAAGTGGGAAGATCATCTCTATATGATCGAGTTCGCCTATAATAATAGCTACCAAGCCAGTATACAGATGGCGCCCTTCGAGGCCCTATATGGTAGGAAGTGTCGCACGTCGTTGTCTTGGGCGGAAACGGGCTATACTAAACTATTGAAGCGAAAGGACGTTGATGAAGCAAATACATCAATCCGGGCAATACGAGAGCGGTTGCTCATTGCCCAGGACAGGCAAGCGAAATACTACAATGCGAACCACCGGAATGTCGAGTTCATCGTTGGCGACTGGGTTTACTTAAAGATCAAACCGTTCAAAGGAGTATCGAGGATCCAACGCTTGAAAAAGCTAGGTCCGAGGTACTTAGGATTGTTTGAGATCTTGGAGCGCATTGGTGAAGCTGTCTATCGGCTTTTTCTATCATCGGTACTAAGTGGGATGCATGATGTGTTTCACATTTCGGTATTGAGGAAGGCGGTGCAAGAGCCTACTCATATAGTTGCGGTCGACAAAGTGTCGGTTGATTGGGGGTTATCGACGAAAGTCAAACCTATGCGCATCGAAAGCACTGAAGTCCGACAGTTGCGGAACAAGGCGATCAAAATGGTTAAGGTCCGTTGGGACAATTGCGGCCGAGAGGAGCTCTCTTGGAAGAGAGAGCAAACAATGCTTCGGAGTACCTCGAGTTATTTCTCTCTGGTACAGCTTAAGTTTGATTACTTTTATTTTAGAAATTTTGGGACAAAATTCTTTTAAGGGGTGGAGAGTTGTAACACCCCAAAATTCATATAATTGCTTTCCATGAAGACCCTATGAGCATTAGAGGAGTCTCATGGGTTTTGAGGCTGTTTGGGGGGTGTTTAGGAAGCTTTTTAGAGAAACTGATTTTTGACATGGCTTGCGACACGGCCGTGTGCAAGGCCGTGTTTGTGAGAATAAGTGTCGAATTTTGGCAGTAAAGGTCATGGCCAGACACACGACCATGTCCTAACCGTGTAGATCCACACGGTCATAGACATGGTCGTGTGCGCGTGACTAGCTCCAATTTTTCCCGTGAGTTCACACGGCCTGGCGCACGGCTATGTGTCAAGCCGTGTATGGGTTTTTCCAGCCCGGTTCAAGATTAATTTTGAGTCATCGGTTGAGTTGTGAGGAGATCCGATGGTGGGAAATGTTTCCTGGCGGCTTATGGTCGGAAAAGGAGGGTATATAATCTCATTTCACCCACCCCATTCTCTCTCTTTCCTTGAAGAACCTAGAGAGTAGGAGGAGCCCTTTTCCCCCATTGAAGGAGCTCCGAAGCTCGAATTTGTATGCCGAGTCCCGATTCGCGGAGAGGAGTCCATTGCGGTCATTTTCAACCGAACAAATTTTGTTCCATGGCGCCGAAGCGTGCTCCAAGGGTAACGATCCTTCCTCCTGGTCATATGACGCGTTCTTGTCCTCTCATATATTTTTCTATGCTTGTATGAGGAATCCCTTTCACAAAATGGGTGAAGTGTATGATTTCCTCTAGTTCTTCGGAATTCCAGGTCGATCGTGTCCATCCCCGGTATTATTGGATGTAGAAATCTGATAGACGTACGAATTTAAGCATTGTATGTGAAATTTATTCGTGGCCATGAGCCCGGATCGGTGATGCTTGAATTATGACGTTGCATTTGTGTGTGAGTTCTCCTTCGGCGCTCAAAGACTCCCTCGAAGATCTCCTTCGGAACTTGAAGATCTCCTTCCCCTTCAAAGATGTCCTTCGAAGGCGACTCCAAGATCTCATTTTGTACAAGAGGCGACTCGAGCGTCTCACTTCTTCCTCCACAAAATACTTAACTCCACGAGCGGTGGTCTATCACCCTCGCACACTCCTCTACAACTATAATGAGCGGCAGCTTGCCGCTCTTGAGTTCTTTATTTTCACTTGTAACACACCAAGACATAGTGAGATTTGCTGACACCGATCCGGCACGTGGTTTTTCATCTTTTTTGGGTTTTTCACGTTAAAAAGTCTTCTTGCCATCCATCCGTTTCCCACTTTGATTGTTTGCGCGTTCGGCTCACTCTCAAACTGAGTCGATTCAATTTGATCGATCTATAAAAGCGTCGAGTGACATTCAACAGTAAGATAGCATGAAATTGATTTTCTTTTATGAAAGAATTTTCTTCAAAATATTATTAATTTCCTTAAAATATTAAAAGTTCTTTTCAATAATTTTAAAATTTTCTCATAATTTGATGTCATGATCAAATACCAAATATCACTAAATAATTATAAATGAATAGCATTTTTAACATAAAATCAACTAAATATCAGGCTAGGTCTTGTCTAGCTTACATAAATTGTGTTTACGAATTGCACAAAATATAGACGAAAGGACATCATGAATTTTATTTTATCTTTTTCACATATTAAATATATTCATGTAACCATCCAACTTTTATATTTCATTTTAATTATTAATATAAATGCGTGTTATATTAAAATTTTATTAAGGGGCCTTAGAGTACTACTAGCATTAGGCGTGGAGATGATTGATGGCAATAAGCTTGTCTGAAAAAAAAAGAATTTTTAGCCTATTTATCATTGTATTTTAGGTACAAAAAATTAATTTTTAATTAACATATTTTATAAATAATTTAAAATATTATTTATCTAAAAAACTATGATTTATTTCAAACTCATCCGGCCAAACTTTTTTGAAAATCAGACCGGGACAACTATTTGTCTTTGAAATTCAGCGTCCGATAATCAATTTGGTGGCCCAAAATTCACTCGCACCTATGTAATATACGCTATCCCTATCCAAAAAAATTCCTAGGGCAAGAGTAAAAGAGATGAGGTGGAAGAAAGGAGGATTTTGTTGTTGATCATTTTTGTCTGCATGAATTTTTGTACATGATTAATTAAGGCAATTGTTAACCGCACCCTAGTTTTGGCTATTCGCAATCTTTTTATATGAATTATTATGTATTTTTTAAAAATACATCTTGTACAAGCATTTTTAGGAAAAGTGTTCAACACGAAAGTTGTAGATATCGTCGAGATCTACAACTTTTGTGTTGAACATTTTTCCTAAAAACGCATGGACAATGCTTATTTCCAAATATTCATTATAGTTACGCCTATGTTTCAATTCGGGCGGCAATACATCTTGTGCGTGTATTTTTAGCAAAAGTGTTCAACACGAAAATTGTAGATCTCGACGATATCTACAACTTTCGTGTTGAACACTTTTCCTAAAAATGCTTGTACAAAGCGTATTTCTTAAAAAACGCATAATAATTCATATAAAAGAGTTACGAATAGTCAAAACTGGGGTGCGGTTAGCAATTGCCTAATTCAAAGAAAGACATTTTTCAATAAGATCCGCACAGTAATATATTTTGATCATCATGTGTAGCAGGCGCCTAAATATTTCTCGGACCAAAGAGTAGGATTGGGAGGGTGGGGTGGCTGAGGGTCCCACACATTTAATGAAATGGAGAGAGAAGGATGATAGACAGGGAGAGAGAGAAGACGGGGATAGCTGCAGGTCCCGAGGCTGATGAGACTTGAGAGTGGGGGAGAGAGAAGATAGGTGGCTGATGAGACTTGACAGTGAAGAGAGAGGGGATCAGTGCAACGATCGCACTCACCGTGCAGTGCGATATAACGGTGCGAGTGCGAGATGCGTGCATATCACAGCGCACTCATCTGAAAGCGTGCACGAATCTCGGCGCACTCGGATCTCGCGCTGGATCCAGATCCTCTCCATTTCTGATGAAATGGAGGGGATCCATTTCATCATCTAATGGCCAAAAATACTTTAACACATATCCAATGGTGAAGATTTTTGGGGATTAAAAAAACTATAAAAGTTTGGGAAAAAGTGAACCCGTCGGATCAAGTGACATTCAATCAGGACCGTGAAATGGATCCCCTCCATTTCGTCAGAAATGGGAGAGATTTTTAGGCACCTCAAACGTACCATGTTGTTATACGTCAAAATTTTCAGCCTTTAGATCCGGCCGGAATGCTGAGATTCGGTCGGAGCTTATTTTTTAAAAATAAAATACCTCCGATCGGAATGCCGAGATCCGGCCGGAGTTTATTTTTTAAAACATTTTTTTTTTAAATGATCTTAAAATGTTTGTGAGAAAAATATAATTACTATTTGATAATTATTTTTGTAAAAAAATAATTAACTTGCTCTAAAAATGCATTTTTTATAATTTCAAACGCACCATGCCTGCTGTGCGTTTGACGTACCTAAATTTTTTTCCAGAAATGGAGAGGATCCTAATCTTTTTCCGAGGGGCAAATTTTTTGGTCCGTGAATCGGACCGCAAAAACCGTCCGGGAATAAATAGCGTCGGGCCCACTGCATTTTTCGCCCTTTCGAAATTTGAAACCTGCTCGCTCGCTCTCCGGAAAATCGAAGCCCTTTCTTCCTCTTCCAGGTCTAGGTCGATCGACGATACCGGGAGAACTTGTTTCCGGCAATCTCTGGTGGTCTAAAGTCTGCCGGACTTCCCGTCGGCGACGCGACATCGTGTTTCCGAGTTCTCAAAGGTTCTACTTGCGGCAGGGGTAAGCATTTCTTCCCTCTGTGCTATAGTTTAGGTTTGGCACCGTTTAGGTTTTCCCTCTTCCCATTACCTGCAAAAGTGTAAACATCTTCCAGATTTATGTTGATGGTGTGCTGTTCTAGTTTATGTTTACACTATATAAATTGGCAGTAGTAATTTCATTTTGTTGCTGTTGTGATAAACTTTCCGGCGGATTAATTCTGTGTATTTCATTTTTCCGGCCGGATTACTCCTGTGCAGTTCTTTATGTTGTGAGCATGTGTGCCGGCGAAGTACTCCTGTGTAGTTCTTAGCAATTGTCCGTTTTAATGCAGATGACAGGTTATTCCACTGGAACGTATTTGAATACACGTTGCGCTGTCTCCACCTTCAAGAGACAAGCCGAACCTTTGTTGGCCGTCATTTCCGATCAAGCCAAGCAGCTACTCGTTAACGCTTTCGTTTTTCATTTTTTCTCACTTCCTGATTTACCACAAAATGTCCCTCTATTAAATCGTTTGATCAGGCTTTATAGGCCCGATAAAAATGCATTTTTGTTAGGGAAATATTATTTTAAAATGAGTGTTAATGAGGTGGCTTTAATACTCGGTCTCCCAAATAGTGGAGAGGATTTCAATTTTAGAAGATCTCCAGCCTCAAAAATTACACATGCAGATATTGTGGAGCAACTGAATACATTAGCCAATACAGAAGCAGTTTCATATGGAGATGATATGGAGAGAGTAGATGCTCTTGTAAAGTATGTCCTTATCCGGTTTTTTTATTTCCCCTAAAGTCTCTTAAAATCCCAATGTGTCTTTTCGCGGGTTTTACACGGAGGGTTTTGGTTTTGGTCAAAAACCAAAATTTTGTAGGTTTTGGTTTTGGTCCAAAACAAAAAAAATTTGTTCGTTTGCACCCATGGTTTTGCAGGAAGGTTTTGAAAAATAAATTATGAAAAATAAATTTGCGGATAATCATTACTAGGGTCCAAAACATAATCATTACTACGGCCAAAATGATGATGATGAACTCTGGCTACAATGATGATGAACAGTGTCAAAACTATCCCAAAACCCATATAAATAGGTAAGTTTTGGGCATATAAGGATTTTTCAAAAAGCAAAACTCATGGTTTTGGGTCAAAACCAATACTCTCTTTTAAAATAAGCAAACGAACAATAGAATTGGTTTTGGTCAAACACCTTTCTCCAAAACCCATAGGTTTTCTGTGAATGCCAATTCCATCCTAAAAAATGTCAAACGAACAAAAAAATTAGTTTTGATATACCCAAAACCAAAACCTTCCTCTCAAAACTCGCGAAACGAACGGAGCCTTAAAGATTTTGGAGGCTTGGATGAGTTCCAAAGGTTTAACTGGCCTAAAGCAGTACACACATTTCTACATAAGCAGTTCGAGTCACTGTATAATCTCAGCTGCAGTAGGAATGAACAATCCAGCTTGGGTTACCTCGAAGGGTGCTCTATAGTTCTTGTGGTATGGGATTAACATGTATATTTTTCTATGTTTTTAAACTTATCATCTTATTTGTTACTAATTGTTACATTTTAGGTTTGGTTCTTCGAATATAGTAATCTTCAGGTTCCAGTAGATAAGCTAGGTCGACCACGATTGTGTCGATGGGCATGCAAAGGGAGTTTCAGTTCGAAGTTCTGTTCTCAATTATCCGAGAAATTGCTCCCAAAAAATCAGGTAACAACTTAGTGATGTTTAAAGTACATTAATCTTCCATATTGCTGATTACTAATATATTATGTGCAGGTAAGGACTAGCTTTACTGACCTAACTTCCGAGGAGCAACAGATTCTTGGTCCCGAGGAGTCAGAGTCTGATTTTGAGGAGGTACTGAAAGTGAAATTGAAGAAGAAAAAGGTGAATGATCAGTCGGTTGATATGAAGAAAGTTTTGAGATTGAAGGAGAAGGCAAAGAAAGAAAAGGAAAAGAGGAAGAAGGAGAAGGAGTTTAAATTTTTTATCAAAAAACGAATTAACCTTTTGGAGGAAAAATTAGTTGCAGAAATTAGTGGTGTGCACAGCTACTGCAAGGAGAGATTTGATTCTCTTTTTACCCTAATTCAAAGCATGTCTCAAGCTAAAGAACACAATCCATCCACCGCCACACCAACAACACACATTCATTTATTGAAGGAGCATGTAGATGTCTGTAATAGCGAGTCTACCTCAGATTCCAAAGGTGGTAAAAACGACGTGTTAAGGTGTGTGTATCTATGGGAAGACAATCTAAAAAAGAGGTTCAGTTCCAAGGAAGATCATATCTTTCTGCTGCTGCAAGAGAACTTGTAGACTCTACGTTGAGTCGTTTTGCCCCGGGGTAATTTAATTACTTTATTTTCAAAATAAACCCCTTTTCAAATTGTCTTAGTAGGATTTAAATTTGAAATTTTAACGTGATGCAGTGATAGTATATTTGAGAGTGGCAACATTGATATGAAAAGATCGGAGATGGAAGATCTATTAAGGGACGGATGGCTGATGGATACTCACTTGGATGCTTTCGCCGTTCTTCTAAACCACCGTAGGACTGCATCCATTGAATCTTGGAAAACATTCCTCTACGTGTCACCTAACTATGCGGTAACAATTGTGCATGTTAATTTTATATGAGCTGTAAAGTTAATTTATATGTTATGTTAATCTATAAGAGGTAACCTAACCATGCATTATAAATTTTTTGTTCGATACATGCAGTATTATAAGAGCTGTAAAGTGCCTTATCATCGTTTGTTATCTCACTTCACACCTTCTAATGTCCAAGCTAGTGAGTTGATTCTGATGCCCGTGAATGTGGAAAGTCACTGGATTTTATTAATATGCAATCTAAAACATCATTGTTGGTACTTTTATGACTCATTGCCCAACAAAATGCACAGGGCCACATTACCCTCATTGGTATGTTCAGTTCGGTACCTTGTATTTTTATTTTGATTGGGACTTTTTATAATTTGTAAAAACGCATTATAATTTCTGCAGATTAAAGGGTTGCACGAGGATGCAGTGGATGCTCTTCCAGTTCATATTTCAGATTGGGAGATAAGGATAATGAATGAAGTTCCGACTCAAGAAAACGACCACGACTGTGGTGTGTTCGTGCTTAAGTACATGGAGTTGAAGACTAACAAGAATATCATCCCTTGGTCAGACTGCAAAGGGTGGCAAAAGGATATGCCTAAATTCAGAGCGGAGATTGGTTTTGAAATGATTCAATTTTTATGTCGTAACATTAATTAACAATCTGGTGACAATTTCAATTTTTGTGGGGTACCCTGTAGGTACAAACAATATTTTTTTGTGGGTAAATAATTACCCAGCTGATCCAACACCTAAGGGTAATTGATCTTACATTTTTAGGTTGCCTGACTGTAATTAGGGTATTTGATGTTACATTTTTTAGGTTGGTTGAAAGGTTCTATATTATCCAATAGTTGGTTTCATTTGTTTCATTCCGTGTAAGCACCAAATAGCTGCCCCAAATAGCAGCTCAGCTAGCCTCTATACAAGGAAGTCAGCATAAGTGATGCGGAACTGGCAGGCACTGATTGTCTGCAGGATCTGAGATGTTGCCTCTAAACAAGTTATAATGACATGTTTTTGGTTGATATTTCATCCCACCTTTTGTTTTTTTACAGCCAAAACCTGGTCATTTTTATCAATTTATTTCAATTAGCTTACAATTTTAGCGTTATATAACCGTGGGATTGTTGATCCCAATGATGTATTGATATGAAGTTTTAGTTAGCCATCAGTAATATTGACACCTGCTGAGATTAAGGTTGCAAAATAAGATGAAATGCAAGGAATCAATGCAAAATCTGCAAAAAGAAATAAATTCCAGCTATAACTTTTCCTCAATCAAAGAAGTCATTGTAATCTAATTTTAATTCAATCTGTTTACCATTGCATTCCTGCTTTCTTTCATTTCCTCTTTTTCAATTCCTTAAAATCAAACTAAGCGTAAATGACTCTTTATGGAATATATTTAAAGGGTGCTGACCATAAAGATTTATCAAAAAATTACTTCAGTCGATCTTTAGTCCATTTAGGCTACCCCATGATCGAAACACCCACAGAAGATGATACAACTCAAAGCATTTAGAACAACCAAGCATTTACTCAACTCCACAAATTTGTCAAAAAATACATTCAAAGTTCAACAATAGTTAGCAGTGGAACAAATGTTATTTCACAGAGCTTATATAATCACACTACTAAAATCACTTCCAAGTGAAGACTGCAGAGTACTGCTAGGTGCCAGTAAAACTAATTTCAGATCTGGCAGACAACCAGTAAAACTCCGATCGTAATCTGACATTATTTGTTTGATCAGATCTATTAATCCGACCGTAATTTGATATGATAACAGAAAAAACAGAATTACGTAATTCTAATATAATGTTAATTACTAATGCATATCCAACACAAATGCAAAATTACAATGATTGACAATACAGAAACTATTAGAAAAGTTGATCACCAACGTAGCACATCAGGGACGCTACAAAAATTAAACGGAACTGACGGAGAAACTTCATCATTTAATCCACTGAATATATTGCCAGGCAATGTGGAAGTGTCTGTTTCAAAGTTGGCACTTCCCATGAAGTCGAACTCCTTACGATCTTCAAACTCCGTCTTTACCTTAGGGGCCTGTTTCCTCTTCCCTGTATGATATGCACACAGAATTAATGTACTTAATTGAATAAGGAATCATAGAAAAAGAATTCATCTAATAATATAGAGGAAGCTTACTTTGTTTCTTTGATGGTTTTTCAAAAAAGCTCTTCAACCTGACTTTTGACAAACCTTTAAGACGTCCTGCCCTTGGATCCCTTAACAAGTCTGTTTCCTGGAAATTTCCTTCTGCAGTTTGTGTCTTCAAGCTACCCTCATAGTCTACTATTTCTTCTGCACTTCTCCTCAATTCATTCATGGCGGTAAGAACATGTTGTCGGGCCGGTTGGCAATTATCTACTAGTTGAGCTAACTCGTACGTGAACCTCATAAGATGGTTGATGATCACTTGGGCTTCTTCTTTTTGTTTTATAAATAAAAGATAACCTTTATATTAAGAGTTTAGAATTGGCGGATATTTTCGAAGAGTCTCGCAAGTACTCCTACTTTGAGAAATTAACCGTTATCCTATCGAAGGATAGAAGTAACGATCTTTTTCTTCTTTCGGAATATTGACAATTACGCTTCGGCTACAATGCCGAATTCTATTGAATTGAATAGTAGAAAAGGAGAGTTTTGCACTAAATGAGTTTGAAAAGCTGTGTTTGAATTTTTAGTCCAAATTAATCATTTGATAAAGGCAAGTATACCTTATCGCAAGTAATACAGGATATTTTTAGAAAATATCGGGATCATATATTTCCGCGGGTCGTATTGATTATGCTACTTCGAGGGACGAACTATTATTTTATCGGAATAATATTTTTAGTTGATTTAACTAGAGTTCTAAATGATAAAATGCGAAAGATGATTTAAGCGATTTACTAGAGTTCTAAGTGATGAGAAATATAGCGCGCGACGTCGAATTACCTTGAGACGAAAATAGATTTTTCGTAGAATTAAAAGTGATGACTTTTCAAAATATTAAGATGACTTGGCCGTGGAGGTTCCATAATTATGAACGCTCCTCTCTCGAGGGTACGCCCACCTGAGATTATGAATATTCGACCGAACTCTCGTTCTACAATCGAATGTTCTTAATACTCGCTTTATGTTGCGAACCCCGCTATTGGGTTTTTATTTCCAATTCGGGAGAGTTACCTCGTCCTCTCTCGAGGGTAGAGCGCACTTCTCTTTACCCGTGAGTGATCAGTCCGTACACACGAGCCTCTCGGCTAACTAGGTATGAAAACGGAAATGAAAACCACACATCGATTATGTGGCTCCACTCAACGTGATTCTCGGGTAAACCTTAAGCGTTAATTATTTTAGAAAGAGATGTTTTAATTTTTATAGAAAAACTATTTTTGTGTCCCAATGCTCTTCGACGTCGTGCGCTAAAGGAAATTAGCCACTCATCGGAATGGAGACGGCATTATCGGTTGAAAAATACATGTTTGATAATTAAAGCGGATATAAGCGGATAAAAAGGAAATAAAAAGACTTATATAAAAACAGTAATAATATCCGTCCCAACCACCTTAAACAAGTGCTAAAAAGTTCTTAGCCTCTTATTTAAGAAAGGGGTGGTATAGAAATGAAAAGACTTATAAAGGTGCAGAAATAATATCCGTCCCAACCGACTTAAATAAGTGCTAAAGTAAATTAGCCTCTTATTTGAGAAGGGGGTGGTATATAGCAGTTATATAAAGACTGAAATAAAAACTAAGCTACAAAAAAGGAAAATACTATCTCATACACGCACACACTCTAAAAGAAACTGAAAAAGAAAGCGTTTAAAATGAAAGCGATAAAATAAGGCGAAAAAGAAAACGATAAAACTATTTTATGAAAGCTTGTAAATCTAAGCTATGAAAACAGTAAACCTAGATTATGAAAGCAATAAAAATAACTATAAAAGCAATAAAACTAAATTATGAAAGCAATAAAGCTAAACTCATACACGCACACACACTAACATTAATAAAAAGAAGATGATCCAAATGAGAAAAACATCATTTTATTTCTGAAATCAGCATTACAACTAGACTAGGAAGACGAAAAAAAACTACAAACGAACTTAAACTGAAATGCAGAAGAGAAGCTCACAATCACTCAAAAGAACTCACAATACAACAAAAACCACTCAAAATTTGGATGAAAATTACTTCAGCCGAGCCCCTCTATTTATAGGGAAAATTTGAGTTTTACACGCCCTAGGTCACGGGCGTGACTTGAATGTCACGGCCGTGACTTAGGGCGTGACATTTGCTCGGCTGTATTCGCCGCCTTCTGGAAGGTCTGGCCGTCAAACATGGCTGCACACGGGCGTGACTTGGTATGTCACGGGCGTGACTTGGTGAGTCACGGGCGTGACTATGGGTGGCTGATGTCGGCAGCATGGGTGCGGCTTCGAGACGTGACGCGCTGGCGGCTCACGGGCGTGACTCTGCTGGAACACGGGCGTGACTTGTAGAGTCACGGGCGTGACTTGATCAACTCTTCGAGATTTCACCTGAAAACGGCTGCCAGCTGGAAATTTGGCTTTTAAAATTACACGCCCTTGGTCACGGGCGTGTCTGAGGGCGTGACCTGTGAAAATTTTGCAAAAAATTGCAAAAACAAAAATAAAACTAAGTTAGAAACCAGAAATAATAAAGAAGCAATTTATTCATTAATTTACATAGAAAATTCACAATATTAATTAAAACTATACTAATACTTATATCAAAAATACATATATTTTATTACTTATCAAATACCCCCATACTTAAGCTTTTGCTATTCCAGGGCAAAAGTAAGAGAGATCTATACGGGATTAACATAAGTTCTAATTTTTGGCTATCGTTTTATTTTAATCATAAGAGACTGAAAAATAAAAATTCGGAGTAATAAGAGTTAAGTCCTAAATTATGCAAATGATTTAAGTAGAAGAAATGTCCTGGCCAAAAGACTTCTTAATTAACCAAATAGCAAACAAAATTGCAATCATTAGTAAACGAGATTAGATCGAAATTATAATAACCTTTGTTTAAAGAAACATAAAGGAAAAATATAAGTTACTAATTATGCTCTCAAATGATTTTTTGAATTAAAACTAGAAACAATAATTTGGTTAAGGGAAAAGGGGGGTAAAAAGCCTTGGCAAATAGAAGAGTACTTGGATTAGGGGTGATGAATTGTATCATCTCACCCCTCTTATAAAGTTTCCTTTGACTCCCATCGTTGGTGTACGAGGGACGAGGGAAAATTGACCTTTTTAATTAACCCAATGCCTGTGTTTACGGAATTTGCAATTCCCATTGACATAGGATTTCTTTTAACAAATATTGGGTGCCTATGTTTACGGAATTTTTGTATTCCCATTGACATAAGATCTTTTTTTTTTTCTTCTTTTTGTGTTTTTGCCATGCTAAATTGGTGTATACAAGGGGTTTTCAAGAGAAATTCTAGAATAATAAAAAAAAGTTTTGAGAGCAACCTTAGTAAGTTGAATATTCCTAGATTCCTGAAGACATAAAGTAGGGATAATTGCAGTCTAAAGTTGTTTTGCTAACATAATACACATGTCTCTATTTTAGCTAGTAGAAGTAGTGCTTGATAACAAAGCCTCTATTTAAATTAAAAACACAAGATATTCTTTAAAACTTAACCCCGAACGTTTAAATCTATCGATCTTAGATAAACAAACAAATAGTAAAACTAGCGATTATGAAAATCCACAAACATATACTCTCGAAACTAAATGCTTTAAGAATAAAAGTAAAGTAGGGTTTATTATTTTTGGAGTTTTTTCTTTTATTTTTTTTTTGTTTTTTTTTTTGTTGTTTTTTTTTTTTTTTCAACTACAAAAAATACATATTATTATTATTATTATTATTTTTTTTTTTGAAAACGGGAAATACACCCTCATACGTAAAACCCAACATTGTCCCCAATGTTGTAAGTATGAAGAAGAGAAAATAACAATGCAATATATACAAAAGGAAAAAGGAAGCAAAAAGGCTTCCCTGAAGTAAAGCTGGCGGGGTCGGAAGAAACCCTGCAAAAATAGAGAAAAAGCATAATAAAAATATTAGATAAATATGGGGTGCCTCCCACGAGCGCTTTGTTTACCGTCGCGTAGCTTGACGCATTTGGCGTGGTGAGATTATAAATTGGGGAGGGTTAAAGATTCTGTGTGTCCGTCCACCGGATCGCCCGTAAGATATAGTTTTAAACGGTGGCCGTTGACTTTAAAATCGCCTTTTTCGGGGTGAGAGATAAGAACGGTCCCATACGGCCAAACCTCTTTGACTGCAAAGGGGCCGGACCAGCGGGATTTGAGCTTACCCGGAAAAAGACGAAGACGTGAATTATAAAGAAGGACAAGATCGCCCGGCGCGAAAGTTTTTGGAAATTTAATTTTTCGATCGTGGTAGAACTTAGAACGCTCCTTATAAAATTTATTACTCTCATAAGCGTTCGCACGCCATTCATCGAGTTCATTGAGTTGGAATTTCCTATTCTCGGAGGCTAAGTTCGAATCGAGATTTAAAAATTTTAAGGCCCAAAAAGCGCGGTGTTCTAATTCTACCGGTAAATGACACGCTTTGCCGTAGACTAATCGATAGGGCGTACAACCGATAGCGGTCTTGTATGCCGTACGATACGCCCATAACGCGTCGTCGAGTTTTGAGGACCAATCCTTCCTATTTAAAGAGACGGTTTTTTCCAGAATGCGTTTTATCTCGCGATTTACTACCTCTACTTGACCGCTCGTTTGGGGGTGATAGGCGGTGGCGAGCTTATGCGTGACGCCGTATTTAGATAAAATTTTTGAAAACTGGGCATTGCAGAAGTGCGTGCCCCTATCACTTACTATTGCACGGGGCGTGCCAAAGCGAGAAAATAATTTTTTTAGAAAATGGACGACGACTCGCGCATCATTGGTGGGCAGAGCTTGCGCTTCCGCCCACCTAGATACATAGTCGACCACCACTAAGATATAGCGATTATTAAAAGAAGGAGGTAGGGGGCCTACAAAGTCTATGCCCCACAAATCGAAAATTTCGCATTCTAAATAAAAATTTTGGGGCATCTCGTCACGACGGGAGATGTTACCCGACCGCTGGCAGCTATCGCATATACTCACAAAAGTGTGAGCATCCTTAAAGAGAGTGGGCCAATAAAAGCCTGACCCTAACGCTTTCCGCGCGGTCCGGTTGGCTTGATAATGCCCTCCAGCCGGCCCCTCATGGCAGTGTCGCAATATTTGCGCACCCTCCTCGCTGGAAACACATCTTCGTATCACTTGGTCTGCGCAGACTCGAAAGAGAAAGGGGTCCTCCCAAAAGTAGTTTTTTAAGTCAGAGAAGAATTTCTTCTTCTGCTGAGTCGAAAAATCTTTTGGAAGGACCCGCGCGACTAAATAGTTCGCGTAATCTGCGAACCAAGGGGTAGAAGAAGTTTTGGTATTATTTATGATTAAAAGGCGCTCCTCAGGAAATCGATCGTCTATTTCGGGTTCGACGAGCGCTTCTGCGACGGGGTGTTCTAAACGTGAGAGGTGGTCGGCTGCTAAATTTTCAGCCCCCTTCTTATCCCGGATCTCTAAGTCAAATTCCTGTAAAAGGAGGATCCATCGAAGTAAGCGAGGCTTAGCATCAATTTTGGCCAAAAGATATTTCAAGGCGGAGTGATCAGTGAAAACGATTACATGTGAAAGGGTTACGTAGGGTCGGAATTTATCAAAAGCAAAGATGACGGCGAGAAGTTCCTTTTCCGTTGTGGTGTAGTTAGCCTGTGCGGCATTGAGTGTGCGAGAAGCGTAATATATTGGATGAAAATATTTATTTACGCGTTGGCCTAAGACAGCTCCTACTGCGATATCGCTCGCGTCGCACATAATCTCAAACGGAAGAGACCAATCTGGCGCCACCAGAATTGGAGAATTGATAAGTTGCTTTTTAATAAAATTAAACGCCTCTACGCAGGCCGTGTAAAAAATGAATGGGGAATCTTTTTCCAGGAGGTGAGTTAGCGGTTTGGTTATTTTTGAAAAATCTTGAATGAACCGCCGATAAAAACCTGCGTGGCCAAGAAAACTTCTAATTGATTTGACGTTCGAAGGAACAGGAAGTTGTTCAATTATAGTGACTTTGGCCTTATCGACCTCCATTCCCTTGGAAGAAATTTTATGGCCGAGGACTAAACCCTCTCGGACCATGAAGTTGCATTTCTCCCAGTTCAAGACTAAGTTCGTCTCCTCGCACCGTTGGAGGACTCTATCTAAATTTTTTAAACAATTTTTAAAAGAGTTTCCAAAGACGGAGAAGTCATCCATGAAGACTTCCATTATGTCTTCTACTAGCTCGCCAAATATTGCCAGCATACATCTTTGGAATGTAGCTGGCGCGTTACAGAGGCCAAACGGCATCCTCCGATATGCGAAGGTGCCGAAAGGGCAAGTAAAAGTCGTTTTTCTTGGTCCTCGGGTGAAATAGGGATTTGGAAAAATCCCGAGAGACCATCAAGGAAGCAATAAAAAGGGTGACCGGAGAGACGCTCTAAGATTTGATCAATAAACGGTAACGGAAAGTGGTCTTTTCTGGTGGCATCGTTTAGTTTTCTGTAGTCGATGCACACCCTCCAACCCGTAACAGTACGAGTTGGGATTAATTCGTTATTCGTGTTTGCCACGACCGTTATACCGCCCTTTTTCGGGACGACTTGTACGGGGCTTACCCACGTACTGTCGGAAATAGGATAGATAATCCCCGCATCAAGGAGTTTAATAATTTCAGTCTTAACGACTTCCCGCATGTTCGGGTTAAGTCGTCGTTGAGGCTGAATTGTTTTGCGGGGGGTTTTCTTCGAGAAAAATTTTGTGGGAGCAGAATGAGGGGTTAATTCCCCTGATATCGGAAATTTGCCATGCAATTGCACGGCGATGTTTAGATAAAACTTCAACCAATTCGAATGTTTCTGAATCAGTTAAAGTAGAAGATATTATAACCGGAAGCTTTAAGTTCGCGGCTAGAAAAGCATATTTTAGATGGTCGGGGAGTTGCTTAAGCTCCAAGACCGGAGGTTCTTCGTAGGAAGTGGAGATTTTTAAATCTTTCGAGTCGAAAGGCTCGAAAGGCGAATCTGGCGGTAATTCTTCTAAAGGAGGTTGATTCGCCAGATCCGAATCGTCTATCATTAAGGATAGCAATTCTGAAAGAGAAGAACACTCGTCCACAAACGCGGATTCCAAATTGAAACAGGAATCATCATTCGATAGTGAGTTCCGCATGGAGGGGTTGATATGTAAAGTAACTTCGTCGTCTCCAACTCGAAGGAGGAGGCGACCGTTACTGACATCGATTAACGCACGGGAGGTTGCGAGAAAGGGGCGACCGAGGATGATGGGTACCTCGACGTCCTCCTCTATGTCCAGGATGACAAAGTCTACCGGGAAGATAAACTTGTCAACCATGACCAGAACATCTTCCGCTACCCCGATTGGGTACTTTACCGAGCGATCCGCGAGTTGGATGCTCATTTTTGTCGGACTCGGGACGCCTAAATTGAGTTTTTTGAAAAGAGAAAAAGGCATCAAATTGATGCTGGCGCCTAAGTCTGCAAGAGCGTACTTTATTAACATATTGCCAAAGAGACACGGGATGGAGAACCGTCCCGGGTCGTTTAGTTTTGGCGGCAATTTGTTAAGGAGAACAGCCGAACATTCCGCATTAAGGGAAACACGCGAAACATCCTCGAGTCGCTTTTTATTAGAAAGCAACTCTTTAAGATATTTCGCATATTTCGGCATTTGGGAGAGTGCCTCGCAGAAGGGGACGTTTATTTGAATTTGTTTTAAAATACGCAAAAATTTTTGATAATTTTCGTCCTCCTTCTCTTTATTAATTTTAGACGGGTAAGGAATTCGAGGACTCGAAACATTTGGCACAACCAGAGGAGCTGGAGCAATTAGAATCGAAGAAGAGGGTGGAGGGGTCGGAGGCGAAATGCATACCTTAGGCTCAACCCGCAATGGGGAGACGACCTCCTTGCCGCTTCGAAGGGTTATAGCGTTGGCATTTTCCCTTGGGTTTGGCTCTGTATTCCCTGGTAAAGCTCCGTATGGCCGCTCGGAGACCATCTTTGCAAGTTGTCCAACCTGGTTTTCCAAGCTTTTAATCGATCCGGTAAGATTCCGGATATTTGAATCGTTGGACGCGATGTATTTAGACAAAATATCTTCGAGCGGCGAAGGTTTTGGAGGAGGAGGCTGGAATCCCTGCGGAAATCCTTGCGGAAATCCCTGAGGATTCATATTTGGGGGCCTCTGAGCATTGTTAGGATTGCTCCAGGAGAAATTAGGGTGGCTCCTCCAACCTGGATTATAAGTATTACTATACGGGTTGTTATTAGGGTTGAAGGGGGGCCTAACCGGATTACCGAGGTAATCCACCGATTCTTCGATTACGTTATTATTATTATTATTATTATTCCAAGCGGGAGTGGAGGAGGAAACAGTCATCTCCGCCACCTGCTTACTTAGCCGCTCTACCTGTGAGGCTAAGAAAGTAGTGGCGTCCACTTCAAAAAGACCAGCCGGTTTAGTAGGACGCGACCTTGGCACGTTCCATTGGTACGCATTCATGGCCATTTCGTCGATCAGAGCTTGAGCGGTCTCTGGGGTTTTGTTGTTTAACGTTCCCCCGGAAGCCGCATCAATCATCTGCCGTGTAGAAAAATTTAAACCATTATAAAACGTTTGGACCTGTAGCCAAGTTGGTAGCGCGTGATGAGGACACCTACGCAAATATTCCTTAAAACGCTCCCAAGTCTCATAAAGAGACTCGGAATCGAATTGCACAAAGGATGTGATATCCGTGCGTAGTTTTGCGGTTTTTGACGGAGGAAAATACTTAGTTAAGAAAAATTCCGTCAATTGGGCCCACGTGGTTATGGACCCTCTCGGAAGAGAAGTCAACCATGATTTGGCCTTTGACCGTAGCGAAAATGGAAATAAGCGTAAACGAATGACGTCATCAGTGACGCCATTAATTTTAAAGGTGTCGCATATTTCTAAAAAGTTTGAAAGGTGCTGATTTGGGTCCTCATCTGGCAAACCGTCGAACTGAATCGACTGTTGTACCATTTGAATTATGCTGGATTTTATTTCAAAATTATTATTATTAACTGTCGGGCGAGTAATACTGGATCCTGTATCTTCCAAATTCGGTCGGGCATAATATGCCATGGTCCGGGCCGGGGCCGCATTTGGAATTGGATCGCCCATATTTACAGTATCTCTGATTGACTCTTCGGGGGTTTCGAGTAAGTTTTGATCACGAGATCGGATGCACTCACGAAGAGTGCGCTCGATTTCGGGGTCAAAAGGAATAGTCGAATCGTCCGAGGAGTTTCCTCGGGTCATAAACTAAAAAACAATATTTTTGGATTTTCTGTTTTATTATTATTATATATATTTTTTTTTAATATAAGTTTTTATATTTATATAATTTTTTTTTTATTAGTTTTGTAACCTCTTTTTTTTTGTGCCTTTTTTTTTTGTAATATATAGATAAGGAATAAAATTAATAGCAGTTCCTACTTTCAAATAACAACACAAAGGTCCCCGGCAACGGCGCCAAAAACTTGATGATCACTTGGGCTTCTTCTTTTTGTTTTATAAATAAAAGATAACCTTTATATTAAGAGTTTAGAATTGGCGGATATTTTCGAAGAGTCTCGCAAGTACTCCTACTTTGAGAAATTAACCGTTATCCTATCGAAGGATAGAAGTAACGATCTTTTTCTTCTTTCGGAATATTGACAATTACGCTTCGGCTACAATGCCGAATTCTATTGAATTGAATAGTAGAAAAGGAGAGTTTTGCACTAAATGAGTTTGAAAAGCTGTGTTTGAATTTTTAGTCCAAATTAATCATTTGATAAAGGCAAGTATACCTTATCGCAAGTAATACAGGATATTTTTAGAAAATATCGGGATCGTATATTTCCGCGGGTCGTATTGATTATGCTACTTCGAGGGACGAACTATTATTTTATCGGAATAATATTTTTAGTTGATTTAACTAGAGTTCTAAATGATAAAATGCGAAAGATGATTTAAGCGATTTACTAGAGTTCTAAGTGATGAGAAATATAGCGCGCGACGTCGAATTACCTTGAGACGAAAATAGATTTTTCGTAGAATTAAAAGTGATGACTTTTCAAAATATTAAGATGACTTGGCCGTGGAGGTTCCATAATTATGAACGCTCCTCTCTCGAGGGTACGCCCACCTGAGATTATGAATATTCGACCGAACTCTCATTCTACAATCGAATGTTCTTAATACTCGCTTTATGTTGCGAACCCCGCTATTGGGTTTTTATTTCCAATTCGGGAGAGTTACCTCGTCCTCTCTCGAGGGTAGAGCGCACTTCTCTTTACCCGTGAGTGATCAGTCCGTACACACGAGCCTCTCGGCTAACTAGGTACGAAAACGGAAATGAAAACCACACATCGATTATGTGGCTCCACTCAACGTGATTCTCGGGTAAACCTTAAGCGTTAATTATTTTAGAAAGAGATGTTTTAATTTTTATAGAAAAACTATTTTTGTGTCCCAATGCTCTTCGACGTCGTGCGCTAAAGGAAATTAGCCACTCATCGGAATGGAGACGGCATTATCGGTTGAAAAATACATGTTTGATAATTAAAGCGGATATAAGCGGATAAAAAGGAAATAAAAAGACTTATATAAAAACAGTAATAATATCCGTCCCAACCACCTTAAACAAGTGCTAAAAAGTTCTTAGCCTCTTATTTAAGAAGGGGGTGGTATAGAAATGAAAAGACTTATAAAGGTGCAGAAATAATATCCGTCCCAACCGACTTAAATAAGTGCTAAAGTAAATTAGCCTCTTATTTGAGAAGGGGGTGGTATATAGCAGTTATATAAAGACTGAAATAAAAACTAAGCTACAAAAAAGGAAAATACTATCTCATACACGCACACACTCTAAAAGAAACTGAAAAAGAAAGCGTTTAAAATGAAAGCGATAAAATAAGGCGAAAAAGAAAACGATAAAACTATTTTATGAAAGCTTGTAAATCTAAGCTATGAAAACAGTAAACCTAGATTATGAAAGCAATAAAACTAACTATAAAAGCAATAAAACTAAATTATGAAAGCAATAAAGCTAAACTCATACACGCACACACACTAACATTAATAAAAAGAAGATGATCCAAATGAGAAAAACATCATTTTATTTCTGAAATCAGCATTACAACTAGACTAGGAAGACGAAAAAAAACTACAAACGAACTTAAACTGAAATGCAGAAGAGAAGCTCACAATCACTCAAAAGAACTCACAATACAACAAAAACCACTCAAAATTTGGATGAAAATTACTTCAGCCGAGCCCCTCTATTTATAGGGAAAATTTGAGTTTTACACGCCCTAGGTCACGGGCGTGACTTGAATGTCACAGCCGTGACTTAGGGCGTGACATTTGCTCGGCTGTATTCGCCGCCTTCTGGAAGGTCTGGCCGTCAAACATGGCTGCACACGGGCGTGACTTGGTATGTCACGGGCGTGACTTGGTGAGTCACGGGCGTGACTATGGGTGGCTGATGTCGGCAGCATGGGTGCGGCTTCGAGACGTGACGCGCTGGCGGCTCACGGGCGTGACTCTGCTGGAACACGGGCGTGACTTGTAGAGTCACGGGCGTGACTTGATCAACTCTTCGAGATTTCACCTGAAAACGGCTGCCAGCTGGAAATTTGGCTTTTAAAATTACACGCCCTTGGTCACGGGCGTGTCTGAGGGCGTGACCTGTGAAAATTTTGCAAAAAATTGCAAAAACAAAAATAAAACTAAGTTAGAAACCAGAAATAATAAAGAAGCAATTTATTCATTAATTTACATAGAAAATTCACAATATTAATTAAAACTATACTAATACTTATATCAAAAATACATATATTTTATTACTTATCAATGGTTTCTAAACAACAGGCTGGATTGGTTCTCCTTCAGGCATGTAGCCCTTGAGAGATATAAATCTTTTTTGGCATTTAGTGTAAATCTCTTTAGAAGGTATTTACAATTAATTTGTCTTACATTCTTGGAAATGTATACTCGTAATATGTGTTTACACAAAATTCCTTTTGTTTCAAAACCCTTGCAAGAGCACATCGCATCGTATGTGTTACAATCAACTTTAACTAACCATTGTTTGTCGTCGTCCAAAACTGCATCACAGTGTTTTGTGATGTATAACATATGGTCATCATATTTAACTTCTTCGTTGATGCTCACACTAACTGCCCCATTAATAAAAATTTGTTCGAAAATGGAAAATATTTTTCTTGTGTACACCTTCGACGCTTGTTTTAGAATGGGACAATTTTGAAATTTTAAAGTGATAGAACTTTGCTTACACTTGAAATCCTCATCATGTTCGGATCTCCTCCAAGATGAAATCATCTTCTCCATCCCACTGAAACACTCAAATAGAGAACTTGTGGGTTTTGTACAACCATGTAACACACTGTTAGCCGATTCACTTCTTTGAGTAGATAGAATTCCTAAATCCAGAATGTCTTTATTAAATGCTGTGGATCATTTATTTCTAACTTTGTATAGATCAGACAACCATCTATTGTCCTCCAACTGACCTCTTATAATCATTGCACTCCAGTTGAAATCAAACTCAGCCTTATTGTCGCATTTGCTCATGCATTGATAAAATAAAGCTCTAATATTTCTGTCGTTGTTGAAGGTTGGCACCTTTGAAGGTGCTTTCTTGGAAATGTGCCACTGACATAGGCGGTGCCGAGTACTACTGAAAACTCTCGCAATCGCAACGGCCATTGCCTGATCTTGATCTGTAAACATAGTGCTTGGCTGTTTCCCACCAGTAAATCTCAAAAAAGTTTCAAACACCCAGCAAAAGGATTCGATGGTCTCTTCTGCAACGAACGCTCCGCCTACAAATATATTTTGCCAATGATGGTTTATGGCTATGAATGGAGCACAAGCCAAGTTATATTTGTTCATTCGGTACGTGGTATCAAACGTAATAACATCGTTAAATGAATCGTAGTCAATCTTACTCTGTCCGTCCATCCAACAAAAACTCTTAAGGTGGCCAAACTCGTCTGTCTGTACATCGTACGAGAACATGCTATCTGCCATTTGCCTTTCCTGAAATATTTTCAACAAACTCGTGGCGTCACCGCTTTCTATCAATTCCCTTCTTTCACGGTGAACATAATTATAAGCATCTGTTTTACAAAACCCGACGTTCTCAAATCCGCCAACTTCATCAGCTATAAAATTATAAGCGTCAACTGTTCTGATCCCAGCACTAGACATACTCTTCAATAGGCTACCTTGAACGTCAGATATGTTACGATGAGATCTCAACAAATGACTATCATTCTCTGGAGCAAGCGGATGATTGTGTTCCTCTACGAACCTTATCACCTCCCAATTTTTTCCATCTTTATCAGCCCTAAAATGCAGGCAAGCTAAGAAACCAGTACGAGTATCAAGTTTGCGGAATTTCTTCTCTGCATCTTTCACTGGATTTGATCGCTTGAACCCAGCTTTTGCACATGAAAATTCTCTCGCCTTCACAATCCGAGTATGTGTCCAATATACGATATGTTCTTTGCGCACACTAAATCCGAGTTTGTGTGCATATTCTTTGTACATCCGATACGCTTCCTCATCTGAGTGCACAGTAGGAAATACAACACCATCACTAGCCTGTGGATAATTACATTAAGTGATTAGTAAGAGGTAAACATCGTGCTGTTTCGGATACTGTTTGCCAAACATCCGACCGTAAAAGAGCCATGTTGTTCTAAATACTACACAAACTCCGGTCGAATTTTAGTTGAACAAAAAAAATAGATAACTCAAAGAAGAGCTAATCATAAAGCACAATTGTTTGAAGAGGTGCTAAGGAAATTTCACAGTATACCCTAACTCTACAAATCAGCCAAAAGATCTAATCTCCTCTTTGTTTCTGCTAAAACTAGAAACAAAGAGGAGAAAACAACATCGAGACAAAAAAAGGAAAGTTTACTTTAACAGTGGGAGTGTCGTCGGAAGCTTTAACAGTGGGAGTGTCGTCGGAAGAAGCTTCAGATTTGAACATGCTGGAGACTTCGAAAATCTAGGCTTCGAGGAGGTCGGGATTCCAGAAGGGCGGCTTCGAGGAAATCTACGCTTCGAGTAGGGCGTCTTCGAGGAGGTCGGGCTGCGATGGGTTCTGCTTCGAGAAAAATTGCGAGGAGGCCGACATTGATGTACAGATTATGCAGCAGATTATACGTCGGCGAAGCAACCTGGGCGGCAACCTGGGCGATAAGGAGGGAGAACGAAGAAAGAAATGGAGGGAAGGAAAAATCGAAACGAAAAAAGCAGTGGGGCCCATCGCTATTTATTCGCGGATGGTTTTTTCCGCCCGATTCACGGACCAAAAAATTTGCCTTTCCGAGGGGATGAGAGAGACGGATGAGACTTGCAAGCGCACATTTATTAATGCGATGTACGAGGATTAAACATTATATTTAATTCATTCGGGTAAGGGCGAAATGTGCGCAGCAAAACAGTCAGGCACGACCGCACGATAATACCCGTACATCCACGGATGAGTCTAGCACATTACTAGAGGATTTCCGCTGCGTTGAGCGCAAGAAGACAGTCTGCGGGACAGTATTTTTAGTTTTATATACAGTTATAACGTTATATACAACTGTATATAGACTGTATTTTTAATTGTAAATACAGTTGTATAATAATTCAAAAAATATAATTTTTTTACAAATGTATTTTCAGCTCAAAATATATACATATGAGTACTTAAAATGATCATAAAAATACATAGATTAATATTCAGCTAATTATTTTGTGAAAAAATAAAAAAAATGTAATAGATAAATGCATTTCCCCCACCATCCTTTGTGTGCGCTCAACGCTCAGAATATTTAGCAGCACATTCATAACCAATGCAGTACGTTTGCGTAAAAATAAGTACGATGCAGTAAAATAATTTATAGATTATAATTTTTTTTAAAAGTCACGAAATATTGATCTATGTATTTTTATGATCATTTTAAGTAGTCATATGTATATATTTTGCGATAAATATACACCTATAAAAAGTGAAAATTTTGAAATAAATTACAACTGTAATTTAAATTGAAAATACGGACCATTTACGACTGTAATTGAAAATACAACTGTAATTTTCAAAGAAAATACAACCTCATATGATCCTTTATGTATGCACGCGTATGTAAAATTTTCTCCAACTCAATGTGTGAGAGCAAATGTGACTGTAAAAATTAAGTATCCAACCGTTGAAATCAAAATAAATAATTACAGACGTATTTTGCTAATCATAAAATTACGACTCTAATTTCTAGTTTGAATTTTAACCGTTGTATCATTATTTTTTACAGTAAAATTTGTTCTTGCAGACAGATATACGTGTCGGACACAAAAAAGAAGAAGACATAATTAGGAATTACATAATTGTGACAGGGAGTAGAGTAAAAAAATTAAAAAAATGCTAGCATCTCTTGGTTGTTCTCATCATGTTGAGGAGAGAGAGTGAACCCTAGTCATGTCGAGAGAGAGAGAGTGGTTCCTAGTTGGCTTCTCATATGGGAGAGAGATGAGAGAGAAGGGAACTAGTGGTCCCTTGTTGGCAAAAATTTTGAATTCAATTCCCGGACTTCGATTCCTCCTTTACTCCACTGTCCGAACGGGTTCATCAATCCCGATAAATTTTTAAATTTGATCGCCTCCGTTCGATATTGCACGCGGCACGCAAACAGCAATCCCGGACAGGAATTTCGGAACGGAGATCGGACGCAAGAATCTCCCCCCTTGTTGGCATAACTTATTATTCACGTGAAGTGGAGCGGAAGAGGTGTTCCCCGTTTTCATGCATTTTAGAAAGTAAAAGAGGTCATTGAGGGAAGAGATGTGTTGGGGGTAACTTATCCCTCTCTCGATTCGGAAGAATCCAATCGTTTTAACTCTGAGAGTTAGCTAAACGGTCAAATAGTCAAAACTAGAACTAATAGTAAAAACAACAAGCCCTTTTATATGAAAAAAATCCAGAAAGAAAAAAATCTATTAATTTGCAGGCGGTTACAATAGTTAGAGTTTTAGGAGGGTGATAGGTCACCACTCCGTTTACAAGTTCATGAATAAGAAAAAAGACGGTCTTCTACAACACTCGCAGTAGCGTTCTCTGCGTTCTCTACAATGGTCTCTGGAAGGAACTCTGGAGCGAACAAAGCGAACTTCGAGCAGGGAGAGGGAGCAGAGTGCTAAGTTTTTACCGGAAAATATTAGAGTTCTCTCTTGTCTCTTTAGTTGCGTGTTTTCAGACGAAGACCTCAGAGCCATTTTATAGCCTTTTTTTGGTGGTGAGTGGGTGGGTGGGTGGGGGTGTCGATAATTGTGACATGCTAAAATTTGGACTGACAAATGAGGTTGCATGATTCGTCATCTTGATCACCAATTATTGAAAAATGACGGATATGCTCGATGGGCGGTCCAGGCAAGTGCGTACTGGGCGCACGGGAGCGGGCGTGCATCAAGCACGTGCGTGCTGGGCGCGTCGTGGAGGTGGCTTGTGTGTGCATCTTGAGGGTGCACTCCGACGTCTGTTTGGGAGATCAAATGGACTCAGGATCGCATGAGAATGATCCTACAGGAATCGTGTCTGCAAGCCAATTGAATCTGATTCATTCGAACCGTTTTTGAGGAACCCCATCAAGAAGAAATGCTTATTTTTCTTTTTTGTTGATCAAAATATATAAATTGAAGATTGCTAAGAGAATTATTCATGCTAATTTGTTTACAGTTGGCTAGAAAGTAAAAAAAAAAACTATTAAGGAGGAGGTACTTAACTTTTCTTAATTATTTCTATTGTTACCATTATAACAAGAGAGGGTGTAGTTTATATTAATCAATTTGAAAAAAAAATTGTATAACAATTATTAATATTTTTTTATCGTGTAGATATATATGTACTTATTATTGATAATAAGGTGATTGTAATTTGAATGATGAGCATCGATAATTATTAATGTACAACTCGTATTAATTGAGAGTGGGCCCGTTCATGTCACGTAAGCAGAAGAAGACAAATAGTAGGGGCGAGTATTGCCCAAAAGGTGACTATCGCTTGGAACTCGCCAACATGGGCGGGCGTACCTTGCAACTGACCACCAGAAAGGTATACCCGAAGATCGCCAGAGGGAGAGTACTTGCAACATTCACTATAGGAGAGATTGCTTCTCAAGTCGCGTTGTTGGCGAGGTTGATTCCCAAGTCGCATGATAGGTATTTCGCGCGGGGGGGGGGGGGGGGGGGGGGGGGGGGGGGGGCGAGGGGGGGGAGGGGGGGGGGGGGGGGGGGGGGGGGAGGCTGCTCTCGCATCAATACCCCCCCCCCCCGGATTTGTCTATAAATAAGACTCTAGGGGTACCAAGAATGACACTTAAAAATCTTGACCCCCAACCCCCACAATAAGTTTACTACTCTCCAAGTGGTGCCTTCCTCGTACCTAGCTCACCTTTTGGTTGTGAAGGTCTCTCTCTCTCTCTCTCTCTCTCTCTCTCTCTCTCTCTCTCTCTCTCTCTCTCTCTCTCTCTCTCTCTCTCTCTCTCTCGTTCGGCTCTTGCCATCAGCTCCGTGGAGTCAGGCCGCAGGACCAGTAATCTCAGACTACCCGTTGGTCCGAACTTTTGTGAATCAGTTATCCTGATTTCAACACTTTGGTGCGGCGAGCGTGGATCATAGTCGAAGGAAGAAAGTCTAGCGAGAAGGAGACATGGTTCACGAAGGCGAGCAGGAAGTGATACTCGACAAATCGCTGGCGGGAAGTGAGAATGTGATGAGGGCGGACTTCAACGACTTCAATCGAAGGATCAAGGATACATTGCGAGCAATGCTTGTTCCTCGTGCCGTGGTAACGCCGACCTCGCCCCGTCGCGACACTCATTCGGAAGATGGTGAGCCATCTAGGCGAGTAGGTGAGGAAGTCACGATTAAAGAGCCGAAGCGACTTGTGCAGAAGCGATATCTCCCAACGAGTTCTCAGGGGATTCGTTTTCACAAAGTCAAAAACCCCATCGGCGAGTTATCAAGAAACTCGCACAAGCGAGTTAGGCCCAACAGGACATCCCGCAACTCGCGAGTCTAGAGGGAGGAGCCCATTTTGTGATGAATTCCTATCGACCCTAATTCCTGAAGCGTTTAGAGAGCCCACCTTGAGTTACTATACAAAGAAAGATGATTTGATTCAGCACCTGCAGTGGGTCGAGGTTGTAGTGTCTATCCGGACCATGACTGATGCGTTCAAGTGCTGGTTCTTTGTCATCACCTTCAAAGGGAATGCGAGAGATTGGTTTCACCAGCTACCGAGAGGTTCGATCTACGACTTTGAAGACCTGCATCGAGGGCTGATGTTATTGTTCTCCACCTCAAAGAAGAGAAAGAAGGAGATGACAACTCTCTTTCATCTAACACAAGGAATCAACGAGACCCTCAGAAGCTATATTGATCACTTTCAGGGACGTCGAGAGTTGCGTTCTGAACTTTTGGATCTCTTAGGAGTTCGATGACGGTGTCTGAAACATGAAGTTTGTCGTTCATGGAGGTAACAATCGTTGAGTGCCACACGTTCGAAAGGAAGCTTGGAGGAAGATGTAGATCTCTGAGCGATCTTCGAAGTGATTGAAGATTCTTCAAGGGCGCCTTCGAAGATGATGAAGATCTTCAAGGGGGCTCTCTCTTTCTTGCACTTAGGAGGAAAGGAGGGAGGAGAGAAAGATGAGAATGAAGGAGAGTCTGGGGTCTTATTTATAGGCCTCGGAAGTAGTTACGGTAGTTCGCAGGCCGCAACCACCATAATTGTTATTTACAAGCCGCTTCTATATGGTTTAGGACGTGTATTATTTAAGCATTTATCTATACGCAACACGATATGTTTTCAGATATTCGCACCCACCCATAATGAGTGTTTACACTGGTGTTTATGCGTGTGGTTACACGCTAATCGGAGGGTGGAGATTTCACGGAATGATCGGACGACGGCGGTTGAGAGTCCGGCAGGCGGCGGGGGTACCGGTCGGCGACGAGGAGGCCGACCAGCGACAGAAACCAGCCAGCGAGGGGTCTGGCCGTCCGACTTAGGGTGGTCGGCCGTGGAAGCTTCGAGGCTGCTCGCCATGGCCGCGCACGACCAAGGTCGGCCGGCCGCGAGGCTAGGAGGTCGCGCGGGCGCGCGACCAAGAGCGGCCGGCCGGGGGCCAGCCGCGCGTCGTGGTCGTGAGGCCGTGCGTCGTGGGCGCGCGGCCAAGGCTTGCCGGGTGGTCGGCCGCGCGGCTCACAGCCAAGGGCGGCCGGCCGCAGGGGCTTGCGGTTGCGCGCCAGCGGCGTGGTGGCGGTCGGTTGGAGCGTGGATCGTGCACGGTGATCGCGTGCGGTGAACGCACGCGTGACGGGTTTTTCCCCTAACTCCCAACTATGATAGTGGGGGTCATGATATTCCGGCTATTCGCAGCCCGAAATTACTATATAATGAGGATGACCCGTCAAATATATTATAATAATACAATTGTTTTGTGGGTATAATATGAGAATATTGCTTGACCTCCGACTGTATTCTAAGAAATAAGAACGCCTCCGCCAACACCATCGTCGCCTCCGCCAACGCCATCGTCGCCGCTGCCAATGCCATCATCGTCGCCGCCAACTCCAACGCCGTCGTTTCCACGAGATGAGATGTGTAGGGACGTGCGTCTAAGAGGAAAGAGCTGCTTACGGTTATTAAAAATAAATCCCTAAAATTTAAAAAATTTGAGTGCTAATAGACAGAAATGAGTGCTAATAGACAGAAATGAGTGCTAATAAACCTTAAAATTTTTATATTTTAAGTACTAATAGTAGCGCCCTTTTTAAATTACCACTCCATTTTTACTTTTTAAGTCAATGAGTCTAGGCTAGCGGACATCAGCTCGAGTTGAAATTAAGTAGAAAACTGCCGCAGAGGGACAATAATATTCAACATGCATACAAATATTAGGGTAATGTGAGCCACTCCTGCGTCTACCAGGGTTAAGGCTCTGTTTGGGATACCGGTGCCGTTTTAAAAGGGAGCAGTTCAAAAGGGAGATTATAAACTGTATTTTTAAAACTGTATTTTCAAAACTGAGGCTCTGTTTGGGTAACCTCTGGTCCGGTGGCATTAAATAATTAATTATCATTTTATATTATTAATTATTACTTTAAAATAACACTTTACATTTAAATCATTTAAATTATCATTATATTAATACTTTTATTGCAGGTTCCGTAATCAGCACTGCACTTTGAGGCCGGCTGTCTTCAACTGGAGCTCGAGTGACCAGGCTGAAAACGGCCATTTTTCACCTTTTCAAGCCGGTCTTTTTTGACTGGTGCTTGCCAAACACCTCGGCACCGGTTCAACCTCACCGGGCTGGAGTGAAACCGGGTTATCAAACGCAGCCTAAGACAACAAAAAAACTGCATCAAAAGCACGCCTACTGCTTCTCTTCCTACATTGTTGTTGTTATTATTATTATTATTATCCTTTGGTAAGAACATCTTTCTTGTACAAAAAACCATGATTCGGATGATGTTTAATTCAACCTCAAATGCCCATAAAGCTTGGGCAAGATCCATGAAACTTATCAAGAAAATAGAAGCAGCAGGCATAAAGTGAAAAAGAGCGCGGAGCAAACTAGCTGCAAAAGCTATCATTAGATGTTCTTTATAAATGATTAAAGACACTTTTTTCTTAAACATGTACTTGTCAACTGTCTACATACACTACTGTCATATATCGTCCTTAGATATCGTTTCTGCAACAACACCATGCTAACACTAAACCATAAATTCACTTTAACATAAATCATAAATTCTTGCTCATCTGCAAAAGCTATCGATCGATATTCTACATAAATGGTTAAAAACATTTTTTTCCCTAAACATGTACTTGTCAACTGTCTGCATACTCCACTGTCATATATCATTCCCGACACAGCTAGCATGCTCTGCTTTCCTGGCACAAAGTATCATCACAAGATTAATAAATGGTTTTGCAGTATTGTAGTTCTAGATGTCGCAATACAACAAATTAAAAGTAACAAAATATGTCTGCTGCTGAAGATCTACAGCAATAGAATAATCATGTAACAAGAGTATGAAGTCAAAATCTCCAGAAATGTATTCATCTAGTTGGGTAAATTTTTTAATACTTTCATGTACTAATCTAGACATGCATGCACACATTCATTAATGATTCAATTATGTTGAAACTAGAGAAATAGGAAAAATAGCTAAAACACATTATTATGAAACTATAAAATATTGATCAACTTGAAACTAGAAACTTGAAGAAGAGATCAAGAGAACCACTTGAAGGAACCGAAAAAACTGCAGAACTTAAGAAATCATGGCATACAGGCTTTTATTGGAGAAGGAAAGTCTATTGGAAGCTTAAACAGCGGGCCGCCGCAGAATATTAGCGAGATGTTGAGACCAACGACGGCAGTGAGGCAACGACACACTCCGGTCTCTGGTGGGTAAGAGGTGTCCCAACTTTGGCGGCTAGAAGGCCACCACCAAGGCAACTAGGAGGCGAGGGCAAGAAGGCTAAAACGTGATCGGAGAGGGGCTGAGGCTGCCCAGGCACCTTCAGGCTTCATTTTTCAGACAATAGATTACTCACAGGCACGCGAAAATCGAGAGAAGAGAGAAGCAGGTGGGAAAAATCAAATTTTTTTTTTAAAACACACTCGACACATGCCCAGACTGTTGGGATATAACGCGGAAACAATCCTCTCGGCGCAACCAAATAATACAGAGTAACAAGCGCATGAAATCTGAACAAGAAACGCAATATAAATAAATCATATAACTGCAAAATATATAACAAGAAATGTACCGACGTCCGTTACAGAATACACCGCGGAGAGCCGGACTCGCTCGGTCCGCGGGAGAGATAATAATCTGGACTGCAATCCGCTAGCACAGCAGACGCACAAGGTTCACCAAGAACCTTCAACGTCGACGTCCGACGTTCAACCGCACCACCACCGGAGAAGCACCGTCGAGGCCAACTGCACCCGCGCACGCCATCGACACCACGCCGCACCACCGGAGAGAAACTCCGGCAAGGCAACTGCACCACCGCAAGCCTTCGCCGCCACGCCCGCACCGCCGGAGAGAAACTCCGTCAAGGCCACTGCACCACCGCAAGCCTTCGCCGCCTCGCCCGCGCCGCCATCGTCTCCTCACTTTGCCTCCATCGCACGGTGTTGCACCAACGGCAACCACCGGCGGAATCTCTACGGGGTCTCCCACCCCTCGCGGCACCAAGAGCAAGACGACGATGACAGCGACGGCGGCTTCCCTCCAACGCGAGCAAGATGGCAGTTTTCTTCTCTCCTTCACGGTTGCTACTAAGGTGGATGACTCCTCTCTTTTTAAATAAAACAACCATTAAAGGCGGGGCCCACATTGGTCATGAATATTTGAAACCCCTCCTTTAATCCTGGCGGTTTCAATTCCATGCAAAAACTCCTCATTTAAATGCGGTTATAATGGCTCCAAAAATATTCCATATATAAACGGCGACATTATGAACCAATCCGTGGCTCTCCCAATCAACCAATGGGGAAGGAGGATTGATTCTTTTTGGATCCGGACCAAAAAAGGCAACAATCCACCACCTTGGTTCGGGATCCAAAACCACCACCTGCACTAAGCACTCTCTGCACTAACCCCGAGTCCCAGAAGGACGATCCTCTGCACCACCACGACAATCCACCACGTCGGTCGCAAAAATCATGGGTGCACCACCACACATCATGGTCCCCATCAGCCGGTACAAACTACCGCACTGCACAGCTCTCCTGAGCATGGTACGCCCTCACTCCACCATCAGGACTTCTCCTCAGGCCACACAACTGTAGTCACTGGAATCCAATCCGCTCAGTAATGTCAAACATCTAGCTGTCAAAGTCGCACAGACTCTCAGTGATGGCGAGGACCTCATCACTTTGCACCCTGACCCAGCTGTCACCCAGTTCGCACCCTGGTCTCGAGACCCTATTGCACGCTGCGAACTCGCTCTCCTGTGTGACTGCACTGTCTGCAATGGTAAAATATCATACCCTCCTTCGGCCCGGATCGAGATCGTGCTCCACTCAATCCCTTGCCAAACTGCCTCACCTTACCCATCCGCTGCTGCCATGATGTGACCACCCTCAGGAGTAGGGCCCACTAACATCTGTCTCGATAGCACAGCGATCGTGACCTCCACCAGCTCCACCGTATCCTTCTCATACAAGAGCGTCGTCACTAAGGCCGGGTAAAAATATGTTAGCGAGGTAAGAAATGAAAATGGGCCTTCACGTCCTCCTCCGTCTCTGCACAAGCTGCCTCTAACTGGCACAAAAACCAAATTTGAACACGTCTTGTGTTCCTCCAGATAATAACCTCCCTGTAACAAGTCCGCGGTTATCATGACCATCTCATGCAGTACTACCTGTCATAGGTCAAACCCGCCACTGTCGCACTTCTTCAAAAAACTGTACAGAAACATGTTCTTCCCTGTCATGGTTGTCCTACGACACGACCAGGAGACCTGATTAATTCAAAGGTCAGATTTGAAAAGATGGGGAGCGGACCTAGTCGTCACCCACCATAGTCAAACCTTTCCTCGAATGTCCAATCAGTCGCCTACGAACCTCCCTCTGATACCACTTGTTGGGATATAACGCGGAAACAATCCCCTCTGCGCAACCAAATAATACAGAGTAACAAGCGCATGAAATCTGAACAAGAAACGCAGCATAAGTAAATCATATAACTGCAAAATATATAACAAGAAATGTACCGACGTCCGTTACAGAATACACCGCGGAGAGCCGGACTCGCTCGATCCGCGGGAGAGATAATAATCTGGACTGCAATCCGCTAGCACAGCAGACGCACAAGGTTCACCAAGAACCTTCAACGTCGACGTCCGACGTTCAACCGCACCACCACCGGAGAAGCACCGTCGATGCCAACTGCACCCGCGCACGCCATCGACACCACGCCGCACCACCGGAGAGAAACTCCGTCAAGGCAACTTCACCACCGCAAGCCTTCGCCGCCACGCCCGCACCGCCGGAGAGAAACTCCGTCAAGGCCACTGCACCACCGCAAGCCTTCGCCGCCTCGCCCGCGTCGTCATCGTCTCCTCACTTTGCCTCCATCGCACGGTGTTGCACCAACGGCAACCACCTGCGGAATCTCTACGGGGTCTCCCACCCCTCGCGGCACCAAGAGCAAGACGACGATGACAGCGACGGCGGCTTCCCTCCAACGCGAGCAAGATGGCAGTTTTCTTCTCTCCTTCACGGTTGCTACTAAGGTGGATGACTCCTCTCTTTTTAAATAAAACAACCATTAAAGGCGGGGCCCACATTGGTCATGAATATTTGAAACCCCTCCTTTAATCCTGGCGGTTTCAATTCCATGCAAAAACTCCTCATTTAAATGCGGTTATAATGGCTCCAAAAATATTCCATATATAAACGGCGACATTATGAACCAATCCGTGGCTCTCCCAATCAACCAATGGGGAAGGAGGATTGATTCTTTTTGGATCCGGACCAAAAAAGGCAACAATCCACCACTTGGTTCGGGATCCAAAACCACCACCACCACCTGCACTAAGCACTCTCTGCACTAACCCCGAGTCCCAGAAGGACGATCCTCTGCACCACCACGACAATCCACCACGTCGGCCGCAGAAATCATGGGTGCACCACCACACATCATGGTCCCCATCAGCCGGTACAAACTACCGCACTGCACAGCTCTCCTGAGCATGGCACGCCCTCACTCCACCATCAGGACTTCTCCTCAGGCCACACAACTGTAGTCACTGGAATCCAATCCGCTCAGTAATGTCAAACATCTAGCTGTCAAAGTCGCACAGACTCTCAGTGATGGTGAGGACCTCATCACTTTGCACCCTGACCCAGCTGTCACCCAGTTCGCACCCTGGTCTCGAGACCCTATTGCACGCTGCGAACTCGCTCTCCTGTGTGACTGCACTGTCTGCAATGGTAAAATATCATACCCTCCTTCGGCCCGGATCGAGATCGTGCTCCACTCAATCCCTTGCCAAACTGCCTCACCTTACCCATCTGCTGCTGCCATGATGTGACCACCCTCAGGAGTAGGGCCCACTAACATCTGTCTCGATAGCACAGTGATCGTGACCTCCACCAGCTCCACCGTATCCTTCTCATACAAGAGCGTCGTCACTAAGGCCGGGTAAAAATATGTTAGCGAGGTAAGAAATGAAAATGGGCCTTCACGTCCTCCTCCGTCTCTGCACAAGCTGCCTCTAACTGGCACAAAAACCAAATTTGAACACGTCTTGTGTTCCTCCAGATAATAACCTCCCTGTAACAAGTCCGCGGTTATCATGACCATCTCATGCAGTACTACCTGTCATAGGTCAAACCCCCCACTGTCGCACTTCTTCAAAAAACTGTACAGAAACATGTTCTTCCCTGTCATGGTTGTCCTACGGCACGACCAGGAGACCTGATTAATTCAAAGGTCAGATTTGAAAAGATGGGGAGCGGACCTAGTCGTCACCCACCGTAGTCAAACCTTTCCTCGAATGTCCAATCAGTCGCCTACGAACCTCCCTCTGATACCACTTGTTGGGATATAACGCGGAAACAATCCCCTCTGCGCAACCAAATAATACAGAGTAACAAGCGCTTGAAATCTGAACAAGAAACGCAGCATAAGTAAATCATATAACTGCAAAATATATAACAAGAAATGTACCGACGTCCGTTACAGAATACACCGCGGAGAGCCGGACTCGCTCGATCCGCGGGAGAGATAATAATCTGGACTGCAATCCGCTAGCACAGCAGACGCACAAGGTTCACCAAGAACCTTCAACGTCGACGTCCGACGTTCAACCGCACCACCACCGGAGAAGCACCGTCGATGCCAACTGCACCCGCGCACGCCATCGACACCACGCCGCACCACCGGAGAGAAACTCCGTCAATGCAACTTCACCACCGCAAGCCTTCGCCGCCACGCCCGCACCGCCGGAGAGAAACTCCGTCAAGGCCACTGCACCACCGCAAGCCTTCGCCGCCTCGCCCGCGTCGTCATCGTCTCCTCACTTTGCCTCCATCGCACGGTGTTGCACCAACGGCAACCACCGGCGGAATCTCTACGGGGTCTCCCACCCCTCGCGGCACCAAGAGCAAGACGACGATGACAGCGACGGCGGCTTCCCTCCAACGCGAGCAAGATGGCAGTTTTCTTCTCTCCTTCACGGTTGCTACTAAGGTGGATGACTCCTCTCTTTTTAAATAAAACAACCATTAAAGGCGGGGCCCACATTGGTCATAAATATTTGAAACCCCTCCTTTAATCCCGGCGGTTTCAATTCCATGCAAAAACTCCTCATTTAAATGCGGTTATAATGACTCCAAAAATATTCCATATATAAACGGCGACATTATGAACCAATCCGTGGCTCTCCCAATCAACCAATGGGGAAGGAGGATTGATTCTTTTTGGATCCGGACCAAAAAAGGCAACACAGACGGGTGTGTTGGAACATGGGGTCGCCTATGTTCTAATGTAAGTAATTCTTCAAAACTAAATAGAAACATCTTTGATAAATATCTCTTATCCTTTCTAATTCATTCACTATCTAGCCAAATATTGAGGGATGTGAGAGCATGATTTAATGCCGTATCAGTCAGATAGACGAAGTGATAGTTGGTGAAAAAATAACATATGGTAAGCCCTCACCCATAGATTTAAGTTTTGGGGCTGAATATATATTTAATTATTGGTGTGTAAAAAAAAACTTCGGTTCCTCTAAAGGCTATTGTTCCATAACAAGACCCAAAAAAACACAAGCTACAAAAAAACTGTAAGGTGTTCATATTATCAAACAAAAATTGAAGTAGCCGACATGAACAAATGAAAAATGAGGGTTCATAAAGTCAACTTCAAATAATTGAGATAAGATTATTGATGAAAATGTTGATAATGTAAGAATGTAGTCTAACCCACATAGTCTAGAGCTACTCGTACACATTGAGATATGGTAGTTCATTATCCATAAAGACTAGGTATCATATTCGAAGATGAATTCTTTGGGGAAATCAGTCACAGATAGGAATAGGGGGAAAAGTGATTACTGGAATGTGTTGAAGAATGCGGTAGTGGTGATAGCCTACTGAAATGGGTTGATGGCACCAATCTTCAAGAGATTAGTAAGAGACTTGGAGACTTAGGGTTGGATAATTATAGAAGATCAATAACTTTAGGTGAATCTGTTGTGCGTTATTTGCAGGATGATGTGTGCCAGGTACTCCATGTATGTTTGCGAAAAGATGCATTTTTTATTAACATGAGACCGATGCTCCTTAAATATGCTCCGAACAATCTCAATCTGGCTTTATGTGGTGTGGCCGGGAAAATTGGTAAACCAAAATATCATCAAAAAATACAAAGGCAACCTTGCACAAGTATGCACAAAAAGTCGTTTATATTTACTTGGAATGTAGCGAGTGTGTTTATCACAATCCGGATAACATGACCAAGAACTCATAGTATTCATCATGAGTTCAAAAAGTCATCTTTGTGATATCTTCCAATTGGACATAAAATTTATGGTAGACGGCCTGGATATCTACCTTAATGAAGTTGTGGGCACCTTGCTACTCATTCAGTAGCTCTTTGATGATAGGGATGAGCTATTTGTTTATTATGGTGGTTGATCGAGTGCACAATAATCTTCAGTGTCACCACCTATCACCATTCTTCTAACCAGGAGGATGTGGTTCAAAAATATGCTTAAACTTGGTTGGATGATGTCTGTCGAAGCATTTGAGACAACACTAGATCTCTTCTTTTTGTGAGTGACTATATTTATGTGGTAGTAGATTTGAATGATGTCTAGTGGCAATTGAACCTAGAATGGGAACAAATCTAGCACATTTGCAACTTGGTGTGGAGGGGAAATGGAAAGTGTTGATACAATCACTAGCAAGTGGAGTAAAAAATCATAGTAATGCGTTCATTATTTTGATAATGGATGGTGGGTGTAATCGATGCACACCAAGGAGAAATCACCTAAACCAGCCCATGCCTTCGCCCCTTCCGAAAACGAAAACTGTATTTTCTCTCGCTTCACCCCTTCCGACAACGAAACCCCTCCAAGCTTCCTCCTTGCGCAGCAGTGTGTGTGTGTGCGGGGGGGGGGGGGGGGGGGGGGGGGGGGGTCCTCTCTTCACATTGTAAGATTTCCTTCGAACTTCCTTTTCGCGAGAGCTGGTGCATCGTTGTAGGTACGTTTCAGCTCCTCCTGTGTGGTGCAAAGCCCTACCCTTTTTTCAGCAAGCTGCTCTAAACTTCCTCCCAGCCTTGCTCTGAACTTCCTCCCAACCTTCGTGGCACAAGATCGAGGTTCCTCCAGCTCCGAGAGCTCCCTCCCAGTTCGACGTTCCTGATACACATTATACAGTAGAATCTTTAGTTTATTTCGACTCTTATCTACTGTTTTTACACATCTGACCTTGTCCCTTTGGTAGCTATCATCTCCTAGAAGATTTTAGAAGAACCACTCTCGATGTCGTCCGAGAAAGTTGATGAAAATGTTGTCACTGTAAGGAAATCCAACTATAATTTAGAATGAATATCCAACTGTAATTATTCTAGTACTTTACAGTTGTATTTTAGTCTTATATTACGATTGTAATTTTTCCTGAAATTCTAGTTGGATCATGTTCTCTAATTCTTGATGTGTTTCATCATTGATTAAGTGCAGGCGTAGAAGGCTACCGTTGTTTTCCCCATTTTGCACTCGGAGGATGAGGCGTACGCAAGGTATTGTAATTATGCCCACACAACTGGATTTAGTGTTCGTAAACAACACTTGACATACTGGACTAATACTTGTGATGTTAAGTTTAAAAAATATACCTCAGAAATATTAAGACCTAAAATTATTGAACTTACTTGTGATGTTAGCCTGAGTTGTCTTGCAGGTTGAAGCAATACTTTGCATTGTAACTGACCTTTGGAGACCAACGAAATATTCTAGGCCTGGCAGCATCATTAATAGCCAACTGAACCTTTGTGTGCTCATAGAACCACACTTACAAAAAATAATTTTTTAGGCATTTGACTCTTAAAATAGTTTGTAAGAATTGGATCTCTTACCAGCAAAATCATTGTGCAACCTTCGAAGTATCCCAAATTTGCACCTTCTTATCATAATACACTCATCCTACTTAGATCGACCAACTGCAAATGCAAAAAATTGTGGACGGCCATTGTCCAATTTTACTCTCTAAAAACAGTGAGCTTGGAGACCTTGTTAAGGGAAGCCGGAATCTTTAGACCCTTCAAAGGAAAAAGAAAAACAACTAAAAGGTATTTAACTAATGCATCTACTCTCCTGCTCTCCAACGTAGGAGAAAACCCTTCAACAGCAAGCCTTTGTAGTTCATTAGTTATGTGCTTGTGAGTTAGGGCCAACAAGGGGAGTCTAGCAAACTTCAAAACACGGCCTCTATTTGGGAGCCCTAATATCACCGCTACCTCACACTACAACAAACTGCACTTATAGTAAGGACCTAAATCGTTACAATAAGTGCCAAAAATAGTTACAAAAACTCTTTGGTAACGAAAAAAACTTTAAGTAACGGTCCTCCTCTAAAGCTCGACGCTAAAAGTTCTTGTAAAAAAATATATGCATGTCGTTACAAATAAATTAATTGTAACAAACGATACTTTCTCACCAAAAAGAGATTCTTCCTCACAATAAATTGGTCACAATAAATATTATTTCGTTACGAATGTTTTTTTCCTCACAAAAAAACAGTTACGATTAAAACTATTTCGTTACAAATATTTTATTTTTTCCTCATTAAAAATAAACTAACTTCGTTACAATAAAGTATAATAAACATTATTTCGTTACAATAGATTAAACAATAGTAACGAAAAAATCGTTACATTTGTTTTCCATTCTTCTTACTACAGCCAATTCATTTATATATCAAAAATATCTCATTTCTATTTTTTGTGTACCTGAGATTTTATTACAAATAATAATCTTGAAAACACACATATATTTAATATTTCGTAACAAGATCAACATGTATTTATTCACATCAAAAAGTATTACATAGAGTACAAGTTATTATCATCTCTTCTAAAATAATACAATATTACATTACAAGATCAACATGTTTCTAATAAATCTTCCGTCATTTTTCAAAAAATGAATCGTCCATCACTTTCTGACTAATGAATCTTTCGTCACTTGTCGGTCAATGCTCGAGCACCCTACAAATAAAAGAGAGCAATTAAGATCACCCTACAAATAAATGAGAGCAGAAACATCCATACAAACTCACATCCATACATACATAATCCATACACACCCCATTAAACAAGCGTACAATAAAACACACACTTGCCGCCCGTTGTTTAGTTCACACTGAAATTAAGGTCATGAGGGAGTTTACTGTTTAGTTGTAATTTTCTGAAATTAAGATCACCTGTTAATGACACTTCACTGCACTTAAAATCACACACTTCACTACACAACTCTTTAAGACGTACAGCATGCACACAATTTACTGCACTTAACATTGATCGCACACACTTCACTGCACAACTCTTAAAACAGCACACACATGCACACATTTCACTGCACTTAACATCACACGCGCACATACAAAACTCATAAAAATAGCACACACACACTGCAGTTAACATCACACACACATACACAACTCTTAAAAATAGCACACACATACACACAGACATTTCAATTCACTTAACATCACGCACACTTCACTACACAACTCTTAAAAACACCACACACACACACTTCACTGCACTTAACATTTCACTCCCTTTACTACACAGCTCTTAAAAACAACACACACATACGCACTCACACACTGACACATACACTTAGCTGCAATTTGCCCAAACTGCACATGCAGTTTGCCCAAACTGCACATGCAGTCTGCCCATACCTGCACATGCAGTTTGCCCATACCTGCAGTTTGGGAAAACTACACATTACGGTTTGCCCAAACTGCACATATTCATCAACTACAGTATTATCTTGGGAAAACTGCAATATAATTTTTACAAAATAATTTCAGAAAAACCAAAAGGGTCATCAAGTTCTTCTGGTGTATAAATTGATGAATGGCGCCCTGCACATGTATATAATTGTTTAATTAAATAAGCACGTGTCTTCTACTAGAACACATATAAGTGCAGAAGAAAATATACAAGAAAAACCAAAACCTATAAATGTATGAATAGATAAAGAAAGAAACCTAGAATGGACATAGAACTGTGCAAATCTGATCCATCTGTTTCATAGCCTTTTCATCACTCTGAGAAAAATAAAAGAACGAAGAAAACATGAAAAGTTCTGCACAAATTTGACATACAAAATAATTTAGCTTCATAGAAAAAGTTATTGAAGGAATAGAACAGGAAATATGTGCAAAAGAAACACATTTGATAGTTTATTCTTAAACACAGCATGGAAACAACAGGCGGAGATGCAAGAACATACAATAATGGATCAGATCAGTGCACAAGCATCCCCGCACAGCAAATGCAGAATGCAGAATCTGTTGATATTAAAGTGTCACAGAATTGTCACAAAATTTTACAAAAAAAGTACTGAACATAAGATTAGTCTGTTGATGTTAACGTGTCATAGACATTCTGTGGGGGTCTTCAAGCTGGAGAAGCTATATAATATTAAAGTGTCATAAACAGGCACGATCTTGAGTGTCATAAACATAAGATTAGTCTAATATTACAGTACAGAATCTGTTGATATTAAAGTGTCACGATCCTGAGTTGGAGAAGCTATATGATTAGTCTAATATAAAAGAAAAGAGAGGGTTGTATAAAAGCAAAGTATACAATCATCCATAAACATTCTGTGGGGTCTTCAAGCTTCAAACAAACTGAGCAAATGCAGAATGCACAAGAATAAAACAACAGAGTGCTGTAGAAAACACACAGATAAAATCGCTGCATAAGAAAACACACAAGAATAAAACAACCCAACAATTTCAGATATAACTGAGCAAATGCAGAATGCAAAAAGAAGCACTGTCAGATATAGCATCAAATAAAAACCATATCAGATTGTGTAGGAACAACCCAACAATTTCAAATATATCTCTTTCAAATCGCTGCATAATAAAATACTAGTCTCTACATTTTAGATATAGCACAATTCAGATATAACACTTTAGATATTGTCGAAACCAAGCAGAAGTAATAAAATAGTAACAAAGCAGTAAACCAAAATACTAACAGTCATAAACCATTTGACAACAAAAAAGTGCACCCAAAAGTAAATGGTGCGTGCATCAATTAGTCAAGGAATTGCCCCAAATTTTTGCAGAACATAAGACAGCTGCTCTTTCAGCTCATTTTGCCGCTCTTTTAATCATGCAATCTCTGCATTGTGAGTTTGAATCAAAGCTTCCTGTTTATCTATAAGCTCTGTTTGTGCTGTTAGACGAGTCGTGGCATTGCGCAATTCTTCTTCCGCTACATTCAACTTCTCTTTCAATTGAGTGGACTCTGTCAATGTCTTCTTCATTCATTTTGAAGGCACAACACCATAGCCTAATCCTTTGTCATAACCAGACTTATTTCCAAGTGCAGTCTTTATAATTTCTCTCTCAGAGCTTATGAGATCACTGTCAGAATCTGTTGATATTGTCCTCAGCCTTTCCATTTCACGCTGTAAAATATAGTGTTATAATAGAAACGTATGTTATCAATCAATTTTGTGAAAGTTTCAAATATATTTTGACTTACGTATGTCGCTTCTGCTTTCTCGCTAACAAACACCCCATTCTTCTTATGGGTGTTCGCAAAGTTCTCAACCGGGCTTTGATTAACCTGTGTATCAAAGACAACACTAGATCTCTTCTTTTTGTGAGTGACTATATTTATGTGGTAGTAGATTTGAATGATGTCTAGTGGCAATTGAACCTAGAATGGGAACAAATCTAGCACATTTGCAACTTGGTGTGGAGGGGAAATGGAAAGTGTTGATACAATCACTAGCAAGTGGAGTAAAAAATCATAGTAATGCGTTCATTATTTTGATAATGGATGGTGGGTGTAATCGATGCACACCAAGGAGAAATCACCATGTAAAGTGTGCGGTGTACCCGGTGAGGCATATCATTAACCTTCATTTCTCCAACAGTCAAGTGTCATGCTATCCTAAGGTGATATCAACTCTACAAATTAAGTATTTGTAATAAACTGAGTTGGGACGTGACCATCCTTTATGGGATGGAGTCCTCAATTTTGAGAACCATAAAATCATTCGACCTCAAGTTATTAACCACTCCTCCAGTTAATGCCAATCATGAAGAAAATAGTACCTTGATCTCAAACTATAGTTATTAGGTTGTGTTGAGAAGTTGGATATATTAATTCAAGGTTCTACAGGGAACCCAGAAATCTACGTTGTCGACATCGGAATTGGTTGTCATCGAGGAGATTAAGAAGTGGGATGGGACGGTTTTGTAATGATGGTTGCAGTGAAATTTCTCAGTTCATTTGAAATAGAGGCCCTACTTGCAAGCAGTGCCTATAAAAAAAAATATTTGAACATCTAACATCGTGTTTTCAATGATTAATAATACACACCTTACATTCAGTTCTAGCAAATCATTAATTTGACACTTGCAATTTAGTTTCCAACATCGTGTTTTTGCTAACTAACAATACACACCTAATGTTGAAATATTTCTCAATATTGTCGACATTTTTTTGCACAGCATAAACCCTCCCTCGCAGCCCTGTTGTTCCCCTCCACTGAATACGTTCCAGCCCACTTCCTCACAATGCACGCATTCAGAACTCAAATCCCCACCTCATCTCCCTCTCCCACTTCTAAATTCCTTAACCAAGCCACAATATCACTCCAAACTCCATGTTCAGCCGCCTCCTTCCACTATCCCCCTCTGAATCAACTGTAACAACCCCAAAATAAATAAAACTGGGTTCTAGAATTCCCACATAGCACCCAGATTTTATTATACCTGCAATTTAGGGTTTAGGGTTTAGCCCCTTCCGAAAACGAAAACTGTATTTTCTCTCGCTTCACCCCTTCCGACAACGAAACCCCTCCAAGCTTCCTCCTTGCGCAGCAGTGTGTGTGTGTGCGGGGGGGGGGGGGGGGGGGGGGGGGGTCCTCTCTTCACATTGTAAGATTTCCTTCGAACTTCCTTTTCGCGAGAGCTGGTGCATCGTTGTAGGTACGTTTCAGCTCCTCCTGTGTGGTGCAAAGCCCTACCCTTTTTTCCGCAAGCTGCTCTAAACTTCCTCCCAGCCTTGCTCTGAACTTCCTCCCAACCTTCGTGGCACAGGATCGAGGTTCCTCCAGCTCCGAGAGCTCCCTCCCAGTTCGACGTTCCTGATACACATTATACGGTAGAATCTTTAGTTTATTTCGACACTTATCTACTGTTTTTACACATCTGACCTTGTCCCTTTGGTAGCTATCATCTCCTGGAAGATTTTAGAAGAACCACTCTCGATGTCGTCCGAGAAAGTTGATGAAAATGTTGTCACTGTAAGGAAATCCAACTATAATTTAGAATGAATATCCAACTGTAATTATTCTAGTACTTTACAGTTGTATTTTAGTCTTATATTACAATTGTAATTTTTCCTGAAATTCTAGTTGGATCATGTTCTGTAATTCTTGATGTGTTTCATCATTGATTAAGTGCAGGCGTAGAAGGCTATCGTTGTTTTCCCCATTTTGCACTCGGAGGATGAGGTGTACGCAAGGTATTGTAATTATGCCCACACAACTGGATTTAGTGTTCGTAAACAACACTTGACATACTGGACTAATACTTGTGATGTTAAGTTTAAAAAATATACCTCAGAAATATTAAGACCTAAAATTATTGAACTTACTTGTGATGTTAGCCTGAGTTGTCTTGCAGGTTGAAGCAATACTTTGCATTGTAACTGACCTTTGGAGACCAACGAAATATTCTAGGCCTGGCAGCATCATTAATAGCCAACTGAACCTTTGTGTGCTCATAGAACCACACCTACAAAAAATAATTTTTTAGGCATCTGACTCTTAAAATAGTTTGTAAGAATTGGATCTCTTACCAGCAAAATCATTGTGCAACCTTCGAAGTATCCCAAATTTGCACCTTCTTCTCGTAATACACTCATCCTACTTAGATCGACCAACTGCAAATGCAAAAAATTGTGGACGGCCATTGGCCAATTGTACTCTCTAAAAACAGTGAGCTTGGAGACCTTGTTAAGGGAAGCCGGAATCTTTAGACCCTTCAAAGGAAAAAGAAAAACAACTAAAAGGTATTTAACTAATGCATCTACTCTCCTGCTCTCCAACGTAGGAGAAAACCCTTCAACAGCAAGCCTTTGTAGTTCATTAGTTATGTGCTTGTGAGTTAGGGCCAACAAGGGGAGTCTAGCAAACTTCAAAACACGGCCTCTATTTGGGAGCCCTAATATCATCGCTACCTCACACTACAACAAACTGCACTTATAGTAAGGACCTAAATCGTTACAATAAGTGCCAAAAATAGTTACAAAACTCTTTGGTAACGAAAAAAACTTTAAGTAACGGTCCTCCTCTAAAGCTCGACGCTAAAAGTTCTTGTAAAAAAATATATGCATGTCGTTACAAATAAATTAATTGTAACAAACGATACTTTCTCACCAAAAAGAGATTCTTCCTCACAATAAATTGGTCACAATAAATATTATTTCGTTACGAATGTTTTTTTTCCTCACAAAAAAACAGTTACGATTAAAACTATTTCGTTACAAATATTTTATTTTTTCCTCACTAAAAATAAACTAACTTCGTTACAATAAAGTATAATAAACATTATTTCGTTATAATAGATTAAACAATAGTAACGAAAAAATCGTTACATTTGTTTTCCATTCTTCTTACTACAGCCAATTCATTTATATATCAAAAATATCTCATTTCTATTTTTTGTGTACCTGAGATTTTATTACAAATAATAATCTTGAAAACACACATATATTTAATATTTCGTAACAAGATCAACATGTATTTATTCACATCAAAAAGTATTACATAGAGTACAAGTTATTATCATCTCTTCTAAAATAATACAATATTACATTACAAGATCAACATGTTTCTAATAAATCTTCCGTCATTTTTCAAAAAATGAATCGTCCATCACTTTCTGACTAATGAATCTTTCGTCACTTGTCGGTCAATGCTCGAGCACCCTACAAATAAAAGAGAGCAATTAAGATCACCCTACAAATAAATGAGAGCAGAAACATCCATACAAACTCACATCCATACATACATAATCCATACACACCCCATTAAACAAGCGTACAATAAAACACACACTTGCCGCCCGTTGTTTAGTTCACACTGAAATTAAGGTCATGAGGGAGTTTACTGTTTAGTTGTAATTTTCTAAAATTGAGATCACCTGTTAATGACACTTCACTGCACTTAAAATCACATACTTCACTACACAACTCTTTAAAACGTACAGCATGCCCACAATTTACTGCACTTAACATTGATCGCACACACTTCACTGCACAACTCTTAAAACAGCACACACATGCACACATTTCACTGCACTTAACATCACACGCGCACATACAAAACTCATAAAAATAGCACACACACACTGCACTTAACATCACACACACATACACAACTCTTAAAAATAGCACACACATACACACAGACATTTCAATTCACTTAACATCACGCACACACACTTCACTGCACTTAACATTTCACTCCCTTTACTACACAGCTCTTAAAAACAACACACACACGCACTCACACACTGACACATACACTTAGCTGCAATTTGCCCAAACTGCACATGCAGTTTGCCCAAACTGCACATGCAGTCTGCCCATACTTGCACATGCAGTCTGCCCATACCTGCACATGCAGTTTGCCCATACCTGCAGTTTGGGCAAACTACACATTACGGTTTGCCCAAACTGCACATATTCATCAACTACAGTATTATCTTGGGAAAACTGCAATATAATTTTTACAAAATAATTTCAGAAAAACCAAAAGGGTCATCAAGTTCTTCTGGTGTATAAATTGATGAAAGGCGCCCTGCACATGTATATAATTGTTTAATTAAATAAGCACGTGTCTTCTACTAGAACACATATAAGTGCAGAAGAAAATATACAAGAAAAACCAAAACCTATAAATGTATGAATAGATAAAGAAAGAAACCTAGAATGGACATAGAACTGTGCAAATCTGATCCATCTGTTTCATAGCCTTCTTCATCACTCTGAGAAAAATAAAAGAACGAAGAAAACATGAAAAGTTCTGCACAAATTTGGCATACAAAATAATTAGCATCACAGAAAAAGTTATTGAAGGAATAGAACAGGAAATATGTGCAAAAGAAACACATTTGATAGTTTATTCTTAAACACAGCATGGAAACAGCAGGCGGAGATGCAAGAACATACAATAATGGATCAAATCAGTGCACAAGCATCCCCGCACATCAAATGCAGAATGCAGAATCTGTTGATATTAAAGTGTCACAGAATTGTCACAAAATTTTACAAAAAAAGTACTGAACATAAGATTAGTCTGTTGATGTTAAAGTGTCATAGACATTCTGTGGGGGTCTTCAAGCTGGAGAAGCTATATAATATTAAAGTGTCATAAACAGGCACGATCTTGAGTGTCATAAACATAAGATTAGTCTAATATTGCAGTACAGAATCTGTTGATATTAAAGTGTCACGATCCTGAGTTGGAGAAGCTATATGATTAGTCTAATATAAAAGAAAAGAGAGGGTTGTATAAAAGCAAAGTATACAATCATCCATAGACATTCTGTGGGGTCTTCAAGCTTCAAACAAACTGAGCAAATGCAGAATGCACAAGAATAAAACAACAGAGTGCTGTAGAAAACACAGATAAAATCGCTGCATAAGAAAACACACAAGAATAAAACAACCCAACAATTTCAGATATAACTGAGCAAATGCAGAATGCAAAAAGAAGCACTGTCAGATATAGCATCAATTAAAAACCGTATCAGATTGTGTAGGAACAACCCAACAATTTCAAATATAGCTCTTTCAAATCGCTGCATAATAAAATACTAGTCTCTACATTTCAGATATAACACAATTCAGATATAACACTTTAGATATTGTCGAAACCAAGCAGAAGTAATAAAATAGTAACAAAGCAGTAAACCAAAATACTAACAGTCATAAACCATTTGACAACAAAAAAGTGCACCAAAAAGTAAATGGTGCGTGCATCAATTAGTCAAGGAATTGCCCCAAATTTTTGCAGAACATAAGACAGCTGCTCTTTCAGCTCATTTTGCCGCTCTTTTAATCATGCAATCTCTGCATTGTGAGTTTGAATCAAAGCTTCCTGTTTATCTATAAGCTCTGTTTGTGCTGTTAGACGAGTCGTGGCATTGCGCAATTCTTCTTCCTCTACATTCAACTTCTCTTTCAATTGAGTGGACTCTGTCAATGTCTTCTTCATTCATTTTGAAGGCACAACACCATAGCCTAATCCTTTGTCATAACCAGACTTATTTCCAAGTGCAGTCTTTATAATTTCTCTCTCAGAGCTTATGAGATCACTGTCAGAATCTGTTGATATTGTCCTCAGCCTTTCCATTTCACGCTATAAAATATAGTGTTATAATAGAAACGTATGTTATCAATCAATTTTGTGAAAGTTTCAAATATATTTTGACTTACGTATGTCGCTTCTGCTTTCTCGCTAACAAACACCCCATTCTTCTTATGGGTGTTCGCAAAGTTCTCAACCGGGCTTTGATTAACCTGTATATCGAAAAAATATTTGAGAATATATCATAATAATCAATAACTCACATGTAATTATTGCATTACCATTTCCAGCAGTCGGGAATGGTAGGATGTAGAACCCGACGTATGAGTAAACGACATGTGTGATCTATTATCAGCATTTGTCTTGGACCTTTTCTGCAAACAAACAAAAGTATTGGATTCTAGTCATTGAATGTGTGATTAATAACATATGTATTAAACAGAATTTACTTAAGTAGTCACATTCACCTTAAAAGTCTCACTCTTGAAGAGATCGCACAACTGACACCAATTCTAGATTGAGATCCACTCAAATGGGCTACTAGCTCTTGGATTCTTTCCTGCCACAATATAATCTCTATGCGTTGCAGATAATCTTCCTTTCCAATGTGTGTAGCTATGTTGAAACATCTCCTCCATGAACTCTTGCACACTTTTATCTGTTTCTCAATTCTTTATCACAAACAATTGCTACAAAAGAATAAATTATTTGGTTATCCCAAACAAATTCACATATATGGTATATAAATATTAATTACTTACACCTAATGCAGCATATAAAGTAAGTTTCAGCTCTTCCCCCAATTCACTCCATGGGGTCAAAAAATCCAAACCCGCACTGTGCCTTACAGTAACACCTACACCATTTGCAAGGTGCTTTGCAAAGCGATGCGGCTTTTTAAAACCTTTAGGGAACTCAATCTCAAGTAGTTTCTTGTCCTAACAAAACAAATAAAAGTATGTTAACATATAGTAAGTGTATGTAAGTTTTAATATACCTAAATAAAGCATACATTTTCTAGTATTGCTTTCTCAATCGACCTTCCGATGGTCACCCCACGACCTCTTCTTATAGATGAGCTTCCCACTGCATAATTAAAAACCCTTAATAAATATATGATTCAAGTAAATGATACAAACTTGTGAAATAAAATAAGGTATACTTACTAGTATTATCAGAACCCTGTATTGGACTTTCATCATTTTCTTCATTAATAGTGGTACCATCATTAATGGTGGCAAATGATCCACTTTGTGATTGCTGCAGATTAGGTGAAGGTGTATTTGGTGTAGGTGACAATTCAACAACCTCAGTATTTGTTGGTTTTTTAGCAACAAACAGTTGTTTGCTGCTCCTTGTCGCAGGGCGCCGTAGAATAACATTTTTTGGAGGCATATTACTGCGAAGTAAATAAGATGCAAACGTTAAACATCACATTAAATTATTTAGAGAAATCATAAAAAGGAAGAATTGCATTATTGTTTCGATCTAATGAATAAGAAAAAACTTAACGTACCGTTTGCATTAGCTTTACATGTTATGATCACTGTCATCACAATATTGCACTAGTGTTTCATCATCCTCATCTATTGACTCATCTCCATCAACAATATTATTAATTTCTTCCTCTTCGTGGATTCTAGTTAGAACTTCTATATTTATAATATCAGGTTCTATATCATCTCTTCCTAGGAATTGCAAGTTTTGATCTTCGGTAGCATATATTAATTCAGTTTCTGAGGACTCATGTTGTTGAACTATGTTATCATTCATCTCCTCCACTTCTAGGTCAGCGTGTTCCTATATGTCCCAAAGGTGTCTGACATACAAGTTGTGCAATTTTCCAAGGATCGCCGAGTTTTGTGTCATCGACATAGAACACTTGTTGCACTTGGTTTGGAAGAACGAATGGATCATCTTCACACCAACGAGAAGTTATGTCGATGCTCAAAAAAAATTATCTTTATGCATAGTCTTTTTCCCACCAGTGTCAAACCACTCACACCAAAATAATACTACTTTATATCCATGAAGATAGGTCAATTCAACGACCCTACTTAATACTCCATAAAACTCTACCAAGATATTTTGATGTTCCCCCTCAACAAGTAAACCACTATTTTGTGTTGTTCGGCGATCATCTCGATCTTGTATATGAAATCGTACTTCATTAACAATACAACCAGAGTAAAATTTTGTTAAGTATGATTGTGGGCCATTTGCCAATGCCCATAATTCTTCGGAGACTTCGCCCGAGTTTGTGTGATGCACTCTATTTACCTATACAAAATACAATAGGAAGCTAATTAGATAGATGATACTATAAATTAACAATCTTCAAGGGTATCTTTGTATTTGGAGCTTACATGAGCTTGAAACCAATAATGAAACTGCTCCTGATGAGTTTTGTCAATGTTTCTTTCATTTTCGTCCCTTTTAAGCTCCTCCATGTGCTTACTATTTTAAAAAAAAGTACATTAAAATTTGTTACAAATTAAGTAAGGAAATTGAGCTCTTTCATGAGTTGAACCTTTGAAAATCATCTACTTCGCTACAATTGTTTAATATGAATTTATGAGTTGCATCTAGATCTTTTTTAGAAAGTGCTTTGCAACGGCGAAGAGGTCCAAAGGGTCCCACTTTTGATGCAAAAACCGGCAATTCACACTCTTGTTGATGCTCCACTGAATCTTCATTTCTATTTTCTTTACTGAACCTTGTTTCTATTTCATTTAGGTACATTGACACAAATGTCAAAGACTCTTTTACAATATATCCTTCAGCTATAGAACCCTCTGGACGAGCTTTATTACGTACGTATCCTTTAAGAGTTTTAAGAAACCTAAAGGGAAAACTCAATGATCATAATGACAAAATTGTTCATTTATGCTATGTAAGATAATAAAGTATAAATGCATAAAAAACAAGTACATTTCAATCGGGTACATCCAACGTGAGTGAACTGGGCCAGCAATCTTTGCCTCTTTCGGAAGGTGAATAGCTAAGTGAATCATTACATCAAAAAATGTTGGAGGGAATATTCTCTCCAATTTGCACAAAATAATTAGGATATTACTCTCCAACTTCTCGATATGCTCTACCTTTATTGTCTTTGAGCATAAAATTTTAAAAAAAATCTCCTAGCTTGTATAGTGCCTCAACGACATCTGCGCGTAGAAACCCACGAATGCCAATAGGAATTAACCGTTGTAGTAGAACATGACAATCATGAGATTTAAGTCCATAAATCTTCTCATCCTTTACGCATCTTGAAATATTTGACGCATAGCCATCTGGAAACTTGACATTTTTTAAAAAATTGCAAAACCTTTTTTTCTTATCGAAAGATAGATTATAACATGCTTGAGGTTTTATTATAGTACTTCCATTTCTAATCAAGTGTAACTCCTTCCGGCTGTTAAGGTCTCGCAAATCTTCTCGCGCTTTTTCCGTATCTTTGTTTTTTCCATCAATGTTCATCAATGTGCCCAAAACACAATCACAAATATTTTTTTCAACATGCATTACATCAATGTTGTATTGTATCAAAAGCTTATGCCAGTAAGGTAGTTCAAAGAAGATGCTTCTCTTTACCCAATTCCCTTCTTCATTGTTGCGCTTCCTCTTCCGCTTGCTTGGGTGTTTTCCAAATTTATCAAAGTTATGTTCGAGTTTGGTTAAATCTGAAAGCAATTGTGCGCCACTCCATTCCCTTGGTTTTGAACGTGTTTTTGACTTTCCAACGAACAATTTACTCCTTCGATAAGGGTGATCATTATGTAGATAACGACGATGTCCCATGTAGCATATCTTACTTTGAATTCTTTTAGAATCTGTATCATATAAACAAGTTGGGCATGCCACGTAACCCTTTGTGGTCTACCCAAATAAATTACCAAGAGCTGGAAAATCATTGATTGTCCACATAAGAGCAGCATGCATTTTAAAAGTCTCTTTGGTGTATGTGTCATAAGTCTCAACACCATTCCATAATTCTTTTAATTCTTCTATCAGTGGTCTAAGATAAACATCAATATCTTTTCCAGGCGCACGTGGGCCTGAAATTAATAATGACATCATAAGAAACTTATCTTTCATACCTTTGTATAAAGGCATATTATATGGAATTAGCACAACTGACCATATACTATAAGAAATACTCATATTTCCAAACGGATTGAACCCATCAGTAGCCAATCCAAGCCTAACATTGCGTGGATCTGCAGCAAAACTGGGATAATGTGCATCAAAACTCTTCCATGCAAGTGAATCTACCGGATGACTCAAAGTACCTTCTATCTCTATATGCTTCTCAGTATGCCACCTCATGTAAGCTGCTGTTTTAGAAGACATATAAAGTCTTTGTATCCTTGGTGTTAAGGGGAAATGCCACAAAACTTTTTGAGCAATTAATTTTCTTTTTCCTTCGTTATATTTCCAACGTGGTTCGTCACACACAGGACACACATCTTTCTTCTCATTCTCTTTCCAAAATAGTGCACAATCATGTCTACATGCGTCCATCTTCTTATAGCCCAAACCTAAACCAGAAAGAAGTTTCTTAGCCCAGTAAACAGATTTTGGAATAAGATTACCTTCTGGCATCACGCCCTTTAGCAATTCAAGAAGCATGTTAACTGACTTATCTGACATCTTGTTCATTACTTTGATATGCAGCAGTTTAACAATGAATGCTAACAAAGAGTATTTTTTGCAACCTAGGTATAGTTCACGTCTGACATTACATAATAGACTTGAAAAAGTTCCAATACTATCTTCGTTAGAATGTTCAGGAAGTTCTGCATCTCCAATCTCATGTATCAAATCAACTAAATCATCGATGGTTTCAATATCATCGTTACTTTCATGACTTTGAGAAGGTCCACTATTGTTACTATTAGAACTGAACACAAAAGAACTAGTCATTTTAGCTTCTCCATGATGTAGCCACTCCTTATAATATTTGTAAAACCCTTTCAAATGCAAGTCTGCTTTAACTTCAATGAGGCTCTTTGTTTTAGTGTTTCGATATACTTTGCATGGGCAAAGAATTTTATCTTCAAAGTAAATAGCATTTTCCCGTGCAAACTCTAAAAATAAATCCACGCCCCTAGTATAGGTAGAACTGAATCTATCTGGTTCATAAATCCAGCTTTTATCCATAGCTAACAAAAAAAGAATGGGATAACACAATATCATGAAGATAAAAAACTAGTACATGCAAATAAAAAATGGAAGAACACAAAAGAAAGTAGTAACTAACATGCAAATAAAAAAAGCGACACATGGAACACTGAAAATGATTTGACAAAATCATGTGAGAAGATAAAAAAGCGACAAATTACCAATAAAAACACCATGTTTTTATCCATTACACTAGTATATCAATGAGTCTAGTGGATCTTCACGCACCTACAGGTCAAACTAGTACATAATTTAGAGATTGTTTGGCATGGTAATATGACATATCTTATCCAATTATACAAGGTTGGTGCTGATAAATATACCAAATAACATATGCTTGTTTGCGCTGTATTCCACATAAGACAAGAAAAGCAAAGAAACCTAGGAAAATAAACTTGCTGCAATAACTATAAACAATAGGCTCTCCAACAGATCTAGGAAAAAAATCAAACTCTAGATCCTTATCAAACCTACTGAAAGAAAGAAAAAAAAACCAGATATAAGAAGCAAAGAAATCTCGGTGAAGAAAAAAATCTAAGACGTGGAACCCTAAAAATCAAGAAAAAAATCATCACACTCCTCTCTTATCCTTATCAATAACACAAAAAACGGCAGCAAAAATCAAAGATGATAAACCTTAAAGATTAGTATGAAAAAGACAAAAAAATCAAGATGAAAGAGGATATACCTAAAGCGAAAGCAGTCTCTCCTCAAGACGAAAGAAGAATTGAAATTGTTCTCTACTCTCTTTCTCACTCTCGCACACGCTTCAGTCCTCCTTCGCTCTTAAGAGGAGTGGCGCCGATTCGCCGAAGGAAGAAGCACGTCGCAAGGGTTTCGAGGGTTCCTGGAGCAGCGCCGGGATGGATTGATCAAAATACGATATATGCCCGATGCATGGGGTCATATCAATGTGATATAATAATTTATTTTATTGGAATAAATTTTATTGAAATTTGTTTTATTGGAGGGAAATTTTTATTGGAGGAAAATTTCCCGCCAAAAATTTCATGCACAATATCATGAAATATTCTTTATTTTTTGCTCGAGCTTGAGAGATGGCTCGCGCGCCATCATGATCAAAAATATCTGAGCTGATGCTCGAGTAGTAATCGAGCTCCAGCTCAACGAACTCGAGCTCGACTCAAAATCGAGATTGAGCTCATTGAACTCGAGCTCGACTCAAAATCGAGATTGTGCATATGTGTGTGTGTGCACGTTGCATGGGGTCTGTGTCTGTGTTTGTACGTAATCTATATTTGCTTGTGCATGTGTGTGTCTGTATCTGTATGTATGTGTGTCTGTGTGTTTACGTGTATCTGCATGTGTCTGTGTCTGTGTGTCTTTGTTTGTGTGTTTGTGTGTGTGTGTGTTTGTACGCAAATGTCTGTGTGTGTCTGTCTTCGGTGTTTGTGTGTGTGTGTGTGTCGTGGCGTTATTGTGTGTGTGTGTCTGTGACTGTCTGTGTAGTGTCTGTGTACGTATATGTGTCGGTCCATGTGTCTGTGTTTGTGTCTATATGTGTCTGTGTCTGTGTACGTACGTATGTGTGTCGGTCCATGTGTCTGTGTATGTGTCCATGTCCATGTATCTATACAAGTCTGTGTCTGTGTCCATGTGTTTGTGTCTATGTGTCTATGTCTGTATGTACACGTGCTTGTCTGTGACTGTGTATTTGGGTTGTGTGTGAGTGTTTGTATGTCTATGCATGTTTGTCTGTGCTTGTGTGTGTCTGTGTTTGCATATCTATGTGTGTTAATTGTGTGTCTGTGTCTATGTGTGTTAATTGTGTGTATGTGTCTATGTGTGTTTGTGTTTGACTATGTTCGTGTCAATGTCAGTCTGTATCTATGTCTGTGACTGTGTTTGTGTTTGCGTGTCTGTGTTTGTATGTGTGTGTGTGTGTGTGTGTGTGTGTGTGTTTGTGTCCGGTGAGAAAATGAAATTAATATTCAATTATTTTTTATTCAATTGATCGAGCGCCTGAGAGCGGACGAAATTGAGCGGGGTAATTCTGACTTTTAAAAAATACATAAATGGATAAACCTTATTTAAAAATACATAAATCTTAATTAAAGCTCATGTGCACTGTCGGGCAATGTCGAGGCGGGGGTATTGTCGAGCGGGGAACATGGGCCTCATGTGCACTGTCAGTTGATCGAGCTCCTGAGAGCAGACAAAATTGAGCGGGGGTAATTCTTATTTAAATAAAAACATAAATCTTATTTAAAAAGTAAATTTTATTGAACAACGCGTTGTATTTATGAATTGATTTGACATGTATTTATGAATTTCATTACATATTTATTTTCATTAAAGCACGTGTCATCCATCAATCAATATATATATATGACATATTTTCATTAAAACGCTAGCTCCTGAGCAAAAAACGTGTGCACAGACAAATTTATTTATGCTCCCGAGCAAAAAAGATAGAGCTAGTGCAATGCGCGCGACTGAAAAAAAAACGTGCTCGGGAAATAAAACGCGCATACGAGTGAAAAGCGCGTGCTCGAGCGAAAAATGGGCGCTCCAAGGGTACAATTATTTCACCCCGGCGCACAATGAAAAAATATGCGTGCATGCGGGGCCAGTGCGCGATCGTTATTTTTATTCAAAAATTATATTAATATGTTTTAAATTTTTTGTTTTGTGCAAAATTTTATGGAGGGAAATTTCCCTCCATATATTTCATTAATGTGAGAGTGAAGGAAATAGATAAAACTTAATAAACTAGAGGAAGAGAACGGCGCGCGGCGATGGTCGAGAAAGAGAACGACGATGGCGGCGGCCGTGGAAGAGAGGCGACGGCGGCGGCGACCGTCGAAGAGAGGGGAGACAACAGCGGCGGCCGTACGTGAAAGACATTGCTATAGCTCGCAAATGGATGTTTGTGTGTTTGGTTGTCCGTGTCTGTGTGTGTGCATGTGCCTGTGTTTGAGCCCCGACACATGCAATAGGCGCTAGCTCTCAAGCAAAAAAAGGAAAACTACACGCACGAGAGTGCATTTGCGTGCGCGCGAGAGTGCATTTGCGTGCGGGCGAGAGTGCATTTGCGTGCGCGCAAGAGTGCATTTGCGTACGCGCGAGTGCATTTGCGTGCACGCGGGTTCGTGCGTGATTTTATTTTAATTCCAAAATTATATTAAAAAATTAATTTCATATTAATTTGAATTCATTTTTACATTTAATATATTTTTAATTTTTTTTGTTCAAAATTTTATGGAGGGAAATTTTCATCCGTATATTTCATTCATTCATGTGAGAGAGAGATAGAGCTGCATGGGAGAGAGGCAGAAAAACTTTTATAAAAGTTAAAGATTTATAAAAACCCGCGTACACGCAAAAATACATATCGCAATAGTACCACATATTTGCGACCGGTGAAGTTGGACCTTCCACCGGTTGACCTGAAGCTCGAAGGGCCAACCACCTATCTGGGTTGGTCACGCCGCGTCAGAAAGACCCTTACGGCACAGAAGGTTGGAGGATTCTTGACAGGGAAGTTGGAGAAGCCGGAGAACCCCGCTGCAGGAGATGAGTGGGAATCAACTCACATGACAGTGTTTATGTGGCTTCTCAGCTCGGTTGTCCTGTCGATTGCTGCCACGGTCGATGGCCTGGAGACAGTCGCTGAGGTGTGGGACAAGCTGCGATGCATATATGATGGAGTGGGGAACACTCTCAGGCAAGGTTGTCAGGATCGAGATCCCAGGTAGGATCGTTTTCTGGTTGGATCGGATCGGATCGTGGGATCGGGTCGAGGATCGTAAAGATTCTACAAAACTCATAAATTATGACGTAAAATATGTAAACAAATTTTTTATCATCCAAGTACACAATTAACACATAAGAAACTATAAAACTAATAAACATTTAAGTACTTATATCAAAAATAAACTAATGAACAACTAAACCCAAAAATAACATAAAGTTCACAACTTCACATCAGCCATGTCCTAATATAAATCCTTAACATATGTTCGTCGAACCGATACAAAACCACTAATATAAATCTTTAACAGCTACATCTGTCATGTCCTCATCATCAAGTTCTACATTCGCTGCATCGTCATCATCCCCATTATCATTATGATCATCATCCCATTCAGCTTCACTAATATAATCGTCAGCATCAAGTTCACTGCGCCTTATGGTGAGATCATATACTCCACCAAAAATAATAGGTTTTAATTATGATACATAATATAGTTGAATAATTTTGCATTTTCAAATTAAATAATATCAAACTTACATTCATCAGCTACTGCTGCAACGGATTCTTCAACATTCCTTCCCGCACTATCATCAGTATAGGTTTCTTGGGCATCTCTACTTTGAAGAATCCCCAACCAATTGCCCTTACGGGGAAGAACGGGATCTTCCTTCTCGGTGATCCATTCATCATCCGAAGGGATATCCTCAAAGTTTAAAAACTTCTCCTTTAGATGCACATCTCTTTTATCTTGTCGTTCCATCAACTTCATATTGTACATCACAAAGACTAGATTATTCATTTTCTTTTGATGCAATCGATTTCTTCTTTTCGAATGCACCTATTTTGAAAAAATATAAATTATAAGAACATACATGCTTCATTGAAATTGAAGTCAGTCAAATATTCAATGTTAAGTGTTAAGATATTTTCGTTTAGAAGATCTCACCATCTAAAATGCACTCCAGTTGCGTTCATATCCAGAGGAGCTACATGTCAAACTAAGAACCCGGATTGCAAATCTTTTCAATTCTGGGCAGTTATCTCCATAGGAATCCCACCAGTCAGCTGAAAATAACAATACATTAAATGTTTAATATGTTTATTACTTGATAATTGAAAATAACATTAAACAAATATGTTTAACCTGGAGCTCTTTTATTTCTGATTGATTTTGCAGAGTCTAACCCAAATAATCCTCTAACATGTTTGAAATCATCCATCTGAATGTCTATTTTGGTTCTTTCATCTTCATTAGGAATCATTCGCTGGAGGCAAGTATAAAAACCAATTTTTATCTCTGCATCTGCTCTAAAGGAGGGGTTGTAATGATAATGAGGGTTCAAATAGTAAGCTGCAACATGCAATGGCCTATGCAGTTGGCTTGACCATCTATCATCAATGATGGCCCATATTGGCTCATATCTACAACACAACACATATAGTCATAAGAAACATTTATATTATTAGTTTATTATTGATGAAAATTGAAAACACAAACTATTAAACTCCTTACTTTTTCTTGGTGTGATCAAAATTTAATTGAATTTTCTCCTTCGCTCTATCCATTTGCTCATATATGAATCTCATCATAGGACCCTCTGAATCAACCATTCTGAGCACTTTGATGAGCGGAAGTGCTGCCTTCAAGCATAATGTAACATGAGACCAAAATCGAGTTGAATTCAAAACAATTCTTTGAACAGCTTTCCCCTCCTTTGAACCAGCAAATCGACTGGACTTCCATTTGGCAGAAGTAAACATCGTCATCAAACCACCTTTATTTTCAGAAAGACATCCCAATGTCAAATAAGTTGTTGCAAATCTAGTAACTGCAGGTCGGATTAACTCTTTCCCCTTCGTAAAGTCAAGCAACCAAGTGTGAAGAAGAGTTCTTGAATATATGTATGTTGTTATCTTTCTGCCCTTTGCAATTGTTAATTTATGAAGATCGATTTTTTTCTCAAAATCTTCTAAAATCAAGTCAATGCAATGTGCGGCACACGGTGTCCAATATAAATGTTTTCTCTTCTCCATCAACATTTCACCAGCAGCCTTGTAATTTGAAGTATTATCTGTCACAACCTGAACAACATTTCCTTCCCCAACCTTTTCCACTACTTCATCTAACATTTCGAAAACTTTATTTGCAGTTTTGGAAAATTTTGAAGTATCTATCGATGATAAGAACACTGTGCCTTTGGGGCTATTCACCAGGAAGTTGCATATAGTTCTTCGTCTCCTATCTGACCATCCTTCAGACATAATCGTACAACCAACCTTTTGTCATTCCACCTTGTACTCCTCTAGTAATTCTAGAGTTCTATCAACTTCCTGTTTTAGATATTTTACTCGAATATCATTATAGGAAGGTGGTTTCATTCCCGGGCCATGTTGGCCTATTGCTTCAACCATGCTAATGAACTTCGTGTTCTTGACACAGTTAAAGGGAATGACACTTGTATAGAAAAAGCGAGCAATCTGTTGACATGCATTCTCACGCGCGTCCTTTTTAAAAATCTGATTAATTGTCGATTGACTTGATTTTCTAAAAAATATATCCATTGACTCCCTCCCTTTTGTTTTTTTTGTTTGTCCCACACCAACTTCAACCTCATCCTCCTCTTCCTCAAAATTTCTTTTTTTCTTTAAAGCTTCCTCTCCATGTGCTTGAAGAATATTCAAAAATTGTTGTCTAACATCCTCAGGTACTTTTGTACACGCTTCAAGCCAAGTGATGTTTCAATCTGTATATTCCACCAGAGCGAATTACCTAACAATATTTGCACTGCACTTTCTTAGTGGTACTATCAATCGCAATCCCATGGAGCCACCCCAGATCACTTCTTGTACCCAAAGCATTCTTGCGAGACTTTGTGGTAGTGGGCTTTGAAGCTGAACCCGAACCAGACATCTCTCTTTTTCTAGCACAAGTAAGCCATCAGGATACAAGTGAGTTACAAGCTATGGAAGCATAAAAATATAAATAGACAATGTGGGATAATAGGTATACAAGGAAGAGATACATACAAGTGATTCAGGATAGGCCCAAATACATAGAGTTGGAGCTACAAACTAAGGGTTTAGCAACACATGTTTTATTTAAAACATACTAAGGGTTTAACAAAGGTGGAAAAGTCTAAGGGTTTAACAACACATGTTGTTCTACAAATTAATTGAAACATATTTTATTTATGTTATCACTTATCACAACAAGCTCGGGATTGAGCGCCTGATTTAAAACTAACTGAAAGCCATTCAACATATTTTATGCTTGCATCATGCTTACTACATATACAACAGGGAAGAAATCAAAAATCAGGAGACGGGAGGATATAGGAGATCGTGGATGAAATCAAAAATCAAAATTAGAAAACAAGTTATGCTTAATCAGAAAACCTGGAAGATATAGGAGGCTCGGCTATACAACAGGGAAGAGGAGGTCGTGGAAGAAGCTTTTGTCGGCTGGAAATAGAGGTAGGAGACGGGAGGACGACGACTGGAAATGCTGGCCGGAGCTGTGGAGGCAGTGGATGTCGACTGGAAATGCTGGAGCGCCGGAGCTGTGGAGCCAGTCGCGGAGGCACTGAGGCAGTGGAGGCACCGAGGCAGGAGACGGGAGGACGACGACGCAGTGAAGCATGACGGGTGACGACGACGCAGCTGGAAGAAGCTTTTGTCGCCAGGAGACGGGATTAGGGCTAGTCGGGATTGAAAAATAAAGAGGCGCATAGTTGGGAAATTTTTAGGTATCTCTCACCTAGAATTAGGTGCGAGACATAAATAGGCGCCATTGAACCGAACCGGGCCCCACTGGATTTCGAAAACACTTGCATTTCCGCGGCGAAACCCCGCCCTTCTTGACCTTCGGTGCCAAATAGAAACCCTCGTCCTTCTCCAGCTGCAAAACCAGGCCTTCTTCCTCCTCCGACATAGAATCGGTTCTTCTTCCTCCTCCTCCGGCATAGAAACTATTCCCTTCTACTCCGAAGGTGGGCGACCCGTGCCATTGCAGTTCTCCGGCGGTCCAAGTCGTTGCTTCCTTTCATTCTACTCTCGCGACAAAGGGGGTCGACTTGAGGCCATTTTCGACTGGAGGGCGAAGGTTTAGAGGAAGGAAATGAATAATGTTTCTAACTTGGTATTTTATTACAGTATTTTCATGAACTAAATTAAATTTTCACGAACTTCATTAGATGTGGAATACTATTATCGAAAAAATACAGTCTTACTTCTGCAAATATCATTAAAATCAAGTAGTTATTATAACAATTTTATTGGTAAAACACGGTCGTATTTAATATGTGTAATACTAAACCGTGAGAAAATACGTTTCTATGACAACACGTATATCGGAGAATACAACAGTATTTTATAAATCGTTTCGTGTTGTTGGACTGTAGTATTATTTCAAGAAATTGCGATTTGTTTAATGTTGCAAAGCAATGGACGCAATAGTAGTAGTATTATTGGTTTGGAATGCTCCCGTATTATTGGACTAATAGTAGTATTCTGGGATAAATACTGTCGTACTACTGCACGCAGCATTATAATCACCTAGTTATTATAACATTATTCTTTGAAAAGTACAATTGTATTTTTTATGTTTAATACTATACCGCACATTAATACTGACATATTTTCGATAATAACACGTACTATATTGGATAATATAACCGTATTCTGTATATTTTTTGTTCTGTTGAACTCTAGTGTTATTGCATTAAAATTGTTTGGTTTAATGCAGCAAAGCAATGGATTCAATGATGCACCCGTTTATATAGTTCATTCTGATGAAGAAACAACACATGCAATCTGACAAAATAGATCAGTCTTTCAACGCGGTATGTTATCACACGTTTTTCATGAACTTTAAATGGGATATTTATTACTATATTGTACGTAAATATTCATGTATTTTAAATGCGGTATGTTATGTTCAATATAGGGAATCAATGAAATGCAGGATTCACCAGTTTATAATATAATTCCTTCTGATGAAGAGGCAAGAAATGTACATTCGGAGAACCTTGATCATGCTTGTAAATTGGTATGTTATCTCCATATATTTATAAGAAATATTTTTATAAATACTGTCGAATTTATCTATGCTCTGACACAATATGTATATGTTAAAATGTTAATATTGTTGAAATTTTTAAGTATATCTAACTGTAGTAATTTTTTTTCCTTAATGTAGGAAAGCAAGGATGCAACACTTTTCCCTACAGTTCATTCCGAAGAAGAGGCGTACAGAATGTACGCTGAGTATGCTCGAAATATAGGTTTTGGTATCCGAAAACAGCATATTTATTACTGGACTCATACAAAGATCATACATGGCAGAGAATATTGTTGCGAGAAAGCAGGTCATAAGGTTATAAAATCGATAAGTGAGGTGCAAAGAAAGTTTCACAAAATTGATACTAGAACCGGATGTTTGGCGTGCATGTACTTCAGCGCTGATAAAGAGGGGAAGAATTGGGATATTTCCAAGTTTGTGGAAGAGCACAATCACCCACTTGCTCCATAGGTAGATTCACATTTTTTGCGGGCGCATCGTCATATATCTAATCATCAAGCATCTCTTATTAAAAATATGACAAGAGCGGGAATTCGAACCGTTGATGCATATAACTTCTTAGTCGAAGAAGTTGGCGGTGCACAAAATATGGGGTTCTCTAAATTGGATGCGTATAATTATGTACATCGAGAGAAAAGAGCATTAATAGAGCTTGGCGACGCAACGCGATTGTTGGAAATATTTAAAGAGATACAGTGCGAGGATAACATGTTCTCTTTTGATGTGAAGATAGATGAGTCCAACAGACTGCAGAGGTTCTTTTGGATTGATGGTTGTGGAAAAATTGATTATGATTGTTATGGAGATGTTATTATTTTCGACACTACCTATCGTATGAACAAGTGCAATTTGGCATGTGCACCTTTTATTGCAGTAAACCACCATTGGCAAAACGTATTTGTGGGTGGGGCTTTTGTTGCAGAGGAGACCATTGAGTCATTTTGCTGGGTTTTTGAGTGTTTCTTAAAATATATTGGTGGTAAGCAACCAGTCACGATTTTCACAGATCAAGATCAAGCAATGTCAGTAGCTATTCAGAGAGTATTAACTTCAACTCGGCATCGTTTGTGTCAATGGCATATCTCAAAGAAAGCACCATCAAAGGTACCAACTTTCAATAAAGAACAGTATATTCGATTTTTATTTTACAATTGCATGAGCAAATGTGAGATTGAAGAGGAATTTGAAACAAATTGGAGTGAGATGATTATGCGTGGCAACTTGCATGACAATCGATGGCTAAATGATCTTTTTAACATTAGGATGAAGTGGTCCACCGCATATAACAAGAAAGTATTAGATCATGGCATTTTATCCACGCAACGAAGTGAGTCGGCGAATAATCGTTTGCTTGGATGCTCTAAATCAACAAGTTCACATGTTGAATGCTTTCTTGGAATGAAGAATAATTTCCGGTTGGCGCAGGAACGAACACGAGGACTTTAAATGTAAACAAGGGAATATTACACTTAAATTCACAAACTGTTTAATACTCAAGCAAATGTCAAAACTGTACACAAGAAAAATATATGCATTTTTTGAGAATGCTTATATGGAAGCAGCAATTACTTTGATGGTTGCTGATGAAACTCGTTACGGGACGGATCATGTAGTGTACAATGCCAAAAATTGCGATAGTACTGAAGTTGGTAAGAAATGGTTTGTGACATTTGATACAAAGACTAATGATGTAGAATGCTCTTGTCGGGGTTTTCAGACAACAGGCCTTTTATGCAAACATGTACTACGGGTTTATAATATTAGGAATGAAACAGAAATTAATCCACAATATATACTGAAGCGATTTACATTGCATGCAAAGAAGGGAATTTATCTAAAACATGAAACTACATTGAATAATTGTGATTCTAACGTGATTTATAAAAATCAAATAATGTGATACACTTGTGATTTGTGTAATCGTATTACAAATTGTCAGATTGCCAAGGAACATCTAATTAATGTGATGAATGATGTGGGTCAAGCTCTAGAGGAAATGGTGGATTATGATGAGATGATTAAGAAGGGCATCCCTCCCTCAAATTACAAAGGAACAAACTTCGTCAAGGATCCACCTTCTAAGCGACCTAAAGGAATGCCTAATACACGTTTGAAGAATTTTTGGGAGACTTCTTCGAAAAAAACAAGTAATTTTTTTAAATAATTTTATTTCAAATTCAATTTTATGATTAGGCTTCTTACAATTTATAATGTCATACAGAGCGGAGTCGAGCTGCAAAGGATAAAGGAGCAATGAGAGTTCAAGATCATGAATCACAAAAGGACCAAAATTACGGGGACTCTAATTCACTAGCAACACCAGCTGCTGTGGAGGAAACTGATGAATTCTCTCTCAATGATGATTTTTCTATTAATATTCCTTTACAATTTTAATGTATTTATGATAAATTATGCTAAATGTTGTAGCTTAGAGCACTAATACTGTGCGAAAATTCATTGCAAGTACATAAGGCCTGTAATATGGGTTTTTTCAAGTTTGATATACTGTCAGTTTTTTTGGGTTTATTCAGCTCTATTATACTGTTATGATTGTAATATGCTGTCAATATATCAGTGCTGAAGATAGCAATATAGTGTAAGTATTTCGTACATTCGTAGAGCAGTAATACTGTGTGATTAACAAAATTAGTTCTATCTTAATTTACGAAAAATTGTAAGAATTTATGGTAATCCGACAATATCGAACCTTACCCACAAACAAGATCATCACAACAGATTCAACAATAATGTAAATTAAACAAGAGTAAATTTTAATTAGGGTTCAACCAGCACAGAGCAATGAGCAGTATATTACCACAATTTACACCATCTAAAACAGGATTTTGTGAAGTTTTATAGTATCAACAAAGTATTTTTGCACCGCACCGAAACTAATTAACTACAATATTTAGCTTAATAAATTAACAAGATCATAACATTAAATAGATATTGTTCAAAAAAAGCTACGCAGTCAAATTATAATTGTCTCGACCACAATACCAGTCTTTCAATGAACAAAATGTCTCGATAATTTCAGCCGCAATTTCTGCACGATAGGCTGGCATTTTTTTGGCCCAACCCTTCTTTCTACTCCAGCAAGTATTCACCCTACTAAGCACAGTTTTCATATACATTAGCATAAATACTCCGCAGTCATTCTCATTATCTTGCGTAGGGACTTCACACACAGGCTGGATTGGCCATTCAATAACATTTTCAAGTAGACAGTCTCCAACATCATCATATAGGCATTAAAGCTTCAAAAAAAAGTGTTCAGAAATAGTAGAATTATAGCTAACCTAATTGATATTTATCGACATGTCATTGTTACCACTTCGTCCAAGGTCCTCAAATGTCTTCCGCCTGGCAAGGAGTCATAAAACTCCCTGACTTCATCGTTCATGTTACCCACTAGTAATGCCAGTGGCCATCAAGATGAATGGGTATAAGAAGCATATCAACGTATTTCACGCTATCAGAAGTAATGTGGCTGGTTAAAGATTTGGTATTCTTGATTGAAGCCATTTTATATTACTGCAAGTGTAGTATATCACAGTATTATGGCCCAATACACAACTTACATTAGTGTTGATTAATCAAGAAATGAGTAAAATAACAATTTCATATAAATCCACAAACATTACAGTCATTTTAGAAAAAATACTGTCAGTTATAACAGTATTACTTCAAGTACTGTTTAATATCATAGTATTTATGAGAACAAAATTTTTTAATTTTAGCACACATTAAGATATGAATAAATTTTAGTATACTACGGTTAAAAGCAAATTAACAATTTCATATCTATGCACAAACCTTACTTTCGAATTGCTATAAATACTGCCAGTTTAAACAGTATTACTTCAAATACTGCTAACCATTATAGTATTTTGGACAGAATTACTAGATTTACAATTACTTAATCATGCAAACAATCTTCTAAAACAATTAGAATAATAATTATATAAAAAGTATTGAACAATATCAAATTCGTTTCAATACAGTCTTTTCAAACAGTGTAAGTTGTAATACTTAAGTATATCACAGTATTATGGCCCAATATACAATTACATTAGTGCTGATTATTCAAGAAATGAGTAAAATAACAATTTCATATAAATCCACAAACATTTCAGTCATTTTGGAAAAAATACTTTGAGTTATAACAGTATTACTTCAAGTACTGTTTAATATCACAGTATTTATGAGAACAACATTTTTTAATTTTAATTTAGCACACATTAGGATATGAATAAATTTTAGTATACTACGGTTCAAAGCAAATTAACAATTTCATATCTATACACAAGCCTTACTTTCGAATTGCTATAAATAATGTCAGTTTAAACAGTATTACTTCAAATACTGTCAACCATTACAGTATTTTGGACAGAATTACTAAATTTACAATTACTTAATCATGCAAACAATCTTCAAAAACAATTAGAATAATAATTTCATAAAAATATTGAACAATATCAAATTCGTTTCAATACGGTATTTTTAAACAGTGTAAGTTGTAATACTTGAGTTATCACAGTATTATGGCCCAATATACAATTACATTAGTGATGATAATTTAAGAAATGGGTAAAATAACAATTTCATATAAATCCACAAATATTACAGTCATTTTGGGATAAATACTGTCAGTTTTAACAGTATTACTTCAAGTACTGTTTAATATCACAGTATTTATGAGAACAAAATTTTGTAATTTTAGCAAACATTAGGATATGACTAAATTTTAGTATACTACGGTTAATTTCATAAATACTTACTGCATGAGTTGGGGAAATGTAAAGAAACGGCTTCACCAAACTTGGATGATGTGTATTTTTCATGCCCAAGATTAAACTATAGGTATCTAAATGGAGATCACTTAGCCACCCACTCCCGATTAGTTGTTCTATATCTGATCGATGCATAACTATATTTCCTCGCTCGAATAGTATGTCAGAACTGAAACAAATAATAAAATGTTAGGTTAGTTACATATATAATTAAATTTTTCATAAGATTTATTACTATATGAATGCCTAGTTTTGAATTGGACCATATATCGGTCAATTACTGACTTAACCTTTGCTGAAACCATGGCTCTACCAGGAAATGAAAATACACCAACAGATGGAGAGAATATAACTTTCTTCTTTCTGTTTGGGCGCCCTTTAATTCCTTTAATCAAACTACTTTCATCTACGATTTTTGGATTTCTCAAAGGACGAGGGGATGGTAAATACTGAAGCGATGATAATGGTGTGGCAATCACTAATTGATTGTCAGGTGATGGCTCCCGACCTGATGTCGGATCCATAGAAGAGGTATGTTTGGAAGTCAACGCATCAAACCTTTCATCACAGTATTGGCGTAGCTTCAACACTTCATCATCAACATAATGACGAACTACGTCTATGCATTTCCGTATTCTACAATCCATTTCAGTTTCAGTTTTCTTGCACTCTCTTTGTATAGCCTTCTCCATTTCCTTTCTCTTAAGTTCTTGACTTTCCTTCTTCTTCTCCTTTCTTTTACTCTCACTTTTGCTTAATTTACTCCCCCACACATCATTAATTTTCTCTAATCGACTACTAACAAATCTCATGATATGCTTCTCAATACTCTCTTGCTTTTCATCCTCGTCCTCCTCATCTTCCACCTCCTCTTCCACCTCTTCTTCTTTTGAATTATTTTCAAAATCAGAAAACTTTTCATCTTGAACTCCAAGAAGTTGCTCCTCAGATGGAAGAACATTCTCAAAGGCGGTTCCAACCTACCAATTGTTCACAAAATTTAATGAAAATTTGGAATAAAAAAATAATGTCCAATATGATAACACTAACCTTATTGGCACCCCTTAGATTCAACTTTAATGACATACAATACTTTGCAGTAAAGCTCGTCTTAGAAGACCACTGGGAGAGTCAGGGTCTAGCTAAGTCATCGAAGCCATCTGTAATCTTCGTTAACTCTAAGAACCATACCTAACCAAAATAATTGTAAATATGGACATTATTTTTCAAATAAAAAAAATTAAACAATAATCAACATGCACATACATACCACGAGCAGCACTGAACATCCCTCGAGGTATCCTATACTATCCTCTGTACCTTTTCGGCATGCTATTCGACTTAACAAATTTAACTAGGCTTGCATAAATTTTTCAATTGTCTTCGGCCAGTTGTACCTTCTAAACTCTTCAAGCCCACCAAAATTTTGTATGCAAGCCGGTATTTTTAAAAATTTTAAGGGGAAAAAGAACTTGCAAAGTACATACTTCACTAAGGTGTCAACCCTCCTCTTCTCTATATCCTCAGACCAATCCTCAGCGGCTAGCAAATCAATATCTGCAACTACATCCTTCTGTTGGAAGGAAGAAAAAGGACGTCTTTGGAAATCAAACTCAACACCGCGATTTGGCATTCCTATCAGCAACGCTACATGATTAGCGGTAAACTTGACGTAAACATTTCCAAGCAGGAATGCCCTGTTCTTGGTCAAGTAAGATCTTAAAAAGGTGTTGAGGAGTGGGATGTTTTGCTTTAGGTCTGGGATGGAAAATAATTGTAATATCCCCGATTGACGAAGATCATTCTTGGACCTTTCAGTAATTATAACTAGGAGTGGCTTCGCACGTTCCTTGAACGAAGCTACACCACATCTGCAATTTAAAGTTTTGGAATGACTCATCTGTATATACAATATACAAATGAGTCCGCGGATAATTGAACACACGTTATTTACATATATCCTAAAATAAGAAAACATACAAAATCAAACATCATTCACCATACAACATGGTAAGATATGTTAATATGTTCAGAAGTTTCACATCGAAATTTCAATAATACTGTCGTATTATTGCTATCTTCATAGTATGTACAAATAATCGACACTATTCTTGCTAATCCAATTGTACTAAACGTTAAACTTAATAAACATCATTCAGTATTTTCACATCATTCAGTATTTTCAAAATCAAACATCATTCACCTCTCAACTTTGGAAAAGAGGAGCAGTATTTTCACATCAAAATTTGCAATATACTGTCATATTATTGCTATCTTAATAGTATGTACAAACAATCGACAGTATTACTGCTAATCCAACAGTATTGAACTTTATATATAGAAGGGTATCAGTTACCTTACAAAAACACTAGTATTTTGGTCGCAGTTGCCTGTGATCTTCTGGGCAGTATTCCCGTGTAATACTGTAATATCTGGAAGGTTGTAAATTGATTAAAGTCAATTACGAAGATCTTGATTTCAATAAACTTTGCAAAAAAATTCTCTGAAGTGCAGACGTTGCAGGGACATTAGGGCACATCCCGCTAATTACGTTCATGGATAATGGAGAATCATACCAGGCTGGCGCTGCTTGAGAAGGAAGAGGACAGAGTGTTATAATTTTCGTCGTTGGAGAGGACTCGTCAAAATCACTGTTGCTCGAGAAGGAAGACGAAGGGCCGTGCAAATCGCCGTTGTGGGAGAGGGGGTTTCGGAGAAGAGGCGTCTTGCACGAGAAGGAACCACGAAATTTTTTGAAATCCAGTGGGGCCCGGTTCGGTTCAATGTCGCCTATTTATGTCTCGCACCTATTTTTAGGTGAGAGATACTCACCTAAATTTTTTTCATTTTTTATATAGGCGCATACTTGGGATCGGTAGAATCGTTGTAGGATCGCGATTCTACGACTTAGGATCGCGATCCTATGCACGATCCCAACAAAAACGATCCGGGTAGCGATCCAGATCAGTTTTAACATCCCGGATCGTAGGATCGTGCGATCCTACGATCCGGCACGCGATCCTGACAAGCTTGCTCTCAGGGTCTTCCGGGTGAAGGGTAAAGTTGATGACACGGTTCAAGGTGAGAAGACCGTATAGGAGTACGCATTGGAGTTAGAACGTCTATGGGTGGACTATGACCACGCTTCTGGTGGTATGAGTTGCAGTGACCCACGGTGTAAGGCCTCCAAGCTAATAATAAAAGAGAGAACTATGAGGTTCCGGAAAGGGTTAAATGAACGGTTCGATCAGAGGAGAGCCTTACTTCTGTCAGGTACAAAGATCCTCAGTTTGTCAGAGGCCATCTCAGTCATGATTCAAGAAGAGACTCGGTTCAAACTCCAAGCGGGGACGGGAGATTCAGCTGTCATAAAGTCCGCGCTAACGGTTATCGACTCGGGTATCTCAAGACCACGAGAGGACACACGACGATGCAACAACTGCGGTGAGACAGGTCACCTGGTGAGTGCTTGCCCCAGACCACCCAGGGCAGGGGATTTTGGTGGTCGTGGACATGGTCAGGGACATAGTCGTGGATGGGGCCAGGGGCGTGGTGTCAGAGGTGGCTACCGTGCCAATTTAGGCATTGGTGGATGTGATGAGAAGGCTGGTATGATCTACACTGAGGGGGAGCAGAATCTTCTGAGCCTAATGAGCAAGATGGAGGGCCTCAAGAGGAGGCAAGCTGGAGACGCCATTGAGGGGCCATCTCATGCTATGTATGCTCATCCTTCTGGAACGACAGAGTGGATTGTTGACTCGGGTGCATCCCGACATGTGACCGGGGACTCGGGGAAGTTCACTTTCTACTCACGCCTTGCATCTCCAGATGGTATCCAGACAGCGGATGGGACCTTTCAGCCAGTGGTCGGTAAGGGTACGGTCGACTGCACAGGTTCGGTAAAACTGTCCAATGTCTTGCATGCTCGGTCATTTCCTGTTAGCCTTTTGTCTATCAGCTCTATTATACTCCAACTAAAATGTACTGTCTCCTTTGATATTCCCAAGGTGACCTTCCAGGAGAAAGGGACGAGGCGTATACTTGGGACTGGGACCTGCCGTGATGGGTTGTGGTACCTGGATCAGCAGGGATTGGACATTGCACTTGTTTCTGCGACGGAGAAGATAAAGGAAGGGAACCTGGAGACAAGTATAGAGGAGGCACTTCTGCTCCACCATCAACGTTTATGTCATTCCTCTTTTGGTGTTTTAGAACGATTGTTTCCTACTATTTTTGCAAAAACATGTAAAAGTAAACTTGTGTGTGATGCTTGAGACTTAGGTAAGCTCACAAGAAACTCTAATGCTAATTCTGGTCATAGAAGCTCTTCTGTGTTTGATGTTGTGCATTCTGATGTTTGGGGGTCGTGTGCAGTTAATTTCTCTAATGGCTATAGATACTTTGTGATCTTTATTGACTGTGCCTCCCGTGTCACGTGGGTATAATTAATGAAAGCTAAGAGTGAGGTCCCCACGTATTTCCAGAATTTTTCACAAGCATGTCCAAACTCAATACAGTGCAGTACTCAAGGTACTTATGTCGAATAATGGGACGGAATATACCAATAAGACCCTTGTAGAGTACTTGTCATCCCATGGGATACTGCACCAAACCACTTGCGCATACACTCCTGAACAGAATGGCATCGCTGAGAGGAAGAACAGACATCTAATGGAAGTGGCAAGAAGCATGATGCTGCACATGAAGGTTCCCCAACATTTGTGGGGGTATGCAGTGTTAACGGCAGCACAGTTAATCAATAGAATGTCATCAAAGATCTTAGGGTGGAGATCCCCATGTTAGGAGTTGCAAGGGCATAACGAAGGTATACTTCCACTTAAGGTTTTTTGGGTGCGTCTGCTTCGTGAAGGATAATAGGATAAGCGTTGGCAAACTTGATGCCAGAGCGATTAAATGTATCTTTGTGGAATATTTTGGTACTCAGAAGGGATATGTATGTTGGAGTCCAGTCGAGAAAAGGTGTTTCGTGAGCATGGATGTCCACTTCCGAGAGCAAGAGCAGTACTACCCACAGAAGGAGATTCTACTTGTGCCTGAAAAACCCAATCTGAGGAATGGAGGCCGAGAATGGGAGAGCCCGATGACAGATTTAGGTAAAGACAGTGGAAAACCTGTTGAGGAGCAAGGGACGAATGAAGAGCAGGAGGAGGTGAGAGGTATGATACCCACAACTTCAGGGGAGCTTGTCACATATCAGAGGAGAGAAAGGAGAACTTCTGACCTCGTACCTGCACCCACAGCGACAGTGCCTAGTCCCTCGTCTATGCCCGTCTCAATCCCGGAAGCACCTCCAGTCAATGTTTTAAATATCGGATGTCGGCGACATATTGGATTGAGTTTTTAAATGTCAGATGTAGGAGACATGTCGGGGATATTTTAAAATATCGGATTTTCATGTCTTATAAATAAATTTTTATTTTTATGTATACACTATACTAACTAAAATTATATGTTATAAAAATCGAAAAATAATATAACAAATAGATAAAAAAAGAATCATTTATATTACAAAATAAAATCGAATAGTATCTAAGATAAAATATTATTAACAAATACAAAATGATACATTGTAAAATATATTTAATATTATACAAGAATTTTATTTTGATAACAATAAGTTTATTGCAAATAAAAAGGTTTAAATATTTTCATATGTTTTGTAATATGAAATTAAAAAATTGTGAAACAATTATACAAAATTGATTGTAACAATAAAACGTTAAAAAATCGAAACAATAAGTCTAATCGATTTAAACATATATAATATAATATTTATAGGCGATTTAAACATATGCTACTAGTCCGCTAATATAACATAAAATAAAATTGCGGACGATATATTTAAAAGTCGTGTCGGCCGATATATCGGAAAAAATCGGACATGTCGGCCTATATTTAACAAAAGGACATAATCTATTTTTTTTTAGAAAAACATATCGTTTTGCCCTAAAAAATGACATGTCGGGAGACATGTCGGACATGTCGGAGGACATTTAAAACATTTCCTCCAGTTGAACCACTGTCACCTCCAGATGAGTCTATCTCTCCCACATCCCCAACTACCTCTGTCAGGAGGAGCACTCGTAGCAATGTGGGTAATCCCCCTGATCGCTATGGTTGGGATCTTGCTTCTTTTGTCTCCTACGACGCTATCTCTTCTTCTCACGGAGCATTCATTGCATCCTTGGATAGTATTATTGTACCTAATAGTTGGCAGGTAGTTAAAGCCGACCACAACTGGCAAGCAGCAATGAAGGAGAAGATGAGCGCTCTGGAGAAGAATAAGACGTGGGAACTAGCACAGCTCCCGACGGGGAAGAGGGTTGTTGGGTGCAAGTGGTTCTTTACCGTAAAGCAGAATCCGGATGGCAAAATCGAGCACTATAAGGTTCGATTGGTTGCGAAAGGGTACATCCAGATGTACGACATCGATTATAATGAGACGTTCGCACCTATTGCAAAGATGAGTACGGTTCGAACCCTAATCAGCCTGGCGGCTAATGGCGGATGGAAGATGCACCAACTGGATGTGAAAATTGCTTTTATGCATGGTGATCTTGCTAAGGAAGTATATATGGAGGTCCCACCGGGATTTGGTACAACCATGACGGAGGGCGGAGTGTGTAGGTTGAAGAAGGCACTGTATGGACTGAAACAGTCCCCTCGTGCATGGTTTGATCGCTTCAAAAGGACCATAGTCGGGATGGGATATCAGCAAACCAACACCGACCACACTGTGTTTTTCAGACATAGTGAGAAACATCACATCACCATACTTGTTGTGTATGTGGATGACATGATCATTACAGGGGATGACGAGGAGGAAATTACGCGCCTTAAGCGTGACTTGGGGAAGACATTTGAGGTGAAGGACTTAGGCCTGCTTAAGTATTTCCTTGGAATTGAGATCGCCTATGGGGAGAAAAGCATCGTTCTGTCTCAATGAAAGTATGCCCTGGATCTCCTCACCGAGACAGGGATGCTGGGATGTAAGCCAGCGGCAACGCCGATCGACATAAGAGAGAAGGTGAGTGCTGAAGCAAGGGAAACAGTTGATCGGGAAAGATATCAAAGACTTGTTTGGCGATTGATTTATCTGAGTCACACCCGTCCGGACATCTCCTTTGCAGTGAGCGTGGTGAGTCGTTATATGCACGATCCCAGGAAAGGTCATATGGATGTCGTGTACCGAATACTCTGGTACTTGAAGTCTGCTCCAGGAAAAGGGCTTCTCTTTAGACGGAATGGGCACGTGAAGATTGAAGGATACTGCGATTCAGATTGGGCGAGTTGTGCTGACGATAGGAGATCTACCTCAAGCTATTGTGTGTTTGTGGGAGGCAACCTGATCTCATGGAGAAGTAAAAAGCAGTCAGTTGTAGCTCGATCAACAGCGGAAGCAGAGTATAGAGCTATGGCTTTATGGGTTGCTGAACTCCTCTGGTTGAAAGGGATGCTGATGGAGCTAAAGTTGGACTAATGAGACAGAATGAAGTTGTGGTGTGACAGCCAAGCAGCAATCAGCATTGCCAACAATCCAGTTCACCATGACAGGACCAAGCATATTGAGATTTGTTGGAAAAGCCCATGTAGAGGGCCCGTATTTAGGCCCATCTTTTCTTCTCTTCTTTAGTCCCACATCTTGTATAGGAATTATTCTCTCTTTCTCCCTCCTATATATATGTGCTCCTCTTTGTATTTAGACACTCAAGAAAGATATACAAGCTTTAACTTCGACCTACATGGTATCAAAAGAATAAAGATTTGTTCTACCTGGCTAGCCGCAGCTGCTATCTGCCTATCTCACCTTCAGGCCGTCGAAAGAATTCTTAGATATCTCAAAACAGCACCTAGTCAGGGACTGGTTTATAAAACATCGTCATCAACTCCAAAATTAGTGGCATACTCTGATGCTAATTATGCCTGGTCCCTGAACGATCGACGGCCAACCAGTGGTTTTTGCACATACTTTGGAGGGCACCTGATTACCTGGCAAAGTAAGAAACAAGTTGTTGTTGCGCGATCCTCAGCTGAAGCAAAATATCGGGCAATGACATTTGTGGTCTCTGAACTCACATGGCTTGAGAGCCTCCTGACTGACATTGGTGTAAAACTTCCTTCACCAGCTCTCCTCTTGTGTGATAGTCAAGCTGCTATACACATTGCCAAGAACCCGGTCTTCCACGAAAGAACAAAGCACATTGAAGTAGATTGTCATTTCATCCGGGAGAAAGTTCAAATGAAGAAGCTAGAGTTAAAGCATGTTCCGGGTACCGAACAAGTGGCGGATGTCCTCACAAAGGCCCTATCCAGTACTCTCTTTTATCAATGCCTATCCAAGCTTGGCTCCTACGACTTGTACGCTCCAGCTTGCGGGGGAGTGTTGGAAAAGCCCATGTAGAGGGCCCATATTTAGGCCCATCTTTTCTTCTCTTCTTTAGTTCCACATCTTGTATAGGAATTCTTCTCTCTTTCTCCCTCATATATATATGTACTCCTCTTTGTATTTAGACACTCAAGAAAGATATACAAGCTTTAACTTCGACCTACATGGTATCAGAGGAATAAAGATTCGTTCTACCTGGCTAGCCGCAGCTGCTCGTGGAATCCAGTCTGATCAGACCGCCATCTCAAAACTTTAACCGCAGCTCCCTCAAACTGCCATTACAGATCGCGCCCTCTGTGGTCTCCCCTCCCTACCTGCTTCCTACTCGTGGCTTCCACCTCATTTCATTCTCCTCCACCTTCTTATAGGCGTCTCCAGTCTGTTCAGTGGAGGCCCACCTGCGCTCGTGCGGCCTTGTTGCCCTCTACTGATCTCATTTGATCTTTGCATGTTCCGGGTACCGAACAAGTGGCGGATGTCCTCACAAAGGCCTTATCCAGTACTCTCTTTTATCAATGCTTGTCCAAGCTTGGCTCCTACGACTTGTACGCTCCAGCTTGCGGGGGAGTGTTGGAAAAGCCCATGTAGAGGGCCCGTATTTAGGCCCATCTTTTCTTCTCTTCTTTAGTCCCACATCTTGTATAGGAATTCTTCTATCTTTCTCCCTCATATATATATGTACTCCTCTTTGTATTTAGACACTCAAGAAAGATATACAAGCTTTAACTTCGACCTACATGGTATCAGAGGAATAAAGATTCGTTCTACCTGGCTAGCCGCAGCTGCTCGTGGAATCCAGTCTGATCAGACCGCCATCTCAAAACTCAAACCGCCATTACAGATCGCGCCCTCTGCGGTCTCCCCTCCCTACCCGCTTCCTACTTGTGGCTTCCACCTCGTTTCATTCTCCTCCACCTTCTTATAGGCGTCTCCAGTCTGTTCAGTGGGGGCCCGCCTACGCTCGTGCGGCCTTGTTGCCCTCTGCCGATCTCATCTGATCTCTGCCGATCTCATCTGATCTCTGCCGATCTCTGTGGTCCTACGACCTCCCCAGCGGTCTCGCCCACTGCCAAGCTCTTCCGCGACCTCCTCAGCGGTCTACTGCTCCTCCTGAGATCGCATAGAGCAATCTAAGCGCGTGCAGCCTCATCCTGGCAACCTCTTCGCGGACTGATTCGCTCTCCCGTGCGGCCTGCTTCTCCCTGCTCAAGTGTGCGACCTCCTCAAGTGTGCGGCCTCCTCCAGTGGTCTGCACCTAGCCGTGCGACCTCCTCAAGTGTGCAGGCTCCTCCAGTGGTCTGCACCTAGCCGACAGATCCTGCGGCCTCTCCTAGTGATCTCTCCTTGCCGGTCTCCTCCTGCTCGTTGCAGTCTCCCTACAGCAGACTGTGCGGTCTGCCCTGGTCTTCATGCCCTTCCAGTTTTTTTCGTCAATGGGATCGTCTGTGGACTCCACCACGGTGCCTACTCCTCCTCAGCCAGACCGCCTGAGTCAGCCTCCAGAACTTCGTGATGAGTTGCGGATCCCCACAATCTCCCTCTCCGGAAAAGTAAACTTCATACAATGGGTACACTCGGTCCGGCGAGTTCTTCAGTCTAGGGGACTTCTGGGTCATCTCGCCCAAGAACCTCCATCCCCTCCTACGGACGACTGACTCAGGAATGACAGTCGCGTTCAGACGTGGCTTCTCAACTATATGGATGGAGAGTCATACCAAATGGTAATGTATCATGAGACTGCTAAAACTATGTGGGATGAGCTTCACTCTCTATACTCGGGTAAGGACAGCCTTCAACATCTCTACGACATCATCACAGATCTCCAGGCATTAGATATGGACGGGGTTGCTAACATGATCTCATTCGTTGCTCGCACCAAGACTCTGGTCGAAGCATGGATCCAGCATCAACCTTCAACCAATGATCAAGCTACTCAACGAGCTTAGAAGGAAGCTGCCATCATTGCTATGATCATGGCCCGTGTTCCACCACACCTGCAAAGCATCCGAAATCAGGTTCTGGCCTCGGCCATTACTCCTTCCCTCTCAGATGTGTGTTCCATGCTCCTCAAAACATCAGCACCTCTGGCAGCTCCTGCTCCTCCCTCACCAGCCCTTCTTCAGAACATTCCTGCTCCCTTACTTCCTTTGTCGTCACCGACTCGTGGTGGACGTTCGACATCTCGGGGAAGGGGGCGTGGTGGCCGCTCTCGACCAAAATGTTCTTTCTGTGGGCGAGATGGCCACTTTGAGGCGACCTGCTATCGGAAGCCTGGTAATCATCCTCGTCCGACTGCCGATGTTGCTGATGACAGCCCCTCCGTCTCCCAGGCCGATCTTGACGCACTCCGTCTACAGTTCCAACAGCTTAAAGGGATGATATCCCCACCTACCTCCGTCGCCTCCGTCTCAAATCCAGGTATAACCTGTCTCTCAACAAGTCCACGCTGGATAGTGGACTCTGGTGCTACTCATCATATCACCTCGCTACAGCCACCAAAGTATTTAAATACTCATCCAAAGTGTATTACTGTGGCCAATGGGGTGACTGTTCCGATCTCCGGTTCTGCCGACCTCTCTCTTAGCCCCTCCATCTCTCTCCGCTAGGCTCTTCATGTTCCGGGATCCCAGTTCAACTTACTTTTTGTTAGCCGTCTTACTACTGACCTGGATTGCTCCCTAACATTTACATCATCTTCTTTTCTATACAGGATCGGCGGACGCAGACTACCATTGGTAAGGGACAACTGCATAACGGGCTCTACCTTCTCGACGACTCTCCCACTATCCTCTGATCGGTCTCCTCTACTGAGTGGCATCAGCGTCTTGGACATGCTCCCCTCCCAGTCCTCTAGAAGGCACTTCCCGATGTATCTTTTCCTGCTTTCAAATGTGATTCTTGTATTTTAGGCAAACAACCGCGTTCATCCTTTCCTGCACATTGTACTCGGAGCTCTGCTCCTTTTGATCTATTACATTCTAATATATGGGGACCATATAAAGTTATTAGTTTTTCTGGATTTTGATATTTTATCACATTTATTGATGACTATTCTCACTTGGTTATACTTACAACACGATCGCTCTGAGCTCCCTCGTATCTTTCGGGCGTTTGTTCTAGAAACTCACACACAATTCTTCACTACCATTAAAGCGCTACGTACCGATAATGCTCGTGAATACACAAGCAACGAGTTTTCCAATTTATGTTCTGAGTTCGGGATTATTCACCAGACTTCATGTCCCTACACCCCACAACAAAATGGTGTTGTTGAACGGAAGAACCGACACTTGCTTGATGTCGCCCGCTCTCTCATGCTTCACATGAACGTCCCCAAAGTTTATTGGAAGTTTGCGGTCTCCACAGCCTGCTTTCTTATTAATCGTCTTCCATCCTCCGTCCTCAACAATGCCACTCCCTTCAGCCTCCTCTTCCCTTCTACTCCGGCCTTTCCCCTCACACCTCAAATCTTCGGGTGCACGCGCTACGCTCATATCCTGGAACCGTCTACGGACAAACTGGATCCCAGGGAGGCCAAGCAAATTTTCGTTGTCTATTCACGTACACAGAAGGGCTACGTTTGCTATTCTCATACCACCCAAAAAGTCTCTGTGTCGCCTGATGTTACCTTTCAGGAGGATCAGCCATTCTTCTCTGCTCTAGTACCCACACTTCCACCAATACCTCTCCCGCAGCCTGTCCTCCGACCTATCATTCCCGTTCACACACCGGTTCTTCCTTCCCCAACCCATGCTCCTGCCCCCTACAAGCCACCCCTTATCCGTGTCTACTCTCACTGCACTCCTACTCCTGTTACCCCTGCGCCGTCGGCCTCGACCTCGGGTACTCAGCGTCTGGCTGATCCGATAATAGAATCAACTGCTCATCCTATGGCGAACTATGTTTCCCTACATCGCCTCTCTCCCCAACTCCAGACACTTGCTACCTCTTTGTCCACAATTGCTATTCCTAACTCTGTGTAGGAGGCTCTGCAACATCCTGGCTGGCGCGCCGCCATAGAGGAAGAAATGGCTGCTCTTTGGGCTAACAAGACATGGAATCTGAAACCCCGTCCTCCCGGACAGAAACCGGTTGGGTGTAAATGGGTTTTTGTTATCAAGCATGCTCCTAATGGCACAATTGACCGTCTGAAAGCTCGCTTGGTTGTTCGTGGCTACACTCAGCAATAGGGTATCGACTATGAAGAGACCTTCTCTCCGGTGGCTAAACTCAACATTGTTCGTGTGCTTATCTCCGTACCTGTACATCATCGGTGGTCCTTATTTCAGCTGGATGTTAAGAATGTTTTTCTTAATGGCGATCTCCATGAGACTGTTTACATGGAGCAACCTCCCGGGTTTGAGACCACTGGGGAATCTCTGGTCTGTCGTCTATTGCAATCTCTTTATGGTCTCAAACAATCACCTCGAAACTGGTTCGACAAGTTCAGCAAGGCTCTTCGGGAGATTGGTTTTACTCGGAGCTCGGCAGAGTTCTCCTTGTTCACTCGCCAACAGGCAACAGGAACAGTTATTCTTTTGATTTATGTGGATGACATCATAATTACTGGAGACGATGCAAAAGGAATACAGGCGGTCAAACAACATCTTAGCTCTGTCTTTCAGACAAAAGATCTGGGTCACCTTCACTACTTCCTAGGTCTGGAGGTCGCCAGAAGACCAGATGGCCTTGTCCTCTCTCAGCTAAAGTACTGTCTCGATCTTCTTCATGATGCGTGATACTCAGGCTGAAAACCAACTAACACTCCAATAGATGTCAATCACAAACTGTGTGCTCAGGCCTCCGACTCGGATCTGCTACTTCAGAACCCAGAATACTATCGTCGTCTTGTTGGAAAATTAATCTATCTAACGATCACAAGACCTGATATAACATTTGTCGTGGGTATGGTCAGCAGATACATGCACTCCCCTCGAAGATCTCACCTTCAGGCCGTCGAAAGAATTCTTAGATATCTCAAAACAGCACCTGGTCAGGGACTGGTTTATAAAACATCGTCTTCAACTCCAAAATTAGTGGCATACTCTGATGCTAATTATGTCGGGTCCCTGGACGATCGACGGTCAACCAGTGGTTTTTGCACATACTTTGGAGGACACCTGATTACCAGGCGAAGTAAGAAACAAGTTGTTGTTGCGCGATCTTCAGCTGAAGCAGAATACCGGGCAATGGCATCTGTGGTCTCTGAACTCACATGGCTTGAGAGCCTCCTGACTGACATTGGTGTAAAACTTCCTTCACTAGCTCTCCTTTTGTGTGATAGTCAAGATGCTATACACATTGCCAAGAACCCGGTCTTCCACGAAAGAACAAAGCACATTGAAGTAGATTGTCATTTCATCCGGGAAAAAGTTCAAATGAAGAAGCTAGAGTTAAAGCATATTCCAGGTACCGAACAAGTGGCAGATGTCCTCACAAAGGCCCTATCCAGTACTCTCTTCTATCAATGCCTATCCAAGCTTGGCTCATACGACTTGTACGCTCCAACTTGCGGGGGAGTGTTGGAAAAGCCCATGTAGAGGGCCCGTATTTAGGCCCATCTTTTCTTCTCTTCTTTAGTTCCACATCTTGTATAGGAATTCTTCTCTCTTTCTCCCTCCTATATATATGTACTCTTTGTAGTTAGACACTCAAGAAAGATATACAAGTTTTAACTTCGACCTACAAGATTGATAGATTTTTTATAAAAGGAAAGCTGGAAAGTGGCATCTAGGAGCTCAGCTATGTCACCACCAAAGATCAGGTTGTTGACTGTTTGACGAAGGGGCTCAGCTCAAATGATATGATAAGGAATTGTGACAAGATGGGCTTAGTCAACATCTTACGCCCACCTTGAGGAGTGTTGGTGTGTATTAGAATAGTGGTGTGCGTTTAGGAGTAGTGGTGTGCATTTAGAAGTTTGTAGATATATATATATAACTATATATATACATGTATGTATTTGTTTGAGTAATAAGAAGATGCCCTAATTCTACACTTCTATAAATATTTTATTGCTGATTTTTCAAAGTAATTTCTCAATTGTTTTCATCATTTAAAACGAATTTTTAAAGCTTGTATGAAATAATATTCCAAATGATATGATAATTCACCAAATAAGCAACAATAAGCAAAATTGACTTCAAATATGAGCTTACACAAGAAATATGAGATCTGGGCTAAATAAATGCCGATTTCAGGGGCTGGCAGCCAATCTGTATTCACCCCCCTCCCCTCTAAGGATGCCTAGCGATCCAATATTTAGTAGTCAAAATTTGTGTGGAATTACAACAGATCTCATATTTCTTGTGTAAGCTCATCTTTAAAGTCAATTTTGCTTATTGTTGCTTATTTGGTGAATTATCATATCATTTGGAATATTATTTCATACAAGTTTTTTCCATTAATAATTCTGCGTGTAAGGTTTCCTTTGTCTACCATTTAATTAAAGTACTTTCTCTTTAATTTAATTGGATCTTTCTTGTGTCGCTAACGCCTAACCACAAACATGAATCCTTGTAAACTATTAATAATTTCATAAATTATTGTGATTATTCTTTGAACCATTGCTTGAGCATCGCATCATTTTCAATTCCTGACATCACCACACCAACACCAAATCATTAGTGTTTCATAAGGGCACAATTTCACACACTACGTTTGTTCTGCGTCAAAAATTCTATGAAGCAGTGTTAGTTAGGATTAAAGGAAATAATAATCAAATGAAACAATTCAAAGATGAATTCATTGTTTGTGAATATATCAAACTATTTCCTGAAGAATTTCCAAGCATCCTAATGTGATAGAAGTGGAATTTGGAATAGATTTGGTTGAAGGGGTAAGGAAAATAGTGAAGATATCATATATTGGCTACAAAGGAAATGACTAAACTAAAAAGTCAATTAAAAGAATGAATGGACAAGAAGTTTATGCAACTAAGTTCCTATTGATGGGAGCTCCAATATTGTTTATTGAGAAAAAAGGAAGACAGTTCGTCGAACGCAGAGTCGGGAAAGAAGCCAGCGCTGAGACTAGTAAATTAGTCAAACACTGCTCGAAGAAAAAAATTAGTCGAACGCAGAATGAAGCGGGTTAGTCGAACGAAGAATAAAATTAGTCGAACACAGAATGAAGTGGGTTCGTCGAACGATGAAAGAAGTTCGTCGAACGCAGTTCTTCCCTGTAAATCGACAGTGTGGCGGGACTGCTTTCGGCGCAAGTTGTTGAAAAGCTGCAGGGGACCACCAATCTCTCCCATACCTCTCGGGAGATCAAATTAGAGCCGTTGGAGATAGGAGAGGTATAAAAGAAAGAGTTAGGGCACTTTCAAAGGGCTGGCTGGTCGCATGCAAAAATATATTTCTCCATTGACGACTGCTGCTCTCGTTTTCCTCCTTCCTGCTCACTGAACAAGAAGAAGAAGCTGAGAGAAGAAGATAGCTCCTCCACCAGAAGGAGCATGGTGATCTTCCATCCTTCCTCTGAAGACGAAGATCAGATAGTAGCTGTCATCATCATCTCAGCTACAAGGAAGCACATGGTGTGCAGTAACTTCAGGAGATTTCCTTCAACAATTATCTGCTGTAGTAAGATTTAAACTCACTTTTCTGTAGGGCAACTTGCCTGAGGTTGTAGGACCATTTGGTCTGAGATTGTAGGAACCTTTGGGTTCTGAGTTGTAGGGATTTATTGCCTGAGCTGTAGGAGGAGGATTCCTCTGAGGTTGGAACCTTTGGGTTATGAGTTGTAGGGTTGAAGGCCTGAGTTGTAGGGCTGAAGGCCTGAGTTTGTAGGATCTGTGTGATTTGAGTTGTAGGGCTTTATTGCCTGGGATGTAGGAGGATTCCTCCGAGGTAGGACCTGGAAGGGGTCTGAGTTGTAGGATCAGGTGCTGATCTGAGGTAGGGTTGCTTAGCCTGAGGTAGGGTTTGGGAAAACCAGAGAGATCCTGAGGGATCTGTGTAGTAAGCTCTTGGAGCTGAGATTGGAGGAGTTGACCCTGTCTAACACACTGTTAGAAGGGTGAAGGGGGAAAGTGGACTACCCATAGACACACTGTCTTTGGGGAACCACTATAAATGATTGTGTGCTTTCTGTGTGTTTGATCATTTGCTTGCTCTAAACCAGAAAACAGATAGACTAATTAAAAGAAAGCCAAAAGAGACCTATTCACCCCCCCCCCCACCTCTAGGTGATTTTGACTACAACATTAATAAACTTACAGATGCCCAAAAGATAAGCAATAGGTTATTCGTGCATACCATTTTCCCCATTACTACAGAAAGAAATTCTTACTGTTTTCGTCAAATGCTACTTTGACAACACCTTTCTATTGCTTGATCAATGCAACAACATTCAGCCCAGGCTGTAAAAAAATTGGGAATTCCTTACCTATAATAACTTAGGTTTATACTAATTGTCTAATTTGTACTTACCATGAAAAGATATACATGCTTAAGAGTTTATGGAATTTGTGCTTATAGTTTTTACACTAAAGTTACTACAGATCGGTAAAGTAATTCAAGCAAGAAAGATTAATTATTGCTTACAGGTTAATCTTCTCAAAGTGATTACAGGATTGGCATAGCTAATACCTAGTTTGCACCTACTTTCATGTCAATCAAACTTTTTTGTTATTTCTTACTTTTAATGTATTTTATCTCACTTTATCTCATTATTTGTCAATTAATACTTCGAATTCCTATCTATTATAGAGCAATTCATATCTGACTTTATCTCACGATTAATACTTTGATTCAGCATCATGCACTTTCATACATGTCAATTAATACTTTGAATTCTTATCTACTTAAGCACTAATTTCTCGTGAAATGGAGATTTTAATCCTTAATGCAAGAGCCTTTTCTCCAATTAATTTTGGTTTTGCCTAAACTAAGCATTTCTTGTATGGAAATTGGTACAGGAAAAGAATATGAGAGACATTCTGATGATTATTACAGTCGAACAACAGTTACTCTTGATGGGTCTCCCTTAATCTATAGGAATTTCGGGCTGCAAATAGCCGGAATTCCCATTAACCCCACTAACTTAGTGGGGATTTTGGAGCACTCGTGCGATCACCGCGCGCGATCTACACGTGATCCATGCACCCAATTGCCGCCATCGCACCAACCGTCCGCGACCGGCCGTCCAGCCGACCACCGCAGTTACTCATGGTTGCACCCATGCGGCAGCAAGAGCCCGAGGCCGGTCTCCCAGCTGGCCGCCTCCGCACCGTGCTGCTGCTCGCCCGCGGCCTCTCGGCCCGCGAGGCCAGAGACCGCTCACCCTCGGTCGCAAGGCCCATGGCTGTGAGGCTCGCGGCCAGCCTCCCGACCGGCCTCCCTCCTCCGTGGACGGCCTCCCGCTGCCAGTGACTCGTCGACGACCACCACCGTTGGTCGACCCTTTTCCATCGTCCGATCGTCCCCACACAATCTCCACCGTCCGAAGAGCGAGTAACAGCCCGCATAACCACCTGCGTAACCACCCAATATGGGGGTGCGAATAACCGTGTGAGTGTGCGCGTAGAAATATTATAAAAATATTTGCCATAAATCATAAAGTTTCGGCCTGCGAATATAAATTAAGGTGGTTACGGTCTGAGGATAAGCGTGTGACCTCCGTAACCACCCTTGGGGTCTATAAATAGGACCCAGGGTCTCCTTCATTTCCATCTCCTCCTCCGATTCCGCCTCTTACGCAAGTGAGAGCTCCTCAAGGAACCCGTTGAAGATCTCCTTCGTCTTCGAAGACTCCTTCGAAGATCTTCGAGCGCCTTGAAGATCATTCGATGGCCTTCTTCCTCCTTTGAGCGCACCGCGGCAAAGCACATTCCGCCAAAACAAGCAATCCACACACAGTACACTCATCACTCACAACACCATCAACCCAGCAGCAAGCCTTCCGAACAACAACTCCACCGCTCCAGATTCCTCTACACACTCCAAGAAACAAGCCGCAGACACTGAGACATGCAGAGCGTGCCCGCTTAGCTTCAGATAACTAGTAGAAGAAGTCAAAGATCCCAGAGTGCAGTGCTCTCCACTACAACAAGAAAGAGACTTAGCTTCGCGAGCTGTGGCCTGTCACCCTCTGAGCACATCTCTCTCTCTCCCCCAACGATTGTAACGAGGAGCGGCCTGTCGTCTTCGCCTTCTCTCAAAAGCATTGTACAACCAAGAATAGTGAAGTTTGGTCGGCACAACCCCGACCGCGTGGTTTTTCACCTCTTTCTGAGGTTTTCCAGATTAAAAAAGTCTCTTGTCAACCATCTCATTCTTATGGACTGTGTGTGTGCTCGACCGCTCCCGGGCTAAGACTGTGCAATTTAGACCGATCTACAGGAGCCTCGAGTTGGCCGCAACAGTTTGGCGCCGTCTATGGGAACAGGTTCCCAAAGCTCTGGAGATCCGGAAGACAGTTTCCTCTGAATAGCGATACTCGCGACAAGAGACCATGGCAAGAAGAAGCCCTCACACAACACAAGGATCAGTCCGCAAAGGACGCATCGACCATGGTCCTTCCCACTCCCTCATTAGTGCACCTCGACTGGAGGAGACAGTGATCGCGCCCATGAATGCACTAACAGGGCCCGTCGTCCAGATAAAAGAGCAGCAAACTGAAAAGCTGAATCTCTTGATAAACATGGGAGCGGATTGTGACACACTAATTTTCCTTGTATTTGGAGTGCTGGAAATGTCAAGGCAAGAGGTATTAGGAAGCTAACGCGAGCGGTTGAAGTTAACCCTGGCGGTAGCCGTCTAGATGACATGCCCTTGTCGTCGAGATAGTTTTGTCGTCGAGATAGCTTTGTCGTCGAGATAGTTTTATCGTCAAGATAGTTTGTCGCCGAGAAGCTAGAGTCGAGCGCTAGTGTTAACGCTGGTGGTAGTCATCTAGAAGACATTCCCTTATCATCAAGAAGTGTTGCAGATAGGTGTATCGTCGAGAGGTAGCGCTGAGCGGTAGCGCTAATGCTGGCGGTAGCCGTATCATCTAGATTGTCTAGACGTTTGGACGACATAAGACAGAGCATTTAAGCGTTGGAGTTACCACAGCGCGACAGCGCTAACACTAGCGGTAGTGCACGGAAACAGATCCGTAAACAGTGATTTTTGGTCGTTCGATCTTCTTAGAACTTGATCTGATGACTCTAAGTGTTGCGCCCATGAACCCAAAATAGGGCAGAGGGGGTTTTCCCTGTCATTCTCAAGTCTTTTTGTCCTTGATTGCTAATTTGAGCGTGAGGGCTCGGAGGAGGAAGAAGAAAAAGTTTTTGCCATTATTGGAGCTTCGGAGCTTTGTTTGACGATCCTAGACCTGCATCGTGGAGAGGGATTGAAGGCGCACATTTCCATTCATGATATTCTAGATCTCCATGGCAAGGAAGAGATTGATCAAGGTGATAACCCTCTTCATCCCGGTCTTAGGATGTGTGCATGATATCTTTTCTGATTATGCCTTCTTTTCTTGCAATTTCTGGAACCGAATCTCTCACGTGAGAGGGATCCGAGTTGCCTTGGTTCAAGAGGAACCACCGGGCCGATTGACTCGATCCCCGACAATGTTTGCATTAGAAATCCTCTCCGTTAGTGGATTACGCATTGTGTGTGAAACTAAAATCACGATCGGTGGTCTGATTCGGTTATGTTGCTCGACGTGCATATTGGAAATTTTGTTAGAAATCTGATTGCGACAAAGACACCATTGTGATGCCCTTATTTCAGTATGTGAATGAATGTTGGCGTAGGGCAGAAAAATGTGTGAGATGAATGTTTGAGGAAATGTGAGTACCCATTTAATGTGTCATTTGGGAAAATGTGAGTGCCCTGTTATTGTTTCATTGGGGGAAATGAGAGTATCCATTAAGGGAAATGTGAGTACCCATGTTGTTGTGTCATTGGGGAAATGAGAGTACCCATCAGTTAAATACGAGTACACATGTTATTGTGTCGTTGGGTAACTGTGTGTACATATTAGGGAAATGTGAGTACCTATGTCATTGTTGTGCTGCGATGATGTGAAAAGTGCGATGGTGTGTTAGAATCACGTTATAGGGTGCCTTGGATGAAAATAGGTTTGCATTCATGCTGCATAGATAGGCCCCATTACTTATTTTCTCAACATAGAAATGTGGACTATTCTTGTGACACCTTTACTTACTTGTTTCTATGTTGTTTTGGCCTATTTACATTTGTATACGAAGTGCTGACTTGTAGGTTAGTGTAGTTCTCTGGGCTTTGCTAGGATGGCCGAGAGGAGGGGGTGTTGTTATGTAGTTTGTGGTCAGCACTGGCTAACCCTTGTTATACCTCTTCTTCTGTGATGGTTGTAGGGCAAGGATCGCAAGATGGAACCAGCTCGCCTGCCAAAAAGGCCTAAGCCTCAGGAAGTATACCTCCTCCTGCTTGTTTTTCATGTTTCTTTTACTTTGTTCCGGCTTGCACACTGAGGTAGCATAGGGTTGCTACTATGTTTTGATTATGTATGGTTTGGAAGTTGATTTGAACTTTTATGATGTAAGGCCTTCAGGCTAAGGTAATCCTATAAAGATGTGGAGAGCTTCCTAGTTCAGTTTCTTTGTTTCCACTGTCTTTAGTTTGTATTTTGAGATGGGTAGAAGTTCTTATATAACTTTATAATACTAAATCTGTGGCGAATATTTGATGTGGGTTCCAGGTCAGACACATATTATATGGTTATTGTAGGAAGGTGTTACAATTTGGTATCAGAGCTAGGTTGGTGTCTAGTTTGTGAAAATGTGGTCGATTTAGTGTAATCAGATCACGTATGGAGGTTGTCCACATATGAGTATTCTAAGGGACCATGAGTGTCCCTGTGCTCTAGTCGTGCGAATAGGACTTCATTTATTTGTTGCTTTGCTTATGCTAGGATGGAGGTGATGATGCAGGGAAGTTGAGGCAGCGAGAGGACCGCTCGCCAAGCAGTGCTACTACTCCGGGTCTCATGAATATGAGTGTGTCCCTGATAGATTTCTATTGCATACTACCAGAGGCAATGATGACGGCCCAAGCTGCAGCGGTACCATAAGTTGTGACACCTATTGTGCAGGTTAAGGCTCCTGCTACCCCGGTTGTGACACCGGTCACACCGGAGGGAGAAGTAAGGTAGGTAGAGCCGTTAGCTGAGAGAGCGGTTGGGCAAGGGGATCGACAAATGAAGTACTTTATGAGTTTCCATTCTCCGACATTCAAGGGAGTCAGCACTCCGATGGATGCCGAGAACTAGTTGGCGGGGATTCAGGAACTTCTAAAAATGGCTGAGACCCCAGAAGACAAGCAGCTCCTGTTTGTGGCTTTTATATTAGAATATGACATCAAGCTGTGGCAGGTGAATCATAGCGGTCGTCATTTCCCTGGACGCGGCCCGTCCATGGGAGAGTTTGGGAGCGCTTTACTGAAGTGTTATATCCCCTCTTCGACGAGGTTAGTTCTTCAGAGGCAGTTCCTGCACTTGGTGCAGCTTGAGAAGATGGTAGATGAGTACCTGCATGAGTTTACACGATTGGGTCATTACGCGAGGATGGCCATGGCGGCTGATGAGGAGAGGGATAACCTCTTCTATCAAGGATTGAGTGAAAATCTAAGGCAACCACCTATAGCCTTAAAGAATGTGGGTTTCAATGAGCTAGTTGAAGCTGCTCAAACATTGGAGAGCAACATGGAGAGAACTGAGCGTTGTAAAGATTTAGAGGCCAAGCAAGGAGAAGGGAAACCTTCTCAGTCTTAGTGGAAATTGGAAGGGAGCCGGTGGAAGAAATAGCCCCATCCCTTTAGGCCTGATGAGAAAAGTGGTGTATCTTCTAGGGAGTTCCGTTCCAAGGGATCTTTGACATGCTATCAGTGTGGCAAGCCAGGCCACATAGCTCAGAATTGTGTTGAGGGTGGTGTTGGGCCAGAGTAGAGGCAAGAGCAATAATTGTATTCGGGTCCCAGTTATGCGAAGAAAGGGAAAGCGGAGGAGTCGAGTGCCACACGCTTCCCTCCAATGCAGCCTAAAGTATACAACCTTGGGAAGTAGAAAGTGATTCGTCAGCCCGATGTGGTGACAGGTACAAAAAGTTTAAGTTTCGTTCAGTAGCTTAAAATAGTTTGCAACCTTTTGTGTTTTGTTGTGTGCGTGTTTAGGTTTCGTGCTAGTTTACAGCTATCCCTCCAGAGTGTTATTTGATATGGGTGTGTCACACTCGTTTCTCACGGAAAGCTTTATCCGTAGAATCAGTGTTGAGACCATCGAGGCGGAGGTGGAGCTTAGCGTGCGCATGCCAAATGGGTCTTTCATGACCACCGGAAGGAAAGGATGCATTGTTTTGAGAATAGAAGAATTTCACGTCGAGTTGGTAACAACAATTCTACCACTAGTAGTATTCGGCGTTATCTTGGGGATGGACTTGCTCGCAGAGAAGTGGGCCAGTATTGATAGTTTATTGAATGTAGTGACCCTGTGGAGTGAATGTAGATCGGAGGTCAAGTCAGAGGGCCTTAATGGAGTGGCTTGCTTACTGATTTCAGCCATGCAGTTGGTGTGTGCGGTGAACCAGGGAGGTGTAGCATTTGTGGCTTTGTTGGAGACGCACTTCGCAAAGTTGGCAAGTACAGAAGTGCCAGTTGTGGCAGAGTTCGAAGATGTATTCCCTGAGAAGCTTCTTGTAGCACCTCCTCAGCGTAAGATTGGCTTTACGATAGAGTTGGTACCAAGTGCAAGGCCAGTGTCACGTCCTCCATTTAGGATGACACCGAAGGAACTAGCCGAGCTCAAGGTTTAGTTGCAAGAGTTGCTAGAGTAGGGGGTACATTAGGCCCATCTCTTCATCGTGGAACGCACCATTGTTGTTCATAAAGAAAAAGGATGGTAGTATGCAATTTTGCATAGACTATCGTGAGCTGAATATGTTGAAAATTAAAAATAAGTATCCAATTTTGTGAATCAATGATTTGTTCAACCAGTTGGTGAGGTCGGTGGTGTAGTCCAAGTTGTACTTGAAGTTGGGGTACTATCAGTTGAGGATTCGAGAAGAGGGCATTCCAAAGACAACATTTGGGATAAGGTACGGTCACTTCGAGTTTAAAGTGATGCATTTTGGTTTGACGAACATATCATCAGTGTTCATGGAGCTGATGAACAGATTTTTTTGACAATACCTGGATTCAATCGTGGTAGTATTCATTAATGATATCCTTTTGTATTCAAAGTCGAAGGCGGAGCATAAGAATCACTTGAGAGTGGTCTTGCAGTGCCTGAGGGAGTACCAACTTTATGCTAAGTTCTCGAAGTGCGAGCTCTAGATTGAGAGGGTGGCGTTTTGGGTCATATGGTCAGTAGCGATGGGCTAGTGGTGGATCTGACGAAGATGTTAGCCATTGGAGATTGGCCTGTATTGAGAACCGTGGAGGAAGTCAGGAGTTTCCTTGGACTAGCCGGTTATTACAGCAGGTTCAATGAGAACTTTTCATAGATAGCATTGCCCCTCACCTCTCTTACTTAAAAGGATCAGAAGTTTGTGTGGACGCTGAAGTGTGCCCATGCATTTAAAACACTAAAGGAAAGCTTGATGTCTGCTCCAATTCTAAGTCTTCCCAGTGGGATCGAAGGGTTTCAGATCTTTAGCGATGTGTCTGGTTGTGGGTTAGGTTGCGTGCTGGTGCAGCATGACAAGTTAATTTCTTATGGTTCTAAGCAGTTGAAGCCTCATGAGAGGAAATACCCCGTCCATGATTTGGAGTTGGCGATAATGACTTTTGCATTGAAGTTGTGGCGACACTACATGTATGATGCGAAGGTGGAGATCTTCATGGACCATAAAAGCCTGAAGTATCTCCTAGATCAGAAAGATCAAAATATGCGGCAGTGTAGGTGTAAAACTCCACCTCCCGGTAATTGAGCACGTCCGAGGGGAGTTTTATGCCCAGAACAGCCGCATTGTGGTAGAGCCAACTCACGGGCTAGAAACAACCACAGGATGCCTATTCTTCCAGCAATTTCCAAATGTCACAGAACAACCAAAATATATAAGGAATATTAAGCAAAAAGTCCATATCACATTACTAGATATAGTAGTCCACAAGAATATGATAATATAAACTAACGAATCCAATACATGTCCAAAATAAAATACAACTAGAGTAATGTAGAAGATCTCTAATGTCTCAGATCTGCTGCGGAAGGGACCAGTACATGCGCATCGTCACGTCAGGCTCTACCTCTCTGGCCTGGTGGTCCTCCTACTCTAGGTGTTGCTGCTGCTGCGTCGGCACAGTTCCCTAAAATGATGTGGACCATTGATTGTTAGTCAAAAAGACTAAGCGGTTTCGGCATCTGATCCCTCGGCCACTCCTAGGCACCGAGCGGGAGGATGGATTTGAAAGGTACAATATATGCAGTAATAATAATACAAGCAGGTGACATATGAGGTAATGTATTTTGTGGTGTCATCTATAGATATATATCAAGTAATTGTACATGTATGAATAGTAAGTAATTTGTTGTTCTCAGCAAGTGAATATTTAATCTACATCAATGGGTAAACAAGATAATAAGCTACCATGTATAATCATATAATAAAAGATAATAATTAACTTAACTTATAAAAATGCCCATATAGATTTATAAGTTAAGGGTCGTTCTAACAAGTAAATTAACTCATCATATAAAAGAGCTCATACTAATTTATATGATGAGAATCTTGGTGAAGGTTTATGATAGGTATGCCATGCTATGCTATGATATGATGACTCACCATGCACTTATTCACACACGCTACTCTATGTCGATATATGTTGGGAATAGTGCCCAGCAGTGTTATTGATTTGAAGAAGTGCTCAGCTCAATGATAAGTGCAAATTGTATTTAATGTCCTATCTAGTTCATGCTTGCAGAGATAAGACAATATGTCAAGTAATTTAGTTATTTCACTAAGTACAATATCGTCGAAAAGGACTGGACATATCGTCGACAAAGTATATTTTTCGTCATAATGATGGGCAAAGCAAGGTAGAAGGACCATGGCGGTTATCGTCATAATAACGGACACATGATGATATCATCGTGAAAGAAGAAGGCTTGACGTCGAGAAGGATAAGTGATGCGATGATTCGGCAAGTGCACCGGTCGCGCAAGTAATAATAATGGGGAAAATCCCCGAGTGTCGGTCTCTTGAGGAACACAGTAAGGTGGAGTTAGGTTTCGAGGAAGGACTTGAGATTGAAGTCCTTAAATCGGATGGAATGCGGGGGAGTTGGGTTGGTTTTTGGAAAATAAAATAAAAGCTATCAACTACTCCTATGCAATGCCGCTATGCAATGCTTCGCTTGGAGGGATGGAGACTAGGCAGGCCTTGAGCGCGCTGCGTCGAAAGGGTGGATGGACGAGTAGGCAAGCGAAATCGAACTGTGCAGGCCTTGAGCGCACTGCTTCGTTAGGCGGGATGGAATACGGGCCGCGATGCCACGCTTCGGTAGGCGGATGGACGAGTAGGCTAGCGGAGTGAGGGTCGCAAGCACCTCTTCGACAAGCACGCCACTAGCAATTGCTAGTGCGGCACACGAACGTGACGGCGGAATGGAAATGGACGGCGGCGCACCTCAAACAACTCAAATAGATAAATTACACAATCACATAGACATGAAATATATATGTAAATATAACTAATTCAAGTGCCACTTCATCATCATGATTAGATCTAGCTACAAATACATCAAAAAGAGAAGAATAAGGCAAGAAATCGACCGAATCCGAAGTCTCGTTGTAGATTCACGGTTGGAATCACCGGGTTGTCAATCCGCGTCCAAGCTCGGTCCGCAACTACGTCCGGGGTAGAGAGAGCTGTCACGACTCTCCAATGGACTCGTCTTCTTCGTGTCACGATCCGGTAGAGGTTGCAAACTTCCTCTTGCTCGATGGAGATGGCGGCTAGATCTCTCTTTGAAGCTCTTGGATGAAGGAGGAGGCCGAGAGGAAACTCCGGCTCAAGATTGGCGTGAAGAACAAGCCCGGAGCACCTCCAGATGGTGGGCGGCGGTGGAGGGGCGAAACTGGCGCGGAACGGCGGAAGAACGGCGGAAAAATGCGGAAGATCTGACCTAAATCGCGAGCAGGTCGATTTATAGGCGCTGGAATAAACAGTGCGCACGGTCAGTGGCGCACGACCAGTGGTCGTGCGCACTAGAATTCGGTGATCGTGCGCTCTGCCTGGACGGAACCTGCAAAGACAGAAATTATGAAATAACATGTTCGCACGACCAGTGGCGCACGACCGGTGGTCGTGCGCACTATCGTAGGTGGTCGTGCGCACTGATTGAAACAGAACTCAAGAAATTGATGATAAGCGCGCACGAACAGTGGCGCACGACCGGTGGTCGTGCGCACTATCGTAGATGGTCGTGCGCACTGCACCAAACAGAACTCATAAAAAAGGGTTAAGTGCACACGATCAGTGGCGCACGACCAGTGGTCGTGCGCAATAGAACCGGTGATCGTGCGCAGTGTTCCTGTGCAGAATTGCACCGGAAACACCTGCACGACACCTGTTCCAGCGTACGACACCAGTCTAGCCACTGAAAGTGGGACTTAACATCGCAAGAAAACTAATAACAAAGAAAGATACGAAATAACACCAAAATGGGCCTAGAAGTGCACATAGCAAGTGATAACAACTATAAGCTAAAACAAGGCTAAAGTGCAGTGGAATGACTAGATAAACGGCCCAGATGAGTCCATATATGTGTATAAAATCGGGACTCATCACACCCCCAGACTTACCTGTTTGCGCGTCCCGAGCAAACAAATTCCATGCGAACGGGGAAAGAAAAGTAGATGGCTTAAAACTACAATACAGAGTACCATGCGAAGTCGCATGCTCACGTGCATAAGAAAAATAGTAGAAAAGATTTCTGACTATAAAAACAGTTTAAATATTTCTAAAAGAGTAAAAACATATTACAACTACTCAAAATGGTGAACTACGGTGAATCATTCGGTCACGCATACGGAGAAAGTAAACTAAACGCTGAGATGAGCATTGCTCAAGATTGGGGTGCCGGATAAACTCCACCGAAATCCATCGGTGTCGGTGACCATAGGCTTGCCCGGTCACATTCTCTCCACGGCACTGGTTTGACTCAAATGCGTGAATCAATAGGACTTTAGGTTTTAAATGGGGCTTGGGTTTAGGTGAGGTATACAATGATAAAGACGATGGTTCAAATACTAAACCCAAATGAGCTAATGCAGGAAACTATCCTCATTCACCACACAAACACGCGGGTACACAACACCCCCAGACTTGGACTTAACAGCATGGGTGCGTGCACCGCCTACTCCCAAACATAAATCTATACATAAAGATTTTCAATTAAACACTCCTTCTCTTTCCTTTCTTTTTAACTTCTTTTCTTTTTCTCATTTTTTTTCTTTTCTTATCATTTTCAGCAAATAAACAAAAGGACACATCCACATCTTCACAAACATATTACCACATCAACAACCCAACTCATGAAAATAATAAACAGCTAAAGCTCAGATTTGGGTGTGCGACTAGGATTGGCTTTTGGGCTTTGGTGAAATAAAAGTGGGGCTGAATCAAAGGACGGGTAGGCACAACTAGGCTAGCGAGGATATAGCGGTAGGGATAGGCACAAAGGCTCAACCGGGCCAAAATGATGGCCTAAATCACATTCACACAATTGACTAACCGTATACCCATGCTTCAAGAATCGCTTGGGGCAAGTTCTAGCCACCGAGAAAGATTCTCCTTTCTCCCGACTCAAGCAATACGAATCTAGCGATCGTTTACACACATCCCTATGCTACCGTTTGATTCACACCGGATTTACCATTTGAGTAGAGTAAACAACATTTACACTAATAGAGAAAAATATAAAACCATAGTATAAAAAGAAGTCTAATCTACACAAATTTCTATGCAACTGAGCACTCGACTAGGAGCACTACTAGAGTCAACATTTTACTCTGCTACATAGTCCTAAACCATCACCTAGACTTTCCCAAATAAGAAGAAGAATTAAATTCACAACAGAGCAAGCAAACAGATGAGTACGCGCTCAAGTGGGTGATGTGGTGTGCAATGAAAATAAACAAAACATTTTAAATGAAATCTTCTAGCATGCAGTGCAATAGTGCACGTGAGCGGGTAAACAAAACTACTCTCCCCCAGACTTAAACTAAACAATCCACAAAACATATGACATGAAAATCAGAATAGGGCTAGGGGAAGAGAGTACCCAATGCTCAGCAAGTGAGCATACCAGAAGACGCGTGCAAACTAAGACAACGCTGCAGCATCCGCCATCCAGAAAAAGATACCTGCAGGGGTCAGCTCCGCAAAAACAAAAGAAAATAGAAAACTGAAAAGAAATATTACTAACTAAACATGATTAGATGAAATAAAAAATGCAGAAAAGAAAGATAACTACTGGGGTTATTGTCATCCCAGCACGACTTATTCAGATTTTGTACAGTTCTAGCTTATAGGCCTATGAAAAGAAAAGTGCACAGGTAACTGTTCTAATATGCGCATCGGTAGCGGGTACCGATACGGAGACAGAGCAGTCACCCCTCTACCTAAATATAGATACCTGCTCCTCACAGGTAGAGGGTAGAGAATGTAAGAAAAGGAGGAGGCCTGGTCCTCACTCATCTCACAAAACACATCCTTGCCTAGCAAGGTATCATCAACAGGGAGGCAGCAGGAGGAAAAGGCAATGGGTGGAGCTTCCTCAATGGAGGGGGAATAAACCTCCTCACATGAGAGGATACTCTCATCATTGACTTGAGCAAAAAGCTCCAAGTCCTCCTGGGGCACCTGTAAAGACTCAACCTGCACAGGATCGGATATAGAAAGGGGATCAAGAAATAAAGAAGAGGAATGACTTAAATAAAAATCAATCGGGGGAGTGGTCCCGGTCTCACTCCCATCAGGTTGGGAAAGTAAAATAATGTTTGCATTGTCATCAATGCTACAAGGTTCGGCGGGGTCAACGGTGGCCAGGCTTAGGATTTGGACTTCATCCACCGGTGCTGAGGGAAACTCCTCTTCACCTAGAAGGTTGTCCTCCTCCATAAGAATAGGCGCAACACTGAGATCAACAGCCTCCTCCTGTGACACATCATCGACAATGTCGTCAGAGACGAATGTAGCATGCACAACAGGGGAAAGAATCGAATCCACTAGAGGTGATGGATGCACTGGAAGAATAGACTCAGCAATGTCGATGCCCAAATCAGCCACACATCTGGTGACTGTGTCAACGCCATACCCTTCAAGATGTGAAGGTGGCAAAGACACAAAACCGGATGTTGAAGGTGTGCCGCCAGAGTTAGGATTCGGGACGATCCGGATATCCGGCTCATCATCCTCATCCAATTGGCGACGAAAAGCAGCACAATCCTTCAGGGCATGATCTGTGCTCCGACAAAACTGGCACTGCCTAGCGGGCTTCTTTGGCACAGCGGGGGCTGGAGCCGAAAAGAAGTATGACGGTAAAGGCTCAGTAGAGTAGCCATAAGACTTACGCGCACCATATGGAGTACCAGACGAAGTCGGTGCTCCATATGCTGGGCTATAAGAATTATGCCTACTATTCTCCGTAGGGCATTCATCACTAGAGTGGGAGGTAGCTCCACACCAACGGCAACGGAAATTGAGATGTGCCCACATAGTGCGAAGATAAAACGATTCAAAATAAAAATGCTATTGTGCAAATACTAAACCAAATAGAAATTACTAAAGCAACCTGAAATAAAACAAGAAGAAGGAATAAAGAGAACAGAAATAAAAATAAAAGATGCAATTTACAAATGGAAGGGCTTTTCTCTCAAATTCTCCCTCTCCAGAAAACTCACACGACTGTGTTCCCCGGCAACGGCGCCAAAAACTTGATGCGATGATTCGGCAAGTGCACCGGTCGCGCAAGTAATAATAATGGGGAAAATCCCCGAGTGTCGGTCTCTTGAGGAACACAGTAAGGTGGAGTTAGGTTTCGAGGAAGGACTTGAGATTGAAGTCCTTAAATCGGATGGAATGCGGGGGAGTTGGGTTGGCTTTTGGAAAATAAAATAAAAGCTATCAACTACTCCTATGCAATGCCGCTATGCAATGCTTCGCTTGGCGGGATGGAGACTAGGCAGGCCTTGAGCGCGCTGCGTCGAAAGGGTGGATGGACGAGTAGGCAAGCGAAATCGAACTGTGCAGGCCTTGAGCGCACTGCTTCGTTAGGCGGGATGGAATACGGGCCGCGATGCCACGCTTCGGTAGGCGGATGGACGAGTAGGCTAGCGGAGTGAGGGTCGCAAGCACCTCTTCGACAAGCACGCCACTAGCAATTGCTAGTGCGGCACACGAATGTGACGGCGGAATGGAAATGGACGGCGGCGCACCTCAAGCAACTCAAATAGATAAATTACACAATCACATAGACATGAAATATATATGTAAATATAACTAATTCAAGTGCCACTTCATCATCATGATTAGATCTAGCTACAAATACATCAAAAAGAGAAGAATAAGGCAAGAAATCGACCGAATCCGAAGTCTCATTGTAGATTCACGGTTGGAATCGCCGGGTTGTCAATCCGCGTCCAAGCTCGGTCCGCAACTACGTCCGGGGTAGAGAGAGCTGTCACGACTCTCCAATGGACCCGTCTTCTTCGTGTCACGATCCGGTAGAGGTTGCAAACTTCCTCTTGCTCGATGGAGATGGCGGCTAGATCTCTCTTTGAAGCTCTTGGATGAAGGAGGAGGCCGAGAGGAAACTTCGGCTCAAGATTGGCGTGAAGAACAAGACCGGAGCACCTCCAGATGGTGGGCAGCGGTGGAGGGGCGAAACTGGCGCGGAACGGCGGAAGAACGGCGGAAAAATGCGGAAGATCTGACCTAAATCGCGAGCAGGTCGATTTATAGGCGCTGGAATAAACAGTGCGCACGGTCAGTGGCGCACGACCAGTGGTCGTGCGCACTAGAATTCGGTGATCGTGCGCTCTGCCTGGACGGAACCTGCAAAGACAGAAATTATGAAATAACATGTTCGCACGACCAGTGGCGCACGACCGGTGGTCGTGCGCACTATCGTAGGTGGTCGTGCGCACTGATTGAAACAGAACTCAAGAAATTGATGATAAGCGCGCACGAACAGTGGCGCACGACCGGTGGTTGTGCGCACTATCGTAGATGGTCGTGCGCACTGCACCAAACAGAACTCATAAAAAAGGGTTAAGTGCACACGATCAGTGGCGCACGACCAGTGTTCGTGCGCAATAGAACCGGTGATCGTGCGCAGTGTTCCTGTGCAGAATTGCACCGGAAACACCTGCACGACACCTGTTCCAGCGTACGACACCAGTCTAGCCACTGAAAGTGGGACTTAACATCGCAAGAAAACTAATAACAAAGAAAGATACGAAATAACACCAAAATGGGCCTAGAAGTGCACATAGCAAGTGATAACAACTATAAGCTAAAACAAGGCTAAAGTGCAGTGGAATGACTAGATAAACGGCCCAGATGAGTCCATATATGTGTATAAAATCGGGACTCATCAATAAGCAAGCGATATAGTCGAGAAGCAGCCTTGATGTCGAAAAGGCTAAAGAAGTGACTATCGACGTTATGAATATGTCATTGAGAGAATGAAGTGATTACGATGACAGCTAGCAGGGAAGAATATTACGACGACACATTCAGAGAAAGCATATCGTTGTATATGCAGGTGCAGCCAGGATATCATGTATCATCGAGATATCAGTATCAGAGGAAGAAGCAAGAAGACTTGAAGATCTATCCAAGTCTAAGACAACAACAAGCTTTGTAGTCTAGATGTTGTTCATATCGTCATAATGATGGAAATATCATCGAGATGGAATTCAAAAGTTGCGGACATGCTGTCACATATTTAATGTCGCCGCCTGATTGTCCAATCAGCGCGTGCTTCATAAGGAATGGATGACTGACATTAAAGGACATCATTGGCAACCGTTGAGCAGTTCCTCAGTCCTATAAAAGGGAACAATGGTTGCCCTAGGAAAAACTCTCTCGAACACTGGAGCGAAAAAGAATCCCGCATGTTACTCTTCATAACAATAGTATATTCTGCGGAGAAGAAGAAAAACAAGTAGAGAACAAGAATCAAGCATTCTCAGAAGAATCAGTCAATCAACATCGACTGAGAAGAAGCCGATCACCCGGCTAAAGAGGAGATTGAAGAAGGAGTTGTGCTGTTAAGATCACATTTTGAGCATCCTCTTCAAGTCTAGAAGCCGATCTCCATCAGGCTAAGTTGCCGATCTCCATCAGGCAGTAGAGCATATTGTAAATCTCTCTTGTAAGGCTTGCGGGCCAAGAACGTGTAAGATCTGGTTTCAGATCTAAGTGTCGAGCTTGAGGGCTTGAGACATGTGAAGGCTTGCGGGCTAGGGCAGAGGCTAGACTTGCGGGTCTGAGCTGGGTAAGGCTTGAGGGCCTGAGTGTCTAGCTTGAGGGTTGGAGAGATGTGAGGCTTGAGGGCCAGGGCAGTGGACTTGTGGGTCCAATATTGTCAAGCTTGAGGGCTTGAGACCTGTGAAGGCTTGCGGGCCAGGGCAGAGGCTAGACTTATGGGTCTGAGCATGGTAGGGTTTAAGGGCCTGAGTGTCGAGCTTGTGGGATCGGGTGCAGTAGGGGCTTGCGGGCTTATGTTGTAGGACTTGCGGGTCCGTGTTGTAAGGCTTGCGGGCCTGAAGCTTTGGCGGAGTTTGTCGAGCCTAGCACACTGCTAGGTAGGCGCAAAGGGAAAGTGGACTACTCAAGACACCCTGTCTTGAGGAACCTCTATAAGTTCTTGCTTATTTTCTGTGTTGTGCTCTCCCAAACTCTAAATCAATTATCCAGAAAATAAGAACACCTAAAGGGGACAAAACAATTTGAAAAACCTATTCCCCCCCCCCCCCCCCCCCCCCCCCCCCCCCCCCCGCGGTTGGGCCTCACTCAGGTTCACTGAATTTGACTTAATATTAATAAAATAATCATAATAAACATTAAAATAATAAAACGCAATCTCTCCCTCTCTCATCAATCCCGCACTCGTCCAGCTTCTCCCCTTCCTTCTCTTTCGCACTCACGCTCTATCTCCCTCTCTCTCGCAACGCTCCCCCCGATTGCTCTCCGGCGCCGCCTCCCCCCATCGACTCCGGCCAAGTGCTAACGACTCTCTGGCGCGCGTTCTCCGACTCACGGCACAAGAGATCCTAGGCTCGAGATTCATCTCCGCTTGGTACATCTTCTACGCCATTTTCCTTTTTTAGGGTTTCATATTCTCCGCCATTGTTGTCCAAGGAAGGAGAGCGTATACCTAGTTTGCGGAGAACCCTTGGATCTCCGCGGAGAACCCTGAATCCTTCTCTGTGGAGATCCTTTGTATCTCCACGGAGATCTCTTGGGTTCTCCGCGGATACCATGGGATTTCCAAGGAGCGCATCCAGCTCTCCGCGGAGAACCCAAAAGATCTCCGCGAAGATCCAAGGGTTCTCCGCGGATAACCCATTAGATTTCCGCGGAGAACCAAAGGTTCTCCGCGGAGATCCAATGGTTCTCCGCGGAGATCCAGTGGTTTATCGCGGAGATCCAGTGGTTCTCCGTGGAGAGCCACAGGTTTATGAGTTGCTTTGGCTTGTCTCCTGAAAATATCCTTCATGCCCTAAACATAGTATAAAGAACTACATCTTCATTCTTTTTCAAGTGATCATTCTTCATTGCAAAACCTGGTAAATCAGTTGTCTGTCTGTTCGTCATTAATTGCTAGATTGTCTGTCTGTTCGTCATTAATTGCAATGAATGGTATTTACCTTCTGCTGCGGGACATTGTGAAAACACAACGATCAGTAGAGACCCTCATTCATCGCTGCCCTGAAATTCCAACCGAATCGATTCCGACGCAAACACCTCCATTCTATTCGTCAGCATTTGACCACCCCACTAGTAGCCGTGCATTTGTGGCAAGCAATCTGGCACGTTGAACAAAATTCATGAGGATTGGATCAAAATACAACTGAAATTGATTGATGATGGCATGCGCCCTCCTATCCGAATCGATCCGCCAGTGCCACTGTGGAACAAGCGTCCTGACATGAATGCGTATCTGTTGAAACCATTGCTCGTGATCGATCCGGAATGGCAGTACGACGTCAATGTGGCAGCAGGTGCATGTCCATCTTGCAACAAAGTCGGCTTTCTTTCCCGCAGTGCCCCGCGAGTTGTAGATTGCATCGACACCACTGCATTTTCTATCAGTGCTCGATATGTGTGCAAGAAGTCGAACTCCTCCGGCGGCTGTGGTGCCATCTTCCATGTCATGGACGAGGCCAAAACCGAGAAGTTGATCCCGACACCCATCGTCCTTAACTATCCTGTGCAACTGTTCGAACAGAGCGCGCATGATAATGGTCTTGTTCAAATGGCTTACGACTTGTACACATCCCGTTTCGGCATTGCTGATGCCGCCAAGATGATTCGTTGTGACCGAACGACTCGATACATGCATCAAGCCTCACTATATCGTGGTCACATGTCGTGGTATTTGGATATGCACTTATGGGATGCAGAACTCGGGGAAACGTCATCGCAGCAGGATCCGGCAGTGTTCCCTGATTTTCCCTCATTTTTTCAGCATTGCAACGGGTACAACGGCACTCTCGGTCCAGTGGAATCAACGCTGACACGCCTAGTCCAAGACTGCATTGCTCGCCAACTTTCATTCTTCAACCGAATGGAAGGCGCCATAACTGGGACTCATCTCTCGGCTGACCATCATCACAATGTGCCGGGACGCATGAAATTGACGGATGAGTTCAATGGCAGGAAATTTTCCCCCGTTGATGGATTACACTCAGTCATGAACGAGCGCCAACAAATTCTTTCCCATCAATTCACAATGACAACGGGCAATGCGGAGCGTCGATTTGTTGGTCGGAGTTTGCAGAACCGGTACAACGCTTACGGTATTGATACTTCGTTGCTCATCATGTACCTTGACAAGTGCTGCGATGATCGGGAATGGATACAAGACTTCGACAACATCTTTGTTCTCCTAGATAATCATCACCTCATCACGAGGTACAGGGACAATTCGAACGACACAGATCGTGCCCGCCAGGAACAATTTATGGCTGTCGTGGCCGAAATCATTGTTGGCAATAGACATGCTTCAATGCGGGAAGGCTCAATCATTGAGACTGAATTGGATGCATTGTTGGATCGAATTAAAAAATGGGAAATGGAGAATGATGTGCAACCTTCGAAGCGCATCGTGACTACCAAACTTCTAGCTTGCCACGAGACGCAAAAAAAGCACATCAGAAATTGCTTAACGCCGCCAGCAGGCACGTCGAACACCGTCGTGGATCGCTTCTTTCGTTCAACTTTCCAGCTTGGATCAGGGAAGAACGAAAACTTATGGCGTCAAGGGCGAGCCATTTGCCCGGAGACTATGTCCCTGGATGGAGGGATCCTGCTGCTCCATGCCGTGGTTGCTCAAATCAACTTTCGCGGCGAACTCCAATTTGATCCTCGTTGGGCGTATTTGCCAATCTCGGGTATGCATATCATTCTCACTCAGTATCTCGCACTGTTTTCGACCGATGGCATTACTCCCTCACCTACATCTCTGTCGACAATGTTTCATATGCTGCCTCTCTCGATTGATGATTGCGACGGCGAGTTTGGATTGACGGTAGCGTTTGGACAATCCCTTCCTCAACTGCCAGAAATTCCTGCCGGGCAACTGGAATCCGTTGGAATGATCGCCGAATCAATAGCAGATAATGCAATTTGGTCGAGCCACACGTTCGATGCGATTATGAAGGATGCACTTGATGTTGCTGCAACTGCTGTGGAGAGGGCTCACGATGATAATCACATAGTTGCAGAAAACGAAGCTGCACAGCCGCACTATACCGAAGATGTCGATATAAGCAACACGCCACATTCCATTCAGTCCAGTCACAAGCGCCGAAAAACCGGACCAACATCGCATGGGCAAAGCTCTTCATCAAATCACCATAAGAAATCTCGCAGCCTCAACGCATTGGGCAATGAACGTCAATCGGCATTACAAGGTCTTAATCTCTGAGAAGCTGTGATGAGCACTTCACCAATGATCAACCCCCTCGAACGACGCTTACTCCGAATGGTTGCTCTCAAATTTCTTCAGCCCGATGAACTGCTGGATCTGAAAGATTTTCCCATTGAATCCTTGCATATTCCACAATTGCATCGAATATGGTCTGTTCTTGTCTCGGCTTTACATAGCACCAATTTCACTTTCAAACGGTTCATTCGGCCGAAATCAGAACAGGTTCTTAAACAGCACTTGGAGGATATGGTTGCCCAGGCTCGATTCAGATTGCCCATTCAACGAGCAGCGCCCAAACGCAGCATCATTACTGCCTTGAATCAGGATGCGTCATTGATTGCTCCAATGCAGGCGCGTGGTGATGATAGTTTCATGCAGTTGGAAGAGACTGTCACCACAACAATAACTAGAACCGTCACCTTGACAACCGGCGCCGATCACTGTTCAAGTCAACCTCGTGCAACAGATATGCAATCCGTGCCCGAACAAGTAATTGAAGGATCAACAGATGATATCATTGATCGACTTGTTCAAAAAGAGATTGATGTTGGGCATGCGGGCAATATTCACTGGACCAAAGTGGTCGCACCAGCTTACGCCCGCATTGCTGCGCGTCGTGAGGATCTAGTTCAAATGACCCACAAGGAGATTCAAAATCGTTGGGAGTATCTTGGACGTCTAAAAAGGAAAGGGGCATCAACCTCATCGATAACACCAGGTCGTCAGCACAGTTTGCAGTCACGTACCGAAGCCAAAAAGGACCTCAGTGATCAAGACTGCATCCACATTCCACCGTCTTTACTTGTTAAACAACCATTGCCAGCCGAAACTCCGACCACACAGAATTCAACTCAACCAGCATCTTCTGCGATCATCACGACGACGGAGGAACCTGCTAGGGGCAGCTCGTCCGCTGTCAGCGAGATTGGTTCTCGTCCTCCATTCATGGTCAATCAATAATTGCCTACTTTCAATCAAATAATGGAGGCCATCGTCCCCACCCCATCTATAAGGGAGCCGTTTTCTCAATCAGAGAAGGAGCTGCTCAATTACTTGCTAACTAGTTCAGCAGAGCGCTCCCATGTGAAATCGACGACTGGTGATCAAATGTCTTGGAAGAGCCTGGACAAGCGTTTCTTGTACTGGGCGCGAGTCGCACGGGTGTTGGGGATGAACCAGTTTCGAGTTCGATCTGATGTGCAGCTCAAGCAAAAGGTGAAGGATAATAACAAAAAAAGAGCTTGCAATAGTCTGTGAACCCCAGAAAAGCATGTTTTTTATTGTTTTTTTTATTGTTTAAATATGTAATTTTGTCCTCTTCCTTGAGTTTGTGCAGGATCTCCTCAGACAACCTGCTTTCCGCGGAGAGCCAAAAGGATCTCTGCGGAGATCCGGAGAGCCTTTTGGATCTCCGCGGAGATCCAAAAGGCTCTCCGCAGAGAGCCATAAGGGTCTCCGTGAAGATCCTTTTGGATCTCCGCGGAGAGCCTTTTGGCTCTCCGCGGAGAACCTTTTGGCTTTCCCCAGAGACCTTTATATTGGATTTTCTTATCTTATTATACATGCATATCAATGATTTATTGTAACAATCGTTTATAATTTTGACAGATCTATGGGGCAGAAGAAAATTCATGTTCTTAGCTCGAGGTGCTATTTGTCGAAATTTGTGGGCCAAACATCAACCATTCTTGAACGAATGGAGGAGAGTCAGAAGAAGATGTTGATGGATGCCAACATCTGGCATATTTTCCATGCATCGAAGGTTCCGCAGAACACTCCACTCCTATACAGTCTCCTCACCTGGTACGTCATCGAGAAGGATGTATTCGTCATTGGATCGAGGGAGCTTACCTTCTCCCCCAATGACGTGGCATTGATATTGGGTTTGCCCAACCATGGGGAGGAAGTCATCCTGACTTCCAAGCCTTTTGGAGCGCTCACAAAGACAGAATTGAAGACGGAGCTTCAAGCGATGGAGAAGGGGTCGTCCCCTGTGACGACCAACGTATTGGTTTTGCACCTTCTGTGCAATTTCTTCTTCCCCTCGAGACGCGGAGAGGTTCCCAAGGTTCTTTGACGAGGTCTCCAACTTGGAGAACTTCCAAAAGTTCAATTGGCCGGAAGCAATTCATACCTTCCTAATGAGGATGTTCCGGGTGATGGTGGAGAAGCTGCCACCAATTTCAGAAGAAGGCCAAGTGCAACAGAGGCCAGAATCCTCATTGGGATACATCTACGGATGCACTCATGTTCTAATTGTATGTATCTATATTTTTAATTCTGAAAATGAATTTTGTTTCATATGTTCTAAACTATTGCAATGATTCATATAGATTTGGTTCCTCGAGCACACAACCAGCATCCCTCCGCAATATCCGACATTGAGGCCTCGACTATTAAGATGGTCGGAGAAGGTCTCATTTACATTGAAAGAGCTCGGGGTCACTGTTCCATCTATCTTGGATGAGCAGGTAAATAGTTTACTTTATTCGATTAACTACTAATGTTGAACTATCCAATACAATGGTTGTATTTCTTCTTTATAGGTGTTGGAAGTAGTCGAGGACATAACACCAGAGGAGAAGCTGTTATGTTCAGAGCTGACATCACAGAAGACACCGCCACCTCCCCAATCTAAGAGAAAATCAATAAGCCCGGCTTCTAGGGCAGCAAAAAAAGTGAAGTTTGCATCACCACCTAACCCATCGTCGCCATCTCCCTCATCATCACCTCCCCCACCACCTAGCACATCATCACCTCCCCCACCACCTAGCACATCATCACCTCCCCCACCACCTAGCACACCATCTCTTCCTCCTGTACAGTTTTGGATTGATTTACAAAATAGGATGTTAGAGCAATTTGCATTATTAGATAGTAAGATAAATAGTTTTGTAGGATCCTTTAATAATAGGCTAGATATATTAGACAATAAAATAGATAAAGTACATAGTGATTTATTTAGTTTTAGTCAGAGTGTAGGTACCAGTCTTGATTCTATGAGTGCCGATATCGACACACTCCTTCATCCCACCTCGCCATCATCTAGCCCTAGTATCTCTAGATCCCCCACCCACCACGCTACCACCCTCACTACCCCTCAAGATACTTCCATTACTCATATTCCAGACTCCCCATTAGGAGAAAGAAACCTTACAACTACAAAGGCGGATGAACTTGATGTGTACCCTGTTGACTATGCGGGGAGACAGCTAATAAGTGAAGAAGATAGAGATATCATCCATCGACATATGAGCGTCATTCCATCGAGGTGCCCTTTTGACATTATACACTTTTATATTTTCAAATTTTTTATCTATGCACATTAATATTGACGATGGTTTTCTAATGTTTCAGGAACGATCAAGCATTCAATAAATGGAATATAATCGGATTTCGAGATGGCATGGATGCTCTGCTGACAGATAAATACGTTGAAGATTGTCACATTGATGCCTACGCAAAGATCTTGACTTTGCGTAGAGAGCGGGATAAAGAACCGTATCATCCGTTTATGTATATCAGTCCTAACTTTTTGGTATGATCTCCCTATCTGTGGTTTGTACATTAATAATTCTGTTTGCATTGCTAAAAAAGTTACAAATTATGTAGTTGCACTACACACGGACCAATGACGCAGATACTACGCTTGTAGCTGGATTCCTCGAGGGCATTACCAAGGAGAATCTCGCCAATATCAAAATGATTCTAATGCCAGCATGTTTTAGTCAACACTGGTTTTTATTGGTGGGTATTGTTAAAGATAAGAAGTGGCTCATACATGACTCTCTGCGTAACCCAAAATGGAAAGTTCCTGCTAAAATAGCTGTAAGTACAGTTCGTTGACATGCAATGTAGTATTGTACATTACGTAGTTACTAATGTACGAAAATCTTTGTGTTAATGCAGATTTCTGCGCTCCAGAAGGCTACCGTTCAAAAAGTCCACGTAGGATTTTCCAAGTGGAAACTTGACTTGACTGCTGGTATACCACAGCAGGAGAACTCCGTGGACTGCGGTGTCTTCGTTATGAAGTATATGGAGCACATAGCGAAGGAAGAGGTGGGAAGCTGGGAGAGTTGCGCAGACTGCAGAAAAAAATGCCTATGTTTAGAGCCCAGATCTGTGCAGAAATCTTTAAATATTTTGTGGTTGATTGATGTAAATTAAGAAACATTCTTCGTGTACATTTGAAATATTTGTCTATAATAGCAATTGTTTACAAATGGGTCGAAAGATGCTAATTATAGCTTTAAATGAAATCAGTGGAGATACAGAAGGCTCTCCGCGGAGATCCAAAAGTCTCTCCGCGGAGATCCAAAAGGCTCTCCGCGGAGATCCAAAAGGCTCTCCGCGGAGATCCAAAAGGCTCTCCGCGGAGATCTACATGGTTCTCCGTGGAGTTCTATTTGGTTCTCCGCGGAGATCTACATGGTTCTCCGCGGAGTTCTATATGGTTCTCCGCGGAGAGCACAATGTTCTCCGCGGAGAGCAAATGGATCTCCGCGGAGAGCCATTTAGATCTCCGCGGAGATCCAAATGCCTATATTTCGCAAATTGTGGTCGCGTTCTCCCTCCCTCCCTCCATTTTTTTCCTTCCTTTCCCTCTTTTCTCTTCCTCTCTCCCCCTTTCCCTCTCCTCCCCCTCTTTTTTCTCCTCCCCCTCTTTTTCTTTTTTCTCCCCCCCTCCCCCCTTTTTTCCCCCTCATACCAGAGTGGAACCCGGCGGCCCCCCCTTTCTAGGTGATAAGTCGACACCCAATAACTAACAATTGGTATCAAAGCGAGGTTGTTCAAATAAAGCTTAACAACTTGAACATATCTACTATTTGGGCGTCTATTTATCTAAGCTATGGAATCTAGACTAGCCATCTGTTCCAGGGAAAACATTGCCTTATGGAAGTTAAGGGCAGAGATACACATGAATGATGTGGATCCAAGGATGTTTCTGACCATTCAAGAAGGGCCATATGTTGTGGCCAAGGGATCGTCTGAAATGACTGAAGATGACATCATTCTAGTCAACTTGGACAAAGAGGCTAAGAGAATTCTAGCTGATGCAGTTGATATTCCTACATTCCAGCAAATTGCTCACTGCACTACAGCCAAGGAGATGTGGAACTCTCTAACAGTCCTCATGGAAGGATCATCAGAAGTTAGAAGCACTGCAGCTGAGAGGAAGATCAAAACCCTGATTGATAGTGACTCAAGTAATTCAGATATAGAGGAGGAGGCTCATTTTGGACTGTCTGTCCTATCTGAATCAGAGGAAGAAATTCAAGATGAGATACCTCTAGAATAGGTATGCTTAAGGGCTCCTCTATCTCAGACAGATTAAGAATCAGAGACAAGCACATCAGAGAATGATGACATGTCCATGCAATATGACGCTCTTCTGGAGGCTCTTAAACAAAGCAAGATGCTCTGCAAAAAGCAAGCTGATGAGATCTCAGCTCTTCAAGCCAGAAACTCTGATCTCTCGAAAAAGGCTGAGAGGCTGACTCTAGAGAACGCAGATTTCTGCCAGATCAAAAGAGACTACAATGCAAGCTCCAATCTTGACCTGATGAGCAAGTTTGGAAAAACCCTGAAGGCCTTAGTGGATAGTAGTGAGTTGTGCTACTCTCTCACCAAGGAGGTTGTACTTCTAAAGAAGGATAGAAATCAGGCTGATCTCCCGAAGTCGAGGGTTAATAAAGTCAGGAGAGTGGAGGACAAATCCTCTATCAAAAGAAATCCAGTATCAAGCTCCTCCAAACCAGAGACCTCACCTCCACTGGTAAATAGTTATGCTCCACTCAAAGAAGGGAGCAGGGATGCTTCAAGGAAAATAGATCAGGCAGCCCCTATGGGAAGAAGGCTAGCTTGGGGAAGGTAATCTCACCCTCCGACAAGAATGTTGGGCAACCCAATCTTGGGAATCTCAAGAATGGGAGCTCCACAGGTGGAGCAATGAACATGCCAAAAACCTTAAGGGTACCTCATGAAAGGATGATCACAAGGAGGCATGAAGTTACTGGGTCTATAGAAACAAAGAAATCACTAAAGAAGACTGACTCCAGATGGAAAGCTGTGGATGATGATTGTCAACATCACAATCACAATCAGTACAGATCAGTATCCTTCAAATATCCTTATGTTCATACTCAAAGGACTCATGCTCACACAGTTAGCCAGAAAAGAAGATACAACAGGTTTGAATGTTGGTGCTGTGGAAAGACTGGGCACTTTGCAATTGATTGTTGGTACAATCCAACTGCTCCAAGGGTAACAAATGCTAAACTTGCAAATAATCTCTTTCATAATCACTATGCATATCCTGGGGCAGTTAGATCCAGTATGCCCTTTAAAGCTAACAATTTCCTAGGACCCAAAGCTACTTGGGTTCCTAAGGACTTATAATCTTGTTTTGCAGGAAGTCCAAGTGCCCACCAGAGATAAATTTGGGTCTTGGACAAGGTGCTTGCTCTAGCCTATGTGCTGGAACAACAAAAGCGAAGCACTAACAATCTTACTGCAGTTCCTCCTATTGAAAAGCAAAAAATGTGAGCGGGACTTCAAGCTAAGGATGACCAAAACATTCCTGAAGATCTCTCAGGTGTGGTACTAAAGAAGACTCCCAAGCAGGGCGGAAGATTACCTTAGACAGACAGGTGAGGAAGAATTGTATTGTCGATACAATAAGCTATATCGATGACATAATAGATGTCACGACGACAAATGGACTAGGCAGGAAGAACGCATATCCTGGACATGTCTCGACGACAAAAGCAGTATCGTCAAAACAGTGCCCAAATATTTAAAATGTTGTTGGTTCGATAAATAAGAGCAGCCCAATGCGGTAGTCATCGACTCCTCGATGAAATCGAAAAGGCATGCGCCCCTTCACCTACTTCCACTATAAATAGAGTGAATGCCTAGGATGAAAATTACGCGCTCATTTGCCCTAAACTATTCCCTCGACAAACCGCCGCTTCGTCTCCGACGTACTGCTTCGTCTCGCTCCGTGTCTCAATGAGTCCCAAGAAAGAGGAAGTAGTGTCAGGATGTGAACTCCAGCGAGGGGGTTTCAATGCTTGCTCCGATGAGATAAGGTTAGTGACAGGGTTGCTGGAGTCATCAGGACTGGAATATCTTCTATGCAAACCCTCAGTTATTCTCCACCATGAAATGGCAGAGTTCTTCTTCGAAGCTAGAATCAACCACTCTGAATTACAGATCAAGTCCAAGGTGGGAGGTAAGAAGGTTAAAATATCTGCGAAAGCCTAGGAAAAGCGCTACATCTGCCAAGAATCGAAGGGGGAGAGGAAGAAGAAGAGCTGACCTCAGAGGATATGTCCACAAGCTATACCTGGTGCGGCCACACAGGAAAGACCTACGGGTCTATTAAGAGAGCAGAATTTAATCAAAAGGGGAAACTGCTAGCCGACATTGTTGTCAAAGTTCTATTGTGCAAACCAGGGTCCCATGACCGAATCTCTAAAGATATGTTTGTTGTCATTGCCCGGATAATCCATTCTAAGAAGACCAACTAGAGTGAGTTCCTCTTCTAGAGAATGAAGAGCACCCTGAAGACCCCTACCTACGAAAGAATACTATCATTATTCCTTCTGAATACTCTCAGTGAAATTCTGAATAGAAGGATGGGAGTACAAATGCACTACTCCAAAAGGCTGGATGCCAAAATGATCGATAGGTGGGATAGATCTATCCCTAAACAAACTTCTGAAGCTCCATCCGCTCCAAAGAAGCAGAAGAAGCCAGACGCCAAAGTCATTCCCTCTAAAGATGATTCATCCAGCAGCTCTGATGACATACCCCCACCCCCACAAATCCCTGGTACATCTGAGGGGGAGACTTCCACCCTAAGGGATCTTCCAGAAATAGTACAAGAACCTGCTTCCACAGAGGTTATTGAAGAAGATAGAAACCCCGACTTGGGGAGTGTTCCTACTGAGGGGGAGTCCCAGCCTGGGAGCTCAGCCCAAGAAGCAAAGAAGATTGATAGGGAGCTCCCGACAGGAGGCAAAGTCCAAGGTAATGCACAAGTTGAGGGGGAGACTCAACTGGGGAATTCTGCCCTAGAAAATCAAGAAAGTATGCCCGAGTCAATGGAAAACACCGCCCCTTCAGCCTGCCTAGAATTGGCAATAGCAAGCAAAATAGTAATTTTGTCTCCGAGTGAGACAGTATCAGAAGCTCTCAAAGGGAAGGGTAAAGCAACAATCCATATAAGTGAAGAATCTTCTGAAGATACCTATGATATAGCTCCACAGGAAGAAGAAAATCAAGAAGAAGAAGTTGCTGAGCCATCTTCAGCTCAGGCATGCTCTCGATATCACATGATATTGGCTCTATTGATAGCTCAGCGAAAACAACTGGAAACTTTCATTGTAAAGTCTGTGGACGGCCTAAGGAACGAGATGAAAATGGAGATCAAGACAGTAAACAGGGACATACACAATCTCAACACTCAGTGCACTCACTTCTACAGTCTGGCAGCTCCCGCAATAGATAGCATATGCGAGGAAATCAACAAAGTGGGACATCAAACCCACAAAATCCTGACAAATCAAGTAATTTTCTCAGATAATGTGGATTTTGCTTTTGAGAAAATAAAAACAGAGGCCAATAACAATAAGAATCAAGTTTTGAACAGAATTAATGAGAATGCTCACGTAATAAATGCACATCTACTAGAGGCAAGAACTAATCTAGATGTAACTGAGCAGCAACTGCACGAGGAGTTAACATTGGTCAAAGAAGTAGTTGAAGAACGCATAATTGAACAAGTCCTAAAGTGGGGAATGAAATAATAAATGTCGGATCCCATAAAGCGATGTGGATAGCAAATCAAGTGCAGTAGACAATGCAAAACCCCCCCATCAGTGTATGAAGTAGCTGATCCATCAGAAAGTATTGATTCAGTAGAATATGGCGTTGAACTCGGAGAATCAGCAACCTCCAGAAAGAGAAAGAAACTCCAAAGCAAAAACTACAGGCAGAAAAGGTCGAGGGAAGTTGATCAGGATCCACAATCAGGAAGGTGGAGTCCTAATTCCAGAGAAATAATAACAGAATCATGGATACAATTTGGAAACCCTCGAGAGTACCATATGAGAGTATACCAGATAGCTAAATGGAATAGATACTTGGAGCAGCTAGAAAGGAGAAATAATCACAAGCGAGCGTTCCCTCATGGTCCTCCTCCTTCTCCCAAAAGAATTCCAAAACCCATCAACTACTATCAGAGGCAAAGGAGGAAAGACAAAGGTGCAAGCAGCAGCAGACCTTGCGGAGCGTCAGATGAATGTTCGAAAAATAGAATGGGGCAAATGAATATTAATTTTTATTCAAAGACATTTAATCTATCTATGTGATTACTGTTTGGTGTGATTATATTGCCATAATGCTAAATATTTATGTGTGTGGCATTTATCATTGAGGTAAGTTAGGACTTCTTCAAATAGGGGGAGATTGTTGGGAATAGTGCCCAGCAGTGTTCCTGATTTGAAGAAGTGCTCAGCTCAATGATAAGTGCAAATTTTATTTAATGTCCTATCTAGTTCATGCTTGCAGAGATAAGACAATATGTCAAGTACTTTAGTTATTTCACTAAGTACAATATCGTCGAAAAGGCTTGGACATATCGTCGACAAAGTATGCTTGTCGTCTTAATGATGAGCACAGCAAGGTAGAAGGACCATGTCGGTTATCATCGTAATAAAGCACACATGATGTTATCATCGTGAAAGAAGAAGGCTTGACGTCGAGAAGGCTAAGCAAGTGATATAGTCGAGAAGCAGCCTTGACGTTGAAAAGGCTAAAGAAGTGACTATCGACGTAATGAACATGTCATCGAGAGAATGAAGTGATTACGATGATAGCTAGCAGGGAAGAATATTACGATGACACATTCAGAGATAGCATATCGTTGTATATGCAGGTGCAGCCAGGATATCCTGTATCGTCGAGATATCAGTATCAGAGGAAGAAGAAAGAAGACTTGAAGATCTATCCAAGTCCAAGACAAGGACAAGCTTTGTAGTCGAGATGCTGTCCATATCGTCATAACGATGGAAATATCATCGATACGGAATTCCAAAGTTGCGGACGTGCTGTCACACATTTAATGTCGCCGCCTGATTGTCCAATCAGGGCGTTCTTCAAAAGGAATGGATGACTGACATTAAATGACATCATTGACAACCATTGAGCAGTTCCTCGGTCCTATAAAAGGGAACAATGGTTGCCCTAGAAAAAACTCTCTCGAACACTAGAGCGAAAAAGAATCCCACACGTTATTCTTCAATACAACAGTACATTCTGCGGAGAAGAAGAAGAACAAGTAGAGAACAAGAATCAAGCGTTCTCAGAAGAATCATTCAATCAACATCGACTAAGAAGAAGCCGATCACCCGGCTAAAGAGGAGATTGAAGAAGGAGCTGTGCTGTCAAGATCACATTTTGAGCATCCTCTTCAAGTCTAGAAGTCGATCTCCATCAGGCTAAGTTGTCGATCTCTATCAGGCAGTAGAGCATATTGCAAATCTCTCTTGTAAGTCTTGCGGGCCAAGAACGTGTAAGATCTGGTTTCAGATCTAAGTGTCGAGCTTGAGGTCTTGAGACCTGTGAAGTCTTGCGGGCCAGGGCAGAGGCTAGACTTGCGGGTCTGAGCTGGGTAAGGCTTGAGGGCCTGAGTGTCTAGCTTGAGGGCCAGGGCAGTGGACTTGCGGGTCCAATAATGTCAAGCTTGAGGGCTTAAGGCCTGTGAAGGCTTGCGGGCCAGGGCAGAGGCTAGACTTGCGGGTCTGAGTTGGGTAGGGCTTGAGGGCCTGAGTGTCGATCTTGAGGGCTCGGGTGCAGTAGGGGCTTGCGGGCTTAGGCTGTAGGACTTGCGGGCCCGTGTTGTAAGGCTTGTGGGCCTGAAGCTTTGGCAGAGTTTGTCGAGCCTAGCTCACTGCTAGGTAGGCGCAGAGGGAAAGAGGACTACTCAAGACCCCCTGTCTTGAGGAACCTCTGTAGGTTCTTGCGTGTTTTCTGTGTTGTGCTCTCCCAAACTCTAAATCTATTATCAAGAAAATAAGAACACCTAAAGGGGACAAAACAATTTGAAAAACCTATTCACCCCCCCCCTCTGGGTGATAAGTCGACACCCAATAACTAACAATATACACATTTAGTTCCCACTTTTTAGGGTAGTTAACCTCTCAGGCACCTCCCGTCGTGGTCAAACAGAGACAGTGGAGTGGGCATCTTCACTATTAGTTTGGTATGCACACTACCAGGCCTAGGCCTTATGTACGCCTCAACGTGTGAGCATTGCGGAGCCTTTGCGTACTCTTGCTGGAATGCACAAATCCAAACCTCCATGGCTTAGGGAAGAGTCATTAGGAAAGCATCTCCAGGACACCAGCTAAGCTAGCCCACTAGACCTCGACCCCTCTAGCCAAGTCTACAAGCTTCTTCCGGTATGACGACCGGACACGCATCGTAGACCCACCACAAGTAATCCTATCATTAGGATCTATATGCATATGCATAAGTAAACATCCCCACTTTATATGTATAACTAAGCTAACATCTCCCAAGGACTATTAACCAACTCCTCACTATAATCATCCACCAAAATATAAGACAATTGTATAAGTTCCGAGTTGACAACACCTTATAGCCTAGGGTTCAACTCTTGTGTGGAGGAGTACAAATTGTAGTAAATTAATTGTGATCCTATGGATTGCTTATGGTACTATACAGATATTGAGTGTCCATCATCTGGTTAATATGTTCATCATATGTAGATTTAACAGTTTATGTTGAATCTTGGACATCTCGAGGTCTACCCGGTGAAGGGCTAACAACGGTACTAGGAGATAGGATGGGATGACATCTCAAACCTCTCTTTCTGAAGATAATTAATATCATGGGTTCCTAACATTTCTTAATTGTGGAATGATATTGAAGGGTGTTGCTGCGAGGTTATTTTGGAGTATAAGTTCATAACCAAAGATTACTATTCACACCCATATTTGAGGTTTCATATGAGATCAACCAAGTTTAGTCTAAATCAATTGGCCTAAAACTTCCACCAGATATTTATGACTAACTAAATAAGGTTCTACCGAAGTTTGTTTATCAGATGATATTTATGATTTTGTCTCACTCCATGATTTAGCACCATGTTCTTCCTTTGAGCTTTTAAGAGCCATTAAGCACAGATCTTCTTGCTTAGACTCTTCATTGTCACTTTTGGATGTGGTGTTATCCTCAGAATCTGTTTCACTCCAAGCTTCTGCAATGAAGCCTCTTTCTTTCTTCTTCCCCTTTTTCTTGAGATCTTCCTTTTTCTCAGCATTTTCTGGACATTCTGGGGCAATATGTCCAGTTTTCCTGCAGGAATAACAAACAATTTCTTTAGTAGGAGTTTTATCATACCTTGGTTTTGACTCTCTCCTTCTATACCCATTTGTCCTGACCCATTTCTTGAATCTTCTGGCCAGGAGGCTGAATAATTCTTCTTCAGTGATAGGGGTCTCTTCTTCTGTTGCTTTCAAAGCAATGTTTCTATCTCTTGAGGAGGTTGGAGTGCTTCCTCTTCTTTCCTTTTCTTCTCTAGTTTTCAGCAGTTGCTCTTAGGATTTAAGTTTTCCTAAGAGGGCATCTGTTGAGATTTCCTTCTGTCCTCTTGTATCTCTTATTGCCCATATTCTTGAGTCCCATGAACTTGGGAGACTCATTAGCAATTTATCATTGATCTCTGTGAGAGAGATCTCTCTATCCAAGTTTCTTAATTGATTGATGATCAGACTGAATCTGTCATACATCTCAGAGATGCTTTCTTCACTCTTCTTTTGGAAGTTCTCATATTGGGAGATCAATAGAGCCTTCTTATCTTTCTTTTCATCAGCACTTCCTTCTACCATCTTTGTATGAGCATCCCAGATTTCTTTGGCTGATTAACAGTCAACAACCCTTTGAAAGATATCATCTGAGAGGGTTAAGACAAGAATGTTCACAGCTTTTGCATCACATGCTCTTGCCTTCTTCTCATCATCTGTCAACTCAGACCTTGGGACAGGTGTTTGAGTCACATTGCCACTTGAGTCCCTTCTATAAGGCTTGGGAGCACCTGTCACATTGACATTAAACAATTCTTCATCAATAGAATTTAAATAAATTCTAATTCTTGTTTTCCAAAGTGCAAACTTTTCAAGGTTGCAAATTGGTGGTCTGGTGGAAGCATAATCTTTGATTTGTGCCATGTGAAAAATATAGTTTTTAGAAATATATATATATATATTGAAGGTAGGATCTTTTTGATCAAAGATTTAACCTTTTTAGATCAACCTCCCTCTGATACCAATTGAAAGTGCACAGTTAACCTCACTAGAATTCTCTAGAGGGGGGGGGGGGGGGTGAATAGAGATTTAAAATTATTTTGTGCAAAGTTAACAACTATATATATATGTGTATCAATCACAGATATAGGTTTCCTTCACACCAACAAGAATTAAGCAAGTAAAGAAATAAATTGCAAGAAGAAAAACCACAGCACAACACAAAGAAATATAGTGGTTCCCCAAACTTTGGGTACTCCACTCTTCTACCCCCTTGGTAGGAATTCACTATCTTGCACTGAGTCTTTTGATAAGGAGACTCTTAGAACCAGCCCGAGTCTTTTGATAAAGAGACTCTTAGAACCAGTACAACAGAATTTTTTGAAGAGAGATTCTAAAAACTCTTTTACACAATTGAGATTGAAATAAGAATGGGAAAAAGAAGTAGAAGAAAATTAATTTAAACAAGAAAGAATCTTCTTCCTAGCAAGAAGATTTGAAGTACAAGAAGTAGTGAATGTAATCTCTCTTCTATAGTGAGAAGGAGATTGTAAGCTTTTCTCTCTTTCAGTGAGAGCTTTCAGAAGTTGCAGCAGTATGGCTTCAGAAGCAGGAGAAGAAGAAGGCTTGTTATTTGCTGCTGCACACTATCACTTCACAGCTTTCTCACTTCTCTTGGGAGCATTTCCTCTTTTTCAAAATGGATGGTGTAGATTACTAGCCTTCTTTTCTCTGTCGACTTCCTTCTTATTTATAGCTCTATTTGAAAAGATTTTGCTAAAGGAGAATAATCAATTATCAGACAGAGAGTTAGAAGAGAGAAAAATTTCCATAATAATTTTATCTGTAGAAGGAAAGAGATTATTCTGATTTCAAATAATGTCCAAATAAACTTAATCAAATTAGCCAAGAATCAATTAGAAGGAAAGACAGATTCAGAACGGCTATAAAAGAATAAAATCATTCCATAAAATTCAGATCTATAGAAAGAAGGAAAGTGATCTGGCGTGTTTTTGAATTTCTTATAGAAATCGACGTGCGTCGATTACTATTCGACGTAAGCGTCGATTTCATCCTGGATGGACGTCGAGAGAAGAATATGGAAGGTGCGTCGACTAAGGTGCGTCGACTTCACTATATGCGTCGACTAGAAGTCAGAGTTACGTCGACTTTGGTTACGTCGAATTCTGCTTAGAGTTACTTCGACTCATTCTGAGAGAAACGTCGACTATATTTCGACGTTGAATCGATTACTATTCGACGCATATTTACTTAGACTAATTTTTCACTCTTAGAAATCATATTCTACTCAATTCTAGGGGTTAAGATAAATCATTTCCCCAACAGTTAACCTCTCAGGCACATCCCGTCGTGGTCAAACAGAGACAGTGGAGTGGGCATCTTCACTATTAGTTTGGTATGAACACTACCAGACCTAGGCCTTATGTACGCCTCAATGCGTGAGCATTGCGGAGCCTTTGCGTACTCTTGCTGGAATGCACAAATCCAAACCTCCATGGCTTAGGGAAGAGTCATTAGGAAAGCGTCTCCAGGACACCAGCTGAGCTAGCCCACTAGACCTCGACCCCTCTAGCCAAGTCTACAAGCTTCTGCTGGTATGACGACCGGACACGCATCGTAGACCCACCACAAGTAATCATATCATTAGGATCTATATGCACATGCATAAGTAAACATCCCCACTTTATATGTATAACTAAGCTAACATCTCTCAAGGACTATCAACTAACTCCTCACTATAATCATCCACCAAAATATAAGACAATTGTATAAGTTCCGAGTTGACAACACCTTATAGCCTAGGGTTCAACTCTTGTGTGGAGGAGTACAAATTGTAGTAAATTAATCGTGATCCTATGGATTGCTTATGGTACTATACAGATATTGAGTGTCCATCATCTGGTTAATATGTTCATCATACGTAAATTTAACAGTTTACGTTGAATCTTGGACTTCTCGAGGTCTACCCGGTGAAGGGCTAACAACGGTACTAGGAGATAGGATGGGATGACATCTCAAACCTCTCTTTCTGAAGATAATTAATATCATGGGTTCCTAACATTTCTTAATTGTGCAATGATATTGAAGGGTGTTGCTGCGAGGTTATTTTGGAGTATAAGTTCATAACCAAAGATTACTATTCACACCCACATTTGAGGTTTCATATGAGATCAACCAAGTTTAGTCTAAACCAATTGGCCTAAAACTTCCACCATATATTTATGACTAACTAAATAAGGTTCTACCGAAGTTTGTTTATCAGATGATAATTATCTTGAACTATATGACCATAATTAGGATTACTATCCGCACCAACAATTAGGGCTTTATATGATCTTAACTATGAAACACTAATTCATTTGGTCTAGAATTTCTATCATCGATATGAATAATTATCTACCAGAGATTTGAAAATTTCTTAATTTATTGTCCTCATTATTTTAAATATTTAAAAGTGTGACATAATTCAAATATTGTCAAATAATAGGAGTAGTTTTTCTCAAATTTTCAAAATAATTCTAGATGTGTATTTTGACTAAAATAAGGTTCTACCAGAGTTTTGATTTTTTCCTAATTTATTATGGCCTCATTATTTCATATATTTAAAAGTCTGACATAATTCAAATATTGTTAAATAATAAGAGTAATTATTTTATAATTCCCAAAATATTTTCAGAGGTGTATTTTGACCTAAATAAAGTTCTTCCAAAGTTTTGAAATTTTCCAAATTTATTTTATCCTCATTATTTCATATATTTAAAAGTGTGACATAATTCAAATATTGTTAAATAATAGGTGTAATTATTATAAAATTACCAAAATAAATCTAGATGTGTACATTGGTCTAAATAAGTTTCTTCCAGAGTTTTAAAGTTTTTCCCTTTTATTTGGACTCCATTATTTCATATATTTAAAAGTGTAATAAAACTCAAATATTGTCAAATAATATGAGTCATTATTCTAAAATTCCCAAAATATTTCGAGAGATATAAATTGACCTAGATAAGGTTCTACCAGAGTTTTGAGATTTTTATTATTTGTCTGGTCACTAAAATTTCATTTATTTAAAAGTGTGACATTTTCCAAATAATGTCAAACCATAGTAATAATTATCCAAAAAAATTCAAATTAATTACAAAGATACAATTTGACCTATATAAGAGTCTATCAGAGTTTCAATGACATGTATTTGGTATTTTAGGAAGAGTACACCAAAATACAATTTGAGTCACATGCATGACACATTTTTGAACTATACTATTTATTCAAAGTAGAATTTTGCCATGTGCATGAGTCCAATTGGCCTCAAAGTTATGCCATAGGTGTAAAATTACTTAAAGAATATGTCACCACATATTTGGTATTTTTCACATCTCTTAAGGCATAAAAATTTCATTAATATTTTTAGTGTCATATCTCTAAATTTTTCACTAAATTTTTAGGAAAATTAATTCTAAAATCTCTAAAATTTACAAAGATGGTTCATAATATCATAACACATATATGGTCCAAATTTCATTGACATCCAGCTAATAGTTTGAGAGAAATACTAATTAAAACATTTCCATGGTCATAAAAATTCCCTAACGTTGAATCAAGATTGTGAGAGCTACATGTCACCCCAGAATGAGTTCAACCACAATTTGGGAAGCGCTCACCAAGGGCTACAACATTGATGTTGAAGCCTTGCTCTGAATTTGATCAGAGCTAGCTCAAAACTGGCATGAGTGGGTTGTCCTGGGTTTGGCCAGGTCAATATTTTACTTATATCATTCTCGTGTTTGCGTATAGCTAGATACACACGAATCTTGGCGCAGATCTAAAGGCTCCCCATCATCGTCAAGCTCTAGCGATATCCAGGATTTCCCCAACCTGGAGAAGCTTTGAAGTTGATTTCTCGGCCACCCGAGCGTCTTCCGGGCCAACTACCACTGCCACCACCTCCATCGAGGTGAGGGCTATCAGAGGGTGGTGGTCCGGCAAATTGAGGTGATTGGAATTGGAATTCTGGCATGGACAAAATCCAAGCTTTTGGTTGATTGAATGAGCTTAATTCGAGCTCAATTGAGCTCGAATCTCCATATAAATGATTTGGGAAGCTAGGACTGAGGGAGAAGAGCGGAAACGCGCCTGTAATTGAGCTCGAGCCCTGGTAATTCTTCGGGGAGGCATGGTGGTGGCAGATTCCGACAGCCTTACTTGATTCTGACTCCTTGTGCTCAAATGTTCCGTCTAAATGGCTGACTCGATTTCTTAGTGGATGGGGAAGGTGATGAAAGGATCAAATAGGGTTGAGGGCGGCTGTATATGGAAAAGATATTAAAGGGGGTTCGGTCATGCCTTGTTTCTCACTCCTTAGCTCTACTTGGCATCCACCCAACACCAATTAAGTTGGGCATGCTGAGGGGAGAAAGGCTTCAGCTTGGGGAAAGGAGTGCAGGTGCCAAGTAGCCTCCATTCCATAAATCTCTCATGTCCTATATGAAGAAATGGTCAAAAGACTAAATTGACCCCATGCATGCAATTGCATGCTGCTTTCAGAGGGTAAGGGGTGGTATTTACCCCTTGGACTGTAGAGTGGGCCCTGGGCCAAGATCTTGACCCTTTAGACTTGGGCTTGGCACCTTATTATCTCTTTTAGGCTAATATTTGACCATTGTTGACCTTGGGGTTGACTTGGTCAAATTGATGATGTGAATGACCGCACTTGGTGGTCGTGGGTCCTATGTCACCACCCAAAGTGAGTTGTGTCATGGTGGGGTCATGGGGAGGTCAATTTAACCCAATTAAGACAATTTGGGCAATGTTGACCTAGAGTTGACTTAGGTTAAATCTAGGGAATTAGGTGACCCAATGATGTTGATCGTGACTCTAATGACTTATCTTTGTAATCATTGAGGTGAGGTGAGTTCAATTTGGTCAATAGGGTTTCAATTGGGGTGGAACTAGGCTATGCTACTTAGGTTTACAAGGTGGGATTACCAAGCCTATTAGGTTCTAGGCCTTTCACCTTGCCCTAGCCATCTCATCATGACCTATATTACCCTAAGGGGTCTAGTAGGAAAGGGGATGTTACAAATCCCAATAAACAAAGAAATAATTTCATCCCCGAAATTTAAGTTTGGGTCTACGCGTGTCTATGCAAAATGAAATAAATCATATTCAGCTAGTTTAGGTTATACCAGAGGGGAACAGTCCTGCGTATCATTACTACATAAGATACAGTGGCTCCCAAGTGTGCTCCTCCAGTCCATGGTTGGACCACATGATCTTCTCTAGAGGGACCTTCTTCCTCCGCAAGACTCGGACATCTGAATCTACTATTCGGGCCGGCTCCAACTAACTAATCAATCGGAGGCCAGATGTGGATGTAGTATACGGCTCTAGGTTGAGTAGTGCTCTTTGAAGAGAGGAGATGTGGAAGACATCGTGCAGGTTTGCTAGCTCCAGTGGCAGCTCCAATCGATATGCCAAGGTGCCGATCCGCTCCAGGATCGTATAAGGCCCTATAAATCTAAGACTGAGCTTCTTCCATCTCCGGACGTGTGAAACGCCATGCATTAGCTGAATATTCAAGAACACACGATCCCGGACCTGGAACTCCACCTTTCGATGTCTAGCATTGTAATACTTTGTCTGCCTGCTCTAAGCCTCGAGAATCTGATCCCGAATAATTCTGATGGTTGTATTCATATCGTCGACATATTCTACCCATAGCATATTCAGATCCTCATCATGTACCCAAGATAGTGTTGTCCTGCACCTTCTGCCATACAATGCCTCATAGGGAGCCATATCGATGCTCGACTGGTGGCTATTATTATAGAAGAACTCGATCAATGGCAATAGTCTCTCCCACGGCTCCCCCATAATCCAAGATGCAAAGGCGGATCAGTAGGTCGTCCATAATCCTGATAGTATGCTCTATTTGCTAGTCGGTATGTGGATGGAAAGCGGTGTTGAATGTCAAGTGAGACCCCATGTATGCACGCGCCTCCCTCCACTCCCTGGAAGTGAATCGACCATCCCGATCTGAAACAATCGACTTGGGCACCTCGTGATATCTGACATGCTGCTCCATGAAGAGGCACCTCAAGTCACTGACATGATCATCCTTCCTGATGGGTATGAATCTGGAGACCATGATCAATCAATCTACTATCACCCAATCTGAATTGTTCCCCGAGTGAGAGCGGGGTAGTCCATGCACAAAGTCCGTAGAGATGTCCTCAAACTTCCACTCCGATATTGGTGAAGGTTGCATCAATCCTCCGGGGCTCTTGCACTCCACCGTCACTCGCTGGAAAGTCTCACAGTGGGTGACTAAGTGGATAACATCCCTCTTCATTCCAGGACAGTACATCGTCCGGTGCAGATCCACAATAATCTTGGTGATCCCTGGATGCACCAAATATTTGGTGCAGTGTGACTCTCTCAAGTTTTCTTCCTGGATCGCTCCTCCTTCGGGAATGTATACACAACCACGGAAATGAACGAGGTCCTCTAGCAATGTATAGTCCTCTGAAGATCCATCCTCCAGTGCACAAAAAATAGTATCCAACGCCGTGTCCTTCCCTTGCTCAACTCGGGTACGGTCTCAGATGTCACAAATTATGCTCATAGATGTGAGGTACTCGACATAGACCTCAGTATCAGCTCTGGACATGATGGTAATATGCATGTATTCCAACATCTTAGCTCGATCCACTCTAGACTAGAAGTGCCTGCTCGTTTGCTCAATGCATCAGCCATGGTGTTCACCTTCCCGCGATGATACTGCAGCGTGTAATCATAATCACATAAGAATTACAGCCACCATCGCTGCCTCAGGTTCAAATCCTTCTGAGTATCGATGTATTTCAGATTTTTGTGATCTGAAAATATCTTGCAGTGAATGATGTACACGCAATATCTCCAGATCTTCAAGGCAAATATCACTTCTTCGAGCTCCAAGTCATGCACTGGTAATTCTGATAGAGCTTCTTCAACTGCCTCGAAGCATAAGCAATCACATGGCCATGCTGCATCAACACGATGCCCATCCCTTGGTATGACGCATCTGTATATATTTGAAATCCCTCCTTCCCAGATGGAAGGGCAAGGATCGGTGCTGAAGTGAGGCGATCCTTTAGCTCCTGAATTGTAGATTCGCACTTGGGAGACTAATCAAAGGGCACGCCCTTCTTGGTCATTATTGTGTGGAGGACTGCGATCTTTGAAAATCCTTATACAAACTTACGGCAGTATCCAGCTAGTCCTAGAAAACTGCGTACATCCGTTGCAGACTTCAAAAGCAGCCATTCTTTAATTGCTTGCACCTTGGCAGGGCCCATGGCTAACCCTACCCCACTAATGATATGGCCTACGAAGGGAACCTCCTTGATCCAGAACTGACACTTTGTAATCTTCACAAACAAGCTATGCTCCCTCAGTTTTTCCAAGACAAGCGCCAAATGACGGGCATGATCCTCCTTGGTCTTCGAGTAGACCAAAATATCATCAATAAATACTATGACGAACACATCCAGGTATGGTTCAAATACTTTGTTCATCAAGCTCATAAATGCTGAGGGAGCATTTGTGAGCCCATAAGGCATGACAGTGAACTCATAAAGACCGCACCTCAAACTAAAAGCGGTCTTCATGATGTTTTCCTCTTGGATCCTCAGCTGAGAGTATCTCGACTGCAAATCTATCTTCGAGAACCAATGCGCTCCGTCAAATTGGTCAAAGAGCTTATCAATCCTTGGCAGCGGGTACGTATTCCGAACCGTTAACCGGTTGAGCTCCCTATAGTCGATGCACACTCGGAGCGAGCCATCCTTCTTCTTAATAAATAGCACTAGAGCTCCCCAAGGTGATGAAATAGGGCGGACAAACCCCGAATCCATGAACTCCTGCAACTGCGTACGGAACTCCGCAAGCTCCTTAGGTGCCATACTATACGAAGCCCGAGAAATGGGTCTTGCTCCCGATATCAACTTGATCTGAAAATCTACGTCTCGATGGGGGGGGGGGGGGGGGGGGGGTAATCCGGGCAGCTTTTCTGGGAAAACATCCAAAAATTCCCAAACTATGGGTAAGTCAGAAACACTGGCCTCCGTCTCCTTCATCTCGAAGCAAACCATACATACCGCATATCCCTATATGTGAGCCTTAATAGCTTCAATGGAAAATAACAGGATGTGCAGGATGGGTTTAATAACTTCAATGGCAACTTCAGTATCGCCATGTCTCAAGGTGATCCACTTTGCCATACATTCAAACCTCGCATGATTCCAGTGTAACCTTGACATGCCCAGAATAAGATCAAAATCAGGCATCCTTAGTATCATTGCTGGAGTAACGAATAGTTTTCCGCCGATGGACACCTCCAGATACACTTTGCGGAGGATAATAACTTTGAGCCATCTGGAAGACGCACTATCTTGGTGATTCCCGTGAAGTGCTGCACTCCATCCAGATCCTCCACGAAGTGATCCAAAATGAATGAATAAGAGGCACCTGTATCAAAGATAGTGCGAAGGCTTACCGCTAATGATCACGATACCTGGGGTTTAGTTTATGCGTACTTATATATGGTGTTCTGTAAGTAATCTATAAAATACACCAAGACATATCAGTTGTGAAAAGATAAAAATGAAATGCATGGTTACCTATGATAACTTCTTGTGGATTCCTCTCCTCGGTCATGTCCAATGCATACACCTGTCCTTGAACAGGCTAATGATTTCCTCCAAGATGTCCTCGGCTTTATCCTTGACCTCAGCCTCGGCCTTGCTATGCTGGTGGAGCTGTAGGGGGGATGGTTGGACCCACTGGGGGCAGTGGGCCTGTATGTGCCCTGGCTGGTTGCACCTGTAGCAGGTCCCTAGAATGTGTCCTCTCCCTTCTGACCTCGGAGGTTCCTGAATATGCAAGGGCTGAGGAGCTAACACTGTTGGTGCTGGATGCTCAGGTCTAAAGTTTGGATGGAGATGTCCTCTAGTTCTCCAGTGACCCATGATCCTGCCACTTAGGGGACCCCTCCCCATACTGTCCTCTCCTACTGTCATAAAGTCTGATGGTCTCTTCCCTCTATTCTGGACCATGAGTTGGTCTGACTCAAGCTTCTTTGCCATCTCAATGATTCGAGAGAGGTTGGAACTGGACACAAAGAGTAAATCCTGCTTGAGGGAGTCTCGAAGATCCCTGTAGAATCTCTTGGCATACCCCCAATCATCCAAAGTATGAGCTCCCGCAAATCTGGCCAGGTGGGAGAATTCCCGCTAATACTCCAGAACCGACCGATTTCCCTGCCTTAGAGCAGGAATATCTCCTCCAGCTCATAACGATCGGAATGTGACATGAAATGTTCCAAGAAGGCCTCACTAAAGTCATCCCAAGTGATGTCTGTGTACTCATATCCAGCATAAGTGGAGTCCATGAGTGACTTCCACCATCTCTTAGCATGCAAATCCAATGTTGAAACTACCAAGGTGACAACCAGTTTGGCCCAGAATTGGATCCTAGCTAGCATATCCTGAATAGTATCCAACCACTCCTCAGTCCGTACTACTATCTACATCTCATGGTAAGTAGGGGGAAAGGCCTCGGAAGGTACTCAACCAATTTGACCCCAGGTTCTACTATAGCACCGAAGCCTGCTGTGACCTGAAGGCCTCTAAGATTTCAATCAGTGCCTATCCGAGTTCGGACTGCTGGAAGCGAGTATCAACCGGAGGAGGTGGAATAGGAGCCTGTGGACCAATGTTCGTTAGAGGCTACCATTGAAAGATACAATTTATATCAAAAGGTTGTCCATATTTTATAAATAGTGGACTTACTATATAATGTGATTTCGCACATGGGCACACCAATGCTTTCGCTGTATTAGTTTGTCCGCAAACTAATTTTTTGAGCGGGGTGTTCTAGTGGTTTAGTGGACTTGCTCTATTCTAGTATCATGTTTTGGCTGATACGAGTTGTACAACTCCACCTCCCCGTAATTGAGCACAGCCGAGGGGAATTTTATGCCCAAATCAGCCGCCTTGCGGTAGAGCCAACTCACAGGCTAGCAATCACCACAGGACGCCTATTTTGCCGGCAATTTCTAAATGTCAAAGGCCAACCACAATATATAAGGAAAATTAAGCAAAAAGTCCCCATCACATTACTAGATATAGTAGTCCACAAGAATATAATAATATAGACTACCAAAGTCCAATACATGTCCAAAATCAAATACAACTAGAGTAGTGTAGAAGATCTCTAATGTCTCACATCTACTGCAGAAGGTACAGGTACATGCCACATCGTCACGTCAGGATCTACCTCTCAGGCCTTGTGGTCCTCCTGCTTGAGGTGTTGTTGCTGCGTCGGCATGGTTCCCTAAAATGATGTGTTCCACTGACCATTAGTCAAAAAGACTAAGCGGTTTCGACATCCGCTCCTCCGGCCACTCCTAGGCACCGGGCGGGAGGATGGAAAAGAAATGTACAATATATGCAGTACTAATAATACAAGCAGGTGACATATGAGGTAATGTATTTTATGGTGTCATCTATAGTTATTTATCAAGTAGTTGTACAAGTATATATGAATAGTAAGTATGTTGTTCTCAACAAGTGGTTATTTACTCTACATCTATGGGTAAACAAAAGAATAAGCCACCATGTATAATCATATTATAAAAGACAATAATTAACTTAACTTATAAAAATGCCCATACAGATTTATAAGTTAAGGCTCATTCTAACAAGTAACTCATCATATAAAAGAGCCCATACTAATTTATATGATGAGGATCTTGGGGAAGGTTTATGATATGTATGCCATGCTATGCTAATATGATGACTCACCATGCACTTTCTCACACACGCTACTCTATGTCGGCATATACATTTAGTTTTGCTTTTCGAGAGTAGCAAACCTCTTAGACACCTCTCATCGTGGTCAAACAGAGATAGTGGAGCGGGCATCTCCACTACAATGTGGGTATGCATACTACCAAACTGAGGCCTTATGTGTAATATCCCGACTTTTATTGGGCCACTAAGACCATAAGTGACACAATAAAATTGACCTAATCACCTATAAGATAGCATAGTGACCATACATGCTCCAAATCGACTTCCGTCAGATGCGTTAAACTCGTATAATCAATACGAGTGCAACAGAGCCCGTTTCACTCCAATCCAAGGTCATTTAGAGAAAAAACGACCATTTTGAGTGTCATAGCGCGTCACGACGATGCCATTTTAGTATAGTTTCCATACATGCTACGAAACTACTTCCGTTAGTTGCGTTAGACTCATATAATCAATTTGAGTGCAACGGAACTTGTTCCATTCCAATCCGAGGTCATTTAAAGAAAATGACCATTTTGAGTGTCGTAGCGCGTCACGACGACGATGTTTTGGTATAGTGGTCATACGTGCTCTGAATCGACTTCCGTCAATTGCGTTAGACTCATATAATCAATACAAGTGCAACGGAACTCGTTTCATTCTAATCTGAGGTCATTTAGAGAAAATGACTATTTTGAGTGTTGTAGCACGTCACGACGACGCTGTTTTTGTATAGTGTTCATACGTGCTCCGAATCAACTTCTGTCAATTGCGTTAGACTTATATAATCAATACGAGTGCATTGGAACTCGTTCATTCCAATCTAAGGTCATTTAGAGAGAATGACCATTTTGAGTATCGTAGCGCGTCACGAAAGCACCATTTTTATAGTTTGAACATATGAACTAGGAATGGTCCCCAGTCGGTTGAGTTAGACTCGTATGGGCAATATAAGTGCAACGGGATCCGTTTCACTTAATTCCAACATATGTTGGTCAATATGGTCTAATCGGGCCCCATTAAGCTCTATAGTGCTTCGAAAAGCATTCACACACTCGTATTACAATGACACATCAATGTTTGAAAGTGTACAGTGTGCCTCTGAGATACCTCTAGAGGGGTGGGTGAATAAAGATTTAAAATCTTTTCTATCCTAACTGAGCATACAATAAAAAATACTAAGTGATTATGCTTCAGCAACACCAAACACAGAATAAAATAAATGCTGTAAATATAAAGACAGAAAACTATAAGCAATATGAAGGACATCACAGAAAATGAGCAACCAGAAGACACAAGAATTTTATAGTGGTTCACCAAAATATAGGTACTCCACTCTTCTACCACCTGGTAGGAATGCACCACCTGTGCCTGAGTCTTTTGATAAGGAGACTCTTAGAACCAATGATCTTTTGATAAGGAGGTCATGAACCACAGATCCTTTGATAAGGAGATCTTGAACCACAAATCTTTTGATAAGGAGATCTTGAACTACAGATCTTTTGATAAGGATATCTTGAAGCACTGAATCCTTTGGAAGAGGGATTCTTAAAACTCTGTACAGGAGGTGTAAGGAAAGGAGAATAAGAATAGAAGAAAGGAATCAAAATTCTGTTTTCAGAATTCTGTAACAGAAATCTTTGAGATGATGTTCTTTGAGTGCTCTTCAGGATCTCTATCAGATGAACCCTAGATTATGATAGTGATGATTGCTAGGGTTTGTAATCTCTTGATCCTTCTTCTCTCTGCTCTTGTAGTAGTTCTGTTGCTATATGATATTGACGAAGAAGCAACAGTTGATTTCTTGAGCAGAGTATCTTCTTTTGTAAATCTTTCTGCTATGGTTTCTGTTGGGGAGGAGAAGGCCCTAGTCTGAGAGAGAACAATTCTTGTTTCACTATCTTTTAGGGTTCCAGGAGGAAGAAGAAGAAAGAGGAAGCTCTAATCAACAGCCGCCGAAAGTTATGATGAATGCTCTATGTTTCTCACTATTCTCTTACCATTTATTTTCCCAGTTTAATTTTGAATTTCACTTCCTTTTCTGGAATGTCCTGAAAAGGTATTTGCCTAGACAATTTCTCTTTCTTTCCTCTTTAATTCACGACCCGTCCACCAACTATTATGTATGTTTCCAAGAAAGCTTTCCTGTCGTCTTATAATACTTCTTTCCATTTAAAATAATAAATAAGCCATTGGAGAATGCTCTTCAGCATGAGAGAGAGCTTCAAAATGACAGTTGAAAAGGTTTCCTTTTCAGACAGTATACGACGTTGCGTCGACTTCTCCTTCTATCTTATCGATGTGCCTCTGAGTTATTGTAATAGTAGCTTCTAATTCCTCCTTGCTCTGATTGAACTCTGTAGTCAATGTATCCATCGAATTGAAGACTTGAGTCTGAATTTCATCGTCTGCGTTGATATGTAGTCAAAGTTGCGTCAACTTCAGATGGCTTCGATAGACTCTTCCTTCTGCGTTGAGTTGAACTCGAAGCTGCGTCGACTTCTAAGTTAACTTCAACATGAACATCTCATCCACGTCGATATCATTTCGATGTAGCGTCGACTTGATCTACTTGGACAGAAAGGTTGAGCTGCTTGGACTTCTAGTCTAAGTAGCGTCAACATTAATTCGATAATGCGTCGATTTCTATTCGATGCAATTGTTAACTCTACCCAAATTGTACTTCTCTTGATCTGGTCTCGACACCCTAAGTTGAGTGTGACATCCTAAGACATCTAATGACAAAATTTCCCTCACTATATAATGGGTAATTAAAACCTAAGAGATAAAATCACTTTTAGATAATTTGTTAAGTTAAATCCAAGGATTTTTTCCCAACAATCTACCCCTATTTATCTTAACAAATTTTACAGATTATTTAAAGTGATTTTACACAAATTTTGCATAATCAAAAATGCATACAAGACAATATAGACAAAAGAGTATGACAGACTAAAGTCACAAGCTATTTTATTCATTTGTCATGAGATTATATTGTTCTTTCCACAATTGTTTGTTTCCAGGAATTATAGAAGGTTTAGAATACCTGAGCTTCATTGCTCCTTCTCAGGAGTTTTTCTTTTCCTTGAGAAAACCTTTGGAATAAACCTCCTTTTAGCAACCTTCAGAGGCTCGTCATCTTTAGGAAGCTCATCATCTTCTCGATATTTTTCTGCTTCTTTAACAATCTTGTCCTTGAGAAGCTCCCCCTAAGACTGTGCATTATCTTCAGCCTCCTGAGCAGCTTCCTGACCAATTTGAGCCACTTCATTCAGCATAATATCATCTTGGAACTCCCCCAGGGCTACTGCAGTACCTACAACATCCATTTCTTCTTCCAGATTCCTTTGCACTTCAGGAATGGGCTCCCTCTGAGGTTGATCATTCATTTCATCATTCTGATCTTCTTTTGATACTTGATCATCTCTTAGAGACTCCCCCTGATCTGGTTCCCCTTCTTCCAGTAGCATTCCTTCTTGATTTATCTGAGCAGCTGGCTCCCCCTGGATCTGTGCACCTTGGAAAGTGGTTACTTTGTTAGGAGCTTCATCCTAATGGCCACTAATCTCTAGGATATGCCTTTATTCCTCCAGAACATTCTCCCCCTTCTTAACCTTGCTGTCAAGAGAGGTTAAGAACTCCTTTGTTACCAGGAAGGAAGACATGAAGTCCTTGAGACCCTGGAGGGATCTTTTTGAGTCTAGCAATTCAGCCTCCATTTGAGAGTACTTCCTGTCAAACTTTCTTGCTTGTGTGGCCAATAGATCTGCAAATGTAGTGGAGGCCAATCCAACTGCTTTAGAGATGACCTGCTCAAGGTCAATTTGAGGGATATGTGTGGTGGATGGAGGAGGTAATGGAGGTGAGTCTTCTGGGATGGGAGAGAGTGCATGATCGGTTTCTGGGGAGACATGGATGATGGTGGTGGTGGTGGAATCTGAGGTTCTGTGAAGACATTGGATGGCTGATGCTGTTGTTGGAGGGAAGGTTGTTGAGGCGGAGGCAGAGGTGTAGATTCTAGAGCTGGAGTGAAGACTTGCAGTTGTTGCTGTTGTAGAGGAGAAGGTTGTGCTGGAGTATCATCCATTGGGAGGTCTGGGACATTGTCATGTGGAGTTGGAGAGGGAGGAGGTGAAGATACAGCTTGACCAGGCTTGAGAATCTGCCTGGTCCATTTGGAAAATATCCCTATATTTATTCTTTTACCAGGAGGAATTGGTACACCTTTAGATCTGCAGATCCCTGGGTAATGTTGTATTAGCTAGCACTTGGCTCATTATCCTCATGTAGGCATTTTCTTTATGTGAATATTTGTGACCTATTAGCTTCAGAAGACACTTTCCCTAGTTGATCTTTTTTTGAAGGACCATAATTCCCATGATCTGCAGCTGCTTCCTGGGTATGGCATCAAGGGCTGATATCTTGCATAATAGGACCTTGCCAACTATATCAGCTAAGAACCTGTACACCTCTGCGAGATCAATCTTCTTCAAATTTATAGTCTTGTCTTTCTGGAATTGCATAATTTCCAGTACTTTCTTGGTCACATCCCCTGTTAGTTCCTCTGAGTCATCAACGGTTGGTAGTTCGAAGGTGAGAGATAGCATGTGCTTTGTAATGCTGATGTCATTCTCAGATATCTTCTCAACGAGAGATCCATCCTCTCCTAGGTGAATGTTGTCCTTGAGCTCTGTCAGCTCTACATCCAAAATCTTGCATCTGGTAGATATTAGCTTGGTCAAACCGGCATCCTAAAACAAGCTAAGAATGGATTTGAAGCTATCGGCTGCTGCACTGAAAGAATCAATGTCCACATCGAAACTAGAGTTTACTTTTGGTGGAGCCATCTGATTGTAATCACCTACAATCACAAGAGAAAACAAAAGAGAGAAACAAGAACACGAAGAACTGAAGAAGAGGAGAGCAAGAGAGCAAAGAGAGGAAAATTTGAAAGCGCAAATAATTCGACGTTATAGTTGCGTACAAGAAGACGATTCATCGCAACTTAGGTTTGTTGTCGACGCACCATCGACTAGATTAATAATTATCACTCAAAAACATGTCAAGACTGCTTCTAGAAGCAAGCGCGCGTTGTTATGTCGACATTGCGTCGATTAATAGTCGACGTAACTTTGAGATTGTTCAGCAATTCTTAAGTCAACTTAGTGATGTCAATGTTGCATCAAGTAGAACTCGACGTAACCTCGAATTTTATCAGCATCCGAAAAGTCGACGCATGCGTAGATATGAACTTGACGCTGAGTCGAATACCATTCAAATTATCCACTCTGAGTGTTTCTCGATGCTGACGTCGAGTAGAAGTCGATGGTACGTTGACATCTATTCGACGCACCTTTGAATGAATAGTTCTATTTTCTCAGAATATTCTTGCTGCTTTCCCAGCAATTATGTTTATTGAAAATAGTGCTCTTACTATTATTTTTATGAGCGGTACAGATGATAAAGTAGTTTAAAGAAAAGATTACTCCCTTGGTTGTATTTATTTCATCCTTACTTTCTCACTATCTCTTAGACAGTGCCCTACCTCACCCTACACAAGTAATTCAAACATTAGAAGGAACCCAGGTTACCTTGGGCCCTTTGCTTTTACCATTGTAGGGTTCAATGAAAGAATAAAGGGGTCTTTCATGATACCCTTTTGGATGATAAGGAATGGGTTTCCCAAACCTATGTTATTATTCTAATACTTGAAATGTGTATAAAATGTATCTAAGTACAAAAGGTCAGCAGAGTGTTTTATCACCCTAGGTTTGGCTTTAGCCTTTTGGTTGTTGTCATTTAATTTCTCTGGGATATTTTTCCCTACATTTCTCTTCTCACTATTTGGATTTATTCTATTAAAGATAGTGAGTTTATTAGGATTATTATTGTCATGTTCTTTATGGTCACTAGATCTAACAAATGGCACTGGATTTTTCCAGGCAGGTTTCCTAGGGGCTTATGTGCTAGTGGATGGCTCTGCTCCTAACCATAGGTGATTAAATCTCATGGAGAGATTTTGAGTGATGTCTCTGAGCTATTTTGACTCCTCCCATTGAGTGAGTCCTTAAAGGAATTTGCCTTTGCTATCTCTTCTTTTAGCTTTAGATTTTCTTTTCTAATTTCAATTAGTTCTGATTCTTTATTATCAATTTCTTCTACTATGTCATGATTTCTTAAATATAATTCTTCATTCTTTAGGTTATCTAGCTCTAACCTAGCAGTTTTTATTTCTTTTTGTGCATTAAGAAAATCACTACAAAATTCTTTAAAGCAGTTTTTAAAATCCTCAGAATTAAAATCAAATTCATCAAACATTGATACCTGCTCTTCTTCATCATCTGAAGACATCCCTAGTGTCGTCATGCAGTCAGCCTCTGCCTCAGCTTCTTCATCACTCTTAGATGAGGATGGGCTCAACTCTGCTTCAGAGTCACTCCAAGTCTCAGCAAGGAACCCCTTGCCCTTCTTCTTGTCTTTCCCTTTGAAAGACTTCTTCTTCTTTTCATCCTTGTTGCTGCTTCTGTCCCTTTGTTCTTGTGGGCACTCAGGATCTATGTGCCCTGGTTGTTGCAAGTGAAGGAGATAATCTCCTTCTTTGGAGTTTTATCATATCTGGGCCTTGAGCCCCTTTCTCTTCTCCTTGAGTCTTCTGTCTTGACCCATTTTTTGAATCTCCTTCCTTGGAGATTGAACATTTCATCTTCAAAAGTGGAGGGCTCTCCTTAAGTAGCTTTCAAAGCAAGGCTCCTTTGGATAGGAGCTGGAGTTCTCTCCCTTTCCTCTGATTCAGCCGTGTTCTTCAGAAGCATCTCATATGACTTACTTTCCTAGCAAAGCCTGGGTAGAGATTTCTCTGTGGCATATGGATTCTCTGATTTCCTAGATCTTTGAATCCCATGAGCTAGGGAAGCACATGAGAATTTTATCATTAATTTAAGTCAAGGATATCTCCTTGTCCAAGCCTCTGAGCTCATTAATGATAATGCTGAATCTGTCATACATATCAGCAACAGATTCCTCAGCCTTCTTTTTGAAGTTCTCATATTAGGATATGAGAAGGGACTTTCTGTCCTTTCTTTCATCAGAGCTTCCTTCCACCATTCTAGTGAGGGAATCTCAGATCTCCTTTGCTGATTGGCAGTCAGCATCTCTCTGGAAGATTTCATATGACATAGTGGAGACTAGAATATTCATGGCTTTGGCATCACATGCCTTCAGCCTCTTCTCTGCCTCTGTCCACTCACTTATTGGGACAGCTACAGTTGTAGAGGTTTCACCTAAACTCTCTCTAACTGGTGTTGGGGGGCCAGAAAGAATAACATCATAGATGTCTTCATCAATGGAGTTCATGTATAGATTTATTCTGGCCTTCTAGAGTGTGAACTTATTCAAGTTACACACTGAAGGTCTTATTGAGGCATAATCCTTATAACTCATTTTCTTTATAAAAATAGATTTGAAGTAAAGAAATAAGAGAAAGAGGTCTTTTTGATCAAGGTGTTAGCCTTTTAATGATCAACCTCCCTCTGATACCAATTGAAAGTGGACAGTGTGCCTCTAAGATACCTCTAGAGGGGGTGAATAGAGATTTAAAATCTTTTCTATCCTAACTGAGAATATAATAAAAAAATACTAAGTGATTATGCTTCAGCAAAACCAAACACGGAATAAAATAAATGTTATAAATATAATGACAGAAAAACTGTAAGCAATATGAAGGACATCACAGAAAATGAGCAACCATAAGACATACAAATTTTATAGTGGTTCCCCAAAATATGGGTACTCCAATCTTCTACCACCTGGTAGGAGTACACCACCTATGCCTGAGTCTTTTGATAGGGAGACTCTTAGAACCAATGGTCTTTTGATAAGGAGATCATGTACCACAAATCTTTTGATAAGGAGATCTTGAACCACAGATCTTTTGATAAGGAGATCTTGAACCACATATCTTTTGATAAGGAGATCATGAAGCATTGAATCCTTTGGAAGAGGGATTCTTAAAACTCTGTACATGAGGTGTAAGGAAAGAAGAATAAGAATAGAAGAAAGGAATCAAAATTTTGTTTTCAGAATTCTGTAATAACAATCTTTGAGATATTCTTTGAGTGCTCTTCAGGATCTCTATCAGATGAACCTTAGCTTATGATAGTGATGATTGAAAGTGCACAGTGTGCCCCTGAGAATCCTCTAGAGGGGGGTGAATAGAGATTTAAATTTAATCCTAACCTAACTATGCAAAAACAATAAAACCTAAGTATTATGCTTCAATCAAATACTTATCCAGAATAAAACAATTCTGTAATATAAAGCAGGAAAACTGTAAAGTAATCTAGCTAAGAGGGACAACACCAAAAATTAGCAATCCAGAAGACACACAGATTTTTATTGAGGTTCGCCAAAATATGTGTACTCCTCTCTTCTATCACCTGGTTGGAATGCACCACTATGCCCGAGTCTTTTGATAAGGAGACTATTAGAACTACTGATCTTTTAACAAGGAGATCATGAACTACCAGATATTTTGATAAGGAGATCTTCAACCACCAAATCTTTTGATAAGGAGATCTTGAACCACCAGATCTTTTGATAAGGAGATCTTGAACCACTGAATCCTTTGAAGAGGGATTAATAAAACTCTTTTACAGAATGTGAATGAGAAGAAAGAAAGAGAAAGGTTGTAGGAATTCTGTTCTCAGAATTCTTATGAAGGCTGTATGAAGAACAGCCTCTTGGATGTTCCACTAGATCTGCTTTTTATTAACTCCTGCTAATGATAGTGATGAATTGCAGAAGCTCTAGTTGTCAGATCCTTCTTCTTTTCTTTCTATGGAACTCTAGCTGTTGTATGATAGAGATGAGAAGCAGCCTCCAGTTCTTCTGTTGTTAGGAGAGCAGTTCTTTTCTTCTCTTTTTCTTATCTATTAGGGTTCCTCAGAGAGGAGGAAGAAGAGGAAACCCTAAGAAGAAGACGGTTGATTGTAATGAATGCTCTCTAGTTTTCTCTTTCTTCTCTGCCCCTTTTATTATCTCTATTCAATTTGAATTTGTTTCCCTTTCTAGTAAGATCTGAAAAGGTATTCTGCTCTGGACAATCTCTTTCTTTCCTTCTTTAATTCTCGACCCTCCACCAATAAGGAGTATATTTACAAGAAACCTTTTGTCTCCTCCTTTAATGCTTCCTTCTATTTCAGGCAATTATTAAGCCGTTGAAGAACGGTCTTAAATTATGTGGGCCATGAGAGAGGGGCAAAAATGACAGCTGAAAAGATTTCCTTTTCAGACTGTATTCGATGTAGCGTCGAATTCACTTCCTCTCTTATCGACGCAACTTCGAGTTCTTGTAGGAGCAGCTTCAATTTCATCTGTGCTCTGATTGAACTCTGCTAGTCGACATTACGTCGATATCTTATCGACGTAGCCATCGAGTTGAAAGGCATGGCTCTGAACTTCAATATCTGCCTCGAGATGAAGTCGACGTTGCTTCGACTTTAGATGGCTTCAACAGATATTCCCTTCTGCATCGAGTTGAAGTAGAAGTTGTGTCGACTTCTCAAGTTACTTTGACAATACCATGACCTCTACGTCGATATCTATTTGACATAACATCGACTTGAGTTACTTCGACAGCAGGGTTGAACTACTTGGACTTCTAGTCAGAGTAGCGTCGATATGGACTTGATGTCGCGTCAAATTCTATTCGACGCAAATGTTAACTTTGCCCAATTTTGCTTCCCTTGATCTGGTCTTGACACCCTAGGTTGAGTGTGATATCCTAAGACATCTAATGACCAGACTACCCTCACTATACAATGGGTAATTCAATCATAGTGGTTAAAATCACTTTTATATAATTTATTAAGTTATATCAAAGGGTTTTCCCAACAATCTCCCCCTATTTATCTTAACAAATTTTACAAATTATTCAAAGTGATTTTACATATTCCTTTTATATATAAACACTAATACATTTAAGACATCACAGAAATATGAAAGATACAGACTGAAACCATAACTCATGTTATTTAATTGTCAAGAAATATATAAACCATGATATCTGTAGTTCAGGAAGTGTAGAACTTTACAAAGTACCTTATCTTCACTGCTCCTTCTCAGGAGTTTTTCTCTTTCTTGTGAAGACCTTTGCGAGAACTTGCCTCCTTGTAACTCTTAGAGGCACATCTTCATCATCATCATCTAGCTCTTTAGCCCCATCTCTGTCCCTAAGAGCATCTGCTTCATCAGCATCAACATCATCAGTTCTATCTTTGGGAAGCTCCCCCTTATTTTGTGCATTCTGCTCAGCCTCTTGGGTAGCTTCTTGAGCAATCTGTGCTACTTGATCTAGTAGATCTTTATTCTGAGGCTCATCCTGGACAACTCCTGTAACTACAACTGCCATTTGTATATCCAGACTTCTCTGAACATCTAGTGCAGTCTCCCCCTGATCTGCTGGGTGCTCCTCATTCTGCTTTTCTGGAGGCTTCCCCTGATCTGCTGGAAGCTCCCCCTGATTCTGTGCACACTTAAATTTGGTCACTTTGTTAGGAGCAGGCACATTCCCAGCATCCCCCTGATCCTGTCCACTCAAATCAATGACAGGTCTCTCTTCCTCCAATATGTTCTCCCCCTCCTTGACCTTGCTGGTCAGTGAGGTTAAGAACTCTTTTGTAACCATGGAGGAAGAGACAAACTCTTTGAGACCCTGGAGGGATCTTTTTGAGTCTAGAAGCTCACCCTCCATGTGAGAGTACTTTCTAGCCTGGGTGGCCACCAGGTCTGCAAAGGTGGAAGAGGCAAGGGCCACGGCTTTTGAAATGACCTGCTTAAGGTCAATTGGAGTGGTATGAGATGTAGGAGGAGGAGGTGATGGAGGAAAGTCTTCTTTAATGGGGGTTGTTGGGAATCTTTCCTACATGATTCCTGATTTGAAGAAGTCACCAAGTCAGGAATACTTCACTTTGTATTTGATCATATATCTAGTTCATGCTTGCAGAGATCAGAAAATATGTTAAGTACTTTAGTTGTTTCACTAAGTATAATGTCGTCGAAAAGAACAGAAGATGTCGTCAACAAAGTATGCTTGTCGTCATAATGATGAGCAAAGGAAAAGCTAGAAGGCAATGGAACTTATCGTCGCGATGCACACTTTGATATGACATCCATACGACGATATCAGCAAGTCTTCATAAAGAAGAAAAGTCAAAGATGTCAACAATGTCGTCGACAAGAAGCCTTGCCGTCGGAAAGGCTTAGTGAGACTGATAGCGATTGACATCAGTGTAAAGATAAAGTGATTACGGCGATAGCCAGCAGGAAAGAATATCACGACGACACAGACGGAGATCTCATATTGTCGTATATGCAGAAGCGCCAAAATGTCTCATATCGTTGAGATACCAGCATCAGAGGCAGAAGCAAGAAGACTTGAAGAATCTGTCCAAGTCTAAGGTATCGACAAAGTCCTGTCGTCGAGATACCATCCATGTCGTCACAACAATGGAAGTATCGTCGAGACAATTTCAAAAGTAGTCGAACGCGCTGTCAGTAATTAATGCCGCCGCCTGATTGTCCAAATCAGCACGTGCTCCTCATTAATAGAGCTATCAGCGCGTGCTCTTAATTGATGGAGCTATCTGCGCGTGCTCTTAAGGAATGGAGCTCTAACACTTTAAGAAACTTTCTCAGAAGACCGTTGGGAGATCTCGCAGTCTTATAAAAGAAACAAATGGTCGCCCTAAAAGAATGAGAGAAATAGAATTTACGCATGCACGTAATTGAACAGTAACAAGCGGCTTAAAGAAAGAAAGAAAAAGAAGAACTCTCAACAAGCATTCTCGCAAGAATCAGACATCTGATGGACTGATAAGAAGTCGTTCCTCATCAGGCTAAGAAAAGAGATTAAAGAAGAACTGTGTTGTCAAAGAACTGAATCAAGAGCATCTTATTCAACCTTAAGTTGTTGATCTTCATCCGACAGAGTTTTTATTGTAATCTTTATTGTTGTAAGGCTTGCAGGCCAAAGCTGCAAGATCTGTTTTTAGATCCGATTGTCTAGCTTGTGGGTTGGAGAGTTGTGAGGCTTGAGGGCCAGGTCAATGGACTTGCGGGTCCGATATTGTTGAGCTTGAGGGCTTGGGTGCAGTAGGGGCTTGTGGTCCTAGGCTGTAGGCGCAGGACTTGCGGGTCTATGCTATGTAGGGCTTGAGGGCCTGAGTGTCGACCTTGAGGGCTCAGGGGTAGTAGGGGCTTGTGGGACTAGGCTGTAGGCGTAGGACTTGCGGGTCTGTGCTGTGTAGGGCTTGAGGGCCTGAGTGTCGAGCTTGAGGGCTCGGGGGCAGTAGGGGCATGCGGGCCTAGGCTGTTGGACTTGCGGGTCCGTGTTGTAAGGCTTGAGGGCCTGAAGATTTGGCAGAGTTTACCGAGCCTAGCACACTGCTGGGTAGGTGCAGAGGTACAGAGGACTACTCAAGACACCCGGTCTTGAGGAACCTCTATAGATCTTGTGTCGTCTGTTGTGCTTTCTGTGTGTGAGATTTTTGTGCTTTGCTTGAATATTCGAAAATCACACTAACATAATTAAGAGAAGTCAAAACACCTAACACCCCCCCTCTAGGTGATCATTCCATAAACAACAAGTGGTATCAAAGAGAGGTTGATCAAAAGAAGACTTAACAGTCTGATCTAGATCGTGGAACGACTCGCCATGGCTGGTGGAGATCAGAATCGGGAGATGAGAGCCATGAAGCTCCCAATCTGCACAAAGGAGAGCTTTCCCATTTGGAAGGAAAGAGTAAGGCTCTTCATGGAGGCAGCTAATCCAAGAATTTACTTGATAGTCCAACAGGGTCCCTTCATCCCTACAACTGCCTCCGCCATTGATCCAACAAAGAAGGTGGCGAAAAAATATGATGACATGACCAAGGACGTGCTGATCTTGGCAGGTCTAGATAAGAGGGCACAAAATGTCATTGTAAGTGCCATAGATGACTCAACCCTACAGAACCTAATTCAATACAAAATAGCTAAGGAGATGTGGGACTCCCTGATCGTATATTTGGAGGGTACTGAGGAGGTAAGGGATGATAGGAAATCCCTTCTTAACCAGGAGTATGAGGCCTTCAATCAAGTCAAGAATGAAACAATCTCTAACTGTTATGAGAGATTTTTCAAGATAGTAAATGGACTGAGAAACAATGAAAGGGAGTTCACCGACTCTGATCTAAATGACAAGTTTCTTAGATCCCTCACAAAGGAGTGGGACATCAAGATCTGTGCCATCAGAGAGATGGGTCAGCTGGGCATCATGGAGCCCAAGAATCTGTTTGGGAAGCTGCTGTCCCATGAACTTCAGCTCAACACCAGGAAGGCTGAAGAAGAAAGATCAAAGGGAAGCTCAAGAGACAGATCTGTGGCTCTAAAAGTTGAGAGCATGAGGAGATCCAAGGGCAAGACCTCTGGAACTCAGAGCAGATCTGACAGCAGTGAAGAATCAGAAGCCAGCTCTTCAGGTTCTGATAATACTGACAGAGAGGTGGCCCTCCTCTCAAAATAGTGTAAGAAGTTGTTGCACAGAAGAAGGAGGGACAATCACAGCAACTCATCCTCAAGCTCTAGAAGATCTGACTATCATGACAGATCCAGAGCCCCTAGGGAGGAAAGGTACAGATCTAACTCTAGTAAACATGATTTAAATAATACTGTTTGTTATTCCTGCAGTAAGATAGGTCACATGGCTGCTGACTGCCCCTCTAAGAAGAAGTAATCAAGGAACCATGAAGAAAGAAGAAGCTCAAGGAGTAAGATGTTGGAACAACCCTATTACTAATTTGGGCTAGGATCACTATATGTTGACTTAGGACTAAGTTGACTCAAATGTATAGTCTAAGGGTCAAGGTTTTAGGCTGTTAAGTTAGCTAGAACTTAAGGAAAAATTGAAATTCTCAGCATTCGACGAACGGCTATCAACGTTCGACGAATTGTGCTCTGCGGTCAACGAATCTTATTCATTCTGCGCTTGACGAATGAAGCTATCCCAGCACTCGAAGAATTCCAGTCGTCTTAGCGGTCGACGAATTCAAGCCATTCTCAGAGCAGCGTTCGACGAACTCAAGTCGGCATTCGACGAATCTTCAACTAATGCTCAAATCGACGAATTTAGTCCACAGATCATTTAATACTGAAAGATCAGTTATATATCAGTTCTCTGATCACAGATCGACGAAAATAATGGATCTATTCAATATCTTTGGACGTATTCATCCAGATAAGTCAAGGATCTGATCTCTCTTTATTATCTTCCTTTATTTTGTCGTATTCTAAGGAGAAGAGTCGTTGACATTTAATGCTAAGGCATCTTTCACGACAAAAGGAATTGAAAGGACCTGCCAAAATCGTTTTGGTGGCTGTTACAGTTCCAAGAGGGATTTAAGTCAAAATATTATATTCCTTAAAAGCAGATGATTTGAATTTCAAATCATATTATATTATTAAAGAAGGAAGATAATATATATAGAGTTTTTCACTCTTGTTCTTAGAGTGGTTGAGTTATTCAGATTTTGAAAATACAGAGTTCAGAACAACAAGAACAAAGAAGGATTAGAAAAAGAAGAAGAAGAAGAAGCACATACAGAGAAAAATATTTCTTCAGTCATCTTCCTCAAAGCAGCAATCATTTTACTGAGAACATAATCTCTATTCTCTCAGTCATCTACTGCAAGTTCAGATCTTCAAAAGAGCAACAATAATCTGAAGAATTCATTCTCTCAGATTCATCTACTACAGAAAGATCTTCATTCAAGAGAAAGCTTCATCCTTAAACTGTCAACAAATCTACATCGGACAGGGGGAGCTTTCATCATCAATATCTTGTGTCTTCTCTCAGATTCTTGACAGAGAAGAACATTCTAACCTTCCTTACCCCATCTTGTAAAGGGTTAAAACTCCCTTCAAAAGTTTACCTGTTGGTGGCAAGACACCTTATCAAAAAATCCTTGTGTGGTTTTTGGGAACCTTATCAAAACCCCATTGGTTTTAGGGCACCTGATCAAAAATCCTAGTGGATTCCTACCAAGGGTGATAGAAGAGTGGATGTACCCTATTAAAAGGGGAACCACTATAGCTCCTTGTGTCCTCTATGATCTGTTTATTTTCTTTGTGTTTGTGCTGTGCTGATTTCTTATCTTTCAGTTTATATTATTCACTATGCTTTACACATATATATATCAGTATTTTTAATTCCACTATAAAAACTAATAAAAAGTTTTAAACTCTATTCCCCCCCCCCCCCTCTAGAGTTAATTTAAGATCTAACCTCGCTTTCAATTGGTATCAGAGGTAGTTGATTCTTTACAGGCTAACACCTTAATCACAAAGATCAATTAGATCTTAAATTCTTTCAGAGTTTTTATTTCATTTTATTTTTGTTTAAGAACTCATGGCACAAAACAATGAGTATTCTAGCACAAGACCTCCTATGTGCAACTAAAATAAGTTTGCACTATGGAATGCAAGGATTAGGTTATATATGAACTCCATTGATGAGGATATCTTTAATGTCATTTTGACGGGACCTCCTGCTCCTACAGCAACAACCAGCACTGAAGCAACAACAAGAAACACTGCTGTCCCACCACCTGAGTGGACTGATGCACAGAAGAAGCAGAGAAGTGCAGATGCAAAAGCCATGAACATTCTGGCTTAAACCATGACTGATGATATCTTTCAAAGAGTGGTGGAATGCACCTCAACCAGTGAGATCTGGATCTCACTCAATAATACTGTTGAAGGATCAGCAGATGAAAGGAAGGACAAAAGATCTCGCCTTATCTCTCAATATGAGAACTTCAAGAAGGGAGAAAATGAAAGTGTAGTTGATATGTACAAAAGGCTCAGCCTTATAATTAATGAGCTGAAGACCTTGGACAAAGTGATCTCTATCACTGAGATCAATGACAAGATCCTAATGTGCTTCCCCAGCACATGGGACTCTAGAATCTGGCCTATCAAGGAAGCCAGAAGTCTCAATGAGATTACCACTGAGACACTGCTAGGAAAGCTCAAATCCAATGAGCAGCTTGTCAAATCCAGTGAAGCTGAATATTCCACCTCATCTACATCAATAAAGAAGGAAAGGAACATTGCCTTCAAAGCTGCAGAAGAAGAAGGAAAGACTCCTTACAATGAGGAGTTAATGAGTCTGCTTGCCAAGAGATTCTACAAGATGGCAAGAAAAGACTTCAAGAAAAAGTCATCCAGAATCCATAAAAAGCCAAGGTATGACAAAAATAACTCTAAAGAAGATATATGTTTTGGTTGCAGGAAACCAGGACACATTGCACCTGATTGTCCAGAGAATCAAAACAAGAAGGACAAGAAGGAAAAGAGAAAAGAAAAGGATGAAAGAAGAAGCTCCAGCAAGTCTTCCTCCCACAAACACAAGAAGAAGGGAAGAGGATTTGTAGCAGAAACCTGGAGTGATACAGAATCTGAATCAAAATCATCATCCAGCACATCTAATGAAGAGGAAAAATCAAATGAAAATGACCAATGCTTGATGGCCATTTATGACTCAAGCAGTGAGTCAGGAAATGCATCATCTTCCAGTGATGATGAGGATGATGAAGAGGAAAGAAGCTTTTGTATGATGGCCATCAATGCCTCAGAACATAATTCTGATGAATCAGAAGCTGAAGCTGACATTGATCAGGTAATTTCTAACTTTGATTTCAATTTCATTGAATTCATAGATGAATTCAAAGTTCTTTGCTTAGACTTACTCAAATCTGAAGGAAATAATCTCTCTCAGATCTAAGCTGGCTGAAATGAACAAGATAAGTGAAGAAAATGTAAATCTTAAGAAAGATTTGGCTGCTTCCAGGGAACACATTGTTCTCATTGAGAACAAGTTGTCTGAAGCCAAGAAGTTTGAAGAATCCCTCAATGGGAGAAGCATCAAACTGATGGACATCACAAGCACTGTTAATGTTAGATTTAATAGCAAATTGGGCTTGGGTACTTCATTAAGTGAGCCACCTCTGATTAAGAAAAACATACTTTCTACACCTATAAAATTCATTTCTGCTAAGGGCAAAGCAGCTGTAGAAGTAGATAAGAATATTTCAAGCAATTATATAAAGAATAATGAAATCCTACAGATTTCATCGAACGGTGCTCGACGAAACCAGCCTGGTTCGTCAAACGACGCACGACGAACATTGAAGACAGATTTTCAGTACTGTTATTATTCTAACGGCGCTCGACGAAAGGTCTCTACATCGTCGAACGGCGGTTGACGAATTCAGCAAAATTCGTCGAATGTCAGAAACTGTACAGAAATTCAAAGATTTATTATTCTAAATATTCTAAGAATCCTTTTACTGAGTGAATCATTCCTCCAAGGAGATATCATCCACAAGGCTATAAGGCTCAGCCTGAAATATCCTGTATTTCTGATTTTTCTGGTAATTCAAAAAGACCCAAGGTAGTCTGGGTCAAGAACAAATAGATTGTTTTTCTGTTTTTGCAGGTACACAGTTGTTCAAGAATAAAAGAACATTGGTACTTGGACAGTGGATGCTCAAAGCATATGACAGGGAACAAGGCCAACCTGAGCAACTAGAAGGCAAAGCTTGGACCAGAAGTGATATTTGGAGACTCCAACTGTGGATAAACAAAAGGATATGAAAAAGTCAGAGTTGGAGAAGTTACATTCAAAGAGGTAGCTTATTTCAAAGGTCTCAAGCACAACCTCATCAGCATAAGCCAGTTATGTGTTGAAGGTTATCATGTAACTTTTAACCCTTCCCAATGTCTTATTACCAATAATAAAAAGATTACTGTATTATCTGGTATTAGACAAGGAAATATATATTTAGTCAATTTTAACTCTCCCAATTCAGGCATTTGTCTATTTAATTCAATAAGTAAGACAAATGAATTATGGCATAAAAGTCTTGGACACATTAACCTTAGAACTATCTCTAAGCTTTCTAAGGACAATCTTGTCAGAGGACTGCCATCTGGTTCATACAAGAAGGAAGGACATTGCATGGCTTGTCAGTTAGGTAAGCAGACTAAAAGTAGTTTTAAATCTTTATCCAAGAGTGATTCACCTAGGATTCTATATTTATTGCATTTAGATCTTTTTGGACCTACTGCTATACAGAGCTTAGGAGGGAAGCATTATTCTCTAGTTATTGTAGATGACTTCTCAAGATTCACTTGGGTGTTCTTTCTTAGGAACAAGTCTGACACCTTCAGTGTTCTAACAGACTTTCTCAGGTCCATCAAGATTGAGTACTCTACTATAGCTGCATTGATCAGAAGTGATCATGGCACTGAGTTTGAGTCTCTTCTGATGAGAGAATTCTGTGGAAAAGAAGGGATCATGCAATGTTTCTCTGCTCCTAGAACTCCTCAACAAAATGGGGTAGCTGAAAGGAAAACTAGAACACTAATTGAATCAGCAACTACATTGCTTGCAGATGCTCACTTGCCACTCTCATTTTGGGCAGAGGCAGTGAACACATCAAATTATGTGTTGAATAGAAGACTGATACATAAACTTAAGGGTAAAACTCCAATTGAGTTACTTAAGAATAAAAAGCCTAAGGTTAGCTATTTTAAGATTTTTGGTTGTAAATGCTATGTGCATAACAATGATAAGAAGTATCTAAGGAAGTTTGAAGCAAAAGCTGTTGAAGGCATATTCCTTGGATATTCTCTGTCTAGTAAAGCATATAAAGTCTACAACAAATCTACTCTTAAAATAGAAGAGTCCATGCATGTTTCTTTTGATGAGACTAACTTGTTAAATGAGGAGAGGAATACCACCTCTACCATAAATACTTTGCAGGTACCAGCTCTATGTGAAGAGCTCAGTGGATTAAATCTACAGAAAGAAGATTCACTACTTCCATCACCTCAAACTCTTGAAGACAGTGAAGAAGAAGATCATCCAGAAGATCTTGCTAACAAATCAAATCAAGTGACAGCTGAACAAATTCCCCAAGTGGATGCTATTGTTGAACCAACTCCAACTGTTGACCACATCACAGTTAGAGATCATCTAATATCACAAGTAATTGGAGATATTTCAGCAGGTGTTCAAACAAGGCATCAACTACACCAAAATCAGATGCATACTTGTTTCCTGTCACAAGTTGAACCTCAATTCATTAAAGATGTAGAACAAGATCCAAACTGGATTCTTGCAATGCAAGAGGAGCTCAACCAATTTGAAAGGAACAAGGTTTGGGATTTGGTTCCAAGACCAAAAAGCCATCCATTTATTGGCACCAAGTGGGTCTTCAGGAACAAGCTAGATGATCAAGGCAACATAGTCAGAAACAAAGCAAGATTGGTAGCTCAAGGATATTCACAGGAAGAAGGAATTGATTATGATCAAACCTTTGCTCCTGTTGCAAGACTTGAAGCTATCAGGAATTTTCTAGCCTTTGCTGCATTCAAGAAGTTCAAGGTATATCAAATGGATGTGAAGAGTGCTTTCTTAAATGAAGACATCAAAGAAGAAGTCTATATGGAACAACCACCAGGTTTCATCTCTCCAACTCACTCCTCCTATGTATTTAAGCTTAAGAAAGCTCTCTATGGTCTCAAATAGGCGCCCAGAGCATGTTATGAGACCCTAGCTAGTTTTCTCTTGGAAAACAACTTCTGTAGAGGCATAGTTGATAAAACCTTATTTTACAGGATACATAAAAAACAAACTTTACTAGTTCAAATATATGTACATGATATTATCTTTGGCTCTACTAATTCAAATTTATGCAAAAGGTTCTCTAACCTAATGCAATCTAAATTTGAAATGAGTAGTGTGAGTGAGTTATCATACTTCCTTGGTCTTCAAGTGAAGCAAACTCCAAATGGAATCTTCATATCCCAATCTAAGTATGCTAAGGAATTAGTGAAAAGATTTGGTATGTCTGATTCTTCCACCATGAAAACACTCATGCCCTCTAATGATGTTGTAGATAATGATGAATCAGGGAAACCTGTTGATCAGAAAGTATGTAGAGCAATTGTTGGCTCGTTACTTTACTTAACAGCTAGTAGGCCTGATATAATGTTTGCTACCTGTATTTGTGCTAGGTTTCAAGTTAACCCCAAAGAATCTCACCTAATTTTATTATAATGAATATTGAGATATATAAAGGGTTGTCCAAATCTAGGACTCTGGTATCCAACTGCATCTGAATTTGAATTAACTGGATTCTCAGATTCAGATTATGCTGGATGCAGAGAAGACAGGAAAAGCACATAAGGAACTTGCCAGTTTCTTGGTGATAGGCTTGTGTCATGGTTTTGTAAGAAACAAACATCTATGTCTACATCAACAGCTGAAGCTGAATATATAGCTGCAGGTAGTTGCTGCTCACAGATGTTGTGGATACAAAATCAACTCCTAGACTATGGTGTCAATCTAAATAAATCAATTATATTTTGTGACAATACTAGTGCAATATCTCTAGCACAAAATCCATTACTCCATAAAAGGATTAAACACATAGAAATTAGGCACCACTTCCTTATGGATAATATGGATAAAAATAAAATTTGCCTACAATTCATCTCTACTGATTTGCAAAGAGCAGATATTTTCACCAAACCCTTGGATGAAAAGAAGCATATCTTCTTTATAAATCAGATAGGGATGATAGATGGAGATTCAATCTGTTAAAAATTTAAATTTTCTTTTTATCCCTTCAATTCGTCGAACGGAGGATGACGAAATTGAATTATTCGTCGAATGATGATCGACGACATCTTTTAACTTCAGGATCGACAATGAAAATCTCAATCGTCGAACGGCGATAGACGAAAACAAAATTTTCGTCGAACGCATTCTGACGAAGACCTAAAGTCTTTTCGACTTCTGATTTTATTAGGTTTAGCCGTACATCGCTCTACGAATGCGGCTCCTTCTCCGATCTTTCTATATAAACTATATTTTATTTCATTCTAAGATTGCGCCTACAAAAATCATTTTCCCTCCAGTTCCTCTCTACACTTGATCGTGTTTTCTCTTGCAGGTACAATGGGGATTTCTCAAGCCGCGCTGTACTCCATGAAGTTCGATGCCGGTTTCAACATGGATATGGAGTCATTCGCTCAGTCCGACCAAGTTTTCAAGGATATTCTTCAACTCTTTGAAGAACATCAGATGAAGAAATTTATGAGCACAAGGATAAAGCTACCAGTAGCAGAAGTCAAGGAATGGGTCTATACATCTAAGTTAGAGAATGACAGTTTATTTGGAACAATATCAGGAAACCAGGTTTTTCTAACTCCAGAAATATTATCTGAAGTTTTTGGCTAAGTAAATGGTGATGATGATTTGGAGATAAGTTCAGTTGAGTTTAATGAAGCTTTGGTTAAGATGTGTCACTCCAGTGGAAACCCTAACCATCTTTTGAAGAAGAACTTGTCAGTGGAATACAAGTTCTTGGCTGATGTAGTTGGGAAAGTCTTACTAGGAAAGACCTCAGCCCATGACTATATTAACATGCACCAATTTCTTATGATGGTGGCCTTGGTAGAGAAGAAGAAAGTGAACTGGGGATTAATTCTTTTTGAATTAATTAAGAAGAAAATAAATAAGGATAATGTTTGTTTTGGAAGAGTTTTGGGAATTTTTCTATAGGAAAGGCACCCAGACCTTTTGGTCTCTCCAAAGGTGACCATCAATGCCAGCAAGAGGCTGACCTCAGCACTCTTTGCTAAGTGGGACAGGATAATCCCTAAGAAGAATCCAAGAACAGTTGCCCCCAGGCAAGCTACTGAAGACACAAAGACTGTTTCAGTCACTCCCCTAACCCTTCCAGAAGCTCCTCTTGTTGTTTCTTCTCCTCCTCTCCCTTCTCCACCTCCTCAGATTACTGAAGAAATCATCCCTACTCCAAATTCTCCAACCACTGTTAAAGACATTCCATCTCCTACATTCAATCTTCCACCTCCTCACATTTCTCCACCTCTATCTCCCATCCATGTTGACCACCAGTCACCCATCCACCCTTCATGTCCTATCCATCAAGACAACACTCAACAAACTACTAATGTGTCAAACATATTTGTACCCACCTCCATTCCATCCAATTCTACACCATCATCATCAAATCAACCAGAATTTGTCTATGTCAACTTTTCATCTGTGGTTGATCAAAATTTTGATCATATACTTCTAAAGCTAGATACCCTCCTGGATGCAAAACTTGCTCCAGTTCTTCAAGCTCTATCTGATCTATCTGCTAAAATTTCTTCATTCCCTTCCTCCTCTACTGTCCCTTCTTCTAGGGGCCTAGATTCAGGTCTCCCTGAAGCTAGGCAGGGGGAGATGTCTGATGAAGAAGCTCCAGAAGCTCCAGATTTTGCAGTTTATAGTTCTGATATAGTACTTATTGAAAAAGATTCAGTTCAAGAAGATTCTATTATAACTTATGTTTCAGAAATGACAGATTTATTTACAGTTTCAGAAATTCCAGTTATAGAAGCAATAAATAATATCTATATTCATCCTTCTCTAGATATTATTTCTTTGCTATCTAAATTTAATTCAGTTTTCAATAGTCTGCCAAAGTATCAAGATTTTTCAAGAGCAATTGTTCCATATACTGCTCCTGTAGATAAAGTTTTGTTGAAAGCGATTCTCAAGAGTTTTGAAGTTCACGTTCAAACTCAAGCTCCAATTCAAGCAGAAGAATCAGTTGTAATTTTAGAAGAAATTTTCAAGAGTTTTGATGTTCCAACATTTGTTTTTGATGATTCCCCTATTCCAGATTTTGATGAAATATGGAAAGAAGAAGATGCAGCTTATGAAGCTGAAGAGCAAAGAGTTAAATCTCTTAAATTGGTTGATGATCTAAATGATAACCAATTTCACTCTTCTGATGATTTAGATGAAGAAGATGATGATTCTGATGATTCATCTTCCAAGAAAAGGAAGAAAAGGAAATCTAAGTCAAAGGCTATCCCTAAGCCTCCTTCCACTAATAATGATATTCCTTACTACATTCTTCACAACATCACTCTCACAAAGGACTCTCCAGCTTGGATGAGACTCTCAAGAAATGAAAATAATAGAAGAAAGAAGATGAAGAAGACTGGTTATTACTCTGACAAACCTGTCAAGTATAATCACCCTCCTCCTCCTCCTCCTCCAGCAGCTGGTGCAGCAGGATCAGAAGGGATGTCTTCCTCTTCCCAGTCAAAAAGTTCAGGAAAGAGACCTGGTAGTTCCTATGGATCTCAAAGATCAGCATCAGCCAGAGCTCCTCCTTCTTTAAGATCTGCTAGTGCTCCTCAAGAAAATTTAGACATACTTCCTTCTCAATCTTACATTATGCTTATATCTGATGGTTCTTTGCACAGACAAAGAAATCTTCATTCTGACCAACCTTCAAATCAGACCATAAATTTTGATGAAGGCCTTTCTTATCCAGTTGATACAGAAGCTGAAAGAATAGCTCAGATGGCAAGATTTAAAGAATGTATTGGAACAGCTCAGATCAACAAAGCAAGAGCTGAAGGAAAAGATATTTCTCAGTATTCAACCATGTCAGAATTCAGGAAGCAAGAATTTGAAGGTATGGATCAAAGCACTTTTTCAATGCTGAAGATTACCTAATGAAGCATCCCGCAGTAGTGGTGGTTCAAGGTAAATCTCAAACCATTATAGGAGCTCAGGATCTTTATATGAGCAAAAAGGAATCAGAAAATCCAAACAGGCAGATTGTTTTCAAGTCTTCCAAAAAGGACAAGAGTTCTTAAATTATCTGACTTTATTACTTATGTAATGTTTCTAAACTCAGAGCACTATATTTATTTTATCTGCTGAAATGAATTTACATTCTGTCAGATATATATGCTCTGCTGTTTATTTGTTTTTCTGTATTTATTATTTGAATGATTGTCAAATAGTATCCTAACCCAAATAGGGGGAGATTGTTGGAACAACCCTATTACTGATTTGTGCTAGGATCACTATATGTTGACTTAGGACTAAGTTGACCCCAATGTATAGTCTAAGGGTCAAGGTTTTAGGCTGTTAAGTTAGCTAGAACTTATGGAAAAATTCAAGTTCTCAGCGTTCGACGAACGGCTATCAGCGTTCGATGAATTGCGCTCTGCGGTCGACAAATCTTATTCATTCTGCACTCGACGAATGAAGCTATCTCAGCGCTCGAAGAATTCCAGCCGTCTTAGCGGTCGACAAATTCAAGCCATTCTCAGAGCAGCGTTCGATGAACTCAAGTCGGCGTTCGACGAATCTTCAACTAATGCTCAGATTGACGAATTCAGTCCACATATCATTTAATACTGAAAGATCAGTTATATATCAGTTCTCTGGGCACAGATCAACGACAATAACGGATTTATTTAATATCTTTGGACGTATTCAGCCAAATAAGTCAAGGATCTTATCTCTCTTTATTATATTCCTATATTTTGTAGTATTCTAAGGAGAAGAGCCATTGACATTTAATGCTAAGGCATCTTTCACGACAAAATGAATTAAAAGGACCTGCCAAAATCATTTTGGTGGCTGTTACAGTTCCAAGAAGGATTTAAGTCAAAATATTATATTCCTTAAAAGCAGATGATTTGAATTTCAAATCATATTATATTATTAAAGAAGGAAGATAATATATATAGAGTTTTTCACTCTTGTTCTTAGAGTGGTTGAGTTATTCAGATTTTGAAAATACATATTTCAGAACAACAAGAACAGAGAAGGATTAGAAAAAGAAGAAGAAGAAGAAGAAGCACATACAGAGAAAAATATTTCTTCAGTCTTCTTCCTCAAAGCAGCAATCATTTTACTGCGAACATAATCTCTATTCTCGCAGTCATCTGCTGCAAGTTCAGATCTTCAAAAGAGCAACAATAATCTGAAGAGTTCATTCTCTCAGATTCATCTGCTACAGAAAGATCTTCATTCAAGATAAAGCTTCATCCTCAAACTGTCAACAAATCTACATCAGTCACGGGGAGCTTTCATCATCAATATCTTGCATCTTCTCTCAGATTCTTGACAGAGAAGAACATTCTAACCTTCCTTACCCCATCTTGTAAAGGGTTAAAACTCCCTTCAAAAGTTTACCTGTTGGTGGCAAGACACCTTATCAAAAAATCCTTGTGTGGTTTTTGGGAACCTTATCAAAACCCCATTGGTGTTAGGGCACCTGATCAAAAATCCAAGTGGATTCCTACCAAGGGTGGCAGAAGAGTGGATGTACCCAATTGAGAGGGGAACCACTATAGCTCCTTGTGTCCTCTGTGATCTGTTTATTTTCTTTGTGTTTGTGCTGTGCTGATTTCTTATCTTTCAGTTTATATTATTCACTCTGCTTTACAAATATATATATATCAGCATTTTTAATTCCGCTATAAAAACTAACAAAAAGTTTTAAACTCTATTCACCCCCCCCCCCTCTAGAGTTAATTTAAGATCTAACCTTACTTTCACAAGAAAAAGTCTGAAAAAGGGTTTGTGGCCAAGAAGATCAGAACACTAAGTGATTCTGACTCAAGTTCCTATGGGACTGAGGAAGATGCACTAATTGGCTTGATGGCCATCAATGAAGTCAACCAGAATGACAATTCTCCTGGAAAGGTAGGTCCAAATGCCAACCAATCTCTAATTTGGTATTTGGACAGTGGCTGCTCCAGGCACATGACTGGAGTCAGAAAGTACTTGGGAGGGTTCACCTGTGGAGAATGGACCAACAGTGATCTTTGGAGGTTCAGAAAAAAGGGGTGACTATAGGTTATGACAACATCTCCAATGGGTTAGTTACCATCACAAAGGTAGCTTATGTGGAGGGGTTGAAACACAATCTCATCAGCATAAGTCAACTTTGTGATTTAGGTTTTATTATTACTTTCCACAAGGATAAGTGCCTAAATAAGAAGTCCTTAGATTCTGAAGCTACCTTAACTAGCACTAGGAGTGGCAATATTTATTGTTTAAACTTTCTGAATACAAATTCTTCCATGCCTATATGTCTTGTGGCTGATGACAAAGAGGCTCTATGTGTACAATGGCACAAAAGACTTGCGCACATCAACTATAAGACAATAAGCATGCTTTTCTCACAAGACCTAGTTTGAAATGGACCTAATATTAAGTGCATCAAAGATGGTCCCTGTCAAGCTTGCCAACTTGGAAAGCAGACTAGGACCAGCTTTAAAAGCATATCTAACAAAGAGTCCTCTAGATGCTTATTTTTACTGCACATGGATTTGTTTGGTCCTATGTCAATTCTTAGCTTAGGAGCGAAGGCCTACACCCTTGTTGTTGCTGATGATTACTCAAGGTTCACTTGGGTATTCTTCCTCAAAAAGAAATCAGATACCCTAGATATCTTGAGAAATTTTGTCAGACAGATCTAGAATGAGATGGTCTGTGCTGTGGTCAAACTCAGAAGTGACCATGGGACAGAATTTCAGTCAGGGGCCATGACAGAATTCTGCCAAGAACTAGGTATCTCCCAAGAATTCTCCTCACCTAGAACTCCTCAACAAAATGGAGTTGCAGAAAGGAAAAACAAAACCTTAATAGAGGCAAGTAGGACAATGCTAAGTGACTCCTCCTTGCCAGAATACTTCTGGGCAGAGGCTGTCAACACTGTTTGTCATGTGATAAATAGGGCTTCAATCATCAAAACCCACAAGAAAACTCCCTATGAGCTAATGAAGGGAAGAAAACCAACCTTATCCTACTTTAGGATCTTTGGTAGCAAATGTTATGTCCTTAATAATGGGAAATCCAAACTAACCAAGTTTGCTGAGAAAAGCAGTGATGGTATTTTTGTTGGATACAACTCCTACAACAAGGCATACAGAGTATACAACCTCAATACCCAAACAGTGGAAGAATCTGTTCATGTTGTATTTGATGAGACTAGCCTCATTCACAAACGTTGGTCTAGTTCTCTAGTGAATGCAGGTACTGAAAAGAAAATTGAAAAACTATGCATTGATGACCAAGATGGAACCTCAACCAAATGTAAAGATCAATTAGTAGAAGTTGAGCTTGAAACAAATGCTGTGAAAGACTGAGAAACAGCAGAAGAAGTGCAACCTGAAGGACCCGCTACTGAAGAAATCCCTAGAATACTACCAGCTACCTTGCGACAAGTTAGGGATCATCCACAGGAGGAAATCATAGGACCTGTCAACCAAGGAGTATTGACAAGGAGCATAGCTCTAAATGAAGCTCTATACCTGAGCTTCCTCTCTCAAATTGAACCCAAGAAATTTGAGGAGGCAAATCAAGACCCATTCTAGATTGGGACAATGCAGGAAGAACTGAACCAGTTCAAAAGGTGTAAAGTGTGGAAGCTAGTTCCTAGACCCCAAGGACACAATATCATAGGAACTAAATGGGTTTACAGAGATAAACTAGATGAGAATGGAGTAATCACAAAAAATAAGGCAAGACTAGTGGCGAAGGGTTACAGACAAGAAGAGGGGATAGATTTTGATCAGACATTTGCTCCAGTATCCAGACTGCAAGCAATAAGACTGTTTCTGGCCTATGCAGCCTACAAAGGTTTCAAAGTCTACCAGATGGATGTGAAGTTAGCCTTCCTAAATGGTGACCTCAGAGAGGAAGTATATGTAGAGCAGCCCTCAGATGCAGATTATGCAGGGTGCAAGGAAGACGGGAAGAGTACCTAAGGGACATGTCAATTCATTGGTGGATGACTGATCTCTTGGAGCAGTAAGAAGCAGACAAGTGTAGCAATCTCAACAGCAGAATCAGAGTATATCTCTGCTAGGAGCTGTTGTGCCCAACTGCTATGGATTCAGCATCAACTAGAAGACTACAATCTAAAGATGACCAAAACACCCTTGTTTTGTGACTCTTCAAGTGCAATCTCAATTGCTAAGAACCTTGTCTCACACAGTAGGACTAAGCACATTGAGATCAGGTATCACTTCCTTAGGGAGCATGTGGAAAATGAAGATATCACCCTTGAGTTTGTCCCAACAGACAAACAAGTGGCTGATATATTTACAAAAAGGCCCTAGATGAAGCTAAGTTTAACTTTTTAAAATCCAATTGGGGATGTTAAACTTAGAGTAATCCCTAACTTATTCTTTACTACCCTCTTTCTAAATGATTGGTTATAAGATCCCTCAGGGCAACTGCTGATGAAGTCCAACAGAACAGATAACAAAATACCAAAGTCAGACTAATCTGCAGGAAAGACAGGGAAGAAGTCAGAAAGGGGGAGAAATAGTATCAGTATGATCAAGAAGACCTCCTCAACATACCATAAGGGGAGCAAAGACAGAGGGGGAGCAAAGAAATAGCGGGAGCTACAAAAGAGAGACATCAAACCCAGGGGGAGCTACATGCCCTATGTACTCAGAAAGCTAAGTAAAATCTTACATGCTCATACGCTTTACTTAAAATTTTATAACTTATTGTCAAGTGAAAGTAGTCTTGAATTGAGATTCTGACTTCTTCAAATAGGGGGAGATTGTTGGGAATCTTGCCTACATGATTCCTGATTTGAAGAAGTCACCAAGTCAGGAATACTTCACTTTGTATTTGATCATACATATAGTTCATGCTTGCAGAGATCAGAAAATATGTTAAGTACTTTAGTTGTTTCACTAAGTACAATGTCGTCGAAAAGAACAGAAGATGTCGTCAACAAAGTATGCTTGTCGTCATAATGATGAGCAAAGGAAAAGCTAGAAGGCAATGGAACTTATCGAAGCGATGCACACTTCGATATGACATCCACACGACGATATCAGTAAGTCGTCGTAAAGAAGAAAAGTCAAAGATGTCAACAATGTCGTCGACAAGAAGCCTTGCCATCGGAAAGGCTAAGTGAGACTGATAGCGATTGGCATCGGTGTAAAGATAAAGTGATTACGGCGACAGCCAACGGGAAAGAAGATCACGATGATATAGACAGAGATCACATATCGTCATATATGCAGAAGCGCCAGAATGTCTCATATCGTTGAGATACCAGCATCAGAGGCAGAAGCAAGAAGACTTGAAGAATCTATCTAAGTCTAAGGCATCGACAAAGTCCTGTCATCGAGATACCATCCATGTCGTCACAATAATGGAAGTATATTCGAGACAATTTCAAAAGTAGCCGGACGCGCCGTCAGCAATTAATGTTGCCGCCTGATTGTCCAAATCAGCGCGTGCTCCTTATTAAGGGAGCTATCAGCGCGTGCTCTTAATTGATGGAGCTATCTGTGCGTGCTCTTACAGAATGGAGCTCTAACACTTAAAGAAACTTTCTTAGAAGACCGTTGGGAGATCTCGCAGTCTTATAAAAGAAATAAATGGTCGCCCTAAAAGAATGAAAGAAATAGAACTTACGCATGCACCTAATAGAACAGTAAAAAGCGGCGTAAAGAAAGAAAGAAAAAGAAGAACTCTCAACAAGCATTCTCCCAAGAATCAGTCATCTGATCGACTGATAAGAAGCCATTCCTCATCAGGCTAAGAAAAGAGATTGAAGAAGAACTGTGCTGTCAAAGAACTGAATCAAGAGCATCTTCTTCAATCTTAAGTTGTCGATCTTCATCCGGCAGAGTTTTTATTGTAATCTTTATTATTGTAAGGATTGCGGGCCAAAACTGTAAGATCTGTTTTCAGATCCGATCGTCTAGCTTGCGGGCTGGAGAGATGTGAGGCTTGATGGCCAGGGCAGTGGACTTGCGGGTCTGATATTGTCGAGCTTGAGGGCTTGGGTGCTGTAGGGGCTTGCGGGCCTAGGCTGTAGGCGCAGGACTTGCGGTTCTGTGTTGTGTAGGGCTTGAGGGCCTGAGTGTCGAGCTGAGGGCTCGGGGGCAGTAGGGGCTTGCGGGCCTAGGCTGTAGGCGCAAGACTTGCGGGTCTGTGTTGTGTAGGGCTTGAGGGCCTGAGTGTCGAGCTTGAGGGCTCGGGGGCAGTAGGGGCTTGCGGGCCTAGGCTGTTGGACTTGCGGGTTCGTGTTGTAAGGCTTGAGGGCCTGAAGATTTGTCGGAGTTTGCCGAGCCTAGCACACTGCTGGGTAGGTGCAGAGGGACAGAGGACTACTCAAGACACCCGATCTTGAGGAACCTCTATAGATCTTGTGTCGTCTATTGTGCTTTCTGTGTGTAAGATTTTTATGCTTTGCTTGAATATTCGAAATCACACTAACATAATTAAGAGAAGTCAAAACACCTAACACCCCCCCTCTAGGTGATCGTTCCATAAACAACAGGGGTGAGAGTATGGTAAACATCAGGTGAGATGTGAATTGATGGTGGTGGGGCTGGAGCAAGCTCATGATCTGGAATGACAGTGGATGGTAGTTGATAGGATAGCTGAGGAGATGGCTCAGGGACTGGAGTGGATGGGAACAATTGTTGTTGTTGTCGCTATTGTTGTTGTTGTTGTTGCTGTTGAGATGGAATATCTTCCTGAGGAAGATCTGGAACTGTGTCCAGTTGAGGGATATTATCCCTTGGAGAATCTGGTGTTTTCCTTTCAGACTCTTGAGAAGGAGGAGATGGAGGAGGAGAAGCTGAAGCTTGGCCAGGCTTCACAATTTGCCTGGTCCATTTGGAAAAGATTCCAATGTTAATTCTTTTCCCAGGAGGAATGGGCACCCCTTTTGATTTGCAGATGCTTGGGTAGTGCTGGAAGAGCACTTGGCTCATTATTCTCATATAGGCATTTTCCTTGTGAGAGTACTTGTGCCCAATCATTTTTAGAAGGCACCTTCCTTAATTAATCTTCTTCTTCAGAACCAAAGCTCCTATAATTTGAAGTTGTTGCTTTGGAACAGCATCATGTGCTGATACTTTGCAGAGTAGCACCTTTCCCACAATGTCAGCCAGAAACTTATACTCTTCTCCCAAATCAATCTTTTTGAGATTGATTGCTTTCTCCCTTTTGAACTACATGATCTCTAGGACTCTCTTGGCCTCTTCCCCGGTCAACTCATCTGAGTCTTCCCAAGTTGGAAGATCAAAAGTCTGTCTTAGAAGATCCTCTGTGATGAGAATATCTGTCTCATAAACTTTCCCACTAAGGGAGTCATCACCTCCTATTTGAATATTCTCATTAAACTCATTTAGTTCGATATCAAAGATTTTGCATCTACTTTATATCAGCTTAGTTATCCCAGCATTTTGAAATAGGCCAAGGATGGCCTTGAAGCTTTCTGCGGCGGCACTGAAAGAGTCAACGTCCACATCAAAGCCGAAGTTTAATTTGGGTGGAGCCATTGAATTGATGTACCTGCAAATAGAAAGAAAACAAGAGAGAGAGCACGAGAGGCACGAGCACAAGAGAGTTGGAGAGGAGGATAGCAAGAGAGTAAGAGGAAGAAAATTCGAAAGCGTAAAGAATTCGACGTCAAACTTGCATAAAAGAAGTTGATTCGTCGCTGCTTAGGGTTGTAATCGATGCACCGTCGATTAGATTGACAAATGTCAAGCTAAAATCTATCAAGACTTCTTCTAGAAGCCGTTCTGCGCATGCACATATGTCGATGTTGTGTGGATTGGTATTCAACGCAGCTTCGAGATTGTTCAGCAGTTCTTAAGTCGACGTATGGATGTCAACGTTGCGTCGAGTAGAACTCAGCGTAACCTCGAATTTGATCAGCGCCCTATAAGTCGACGCATGCGTCGATATAATCTCAATGATGCGTCGAATTATACTCTAATTATCCACTCTGAATGCTTCTTGACGCTTGCGTCGAGTAGAAGTTGAAGGTGTGTCGACTTCTATTCGACGCACCTCTGAATGAACCGATCTATTTTCTTAGAAAATTCTTGCTATTTTTCCCAGCAATTTTATTTATTGAAAATAGATTATAGTATTAATTCTATAAGCTAAAAGGAAAATTAATCAAGGAAGAAATCACTCCCTTGAATGAAGATTGTTCCTTATTCATGAATTACATATTCTCTTCTCACTCCTTTCTCTCCTGAGTGGGATCTTACCTAACCCTGCGTATGTATTTCAAACATTAGAAGAAACCCAGGTTAACTTGGGCCCTTTGCTTTTACCATTATAGGGTTCAATGAAAGAATAGAATGGTCTCTCATGATACCCTTTTGGATGATAAGGAATGGGTTTCCAAAACCTATGATTATTATTATGGTGCTTGAAATGTGTATAAAAAGTATTCAAGTATAGTAGGTCTGTAGAATGTCTAATTATTTTAATTCTGGTCTTAGTTCTTTGATTGAGATTCACAAGTTTTTCTAAATTGTTTTTCCTTAGAGTTTTCTTTTCATTAGCTGGATTAACTCTACTGAATGTAGTGTTTCTATCTAGATTATTGTCATTTATGGATTTTCTACAGAATGTTTGCTTAGTATTCCTTGTTGATTATTAACATTCACCCTATTGAATATTGTAACTTTATCAGGATGATCATGTACTTCTTCAAAGATTTCACTATTTTCACTTACTTGATTCTCACTAGATCCAACAAAAATTACTGGATTTTTCCAGGCAGGTCTCCTAGGAATTACTGTGCCGATGGATGGGTCTGCTCCTAAACCAAGATGTTTAAATCTCATGTTGAGATTTTGTGTAATGTCTTTGAGTTTCTTACACCTCCCATTGAGTGAGTCTTCAAAGACTTTTGCCTTTGAAAGCTCTTCCTTGAGTTTTAGATTTTCACCCTTTATTTCATCTACTTGTTTTCTTAACTCTCCCACCTCAATCCTGAGTTGATTATCATAGGGATGATTTTCATCCATCATTTTGCTTTTCAATTCTTTCAGCTCTTTCCTAAGTATCTTTATTTGATTTTCCGTGTGTAATTGATCTTGGCAGAACTCTCTAAAGCATGTTTTAAATTCATTGGAAGAGAAATCAAAATCATCAAAATATGATACTTGTTCATCTTCGTCATCTGATGACATCCCCATTTCCATCATGCAGGTTACTTCAGCTTCAGCTTCATCATCACTTTCAGATGAGGATGAGCTTAATTTTGCTTCAGAATCACTCCATGTCTCAGCAATGAAGCCCTTGGCTTTCTTCTTATCCTTACCTATGAAGGATTTCTTCTTCTCCTCCTCCTCTTTGTTGCTGCTTGTCTCTTTGCTCTTGTGGGAACTCAGGAGCAATGTGCCCTGGCTTGTTGCATGTGAAGTAGATAATCTCCCTCTTTGGAGTTTTATCATACCTAGGCCTTGAATCTTTTTCTTTTCTCCTTGAGTCTTCATTCTTGACTCATCTCTTGAATCTCCTTGCCAGGAGATTGAACATCTCATCTTCAAGATTAGAGGGCTCTCCTTCAGAAGCTTTTAGAGCAAGACTCCTTTAAATTGGAGATGGGGTCTTCTCTATTGCCTCAGCTTTAGCCCTACTCTTCAACAACATTTCATAGGACTTGAGATTTCCTAGCAGAGCATCAGTGGAGATCTTTCTATGTCCTCTGGACTCTCTGATAGCCCAGATTCTTGAATCCCATGAGCTGGGGAAGCACATGAGGATCTTATCATTGATCTCAGTTAGAGAGATTTCCTTTTCTAGCCCCTTCAACTCATTCACTATGATGCTGAATCTGTCATACATCTCACCTACAGATTCCTCAGCCTTTTTTTGAAAGTTCTCATATTGGGATATGAGAAGGGACATTCTGTCCTTTCTTTCATCGGAACTTCCTTCCACCATTCTGGTGAGGGAAGCCCAGATCTCCTTTGCTGAATGGCAGTCAGCAACCTTTTGAAAGATGTCATCTGACATTGTGGAGACCAGATAATCATGGCCTTAGCATCATAGGCTTTTAATTTCTTTTCAGCCTCTGTCCACTCTTTCCTTGGGATAGCTACATTTGTAGAGGGTTCAACTGTACTCCCTCTGACTAGTGTTGGGGGACCTGAAAGTATAACATCATAAATATCTTCATCAATAGAATTCATATATAGTTTTATTCTTGCCTTCCATAGTGAAAACTTATTCAGATTACACATTGGAGGTCTTGTTGAAGCATAATCTTTAGAACTCATTTTTTCTTTATAAAATATATTTGTATAAAAGAAATAAGAGTAGGAATTTTTTCTGATCAAGGTGTTAGCCTTTTATTGATCAACCTCCCTCTGATACCAATTGAAAGTGCACAGTGTACCCCTGAGAATTCTCTAGAGGGGGGGGGGGGGGGGGGGGTGAATAGAGATTTAAATTTATTCCTAACCTAACTATTCAAATACAATAAAACCTAAGTATTAGGCTTCAATGAAATACTTATCCAGAATAAAACAATGTTGTAATATAAAGCAGGAAAACTGTAAAGTAATCTAGCTAAGAGGGATAACACAGAAAATTAACAATCCAGAAGACACATATTTTTATAGAGGTTCCCCAAAATGTGGGTACTCCTCTCTTCTACCACCTGGTAGGAATGCACCACTGTGCATGAGTCTTTTGATAAGGAGACTCTTAGAATGACTGATCTTTTGACAAGGAGATCATGAACCACTAGATCTTTTGATAAGGAGATCTTGAACCACCAGATCTTTTGATAAGGAGATCTTGAACCACCAGATCTTTTGATAAGGAGATCTTGAACCACTGAATCCTTTGAAGAGGGATTAATAAAACTCTTTTATAGAATGAGAATGAGGAAGATAGAAAGAAAGAGAAAGGGTGTAGGAATTCTGTTCTCAGAATTCTTATGAAGGCTGTATGAAGAACAGCCTCTTGGATGTTCCACTAGATCTGCTCTTGATTAACTCCTGCTTTTGATAATGATGAATTGCAGGAGCTCTAGTTGTCAGATCCTTCTTCTTTTCTTTCTATGGAACTCTGGATGTTGTATGATAGAGATGAGAAGCAGCCTTCAGTTCTTTTGTTGTTAGGAGAGCAGTTCTTTTCTTCTCTTTTTCTAATCTATTAGGGTTCCTGAGAGAGGAGGAAGGAGAGGAAACCCTAAGAAGAAGAAGAAGACGACTGATTGTAATGAATGCTCTCTATTTTTCTCTTTCTTCTCTGCCCCTTTTATTGCCTCTATTCAATTTAAATTTGTTTCCCTTTCTAGTAAGATCTGAAAAGGTATTCTGCTCTGGACAATCTCTTTCTTTCCTTCTTTAATTCTCGACCCGTCCACCAATAAGGAGTATATTTCCAAGAAACCTTTTGTCTTATCCTTTAATGCTTCCTTTTATTTCAGGCAATTATTAAGCCGTTGGAGAACGGTCTTGAAAGATGTGGGCCATGAGAGAGGGACAAAAATGACGGCTGAAAAGATTTCCTTTTCAGACTGTATTCGATGTTGCGTCAAATTCACTTCCTCTCTTATCGACGCAACTTCGAGTTCTTGTAGGAGCAGCTTCGATTTCATCTGTGCTCTGATTGAACTCTGCTAGTCGACGTTGCGTTGATATCTTATCGACATAGCCGTCAAGTTGAAAGGCATGGCTTGGAACTTCAATATCTGCGTCGAGATGAAGTCGACGTTGCGTCGACTTTAGATGGCTTTGACAGATATTCCCTTCTACGTCGAGTTGAAGTAGAATTTGCATCTACTTCTCAAGTTAATTCGACAAGACCATGACCTCTACGTCGAAATCTATTCGACATAACATCGACTTGAGTTACTTCGACAGCAGGGTTGAACTACTTGGACTTCTAATCAGAGTATCATCGATATGGACTCGATGTTGCTTCGAATTCTATTCGACGCAAATGTTAACTTTGCCCAATTTTGCTTCCCTTGATCTGGTCTTGACACCCTTGGTTGAGTGTGATATCCTAAGACATCTAATGACCAGATTACCCTCACTATACAGTGGGTAATTCAATCCTAGTGGTTAAAATCACTTTTATATAATTTGTTAAGTTAAATCAAAGGGTTTTTCCCAACAATGATTGCTAAGGTTTGTAATCTCTTGATCCTTCTTCTATCTGCTTTAATAGTAGTTCTGCTGCTATATTATATTGAAGAAGAAGAAGAAGCTGATCTATTGAGTAGAGAATCTTCTTCTGTAAATCATTCTGCCAGGGTTTGTGATAGGGAGGAGAAGACCCTAGTTTGAGAGAGAGCAGTTCTTGTTTCACTGCCTTTTAGGGTTCCAGGAGGAAGAAGAAGGAGGAAGCTCTAATCAACAGCCGCCGAAAGTTGTGATAAGTGCTCTATGTTTCTCACTATTCTCTTCCCATTTATTGGCCCAGTTTAATTTTGAATTTCACTTCCTTTTCTGGAATGTCCTAAAAAGGTATTTGCCTAGACAATTTCTCTTTCTTTCCTCTTTAATTCACGACCCGTCCACCAACTGTTATGCATGTTTCCAAGAAAGCTTTCATGTCTTCTTTTGATATTTCTTTCCATTTGAGGTAATAAATAAACCGTTGAAGAACGGTCTTCAGTACTGTGGGCCATGAGAGAGAGCTTCAAAATGACAGCCAAAAAGGTTTCCTTTTCATACTGTATTCAACGTTGCGTCGACTTCTCCTTCTCTCTTATCGACGCGCCTCCGAGTTATTGGAAGAGCATCTTCGAATTCCTCCTTTCTCTGATTGAACTCTGTAGTCGGCGTTACGTCGATTACTTGTCTACGTATCCATCGTGTTAAATACATGAGTTTGAATTTCATCATCTGCGTTGATATGTAGTCGAAGTTACGTCGACTTCAGATGGCTTTGGAAGACTCTTCCTTCTGTGTTGAGTTGAGCTCAAAGCTGCGTCGACTTATAAGTTTGTTTCGACAGGAACATCTCATCTACGTCGATATCATTTCGATGTAGCGTCGACTTGATCTACTTCGACAGAAAGGTTGAGCTGCTTGGACTTCTAGTCGAAGTAGCGTCGACATCAATTCAATGTTGCGTCGATTTCTATTCGACGCAATTGTTAAGTCAACCGAAAATGTACTTCTCTTGATCGGGTCTTGACACCCTAAGTTGAGTGTAACATCCTAAGACATCTAATGACCAAATTACTCTCACTATACAATGGGTAATTAAAACCTAAGAGATAAAATCACTTTTAGATAATTTGTTAAATTAAATCCAAGGAGTTTTTCCCAACAACGTTAGCTCGTCACTTGATGAATTCGACCTACTTTGACAATGACCCACATGGGGGACCCACCCTAGTGTTGACTTAGGTCAAACCCTTCAAAATAATAAGTTTGGGATGTAAAATGGAGACACAACCACACCTCCACCCGTGCCCCCACTATGGGCATACTACCAGCCCATATGGGCTCTAAATTTTCAAGCAAGATTGATGAAAATGGGAGGTCAAGCCCAAAACCCATGAAACCTCCCTTCACTCTTTTCTCTCCTTCTCCAAACCCAAGACAAACCCACCCAAGCCAGGCCCCTCATAATTTGGATAGTGGCAGTCCTTGCCCTCTTGGATGGAGGCCAGATCATTCCCCAACTCAATGTGGGTTAAGAGAAACCCTAACATAAGGATAAACTAATCCCACACCAACGGGTGAGGGGTAGGTGCTCCCCTAACGTATATAAAGGCACCCACCCCCACTAGGAAACCTCCCACCCCAAAGCCGAATCCAGTCACCCCCTTGCCGGAGATCCACCTCACTGAAAACCATCCTCCCAAACTCCTTCTCCATCCTCCACCCTCCCATAGAAAATCTCGCAGGAAGCTTCAGGAGGTACTCTAGCAGGTGGATACCCTTCCTCCCCTCCCTCCCTATCTTCCCGACGACCTGCATGCGGGATCCGGCTGTCGGAGCGCCGCCGCATCCACCAACAAGCTCGGTGAGCTAGGGGGTGGCCGCTCAAGAGTGAGGCTCCCCACTGCCCTTGGTCTCACTGGGGAGAGGTATCCTGCTGGAGAGGACTCAGAGGCCCTCTCCGGGAACCCCATGGCAGTGGCGCCGCCAGAGGAGGAAGCTCTAGCAGCACCCGTGCGCTCTGCCTCTGTAAAAAGGAAACCCGGTGGCTGTTGACGGCTCCAGGCAGTCGGACCACCACTGGGGGAAGCACCGGACATCGACGAGTCGGCCGGTGGCGGAGGCGCGGCCATCTGGTGGTCGGACAGCGGCAGAGCCCCGCAAGGCTCTACCACCTGCCGGGATGCAGATGCCATGATTACCTTAGCAATCATTACAACCCTGTAGCGAATCAGCGCCAGATCCGCTGCGGGGCGTCAACGCGGGATCTGCGGCTTGATCTCAGACGCAGATCCGCGCCAACATATGTGCTATGTACGGATAAATTGAGGGTAGGGAAAAATTGATTTTTCTAAGCCTTATATATCCCTCAAATCAAAAAACCCTAAACATGAAAGTTGCTCATCTTGGCTAGTGCTACTTGCAGTAAAAATTTCATAAATTTTCGAAGAGTCTAAGTATTTTTAGAAATTAAAATACATCAATATTTTGGATTTTTGAATTATCAGAGAGATCAAAGGAGATCAAAAAATTATGATATAAATGAAAGATGTTTCCATAGCCCATATACACATGTTGTCATTATTTAAGAATTTTTCAGAAATCATTATGACAATTTACTGATTTAATCAAGATGGGTCTTTTACTTGTAAAAAATTCCAGGGGAAGATCTTCATGCCCACATGGCTGGAATTTTTATGTAATGTGTATTAGAGGATAGCACAACCCATGAAAAATAATCAGACTTTTTCATTGATTCCTGATATTTTACAAGGATTAAATAATGTTAAAAGGGTTGTTTTAAAAAATATTAAATGTCTTAAATCATGGTGTAAAAATTCAAGGAAATCGCTAGAGATCAGTAAGCCTAGTCTCTATCCTCTGAAAAAGTTTGGGAGATTTATTTAAAAGTTATCTATTTTTGGGGAAATTAAGTCGTGATCTTCGTATTATTTTAAATATTACAGAGAGCTCCTACCTTGGGAAATGAGCCTGATAAAAAAATGTAAGCCTCCTTATTGTAGTATAAATTATCATTCAAAATTTAGCAATTTTTGGAATAGCAGAAGTATTTTTGGTATTTTAATATAAGGAAGTTTAAATCGGAAGAATTAAAATCGGTCGTAACACATGAACATGATTCACCCAATGCAATCAATTGAGGTTAAAAGATCTTATGTTAGACCTCCTGCGGAGAATTGAAGTCTCATTAATTTAATCTAGTGATTGTAACCAGAAGGCTTGAAATTATAATGAATCTCCTACAAGATCAACGCAAATTCAATAAATTGTCTTTATATGTGAAACTTAAGTGACTATCAGATTCAAATAAATCGGCAAACCCTAAAATGTAAATGTACTAAGAATTCACCGTAGAATTGTGAACTTGTCTCCTTGGAACAGAGAAGTCTCCTAGGAACGGAGAAGTCTCCTTGGAACAGAGAGGAGAACTGAAATTTCCTCCTGTGTTGGAGATGGAACTGAAAGACTACTAACCTCTTATTTCCTTTTAATCCAAATTACGCAATTTCCTTAGTATTTCTTTTATTCCAGTTCGGTACTGGTCTAGTTCCTTTTTGCACTTTATTCCAGCATTTCAGTTCAACAGTTTGTTCTAGTACCTTACTTCAATACTTCAATTTTACAGTTTATTTAGCAGTCTTCCTTTACCATACTTTAATTACTGCAATATACTAGCAATCTCATTTCGGTACTTTTATTTCGGGCCCTGCTTGGATAAGCGGTTCAATGGGTTGAGTATTAGTTGGAGATAACTTGGAGATGATTTATCCCTCCAAGGCTAGCCCTGAATAATAAAGCTCCCTCAATCTCCTGCTCGAATTCTTTCATGTCAAGTAGGGTAAGAAACTATAGGCCGAAGGGTGCCAGTCGTTTACTTATTAAATGTTTGTAATTTGCTTGCGGTGAAAAGTGGCAGGTTAGTCATGCCCGTAGACCGTATGTACCTACACGGGAGGGTTGACGACTCTAGGCAATAGGAAGAAGTGCACCCCGGGAGCTCGACCATATTATAAATTCCGCGCTGGGTCCCTCCGCTGGTTGGCCAATTTCAGGTTCGCTGGATATTGCTCACATCCAGGAGTACACCATGTTGTACATTTGGTCCTGGGTGGTGTAGTACGTTCACACCTAGAAGCGGCAGGACCGACCGTTATTACCGATCTGCCATATTGATAAGGCCCACAAGGTTCTCTACCTTGTTGGAATAAAGCGGTCAAACTATGTCGACAAGGGGTGGTGTTGCAGGTTATGAACACATGCGTGATTGCGTTCTAGCTAATAGAATTTTATAAACAACCGTTTCAACACCGCATTCGGTTAATTCTGTTATTCCTGCTCCTTGTTTAATTATCCATGTTTATAGATATATAATTATGCTAACATTATTGCTTCAGCTATTGTTTGGTAGGGGCTCACTCTTGACCCCAAGCCTTATGGATCTTGGGGAGGAGGCGTCTTTCCGCTAGTTGTATGACTAACGTGTCGTCGCACACTCTTTTTAAGAGATGGAGCAGTAAGAGGCCCAACGACCACGTAAGGGAGTACCCTCCATAGAGCCAATTCGAATAAACGCGCCAGTCTCATATCCCAATTTTAGAGACTTGAGCCTATAATTCATAGAAGCAGCAAATGTAGAATGTAGTCTTGTTTAGCCCTAATGGGCCTGATGTATAAACAGTTGGCTTTGGCCATGATATATATATATATATATATGTGTGTGTGTGTGTGTGTGTGTGTCCGTGGTTTGTTTCTAATTTGCTTTCGATGTGATCAGATGTGATGTGATGAAATTTTATTGCCTAACAAGGCGCTCATCTTATGCTTGGAGTGTGTGTTGTTGCCACTCGAAAAGCATAGGGTGGTCGTCTTGGGAGGTAAGGCCCATCTCCGACCCGACCTGATTATAGGTAGGGGAGGGGGTCTTACATTACGTATGCCTCAACGTGTAGGCATTGCAGAGCCTCTGCATACTCTTGCTGGAATGTACCAAACCAGACATACATGGCTTAGGGAAAAGTCATTGGGAAAGCGTCTCCAGGACACCAGTTGAGCTGGCCCACTAGACCTCGACCCCTCTAGCCAAGTCAAAATGCTTCCGTCGGTGTGACGATCAGACACACATCGTAGATGAAGAATGTTGTAGCCATATTGCAGTTATAGCCTGCTCAAATGAAGAATGTTGTGCTAAAACCCATCATAACCAGGTAATTTCTAAAGCCTCTCCTACTATATCTGACACAGATTCAGATGTCTGCTCTTCTTAAACTGTAAGAAAAGTAGACTCTGAATACATTGAGAGGTTTGTGCCCTGCTTGAAGCCCTTAAGAAAGCAAAATCTCTCTGTAAGGCTTAAGCAACTGAGATCATCTCCTTGAGTGACAAGAGAGATGAGCTTTCGTAGAAAGTAATTGAACTAGCTCAAGATAAGACCAAACTGTCAATATCTACACTAAGGACCAACACTTTAACTGAGGTTATTAAGCATAAGAATAATAGAATCAAAGAGCTGGAGGATAAGCTCTTAGAAGAAATGCGAATTGTGGCTAGTTATTCCAAGCCACAAACTGTTCTCCCTTTGATTGATGGCTTTTTACAGACAAATAAGAAAGGTTTGGTCTACTCTCAAAGTGAAAACAGTGAGAAATCTAGTCAAGGGAAGTCAGTCTTTAGAAATGTGATCATACCCACTAATTCAAATGATGAGAGCAAGGAGACAGAGAGTGGTCTTAAGTTCCCTTCTACTTGGCTCAGCAAAAGCAAACTTTCCTTGGGAAGAGTGCACTATCTGCACCCCAAAAGAATCCTCCTATGAAGGCTTTGAACAACTCTCATGCTGGGGAAAGTTCTTCAGCTTCCAAGATGGGAGGGTTAGCTGCCAAGCAACAACTTAACCCAGTCAGACCAAGTAAAACAAGAAAAATCTAGATACAATAGATTTGAATGTTGGTGATGTGGTAAGATATGGCATTTTGCCTTAGACTGTTGGTTTAATCCTACAATCCAAAATTCTTCACACATGAGAATTATTAAGAAAGTTGTTAGTTTTCCATTTAGTTCTTTTCCTAACAAGCACCCAGGACCCAAGAAAGCATGGGTTCCTAAGGAAGTGTAGTTATCTTGCAGGTATGTCCAAAAACCACCAAGACTCCTGTGTGGTATTTGGACAGTGGGTGTTTCAGGCACATGACTGGGACTAGAATCCTATTGAAGGAGTTTACACCTATAGAAGATGGACCCAAAGTCAAATTTGGAGGATCTGACAGAGGTGTAGTCAAGGGCTTTGGTAAGATCACTAATGGTAGTATCACTATCACAAAGGTAGCTTATGTTGAAGGGTTACAACATAACCTTGTAAGCATAAGTCAACTATGCGACTTGGGACATGATATTTCCTTCCACAAGGATAAGTGCCTGATCAAGGATTCCAAGAATGCTGAATCTATCCTAACAGGCACTAGGAGTGATAATATTTATTGTTTGAATTTCATTTGCATTAGGAAGAATGAGCCTATGTGTCTTGTAGCAAATGATGGAGTGTCTGCTTGTGTAAAGTGGCACAAGAGACTAGCATACATTAACTATAAGTGTCTTAAGAAATTAATGACAAAAAATTTGGTAAGGGATGCTCCTAAATTGGATTGTCTAGAAATGGGTCCTTGTCATGCATGCCAAATGGGCAAACAAACGAAGATATCATTTAAAAGCATACAAGACAAACAATCCGCTGGGTGCTTATACTTTCTGCACATGGACCTATTTGGCCCTATGACAGTGCACATCCTAGGAGGGATGGCTTATACATTGGGTATTGTTGATGATCACTCTAGGTTTACCTAGGTGTTCTTTTTAAAACACAAGTCTGATACCCTAAGTACATTCAAGAATTTTGTCAGATAAATTTAGAATGAAGTAAACAGCTCCGTGGTCAAAATCAGAAGTGATCATGGAACTGAATTTCAATCTGGTTCAATGACTAAATTTTGTGAAGAAGAAGGTATCCTACAAGAGTTTTCTTCTCCCAGAACTCCACAGCAAAATGGGGTTGCTGAGAGGAAAAATAGAACACTTATTGAGGCAGGTAGCTGCCATTTTTATTGGGCATGTTGAAGTCCTTATGTCTCACATTAGAGGATTTAAATTAGTTTGATAATGGGTTGGATCTCTCACAAGGTCCACCCTAAAGTTGTCTAACAAATTTAGTCTTGAAGACATGAACAACAGGAAAATGCCTAAGGAAGAAGTGCAAAATCTTCTAAAAGAAAAGTAGCTTAGACAAAGAAAAATCGTCTTGATGGTCAAGACGACATTGCTGGAATCTCGACGATATTGCTGGAGCCTCGACGACAAAGCTGAAGTAATCGACGACAAGGTTGAAGTGATCTCAATGACACTCTCGATAACAAAACTTAATCAAGCCGATAGAATGACATCACATGATACATCAGTGTCATAATTACGCCGCTATTCTGGGATTCTCAAAACGATTCGGGAAGATTTGAACAGGTATGCGCCTCTTTGCCTTCCCAATGCATACTAGTATTTATTAGACATTATGAAAGCATAGAAATTACTCACACACACAAAACCCTATAATCTCTTCTTCAGCTTTTTCCTCCCGACGACTCTCTGCTAAAGAAATGGCACCGAAAAAGACTGAATAGAAAATTCCATCTAGAGGAGAGTTAGTCAAAGATGGATTCAAAGGTTCTATTGAAGAACTTGATATGGTGATTACCATGCTATATGCTTCTGACCTAGAGTATATTCTTACTGAGCCTACTCGACTATACTACACAACATTGTCTGAAATATATGAAAATGCCCAAGTTAGCAAGGTAGGAAAAGCAATTCTCACCACTGTGTCCAGTGAATATTTAAGGATTACTGCCTTGGTCCAAACCAATGACCTTAAACTAACTGTCTTGGATGAGCATGAAGAAGAAGAATCAGTTAACCCTGAGGATTTCATGGAAGGATACAAATGGTGTGGCCTGGATGACAAACCTTATGGCAACATTTAAAGAAATAAGATGAATATGCAAGGTAAACTGTTATCAGATATCATTGGGAAAGTACTGATATGTAAGGCTGGGTCACATGATAGAATCTCCAAAGAGATGTTTGAGCTGATGATAAGAGTGATCCTTGAGAAGAAGACTGACTGGGGTAAAATCTTGTTTGAAAAGATCAATGAAAGACTGAAGTCCCCCAACTTTGGCAGAATACTTTCTTTGTATTTAATGCACTCCATTCCTCAACATTTAAATGAATCTTAATCAACTCCCCTCCTCAGCATTTGTTCCTAAGGAAGTGTAGTTATCTTGCAGGTATGCCCAAAAACCACCAAGACTCATGTGCGGTATTTGGACAGTGGGTGTTCCAGGCACATGACTGGGACTAGAAGCTCATTGAAGGAGTTTACACCTATAGAAGATTCACCCAAAGTCAAATTTGGAGGATCTAACAAAGGTGTAGTCAAGGGCTTTGGTAAGATCACTAATGGTAGTATCACTATCACAATGGTAGCTTATGTTGGGGTAACAACATAACCTTATAAGCATAAGTCAACTATGTGACTTGGGATATGTTGATTCCTTCCACAAGGATAAGTGCCTGATCAAGGATTCTAAGAATGATAAATCTATCCTAATAGGAACTAGGAGTGGCAATATTTATTGTTTTGTGTGAGCCTGAGTTTGGTAGGATCTTTGTGAAGATCTGAGTTGTTGTAAGATTTTTAAAGTCTGAGTTGTTGGTAGGGTTATTTGTGAGCCTGAGTTGTAAGATCTGCTTATTGAGAAGAGATCTGAGTTGGTGAAGTTGCCTAGTCTAGCTCATTACTAGATAGGTGGGAGGGACAGTGGACTACCACTTGACACAATGTCTTGAAGAGAACCACTATAAATCCTGTGTATTTTCTGTGTTGTGCTAGCTAGAATTTAAAGTAGCAATTAACATTGAAAACACCTAATCACCCCCTCTATGTGAATTATAGATAACCTAAATATTTCAATTGGTATCAGAGGGGTGTTAATGTCAAAGGTCTAACAACTTAGAACAAGATCCCTAAAAAATTTTGGGTTATTAGCAAATTATGGTTGGTGAACATCATAAGGAGATGAGTTCAATGAAGCTGCCTATCTGCACCAAAGAGAACTTTGTCATCTGGATGCAAAGGATCAAGTTCTACATGGAAGCTTCTAATCCTAGAATCTATATGGTTGTAGAAAAGGGACCTTATGTTCCCATGACAATTCCTGTGGACCCAACAGTTGTCCCTGTCCCTAAGACCTTGTCTCAATTCACCAAGGATGAAGTAGCCTTGGTCACTATGGAAAAAAGGGCTAAGAACATCATTGTTAATGCAATTAATGATTCTACATTTAAGAACCTAATTCACTACAAAACAGCAAAAGAAATGTGGGATTATTTAGTTGTCTACATGGAAGGAACTGAAGAGGTAAGGGATGACAGAAAATCCCTTCTGAATCATACTTTAGGCAAGAGAAGAAGGACAATATAGCTACCTGCTATGAAAAATTCTTCAGGATTATTGAAAGATATGGGTTTGATTAGCACTACACCTAGAGGGGGGGATTAGGTGTTTTCAAGGTTTTTTTTTTTACTTTTAAAATTATTCAAAAAGGCACACAAGCAAACCAAAAAGCACACAGAGATTTATAGTGGTTCCCTTCAAGACAATGTGTCAAGAGGTAGTCCATTGTCCCTCCCACCTATCTAGCAATATGCTAGACTAGGGAACTTCTCCAAAACTCAGATCTTTTCACTATATAGCAGATCTTATAACTCAGTCTCACAAAGAACCCTACCAACAACTCAGACTTTACAAGTCTTACAGCAACTCAGATATTCACCAAGATCCTACCAAAATCAGGCTCACACAGGACTCTACCAACTTAGATCTATAACAAGATCCTACAAGCTCAGGCTCACAAAGAACCCTACCTAATCAGATCTATCATAAGATCCTACAAGCTCAGGCTCACAAAGAACCCTACAATGTGTGAAGATGGTTTTTGCTGTTGAAGAAGAGAAGGCTTCAAAGATAAAGCTTTTCACAGTTGGATCTCCTTCTTCTTCTTGCAAATGTAGGCTCAGTGAATCACCAAGACCTTCTTGAATCTTCTTATGAATATATCAGATTGAGCTTCTTATACATGTAGAAGAATATTCTTTCTTCTAGTCTTCACAGCATAACTAACTGATGATTTTCTTGTATAGTTCTTTTTTTTATTTTCTGATTGAGTGAGAAAGTGAGGATTATCATTTCTGTTTTCATTTCAAAAAATAAAATTTATTTATATTCCTCTACACTTATGCATAAAGATCCTCAATCATTCATTAATTAGACCACCAGAGAATGTATACTGAAACGGCAGAATAAAGCACCATAAATGCATTCCCCTTTTGAAACATGCAATATTCAGAAATAAATAATATTCTTCTTAAATGTTGTGTAAACGGCTATATTCTGTAGGAGATATATCATTAATTATTCCTTGATTGATGCGCAAGATAGACGGCATGCACATTCTCTGAATACCAATTTCCAAGAAAGACTGTACATTAAATGCAGTTCTGCAATTGTCAGACGATAAAATTCATTCAAGTCGATATCATCTTTATCTATGTAGACGATATATATTCTTCAAGTCGATATTGTCTACACGATCCTTTCTTCATAATTTTCTCCTCGATATGACATCTTCTAGACGATATCGTTTAGATGATTACTTCTACATGACTTAAGCTTAATCTTCAAGTCGATAAGCTTTCTTCAAGACGATATCGTCAAGATGATTCCTTCTACATGACTTAAGCTTAATCTTCAAGTCGATAAGCTTTCTTCAAGATGATATCATCGAGATGTTGTTTACATAACTTGACCTTGCTTTCTTAGCGATAAAGTTTCTTCAAGACGATATCATCGAGACTATCTCGACGATATATTCCTTATCTCAATGACATGTCAGCTATGGCTCAACTCGATATTTGACTTAGTGAAATTTTCACTTCTATATAGTTTTGACATTGATAATATAGTCTTGATACTAAATATAAAGCCTTGATATACCTGTCACATCATGAGCTAAAACACATATCAAAGATAACTTTGATTATCTATATTTGTGCTCGTTCTAAAAATCTAGGAACATTGAGGGCACAATACCCAACAATCTCCCCTTATTTGAAGAAGCCAGAACATACAATTATAGATATGCTAAACTAACAAATATATTCAACGAAGATCAAACAAAATTCAAAGCATTTGATATATTGATTTAATATTGTCCCAAACACAAAATATATTAGTCATGAATGAAAAACATAGAAATGTGAATGTGATTTTCTAGAGTCCTTTTTCTTCAATCCTCCTGAACATCTTTTCCTTTCCCATATGGTCCAGCTTTCTTGGATTTCTCAATTTCAGCAAACTTCTACTTTTGCCTTTTAAAGTAGTTATAAGGCTTAGGATGATATCTGAGAGGAGCATGAGCAGGTATTGAAGTATCTCCCATCTTAACTCAATTCTAATAATTCCTTCTGCCAGCTTCACTCATCTCATATTTATGCCATTCCTCTGAACTGTAGAATTTACCTCTGTCAGAATTTCCCTGCTGATATAAAGTCCAAGTGTTCAAGATGATATCCCTTGAGCAAGGGCTCCATTCTTCAAATTTTGGAATTTTCTTTACATCCTCGATTCACTTCCTTTTTGCCTCTTGTTCTTCAGAATCAACATGGTGTCTTTTGCTTTTCCTGACCTGCCCACTCCCACTGACAGACTCTTCAGCAAAGTATCCTGATAGCTGTGAGGCTATTGATATTGCTCTGGAGGTTATTCTGGCATTGTACCATGGGAGGGTCCTTCAAGGAGACTGCCTTCTGGAATGGGACGTTGATATGAAATCCCATAGTCAATAGGCTCATGATCCATAGAGAATCTTACTTAATTTGAAATACGCATGACATGACGGCTTGATATTATCTCCCCCTTTCTGGCTTCTGAAAATATGTCTTTAGAAAGAGCTGTCTGGGAGGCCTGAATTTGTCTAGATAGAAGATTATTCAGATTGCCAATCCCATCCATAAGAGTGCCTTGAGATGTTCTGAAAGATTGATTGAAAGAATAGGAGAGTTGATCTTGGGTGACTTGAAATTGATGAAGCAAGGTTTCACCAACATTGTCCACTAGTTCTTGGGAGACTTGAGCAGTGGATGTTATTCTTTATAGTAAGGTATTTATGGCATCTTCAAAGTCATTGAAGGACACATCTTGGTTTTGTATGATGGTCTGCTGATTTTCTCTTAGAGTACACATTCTATCAAGCACAATGTTCAATTGTTGTCCAATTATATAAGTGGCTTGATTGATGTTGGCTATTTCAGTTCCTGTATTAGCCACAGCATTTGCAGCAATGTGATACATATCTGTATTTTGATGATTGAGATGTTTAATGTCTTCTTGCAGTACATTTTTTCTGGTAGATAGTTCATTCTTGCAGCTGGTGACAACATTATTTACATATGCTTCAAAATGTTCTCTTTGTTTATTTAGTAAAGCTTCCATTTGGGATAGAAATTTAGTTGATGGGATTGTGGGCGATGTGATGATTGGTGGATGTTGATCATCTTCTATCCTTGGAGGTGAGGGCTGCACTGAGATTTGAAGTGTAGGCTTCCCCTCCATTGTTGTAGGGATTTCAGAAGGCTGCTAAGATTCTTCTTCATTTGTACTTTGATGCATGTAATCATTTACGAATTCATTTAGTGACCTATCAAATCCCTCTATCTCTTCAACATCTGCTTTTACACCACTTGGACTTTTCTTAGATTCCTCAATTTCCACATTTATGACAGCCTCTTGAGCAATTTTGAGAACATCTTCTTGAGTCACCTCATCCTGAGGAACTAGAGCACTGTCCATTTCATTTGTATCTTCTCTCAGAATCTCCCCCTCAATAGGAGCAGGAGAGTTAGAAGTAACTTGTGGGAGGTGTGTTGGGCTTTGAGGGACATCAGGTCTTGTGGAAGAAGGTTCGCCTACCACCTTCTTGGTGAACTTCTTTTCCCACCTTCTAATTATCTTCAAATCTATTCTTTTAGATAATGGAGAGGAGTTGATTTAGACTCATTCAGATGTTGAGGAATGGTGTGTTTTAAGTGCAATGAAAGGATTCTGCCAAAGTTAGGGGACTTCAGGCTTTCTTTGATCTTTTCAAACAGAACTTTGCCCCAATCAGTCTTCTTCTCAAGAATTACTCTGATCATCAGCTCAATCATCTCCTTGGAAATTCCATCATGTGGCCCAGCCTTGCATATCAGTACTTTTCCAATGATATCTGATAATAATTTTCCTTGCATATTCATCTTGTTTCTTTGAATGTTGTCATAAGGTTTGCCATCCAGTCCACACCATTTGTATCCTTCCATGAAATCCTCAAAGGTGACTGATTCCTCTTCTTCATTCTCATCCAAGACAGTTAGGTTAAGGGCACTGATTAAGCTTATGGCAGTAATCCTTATATACTCACAAGATACAGTGGTGAAAATTGCTTTTCCTGTCTTGCTAATTTGGGCATTTTCATATATTTCAGACAGTGTTGAGTAGTATAGTCAACTAGGCTCAGTAAGGACATATGCTTATTCAAAAGCATAGAGCAGAGTAATCACCATATCTAATTCTTCAGCAGCACCTTTGAATCCATCCTTGACCAACTCTCCTCCAGAAAGGACTTTCTCATTTGTGATTTTTGGAGCCATCGCTTGTTGTAGAAAATCAGCGAGAGGAGGAAGAAGAAGAAATAGGGATTCCACGTTTTTGTGTGTGCACAATTTCTATGCTTTCACTTTGTCTAATATATACTAGCATGCATTGGGAAGAGTAATAAGCGCATACCTGTTTAAATCTTCCAAAATTGTGTTGATAGACCCGTAAATGCGGCGCAATTATGATGCTGACGTGTTCTGTCTATCTGCCTGACTTAGTTTTGTCGTCGAGATCACATTAGCTTTATCGTCGAGACTCCAGAAATGTCGTCTTGATCATCAAGACGATTTTTGTTGTCTAAGCTATTTTGTCTAAACGATTTCCCACTTATGCCTTATCCAATTATTCTGTTTTTCTTGTCTTCAAAGCTAAAGTTGTTAGAATACTTTTGGGTGGACCTTGTGTGAGATCCAGCCCATTATCAAAATATTTCACATCTTCTAACAATGGATATAAGGAATTCATCATGCCCAATTTAAGAACTTTACATTCCCACTTCAATTTTGAATTGATTGAACTTTGACTCATCAAGGGACTTAGTAAAAATGTCGGTTATCTGCCTTTCTGTATTAACATACTCAAAACAGATGTCCTCCTTTTCTACATGCTCTCTAATAAAATGAAATCTAATATCAATATGTTTTGTTCTACTATGTGCCACAGGATTCTTAGCAATGGAGATGGCACTTGAGGAATCACAGAAGAGAGGTGTTCTCTTTATGTGCAAATTGTAATCCTCTAATTGGTGTTGAATCCAAAGGAGTTGTGCACAACAACAACCTGCTGAAATATATTATGATTCAGCTGTAGAGATATCAATGTTATTTTGCTTTTTACTACTCCAGGACACAAGCCTTCTCCCCAAGAACTGACAAGTTCCTGAAGTGCTTTTTCTGTCCTCTTTGCACCCAGCAAAGTCTGCATCAGAATAGCCACACAACTCAAAGTCATCTGACTTAGGATACCAGAGCCCTAGATTTTGAGTACCCTTCAGATATCTCAAAATTCTTTTCACAGCTGAGTAATGAGATTCTTTGGGGTTAACTTGATACCTTGCACAGACACATGTAGCAAATATGATGTCTGGCCTACTAGTAGCGAGGTAGAGCAATGAGCTAATTATGCTTCTATACATGGACTAATTATAGAGTTTCCCCTTCTCATCCTTGTATAGAGACACATTTGAACCCGTAGGAGTTCCCATAGGGGTAGAATTCTCCATACTAAATTTCATTATGATATCCAAGGTAAATTTGGTCTGAGAAATGAAAATTCCTTCATCATATTGTTTTACTTGGAGACCTAAGAAATACTTAAGCTCTCCCATACTGCTCATTTCAAATTTACTCTGCATAAGTTTTGGAAAGACTCCCATCTGTTGATCCAAATATAATGTCATCAACATATATTTGGACCAATAGGATCTGGCCCTTCAACTCTCTTAAGAAAAGAGTCTTATCTATTTTCCCTCTTGAGAACTTGTTTTCAAGGAGAAAGGTAGACAGTGTCTCATACCAAGCCATTGGAGCTTGCTTCAACCCATACACGACTTTATTTAGAAGATAAACAAGGTCAGGAAGGGTAGGAAAGATAAAACCTGGTGGTTGAGCTACATAGACTTCTTCTTTTAAATCTCCATTTAAAAATGCTGATTTTACATCCGTTTGATAGACTTTGATTCCCTTGTATGCAGCATAAGCTAAGAAGAGTCTGATGGATTCCAATCTAGCAACATGTGCAAAAGTATGATCAAAATCTATGCCTTCCTCCTGCCTATATTCTTGAGCTACCAGCCTTGCCTTATTCTTTATAATCACTTAAGCTTCATCCATCTTATTTTTGCAAACCCACTTTGTCCCAATAATATTTTGCCCTTGTGGCCTTGGGACCAGCTTCCAGACTTTACATCTTTTGTTGGCCTACTCAAATTTCTTAGGCTCTAGTTGTGACAGAAAGCTGAGGTGCAGGCAGTCATTTAGAGCATTTCTTCTAGTTCTTACTCCATGATCAAGCTCCCCTATAATTTGGTGTAAGATCTCTTTTTCCAAAACCCGCACGGGTGCTTGAAAACTCGAACCTCTCCCGTATCGCACGGTTGAGGTGGACCTTCGCCCAGAATCGCTGCCTTGCGGTGTCACCAACACTCGGGTCGACCAACACCGCTCAGCACCAACCCTGCCGGCTATACGATCATAAGTAAAATATGCCAAAAAGGTAAGTACATAAAAGAAGGCATGTCCACAATCACAGCATCATATATAATGGAAACAGAATGTCCATAAGAGAAGTACAATTAAAGGGGCCTAAACCCGATACATTTGCAAAGTAATGTACTATCTCTCTCTCTCTACAACATGCGGAAGTCTACAACAAAAGCTCTCAAAAAGCGGAAATCTAACTATCTAATCATCAACCTGTGGCGTCGTGGTAGTGCGTTGCATCTGCTACTCAGGTCCTGCCATCTCGTCCTGCTGTGCGCGGGACAACTCTGCCTCCTCGGACATCCTGCGGTCACACCGACCGTTAGTCATAAATACTAAGCCGTTTTGTCCTCGCCTCCCTCCATGACACCTAGGCACCGAGCGGGAGGAAGAAGCGGAGGACAAATAAGGGGTAAACAAGAAGGTGGTGACATGACACTACTCTAGCAGGTAAAGTAAAACAGTAAAATCTAGCTAGCAGTATAGTACAGGTATAAGGCAGTAAAGTAGAGCAATGAAGTAAGTAGTAAGTAGAAAGGAAACGCAGTGCAGTAAGTAAATCTAAACTACCATCACAGATTCGTACCTTAACTTATATGAACGCCCATACGACATATAAGTTAAGATGTCCAGGTAACCCATCATATAAAAGAGCCCATACTAATTTATATGATGGGGTATGCTATGTGTATGTTATGTTATGCTATGATTATGATGCTTTAATGAAATTATGCAATGTGACTCACCCACACGACTCTATGCGCACAGACCTTTATAGTTCCCAATTTGTTTGAAAGGAAGCCAACCTTTCGGGTACCGACCGTAGTGGCTCACGGTGGCAGTGGATCGGGCACTCCACATCCTAGGCGGGTATGGTCACTACCAAGCCTAGACCTCATGTACGCCTCAACGCTAATAACACAACATCGGAGCTCCTGCGTACTCTTGCTGGAATCCACCAGACTTTAAGGTCGGGGTGGGTTATTAGGGATTGTCCTCCAGACCGCGGTACTCAAACTTACCGGCCCTCTAAACCACACCCTCACCTGAGTCAACGTACTACCATCGGTGACACGACTAGCCTAGTACTGAAGACTCGCCACTATTTGAATAAGTAATAGGTGTTAACATGTCCACCCGAGCTTCCAGCTCAGGGATTAACACACCAGCTGATCCAACCCACCTCCTTCCCGGAGGAGATCCATACCAGTCTGCATATCCACTTAGGCTACTCTTGCCTACAATTTAGTTCGTGTTATATTTAGGGTGAATCTTGGACTTCCCGCGGTGTACTCCATAAAGGGGCCCCTAACGGTACTACAGATCAATGGGCTCAACCCCATCGTCCTCATCAAGACAATTACTTTAGTTGGGGATAACATTCAGTTCACCCTCATCATTTCATATGCTTAGTGTGCTTTAGCTCAAGACCCGTTTGACCCAATTGGGTTGGACGTACTTCTTTTCCTTCTACATTAACTCCAGCACCACCCCACCAGTATCCCTAGGATTGACCCTCCTTGAATCGTGGTGTGCTACATCTCATTTACTGATTTTATATACCTCATAAACCTCACTTAGGGGTCTGAATTGTCTAGAACTCAAAATTCTGTTTTTACTAAACGCAGACCACAAATTTGAACTATCCATCAACCCCATAAGGGAAACCTTCTAAAAATTCATCACCGGGGTCTCTAATAATTATCCAAGGTTCCCACTGACCTTAATAGGGTATGCTCCAATTTCCATAATTTTTCATATTAAATTGGTATTTAATATAATTTAAAGTAGTTAAGGCCTTAAGTCAAATTACACATGAACTACCCTCAAAATGACTATACATGCTACATGAAATTTATCAGTAAGGTAATATCCCATATCAAGGTGGTTCACTGAGTATCATGACCCTAGGATGTCATTTGGCCTACTATATCATCATAATTGTATAATTACCAAGATGCCACTTTAATTAGGAAAAATAGTATTTCATTTCTGAAACTTCTCCAAAATTTACCAAGTGTCCAAATGGGGTCCTAGAGTCCTATGCCAAATTATTTTGTCATTACCATGTGATTTGATATTTTACAATGATTAAACATTCAAAGATAGCAATTACCAATTTCTACATGAGGTACTTGAATTACACATCTATAAGCTTCCAAACTGTTGTCATGGGCACATATTAACATAAAATGACAGATTCCAAAGTATCATAACATTGCCTTATGATTTGATATTTTACATGGATTAAATACTCTAGTGATGTAAACTTCACTTTCTACATGAAGTGCAAGAAATAAAATTCTCCAAGCTTCCTAACAATTACCATGGGCATAAATTAACCTAAAAATACAGATTCCCAAGTATCATAACATTTCCCTATGATTTGATATTTTAAATGGATAAAATACTCTTATGATGTCAATTTCACTTTCTACATGAAGTACAAGAAATAAAATTCACCAAGCTTCCTAACGATCACCATGGGCATAAATTGACCTAAAAATACAGATTCCCAAGTATCATGACATAGCCCTATGATTTGATATTTTAAAAGGATTAAATCCTCAAGTGATGTAAATCTCAATTTCTACATGAAGTATGTGAAATATAATTCCAATAGCTCCCAAACAATTATCATGGGTATATAATATCATTTAATGACAGTTAACCAAATATCACATTTTTCCCCATGATTTGGTATTTTTCAAAATTAAATTCACCTAAGCTAGCAAGTACTTAAAATTTTCTACACAAGGAATAACACCTCAATAAATTATAACAAAACTAACACAGTTCAATTTCATCCCTAACCAGCCACTGATGGAGTTTCAACACCATACAAGGTCCTATGACCATGCATTTCAATTTATTAAGGAAAGGGGTGGCTATTTCATTTATTGGGAGAAAATACTTAAATGCCTCTAAAATTCCTATTTAAATTTCCTAAGACATTCTATGCCCCCACAAACATATCCACAAAGTCTTAAGCCATGGCAAGAACATTTGATCCTAGGTTCCTCTCAAAATCCCACCTTGCACCCTTAAGGGTTCACCTTTAGGGTTTTAGGTCACACCACCCTAATGGCTCCAAATGGACCATTAGGGTGAGCCTCAAGCATTTTCATGTCCATACCATCATATCCAACAGATGGGAGGAGGCTAACACACTCCACTGCTCAAATTGATGCAAACCCTACTTTGACCCTTAAAGGTCCTCATTAGGGTTTCAAGTTTACCATAGCAAATCAACTCCAAATAGAGTGATATTTTAGGTAGGAACTACCCATATACCAAAGAGCCATCCACCAAAGTTTGGTGTCATTTGGACATCATGTGCTCCAAAAATCAACTTAATTTAAATATTCTAGACACCACAAAAACCCTAGGTAAAACAGTCCACCAAGGGCTGCCCTTTTTACAGGGGTTGCCCCTAGGGTATACCTAGCCATGGTTAAAAGCACAGCCCCTAATGATGAAGGGTTTGACCTGGGTAATTTTTCTAAGGGACTGACCTAGTGTAGGACCAGTCCTAGTAAAACAGCTCCCTAGGGAGCTGTAGGTCACCAAATGACCTAAACTTAAGGCCAAATGAAAGTTAAGGCCAAGGCCTACAACTTTCATGTTGGGCACTTTTTCTAAATCAGCCATTAAGTGGCCTTAATTTCCATTTGAAGAGGACTGAATAATTAGGGCAGAAATTCACACTCTATCATTTATTAATTCAGGATTAAATGAAATCTGCACGGATCTTAAAGCAAATCCAAGGGCTTTCAGGTCGTCTTCCTCCTTGAGCCGACGGCCAGGATTGATCCGCGCTGGGCCGATTTCCTCCCCTATTTCCCGGCCACCTGGTGGCCACCACGGCCGGCCACCACCGGTCGGGGCTACGATTTCCCGGCGACATGGCGACCGGAGGGGGGGTTTTCCGGCGAGCCTGGGTAGCTCAAATCGAGCCGATTTCCATGAAATCAACGGATGGATTCAGGCTCAATTGAGCCCGATCCTTCAATCTCTCGTGATGGGAAGCTAGCATGAGGGGAGGGGAGGAGAAACGAACTCTTGTTGACGTGTGGTGGCGGCTCCGGCGGCGGCTGGCCATGGATGTGCTTAGCTCCGGCGATCCTGCTCCCGATCCCGATTCTCCAGCTACAGCTCTGTTCCAAGGCTCGTTCCTGTCTGCTTTCTCCCTTCTGAAGCTGATGGAGTGGTCGAAATGAAGTGGGGAGGCCTCTACATGCTGCTTTGAACCTTGGCCTCCTCGGAATCTCCCATGGCTGCCACCCTCCTGCACCAGCTGGCCCATTGCTTCCACCTGGGTCAAGCTCAGACCCTCAGCAATCAGGGGAGGCCCCTAGGCTGATTGGAGAAGGAGTGTGGAGGAGGGGGTGATTGCTTTTAGCTTTATGCTTTTGCTTTTGTCTTTTTGATCACCTTTTGGTCCCCCCCCCCCCTTCCATTGATTAATCAAGCCATAGTTTAGGGTTCAGTCCAAGGCTGATATGGCTTGACTTAGGTCCATGGGTAGGGTTAATTGATTGGTGTTGGAGTTCATTTCAATTTAGGCTTGAAATTCACCTTTAAAGGGCTATGTTGACCATGGTTGACTTTGGTCAACCAAGGTGAGTGGGTTGACCCCACATGGGGGTCATGGGTCCCTTAACATCACTTCAACATAGGTTGGTCCATGGTGGGGCTCCAATTGGTTCAATTTAATCAAAGGGTGTAGATTTGACCAAAATTGGGTAAAGTTTGACTTTGGTCAATTGGGGTCAATTTGTCCCACCATGATGGGGATTTTTGGTCCATTGGGTTCCTTAAGGTGTTTAGAGTGTGGGTGTAAGGTCAATTTGAACATTTGAGGGTCAATTGAACCCTAATTGACTTGGTTTGGTTAATGTTGACCTATTGTTGACTTTGGTCAATTTCATGCAATTGGGTCCCACCCAAGTGCAATTTCCATAGTTATGGGCTTCCTTAGTGGTTAGGGTGGTATGGGGGAGGTCAATTTGGTGAATTGAGGGTCAATTGGCCTAAGGGAGTGATATTGGGCTATATTAATTTTGTGCCCTTGGTGTGCACTTAGCACACTCCACTTGGCCCAAGGGCCTTAGTGGCCATTCTGCACACCACCCATGCCCTAACACCATCTAGGGGTCTAGAAGGATTGGGGATGTTACAAATCCCAATAAACAAAAGAAATATTTCGTCCTCGAAATTTAGGTTTGGGTCTACGGGTTGCAAGTACTTATAAGAGTAAATGATTTCAAAGACGATTACTTTGCACCTGAGGTGAGGAGTTCCGGGAAACATTGTTGCATGAAGTCCAAGGGCACCCAACTGTGCTCCTCTTGCCCATGATTGAACTATAATGATCGGACATCAGAATCTCCTTCCACGGAAGAACTCGGACCTCTACTATTTGAGAACTCAAACCGGAGCAACATTCTTTACCAAAATTTCTCATTACACTTCTATTATTACTTGCTAAGATTGTCGGCAATAATTCCACTGGGTTTAAATGAAGTTTTAACCCGCCGCTCAGATCATCATGCCATTAATCACAATGCGGGTTCTACTTGCTCTATCCCGGTAATAAATAGGAAATAGACACTTCAAAGAAACCAAAACAAGCTAACCAGGCGCGGGTGTTAACGAAATCACTACGCTCCCCGAAGGAGGATCTACCTGAAATACATAGAACTTACAGGGTTAATTCATAACATCATGCCGCGCTATATGGCATCAAAACCTTCGAGTTCAACTTAACTTCAAAAGGTTACAATCACGAACCATGCTTACTTAACACGCTGCTCATAAATCGATTAGCCAGGACGTGATCATTTAGCCAACCGTCATTGCCTATTCTGATTCTTCACTATACGACTCTCTTACACGTAGGAGTTCAACACCACCTACACCAAGAGACCTTATCCCTTACCAAATGAGGTCTCTGCTGATAAACCGTTTCCGACTCCGCGGATACAAGGTCAGGTTTATCAGCTACAAAACAATAACAAAACCTTGATTATACTGGGCCAGAGTCGCTTATGTCCTACGAATGTTACACGAGGTTAGCGCTTCTACACGTTAAATAAATGTAGATATCTTCCAAGCTTTCCTTGAGGAACGTACGTCTGCATTTTAAAATGATGTTCCCGAAATGACTCCCAACTACTTTCCATATCCCTTTGTTTCGTAGCTTACGAGGGTAAAACCCTTTTTATCATGACCAGTTTTGGCACAATTTGATTTCAACATGAAGGGTGACTCATTAAACCCATTAATCCTCGAGAAATTCCACCATTTATATCTGAAGGTCAAACTTGTCTCCCTCATTCCTGAATCTTCCTAACCGAGGTTATAATTTTTGGAGAAATCGTAAATTTCTGGTTCTTAAGATTGGAGGATTGTATGTAGATTATATATCTTTAATATAACATTCGACAAATTTCACTTTAGATTTCCAATAACGGGTGGGCTAAACTTCCAAAGTCGGGTAGTCTTGTCTCACTTAAGCTATAGATTAAGAATTAACAGATTCATCATAACGACCCTTCTCTTAATTATGTCATCCAAAAATTACGTCGCTACGTATCATCAAGTAAAATTAATAACCTTAAGCGGGAGTTGATAGTAACGGTACCTAATCAATCGTTTTAACTCCCCCTTCCTCAATATTTCAGCACATGACGGTCGTTGTCATTTTTCCCAGGATCCGAACACAGTAAGATTCTCCATCTTAGCCCTAAATAGATTAAACCATCGCATTACAAGATCCAAAGAGTCACCTTCCCAAGCTCTCTGGTGGTGCAAAAACCAACTCTAAGAATAAAATGATCTTAACTAAATTTTCACCAAGGAGAGGGCTTGAATTTTAATTAAAAACACTATCCGAAAATTACCCTTGAAAGCCCTGGAGTGCAAGAAACTCTAGTTGTAATCCTTACTTGCGAAGACTTGACTCCAAATTTCAAAATTCCATGATGTGACACTTTTATCCCAAGCTACTAAACCTGGCATTCTTTCTTGTTTTCAATACTTTACTAAAACGAGACATTTGATCGGACGCCAAAGATTATTAATTGTTTGGATAACTCTACAAATCGATGTCTCGAGGTTAAGAAGGTGTATCTAAAATAATACACTTGCAAGTTTGTTACGATAAACTCATTATTTCTTATAGTCATGTGGATTTAGAGCCCAATCTTACTTCTATCCACTCTACATTTTACTTGGTCTTGCACTCAATTTGTCATTTACGACATTCTTCCCTTGTGATTGGTAAGAGCTTGATGACCAAATGTCCTTATAGAAGACAAGACCACATTGCTTGGATCCGAAAATTAGTGAAATTCTCTAAATTCTTAACCTGACTTTCTTGATTCCGAGAGTCTTATGCTTATACACTGGACAACCCTTTACGTATAACCAAATGATTAACGAGTTTATCACTTTGTCGCCTTAGAATCATCCTTGGAGCAATAAGATGAGTGCACGCTCACTCTTGAAGTGTACCATTCACCTGACTTGCTCACATAACTAAAGCGATTACAACTTGGTATAAACACTCCCTGCTATTTAAGGTGAAGTAATTCTCCAAGGGTCTCAAACCTCTAAGGAGGGTTGGTCCATAACACAAAAGTGTATGAATAAGATCTCGTCATCACCTGAGTATCATTGAATACTCCAAACCTCGAGATTACTACGAAAAAGTCATAACCTTTTCTAAACGAAGTCTAGGGGCAATCCAAGTCGGTATTTTGTTGGCCCAATAAACAAAAGGATAAGCCCCTACCGATTTGGGCTAAGTCTCTTCAATACCTCTACGGTGTATTCATCTTACATACGCACAAAAACTTTAGGGCATAAAACAAATTTCTGACTTGGTGTTCCACCCTGAGACATAATGTTATGACAAGACTTAGGCTCCCAATGCTATAAATTATGCTAACTTTTCCGAGTTCCCTATATGATTAACTAGGAAAGGGGCCTTTTCCAAACAAAATATTCAACTTCCAAATCGACCTCTGGTATTTTATGGTGGTTGTCTCAACGTACTAAAATGAGAAGTATCAAGTTATGGTAATGGGGTTATGCTTATGGATCTTCTATTACACTAAAGAAGACTACAGACACCCGATCTCCTCGAGATGGTCCTACCACTTGATAGTAAAGCGTAACCTTTAGCGTGAAAGTCTCAGCGTCAAGACTCATACTAACTTCTTCCCTTAGCTACGTTGGGTAACTTTAACTCTCAACCCAAAGCTAGACCCGAGGTCGCTCTTTAGACTAGGATGCGTCACTAAATTGTCTAAGTAAGTCAAAAATTTGACCTAACTTGCTGTTTAATGGACTGTTTTATGTGATTTCATACATGGGCACACCACAGCTTCCGCTGCATAGTTTGTCCGCAAACTACACTCGAGCGGGGTGACCCAGTATGTTGTGGACTGTTCTCTTATGATCGTTCGTTAAGTGATACCATTTGTAAGATCTCTTTTTCCAAAACCCGCACGGGTGCTTGAAAACTCGAACCTCTCCCGTATCGCACGGTTGAGGTGGACCTTCGCCCAGAATCGCTGCCTTGCGGTGTCACCAACACTCGGGTCGACCAACACCGCTCAGCACCAACCCTGCCGGCTATACGATCATAAGTAAAATATGCCAAAAAGGTAAGTACATAAAAGAAGGCATGTCCACAATCACAGCATCATATATAATGAAAACAGAATGTCCATAAGAGAAGTACAATTAAAGGGGCCTAAACCCGATACATTTGCAAAGTAATGTACTATCTCTCTCTCTCTACAACATGCGGAAGTCTACAACAAAAGCTCTCAAAAAGCGGAAATCTAACTATCTAATCATCAACCTGTGGCGTCGTGGTAGTGCGCTGCATCTGCTACTCAGGTCCTTCCATCTCGTCCTGCTGTGCGCGGGACAATTCTGCCTCCTCGGACATCCTGCGGTCACACCGACCGTTAGTCATAAAGACTAAGCCGTTTTGTCCTCGCCTCCCTCCACGACACCTAGGCACCGAGCGGGAGGAAGAAGCGGAGGACAAACAAGGGGTAAACAAGAAGGTGGTGACATGACACTACTCTAGCAGGTATAAGTAAAACAGTAAAATCTAGCTAGCAGTATAGTACAGGTATAAGGCAGTAAAGTAGCGCAATGAAGTAAGTAGTAAGTAGAAAGGAAACGCAGTGCAGTAAGTAAATCTAAACTACCATCATAGATTCGTACCTTAACTTATATGAACGCCCATACGACATATAAGTTAAGATGTCCAGGTAACCCATCATATAAAAGAGCCCATACTAATTTATATGATGGGGTATGCTATGTGTATGTTATGTTATGCTATGATTATGATGCTTTAATGAAATTATGCAATGTGACTCACCCACACGACTCTATGCGTACAGACCTTTATAGTTCCCAATTTGTTTGAAAGGAAGCCAACCTTTCGGGTACCGACCGTAGTGGCTCACGGTGGCAGTGGATCGGGCACTCCACATCCTAGGCGGGTATGGTCACTACCAAGCCTAGACCTCATGTACGCCTCAACGCTAATAACACAACAGCGGAGCTCCTGCGTACTCTTGCTGGAATCCACCAGACTTTAAGGTCGGGGTGGGTTATTAGGGATTGTCCTCCAGACCGCGGTACTCAAACTTACCGGCCCTCTAAACCACACCCTCACCTGAGTCAACGTACTACCGTCGGTGACACGACTAGCCTAATACTGAAGACTCGCCACTATTTGAATAAGTAAAAGGTGTTAATATGTCCACCCGAGCTTCCAGCTCAGGGACTAACACACCAGCTGATCCAACCCACCTCCTTCCCGGAGGAGATCCATACCAGTCTGCATATCCACTTAGGCTACTCTTGCCTACAATTTAGTTCGTGTTATATTTAGGGTGAATCTTGGACTTCCCGCGGTGTACTCCATAAAGGGGCCCCTAACGGTACTACAGATCAATGGGCTCAACCCCATCGTCCTCATCAAGACAGTTACTTTAGTTGGGGATAACATTCGGTTCACCCTCATCATTTCATATGCTTAGTGTGATTTAGCTCAAGACCCGTCTGACCCAATTGGGTTGGACGTACCTCTTTTCCTTCAACATTAACTCCAGCACCACCCCACCAGTATCCCTAGGATTGACCCTCCTTGAATCATGGTGTGCTACATCTCATTTACTGATTGGATATACCTCCTAAACCTCACTTAGGGGTCTGAATTGTCTAGAACTCAAAATTCTGTTTTTACTAAACGCAGACCACAAATTTAAACTATCCATCAACCCCATAAGGGAAACCTTCTAAAAATTCATCACTGGGGTCTCTAATAATTATCCAAGGTTCCCACTGACCTTAATAGGGTATGCTCCAATTTCCATAATTTTTCATATTAAATTGGTATTTAATATAATTTAAAGTAGTTAAGGCCTTAAGCCAAATTACACATGAACTACCCTCAAAATGACTATACATGCTACATGAAAATTATCAGTAAGGTAATATCCCATATCAAGGTGGTTCACTGAGTATCATGACCCTAGGATGTCATTTGGCCTACTATATCATCATAATTGTATAATTACCAAGATGCCACTTTAATTAGGAAAAATAGTATTTCATTTCTGAAAATTCTCCAAAATTTTCCAAGTGTCCAAATGGGGTCCTAGAGTCCTATGCCAAATTATTTTGTCATTACCATGTGATTTGATATTTTACAATGATTAAACATTCAAAGATAGCAATTACCAATTTCTACATGAGGTACTTGAATTACACATCTATAAGCTTCCAAACTGTTGTCATGAGCACATATTAACATAAAATGACAGATTTCAAAGTATCATAACATTTCCCTATGATTTGATATTTTACATGGATTAAATACTCTAGTGATGTAAACTTCACTTTCTACATGAAGTGCAAGAAATAAAATTCTCCAAGCTTCCTAACAATTACCATGGGCATAAATTAACCTAAAAATACAGATTCCCAAGTATCATAACATTGCCCTATGATTTGATATTTTAAATGGATAAAATACTCTTATGATGTCAATTTCACTTTCTACATGAAGTACAAGAAATAAAATTCACCAAGCTTCCTAACAATCACCATGGTCATAAATTGACCTAAAAATACAGATTCTCAAGTATCATGACATAGCCCTATGATTTGATATTTTAAAAGGATTAAATCCTCAAGTTATGTAAATCTCAATTTCTACATGAAGTATGTGAAATATAATTCCAATAGCTCCCAAACAATTATCATGGGTATATAATATCATTTAATGACAGTTAACCAAATATCACATTTTTGCCCCATGATTTGGTATTTTTCAAAATTAAATTCACCTAAGCTAGCAAGTACTTAAAATTTCCTACACAAGGAATAACAACTCAATAAATTATAACAAAATTAACACAATTCAATTTCATCCCTAACCAGCTACTGATGGAGGTTCAACACCATACAAGGTCCTATGACCATGCATTTCAATTTATTAAGGAAAGGGGTGGCTATTTCATTTATTGGGAGAAAATACTTAAATGCCTCTAAAATTCCTATTTAAATTTCCTAAGACATTCTATGCCCCCACAAACATATCCACAAAGTCTTAAGCCATGGCAAGAACATTTGATCCTAGGTTCCTCTCAAAATCCCACCTTGCACCCTTAAGGGTTCACCCTTAGGGTTTTAGGTCACACCACCCTAATGGCTCCAAATGGACCATTAGGGTGAGCCTCAAGCATTTTCATGTCCATACCATCATATCCAACAGATGGGAGGAGGCTAACACACTCCACTGCTCAAATTGATGCAAACCCTACTTTGACCCTTAAAGGTCCTCATTAGGGTTTCAAGTTTACCATAGCAAATCAACTCCAAATAGAGTGATATTTTAGGTAGGAACTACCCATATACCAAAGAGCCATCCACCAAAGTTTGGTGTCATTTGGACATCATGTGCTCCAAAAATCAACTTAATTTAAATATTCTAGACACCACAAAAACCCTAGGTAAAAGAGTCCACCAAGGGCTGCCCTTTTTACAGGGGTTGCCCCTAGGGTATACCTAGCCATGGTTAAAAGCACAGCCCCTAATGATGAAGGGTTTGACCTAGGTAATTTTTCTAAGGGACTGACCTAGTGTAGGACCAGTCCTAGTAAAACAGCTCCCTAGGGAGCTGTAGGTCACCAAATGACCTAAACTTAAGGCCAAATGAAAGTTAAGGCCAAGGCCTACAACTTTCATGTTGGGCACTTTTTCTAAATCAGCCATTAAGTGGCCTTAATTTCCATTTGAAGAGGACTGAATAATTAGGGCAGAAATTCACACTCTATCATTTATTAATTCAGGATTAAATGAAATCTGCACGGATCTTAAAGCAAATCCAAGGGCTTTCAGGTCGTCTTCCTCCTTGAGCCGACGGCCAGGATTGATCCGCGCTGGGCCGATTTCCTCCCCCATTTCCCGGCCACCTGGTGGCCACCACGGCCGGCCACCACTGCCACCACCTTCGTGGTGGTCGGGGCTACGATTTCCCGGCGACATGGCGGTCGGAGGGGGGGTTTTCCGGCGAGCCTGGGTAGCTCAAATCGAGCCGATTTCCATGAAATCGACGGATGGATTCAGGCTCAATTGAGCCTGATCCTTCAATCTCTCGTGATGGGAAGCTAGCATGAGGGGAGGGGAGGAGAAACGAACTCTTGTTGACGTGTGGTGGCGGCTCCGGCGGCGGCTGGCCATGGATGTGCTTAGCTCCGGCGATCCTGCTCCCGATCCCGATTCTCCAGCTACAGCTCTGTTCCAAGGCTCGTTCCCGTCTGCTTTCTCCCTTCTGAAGCTGATGGAGTGGTCGAAATGAAGTGGGGAGGCCTCTACATGCTGCTTTGAACCTTGGCCTCCTCGGAATCTCCCATGGCTGCCACCCTCCTGCACCAGCTGGCCCATTGCTTCCACCTGGGTCAAGCTCAGACCCTCAGCAATCAGGGGAGGCCCCTAGGCTGATTGGAGAAGGAGTGTGGAGGAGGGGGTGATTGCTTTTAGCTTTATGCTTTTGCTTTTGTCTTTTTGATCACCTTTTGGTCCCCCCCCCCTTCCATTGATTAATCAAGCCATAGTTTAGGGTTCAGTCCAAGGCTGATATGGCTTGACTTAGGTCCATGGGTAGGGTTAATTGATTGGTGTTGGAGTTCATTTCAATTTAGGCTTGAAATTCACCTTTAAAGGGCTATGTTGACCATGGTTGACTTTGGTCAACCAAGGTGAGTGGGTTGACCCCACTTGGGGGTCATGGGTCCCTTAACATCACTTCAACATAGGTTGGTCCATGGTGGGGCTCCAATTGGTTCAATTTAATCAAAGGGTGTAGATTTGACCAAAATTGGGTAAAGTTTGACTTTGGTCAATTGGGGTCAATTTGTCCCACCATGATGGGGCTTTTTGGTCCATTGGGTTCCTTAAGGTGTTTAGAGTGTGGGTGTAAGGTCAATTTGAACATTTGAGGGTCAATTGAACCCTAATTGACTTGGTTTGGTTAATGTTGACCTATTGTTGACTTTGGTCAATTTCATGCAATTGGGTCCCACCCAAGTGCAATTTCCATGGTTATGGGCTTCCTTAGTGGTTAGGGTGGTATGGGGGAGGTCAATTTGGTGAATTGAGGGTCAATTGGCCTAAGGGAGTGATATTGGGCTATGTTGATTTTGTGCCCTTGGTGTGCACTTAGCACACTCCACTTGGCCCAAGGGCCTTAGTGGCCATTCTGCACACCACCCATGCCCTAACACCATCTAGGGGTCTAGAAGGATTGTAGATGTTACATTTGGTCTGCTGGGTGATGTCTGAGATGTCTTCCTGTTATGGGCAGCACCCTTTGAGGTTTTTCTATTTCAGTAGCCTCCTCAGTTGCTGCTTCATGATTATTAATCTGACAATCTGTATTTTCTGTAACTTCTTCAATATTTTCTGGAATGGAGTTATGTATAGAGAGTTCTTCCTTTTCAAGAGACCCTTCTTCTCTAATTTTCAGATTGTCCAGTCCAGCCTCAATTCCTGCACTACATGAACTAGATAGAGAATTACGCAGCATGCTGCTCTCATCAAAAACTATATTAATAGATTCTTCAATTATTAGAGCATTCTTATTGAAGATTATATAGGCTTTGCTATGCTTGCTATATCCTACAAAGACACCTTCATAGCTCTTTGTAGATAACTTGGTAATGTAGTGCATATTATTTTTGAACATATAGCATTTACTTCCAAAGATTTTTAAGTAAGTTAGTGTTGGATTCTTACCCTTAATCAGCTCATAAGGAATCTTATTATGGTTCTTATTGATGAGTGCTCTATTTTGCACATGACGTGTAGTATTAACTGCATCAGCCCAAAGATATTCTTGGAGTGAGGAGTCATTTAGAATGGTCCTACCAGCTTCAATGAGTGTTCTATTTTTCCTCTCAGCCACCCTATTCTGTTGGGGAGTTCTGGGAGAAGAAAACTCTTGTAAGATACCTTCTTCTTCACAAAATTTGGTCATTGACCCAGGCTGAAATTCTGTTCCATGATCACTTCTAATTTTTACCACTGAACTATTTATTTCATTCTGAATTTGTTTGACAAAATTCTTGAATGTACTTAGGGTATCATACTTGTGTTTTAAAAAGAACACCCAGGAAAATCTAGAGTGATCATCAACAATAACTAGTTATAAGCCATTCCTCCTAAGTTGTGTAATGCCATAGGACCAAATAAGTCCATGTGCAGTAGGTATAAGCACCTAGTGGATTCTTTGTCATGTATGCTCTTGAATGAAGTTCTTGTTTGCTTGCCTATTTGGCATGCATGACAAGGACTCATCTCTAAACAATCCAACTTAGGAGCATCCCTTTCCAAGTTTTTTGTCATTAATTTCTTAAGAGACTTGCAGTTAATGTGGGCTAGTCTCTTATGCCACTTTACATAAGTAGACATTCCATCATTTACTACAAGACATACATGCCCACTCTTTCTAATGCAAATGAAATTTAAACAATAAATATTGCCACTCCTAGTGCCTGATAGGATAGATTCATTCTTAGAATCCTTGATCAAGCACTTATCCTTGTGGAAGGAAACAACATACCCCAAGTCACATAGTTGGCTTATGCTTATAAGGTTATGTTGTAACTCTTCAACATAAGCTACTCTTGTGAAAGTGATACTGCCATTAATGAACTTACCATAGCCCTTAACTACACCTCTGTCAGATCCTCCAAATTTGACTTTGGGTCCATCTTCTATAGGTGTAAACTCCTTCAATTGGATTCTTGTTCCAGTCATATGCCTGGAACACCCACTGTGCAAGTACCACACAGGTGTCTTGGTGGTTTTTGGGCATACCTGCAAGATAGCTGCACTTCCTTAGGAACCTAGTCTTTCTTGGGTCCTAGGTGCTTGTTAGAGAATAATTTGACAGCCTGCTTTCTAATTATCATGTGGGAATGATTCTAGACAGTTGGGTTAAGACAACAGTCTAAGGCAAAATGCCCTACTTTTCCACAACACCAACATTCAAATCTATTATATCTAGATTTTCTTGTAGTGTTTGGTCTGACTGGGTTTGGCTATTGCTTGGCAGCTAACCTTCCCTTCTTGGAAGCTGAAGGGTTTTCCTCAACATGACAATTTCTGAAAGCCTTCACTAGAGGATTCTTTTGGGGTGCAGATAGTGCAGTCTTCCTAAGGGAAGCTTGTCTCTTGCTTAGCCAGGTAGAAGGAAGCTTAATACCACTATCTATCTTCTGGCTTTCTTTGCATTCAAAGATATATGCTACTATGATTATATGAATTAGTGGGTATAATCACTTTTCTAAAGATTGTCTTTCCTTGGGTAGATTTCATATTGTTTTCTCCTTGAGAGTTGCCCAAACCTTGCTTATTTGTTTGTGAAAAGCCATCAATCAAGGGGAGAACAGTTTGTTGCTTGGAATAACTAGCCACAATTTTCTTTTCCTCTAGGAGCTTATCCTCCAGCTCTTTGATTCTAATATTCTTATACTTGATGACTTCAGTTATGGTGCCAGTGCTCAGTGTAGAAATTGATAGTTTGGTCTTCTCTTGAGCTAGTTCAGTTACTTTCTCAAGCAGTTCATCTCTCTTGTCACTTAGAGAGATGATCTCAGCTGCTTGAGCCTTACAGAGAGCTTTAGCTTTCTTAAGGGCTTCAAGTAGAGCACCAAATTTCTCAATAACATTAGTATCATCTTCTCTCACTGTTGAAGTGGAGCTGGCATCTGAATCTGTGTCAGATATGGTAGGAGAAGCTCTTTGGATTACCTGGTTGTGATGGGATTCTTCACAACTTCCCTCATCTGAAAATGCCATTGCTGCTATATGGCTGTCAGATTCTGATGATGATGATTCAGTGTCATTGTCACTGAGGGTTCTGCCATTCTTAGCCACAAAGCTCTTCTCCAACTTCCTGCTCTTTGAGTGCTTCTTTTCTTCACTCTTTTCCTTTCTCTTGAATGGACACTCAGCTATGATGTGTCCAGGCTTCTTGCAGCTGTAACAAACATTATTAGAAGAATTATGTTTGTTTTGTTTAGAATCATACCTTTCTGATTTGTGTCTGTTTCCTAACTTATCTTCTCTCCTTGAGCTAGAAGGGGAAGCTTCCCATCTTCTGTTCCCTCTTCTTCTATTTCTTAGTAGCTTTTTGAATTGCCTTTTGAACAAGGAGAGTTCTCCACCAGAAAGATTAGAACTAGAGTTGCTGATGATCTCATCTTCTGAGATGTAAGCAGGTTCCACAGCTTTGTGCTTTCTTGAAGTTTCAGCTTTAAAGGTTCTCTGCTGAAGACCTTGGAGTTCTCCTCTTCAGATCTTATTGTGTTCATCTACAGCTCATATGATAAGAGTTGGCCATATAGCTGTTGAGGCTCCATGTTTCCCAAATTGCCAACTTCTCTTATAGCACATAGGTTCATATCCCATTCTGTGTAGGGATCTCAGGAACTTATCATTGAGCTCATAATTTGTGAACTCCCTTTCATAAGTTTTGAGCCCATTAATAATTCTGAAGAATTTTTCATAGCGTGTAGCTATGCTATCTTTCTTGTCTTGCCTGAAAGATTCATATGCCTGATTCAGAAGGGATTTTCTGTCATCCCTGACTTCTTCTGTTCCTTCCATGTATACAACTAATGGCTCCCACATTTCCTTTGCTGTTTTGCAATGAATAAGGTTCTGAAATATAGAGTAATCAATTGCATTGACAATGATGTTCTTAGCCCTTTTGTCCTTGGTGACCAGGGCTACTTCATCCTTGGTGAGCTAAGACAAAGTCTTAGGGATATGGACAACTGTTGGGTCTACAGGGATTGTCATGGGAATATAAGGTCCCTCTTCTACATCCATATCGATTCTAGGATCAGAAGCTTCCATGTACAGCTTGATCCTTTGCTTCCAGATAGAAAATTCTCTTTGGTGCAGATTGGCAGCTTCATTGAACTCATCTCCTTCTGATGTTCACCAGCCATAGTTTGTTAATAACCCAAAATATTCTAGAGATCTTGTTCTAAGATGTTAGGCCTTTGAACTCAACCTTCTCTGATACTAATTAAAAGATATGGGATTGATTAGCACTACACCTAGAGGGGGGGATTAGGTGTTTTCAAAGATATTTTTTACTTTTAAAATTATTCAACAAGGCACACAAGCAAACCAGAAAACACAGAGATTTATAGTGGTTCCCTTCAAGTCAATGTGTCAGGAGGTAGTCCACTGTCCCTCCCACCTATCTAGAAATGTGCTAGACTAGGTAAATTCTCCAAAACTCAAATCTTTTCACTATATACCAGATCTTACAACTCACGCTCACAAAGAACCCTACCAACAACTCAGACTTTACAAGTTTTACAACAACTCAGATCTTCACCAAGATCCTACCAAACTCAGGCTCACACAGAACCTTACCAACTCAGATCTATCATAAGATCCTACAAGATCAGGCTCACAAAGAACCCTACCAACTCAGATCTATCACAAGATCTTACAAGCTCAGGCTCACAAAGAACCCTACAAGGTGTGAAGATGGTTTTTGCTGTTGAAGAAGAGAAGGCTTCAAAGATAAAGTTTTTCACAGTTGGATCTCCTTCTTCTTCTTGCAGATGTAGGCTCTGTGAATCACCAAGACCTTCTTGAATCTTCTTCTGAATATATCATATTGAGCTTCTTGTATAGGTAGAAGAAGATTCTTTCTTGTAGTCTTCACAGCACAGCTAATTGAAGATTTTCTTGTACAGGTCTTTCTTTTCTTTTCTGATTGAGTGAGAGAGTGAGGATTATACGTTCTGTTTTGATTTCGAAAAATAAAATCTATTTATATTCCTCTACACTTATGCATAAAGATCCTCAATCATTCATTAATTAGACCACCAGAGAATGTATACTGAAATGGCAGAATAAAGCACCAGACGTGCTTTCCCCTTTTGGAACTTGCAATATTTAGAAGTAAATAATATTCTTCTTAAATTATGTGTAAACGGCTATATTCTGCAGGAGATATATCATTAATTATTCCTTGATTGATGCCCAAGATAGGCGGCGTGCACATTCCTGAATACCAATTTCCAAGAAAGACTGTGCATTAAATGCAGTTCTGCAATTGTCAAGACAATAAAATTCTTTCAAGTCGATATCATCTTGATCGATGTAGACTATATATATTCTTCAAGTCGATATTGTTTACACGATCCTTTCTTCATAATCTTCTCATCGATATGACATCTTCTAGACGATATTGTCTAGATGATTCCTTCTACACGACTTAAGCTAAATCTTCAAGTCGATAAGCTTTCTTCAAGACGATATCATCACGATGATTCCTTCTACATAACTTAAGCTTAATCTTCAAGTCGATAAGCTTTCTTCAAGACGATCTCGTCGAGATGTTGTTTACATAACTTGACCTTGCTTTCTCAATGATAAAGTTTCTTCAAGATGATATCGTCGATATTGTCTCGACGATATATTCTTTGTCTCAGCGATATGTCTGCTATGGCTCAACCCGATATTTGACTTAGTGAACTTTTCACTTCTATATAGTTTTGACATAGATAATATAGTCTTGATACTAAATATATAGTCTTGACATACCTGTCACATCATGAACTAAAACACATATCAAAGATAACTTTGCTTATTGTTGGGAATTGTGTCCACAATTACCTTGATTTGAAGAAGTCCCCTTGAACTAAGTTGAATTGGGTTTGTATTTGATATTGCTCTCTAGTATAGTGTTTGCAAGTTTTAATGGCTAAGTACAAACCAATGTCAGGTTTCAATGGGTCACCAAACACAGGCCTATGCAATGTAATCCCTCATTGTATGGACCAAGGTGTTGACTCATGTGAAATCTCTCTATTGGGATGTACTTCTGATTCAAACACAAAGGAGAAGCTCGGAGGAAGTTGCTGAAGTTCTGTTGAATTGAAGAAAGGAAATTTTTCTAAGTAAAATTTTCGTTCGACGAAAATAGGCCTGTTCGTCGATCTCCGTTCGACGAAAAGAAGGATTTTCGTCGACCGCTGTTACTTTAGATTTTCGTCGATCTCCGTTCGACGAACAGAAGGATTTTCGTCGACCGCTGTTTCTTCAATTTCTTTCGTCGTTCTCAGCCTCTGCTGAATCTCAAGTGCTTTAGTTGTTCGTCGATCTCCATTCGACGAAATGATGAAATTTCGTCGAACGCTATTAAGCTTTAATTTAATTTGTTCTGCTTAACTTTCTTTTACCATTCTCCATTCGACTAACTTTTTTAGTTCGTCGAACGCAATTTTATTTGAACAGATCTTTTCTTTGAGCTCAGTTCAGCTATTCTCTGATCTCCATTCTATTTCTCGAGAAGTCCTATCTTTCGAGATCTTTTCTATTCCTATTTTTCTAAGTGTTTACGGCAAATATTTTATTTCTCGAGATTCAAAGTTAATCTCTCGAGAAATATGTTTCTCTCTCGAAAAGTCTTTCTTCTCAGAAGTATTTGTTTCTCGAGAAATCAATTGTTCTCGAGAAGTTAAATGCTAAGTTCAGAATTCTGTTTTCTCTGTTATGTCATTCATTTCTCGAGAAGTTCCTTTGATCTCGAGAAATCATTTCCTTGTTCTAAAATCTGTTTTCTTGGAAGCTCTCCTATTTCTCGAGAAGTATTTTATTGTTCTCGCGAAATCAGTTATTTCCTGAAAATTGTTTTTAATCCTTCTGACGGGACGTTAGTATTTTCCGTCATCTCTGATGGCTCCTTTTGATTTCGTTTAAGGTTTTTCTTACCTTATTCTTGTCGTTTAGCCTTTGTCTATTTAAGGCCTTTGTTTAAGGATTATTAACAAGATTCTAAATCTCTGATTCCGATTAACCCTAATTCTCTCCTGTCGTTCCAAGAATCACGAGAAAGTGTCGCCTCCTCTCTAGAAAGCTGGAGATTGATCATCTATTCAACATCAGTCATCTCCAGTTGATGTAAAGGTTCGATTGATCACTGCTTCATCATCTACAGTTTCTACTGGATCAATTCGAATCAAAGAAGGTCAGATCTGGGTATTATTGTTCTTCCTCATCTTCATCAAGTCAGAATTTTACAAGCCTCAAGAAGGAAGAAGAATTCAAGGCTCCTTTCAGATCTGGTTATGTTTTGATAAATCTGTATCAATTCTTTATTACATTTGATTGTAGGAGAAGTTTTTCTCCGAGTTGTAGGAGAGGTTAATCTCCGAGTTGTAAGAGAGGGTTTCTATATGAGTTTGTAGGAGATTTGTCTCCGAGATTGTAGGAGTTTTGACTCCGAGTTTGTAGGATCTTTCTTAATCTGAGTTTTAGTGAAGTAGTCAAGTCTAGCTGTGGTGCTAGATTGGCGAGGCCGGCAAGTGGAGTACCCAAGTACAGGGAACCACTATAAATCTCGGTGTTATCTGTGATTGTGATTTGTTTGTTGTGTGTTCTCTTTATTAAGTTCTTTTATTCCGCAAAATATGCAGTTATCACCTATTCACCCCCCTCTAGGTGATTTAGGTTGGCAACTAGATACTTCAATTGGTATCAGAGGGACGTTGTTCATTGCTAGGTTAACACCTTGAACAGGATCCATTCAATCTAGTTGCTAGCAAGTCATGGATAGAATCAAGGAATCCTCGTTGAAGTTACCAATCTGCACTAAGGCTAACTTTCCTATGTGGAAAGAAAGAGTTAAGCTATACATGGAAGTTGCAGATCCCAGAATTTTTCAAGTTGTGGAAGAAGGTCCTCAAGTGCCAATGACTGTCTCAACAATTGACCTTAACCTTCAAGTACCGAAGAGAAAGATGGATTTGACTAAGGATGAAATAGCCATTGTTGCTCTTGACAAAAAGGTAAAGAATATAATTGCAAGTGCAGTGGATGATTCCATATTACAAAACTTGATCCATTGCAAATCAGCCAAAGAAATGTGGACATCCTTAATAGTTCTCATGGAAGGTACTGAAGAAGTGATGGAAGATAGAAGATCTCTACTCAACCAAGAGTATGAGGCTTTCAAGCAGAATAAAAAGGAGTGCATTGTTGATGCCTATGAAAGATTCTTCAAAATTGTCAACGGTCTTAGAAATTATGATAGAAGGTTTACTAATGGTGAACTGAATGACAAATTCCTGCGATCCCTGACAAAAGAATGGGATAGCAAGATTGTTGCTATCAGGGAGTTTGGAAAACTACCCAGTCATCCTCAAAATCTGTTCGGGAAGCTGCTTTCACATGAACTGCAAATGAACATCCGCAAATCTAAGAGGATGTAAGTCGGGCCTCAAGCAAGGAAAGAACCTTAGCTCTGAAGGCTGAAAGCACAAGGAAAAGCAAAGTTGTGTCCCCGATCAGAGAGAAGGAATCTGAAGAAAAATCAGAAGCTAGCTCCTCCTGCTCTGAACTGTCTGATGGGGAGTTCTCCTTAATTTCCCGTCAGTTCAAGAAACTACTTAACAAAAGAAGGCAAATGAGGAACAAGTCGTCTTCCTCAGATTATAGACACTCTCATCGTGATGGCGATTATTATAAGAAAGGCTCAAGCAACAATGACAGGTATAAATCTAAACATAACAAACATATTTCTTCTGACATTATTTACTATTGTTGTAATAAGCCAGGGCACATGATCGCTGAATTCCCTCACAAAAAGAAAGAGGGTGGACGAAAAGATGGGAAGAAATCCACTCATGGGAAAAAGAAAAATGAAAGAAGCTTCGTAGCCAAGAAGGCTAAAACTCTAAGTGATAGTGATTCAGAAAATTCCAGTGATGAAGAAGAAGCATATTTTGGACTTATGGCCATGACTGATGATGAAGAAGAACCTCCATACACCGGGAAGGTAAATTCTCACACCATTTTATCTGATTCAAATTATGCTTCAGCTGAACAAAAGGATTATCTCTCTGATGATGACTCTAATCTTATGACCCAATACACTGAAATGCTTAAAATCTTTGACAAGTGCCGAAAGGTAGTCAAATCTAATCTGAGAAAGGAAGTTGAACAACTTTCTTCTTTCAGAGAGGAAATCCATGTCTTGGAAGACAAGATCAAAAGCTCAGATGATCTCCTTGATCGAAGAGAGAACTCTATCAAAGTTCGGGAAGAACAGCTAGCCGCTGAGAAGAAGCTAGTTGAAAAGTTTTCTCAACCTAAAACAATTCTTCCAATCATTGATAGATTCTCCGCTAAAGCGAGTAGCAGTGGATTAGGTCATGTGGCTGGTCCTAGTAATTCTACTAAGGGCACTCATGCCAATAAGAAAGATATGAATGCAAAGAAAGCTATCATCGAAGAGAAAGGGAAAGTCCGTCAAAATCATGTGGCATTCTAGAAAGTTATCTTTCCTACAAATATTTATGATATGCAGAGCACTTATGGTCACTTGACTCGACCAATTAATATTGCGCCTGTCAATGATTATAAGGGGTGGACTCGTCCTCGAAACCTCGGTGAAAGTGCTTTCAAAGCATCTCATGAAGAGATTAATCTAAGAGATTATGGTCCTTATGTCCATGGTCCGAGTGCGAAGAGAGAACCAATAATAAAGGTTGTTGCACCTAAGCCTAAGGAGATATCACTACCTTGTGTGTGTTGTACTCATGAGGCATCCTCTTCTAGAAGGAATGCTCCTGCCAAAACTAACATTCAAAAAGTTCAGCAGGAGAATACTAAAAGAAGGTACAACAGGTTTAACTGTTGGTGTTGCGGCAAAATAGGTCACTTTACCATGGATTGTTGGTTCAATTCTACTTATACTTATAGACCACAAGTTAACACTGCAAGGAAGACCACTCGCAATGTTAATGTTCAACGTGGTTCTCAACTAACACGGGACCAAGGACCCAAATTTGTTTGGGCTCCTAAGGCAAGATAATCTGTTCTTGTAGGTATGTCCAAAGGCCACCAAAAATCCTATCTGGTCTTTGGACAGTGGCTGTTCTCGGCATATGACCTGGACTAGAAGTTTATTGCAGAATTATATTCCAGTTGTGAACGGTCCAAAAGTTATTTTTGGCAGATCCGACCGAGGAATAACAAAAGGCTACGGTATGATTACTAATGGCAATGTATCCTTCTCATATGTGGCTTATATGGAAGGGTTAGAACATAATCTGATAAGCATAAGTCAACTATGTGATAAAGGATACATAGTTGATTTTCGTAAAGATCAGTGTCTGATAAAGTCGGCAGAGAATTTTGAAACGATTTTATCAGGGACTCGCTGTAGAAATATATGTTGCTTAAATTTTCTTTGTTTATCTTCTTCTACGCCAGTGTGTTTTTAGCCAAGGATAGTGCATCCCTTGTCGACCAATGGCACAAGAGACTAGCACATATAAATTTTAAAACTATTAATAAATTGTTTTCTCAAAACTTAGTGCGTGATGCGCCAAATGTTAAGTGCATTAAAGATAGACCTTGTCATGCATGTGTAAAAGGCAAGCAAACAAGAGCTACCTTTAAGAGCATTATTGGCAAAGATTCTACCAGGTGTTTATACCTGCTTCATATGAACTTGTTTGGTCCTTTGCAAATTAGAAGCTTAGGAGGTAAGTCTTATATCTTGGTTATTGTAGACGATTACTCACATTTTGCATGGGTATTCTTTCTAAAACACAAGTCATATACTTTTGATACTTTCACTAGCTTTGTCAAGTGATAAGTAGGATTTTTGTGTATTTTAATTATAGTATTTAGGTTAAGTTTTGTATAATTTTGTAAATATTATTTATATTTTAGTTAAAAATCACTTCTTTTATAATTTTAGTTCTAAATATAGTTGTATTTTTGTTTTGCAGATTTTCTGGAGATTTTGGTCAAAATTCATAGTACACGCCCTAGGTCACGCCCGTGACCAAGGGCGTGTAATCTTAATATGTTCCCAGAACTGCTGCTGTGCGATCAGAGCCAAAATCCACAAGTCACGCCCTCGGTCACGCCCGTGACCCAAAGTCACGCCCGTGACCAAGGGCGTGTAAATTTAGAGATCACATCAAGCTTTCCACGTGGACCTGTCAGCCACCGAATCCAATGTTGACCCAAGTCACGCCCGTGACTTTTGCGCGTGATCCCTGCTTTCTGCCGCGCCGAATTTAAGCCCATGCTGCATTGATTGAAGTCATCCTGAGTCACGCCCGTGACCCAAATGTCACACCCGTGTAATGCCCGATTTTCTCCCGCCGTCACGCAATCGCCCACACCGCTGTCCCCGCTGCAGAACAAATATTACACGCCCTAGGTCACGCCCGTGACCGAGGGCGTGTAACCTAAATTTTTCTCCTATAAATTCAGGAGCTCATTTCCAACAATTCCTCCTCCTGCCCCCTGCCCATTTGGGCTCTTCTTGTACAGATTTTTCTTATTTCCATGTTTATGTTTATGTTTAGTTTTTATTAATGTAATTTTTAGTTTAATTTCTTGTAATTTCATTTCATGCAAGTTAGCCTAGTTTTAATTCAATGCAATGTAACTTAGTTTAATTTCATGTATCTCTTTTTATGTAATGAAATTTTCCGCTCTTTTCACTTATGCAAAAATCTCCTCTCCTCCTCTTCTCTCACTTTCTTGTTTTAATTTTTCCTTTAGCTAATATTTTGTAATTCTTGATTTTAGCAAGCTTTGAATCGAAATCATCTCTTTCCTTATTATCGTATCTTCTCTCCTTCGATTTATTATCGAAACATAACGATATCGAGTTCATATTCCGGTTATGAATTTCGGTATTTGTTTTCGTATTCTAGCTAGCCGAGAGGACGTGCGTACGAATCGATCACTCGAGAATAAAAAGAGTTGCACGCACCCCTCGAGAGAGGATGACGTAAATCTTCTGGATAGGAGTCAAATCCTATAGTGGGATTCACATCGTAAAGCAAGTCTTAGGTAATCAATTATAGGACGAGAGTTCGGTTGATTTTTCCTAAGCTTAGTTGGGCATTAACCTCGAGAGAGGCATGTTCGAGCTTCGGGAATCCCCACGGTCAAGGTTTAGAGTTGAATGATAGTATTTATCTTTTTATTTCATTTCAAAGCGAGTTTTAATCAAGTTTTATTTTCTTTCTTTATTTTTGTTCTCTTTTATTTAGTTGTAATTTAGTTCTCTTTTCCGCTCTCTCTCCGATAAAATAATAGTTAGCTTTCTCGAAGTAGAAGTACTCGACATACCCGAGTTTAATACGACCTTGATATATTTTTATATCCTATGCTATATTTCGATAGGTACACTTGCCTTAATCGAGTATAAATTGGAGAACACGTTCTCTTTTATCAAGTCTTTTATAATTGATTACCCCTCGAGAGAGGATGACGTAAATCTTCTGGATAGGAGTCAAATCCTATAGTGGGATTCACATCGTAAAGCAAGTCTTAGGTAATCAATTATAGGACGAGAGTCCGGTTGATTTTTCCTAAGCTTAGTTGGGCATTAACCTCGAGAGAGGCATGTTCGAGCTTCGGGAATCCCTACGGTCAAGGTTTAGAGTTGAATGATAGTATTTATCTTTTTATTTCATTTCAAAGCGAATTTTAATCAAGTTTTATTTTCTTTCTTTATTTTTGTTCTCTTTTATTTAGTTGTAATTTAGTTCTCTTTTCCGCTCTCTCTCCGATAAAATAATAGTTAGCTTTCTCGAAGTAGAAGTACTCGACATACCCGAGTTTAATACGACCTTGATATATTTTTATATCTATGCTATATTTCGATAGGTACACTTGTCTTAATCGAGTATAGATTGAAGAACACGTTTTCTTTTATCAAGTTTTTGGAGCCGTTGCCGGGGATATTTTGGCGATATTTTGAAAAAAGAAAGCACTATTACTTTTATCAAAAATTAAAAAAAAAAATTAAGTAACTTTTATGTTTTATTTGATTTTGTGTTTTGTCTTATGGTTTTGAAAGAAAATTTTTGCAGGTAATCGTGATGGTCGTCCGTCTCCAAATCAGGGATGTACTTCTTTTCCTTTCCTTGTTCTTTTTCTTTCATAATAATGCTTTTATATTTTCTATTTTGTTATTCTCCATACTTAGCTTTCAACATTGGGGACAATGTTGAACTTTAAGTATGGGGGTGTATTTCCCTTTCTTTTAAATAATAAAATCGTAGAAATTTTCCAAAAAAAATTTTGAAAATCACAAAATTCCAAAAAAAAAAAAATTGTGTACATAGTTTATTTTCGTTTTGTAAATAGTTTATTTCCTTTTTTTGTCTTTTACTAAAGAAAAATTAGCTTTTTCAAAAAAATTAGAAAACCCAAAAATATTCAAAAAAAAATTAGATAATCGAAAATTTAAATTCTCGGAAAGGTCGCTTTGGGCTTGAATTCCAATCACAGCCTCTAGTACCTTGCGAGCCCTTCACCGGATAGACATTGGGAAGTCCAAGAATTAACAAAAAAATTAGGTTTATTAGTTTATGTTTAGCATTTTTTGTATTTATTTCTTATCCTAAAATTCCAAAAAAAAAAAGATAATATTAAAAATTCCAAAAAAAATATAATATCAAAAAATTCAAAAAAATTGAAATAACTTAGAAAAATCCCAAAAATATAATAAGCCCTTACTTTGGTTTTTGTCATTTCCAAAACCATTTTGAGTTTATTTATAAGCGTTTAATTTTTTTGGTTTGCTAATCATTTATTCTATCATGGTTTGCTAAATCTAGTTTTTGTTTAAGTGATTTAGTGTTAAGAAATATTTTATGATTTTAATTTGATTAGAGATATTTCTTTAGCACTTCTTCTCTTTTATTTTAAATAGTTACAATTTTTTAGTAATCTTGCTTAAACACCTTTAGATTTTAATTATTTCTACCTCAAGCTTTTTAAATCTTAGGAAAGTTTAAATTACTAAAATTTGCTCTCAAAATAATTTAATTTATAAGCTAGAAATCTTTTCTCTACCCTACCCCTTTGATGGCATAAAAAAATGTGTATTAAAAGATCATATGTCATGGGAATAAGAGGATAAAATTCATTATTCCCTAAACATATGCACCCAAAATCATTTTAAAGATTATATGGCATGGAGTAAGAGGATAAAATTCATTACTCCTAAACATATACATTTTGGGATTTTATTAGAAGAGAATGTCAAAAGATTATATGGCATGGAAAATGAGAGGATAAAATTCATCATTTTCCTAAACATATACAAAAAAAAAAAATTAAGTAAGGTGAGAGGATAAAATTCATCACCTTCTTTCAAAGATCTCTTCTTATGCCAAATTTTATGACCCCCCCCCCCCTAACCCAATATCTTTGATCTAGATTTAAATTATATTATGGAGAGAGCAATACTTAGTAATTTACTTTTTCCTTTAGCTTTTTCAAAGTTATGGTTTTATAAAATTTAAATCTAATTTTGTTTACTTATTACTCAATTTTGTTAACTAGTTAATATTTTTGAGAACTCTTGGCTAAATATTTTTCTCTTATCATTCTAATTTCATAATTTAGGACTTAATTCGTCAATCCTTAAATTTTCTTTTTAGCTTACTTATGATTCAATAAATTTTTAGGCTTAATTAAAAATTTTATTAAATGTCTTATAAATATTTCTCATACTTTTGCTCTGGAATAGCAAAAGCTTAAGTATGGGGGTATTTGATAAGTAGGATTTTTGCGTATTTTAATTATAGTATTTAGGTTAAGTTTTGTATAATTTTGTAAATATTATTTATATTTTAGTTAAAAATCACTTCTTTTATAATTTTAGTTCTAAATACAGTTGTATTTTTGTTTTGCAGATTTTCTGGAGATTTTGGTCAAAATTCATAGTACACGCCCTAGGTCACGCCCGTGACCAAGGGCGTGTAATCTTAATATGTTCCCAGAACTGCAGAGCCAAAATCCACAAGTCACGCCCTCGGTCACGCCCGTGACCCAAAGTCACGCCCGTGACCAAGGGCGTGTAAATTTAGAGATCACATCAAGCTTTCCACGTGGACCTGTCAGCCACCGAATCCAATGTTGACCCAAGTCACGCCCGTGACTTTTGCGCGTGATCCCTGCTTTCTGCCGCGCCGAATTCAAGCTCATGCTGCATTGATTGAAGTCGTCCTGAGTCACGCCCGTGACCCAAATGTCACGCCCGTGTAATGCCCGATTTTCTCCCGCCGTCACGCAATCGCCCACGCCGCTGTCCCCGCTGCAGAACAAATATTACACGCCCTAGGTCACGCCCGTGACCGAGGGCGTGTAACCTAAATTTTTCTCCTATAAATTCAGGAGCTCATTTCCAGCAATTCCTCCTCCTGCCCCTGCCCATTTGGGCTCTTCTTGTACAGATTTTTCTTATTTCCATGTTTATGTTTATGTTTAGTTTTTATTAATGTAATTTTTAGTTTAATTTCTTGTGATTTCATTTCATGCAAGTTAGCCTAGTTTTAATTCAATGCAATGTAACTTAGTTTAATTTCATGTACCTCTTTTTATGTAATGAAATTTTTCGCTCTTTTCACTTATGCAAAAATCTCCTCTCCTCCTCTTCTCTCACTTTCTTGTTTTAATTTTTCCTTTAGCTAATATTTTGTAATTCTTGATTTTAGCAAGCTTTGAATCGAAATCATCTCTTTCCTTATTATCGTATCTTCTCTCCTTCGATTTATTCTCGAAACATAACGATATCGAGTTCATATTCCGGTTATGAATTTCGGTATTTGTTTTCATATTCTAGCTAGCCGAGAGGACGTGCGTACAAATCGATCACTCGAGAATAAAAAGAGTTGCACGCACCCCTCGAGAGAGGATGACGTAAATCTTCTGGATAGGAGTCAAATCCTATAGTGGGATTCACATTGTAAAGCAAGTCTTAGGTAATCAATTATAGGACGAGAGTCCGGTTGATTTTTCCTAAGCTTAGTTGGGCATTAACCTTGAGAGAGGCATGTTCGAGCTTCGGGAATCCCCACGGTCAAGGTTTAGAGTTGAATGATAGTATTTATCTTTTTATTTCATTTCAAAGCGAGTTTTAATCAAGTTTTATTTTCTTTCTTTATTTTTGTTCTCTTTTATTTAGTTGTAATTTAGTTCTCTTTTCTGCTCTCTCTCCGATAAAATAATAGTTAGCTTTCTCGAAGTATAAGTACTCGACATACCCGAGTTTAATACGACCTTGATATATTTTTATATCCTATGCTATATTTCGATAGGTACACTTGCCTTAATCGAGTATAGATTGGAGAACACGTTCTCTTTTATCAAGTCTTTTATAATTGATTACCTCTCGAGAGAGGATGACATAAATCTTCTGGATAGGAGTCAAATCCTATAGTGGGATTCACATCGTAAAGCAAGTCTTAGGTAATCGATTATAGGACGAGAGTCCGGTTGATTTTTCCTAAGCTTAGTTGGGCATTAACCTCGAGAGAGGCATGTTCGAGCTTCGGGAATCCCTACGGTCAAGGTTTAGAGTTGAATGATAGTATTTATCTTTTTATTTCATTTCAAAGCGAGTTTTAATCAAGTTTTATTTTCTTTCTTTATTTTTGTTCTCTTTTATTTAGTTGTAATTTAGTTCTCTTTTCCGCTCTCTCTCCGATAAAATAATAGTTAGCTTTCTCGAAGTAGAAGTACTCGACATACCCGAGTTTAATACGACCTTGATATATTTTTATATCCTATGCTATATTTCGATAGGTACACTTGCCTTAATCGAGTATAGATTGGAGAACACGTTTTCTTTTATCATCAAGCAAACCCAGAATGAATTTAATTGTTCAGTGGTCAAAATCAGAAGTGATCACGGAACAGAATTTGAATTTGGAGCGATGACAGATTTCTGTGAAAGCCTTGGTATCTTTCATGAGTTTTCCTCTCCCCGTACTCCACAACAAAATGGAGTAGCTGAGAGAAAGAACATAACACTCATTGAGGCTTGCAGAACTATGTTGAGTGACTCTTCACTACCAGAACACTTCTGGGCTGAAGCTGTCAATACTGCTTGCCACGTGCAAAACAGAGCACTCATAAATAAGAACCATGAAAAGACTCCTTATGAACTTCTAAAGGGCAAGAAACCAACCATTTCTTATTTCAGAATTTTTGGAAGTAAATGCTTTGTACTTAACAATGGAAAGCATTACAAAACAAAGTTTAGCGAAAAGAGCTTTGAAGGTATTTCCATAGGCTATAGTAGCCATAGTAGAGCTTATCGTGTTTTTAATAAGAAAACTCTGGTTGTAGAAGAATCTATTAATGTTGTATTTAATGAGACGAGCATGCTACAAAGCAGCTCTTCTAGTCCTTCTATTGAAGTTACAGGTTCAAAGTTGCAAGATACACACTTGGATGAGCCAGTTAAAGACGATGCTCAAACCTTCGTCAAGATCACTACCCCAACCTCAACTGAAGAGGAAGATCATCTTGGTGAAGAGCCAACTCCAGTGGAAGAAAACATTCCAGTAGTAGAAGAAATAGCTCCTGGTGTTCCGAACAATGCAAGGCATCTTGAATTCAGACACCTGAGGGACCATCCTATTGATCAGATCATAGGAGACCCTCATGAAGGCATAAGAACCAGAAGAGGTACTACTAACGAAAATTTGCATTTGAGCTTTCTTTCACAGGTTGAACCAAAGAAGTTTCAAGAAGCAAATGAAGACCCTCATTGGATAATTACAATGGAAGAAGAATTAAATCAATTCAAGCGTTGCAAAGTGTGGACACGTGTTCCAAAACCTAAGGATAAGAACAAAATTGGAACAAAGTGGGTGTACATAATCAAGTTGGATGGAGACGGAACAATCATCAAGAACAAAGCAAGACTTATAGCAAAAGGATACAGACAAGAAGAAGGAATCGACTTCGATCAGACTTATGCACCTGTAGCAAAACTCGAAGCGATCAGGCTGTTTCTAGCTTTTGCTGCATTCAAAGGTTTCACCGTATACCAAATGGACGTCAAGTCAGCATTCCTCAACGGTAATATCAAAGAAGAAGTATACGTGGAACAACCTCCAGGTTTTGTTAATCCTGATTTTCTTGATTATGTTTATTTACTTCAGAAAGCTTTATATGGTTTGAAACAAGCTCCTCGAGCTTGGTATGAGACGCTGTCTAACTTTCTCCTTGAGAACAAGTTCACAAGAGGAAAGATAGATAAGACATTATTTCTTAAGGAAGTGAAAGGCTAGATTTTGCTAGTGCAAATCTATGTCGATGACATTATTTTTGGCTCCACGGACGACAACCTTTGCAACAAGTTCTCAAAACTTATGCAGGGGAAGTTTGAAATGAGCAGTATGGGTGAGCTGAAATATTTCTTAGGACTTCAAGTGAAACAATCTGAAGATGGAATTTTCATCTCTCAGACGAAGTTCACCAAGGAGTTAATTAAGAAATTTGGAATGGAGAGTGCAACCTCTATGAGGACTCCAATGAGCTCAGCTATGTCTCTGGACAAGGATGAGAAAGGGAAACCTTTCGATGAAACCAAATACATAAGCATAATTGGGTCTCTGCTCTACCTTACTGCTAGTAGACCTGATATAATGTTCTCTATATGTGTATGTGCTAGATATCAGGTGAAATCTAAGGAATCTCACTATACCGCTGCAAAGCGAATTTTGAGATATCTTAAGGGTACACCAAATCTTGGCTTATGGTACCCAAGGAGTAATGATAGCGAATTAATTGGTTTTTCAGATGCTGATTTTGCAGGTAGCAAAGACGATAGGAAAAGCACTTCCGGGACTTGTCAGTTCCTAGGAAGAAGGCTAATTTCTTGGAGCAGCAAGAAACAGAATTGTGTAGCAATATCAACTGCTGAATCATAGTTCTCTTTCTTCAAGCCTTGAGAAATACCATTAAGTTCTCGAGAAACTGTGTTCTCTGGTGGAACAAGCTAAGAATAGCATTTTTTGAGAAATCCTAGTTACTTCTCGAGAAATGGGTAGTCCCTCGAGAATTAATCAGCTTAGATGAATATGCTGAAGTAATTAATCTCTCGAGAAGTTAGTCAGCTCTCGCGTAATGAGTCATTTTTCACGAAAATCAGAAATGTCTACTATCGGGAAGTCGAACAGGCAGGTACACTGTTTTTATTTGTAAATATTAAGTAATTTCATTAAATATTCAATAAAATCAAAAACTATAAATAGAAAATCAAGCATGACTTTATGTTCACGCAAACTCTTCTCGTCCTTCTCGAAAGCCCCTCCGACTATTCATCTTCCTGTCTCGCGACATCCGACCTCTAAGTATTTCCAAGATGCAAAATCTCTCTTAAAGCTCTCAGTCTTCGATCTCCTCTCAATCAATGGCGCCTTCTTCAAAGCCTAAGATCGGTGTGGGGAATGAGCTTGTGCGTGGTGGTCTCAGTTCCATTTTAGATGAATTTCAGAACTTGTTCTATCTGTTGAATTCAGCAGGTTTGTCATTTGTTCTTGAACATCCTTGTCGAGTTCTTTTCAAAGAAGTAGAGGATTTCTTCATCAACATCAAGGTTCATAAGGATAGGAAAAGGATGAAATCTACAGTGAACAATCTCAAAGTCAAGATCAGCCCTAAATCTCTATCTAAATACCTAAGACTGCCAGTAGTAGAAACTGAGGACATCTTAGAGGATGCTGATTGGGTTAGGGAAGTGACTTTCTGTGGATTAGATAAATCAGCTACTACAGTCAGAAGGCAGAAAATGAATGATGTAGGCAAACTATTGGTAGATATAATTTCCAAGGTGTTGCTGTGTCATACAGGAAGCTTGGGTTATGTATCAGCAGATATCTTCTGCTTGATGACAACAGTGATCTGTGGGAAAAAGTGTGACTGGGCAGATCTTCTTTTCTCTAAAATCAAAGACAGCATAATGGCTCCAAATTTAGCTAGAATTTTGTCTCTGTATTTGAATCAGCTCAACCCAGGAGTGTTTGATATGTCAAAAGGAGCAATTATTCACCATCTGAAGAAGATAGATATCGATGTCACCACAATTCAAAGGTGGGACATCAGGATTACTCAGCCAGGTGCAAATGTCCAGGGGGAGCCTGTTCCTACAGTCCATTCTGAACCTCAGAATGTGACTCCAGCTCTAGCTCCTCCCTCTGCTACTCCTCTAGTTGTCAGTTCAACCCCCGCTCAACCTCTAGCTCAGCATCAGATCCACCTCAATCATCAGTTCCACAAGACAACATTCCTTCTGCAGAGCCAGCCATTCCTTCAGCTATTCCAAATGAACAAGAAATCCATATGGAAGACAATCCACCTCCTCCAGATGTTGATACAGAACATGTTGATAATACAATTGCTGATATTCTTACAGAAATTCATCAAGAAAATCTTGATAGGCACAGTTCCAGTGGCCAAAGGGATGGGTCAGGTGCTGACTTTGATTTCTGCAATGATGCAGATGATGTTTCTGTTCATGGATCATCCCCTTCCCCAGCACATATTGAGGGTGAGCAAGGATTATATTTGGACACAAACAAGGATGCTCAGCAGGAGCTAGTTTGTGAAATTATTGGTCAGAATAAGAAGTCTTCTCCTAAAAAAAAAAAATTTCACTAATTATTGAAGAAATTCCTGAAGAGCCTCAGCCTGCTCTCTTCCCTCCTCCTCAGTTTGCAGAAGATACACTTCTTGGTAAGATAGAATGTTACTTAAAAAGCAAAGTGATAAAATTGATCATTTATTTAAAGAAGTTCATGCTAGGATCACTGATGTTGAAAAAGAAGTAAATAAAAAGCTAGCTGAAATCAAGGCAAGTAATGATAACCTCAGGGAAGATGTTATTCAAGGAGGAAAAGCAGTAGATCACACCATCAAGAGTGTAGCAGCTGTTCTAGAAGAGATAGTTCAAATCAGAAAAACACAGGAATCCTAGGGTACAAAGGCTGAAGATAATTCTTTCAAGTTTGCTGATGAAGTTGGACTGTTTAAGGAATCTGTCATCCAAACCCTATCTGTAGAAGTCAGAAAGTGGGAGGATAAAATGACAGAGCTTTTGGATTCTCAGGCTTCTCAGCTACAAAGGTCTATTGGTGATCAATTTGAACAACTAAATGTTTGTGTTCAAAGGCAAATTGCTGATGTAAACTCCTATACTTTCAAGACTGCAGTGTGGCTTCATAATGAAATCTTTCCAGAGTCACAAGTTCAGAATATTCAGCCTCCTCAATTCTCTCCAAGACTTGAAGTTCAACCTCAGATTGTTCCTCATGTGGATACTTCTCAGGCATGGGCTTCTGATCATTCATATGGTCCTTCAGTAAGGCCAAGCTCCAGGAAGAGGAAATATGGTGAAGGTCCTTCAGCTAGTAGATCTATTCCAGGGTCCAGCTCAGTATGTTCTGATAAAGCTGTTGCTGAGGAAGTAGTGTCTGAAGTATGGAGCCCATTTTCAAAGAAAATTATTCTTGATTCTCTCAGGTTGGTAGAGGAAGGTGGTGTGAAAGTTTCTGAAATTTTCAGTACTTCTGAGTGGAAGAAGTATGAGACAAGCAAGACCAAGAGAAGAATTCACTTCAGGGCTCATGGTTACAATAATCATGAAGCTCCAACAGCTCCTCTAAAGTACTATCCCAAGCCATATGCTTATTTTGCTAGACAAGAGCAGAAGAAAAGAGACAAGGCTTGAAGCAAGTTTATGAGTTTCATCAATCTATATGATAATTCAGATTATGTGAACATTAAATCATCTTGACAATCTTAATCATAATATAGCTTTTGATTTTGTTGCTCATTTTGTTTTCATATAATTTCTCCTGTGATTAGTAGCATATCTATTTTATTTTGTTACAATTCATCTTAGTTTTTAGGGTTCTGACTTCTACAAATAGGGGGAGATTGTTGGGAATTGTGTCCACAATTACCTTGATTTGAAGAAGTCCCCTTGAACTAAGTTGAATTGGGTTTGTATTTGATATTGCTCTCTAGTATAGTGTTTGCAGGTTTTAATGGCTAAGTACAAACCAATGTCAGGTTTCAATGGGTCACCAAACACAGGCCTATGCAATGTAATACCTCATTGTATGGACCAAGGTGTTGACTCATGTGAAATCTCTCTATTGGGATGTACTTCTGATTCAAACACAAAGGAGAAGCTAGTAGGAAGTTGCTGAAGTTATGTTGAATTGAAGAAAGGAAATTTTTCTAAGTAAAATTTTCGTTCGACAAAAATAGGCCTGTTCGTCGATCTCCGTTCGACGAAAAGAAGGATTTTCGTCGACCGTTGTTACTTTAGATTTTCGTCGATATCCGTTCGGCGAATAGAAGGATTTTCGTCGACCGTTATTTCTTCAATTTCTTTCGTCGTTCTCAGCCTCTGCTGAATCTCAAGTGCTTTAGTCGTTCGTCGATCTCCGTTCGACGAAATGATGAAATTTTGTCGAACGCTCTTAAGCTTTAATTTAATTTGTTTTGCTTAACTTTCTTTTAGAATTCTCCGTTCGACTAACTTTATTAGTTCGTCGAATGCAATTTTATTTGAACAGATCTTTTCTTTGTGCTCAGTTCAGCTATTCTCTGATCTCCATTGTATTTCTCGAGAAGTCCTTCTATCTTTCGAGATCTTTTCTATTCCTATTTTTCTAAGTGTTTACGGCAAATATTTTATTTCTCGAGATTCAAAGTTAATCTCTTGAGAAATATGTTTCTCTCTCGAAAAGTCTTTCTTCTCAGAAGTATTTGTTTCTCGAGAAATCAATTGTTTTCGAGAAGTTAAATGCTGAGTTCAGAATTCTGTTTTCTCTGTTATGTCATTCATTTCTCGAGAAGTTCCTTTGATCTCGAGAAATCATTTCCTTGTTCTAAAATCTGTTTTCTTGGAAGCTCTCCTATTTCTCGAGAAGTATTTTATTGTTCTCGAGAAATCAGTTATTTCCTGAAAATTGTTTTTAATCCTTCTGACGGGACGTTAGTATTTTCTGTCATCTCTGACGGCTCCTTTTGATTTCGTTTAAGGTTTTTCTTACCTTATTCTTGTCGTTTAGCCTTTGTCTATTTAAGGCCTTTGTTTAAGGTTTATTAATAAGATTCTAAATCTCTGATTCCGATCAACCCTAATTCTCTCCTGTCGTTCCAAGAATCACGAGAAAGTGCCGCCTCCTCTTGAGAAAGCTGGAGATTGATCAGCAATTCAAAATTAGTCATCTCCAGTTGATGTAATGGTTCGATTGATCACTACTTCATCATCTACAGTTTCTACTGGATCAATTCGAATCAAAGAAGGTCAGATCTGGGTATTATTGTTCTTCCTCATCTTCATCAAGTCAGAATTTTACAAGCCTCAAGAAGGAAGAAGAATTCAAGGCTCCTTTCAGATCTAGTTATGTTTTGATAAATCTGTATCAATTCTTTATTACATTTGATTGTAGGAGAAGTTTTTCTCCGAGTTGTAGGAGAGGTTAATCTCCGAGTTGTAAGAGAGGGTTTCTCTCTGAGTTTGTAGGAGATTTGTCTCGGAGATTGTAGGAGTTTTGACTCCGAGTTTGTAGGGTCTTTCTTGATCCGAGTTTTAGTGAAGTAGTCAAGTCTAGCTGTGGTGCTAGATTGGCGAGGCCGGCAAGTGGAGTTCCCAAGTACGGGGAACCACTATAAATCTCTGTGTTATCTGTGATTGTGATTTGTTTGTTGTGTGTTCTCTTTATTAAGTTATTTTATTTCGCAAAAGATGCAACTATCACCTATTCACCCCCTCTAGGTTATTTAGGTTGGCAACTAGATACTTCACTTATCTATATTTGTGTTCCTTCTTCAAATCTAGGAACATTGAGGGCACAATACCCAACAATTGTTAATGGGCTCAGAACCTATAAAAGAGAGTTCCCCAATTATGAGCTCAATGACAAGTTCCTGAGATCTCTTAATACAGAATGGGATAAGAAGTTGTGTCCAATAAGGAAGTTGACAATCTGGGATCTATGGAGCCTCAACAGCTATATGGCAAGCTTCTGTCATATGAGTTGCAGTTAAATATTAGAAAGGCTGAAGAGGAGAGCTCCAAGGCTCACAACAGAGAAAAGGCAGTAACTTTTATAGCTAGAATTTTAAAGTAGTAAATAACATTGAAAACAACTAATCACCCCCCTCTAAGTGTATTATAGACAACCTAATTCTTTCACCTTCCTATTGAGTTAGAAAGGGAGCTACTCACTCCCCAAAGCTCCTCCTAAAGCGCAAGGTACTCATCCTTTAGGTACGCATAATAGTCGTTCCACATAAGAGCGATGCTGGTCTGAACTCTAATCTGCAAAAAGAAGGAAGAATTCAGATTCCTTGCAATACAACTAGCACAACAAAGTAAAGCACTACACTTACCGCGACATTCATTGCCTCAAGTAAAGAAGAGACTCGCCTCACCTTCGCTGGAAGCACCGCGGAAGCACCATCGGGAGCCTGAGGGGTAGCATAACCTAGGACCTCCACATCTGGATCAGCAAGAGACATCTACCCTAGAGATACAAAGCACCACCTAGTCAGTACGCTCCTTCAGATGAGAAGAAGAACAATGCACAGACTCGAAACTGTCAGAACAGAAAACCAACTTGCGCATCCAATCAAGAACTAGAGGAACCGCCACAGTGCGCTCAACATCTGTGGAAAGACCACACAGCAACATGTGCTTCTCCTCTTCGAACAAAGAAACGTGAAACAGGGGGTTTGCCATCGCATGAGGATCGGTAAACCCCAGCATTGATGTGGACTATCACTCGCGTTCGGTCACACGACGACAACATCCTAGAAGCGACTTCCACACCTCTAGCAAGCCCTAGGAGTTCTTGACATACCCATACAAAGTGTGCCCATGTTGACTGTCCACCAGATCCTCGAACTAGAGCCAACGCTTATTGTTATACACCTCTACACGACCACCTCCATCAGTGCGCACCTCACACCATTCTTTGAAGAGATCCAAAGTGAACCTCGAGACATGCTTCCGGAAGAATGCAATTAGGCATATGGTACGCATCATCCCGATAGTAGTAAACTGAGATACTCGCAAACCGCAATACTTGAAAATCTCGATCGCCTCCTCGCATGGCGGAAGACAGAACCAGAACCTAGGCGACGACTTGCACAACGTCATCCACCCAGTCAGATGATTTTGAACTCACTCCTCAATATGTGGTATATTTATCTCCAACCGGGCAGGTACCCCATACCACTTCCTCCAGATATTAACTGTGAAGATTTTTTTGATGATCGTTAGGAGTGAGCAGGAATCAAACAACTTAGAGTTCACAAGCCAAACAACGAGAAGCACATGAAAGAAAAGAAGTCTTTATTGATAACTGCAATCTTCATTACATAGAGAGATATACATTGCGAGACATGATTTCGCCAGTACACAAGACCAAAGGGAAAAATACAATGCTGAAGAAAAGATAACTGTGACCGCAGATCGCGCGGTCTTCCTGCCAATCTCTGCTAAGTCACCTGACCGCAAACTCTGTCGGTCACTGATCAATACCCCTGACCGCTAAGCCTCTGCGATCTCCTTCCGATCTCCACTAATTCTCCCGAACTCCAGCAACCCACACTGCAAGCCGCGAGACCGCCCGAACACTTTCAGAAGAAGAGGTGATCGTTGTTGCCCGCACAATCCGCAGAAGCTGCACAAGGAAAATTCAATAAGCAAGACCGACCGGTCACAAGAATTGGGACCGCAAGAATTAGACGCGAGCTCAGCTTACACTTGGTTCGATTCGTTTGTTGCTACAGTTGCTCCTATTTATAGGTGTGAGACCTGATCCAGTCACCACCCTATGAGATAGGATCACCACCACCAGATCGCGCGACCAAGACCGGTCACCCGCGCGATCAGCAACAGATCATTCTGCTTTTGGTAAGCTTGTCGGCTTCAACTACAGACCGCGAGATATCGCCACTCCCACACGAAGTCGCCCACCACCAGTGTTTGCCAACCATACCGCAAACACACCTTGTTCTCCAACGCCACAGCGAACACCACCTGTTCGCATGCCAGCCTCTTACTGAGACCGCGAACAGAGACCGCTCGACTAAGAAGACCTTAGTCAGCGAACACTACCAGGAACCCGGGCAGTCGCCAGACCAGACTTCCGGATACCTGAACCAACCCGTGCGGTCAGACCAGACCGGCACAGTCCTGAAGCGATCAGCCCGCCACGCAGTCACAGACCAGACTGCGCGGCCTCACTTCAACATCCAAGGATAGAGGAACAACGGTCACGTCGGATCACCAGGAGACCGGCTAGATGAGAACATGTCAGACCGCATATGGAGACCGCCAGGTCGTGCGGTCACACCAGACCGCCTGACCACCTTCCAGACCGCCAACTTCCTCTAACATCCACTTCAACATTTTCAACACTCCCCCTTGAAGTGGGAAGTTGAAAACAGCCCAAGTAAACTCCTTAGCCGAGTGAACGGCCCCTTCGATAGCGCCTTTGTGAATATGTCTGCAATGTTGTCCTGACTCCTAACATGCACGATCGAAAGAGACCCCTCCAGCACCTTCTCCCGAATGAAGTGATGCTTGATCTCAATATGTTTGGTCCTCGCGTGAAAAACTGGATTAGTCACCAGTTTGAGAGCACTCTCATTGTCACCGCGGTGGAGAGTCGGCTCCCGAACCTCCTTATGGACATCTCCCACCAACCTCCTAAGCCAGATGGCTTCTTGAGCTGCCAAGGCCGAAGCCTTTTATTCTGCTTCCGTGGTGGAGACCGACACAGAATCCTGCTTCTTGCTGCACCATGATATAGCTGTAGGGCCCGTAATCAGCATCCATATACCCATGCACCTCGAAGCCCGCATCCCTCCTGTATAGGAGACCCATATCTGAGGTCGTCTTGACATACTTCAAGATATTCTTGGCCGCTAGCAGATGAGGCATCCGTGGCTCCGCCATATACCGACTCACCCTGCCAACTGCATATGCAATATCCGGCCTAGTGATCGTTAGATAGATTAAGCTCCCAACCAGTGCTCGGAACACCAACGGATCTTGCAGAATCCTCCCCTCGTCCTTTCGAAATTTCATGGCCTTCTCCAGAGGTGTAGAAATGCACTTCCCTTCCTTCATGCCGAATCGCTCCACGATTCGCTCCGCATATCCAGCCCGGGACACCAGCACTCCACTCTCCTTCCTCTGCACTTCGAGTCCAAGAAGTGGTGGAGTTCACCTAAATCCTTCATCTCAAATCTGATATATAGCTAAGCTCGAAGCTTCGCCACCTCCTCCTTTGAATTCCCCGTCACGATCATATCGTCGACGTAAAGCAGCACGATGACTTGAAGCTCCCCGCTCTTCTTGATGAACAAGCTCGAGTCAGAGTCTGAAGCACCAAATCCACAAAATAAGAGATATTCTGCCATCTTCTTGTACCACGCCCTCGGCACTTGCTTCAACCCATACAGGGCCTTCTTCAGCTTGCCGACATAGTCTGGAAAATCTTCAGATACGAAGCCTGGCGGCTCGACCATGAAGATATCCTTGTCGATCTCATCGTACAAGAAGGCATTCTTGACGTCGAGCTGCCAAATCTCCCATCCACTGAACGCCGCCAAGGAAATTATGAATCGAACTGAAGTCATCTTTTCCACCGGACTAAATGTCTCTTCATAGTCTTCACCGTATTGCTGCGAGAATCCCAGAGCCACAAGGCGAGCCTTGTACCGCTCGATACTACCATCAGCTTTCTTCTTAAGCTTGAAGACCCACTTGCATGTCATAGGAGTGGTGCCCTTGGGCCTGGGCACCAGAGACCAGGTCTCATTCTTCTCGAGAGCTGTCATCTCTTCTTGTATATCAATGTCCCACTCCTTCACGCCTCTGTCCTTCTCAAAGCTCGACGGCTCCCTCTCATCCAAGGGACCTGCAAAGAAACAAGAGACAAAGCTCACCATGTTTCCTCCTGTATAGCGATCAGGGGCGGTGATCGTTCGATTTGATCTCCTCAACGCCTTCCCCTGAATCGCATTATCTTCAGCTGCTTCTTCCCTAGCTCCTCTTCCAAACATACTAGGAGCATCGCTCCCCCTGATCCTTGATCCAGAAGCCTCCGTCTCAGAACTAGAAATGGATGGACCACCTGGTGACACATGTAGCTCCACCTGAAGATTTTCCACAGCCCTCAATGGCTCCTCCACCCTGCTTTCTGGTAGCTCAACACCAGAACTTCCCTTGTAAGATGTCACCTCATCGAACACGACGTTGCGAGAAACAATAAATCTCCACGTCTCCAGGTCCATGCACTTCCATCCCTTCTTCTGATCATCATATCACACGAAGACTAGCTTCCTTGCTTTCGCATCTAGCTTCGTCCGAAGCGCATCTAGAACGTGCACATAGCAGGTGGAACCAAACACCCGAAGGTGCTCCGCGCTTGGCTTTTCTTTGAACATCATCTCATGCGGTGTCAACATGTTGATGGGACTGAGAGGCATCCTGTTGATGACGTAGGCAGCACAAGACATTCCCTCCGCCTAGAAGGATCTTGGGATACTCTTAGCATGCAGCCAACACATGCAGGTCTTCGTCAGATGACGGATCTTCTGCTCTGCAACTCCATTTTGTTGTGGAGTATGTACACAAGTAAGCTCCCTCCGGATGCCCGCCTTCCTGCAAAAACTAGAGAACTCACCAGAGGTGAACTCCCCCCCCCCCCCCCCCTGTTGTCAGTCCTCAGCTTCTTCACCCGCAGGCCAAGCCGACCCTCCACAAGCTCCTTGAAATCCACAAACTTGGCAAACGCCTCCGCCTTCTCCTTCAGAAAATAAACCCAGACATATCTAGTGTGATCATCGATCAACACCAACATATACCTGCTGCCTCCGAGGCTTGGGGTAGCAGTCGGTCCCATCAAGTCACCGTGGATGCACTCCAATGACACACTACTCCTTGTCTGTGACTTATCAAACGGCAACCGATGAGACTTGCCGATCTGACATCCCTCGCAAACGTGACTGTCACCATAGGAAGATAGATTAGGCAGGCCCTTGACCAGACCTTTGATCGTCATAGCTTTCAGCTTATCTATCCCCACGTGCCCCAACCTCTCGTTCCATATCACGGCACCATCATTCGTCCTCATCTTATCAACATAAGAACTTGTCGATAAAACAAACAAGTCTTTCGCCTTCCCACCGACATGAACGACCTCGGCCTTCACAGCCTCAACGTTTTGTAGAAACTTCACTTCTGTTGGGCCGAACAGAACGTGATACCCAGCGTCTACAGCGTTGGTCACGGAGAAGCAGTTTTTCCTCATTCCGGGCACATGATAGACACTCTTCAACGTTAGTGGCCCTCTATCACTGCCCAAGGAAACAACCCCCACCTGCTCGACTGCATGTACAGTATTATCAGCAGTAATGATAACATTATTACATGTGTAGGGCTGCGCCGAAGAAAGCTTCATCTCATCCCCGGTGAGGTGATGACCACACCCCGAGTCCACGATCCAATCCTCTTGATAGTTGATAGGAGTCGTAGCTCCAATAGAAGCCGAGAAGGCTCCTCCCCATCCTCCATCAACTTGCCTGGTCTCAACTTCCTCCTTCTCAGCAGCATACCCTGGCTGAGTAGTCACCCTGCAGTACTTCCTGATGTGACCAAACTTTCTACACTTGAAACATTTGGGACCTTCTCCCTTCTTCTACCCGTCAGCCTTGGGAGCATAGACCCTCTCCTGCTGTCCAGAAGTTGAAGGTTCATTGTCTCCAGCGGTCTTCTTCTTCTTGTCCCATCTCTTCTTCTTCCCTGTGAAGAGCACCTCGCCATCTCCCCCAGACACTGACACTCTCGCCATCTGACTTGCCAGGCTCTCCTGCGACGCAAGCAGATTCTACAGCTCCAGCAACGACGGTTGATTTGCCCAACCCTGCACCGACGTCACAAAGGCCACATACTCCTTCCGCAAGCCACGAATGATGTGCCTCTTCAACTTCGCCTCAGAAATTGGCTCATCAGGATCCAGTGCTGAAATCTCAGCGCAGAGGTTCTTCATTTTCAGGAAGAACGTTGAGATAGAAAGTTCTCCTTAAGCCTTTCTTGCCAGCTCATTTTCAAGGAACTGTAGCCTCGCTACATTATTCTTGTTAAACAGCCCATCCAGGGCTCTCCAGATCTCCGCAGCTGATCCACACCCCAAGATGTGATCGAACAGATCAGGTGAAATTGCTCTTTTCAGAGTGAACTCAGCCTTCGCATTAGTTCTTCTCCAATTCCTCACCTCCTGACCATTATCCCCTTCTAGGACAACCTCCTGCGTACTGTCTCCTCCAACAACCTCCCAAAGGTCCTCACTGTAATGGTCCAGGCCCGCCAACACGGGACCTAGCTGGACCGCCGGCACCCTCCCAGCCCAGGCCCGCCAACACGGGACCAAGCTGGCACCGGAAGGGTTCAGCCTAACCAGATGGTCTGCAGACCATGCACCCCAACACCTCTCTGTCCCACCACAGGGCACAGTGGGTTGTTGGAGTCTGTAGCCCCCCTTTTCATGAGGAATGGTTCAGTTAAGCGGCAGCGCAGGGAATTCCCAGGAGGTCACCCATCCCGTGACTACTCCAGCCCGAGCACGCTTAACTATTAAGTTCTTCCACTCCTCATCACCAATTGAGTTGCAGCTCAATTGGTGATGAGGAGTGGAAGAACTTAATAGTTAAGCGTGCTCGGGCTGGAGTAGTCACGGGATGAGTGACCTCCTGGGAAGTCCCTGTGATGCCGCTTAACTGAACCATTCCTCATGAAAAGGTGGGCTACTGCCTCCAACAACCCACTGTGCCCTGTGGTGGGACAAAGAGGGGTTGGGGTGCATGGTCTGCATACCATCTGGTTAGGCTGAACCCCTGCCGCTTAACTGAACCATTCCTCATGAAAAGGTGGGCTACGGCCTCCAACAACCCACTGTGCCTTATGGTGGGACAGAGAGGGGTTGGGGTGCATGGTCTGCATACCATCTGGTTAGGTTGAACCCTTCCAGTGCCAGCTGGGTCCCATGTTGGCGGGCCTGGGCCGGGAGGGTGCCAGCGGTCCAGCTGGGTCCCGTGTTGGCGGGCCTGGACCGTTACACTCACCCAGAAGATAGCTCTACATGCACGACTTCCACTTCTTGAAGTTGGTTGACGTGAGCATCTCAATTCCAAGACCTCTTGCAAAACCTCCTTCAATGGCTCTACCACTGGTTCCTTCTTCACAAAGGTGATGGCTACTCTAAGTTGTTCACTGCTCTATCCACTCCAACCTGCCTCTGATACCATGTGAAGATTTTTCGATGATCGTTAAGAGTGAGCAGGAATCGTACAACTTAGAGTTCACAAGCCAAACAACCAGAAGCACATGAAAGAAAAGAAGTCTTTATTGATAACTGCAATCTTCATTACATAGAGAGGTATACATGGCGAGACATGATTTCGCCAGTACACAAGACCAAAGGGAAAAATACAATGCTGAAGAAAAGATAACTGTGACTCCGCGATCTCCTTCCAAACTCCACTGATTCTCTCGAACTCCAGCAACCCACACTGCAAGCCGCAAGACCACCCAAACACTTTCAGAAGAAGAGGTGATCACTGCTGCCCGCACAATCCGTAGAAGCTGCAAAAGGAAAATTCAATCAGATCACAAGAATTGGGACCGCAAGAATTAGACGCGAGCTCAGCTTACACTTGGTGCGATTCATTTGCTGCTACAGTGGCTCCTATTAATAGGCGTGAGACCTGATCCAGTCACCACCCTATGAGATAGGATCACCACCACCAGATCACGCGACCAAGACCGGTCACCCGCGCGATCAGCAACAGATCATTCTACTTTTGGTAAGCTCGCCGTCTTCAACTATAGACTGCGGGAGATCGCAACTCCCACACGAAGCCGCCCACCACCAGTGTTCGCCAACCATACCGCGAACACACCTTGTTCACCAACGCCACAGCGAATACCACCTGTTCGCATTCTAGCCTCCTACTGAGACCGCGAACAGAGACCGCTCGACTAAGAAGACCTTAGTCAGTGAACACTACCAGGAACCCGGCCAGTCGCCAGACCGGACTTCCGGATACCTGAACCAACCCGTGCGGTCACACCAGACCGGCACAGTCCTGAAGCGATCAGCCCGCCACGCGGTCACAAACCATACCGCGCGGCCTCACTTCAGCATCCAAGGATAGAGGAACAATGGTCACGCCAGATCACCAGGAGACCGGCTAGACGAGAACACGTCAGACCGCAGATGGAGACCGCCAGGTTGTGCGGTCACACCAGACCGCCCGACCACCTTCCAGACCGCCAACTTCCTCTAACTTCCACTTCAACATTTTCAACATTAACTTGCACGACAGTAAGTGAAAAGAGCAGCTGCATCAGCCTACCATGCGAGAAGCTCCTTGGCACCTGAAAGGAAAAAATACCCATACATATTTGCAAAGCTAAAATCATGATGACAACGCCGCAGGCGCGCAATCAAGAGCACGCACACACAAAAACCATCGGTGCACGCGCAACCCGCGCATATGTGTGCCCCACAAGTAGACCCTGCGTGGGTTCGCCCAGTGCGCATGAGCACATGCTCATACAACCAGCGCGGGGTGCTCCGTGTGCGCTCCCCAAACGGGTGCGGCCCGCGCGTACCCTACTCAGGTGCGCCCCATGCACACGTCCTGCATTGGTGTGCCTTGCCAGCATGCCAAGCGCGGGTGCGCCTCGCGTGCATGCGCGCCCTCCGCGGGTGCGCCCCACGCGCGCACGCCACATGGGTGTGAATTGCACGTTCGCACGCACCTTGTACTTGTGCACCACCGCGCGCGTGCCCCACTTGGGTGTGCCCTATACAGGGGCGCCCAACGCGCGTCCCACTTGGGTGCGCCCAGCACGCGCACGCGCTCAGCGTTCGAGTGTGCCCCACACCCATGGACCCTGCGCATATGCACCCCCGCGTGCACACGCTCCCCGCGCGTACGTGCATACCCCTTGCATGCGCGCACCCCACTCACATGCGCACGCCGCGCACGCGCTTCCCCATCGCTTCCTTTGATTTTGCGTACCTCCTTCCGCGCTCCTCCACCCGACTCCGACATGGCCGCCACGAACCATTCACATACAGAAAGTCCCCACTCTCCACTCGCTCCGGCTCCAAATTCCATGGATTTTGGGGGCAAATGATGGGGTCTCCCATAATCTATAGGAATTACATGCAGTAAAAAGCAGGAATTCCCATAAACCCCACTATCTTAGTGGAGATTATAGAGGAATCCAACATGCATGCGATCACTGTGCACGATCCACATGCGATCCACGCACCCAATCGCCGCCATCGCTCTCGGCCGGTCGCCGCCTTTCCTCACGGCCGCACCCTTGTGGCCTGCAAGTGCCCGCGGCCAGCCTCCGTAGCGCCTCCTGGACAGCGCTCTCACGGCCGGCCTCTCGGTCGACCTTAGCTCTACGCTGCGGCTGCTCTCGCGGCCATGAGCTAGCGGCCGCGAGGCCCGAAGCTGGCCTTCACTGTGCCTTGCTGTCGTACACTCGCACCCGTACCCCGTTGGCCTCCACTCCCTCCTCCCTGGATGGCCTCCCGCCGTCAGAGATTCGTCGTCGACCACCACCGTCGGTCGACCCTCTCCGTTGTTCGATCGTCCCCATGCGATCTCCACCGTCCGATGAACGAGAAATGGTATCTATGTGTGTAATCAAGATCAATCTCAAGAAGGCCTCCTCAACATAGGGGGAGCTAGAAAGAAAGATGAGACATCAAACATAGGGGGAGCTAGAAAGAAAGATGAGACTTCAAACCCAGGGGGAGCTACATGGTTCCTGTACTCAGAAAGCTAAGTAAAATACTGCATTCTCGCATACATTATTTTAGATTATAATACCTTATGTCAAGTGTAAGTAGTCTTGAATTGAGATTCTGACTTCTTCAAATAGAGGGTGATTGTTGGGAATCTTGCCCACATGATTCCTGATTTGATGAAGTCACCAAGTCAAGAATACTTCACTTTGTATTTGATCAGAAATCTAGCTTATAATATCAGGATAACATAAGTACAGTGTCGTCGAAAAGATGGGATGTCGTCGACAAAGTATGCTTGTCGTCGTATTGATGAGCAAAGCAAACGCAGAGAAACTGTCAAAGGAAGGCATGTCGCCGAGACGATGGAGTAACATCGACATCAACGGAGTGGCCATATCAACAAGAAAATACTGCGATTACGACGACAGGATGAAAGAAGGAAGGTCACAGCGACACAGTCATAGATAGCATATCGTCGTATATGCAGGAACGCCTGTATGCCACGTATCGTCGAAATACAAGCATCAGAGGTAGAAGCAAGAAGACTTGAAGGGTTACCAAAGCACAAGGAGCCGACAAAGATATGTCGTCAAGATATTGTCCATGTCGTCGTAACGATGGAAATATCGCCAAGACAGACTCAAAGGCTGCAGATGCGCCGTCAGCATTTATTTTCGCCGCCTGATTGTCTAATCAGCACGTGCCCACAATTAATGGAGGTATCATCGCGTGCTCTTAAGGAATGGAGATCTGACATCTAAAGAAACTTTTTCAGAAGACCGTTGGGGGATCTCGCAGTCCTATAAAAGGGAAACAAGGATGCCCTAGAAACGGCTCTCTCTCATTCTTCTGCGAACTTGAAAAAGAATCCCGCTGCTACGGCTTAATACAACATTATCTTTCAGAGGTGAAGGCGAAGATCAAGTAGAGAATACGCTTCAAGCATTCTCTGAAGAATCTGTCATATGATCGACAGAAAAGAAGCTGTTCAACATCAGGCTAAGGTAGAAGATTGAATAAGGAGCTGTGCCGTAAAGATCTGATCTGAAGCGTCCTCTTCAACCTAAGAAGCCAATCTTCATCAGACTAAGTTGCCAATCAACATCAGGCAGAAGAAACATTTCATATCTGTAATTTCTTGTAAGGCTTGAGAGCCAACGCGTCTAGCTTGAGGGCTGGAGAGCTGTGAGGCTTGAGGGCCAGGGCAGTGCACTTGCGGGTGCAATTTGTCGAGCTTGAGGGCTCGGGGGAAGTAGGGGCTTGCGGGCCTAGGCTGTTGGGACTTGCGGAACCATGTTGTAGGGCTTGAGGGCCTGAGTGTCGAGCTTGCGGGCTCGGGGGCAGTAGGGGCTTGCGGGCCTAGGCTGTTGGACTTGCGGGTCCGTGGTGTAAGGCTTGAGGGCCTGAAGATTTGGTGGAGTTTGCCGAGCCGAGCACACTGCTGGGTAGGCGCAGAGGGACAGAGGACTACTCAAGACACACCGTCTTGAGGAACCTCTATAGATCGTTGTGTGTTTTTTTGTGTTGTGCTCTCTGCTTGTGTGTGGCTTTCTTGTGTTCTCTTACATTTATCTGCTAATCACGCTAACCAATCGGAAAAGGAGCAAAATCACCTAACCCCCCCCCCCCCCCCCCCCTCTAGGTGATCGTTCCACAAACAACAAGTGATTCTTTTTAGAGTTCTTGTTTTTTTTGTTCTTTTCCGCACAGATGTACTGTTCTATTGACGAACGGCGGGATTCTTCCTTGTTCTTTCTTTTTATTTTCAGTGATCGAGAGCGTCTCTTTTCTAGGGCATCAGTGTTCCTTTTTATAGGAAACCCGCATAACGGTCACATACGGTTTCCTTTCCTGTCGGATGCCCATCCTTCAAAGCATGCGATGATACCTCCATTAATTGTGGGCACGCACTGATTAGACAATCAGGCGGCGGGAATAAATGCTGACGGCGCGTCTGCAGCCTTTGAGTCTGTCTCGACGATATTTCCATCGTTACGACGACATGGACAATATCTTGACGACATATCTTTGTCGCCTCCTTGTGCTTTGGTAACCCTTCAAGTCTTCTTGTTTCTGCCTCTGATGCTTGTATTTCGACGATACGTGGCATACAGGCGTTCCTGCATATACGACGATATGATATCTTTGACTGTGTCGTTGTGACCTTCCTTCTTTCATCCTGTCATCGTAATCGCAGTATTTTCTTGTCGATATGGCCACTCCGTTGATGTCGACGATACTCCATCGTCTCAACGACATGCCTTCCTTTGACAGTTTCTCTGCGTTTGCTTTGCTCATCAATACGACGACAAGCATACTTTGTCGACGACATCCCATCTTTTCGACGACACTGTACTTATGTTATCCTGAGATTATAAGCTAGATTTCTGATCAAATACAAAGTGAAGTATTATTGACTTGGTGACTTCATCAAATCAGGAATCATGTGGGCAAGATTCCCCACACCCTCCTCCCTGGACGGCCTCCCGCCGTCGGAGATTCGTCGTCGACCACCACCGTCGGTCGACCCTCTCCGTTGTTCGATCGTCCCCATGCGATCTCCACCGTCCGTTGAGCGAGTAACCACCCGCAAAACCACCGACGTAACCACCAAATATTGGGGTTCGAATAACCGTGTGGGTGTGCGCGTAGAAATATTATAAAAATATTCGCCATAAATCATAAAGTTCCGGCCTGCGAATAACAATTAAGGTGGTTACGGTCTGCGGATAACCGCGCAACCATTGTAACCACCCCTGAGACATATAAATAGGACACCAGGGTCTCCTTCATTTCCATCTTCTCCTCCGACTTCGCCTCTTTCGCACGTGAGAGCTCCTCAAAGAACCCCTTGAAGATCTCCTTCGTCTTCGCACGTGAGAGCTCCTCAAAGAACCCCTTGAAGATCCCCTTCGTCTTCGAAGATCTTCGAGCGTCTAGAAGATCCTTCGAAGGCCTTCTTCCTCCTTCGAGCGCACCGCGGAAAATCACGTTCCGTGCACCACAGCATGCAATCCGCGCACATCGCACTCAGCACTCGCATCACCGTAAACCCAGCATCAAGCCTTCCGAACAACCGGTCCACCACTCCAGATTCCTCTACACGCTCCAGGAGACAAAGCTGCATACACTGAGATGCGCAGAGCGTGCCTGGTCAGCTTCCGAGCACCAGTACAAGACGTCAAAATGCCCAGTGTGCAGTGCTCCCCACTGCAGCAAGCAAAAAGACAGCTTTGCGAGCGGTGGCCGATTACCCTCAGAGCACATCTCTCTCTCCCCCCCAGCGGTTGTAACGAGGAGCGGCCTATCGCCCTCGCCTTCTCTCAAAAGCATTGTACAACCAAGAATAGTGAAGTTTAGTCGGCACAGCTCCGGCCGTGTTGTTTTTTACCTCTTTCCGAGGTTTTTCACGTTAAAAAAAGTTTCTTGCCTGACGTCTCATTCTCATTGACTGTGCGCGCGCTCGACCGCTACCGGGCTAAGGCTCCGTTTGGGTGGACTTATTTTCACCGGTCAAGCGGTTACGACCGCATGAACCGGACCTTAATTAAGGTCCGGTTCATGCGGTCGTAACCGCTTGACCGGTGAAAATAAGTCCCCCCAAACGGAGACTAAGACGGTGCAATTTAGATCGGTCTACAAGTGTCTCAAGTTGGCCGCAACAACTCTGTAATTCTAGGATCGAGATTCAAATAATTTTTAATGTTCGGACTAAGCAAGGAAATTTCAAGCTGATATCGGCAAAGCTTTGGCTCTGGAAATCGCATCGAGAAGGAAAAAGCAGGAATAGTTCTACATGCATTTATACCACACTTCTCCTGAACTCTTGATAATAATATTTCACCCAACTGTTTGTTGACTTTTTAAATTAACTATGATACATGGTGATAAAATGCAAAGTTTTTTACTATTTTTTGGTTTGTTGGTAGTTTATTGGCTGGAAAATTTTATTGTGCATCCGTTGGCATCTAAACTGAATAAGCTTGAGCTAAAATATGTTGTGCAAGTGCAATATGAAGTACTTTAGTGGGAGAAAATGTATGATTTTATAATAGACGTTAAACTCCAATAACTTCTTGTTTTTGAATTTTTTGCGTGCATGATATTAAATGTTTACAAAGTTTTGTGACTATTGTCCATTGATTTCAAGTTTTTTCACATGATATTGGATGTTTGCACGATTTCAGGTTAAGTACTACACTCGGGTAAATTCATAAAAATTGATAAGCCTTTGCTTTCACAAAAAATGTTGATTTTGCTCTAAGATGCTCATTTTATTTTTTAAATGGGGTGTCATTGATCCTATTGATTGCAGTATTTTTTTTTTCTATCCAAGTAATTTTCTAATTAACCATAGATTTGTTCAAGAAACAATATAGAATTTGTCAGTACTCCCATGGTACCAAATTGTGCAATATGAAGACGTGGGTTATTTCTGTTCTCTACTTTTATCCAATGGATGAATCCTATGGTGGTGAAAAAAATTAGATTCATCATTGTCCATGTCAGTACTCCCCGTAGAATATCGCCGCTATTCATAGAATGTCGCCCCCCGCCCCCACCCCGCAAATGTTGCCACCCCCATCGAATGTCGTCGGCTCGCCGCCCCCATCTAATGTCGCGGCCCCCGCCGAATGTGCCCCCTCCCCCCTCGACACCCCGCTGAATGTTGTTGCCCTCCGTTGAATGTAGCCACCACCGCAGAATGTCGCTGCCCTCACGAATATCGCATGAGATTATTATTTTTAAAATCAATATAATTCAAAATCTTATGATTAAGAATTACTTTCAATCTTTAAGTTATAATAAATCTATATAAATTGTTAATTAATTGACGCTTTTTTATTTTATTCCAAAATATTATCTAATTTTGTTTTCTTTTTTCGCAAGTATGAGAAAAAATGCATTTAAGTAAAAGGGAAAAATGCATTTAAGATATAAATTTCCTTAATTTTATTATTTTGCATAAATATATTTTAATTAAATAATATATAGGTAAAAATTTAAATTAAATTTTTTTAATGAATTCTAAGTGAAGATTTCTATAATGCATATTTTTTAAAATGATCAAACTATCTAATATTGACTATGGTGAAGAACATAAAGAGGGTTATGCACATACTTCTAAATATTAGGAGGTTAAGAGGGGTTATTGATCAGAGGAGTTATCAAAATTTTACTCTTGACATTATAACTAAATAACACAATCGCACGTATTTATTATTATTATTTAAAAAAATCCTAACAAATATAGCAAGTTATAAATTTCTTTTAATATTCATTCCATGAATTATATTATATATTTACAAAGTCATTTTAGCATTCATTGTGACCCACTCTCCATCGTTCTCTGTAGTCATCATCCATTGTTGCAAAAACACTCATGACACCGGAGAAATTTTTAGGTACGTCAAACGCACAACAGCATGGTGCTTTTGAAATTATAAAAAATGTTTTTTTATAATTTGTTAATTATTTTTTTACAAAAATAATTATCAAATAATAATTATATTTTTCTTACAAACATTTTTAAATCATATATTATGCATAAAAATGTTTTAAAAAATAAGCTCCGGCGGAATCTCGGCATTCCGATCGGAGGTGTTTTATTTTTAATTTTTCTTTTAATAAATAGCTCAGGCCGGATCTCGGCATTCCGGCCGGATCTCGGCATTCCGGCCGGATCTAAAAGCTGAAAATTTTGACGTATAACAGCTGAGGTACCTAAAAATCTCTCGGCAGGGAGACACACAAAATACACACACAGAGAGAGAGAGAGAGAGAGGAGATATTAGGGTTTTCTCTACTTGCACCAGAATAGAAAATGGCAGCAGGAAGAAAACAGTTTCCTTGTCTGTACAAGGGTTTCAAAAGCATGTGCGAGCTTGGATTTCTAAAAGAAAGTTTTACTTAAAAGTAGAAAGCGACTTTAAATTCCCTTGCTTGTACAGTAATGTGGAGTTTAACAAGTTCATGATTGGTAGGTGGGGAGTTATGTCAATGGTGATGGAAGCAACGAGCGAAACCCAGCTCCATGTACAGTGCATGCTATGGCAGTTTTGGAGAAGATGATGAACAGCTCCTTTCGCTTTTGACCAGGTCAACGGCGAAATCTATATAATATATATATATTAAATTAGTGCGCCTTTAAATGCCCAAATTTTTCTCGTGGGGGAAATACAAATTCCTCCTATATTTTTTATCTTTTCACATAATAAGTCACAAATTATTGATTTATGTATTTTTATGTTCATTTCAAATACCCATGACAATATTTTGGGGCGAAAATACAACTGTAAAAAGGTCCCTTTTTTGAACTATTTTACAACTGTTATTTACAACTAAAATACAGTCTCTTTTTACTATGAATGAAATTACAGTTGTACTTTTGTATTAAGAAAAAGTCCCGCACAGATCTCCCGTGTGTTGCACGCACAGAAAATTCTCTCAGAACGGAACAAGGAAGAATATGATCCCTGAAAACAGTTGATTGCCTGGGTGTCTGATGTGATATCTTTACGTTTGTATTTGGTTGATGATATCCTTGCGTTAATTTTTGTATGTCTGAATTGTAAGTGTATATTCGGACGAATAACGAGCTCGGAGGCTACGCGTGTGGAAACCCTAGGTATTCTACTATATATACCTAGCAGGAGGCAACGGAGAGATAGTTCCACTTTGACTTCCTCCGGATGTTTCGAGCAACCCCTCACAATCTCGAAACAACGCCTAGGGTTCGCTCGTTCCCGTCCGAAGTCGAAGCTGCCGATCGCGTCTTCCCCGCTCCCGCTGCTGCCGCTAGCGATCGACGAAGAAGGAGATCGCGATCCTTGCTGTCGTTCGCTCCCGCCGCCTTTGCCGCTCGAGTGAAGGAGATCGCTCACGCCCAGCCGTCGTCGCTGCCGCTCGCGTGAAGCAGTTCACGATCTCATCCGCCGCCGCACGTTCGCCTGGAGGAAGAAGCTCCAGATCTGCTGTCGTCGTCGCCTTAGCCCGCAGATCCAGGGCTGCTGCTGCGCCGCCTCCGTCGTCCAGATCTGCCGCTGTTGAAGAGAAAGTCGTGCCCTAGAGCCGCTGCTCGTGCGTCCAGGTCACGCACGACCTCCGCTCGTGTGCCTGTCTGAAGCAGTCGTTCTGTGCAAGAAGGGAGTTCACGCACGACCACTGATCGTGCGCTCGACCCTTCGCGCACGACCGCTGATCGTGCACTCTTCCGCAGCCAGTGCCAGAGCCCGCACGACCACTGATCGTGCGCTCAGCAGTTCACGCACGATCACTGCTCGTGCGCTCTTCAGAAGACAGTACCCGTGCGCCTCTGTCCTCTCGTGCTCCGCCTCCGCTGTCCGCCTCCAAATTCCTCCCAGCCGCTGCCGTCAGTTCTCTCCCGCCGCCGCCGTCTCCGCTTTTGCCACCATGATGAAGGGGAACAACTTCTCGTCCCCTGTTCCGATGATAAAGCTGGAGAAGTTCACGGCGACTGAGTTCAACGCATGGAAGTTGAACACTCAGTTCGGGATGAAGTATCTGAACGTGTTTTATACCGTTCAGTCTGATCGTGCTGGGGTCGTAGGAACTGACGATGAGGCACAGTGGATTTCCGATGAAGACATCTGCAAAGACAACCTGCTCAACTGTTTGTCCTTCAGCTTGGCTCAGACCTACATGAAGATGAGCACTGCAAAGGAGATCTGGGATGTGCTGCAGGAGCACTTCAGGCAGGAGGAGGACATGTCCAAGACGCACCTAGTGGACAAGTTCCACTCTTTCAGCTTCGACGAGGAGAAAGCTATTCTCCCTCAGGTAACAGAGTTTGAAATTTTAATTGATTCCTTGCATAGTGAGTCCATCAGTCTGCCTGAAAGTTTTGTTGCGGCACGATTGTGTATAAATTGCCCTCCTCGTGGTACAATTTCAAAACGGAAATGTATCGCAAGAAGATGCAGGTTGGTCTGAACGACCTCAAGCGTTTTATACGCATTGATGATGAGAATAGGACGAAGAACGCTTTGGAAGATGTTGGCAAGCAGAAGGCTGCTGCCAACATGATTTCCAGCTCCAAGCGGCCTCCGCCCCCTCCCAAGACCAAAACGTCTCGTAGTAGCCCCCAAACTGTAGGCCCGAGTAAACCCTCAAAGAAATTTAAGGGTAAATATAATAACTGCAATAAGTGGGGACACTGCGCATCTGACTGCAAGCAGCCGAGGAAAGAGAGAACCCGGGCACCACAAGAAGGCAACCAAGCCCATTTGGTCCGCCAAGCTGAGCCATCCGACTTTGTTGCCATGGTCGGACACGCGCACGCCAGCACAGAGTGGTACCTGGATTCGGGGGCAACATGCCACGTTTGCAACAATGCTAATCTTTTGACAGAGCTGAAGGATGCAAAGGAATCAGTTACTGTGGCAAATGGAGGCACAGCTGACGTGTTGAAGGTGGGAAATGCAACTCTGCTGCTCTCCTCAGGTAAGTCTTTATTTTTAAAGAATGTCAAATTTATTCCTTCCATAGCTGCTAACTTAGTGTCTATTAGTTTGTTATGTGATGCGGGTATGTCGCTTAGCTTTTGTAGCGGCAGGGTGACTTTGTCAGTTAACTCGCACTATTTTGGATGTGCTTACGTCCAAAATAGGATGTACCGTGTAACACCCCCATCCGTTGAGGAACATATAGCAGAAGGTCCGGCCGGTCCCCACGCCATATACTACTAAACAAACGGGAACGTCACTTAATTGAAATCGAACAACACTATACAACGAAGCCTAACTCAAAGCATTCTATGCGGAAGCAAAAGAGAGAGACAATATAGATAAACCACCAAAACCCGAACCCGGGTATGTCCACTTCTATTACTTGGAATAAAATGTTTACAACTCAAAATTAGGCACGACGACCTTACAGTTTACCAACATCGGCGCGCAGGCCGGCCATACATGAAAGCAAAAGAACAACAAAAGGCCTTCAAGGGCCGCAGCAGCACGAGGGCTTCAGCCCGCTAAGAGCCCGCTATATTCCCGCTCGGTCCAGCACCTGTACAACAAGCCCACCAAAAACGGTGGCAAAACAGGGCAACGGCCAGCTAAAGCTGACCAATTATAACGACCCCACCCCTTCGAGGGGGTGGCGATTCTAAGCATCCCTGCAAAACAACTCAGCAACATATATATATATATAAGAGTGCGACTAGCAAAGCCCACAACAGAACATACATATGCAACAATCACAAACGTGGGAATGGCCTCCACGTCTCGTGCTCTCAGGCACTCTTTGGTGTACTTCGCCTTCCACCACCATCCACACCGGATGGTTTTGCCCTTCGAGGCTAAAGTCGGTGGCCCGAATACCAGGGCGCCCCCGTGCTTTAATTGTGAACATGTGTAGTCCGAAGACTCTTTCCCATCGCCTCCCGATGTGCTATTCGAGACTTACCAATCAGGTGCTGCGGTGGTGCGGTTTCAGGTTCGCCCAATGCCCGTTGTTCACAACTCTCGTGGTACAACCTGAGAGCGGGTATGGCGTTCCCTCAGCCCAGGTATTCTCATTCAGCCGGCTCCACGGGCCGCTAAGTCATCCACCAGGACACCCTTACAGGTCGGGCACACAGGCCTCAGGTCCTCTCAACAGGTGGGCACAACAACATCACCAGAGCTCAGTCTGGGAGGCTGTCGCCTGGCGATAGTCAGTGTCGCCAGCGATAGTGCACATAAAACCCATTTTGGCTTCTAGCTGTGGGTGCTTCCCGGGGCACACCCTCAGGCATTGCTGCACATGCAGTAGCACTCCCACTGCCTCAGAACGCACAAAAATCACCAGACCCAAGTCTGAGAGCTGTCGCCCGGGCGATATCCAATATCGCCTGGCGACAGTGAGCAAAACACCACTTCTGCTTCTAACTTCGGGTGCTCCCCGGGGCACACCCCCGGGCATTGCTGCGCATGCAGTAGCACTCTCTAATCCTACGGAGCAGGATATCAACACGGGGTTTTCCCCCGGCACGCACAATATCAAAAAGCAACACCAATCCGGACGAACCGTCTCGGATGGGCTTCACACAGCGCGCCTACGTCCATTCCACGCATGGACTCTATATGAATGCAAGTTTTGACGGGGATAACGCAAATCGACCCGTCAGAGGCCACAACCTCACCCTTTTGGGTAGGGGCCTCAAGAATGCAAAGGGATGGACTAGAACATGTCCAAATAGGGTTAGAAGAGACCGTTACCCTATGACGTCGCTTCTGAACCATGGATCGACTTTTGGCACGGATGGAAAGGAGCGCCTTTCCCTCCTCTACGCGTAGCCACCAACTTCGAAGGGATCGGATGAGTGTAGCTCCACCAAACCCAAGCTCCAAGCTAGGGTTTACTATTGCTTCTTCTTCTCCAAGCTCCTCTCTCTCTCTCCAAATAATGCCTTAAGAATTAATGAAGAGGAAGGAGATTTTCGGCCACCTTAAGCCACCTCCCTAGCCACCTAGCCAAAACCAGCCCCCAAAGTCAATGGGCAATCAATGCCCATTATTTCGGCCACAATGCACAAATTGGAGTTGTCGCCCGGCGATAGCCGCTGTCGCCTGGCGACAGCGGCAAGGAACCGACTATGACCAGTCAACGACACCCGACAGCCTGGCCAAAACCTTCTCAACACAATGCTGTCGCCCGGGCGATACCCACTATCGCCGGCGACAACACTGGGTTCCAGAAATGTGATTTTTCTGATTTGGGGTCTTACAACCCTCCCCTCCTTATAAAAATTTCGACCCGAAATTTGTGAAAACGTGCACACATATATATATCCAAAAATGTCTTTACACAAGGGGGGGGGGGGGGGGGGGGGGGGGGAAGATAAATGTCACCGAAACAGCTCGGGGAACTCCTCCATCATGGTCTGCTCACGCTCCCATGAGAGCTCCTCGCGACCGCAGTTATCCCAACGGACCTTTACCATACGGATCGCCCTGTTCCGCAACTGACGTACCTCAGCATCCTCGATGCTAACGGGCCTGACCGCCGTCTTAAGCCCACTATCTACGGGCACCTGATCTGCCGCAACCACCTGCATAGGCTCTTGCACTGCCTTCCGCAGCACGGAGATGTGGAATACATCGTGTAGCCTGCTCAGTTCCGCCGATAATGCAAGCCTATAAGCCGCCTCGCCGACGCGCTCGATGATCTCAAACGGTCCAAGGTATCTTGGACTCAGCTTTTTCAAGCGCCGAATCCTGGACACACCCTTGAACGACCTGATCTTCAAATAAACCCAATCGCCAACGGCGAACTGGACGTCGCGGTGCTTCGCATTATAGTACTTCGCCTGCCTATCCTGCGCAACCAAAAGCCTCTCCCGGATCATACGTACCGTCGAAGTCGCCTCTTCGACGTCTTTCCTCTTGAAGAGCTTTGTCTCACTCGTTTCCGCCCAAGCCAAGGGAGTGCGGCACTTCCTGCCATAGAGGGCCTCGAAAGGCGCCATCTGAATACTCGCCTGAAAGCTGTTGTTGTATGCGAACTCAACAAGAAAGAGGTGATCTTCCCACCCCTTGCCGAAATCCAGGACGCACATCCGGAGCATGTCCTCCATCGTCCTATTGGTACGCTCAGTTTGGCCATCCGTCTGAGGATGAAAGGTCGTGCTAAACTGCAGCTTCGTACCCAATAGACGGTTGACTAGCCTCCAGTCGCTCGAAGTAAAGCGTCCGTCTCGATCACTGACGATGCTACGGGGCACACCGTGCAATCGCACTATCGTATCAACATACAGCTTCGCCAACTTCTCCACCGAGTCATCCCGCCGGTTGGGGATAAAGTGCGCCACCTTCGTCAGTCGGTCTACAACTACCCAGATGACATCGTTCCCGCACTGCGATCTCGGCAGCCCATGCACGAAATCCATGGAAATGTCGTCGAATTTCCACTCCGGAACCGGTAATGACTTCAAAAAGCCACTGGGCTTCTGACATTCCGCCTTCACTAGTGCACAAGTGTGGCACTTGGCCACGTAGTGAGCGATGTCCCTCTTCATATCCGGCCACCAGAAAAGGACCTTCATGTCCTTATACATCTTCGTGCTCCCCGGATGAACTGAATACCGGGTACGATGCGCCTCGTACATCAACTCATCTCGCAGCTCACCCACCTTGGGGACGCACAAACGGGCGCCTCTCCACAGCAACCCGTCAAGCACTTGAAACTGGGCATCCGGCCCATCACCAGCCTCCTCCGCGTAGCGCTTTAAACTCGGATCGAGTTCTAAAGCCTGGCGGACTCTATCTGCAAGGTCGTACTGTACCTCAGTCCAACTCCCGCTTCTCCACGCAAGAAATATCCAAGGCCTCCAGGTCACGTATCAGGTGCTCATCATGCATCTGAATCCAGTTGGCCTGCGCTGGAGCCCTGCGACTGAGCGCATCTGCGACAACATTCCCCTTCCCAGGAGTGTAGTGGATCTCGAATGTGTAGTCCCCCAGGAACTCCATCCCCCTCTGCTGCCGCATGTTCAGCTCCTTCTGCGACATAAGGTACTTCAAGCTCTTATGGTCCGTGAAGATGTCGATCTTCAGGCCATACACGTAATGCCGCCAAAGCTTCAGGGCAAAAATCACGGCCGCCAACTCCAAGTCGTGGACCGGATAGTTCCGCTCGTGCACCTTCAGCTGGCGAGAGCCGTACGCTACCACCTGGCCATGCTGCTGCAGAACGCAGCCAAGGCCGCTCCCCGAAGCGTCGGTGTAGATCTCGTAGCCCTCCGTGCCGGAAGGCAAACATTAGATCGGAGCCGTGGTAAGCCGCCGCTTCAACTCCTCGAAAGCCTGCGCACACGCGGGCGTCCAGATAAACTCTTGCATCTTCCGTGTCAGTGTCGTAAGAGGAAGCGCTGATGGCGACAACCACCATGACGGCCAACTTGAAGACGAAGATGACGGACATGGCGCATTGGTTGATCATGGAGTTGCGACGGAAGATGATGATGACGGCCCACCGGCTAAAGACATGCGGCGCCGTGGTGGCCACGGCTACAATCTTCGTCCACGCCGCAAGAATTAATTATTATTTTATGTTTGCTAAGTTATGACTTAAATTAATTATGGCTTGCATTTTATTATTTTATTTTGAACTATTGGTGTGCATTTAGCACTATGTTTGGTGTGCTATTAGCACTTGTGTTGTAAGGCCTATATAAGGCTAAGACTTGAATTAAAATCTAGAATATATTATTTGCTTGAAAAAATTGCCTAAACCTAATCTCCTCTCCTCTCCTCTTCCTCTCATCTTGCCGCCGCCCACCTTGGCCTTCTCCAAGTTTCGGCCCCCCTTCTCTCTCCCTCTCTCTCTCTCTCTCTCTCTCTCTCTCTCCCTCTCCCTTTCCAACTCTCTCTTCCGTTACCTCTTCTCCCTCCTCATATCTATCCTCATCTTCTTCAACGAATCCCCTTTAGCAGACCCCCTTGGAGGAGAAGACATCAAGTGCAAGAGCCTACGGTTTGGTGAATCTCTCCGGTGCAAAGGCGAGGAAGACGAACGAGTTTCCTACATCATTTGGAGCCCCTTCCGTGTTCCAAAGGAGAGCGATCATTTCCTAGTGGATCCAATATCTCGGATCTACGATTCCGAGTGGGGTAAGGAAATTCTACTCAAGAGATCTCCTTTCTTAGATCGTTTTTGTGGTGGACGATTTTAGCGTGATTTCTCGAAGCAAGAAAATTTCTCGCGGTGTTTTCTTTGGTAGATTTGTATTTTTCGTTTGATTTTCCGGATACTATCGAAAGGATTGGCGAACCTTATTATTTTCTTGTTGGGGAAGGATCAACCGTTTGCGAATCGGGATTTGTTTTGGTGGATCTTTCTTTGGTACAACAACGCTCGTTCGGACGCAAATATTCGTCCTTTTAGCTTGATCGGATCTTGGCCTCTAGCCGTGATACGATCTCTAGCGGGTTGGCTAACCGCACGTTAGTGCGAGAAAATAAATAACATAATTGTGCTGCTGCGTTTAGTTATTGTGCGGAGTCGAGAGAGTGTATTGTGTCGAGGTTATCCTAGACGTCACCCGTGTAGGATCGTATGAACGTGCTACATCAAATTTGGTATCAAAGCTAGGTTGTGTTGATTTCTCAATCGACACCATCCTTACGTTTTCCTGTCTTAGGACGTCGACCCACACTTGGTCGAGCACGTTTCGTATTAGACAACGAAAATCTGAATTTTCTTTTTACTTTGGTCTGCGAATAGCAAACTCCAAAAAAAAAATTTGCAGAAAATTATAAAAAAATCCTGTATGCTCTTCTTATTTCTCTAAGCAAAAAAGTCTAAAAAATCATTTTTATTCTCCTACTTAACAGTCTCCAAAAAAAATCCTTTTTATAAAAAATATCTGGTCAAAATTCTGGTTGTCCTGCTGTTCATGCGCACTAGGTTTGGTACGGAATATTTTCCATCCACCTCACCCATGGCCGACCACCATGATGAAGAGCACACTCCAGCAGCGATTGCGGAGCTTCGGGAAGAGTTCAACGCTAGATTCGATGCACTCACCCAGTTAATACAAGGGTTGGCCGTAAATCAGGCGGCGCCTCAAAATCCCGGCTTTGGGATAAATCGGCAGGGGCCCCCACCACAGCCCGCCAACCAACGAAACGAACGACAAAATCATCATCGTGATCAGGACGACGAATTCGATTTAACTAGGGCCGTGCGACTACATCCACCATCCTACGATGGAATGGGAGAACCTCAAGTTTTCCTAGATTGGATCATGGAGATCGAGTGCTACTTTGAGTGGCACAATCTGTCTGACGGTGATAAGGTGCGAGTGGCACGAATGAAGCTTCTGAGTAGGGCCAAGACGTTCTGGTTGAACGAAGAGAGGCGAATGGGTACCGTGAATGGAGTACCCCCAATTGGGTGGGCTGCCATGAAAGCACTGTTGACAGACCAATATGTCCCCGCGTATCACCGAACCCAAATGTTCGATGAGCTAGCCACCCTTCGCCAAGGGGATAAGTCAGTAGCGGAGTACATGGGACTTATTAAGGATATGATGGTGAGATGTGACGTCCGGGAAATGCCCGAAGTAAAACTATCACGTTTCCGTAAGGGACTCAGGCCGGATATCCAAGGCAAGCTTCTGCGCTATGGTCACACGGATCTTAACGCGACATTTAATGCAGCTTTGGATATTGAAAAGCACAATGCCTATAAGTCCAAGGGACGATCGTTCCAAAAAGGAAAATCCATTTTAGGATCCCCACCCTCATCCTCAGTGCGAGACAAAGGAAGGTTTCGATCAACAGATTCGAACTCTGTGGTCATTACCGCTGGGAACATCAAAAATCCCACTAGTGAGAGAGTTCCAATAGGGCGTATTAATAAGACTAACGCCACATGTTATACTTGTGGGATCCAAGGGCACTACTCTAGTGAGTGCCCCACTAAGGGAAAACCCCTAGCCCTTTTAGACTCCACGTCTGATCCCGCCGAGATCGTCTATGAAGCCGGTACTGAGTCTGACGCCGAGCCGAGTGATATTGATGACGACTCTTTTATGATGGTTATGAGATGTATTCTGAATACACCACGTGCGACGGACGACTACAACCGGACGAATATCTTTTCGGTAAATTTTAAGAACGGTGACAAGTGGTGTAAGTTAATAATCGATAGCGGAAGTAGTATGAACGTCGTTTCGGAGAATGCCATCACTCGAATGCACTTAGTCACTGAGCCGCATCCACATCCGTATAAGATAGCATGGGTGAACAAAACGTCTATCGCAGTTTCTAAACGATGCTTGGTACCGCTCACGGTGAAGAGCTATGTTGATAAGGTGTGGTGCGATGTCATCCCTATGGATGTATGTCACGTTCTACTAGGACGTCCATGGCTTTATGATTATGACGTGACCCATTTTGGCAGAGCCAACACTTACGAGTTCAAGTTCAATGGTAAGACTATTGTTTTGAAACCCACACCACCTAAGGACCCATCGATTGCTTCCAAGGACACAGTGGTGCCTGCGGAAAGGAAAACCATAAGTTTTATAAGTAGGAAGGAGTTAGAACGCGAGACCTTTCTAGATGGCGTCATTTATGCGTTAGTATGCCTACAAGCTAAGGAAGATTCACCGTCTTTAGAGAACCTACCGTTATCTCTGCGCACGTTATTGGAATAATATAAGGACGTCTATCCGGTATATTTACTTTCCAAGTTGCCACCCATCAGGGACATTCAACACGAAATTGATTTAGTCCCGGGCTCATCCTTGCCTAATCAACCTCATTACCGACTTAATCCCTCCGCACATAATGAACTACAAATATTAATTTCCGATTTGTTAGCAAAGGGATTTATCCTCCACAGTAAAAGCCCTTGTGCCGTCCCTGCCTTGTTGGTCCCGAAGAAAGATAAGTTTTAGAGGTTGTGTGTAGACTACCGGGCCATCAATAAAATAACTGTCAAGTATAGGTTTCCCCTTCCCCGCTTGGATGATCTATTGGATATGTTATCCGGTGCCACCGTGTTCTCAAAATTGGATTTAAAGAGTGGTTACCACCAAATAAGGATTCGGGAGGGAGACGAATGGAAAACGGCCTTTAAATCTAAGGACGGGCTTTACGAGTGGTTAGTGCTAGGAGAGGGACTCACCAACGGACCTAGTACTTTCTCACGATTAATGACTCAAGTATTTAAGCCATACATGGGAAAATTTGTCGTAGTCTATTTCGATGATATTTTGGTGTTTAGTATTTCGCCGATCGATCATGAAACTCATTTGCGAACAATCCTTACTACATTGCGCCAAGAGAACTTATTCATTAATTTTAAGAAGTGCGCGTTCGGTGTGACTTCCGTGGAATTTTTAGGATACATAGTGAGTGCCGAGGGTATACATGTTGACCCTAAGAAGGTCCAAGTGATTAAAGAATGACCGGAACCACAAAATATTAGGGAGGTTAGGAGTTTTCATGGATTGGCCACGTTTTGTCGACGATTCATTCGCAATTTTAGTAGTATCATTGCACCAATAACTGAATGTATGAAGAAAGGTGATTTTAAATGGACCAAATCGGCCACTAGCGCGTTTCAAATGATTAAGGATCGGATGTCCGAAGCCCCCTACTACGGTTGCCGGATTTTAATAAAGTGGTTGAACTATCATGCGACGCTTCGGGGATAGGAATTGGGGGAGTGTTAAGCCAAGAGGGACATCCGGTTGGGTACTTTAGCGAGAAACTTGCGGGCCCAAAATTAAATTATTCCAACTATGATCGTGAGTTTTATGCCGTAATACGTTGTCTACAACATTGACGACACTACCTTATATCGAAAGAATTTGTAATCCTCTCGGATCATGAAGCGCTAAAATTTGTAAAGTCTCAAAATAAAATCAGCCATCGGCACGCCAAATGGGTCTCCTATCTTCAGGAGTACACATTCATTATTAAGCATCTTAAGGGTACGTTAAATCGAGTGGCTGACGCCCTTAGTCGTGTCACTCTATTATTATCTAAAATGGAGGTGACGGTAATAGGATTTGAACGCATTAAAGACGAGTACGTCCTATGCCCGGATTTTAAGGATATGAGTCTTACCGCCCAAAACCGCCATCTTGCGGTGCCACCAACTCACGGGATGGTCGCCACCACAATACGCCGATCCTGCCGGCTAATCAACGTCATCCAGGCCAACCACTTATCATAGTAATAGAAGCATTAAATGAAACAAGACCACAAAATCATATTATAAATATCATGAATACTAAAGTCCATGATGAGAAAGTACTAAAATAAATAGGGTCTTATGCCCAGTACGTCAACATCCTCACTACTAAAGTCACTCGTCTCTGTAGCTGCTGCTGTAATAATGGGTATTGGCTGCAATGCTTCATCCTGTCCTCCTATCTTGATCTTCTGAATGGGTCCTACTGCTCCGGCATAATGGCTCCTAAAATGATATGGTCCACTGATCGTTAGTCAAAAAGACTAAGCAGTTTCCTCGTCCCCTCCACCCGCGACTCCTAGGCACTGGGCAGGAGGAAGAAGCGGAGGACAACAAGGAGTAAGAACAAGAAGGTGACAGTGGATATACTAACAATAGTATATGATCAAATACCAACAGTCTGCACTAGCATTTTTACTATATAGCAGTATGAAGAAACACTGAAATAGTAATAATGAGCAGTAAGCAGTATGTAGTGCTAGCAGCAAAAGAAACTGAGTAAAAGTAAGGGCAGCTAAGTAAATAGATTTATGAGCAGCTATAAAGGTAACCCTAACTTATAAGAATGCACATACAAAGATATAAGTTAGGGGATCTGGCACTACATTAAAATCATTGTATAAAAGAGCTCATACTAATTTATACAATGAGGTCTTGTTTATGAATTGATGTTATGCTATGCTGTGTAATACAATGATGCAACTCACCCACTCAAATATGTACATATAGAACTTGTTAGTTCCCTCTGTTTGAGTGTGTCAACTCAGGTACCCGGTTGAGGCAAACAGGGCAGTTTATCGGGTTGTCCACTTCTAGGCTTATGTCACACATTTCCCATCCTAGACCTTACGTACACCCCTAAGAACACACATGGTATCCGCATACTATCTGGTAAACACCGCCTCTATTTTATATTTACCGAGCCTCCAGCTCTCCGGACTATCCAGTCCTCCTTAGATAACACCGTGCCTACCGCTCGCAGGACTAAACCAGTCCTTTCTTATATAGTACTGAGCCTGCCGCTTGCATGACTAATCCAATACTTCTAACATACCGAGTCTACCGCTCGTAGGACTAACCCAGTCCTTCTAATATATCAAGTCAACTACTCTCATGACTAACCTAGTCCTTCTAATATACCGAGCCTACCGCTAGTAGGACTAACCCAGTCGTTCTAATACCGTTCCATCCCATATTCAGGATGGGGATTATCTTATCAAGTTCTCCCACTTAACTACTCTTGTCTATTATTTAGTTGAACTTAGAAGTCTTAATGTTAACCTTGGACTTCCCGAGGGCTACCCGGTGAAAGGCTCGCAGCGGTACTAGGAAGTGTGATGGGCTGACATCCCAAACTTCCTTCTTCCCAAGGCACTTAATCTTATTGGTATCTACCCCTTCCTACTTAATCCCCTTTTTCCTTTCTAATTACTTTAATTCCCTAAGATGAGTTAAACTTGGTACTTAGGAGCGGGGGAGTTCCTTTGAACTCCAGCACCACTATAACTTGTGACAGAGTGCTAACTCACTCGTCATCACATTCTAAGCTCGAGTTCCCTTCTTCACCTAGGAACTATCCACAAACTTAAATTCTCATCCATACTTGGACCCATACTCTTATTCCTTCATCACCCTTAAATACTAACCCTAGAATGGCCTATCCTACTAAGGTTGGTTTACTTCCACATAATAACTTAATATTGATGGATTGTGTGTGGGACCCTTAATGAGGTCTAATCTCCTATTCACCCATTGGATATCCGCACACCGGTATCCAATCTAAGTATGACCATAAGGCCCACATGAGACACCTATACGATCATCATACTCAACTAACCAAAAATGCTTTCCTGAAGTTTCATATGTCCTGAGGTGTCAAATACTTGTGATGAAACAAATTCCATTAAGGGGAACCTACTTAGTTAACATTGCACATTATCTTAGTGATTTTCCCTACTTGTACATGAAGTATTATTTTCTGATATCCAAGTGGGCTAAATTTTCTACCAGAGGTCAATCATGCTTAATAAAGGATGAATCCAGTGTTTAGTAAATTTCCTAATTAATTTTCTGCCAAAAATCATTTATGAGAAATATATGGCCTATGGGACATTTACAAAGGAGCCCTATGCTATATTGATCCAAATGTTTTAGGAAAATTTACCAGGGCCTAAGATTAACCAAAAGTAGTCATAAACTGATTTTCACATTTTTACGGACCATAAAACCCTTACAATATATTTTCTCAAACAATTTGGTATAAATCATAATGTTACTTAAAGTAAGTCTAAATCCTTAACAATAATTCCTCGAAAATTTCCAGGCATATAAAATTACCAACTAAACATTTTCCCAGAGTATCTTAATTTTCTAGACAATGGTTACTCCAGAATTAAATTAATTCCTAAAACATGAATATTCAAGTTATTGAAGGAAGTACCAAAATTATTCATCAGACAATTCATATGAAAATTTACAGGTACTTATAATGATCCAAAATTATGACTGACCAAGATTCATAATATTTCAGGCATCTTTCATGATATTCATTTCAATAATTCAAAAGTATGACAAATGATATTATTGAAATTTTGCAAGGCAAATGATCACCAAAAATTTCTAATAAATTCCTAGAGGTTCAAAACTAGTTTTAAGTGTTCCCCTGAGTAACAAGATTTTTCAACTCCTTTAAATTACCAATATCTATTTATGAATAATAATCCATATATATTACTTTACAAATGAAGTACCAGAATTTTACATCTAAAAATTCTATAAAAAATTTCTCGGATATATATTTATGAAACAAGGTCAAATCCAGAGTTTCATAATTTTCAGGCACTTTTCAAGATATTCATTTCATTAATTCAAAAGTGTGACAAATGATATTATTGAAATTTTGCAAAGCAAATGATTACCAAAAATTTCTAATAAATTCCCAAAGGTTCAAATTGATGTTGCAAGAGATTCATCAGAGTCCCATAACTTCTTAAAAACTTTTAACTGCAAATATTTCATTAATTTACTTATATGACAAATGTATTTAAGTTAAATACCTATGGTAATTTTATTCCAAAAATTCAAAAATAATTCTCCAGGGTGTATTTTCACCATCTCATGAATATCCGAGGAATTCATCAAATTCCAGTAATTTACTTACCCAATTTGTGTTCAAGTTGTGCTTAAGTGTCAAATCCCCATATAAGTGATTTCTTAAGGAATTCCATCCCAAAACTATTGGTCTCTTCTGAGATGCTTGATCTCATCATGTCATGTGCATATTCTAAATTTCATAACCATTGACCAAGGGGATCTCTCAAAATTCACCACAAGGTGATGGTGCATGTTACCCTATTCAAGTACCCATAGCATCTTGGTCATGTAAGTGAGATTTACTCACATGAAAGAGCCCAAGTGGGCCAATATTTCTACCATATGCATAAAATAGCCAGATCAAGATTCCACCACAACTTTGTGGAGGCGAGACATCATTAAGTACTTTAAATTACACATACAAGACAATTTTAACCCTTAAGTAAACCTTAGGGGAAAAGGTCCCCAAAAATTTCCAAATTTTTATAGGTGGCACTTTAGGGCAAAATATATGCATGTTTAAAACTTCAGCATGTTTGGAGTTATAGAACTCCTTGAATGAATTTCCAAAGTTCACACCTACATTATGACACATAGTTTAAATATTTTCTAAAACTTAGGAAAAATGCTTTCCAAAAATTCCCAAACATGGGTAGAGGATAAGTTGGGGAATGACTCATGCATACCCAAAGTTTCAGCCTATTTGGAGTAATAGAACTCCCTAAATTAATTTCTAAAGCTCTAGGTTAAAGTATGTACATGTCTCACAAGAATTGACATTTTGTGGGCTACATTGGTCCAAAATGAGTAAAGTAAATTTCTATATATTCTGGGGTCATAGATCTACACTTTTCATTCATATGACTTTTCCTGAATCAAAGCCATTATTTTTCTAAATTTAATTCCAAGTTCAGACAAATCTAGGTGATTTTAGCATTTAAATAAATCCAGGAATTAAGTAATTGGCCTGCGGCAATCACCAAGGCCCGATCCAATGATGCATCTTCATCGTCCCCAGCTAGCCGAGGGTCCAGATTTATCCTACCTGGACTGACTTTGCCTCCAAAATCCAGCGATCTCTGGCCGTCTCCGGCAAAACCCTCAAGACACCGCCACCGGCCGAGGTTTGGCCGTCGACCGTTGGTGACATCTCGGTCGGAAGTGGCTGGAGCAACCCCCCCCCCCCCCCCCCCCAACACACACACACACACACTTGTAAAATCATTTTTCGGCTAGAGAACATAAAATTCAAAATGGTGAAACCACCATTGTTCGACTTGTTTTGAAAACGGAAGATGAGGATCTCTAGCACAGAAGGAGAGGTTGAGGAATCCGACCTTATCTGTGTTGATTGAGGGGTAGATCCTTGATAGACATGGATGGGATTTGAGTTCCAATTCCTTGCTCGATCTCTCTCTTCAGTGCTCGATTCCTTATGAAATCATGGGGCTTTTTCTCCTTAGCACACCCTGAAGCTAATCATGGGATAAAATTGAGTTGGGGGAGGCTATATACATGGCAGCCATTATTGGCGTTTTCACCAAGGTTGCACCTCCTCATGTATCCACTCCCAGAGCTCCAAGTGGGCATGAGAATTGCAGGAATTTATTCTCAGAGCTCGGCTACAATCATTGGGAGGTGAATTAATCTCAATTGTGGGCTTCCCCATGAAATACCATTAAAGTGGTCAGCCTCTGTGTTTCCTCCTCCCCCTCATCACTATAGCTGCCACCTCACCTCCTTTTTCTGCTGGGATTCTATTGGGAAGCTCAGTTCTTCCTTGAATTTGGGGAGTGGAGTCCATGTGGCCCCTCCTCCCTTGAGTTTGCCATTGTTTTCTCCTTGGTGGTGGCCGTCCACCACCACCATTGGGTCCTCCCATTGGCCCAATACCTTGGGATAAATTTAGCCCCTCTTATGGGCTCCTTTAAATGGATTTCACCCAATTCAACTTGGGATTTCATTTTAGGATGAGTCCAATTTAGGTTAGGCTTATGTTTGCTTGGCCCAATGTAGCCAAAATTGAGCTCCTTTGGGTTAGGTTAACCCTAGCCTTATCTTGGATATGTGATGGAACTTCCTTGGTGTCATGGGGGTCCATAAACACCCATAGGGGTGATTTTAGGTTTGGTGAACCCAATTGGGACTCATTTGACCAATTAAGGTTGGATTGGTCCAAGTGAGCAAAGGGGGCTCTTTTGACCTAACCTTAACCTGACTTGGCTCCCTTGACACCACCCAATGTTGATGGGGTCATTGTGATGCCCTAATTGGGCCAATTTGGGTTCAATTTGGGTATGCTGACCTAAGTTTGACTTTGGTCAATTTGGCCAATTTGGTTGGCCAAATGATGGGGCTTTTGGTCAACTGAGTCTCCTTTAGGGTCATGAGAGTCGTGGTGTGGTTATACTAACACATTGAAGATCATTTGGTTAACCCTAAGCTAGGTGACCTAAAATTGATAGATGCATACCAAGGTGTTCTCACTTAGCCACTTAAGCTCCATGGTCAATTCCTTACCTTAAGTCACCTATCATGAAACTTGTCATGACCTAACTCAGATCAAGGGTCTAGTTGGAATGGGGAAGTTACACTAGGAACCTAAGGTAGGATCCTGGGTGGATCTGAGTTGTACGGCCAGTAGTGCCTGAGTTGTAGGGCCTGTTGTGCCTGATGTGTAGGATTTGTGAAAGAGATCTAAGATTTTGGGTGAGTTGGTCGAGTCTAGCATACTGCTAGATATGTGAAGGGGGACAGTAGAGTACCCATACTGGGGAACCACAATAAATCCTGGTGTGCTTTCTGTGGTGTGATTTCAGGTTGCATTCTTTCAAGCTAATTTAGTCTGAAACTCTAAAAGACTAAAACATTTTAAAGCACTTATTCACCCTCTCCCACCTTTAGGTATTTAGACTACACCCTAGACTTTCACCTCTCTTGAGGGTACGCCCACCTGATATTAGGTTGATAGACTAAACTCTCGTTCTAATTGAAACCCCTAAAACTCGCTTTAACGAGGTGAATCCCGCTATTGGATTTGACTCATATCCATAAAAAATTTGTCATCCTCTCTCGAGGGTTGCAATCAACTCTCTTTATTCTTGAGTGATCAATTCATACGCACGATCATTTTGGCTACTAGAATACGGAAACATATATCGAAACACGTAACCAGGATATGAACTTGATAACGTTATGATTCAAGAATAAATCGAAGGAGGAATAGAGAGATAATAAAGAAAAAGATATTATTTCAATCAAAGCTCGTAATTTAAAAGATCTAAATATAAATCTACTTGACATGAAAGTAAGAATGCGGAAGGAAGGGAAAAGACATTTCATTAAAAGAAAATTGAATTACATACAAAGGGAGTACACGAAATAATAACATTGCATTAAATGAAATTTCTTGGAATAATAGTGCATGTAATAAAATCTAAACTAAAATAAAGAGAAAAATACAAGTAAGGAAGAGCATTTCTGCCCAAAAGGGGCAAAGAAAGCGAGTTTCGGATCAAGAGGGGCAGAGAAAGATGTCCTTGAGATTTGGAGATGCTGGCTTTAAATTGGCAAAATTTTCATGTTACACACCCTAGGTCACGCCCGTGATCTAGGGAGTGTACTTGGCATGTCTGAAATGACTATGAAAGAAGCGCGATCTGGAGTAATTGTAGGCGTTACAAGGCGCATCACGCCCTCGGTCACACCCATGACCGAGGGCATGTAATAATAAATCTCCTCTTGGAAGGAAATTCTGGCGGGATGGAAGCGTGATCGGTTGGACGGAACTACACGGGCATGACATGAAAAGGTCACGGGCGTGACTTGACCGACATGGGCATAATAGCTTGGAAATGGTGAGGCGGACATGTTCGGTTGGGCTGACAACTCCATATCGGCGAGATGATGTTACACAGCCTCGGTCACGGGCGTGACCGTGGGCATGACCTTAGAAATTTTCATGGGTTGGCTTCAGAACAGCAATAGTGATCAGGAATTGGTCTTTATGTTGAGACACCCTGTTAAAATTTTTGATTGGACCGTTTAGGAGTAAGCAGGAGTTGTATCAACAAGAGTTATAGCCAAACAACCACAATGCCAAAAAGCAACACAAGAAATCTTTATTGAAACAGAACTGCTTTACAATGCGAGGTATACATGGCGAGACATGATTCATCAGAATCACGGAGACGAGAAGAACAAAACACACCAAAAAAGGTAAAGCTGGCGGCTAGAAAAGCTCAGACCGCACAAGCCACACCACTCCAGAACTCGCCCGGCTTGCCCTGAGATCGCACGAACAGAAACCGGACAGACTGCCAGCACTGCAAGATCGCACCTCAGACCGCACGAACTGAAGCTTATTGGAACAAGGAATTGAAGCTGTCGTCAGACCGCAACTCTGGTCGCCTAACCGCTGAAGGTCGCATGACCGCTGAGCTCGCTGCGAATAGCACAAGGACACAATAAACCAGTTCGCTGACAGACCGCAGACGAACTGTTTATTCGAGCCACCGGAAATCACCAAGGAAGGAGACCGCACCCTGCTGACCGCAAACCTGCGAACACAACAAAGGTTAACTCGCATCCAAGTCGCGCGAACTCAAACTTGAGACCGCAAGAAACAATCCGGGCTCTGGTTCTTAAAGTTCTTGTTATGAATGACGGGCCATGCACCCCTATTTATAGGAGGGTGGACAGATGTCGTCACCGCACAAACCGTGATACAGTCACAACCCATCAGATCGCGAACGGTCTCAAAAGACAGACCGCGCGAGCAGACCTCTTGGACGATAACCCGACCAAGATGCAGATCAGCAGACAACACGCGCACAGGCCGTGCGAATACGAGACCGCGCATAATCCGTGCGGTCTCAACAACGCTCCTTCCTTAGAACACCAGGAGCAAGGACCATCTGGACGACTTCAGATAAGTCGCCAGATCGCCAAGATAGACCGCCCGGGTAGACGGTCAAATAGGAACAACCCGCCCGGTCTTCCAACGACCAAACCCAAGAAGCAAGCTAGACGATCTCACCAGATCGCCAGAACCAAACCACCTGAGCACCAGCGCAGACCGCGCGGTCTCTGCGGTCTCCAGCCTACAGACCGGCCGGACTCCCTTCCACTTCACTTCAACACTTTCAACACTCCCCCTTGAAGTGGGAAGTGGAAACTAAACCGAGCAATCCCCTTAACCGAGTAAACGGTCCCTTCGCCAGCGGCTTTGTGAAGATGTCAGCGACATTGTCCGCACTCCGAACATGCTCGACCATAAGAGATCCTCCCAACACCTTTTCACGAATGAAATGGTGTTCAATCTCTATATGCTTGGTCCTCGCGTGACAGACTGGATTGTTGACCAGCTTGAGAGCACTCTCATTGTCCCCGCGTAGCATAGTGGGACCTCGAACCTCCTGATGAACGTCCTCTACCAACCTCCTAAGCCAAACGGCTTCCTGAGATGCCAAGGCCGAAGCCTTGTACTCTGCTTCCGTGGTAGATACAGACACAGAGTCTTGTTTCTTGCTGCACCAAGAGATAGCTGTGGGGCCCGTCATAAAGACATAACCAGACGTTGATCTCCGATCATCCACGTCTCCCCCATAATCAGCATCCATATAGCCATGCAACTCCAAACTAGACCCTCTCCTATATAGGAGACCCAAATCAGAGGTCGACTTCACATACTTTAAGATGCCTTTTGCCGCCAGAAGATGAGGTTTCCGTGGTTCCGCCATGTACCGACTCACTTTGCCAACTGCATAAGCAATATCAGGCCTCATGATGGTCAAATAGATCAAGCTCCCAACCAGAGCTCGGAACACCAACGGATCAGATAGAACTCTTCCCTCATCCTTCCGAAGTTTATGATGTTGCTCCAGAGGTATAGAGCTGCTCTTCCCTTCCTCCAAGCCAAATCGTAGAACGATCCGCTCCGCATAGCCAGCCTGAGAAATGAGCACTCCGCTCTCCCGCCTCTGCACCTCGAGTCCAAGGAAATGGTGAAGCTCCCCCAGATCCTTCATCTCGAATCTGATAGCAATCTCAGCCCTGAGTCTTGCAATAGCTTCCTTCGAGTTTCCGGTGACAATCATGTCATCCACATACATCAGCACAATCACCCGAAGCACCCCCTCCTTCTTGATGAACAAACTAGAATCAGAGTCTGAAGCAACGAATCCGCAGAATAATAGATACTCTGCAATCTTCCCGTACCACGCCCGAGGCGCTTGCTTCAACCCATACAGGGCCTTCTTCAATTTACAAACGTAGTCCGGATACTCCTTCGAGATGAAGCCTTGCGGTTGGATCATGAAGATATCCTTGTCAATCTCGCCGTATAAGAAAGCATTCTTCACATCGAGTTGCCAAATCTCCCAACCACTCGAAGCCGCTAAGGAAATAACAAATCGAACCGAAGTCATCTTTGCCACTGGACTAAACGTCTCATCATAATCTTCTCCGTACTGCTGTGAAAACCCGCGAGCTACAAGGCGAGCCTTGTACCGCTCGATACTGCCGTCAGCTTTCTTCTTCAGCTTGAAAACCCACTTGCAAGTGACAGGAGTGATGCCCTTGGGCTTGGGCACAAGAGACCGGGTCTCATTCATCTCGAGAGCTGCCATCTCTTCTTGCATAGCAATGTCCCACTCCTTCACGCCTCTGGCTTTCTCAAAGCTCGACGGCTCCCTTTCATCCAAGGGACCAGCAAAGAAACATGAAACAAAGTTCACCATGTTTCCTCCTGTTTATCGATCTGGTGGTTGAATAGTCCTCTTCGACCTCCTAAGAGGTTTCTCCTGACTAACCACCTCCTCAGCTGCTTCTTCTGTGCAAACTCCTCTTCCAGATGAACTTGGAGCATCGCTCCCCCTGCTTCCAGAACCTGAAGCCTCCATCTCAGAGTTTGACACAACTGGAGCTCCTGGTGAAACAGGCAACTCCACTTGAAGACTTCCTGCAGCTTTTCCTCCTTCATCAACCCTGCTCTCTGGTAGCTCAACTCCTGAACTCCCCTTGTAAGAAGTCACTTCATCGAACACCACATCCCGAGAAACAATTGACCTCCGTGTCTCAGAATCCATGCATCTCCATCCCTTCTTCCGCTCATCATACCCAACAAAGACTAGCTTCCTTGCTTTCGCATCTAGCTTTGTCCGAAGAGCATCAGGAATATGCACATAGCAGGTTGACCTGAACACCCGAAGGTGTGCAACACTCGACTTTTCCTTGAACATCAATTCATGAGGGGTCTTCATGTTGATAGGACTCAGAGGCAATCTGTTGATGACATAAGCTGCACAAGACATTCCCTCCGCCCAAAAGGACTTTGGGATATTCTTGGCATGAAGCCAGCATTTGCAAGTTTCCGTCAAATGACGGATCTTCCTTTCCGCAACGCCATTCTGCTGTGGAGTATGGGCACAAGTGAGCTCTCTCCTGATGCCCTGCTTCCTGCAAAAACTTGAGAACTCACCAGAGGTGAACTCCCCACCATTGTCAGTTCTAAGTTTTTTAACCCGCAGGCCAAGCCGGCCTTCAACCAGCTCCTTGAACTCCACAAATTTGGCAAAGGCTTCTGACTTCTCCTTCAAAAAATACACCCAGACATATCTGGTGTAATCGTCAATCAACACCAACATGTATCTGTTGCCTCCAAGGCTTGGGGTGACAGTCGGTCCCATCAAATCACCGTGGATGCACTCCAACGGCACTTTGCACCTTGTTTGCGATTTGTCAAATGGAAGTCGATGAGACTTACCAAACTGACATCCTTCACAGACATGACCGTCTCCATAGGAGGACAAGCTAGGCAAGCCATTGACAAGGCCCCTTACCGCCATAGCCTTCAATTTGTCCATACCTACATGTCCCAACCTTTCATGCCAGATGGCCGCGCCATCATTGGTCCTCATCTTATCAACATAGGTACTTGTCGATAAAACGAACAAGTCCTTCACCCGCTTGCCGACATGAATAACATCTCCCTTTATCTCCGGTTGAGTTTTGAGAAACTTCACTTCTGTTGGGCCAAACAGAACGTGATAATCGACATCGACCGCATTGGTCACAGAGAAGAGATTTTTCTTCATACCAGGCACGTGATAAACACTCCTCAACGTGAGTGGACCCTTATCACTGCTCAGAGAGACGACTCCTTCGTGCTCTACTGGATGAATAGAATTATCAGCCGTAATGATAGCATTGTTACCTGAGTAAGGCGCCAAAGAAGAGAACTTTGATCCATCCCCGGTGAGATGATGCCCACACCCTGTATCAACAATCCAGTCCTCATCATAGTTGATGGAATCCAAGGCCTTAACGGGCATCGCCGTTATATTAGACGCAAAGGCTCCTCCCCATCCAACTTCACCAGACTTTGGCATCTCCTTCTCCACTGCATGTCCCAGCTGAAGATTCACCCGGCAATCTTTCTTGAAGTGCCCGATCTTGTTGCATCTAAAGCACCTCGGTCCCTCTCCTTTCTTCTTCCCATCAGACTTAGGAGCATAGCCCCTATCTTGCTGACCTGAAGTGGAGGGTCCATCAAGACTTGGCTTCTTCTTCTCCCATTTCTTCTTCTTCTTCCCAGAGAACATCACATCACTTTCTCCCCCGGAGATTGAAACCCCTGCCATCTGTCTTGCTAAACTTTCTAGCGAAGCAAGAAGGTTCTCCAGCTCCAACAATGACGGTTGATTTGCCCAGCCCTGAACTAAAGTAACAAAGGCAAGATACTCCTTTCGCAACCCGCGGATGATATGCCTCTTCAGTTTTGCCTCAGAGATTGGCTCATCAGGGTCCAATGCAGAAATTTCTGCCGTGAGGTTCTTCATCTTGAGAAAGAAGGTAGAAATAGAAAGATCACCTTGAGAGGCTTTCGCCAACTCATTTTCAAGATATTGTAGCCTCGCTACATTCTTCTTATTGAACAATCCATCCAAGGATGTCCAAATCTCAGCAGCAGATTTACATCCGATGATGTGATCAAACAGCTCCGGTGAGATAGCCCTTTTGAGAGTGAACTCTGCCTTAGCATTCGTCCTCCTCCAAAGTCTCACCTCTGCCATATTATCTCCTGCTAGAAACACCTCTTGTGTGTCTTCTCCGCCAACTACCTCCCATAGATCCTCGCCAAGCAAGTAATTCTCCATACACGACTTCCACTTTTTAAAGTTAGTCGATGTGAGGAGTTCAATACCAAGACCTCTTGTGTATCCACCTTCCATGGCAATCTATGTGGTATCTTCTTCACAAAGACGATGGCAACTCTAGTTGATCACTGCTTATACACTCCAACAACCTCCTCTGATACCATGTTAAAATTTTTGATTGGACCGTTTAGGAGTAAGCAGGAGTTGTATCAACAAGAGTTATAACCAAACAACCACAATGCCAAAAAGCAACACAAGAAATCTTTATTGAAACAGAACTGCTTTACAATGCGAGGTATACATGGCGAGACATGATTCATCAGAATCACGGAGACGAGAAGAACAAAACACACCAAAAAAGGTAAAGCTGGCGGCTAGACAAGCTCAGACCGCACAAGCCACACCACTCCAGAACTCGCCCGGCTTGCCCTGAGATCGCACGAACAAAAACCGGACAGACTGCCAGCACTGCAAGATCGCACCTCAGACCGCACGAACTAAAGCTTATTGGAACAAGGAACTGAAGCTGTCGTCAGACCGCAACTCTGGTGGCCTAACCGCTGAAGGTCGCCTGACCGCTGAGCTCGCTGCGAACAGCACAAGGACACAATAAACCAGTTCGCTGACAGACCGCAGACGAACTGTTTATTCGAGCCACCGACAATCACCAAGGAAGGAGACCGCACCCTGCTGACCGCAAACCTGCGAACACAACAAAGGTTAACTCGCATCCAAGTCGCGCGAACTCAAACTTGAGACCGCAAGAAATAATCCGGGCTCTGGTTCTTACAGTTCTTGTTATGAATGACGGGCCATGCACCCCTATTTATAGGCGGGTGGACAGATGTCGTTACCGCACAAACCGGGATACAGTCACCACCCATCAGATCGCGAACGGTCTCACAAGACAGACCGCGCGAGCAGACCTCTTGGACGATAACCCGACCAAGACGCAGATCAGCAGACAACACGCGCACAGGCCGTGCGAATACGAGACCGCGCACAATCCGTGCGGTCTCAACAACGCTCCTTCCTTAGAACACCAGGAGCAAGGACCATCTGGACGACTTTAGATAAGTCGCCAGATCGCCAAGATAGACCGCCCGGGTAGACGGTCAAATAGGAACAACCCGCCCGATCTTCCAACGACCAAACCCAAGAAGCAAGCTAGACGATCTCACCAGATCGCCAGAACCAAACCACCTGAGCACCAGCGCAGACCGCGCGGTCTCTGCGGTCTCCAGCCTAAAGACCGGCCGGACTCCCTTCCACTTCACTTCAACACTTTCAACACACCCTTGGTCACGGGTGTGACTGAGGGCGTGCACTTACATTTTGGGGGCAAAAACTCCAGAAATCCTAAAAAATAGAGAATAAACTTAAGTTAGTAAACAATTATAAAAAAGAAATGATTATTTAAGTAAAATAAATATATTATTTACAAATTCATATTAATATTATCCTAAATACTATACTAAAAATTGGTCTACATACTACTTATCAGTAGGCCAATCACTCAGGTGGCAGGTTGGAAAAAGTATTTTGGTTGAAAAGAGTCACAGAGAAGAACCCACTGATCGGGCTCTCACAAGCCGGCAGGGCAGACCAATCACTCGGTTGGCAGGTTGGAAATTGTATTTTGATTGAAAAGAACCTCCGAGAAGATCCACTGACCGGACTCTCACAAGACAATAGGGCTGGTCAATCACTTGGGTGACAGGTTGCAAAAAGTATTTTGGTTGAAAAGAGCCCCCAAGGAGATCTCGTTGACTGGGCTCTCACAAGCCGGTAGGGCAGACCAATCACTCGGGTGGCAGTTTGGAAAAAGTATTTTGGTTAAAAAGAACCCACAAGAAGATCCCACTGACTGGGCTCTCACAAGCCGTCGGGGTGGGCCAATCACTCTGGTGGCAGGAGAAAAGAGTTGATTTGGTGAAAGAAAGAATAAGTAATTGAGTGAGCCTCAAAGAGGACCGTTATCACAATAGTAGATGCGTGAACAAGAGAAAGAGACAAAATAAAAGGCACCATGGTAATCTGAGTTAAAATAGGTGCAGGGTACGAACACAGACATTCTTTCCCCGGCCACGCACTCTTTCCACTCGCCACTCTAGGTCGTGGTGGTTTCGCGAAGTACGCATCCCACAGCAAGGGTGGGAAGGAAAGAATACTACCCCTCCCTATAAGTGTGAGAACAGATACCCAAGCTAAAGTACTCGAAAGGTTGAGGGGTATGATTAATGTCAAAATCTCGATAACGATAACACCATGTTAGCGAAGCGAGTGCATTGGGTCTCGCATACATCTAACGGGTCGGGTACTCAGCGTAAGACCCCCCCCCCCCCCCTTACTAGGAGGGTTACCCGAGCCTTATGCCCAGAACCACAGCCTTATGGATGACACCAACACACAGGTTAATCTCCACCGCAAGATGTCAATCCTGTCGGCTAGTATGATCATTTAACCTTTAGTCCAATAGAGAATAGAATAAAATAAAAGAAATGAGCAAGTCCACAATCAAAAATTTTATAAAATAAAAGAAATGACCATCATTAGCCAGTGGGTCGAGTCTATCTCGCGGAGAGGCTGACAAGTTAGTTTTATGCTGGATTGCCCCGGACGATTCCGCTGTCGGGCTCTCATTAGCCGATGGGTCAGGTCGATCTCGTGGAAAGGCTAGCAAGTGAAAATTTATGTTGGATGTCCCCGGGCAGACTCGCTGACCATGCTCTCACCTAGCTGGCAGGGACATAAAAGGTAATAAAATAAGAGAAAAATATGGGGAGAGAAAACCTTAAGGGTCAAAATATGCGGGTGGTCCCATCAGGGAAGGCACTCGCTCGGTGAATGCACCCGAGGTACCCACCTATCTAAAGGAGGACACAAGGATCATGCGGGATGAGGTGTACTCTCAGTGAGATTGCGCTCTCGGCAGAGTCTTCACAACCACCTAAGTATTAAGAGGAGTATGGATATGCGCAAGTGGACTACAATTGCATGGCACACCTATGGGGCGGTAACGTCCTAAGTCATGACCCAGGACCAGCGATACATGAGTACGCAAGCAAGCATGCGAGGGCGCGAATGATGGCGTGCAAATGCACAAGCAATTAATATGTACACATCATTGGCAAGTACGTGAATGGTTAGCGGATGAGAAACAGAAAAACAAAAAGTAAAAGTAAAAGGCGCAGAAAAATGAGTAAATTTCATTACATATTCAAGAGGTTATGTTTACAAAAAGGGGATCTCTCCCCAAACATATTACAATCAAAAAGGAAAGAGCAAGAGAAAGTAAAGGATCTTCAAGGGAGGTCGTGGACTTTTCGCTGGAGAAGTCGCTGATCTCACCTCTGGGACGGACGTCGTCACCCTCTCGCTGAAGGACGGCCTCACCCTCTGGCACCTCCACCGGGTCGAAAAGCTCAAGAAGAATGTCGCGAGCGTTGATCCTCTCTCTCCCTTCGTTCAACATCCCAGCATCTTGCAACCTCTCCATCGCATGCTTCGTCGCTCCTTGGTCTGTCTCCTGCACCATCACCTCAATCTCGTAGTTGGTGTATCGATGCCAAGTGTGCGCCTCTCTAGGAGACGACGAGGCAGCGACATCTTGCAGACACTTAACCTCAGCCCACAGCTCCCTATTCTGCTCCTCAGCCTGTTCCGCTCGCGCAGTCAAAATATCAACATTGACAGTGCTCTATAAGAAAGGGGAAAAAGTTGAGTTTAGGATAAGAAGGTGAAAAGGAGAGGCGCGAGAGCACAAGTGTATTCGGCAGCGCTTACCACTTGAACCGGATGTTCGGTGAGAAGAGCCTTAAGGGCACTCAACTGCCTCTTCAATGACATCACTTCCGCGAAAGCCTCGCCTCGCGTCTTCTCTACCTCGACAAGGTTTCGCGTGAGGGTGATGTTGCGGCGCACTGCCATGTGCGACAGCTCCAGGGAGCGTAACTGAGTATGCGCGGCCTCATGTGTGAAGGTCTGTGTGGACTCAGCATCGTAGACAGTGGAATCCTCCCGACCAGCGTGAAAGCGTGGTCATAAGCCTCACCGCTGGTGGTGTCCTGCTCCATCCAGGAAGACATGAGTGAGTATATTGAGACACGGTTGGCCTTCCAGTCCCACAGCACCAGGGGGTCACCCGCCTTATCCATATACTTCACTCCCAGGCCAAAGTTGTGATGCCCTTTTGGGGATGGTCTCACAGAATACCTAGCCGGCGCGCTGGAGGTCCCAGGCATCATATTCGCGATGGTGCCCACCGTCTCCGCCACGGTTTGGGAACTCGTCCCTGGGGTCTTGGCAGCCACCCCCTTGCCCTTGAAGGTTGATGGTTTGGGCCTCTTGGAGGAAGAAGCGTAGGGAGACGTGTCAGGCTTCCGCTTTTTTCCATTGGACTTGGAGGGGGCCGAATTTTCACGGCAAGCCTCGGCGGCAGACTTTGCGAGAGTCAAGGACACGCCTGGGATTTCCACAATCCCGTGTGGCGGATGGATAGGGAGATCTCACACACCTGCATCGTAGTGGTTAAGGAAAAAGCAAGTAAAAAGGTAAGCGAAAGGTAAAGCTGGATCAATTTGCCTTACCCTCTCCCGCCAGGACTGGAGAAAGCAATTTAACGTGCTTCCGCAGGTAGATGACATCCTAGCCATGCTCATGGATGTATAGATGGAGCTTGGCCTCATAACCTCCCAGTGTTGGAGGCCGGAAGGTCGACTCCTCCTCCTGCACGGATGCGAGAGGGATGTTGCCAAAGTTCCCGCTGACGAAGATAAAGCGTCGGACCCAGTCATGATTCTTGTTGACTATGTCGGTGACTTTGAGGGGTTCTGGCCGAAGAAGAAGGCTACCCCACCTTTCGCTCGGAAATTGAATAGCTTGCAAAAGACGGGGAGGGAGAACTCTATCCCCTCCTCGCGCAGGTAGCAGGTGATTGCCACCAGCATGACGATGGAGTTGGGGTTGAGCTGCGCAGGGACGACGCCAAAGTAGTGGAGGGTCTGGAGCACCTCTGACCAAAGAGGAAGGCGGAACCCCGCATCGAAGTGATCGAGGGTTATGGCGAGAGTGTCCGGAGAGAACTGGTTGATACGGTCGCGGTTCCCCGGGCAGCCTGCAATGAAGCTGGGCGGAACGTAGTCAGCGATAGCCATTGTGAACTCATCTTCCGATAAGTCACAAGTTTCAAATTCATGGCGGGCGAATAGCTGAGCACACTTGGCCCTACCATCAGTTTCGTTTGCCATCGCAGAGTTTGAAGGGGGGGGGGGGGGGGGGGGGGTCTCACAAGAATTCTAGAGAGAAGGGCGAGTGCTGGTGCGAGAGAAAGAGAGGAAAGAGAGTCGCTGGAATAAAGCGTAATAAAGGCGATGGGTGGGCTGACTATTTATAGGAAAAATATAAAAAATAGGAAATTCTCTAGGCGCGAGGTGCGGGTAGCGACCGTGCTACCCCGACGCTTCGGAATTCGAGCTAGTCGCTGGCAGGAGGCAAGTGCTGCACGCGAGACTCTTCAGGCAAAAGCAAACTAAAGTGCAGCGAAAGCAAAAGGTTACACAAGATAGCATTCAGCAAAATAATAGAGATCACACAAAATATATAACTAACATTTAAATAGTTAAATGGTTCACGAGACACAACAGGTCTCAGCATAGTCAATGCATAAAAGAAAAGAAAAGAAATAGCACGGATGCGGGAGAGTACAGGGAGCGAGAGCTGGTAGGCTTAGTATTAAACCCACTGCCATCGACCCCGACCTCTCCTCCCCATCCTCGGAGGCACTCGTGGGTAGTAATGCGTGCTCACCGCTATGAGTTTTTAGTTTACCAAGCGCATTTGGTCTCTAGCCCGCGCGATGTGCCTCCTAGGAGAGGTATCCTTGCACCCACCCCCCTGACGCCCCATCTCATCGACGAGGTGCAGATAGTCCTACTCGAGAGCGCCCAGCCGATGCTCAAAGGCTCCCCGTTGTGCATCCACCTGGTTGACGAGGTCTCACTGCATCCAAATGAGCTTGTCGAGGACCTCCGTCATCCGCTCCTTCATCATCCTGGGGTTAGCAGGATCAACAAATAAATTGGACAGTTCACCAAGGGAAGGGGGTGGCGAGAACATTCCTTCCCCCTCCTCATATTGAGGGGCCATCGGCGAGGCCTCTCGGAAGTCTGCAAGAATGAGCGCTGGATAAGTTGGGTTTAGTGACCCCGGTAAAAGAAAGTTGCAGCAAGTGAGTGTTGGATCGGTAGGCGCCTTTAGAGGGGGGTAAATAAGGGTTTCAAAAAAATTAAATTATATTTAAAAGGTTTTGTAATATTGCGAGATTAAAACAAGAAGAAGTCAAGTAAAACAAAAAGTAGAGACATGCTTTATTAATATTAAATAAGGTTTTACAAAACTTGATCTCTATGACGCTAGAAATCGGAGGCGAATAATAAAAATTCGTTTTCGTTTTCTATACCGACTCGTATCCCCACGAACCGGTTGTCTTTAGCCAATCCTTCCTCGGATACGGCCTCAAGCCGCTCTAGCCAATCCTTCCCCGGATATGGCCTCGAGCACCCCCTAGACCTAACCTAGATCTAATCGCCAACACGAGGTGAATTTCTGCCCTAAGTCCTACCCAGACCTAGTTGCCAACACGAGGCGATTTCACTAACGATTACAAGAATAAAGATGTGAAAATAAAAACAGCAATAATAAAAACCCCCTCTAAGAACTTCTGAAGTTGGAGACGTTGGACCGTTGTAGTATAAGCGTTGTTGAAGCGGTCGCCGGTCGGATGAAGCGTGAAGAAGTCCTCCTTCAGAAATTCTCTCTAAGCTTTTGGTGGGAGTATCTCTCTGAACCTTCCTCTATATGTTGTAGCACGAAGCTCTAGAGTTTAGGGTTGTAGAAGGATGAGGAAGACGGATGCAAGGGGTCCTTTTTATAGACTTGGAGCTAGCGCTAGCGCTATCGCTACCCGCCGGCGCTATCCAGGTTAAGGAAATATTCTCCGCGTGAGAATCCTTCATTTTAGGCAAGCCGGCCGCCTTCCTCTATTGCTTTGCGCTACCGTCGGAGCTATCAGCTACCGCCGGCGCTATCTGCTTTCTATATATGCATCCTGCCAGCTTGAATTTCACTTTTGCGCTTTCAGGCGCTAGCGCCTACGCTAGCAGCTAGCGCTTGCACTAGTAACTACCGCCTGCTTTAGCAGCTACCGCCGGAGCTACCGCCTGAGCTACCGCCGGCTCTAGCGACCAGTTTTGAGTTTTGGATCCAAACTTGGGCGCAGCCTTCTTATGTTATCCTTGAGTCATATGAACTTGATATCTTGCTCACTTCAACACACAAGATCAAATACACATAGGATTTGTTATTCTCAAACCTAGGAGATGCGGAAGACCATGTTCCAACAAGGAGGTGACTAACTTGGCACAGGTTCTTTATCGGGGCGTCGACGAGAGGGGCTAGGTTGCTCCGTGAATGGTTGGCTGGGAGGATGGAGTGATTTCCCCTTCCCGGGGCGGGAAGGTTCCTGATTAGCGGTAGAGGTGGTGGTTACATCAGCACCCGGGGGTTGCGGTTTGAGACCCTCTCGATTGGGCGCTCCTCCTCTAGCACAATGAGAGCAGTTATCTCACAAGCCAGAGAGGCACGTGGTGTCGGGGGAGGTTCTCGCGACATTGGAGGCAGTCACATAGTCCCAAAGATGGGGGCTGCAGGAAGCAAGATAGGTAAGATGGAGAAAAGCCAAATTGTGCGAGAAAGTAGTGATAATTTATCAGGTTTAGGAGGGGTCCTGCCAGGGGTGACCGAAGGGCAGGACTCCAGGGTTGGCGGGACATCCTCAGTAGGAGGTGGGAGCGCGTCGACACCCGACTGGTTGGTCTCAGGGGTGCCCCCCCCCCCCCCCCCCCCGTCATCGGTGTCTCCTGCAAATGAACGTGATCCTTGAGACATCGCGCCAGTATACATCAACAAAGAGAGAAAGAACAGATCACCTTGGGTAAGTTATCAGGGGGGTCTCGAGAAGGGGGAGGGGTCTCCTACATTGATTCATTATCCATCGGGCCTTTCCTAACTGTCTTAGCCCTCTTCGATCGGTAAGGAGAGTTGTGGTCCCTCTTGGACGAAAGTCGGTGGCATACCTCACGGTAAGAGAAAAGTCCTTCTCTATCGTCGCGGCAATACGGTCGACCATATCCTGGGAAATAGGCTTCGATGACGGTCTCATGAAGGCCATGGATTGCGAAAGCTCAGGAAAGAAGAAAAGGATGGATTGAAAGGGGAATGTGCAGCTAAGCATTGCAGTCTGAGATATATATAGCAAAGTGGGGGGCCCCACCAAAAGATTCCTTCCATGTCAGCATGGACTCACCAAATACGCGGGATTGGACTTTATTTCCGAGCGAGTGCCTCACTTTCAAAGAGAGGGTATTGTGTACAATCCCTTATTTGTTGAGTGGGCCACCAGGCTTGAGATGGACAAGGGAACACACAAGGAGGGCATTCGCCCAGGTCAGGAGAAGGTAGAAGGGCTTCGGGGCAAGTGCAGCCCCATTCGAAGGGGCACTCGCAGGGCACTCACGCGAGAGGAGTGCGGATGCATCGGCAACCGGGCGAGTGAGGGGCGGGACCCCACTCGCCTAGAAGGTCAAGGACCCAACTAGTGATGCCAACAACAACAATGTTTATTTTTCCCAGTTTATATTTTATTCTATAGTAGCATCCTAATAATTTAGATAGGAACAATTATTGCTCATGGGTATGCAAGTCCTACGTAAGTAAATTATGTAGGCTTTTGTGGCTATTTAGAATTGTAATGGGTGTTCTAGCAGATATTGGGCGCCATTTAGCTATAGTTGTAGTAACAATGACATTTCTCGTACACAAGTAGATTTCCTTGGCATTAGTGGAGATAGTTTCTTACTAAATTATGCAATGGGCTTGTCTTGCTGTAAGAGGACATCTCTATTACCTATCCCTGATGTGTTGGTTTCAACTTTCAATCATGAATGATTCAGAAAAATTAGGTAAAGTTAGAATCGGCTTTGAAATTAATAATTCCTGTAAATGTTGGTTTTGAAATTAATAATTCCTTTAAATGCTGGCACGCTTGATCTTTCCATGAAAGGTGTTATGTTTTAATAAATCTAAAATAGGTGAAGGTACATAATTTTTTTAATAAAAAATTTTTAATAAAATTTTTTCATGGAAGGTGTTGTATTACAGAATTTTTTGATTACAAAGTTTTGACGGATGATGTGGTTATTAACGAGTGATGGAAACGATACTTTTATCAACTCTATAATGAAACAAAAGACAATGAACTGAACTTGGAAGAGTTAAGTAAAACAGAGGAGTATATGAACATAACGTTTTATCGTAAAATTCAAGTATCGGAGGTAAATGATGCTCTAAAGAAGATGAAAAATGAAAAAGCGGTTGGGTCAGACGATATGCCTATCGAAATATGAAAATGTCTAGGGAAAGAAAACAAATTGTGGCTTACATGTTTCTTCAATAAGATAATAAAGTTAAATAGAATGCCAGACCAATGGAGAGAAAATATCTTGGTACTTTTGTATAAGAACAAATGAGATATAAAAAATTGTGTTAATTACAGAGGAATTAAATTAATGAGTCATACCATGAAACTATGGGAACGAGTAATAGAAAGAAGAGTAAGACGAGAGACTAGCATCTCAAAGAATCAATTTGGATTCATGTCAGGGTGGTCGACCATGGAAGCTATACATCTCTTGAGGAGACTGATTGACAACTATCGAGAAAGAAAATAAGATTTGCATATGCTGTTTATCGATCTTGAGAAAGTTTATGATAAGGTTCCAAGAGAGATCTTATGGAGATTCTTAGAAAAGAAAGGTGTAAATGTATCATACATTGACATAATCAATGATATGTATACAAATTTAGTGACAAGGGTGAGGACATCTGGAGGATTAACACAGGAATTTTCTATCATTGTTGGCTTACATCAAGGTTCATCTTTAAGCCCTTATCTCTTTACCCTTGTCTTAGATGAGCTCACCGAACATATCCAACAATCAATACCTTGGTATTTATTGTTTGCAGATGATATCGTTTTGGTCGATGAGAAACTTAAATCTTGACGAGACACTTTAGAAAAGAAGGGTTTTAGGTTGAGCAGGGAAAAGACAGAGTATATGGAGCATAAATTTAGTAGTGCGAGAAGAACATATGACTTGGTTATTAACTTGGGTGATCAAGATATTTCCCTCAATGAGTGTTTTAAATATCTTGGATTGATAGTTCAAAAAGATGGAGGTGTTGATAGAGATGTGATACATAGAATCCAAGAAGGTTGGTTAAAGTGGAGAGGTGCATCAGAGATCTTATATGATCGTACAATACCATTAAAACTTAAAGGCAAATTTTACCGTACTACAATTAGACCAACGTTGATGTTGGGAATATGCCCTCAAATTCCCTTGATTTGAAGAGGGGTAATCATGCAATGCTAAGTACAAGATGTATTTGATAAAGCTTTGTTTTTGTAAGTTAAATAGGCTAAGGTGACTCAAGAGGAAGGGTCATTCATGACCTAAGGTCAGGAGAAATCATCTCCTGAGAAGATGAAGATTTGTCTCAGCTGAACTACTGAGATGAAAGGTCTGAACCGCTGAGACGAAAGGTCAGAACCGCTGAGACGAGTAGCCGTCTCAGCGGATCCGCTGAGATGAAGGCTTCTCAGCTGACAGCCAGTCGAACGCTGAGAATCAGTGTGTTCATCGAACGGTGAAGGCAGTTAGTCGAACGAAGAAGGAATTTAGTCGATCGGTCGTCCGTGAAGGCTTCTGGGAATGCTGAGGTGCAGATAGAGGAATGAAGCGCGTTAGTCGATCGAAGAATTCAGTGCATTAGTCGAACAAAGAAAACAATTAGTCGAACGCAAAATAAAGCGCGTTAGTCGATCGAAGAATACATCGCGTTAGTCGAACGCATAATGTTGCGTGTTAGTCGATCGAAGAATACAGCGCGTTAGTCGAACGATGAAAGAAGTTCGTCGAACGCTGTTCTTCCCTGTAAATCGACAGTGTGGGGGGACTGCTTTCGGCGCATGTTGCAGAAAACCTACAGGGGACAACCAATCTCTCCCATACCTCTCGGGAGATCAAATTAGAGCCGTTGGAGATAGAAGAGGTATAAAAGAAAGAGTTAGGGCATTTTCAAAGCCCTGGATACTGGCGGGATCAACTTTCTCCATTATCGGCTGCTCTCAACTTTCTTCCACTTGCTCACTGAACAAGAAGAAGAAGCTGAGAGAAGAAGATAGCTCCTCCACCTGAAGGAGAAAGGTGATCTTCCTTCCTTCAAATGAAGAGGAAGATCAGATTGTAGCAACCAGCAACATCATCAGCTACAAGGAAGCACCATTTGTGCAGAAACTACAGAGGACATCTTCTGCTGTCTACTGTAGTAAGACTTATTCAATCTTTTATTATATGGCTTTTTGCCTGAGCCTGTAGGGCATTTGTCTGAGGTTGTAGGGTTGTTTAGCCTGAGTATTGTAGGGTTGTTTAGCCTGAGCTGTAAGTCTTATTGCCTGAGGTAGGACTAGGAGGTGGTCTGAGTGTAGGAGGTGGATTCCTATGAGTTTTTAGGGCTGATGTGCCTGAGGTAGGAGCTGGTAATAGTTCTGAGTAGTAGGGACTTGTGTCCTGAGGTAGGATCATCTTTGGAGAAGTTCTGAGGAACTTGTGTTGTAAGCTCTTGGAGCTGAGTTTGGTGGAGTTGGCCATGTCTAACACAGTGTTAGAAGGGTGAAGGGGGAAAGTGGACTACCCATAGACACACTGTCTTGGGGAACCACTATAAATGATTGTGTGCTTTCTGTGTGTTTGATCATTTGCTTGCTCTAAACCAGAAATCAGATAGACTAATCAAAAGAAATTCAAAAGACCTATTCACCCCCCCCCCCCCCCCTCTAGGTGAATTAGTTAGCATACCTATATTCTTTCAAGTGGTATCAAAGCTAGGTTGGTCAAAAAGGACTTAACAGTCTGACCAGTTCCTAAATAGGTATTGCTGATTCAAAATCAAATGGCCTCCAGTGGAATGAAGAAGGAGTTGGGGTCAATGAAGTTGCCCATATGCTCAAAAGAAAACTTTGGCATATGGAAGCAAAGGGTGAGGTTGTTCATGGAAGCCTCAGACCCAAGGATCTATGCAACAGTAAAAAATGGTCCTTACACATTTGAGAAAGCCTCCACTATTGACCCCACTAGGAAAGTGCTGAAGGTATTTAATAAGCTGACCAATGATGAAATAGCACTATACACTATGGATAAAAGGGCTCAGAACATAGTTGTTAATGCAATTGATGACACCACATTTCAGAACTTGGTACACTGCCCAACTGCCAAGGAAATGTGGGACACATTGATTGTATATATGGAAGGAACTGCTAAAGTGAGGGATGATAGAAAGTCACTCCTCAATCAGGAGTATGAAGCCTTCAGGCAGCAGAGCCAGGAGAACATCTCCTTGTGCTATGAAAGGTTCTTTAGGATTGTAAATGAACTAAGAACCTATGAGAGAGTGTTCACTGATTATGAGCTGAATGACAAGTTCCTTAGATCTCTAACTAGGGTTTGGGACACAAAATTTTGTGCAATCAGGGAAGGGGCAAGGCTAGGTGAAACCCCTACCCATACACTGTTTGGCAAACTTCTCTCATATGAGATGCAGCTGACTGCCAGGAAGGAGGAGGACACTTCCTCCAAGGCCCACTCAAAGGAGAGAACAATAGTTCTCAAAGCTGATAGCTCAAAGAAGAGCAAGAGTAGGCTGCAGTCACCTCCAAGAAGGATGGAGGAGTCGGAGATTTCTGAGAGCTGCTCTCCAGAATGCTCTTCTTCTGATGAAGAGTTTGCTGCCTTCTCAAGGCAGTTCAAGAAGATGATGAGGAGGAATAAATGGAATAAATGGAAGAGCAAGCCATCCTCCTCCTCATCACACTCCAAGAAGGATCACTTCAGATCTGAGAAGCAGCACCCCAAGGGGGACAGGGATGATTCCAAAACCAGTAAACATGCTTCAGCTAATATTGTTTGATATTGCTACAGGAAGCCTGGGCATGTAATTGTTGACTGCCCAGTCAAAAGGAAAGAAAGAGGTGAAAAGAAGCCTCATCACAAGAAGGAGAGGAAGGGAGAAAAATCCCTTCTAGCCAAGAAAAGCAAAAGCTGGAGTGAATCTGAATCTTCATCTTCAGATTCAGATGAAGAAGAGAAAGCCTACAGAGGGCCGTTTGCTGCACAGGAAGAAGAAGACTATCCTGCTGCCAGAATTGGAATCAGGGCCCCTCTATCACACTCAGATAGTGATTCAGAGGAGGAGGAAGAACACAATGATCAGCGAGGCCTCATGTCCATCACTGATGAAGAGGACAGTCAGAATAATTCAGAACATGGGCAGGTACTACTTCTCACCATATCCTCTACTGATTATGAGACTGGTCCAGATTCTGTTACACCTTCATCAATTGATGAAAGTGACTCTGAATCTAAGGTTGATGTCAATCAATTGATTGACAAATATGATGTCTTGGTTGTTGCTCTGAAAGAGAGCAAGAAGCTTGCCAAGAGACAAGCCCAGGAAATTGCTTCCCTTAAGATGACTGAAAAAGACTGCTCTGGATCTCCCTCCCTGGTGGCCCAGATGAGTAGGCAGATAAGTCATTTAAAGGGTATGACAATTGTACATTTGAGCACTATTTCCTTGAAGAACAAGGTCATCAAGGACCTTGAGGTGAAGTTGGTGAAAGAGAAGAGCCTGGTGGCTCAATTCTCCAAGCTCAAATCAGTGCTTCCCATTATTGACACCTTCTCCTCTCAAACCAATAGGAGAGGATTAGGATTCAATAAGATGGAAGTAGGAGAAGGGAGTGGAGGAAAGAGCAAGGAGAAGGCTAAGACTCAAACCACCTTTCAAAAGGTGGTACTTCCTTCCAACAGGTATGACCATGAAAGCATTTATGGTCACTGGAAGAATGGAAGTTCCTATAGGAAGGAAAATACTCCTTCCCATATTGAAAGAAAGGGCATGGGACTGAGCGCTATGAAAGCTCCCCATGAGGAAATCCAAATGGCCCAATCTGGACCATTTGTGTTTGCTGCCTCTGCACCTTCAGTCAAGAATAAGGAAGCGAGTTCTTCCAAATCAGATTCAGCAAAAAGCAAGACTGCTGTAAAATCAGTTGACATGGCCTGCTGATCAGTGTCTGATTCCATCAGATCTTGCATGGCTGCCAAGCCAAAGCAGGCTGATGCCATCAGGATAAATAGCAGCAAGACAGTCCATAGATTGTCCTTCAGTCAGATTATTGCTGAAAGAAATAGGAAGAATGTTGCTGTATCTCCAGCTGAACATGTACACAGTGCTTTACCAATTCAGAAAAATGTTCAAAAGAGAAGATACAACATTCATGATTGCTGGTGCTGTGGCAAGGTGGGACACTTTGCCATAGATTGTTGGTACAATCCCAATGTACCTAATGCAAAGAAGATCTTTCCTGCTAGGAGAGTAGCAAGTGTGAGTTTATCTCATCAAACTAATAGGCACCTAGGACCCCAAGCTTCTTGGGCTCCTAAGGATAACTAAATCTCTTTTTGCATGTTAGTTTAAGTACCAGCCTCAACCAAATATGGTACTTGGACAGTGGGTGCTCAAGGCACATGACAGGAACTAGGAGTCTTCTACAGAATTACACATCTGTGAAGAATGGACCCAAAGTTATATTTGGGGGAGCTGAAAAAGGAGTCACCTATGGTATGATCTCCAATGGCATAGTTACAATCACAAGGCTAGCTTATGTTGAAGGGTTGCAACACAACTTAGTAAGCATAAGTCAACTATGTGACTTAGGCTATGTCATTGAATTCCACAATGACAAGTGCTTGATCAAAAAGTCAAATGACTTAGAGACTATTCTCTCTGGCACTAGAAGTGGGAATGTTTATTGCTTAGATTTCATTTGCAGTAATTCTCTTACATCTGTTTGTCTAGTATCTAATGAGAATGAGTCTCTTTGTGTTCAATGGCACAAGAGACTTGCTCATATTAACTACAAGACAATGTATAGACTATTCTCTAAAAATTTTGTTAGGAATAGTCCAAAGTTAAAAATGTATAAAAGATGGTCCCAGTCATGCATGCCAAATGGGTAAGCAAACTAGGGCCACCTTTAAAAGTATTGGATCCAAAGACACTGAAAGATGTCTTTATCTCTTACATATGGACTTGTTTGGTCCTTTGCCAATTCAGAGCTTAGGTGGGAAGTTGTATACTTTGGTTATTGTTGATGATCACTCAAAGTTTACATGGGTATTCTTCCTTAAGAAGAAATCTGATACTTTAAATGTCTTTATTAATCATGTCAAGGCCATTCAGAATGACTTAAAATGTGCTGTGGTCAGGACTAGGACAGACCATGGCACAGAATTTCAATCTGTTGTCATGACAAGATTTTGTCAAGAATTTGGTATCACCCAAGAGTTCTCCTCCCCAAGGACTCCACAACAAAATGGTGTGGCTGAGAGGAGGAATAAGACCTTGATTGAAGCTGGGAGAACTTTGCTTAGTGACTCCTCACTCCCAGAATATTTCTGGGCTGAGGCAGTCAATACAGCTTGTCATGTTCTCAATAGAGCTTCCATCAATAAGGTTCATGGGATCACCCCCTATGAAATTCTGAAAGGCAAACAACCTACAATTTCATATTTTAGAATCTTTGGCTCTAAATGCTACATTCTAAATAATGAAAAATCCCAATTAACAAAGTTTGCATAGAAATGCAATGTAGGTGTTCTTGTTGGATATAGCTCACATAGAAGAGCCTATAGAGTATATAACAAGAAAACTCATGTTGTAGAGGAGTCTATGCATGTTGCTTTTGATGAGACTAGCCTAATATATAAAGGCTGGTCTAGATCTTCTGTTTTGACAGGAAATGAACAGAAATTGGAAAGGATGTCTATACAAGACACTCCTAGTTGCAGCAAGATTGTCTCTGATGCTGACATCACTGAAGAGGTAGAAGTCAACCTTGATGAAGAAACTAATGAACCTACAGAAACAACACAGCAAACTGAGAACAGAATGATTGTTGCTACCAGACATCTAAGGGATCATCTCATAGAGCAGATAATAGGTCATGTTCAGCAAGGTGTGACAACTAGGAGCAGGGCTCATAATGAGGCCTTGTTCCTCAGTTTTCTGTCACAAGTAGAGCCTAAAAAGTTTGAAGAGGCCAACTTGGATCCATTCTGGATTCAGGCTATGCAGGAAGAGCTTTTGCAGTTAAAAAGATGCAAAGTATGGAAGTTGGTGCCAAGACCAGAAGGACACAACATCATTGGCACCAAATGGATCTTCAGAAATAAGTTGGATGAAAATGGGACAATCATCAAGAATAAAGCAAGGCTGGTTGCTAAAGGGTATAGGCAAGAGGAAGGAATAGACTTTGACCAAACCTTTGCCCCAGTTGCAAGGTTGGAGGCCATAAGACTATTCCTTGCATATGATGCTCACAAGGACTTCAAAGTCTACCAAATGGATGTCACATCAGCATTCCTGAATGGAAATTTGAAAGAGGAAGTATATGTAGAGCAGCCATCATGTTTTTTTCATCCTACCCTTAAATCTCATGTTTATTTTCTTAGGAAAGCCCTTTATGGTCTCAAGAAAGCTCCAAGAACTTGGTATGAGACATTGTCTAGCTGTCTCCTGAAGAACAAGTTCATGAGGGGAAAGATTGATAGCATATTGTTTCTTATGGAAATAAGGGGCAAGTGTCTCTTAGTCCAAATCTATGTTGATGACATAATTTTTGGGTCTACTGATGACAACCTTTGCAAGAGATTTGTTAATCTAATGCAGGGGGGTTTGAGATGAGTAGTAAGGGTGAGCTCAAATATTTCCTTGGGCTCCAAGTGAAACAGTCTGATGATGGAATCTTCATCTCCCAGACCAAGTACACCAAGGAGCTCATCAAGAAATTTGGGATGGAGTCAGCCTCCACCATGAGAATACCCATGGGATCTAATATATCATTAGACAAGGATGAAAAGGGGAAGGCCTTTGATGAATCCATGTACAGATGTATCATTGGATCATTGTTGTATTTAACTACTAGTAGACCAGACATTTTGTATTCTACATATGTTTGTGCTAGGTATCTGGCCTGTCCTAAGGAATCTCACTACACCTCTGTGAAGAGGATCTTGAGATATCTCAAGGGAAACCTAAATCTTGGCCTTTGGTACCCTCGGAACAATGATTTGAACTAATAGGCTATTCAGATGCAGATTTTGCAGGATGCAAAGAGGACAGGAAAAGCATAAGTGGCACCTGTAAATTCCTAGGGAAGAGGCTGGTCTCATGGAGCAGCAAAAAGCAACCAGTGTGGCAATATCCACAGCTGAGTCAGAATACATTGCAGCAGGTAGCTATTGTTCTCAAATTCTGTGGATCCAACATCAGTTGGAAGATTACAACATCAAGGTAAGACAATCTCCCCTGCTGTGTGACTCATCCAGTGTAATTTCTATTGCTAAAAATCCGATTTCCCATAGCAGGACCAAGCATATAGAAATTAGGTATCATTTTATTAGAGAGCATGTAGATTGTGAAGAAATCAAACTTGAATGTGTCCCTACAGACAATCAAGTAGCTGATATCTTCACAAAGCCACTGGATGAAGCCAAGTTTAATTCTTTTAAAATTGACTTAGGCATGTTGAATTTAGAATGAGCTCCATATTATATATGTTGTCATCTGTTCAAATTATCATGATATGATTAAGTAGAATCTGGATTAACCATCTTCACAATGGTATAATCAACTGATAGGGTATGGTATAATCTCCCTAGATTATTTATTGGAGGATAAGTTTAAAATGATAAGCAGAATCAGAAACATCTGGATCAGCTGATCTTATAGTTTTCTTCAAACCAGCAGAACAAATCTGGGTTCGACGAACTCTTTCCTGAGTTCGACGAACGTCGAGCTCTGAGTTCGATGAACTCAGCTTTGAGTTTGACGAACTCTGCCCTAGGTTGAAATATTAGATGAAACGTCTCAGCCGATCCATGATAATTAGTTTTTATTCATCATTTTTAGGTTAGTTTAGTATAAATTTTCCTAGTTTCAATTATTTTTTCTTTGCATTTTATGTTTGTTAAGTTTTAATGTTGTTATTTTATGTTTTATGTTGTTATTTTATGTTTGTTAAGTTTTAATCTCTTTTGTTTTATAATTTTGTTATTTTATGTTTTTATTGTTTTATTTTAATCTCTTAACTAATTTTGTTTTTTATGTTGTAGGATGTACCATGCAACCCTCCTCCTTGGTGTAGCCCAAGCAGCCCGAGCTCCCTCCACTTGATGCAGCCTTCCACTTGAAGCAGCCCGAGCCTCCCCAAGCAAGCAGCCCGAGCTCAAGCCAAATCATCTCAACTCCATCGTGCAGCCCGAGACCAAGCATCCCCTCCATTTGCACATGACCGAACCACTCTCTCTCTCTCCCCCTTCTTAATGGTCATCCCCATTTAAGTCTCATGCATGAACCCCTCTCTCTCTTATTTTTCTTTTTTTTTGTTTCTTTTAAATAACATGCATGCATGAGCCTCTCCCTCTCTCTTCCCATTAAATAAATGCATGCATTTTCCCATGCATGTGGCCGGCCACCACTTGGCCTCCCTCTTCTCTTGTTAATTCTAGAACCTTCCCCTTTACCTATAAATAGATCCCACATCTCATGCTTTGGAGGAAGATTTGGAAGAGAGCAAGAGAGTTCTAGTTTCATGTTTTTCCTTTCTATGTTGTACTTTTATGTTCTTTCTCCTTCAAGTTTGAACTTTATTTCTAGATAATTTCATCTTTGCTTTAAGTTTTGTTCAAGTTTTATTGTACTCCTCTTTTATCAATCAATGAAAATACAAGCTTTATTTTCCATCGTTGTCTCAATTTCTATAATGCGTAGCTAATTTCTTTTTTTTGTGTTCGATCGCGATGAACTTTGCAATGAAATAATATCTTTATTTTATGTTGGCATTTGTACTTTTTATTCGATCTGACCTTGATTTATTTCGTATCGACTCCGTATTGCTAGTATACGGTAGTAGATTCCGATCTCATATTCGAGTAGACGACAGGCTCGTGAATGTGAAAGATCACTCAAGGAAGGAAGGAGTTGAACACAACCCTAGAGATAGGACGACGTAAATCCTCCGGATTGGAGTCAAATCCAATAGTGCGGGTCACTTTGATAATGCGACTTTAGGCCTTTTTGATTCGCAAAGAGATTTCGGTCAAAACGTCTCGAAGTTAGGAGACTTATTGCTCTAGCGAGAATATTTCTTAGTTTCGGATCCGTCACGGTCTTTATAAATTTGCAAATGTTAAACTAAATTTCTCCGCTATTTTATTTCAAAGTGAATCGTCGATCGAGCACTCTTTTTCAATAGTTTATTTCTCTTTTAATTAAGTTAGTTTATTTTTATTTTCCAAAAACCCAATCAATCGTTCGGTGGGATAATAGTTGATGCGTGAGTAATAGTAGTTGTCTGCCCCGAGTTTTTATACAACCTTGATATTTTTATATCCTATGCTATATTTCGATAGGTACACTTGCCTTAATCGAGTATAGATTGGAGAACACAAATTTCTCTATCAATCCGCTGACTCGTCTAGGTTATCACTTAGACCTACTAAATAAATAGTCGTATATGTTAAATGACTCTTCATATTCACTTGCGCCGCTACAACCGACTTTTCGACTCAACACACCCTTCGTCCCAGCGGTCTTCTCTTCGACTAAGATGGCGCCCAAAGTAGTGAAGGAGTTGCTAGAAGGATGCGAACTTGTGAGGGATGGGTTTCTCCATGCCTCACCAGAGATCTTAAGTGTCATCTCCCTCATTTCTGGAGCTGGACTAGAGTTCTTGTTATCTGAACCCTCTCAGATATTGAAGCATGAGGTGCTGGAATTTTATGCAAATGCCAAACAATCTTCTTCCAAGAAGGGCATATCTTCTAAGATTGGAGATATAAGGGTGAAGTTGTCCCCTAAGAGACTAGAAAAGGTACTTGAAAGTATCTAGTTGCGGCCTAAATCACCTAGAGGGGGGTGAATAGGTGGATTTTATGTCTTTACGCGGAATTAAAAATATAGCACAGAAAAGCACACAATAAAGCACAGCACAGACACAAGGATTTTATAGAGGTTCCCCGATGTGGGTACTCCTCTTTCCCGCCTCGCCTATCTAGCTCTTCGAGGCTAGATTCGGCTACTTCACCAAACTCAGATTAAAATAATCTTACACCTCGGAGTAAGAACTCCTACAACTCGGAGTGCACCACTCCTACAACTCGGAGTAACAACAACTCCTACAACTCAATCCTTAACCAAGGATCTACACAACACTCGGAAGCAAGCTTCCTACAAAGTTTATAAAATTGTTTATTACAACACAACGTAGATTGGAAACAATCTTCTTAAACTTCAGATGAAGTTCTTCTTCAGATCTTGAGAAATAGATTTCTTCTTCTTAGCAGAGAACTTCAGTCCTTTGTGAATGAAGAATGAAGAAATCTTGAAAACGATTTGAAGCTAGATCTGAGAACTTGAATCGACTTGATCAACAGAAGATGAGAGCTAATCGGATCTTGATCTTGTCGATTGAATCTTTAGAAGACGAAACAAGAATCGCTGGCTTTGTCGGAGACGAAACACTTGCGTGAGAACAGTCGGCCGTCAGAAGTAATTTGCGATTTCTTTTTCAATTCTCGATTAGGGTTATCTGGAAATAATCCTAAGGTATTTATAGAGTCTTCTTCCAACGGTCATATGCGCGAAGTATGGATCTAATTCCACGTGTACTGTACATAGGAGAAGCCCTAGGAAACGCGCATTCAAAAACGAACCGGAAGAATTACTGCAGACCGATTCGGTTAAATGGTATAACCGAATGGCAATAACCGAATCGAATTCGGTTAAATGATATAACCGAATTGCAATAACCGAATTCGGTTATTCTAATTCTTCAAGGAAATTTCGAACTATGATTCACCGAATTCGATTATATCCATCCCAACTATATAGTCGAATTCGACTATATGTTTCTGAATGATATAACCGAATTTTACTTGGGAAAAAATCCCTTTCTATGAAAAGTCCACCATCAGCTCCAGTCCTCCTTCTCTTGCACTTAGGAAATGAGGTACATCACAATAGAGAGATCTCACATGAGCCAACACTTTGGTCTATACAATGAGGGATTACATTGCACAAGCCTGTGTTTGACGACTCATTGAAACCTGACATTGGTTTGTACCTAGAGTGGAATGACCTGTCACAACACAGCTAAAGTGCATAATCAAATACAATTACAATTCATCCTAGTTTGAAGGGGACTTCTTCAAATCAGGGCTATTGTGGATACAATACCCAACAGTACTGCACCTACCTAGAGTGGAAGAAGAGGAGGTGTCAGATTCTGACAAGGAGCTAGCCCTGAGATGGTGTGAGTACAGTGATTCCCAGACTTCATCTCTGAAGAAGAAATTCTTCAACCAAAAGGGGAAGCTGTTATGTGACATTGTAGGAAAAATTCTTCTATGCAAACCAGGCTCTCATGACTCCATTTCCCAACTAATGTTTGAGCTGGTTACCAGGATCATCATGAATAAAAGCACTAGGTGGGGAGATGTTCTTTATCATAGAGTAAAGGAATGTCTACAGGCCCCCCAACTTAGGTTGAATCCTATCAATCTACCTACTGAAGGCATATCCAGACCACTTCTCCTCCATCAAAGGTGTTAACATCCACTACTTGAAGAGATTGGATATCAAGACATTGGATAGGTCAACAAGGGTCCTCCCCATGAGCCAACCCTCTATGGTGGCTGAGATGAAGGAGAAGAAGAAAGCAAGAAAGAGTGAAGAAGGAGGTGCTGAGACCTCCAGGAAGGATGAGGAACCCCAAGGAGGAGTTGAATCCACTTATGCACCAACTCAGATTAATACTGATCCAGCTGTTCCTCAAGCTGAAGATGAACTACTGAATTCACCTATCCATGGTAAATTAGGATCTCAGTTAGGCTTCTCCCCTCTAACATTAGCCTAGGTGTCCAACTAACTCATCCATCATTTTTCAGGTTTCCCTCGACAGAATTCTCCACATATGGATGCCCGGAGTGAGGGGGAGCATAGCTCTCACTTTGGAGGAGGTGATGGTGGTGCTAGTGAGGGGGAGCACAACCCAGATGATGAAAGAGCCAAAGTTTAGGATGATGAAGAGATCATCAGGGTTGATAACTCCATGGAAATTCTACCTTCATCTGAAGGTGTGCCCAGAAAAGAACCTGTAAAGGAGAAGGGCATCAATGGAGCTGAAGAAGTGGTGGAGAAAGAAGTGGCCCAGGAAAGGCCAGCAGCTGTGCTGGACACATCTGACCTGCTAAACTCAATACAATCCATCATTAAGGGTCAGATGTTGTCTGTGAAAGACCTTGTTGCTGAAAAAGGTCCTCAATGCCACTGCTCAAATAAAGGATGAGTTAAATGCTATAAGAGATGCATTAACTCAGCAGATCCAAGCTAGTGAGCAGAGAATGGAATCAAGGGTGGCTGCAGTAAGGACTGAACTGAATACCCAGATTAATAGTGTCTCGACTGACTCTGCTCATATCCTCCAGCATGACTAAGTGGTTTGAAATGGCAGAAAGAACTGTTGCTGCTCAGCACACAATTCTGAAGCAAATTGCAGACCATCAAGGGGACTCCACAAAGGACATCACCTATGTAAAGAATCATCTTTACAAAAATCAAAATGTCTAGGAGAAAGCAGTTGCCAGGATGGCACAAGTGGTCAACACATCAGGCAGTAATGTCATGTCCCACATTGACAGGGCAAAGGAAAACATTCTGGAGGATGTGCACAACACTTTTCAAACTCTCTCCCAATCCATTATGAATCAACACTCTGAGATTGAGAAAAAGATATTTGAAGAAGGCAAAAAGGGGGAGGAAAAGATTGCCAAGCTAAGTGCTAAACTGAAAGCAGCCCATAGAAGGCTAAATACCAACATGGACAATGCCCACCAGCTGCTACTCACCAAGCAGGAAGCAGCCTACAAGCAAGTGGTGGAAGAAGTCAAGAATGCATCAAATGCAGTCCAAAAAATCTTCTAACTGTGGTTAAGAAGGTAAATGATGATCATAGGGCCACAAGTCTGAAGGTGCTACAAGGAACAAGGATTGCCCTAAATCTTCCTGTACTGAACCCAGAAAGAGCTGAAGATTTTGATTTTCAAAATCAATCTGAATAGATTCAAGATGAGGAAGAAGCAAAGAGGAGAAGGAGAGAGGGCATTCAAACTGCTGAAGAGTATATGGCCCAGAAGAGGATGGAGAGATTAGATGATCCTCTCCATGAGGATGACAATCTATAGCTGGACACAATTGTTGTCAACACCTGGGTCAGCCATGGCAATCCACTCAAGGAAATTGACCATGTTTACTCATCTATTGAATGGATCAAACACCTAGAGAGGGAATCTCTAAGGGAAAGGACTCTCAAAGAAAATATGGTAAGAAGGGAAACTCCTATAAGGATTCCCCCAAGATATCTTCCCAAGCCATTTCTATATTTCAAAGAGAAGGAAAAGATGAAGGCTGCTGCAGATGCTAGGAAAAGGAAATCTAAAGAAGAAGGAGAAAGCACTTCCCAGGGACCATCCAAGAAGACTTTACTTTTAGATGCTCCTTAAATTAATTATTGTATAAATATGACTTGAACTGATTGTACATGTCTGTTTTGAATATATGAATGAAATGTTATTCTATCTCCTGAAAATCATATTGAGTCATGTGTTGCTATGTCATGAATTGTCATAACTCCTCTTACTTAATAAATTTCTGTGATATGACATATTTTTGATTAAGTTCCTGCTTAGCATTGGCAGGTGTTTTGCCCTCTTCAAATAGGGGGAGATTGTTGGGAATATGCCCTCAAATCCCCTTGATTTGAAGAGGGGTAATCATGCAATGCTAAGTACAAGATGTATTTGATAAAGATTTGTTTTTGTAAGTTAAACATGCTAAGGTGACTCAAGAGGAAGGGTCATTCATGACCTAAGGTCAGGAGAAATCATCTCCTGAGAAATTGAAGATTTGTCTCAGCTGAACAGCTGAGACGAAAGGTCTGAACCACTGAGAAGAAAGGTCAGAACCGCTGAGACGAGGAGCCGTCTCAGAGGATCCGCTGAGATGAAGGCTTCTCAACTGACAGTTAGTCGAACGCTGAGAATCAGCGTGTTCGTCGAATGGTGAAGGCAGTTAGTCGAACGAAGAAGGAATTTAGTCGATCGGCCGTCTGTGAAGGCTTCTGGGAATGCTGGGGTGCAGATAGAAGAATGAAGCGCGTTAGTCAATCGAAGAATTCAGCGCATTAGTCAAACAAAGAAAACAATTAGTCGAACGCAGAATGAAGCGTGTTAGTCGATCAAAGAATACAGCGCATTAGTCGAACGCAGAATGAAGTGTGTTAGTTGATCGAAGAATACAGTGTGTTAGTCAAACGATGAAAGAAGTTCGTCGAACGCAGTTCTTCCCTGTAAATCGATAGTGTGGCGGGACTGCTTTCGACGCAAGTTGCAGAAAAGCTACAGGGGACCACCAATCTCTCCCATACCTCTCGGAGATCAAATTTGAGTCGTTGGAGATAGAAGAGGTATAAAAGAAGGAGTTAGGGCATTTTCAAAGCCCCGGTTACTGGAGGAATCAACTTTCTCCATTGTCGGCTGCTATCAACTTTCTTCCACTAGCTCACTGAACAAGAAGAAGAAGCTGAGAGAAGGAGATAGCTCCTCCACCTGAAGGAGCAAGGCGATCTTCCTTCCTTCAACTGAAGAGGAAGATCAGATTGTAGTAGTCAGCAACATCATCAGCTACAAGGAAGCACCATTTGTGCATAAACTACAGAGGAAATCTTCTGCTGTCTACTGTGGTAAGACTTATTCAATCTTTTATTGTAAGGCTTTTTGCCTGAGTCTGTAGGGCATTTTCCTGAGGTTGTAGGGCTGGTTAGCCTGAGTATTGTAGGGCTGTTTAGCCTGAGATGTAAGGCTTATTGCCTGAGGTAGGACCAGGAGGTGGTCTGAGTGTAGGAGGTGGATTCCTCTGAGTTTGTAGGGCTGTTGTGCCTAAGGTAGGAGCTGGTAATAGTTCTGAGTAGTGGGGACTTGTGTCCTAAGGTAGGATCATCTTTAATCTAAAAAGTTCTGAGGAACTTGTGTTGTAAGCTCTTGGAGATGAGTTTGGAGGAGTTGGCCCTGTCTAAAACACTGTTAGAAGGGTGAAGGGGGAAAGTGGACTACCCATAGACACACTGTCTTGGGGAACCACTATAAATGGTTGTGTGTTTTCTGTGTGTTTGATCATTTGCTTGCTCTAAACCAGAAATCAGATAGACTAATCAAAAGAAATTCAAAAGACCTATTCACCCCCCCCCCCCCCCCCCCCCCCCCCCCCCCCCCCCCCTCTAGGCGAATTAGTTAGCATACCTATATTCTTTCAGTTGCTTTATGGTTCTGAGTGTTGGGCAGTGAATTATGTACATGAGCAAAAAATGGGAGTTGCTGAGATGAGAGTGCTTAGGTGGATATGTGGACACACGAGACTGGATAAAATTAGGAATGAATGTATCCGGGATAAGACAGAAGTGGCACTAATTGCAGAGAAGATGTGAGAAGCTCGACTAAGATGGTTTGGACACGTACAAAGGAGACCATTAGAGGCACCCGTTAGGCGTTGTGAGAGTTTAGTCACTATGCATGTTAAACGGGGAGGGGTAGACCAATAAAGTCTTGGAATGAGACTATAAGGAAAGAAATAATGTACTTAGGCATTAGTGAGATTTTGACTAAAAATAGGGCACAATGGAGACAAAGGATCCATATAGCTAACCCCACTATAGTGGGATAAAGGCTTGATTGTTGGTGTTGTTCTTGTTTTTGTAATAACACAAGAGGACCAAGGAAGCCCTAACTTCGTTTTGTGATGTGGATGTTGAATGCGATTTGATGGCCGTGATATTGTTTTGATTTGGATATACTATTCCATTGGAAATATAATGGCCCAGAAGTTCAATTTCAGTTTGTAAGAAAAAACATTTTGACAATTTTATATATAAAATGTTCTGAGATAAAATTGTCAAAACTATTTTTAAAAATGTAATGGTCCATTTCTTTAAATGCAAGGTAAGGTTTGCCTACATTTCAACCTTGTGGTGGGACCCTTCCCTGGACCCTCGCAACGTGGGAATGCTTTGTGCACAGGGATGCCTTTTTTTTAATGGTCCATTTATGATGAACTGTAAATTAAAATATCATTAAAGGAAACAACTATGAAATTTTGTAAGTATGTCCTAAAAATCGTATTCATTAACACCTGAAAAGTCAAGGGAGTGTTCGTAAGCCCGAAGGACATCACGGTAAATTCATAATGGTTGTGGTGTGTGTGGAAGGCTTTCTTATGAACTTCTTGTTTGGCCCTTCTAATCTGATGATATTGGATCTTAAGTCTAATTTTGTGAAAAACCTGGCTTGGCCGAGTTTATCTAATAACTCATCTATGGCTGTGATAGGAAATCTATTCTTAATGGTTAGTTCTTTTTAAATTCCTATAATCCACACAGAAGTGCCAGGCGCCATCTTTTTTTAACCCGAATGATGGGAAAACTAAAACTCAAAGTGCTGGGTTGTATATGGCCTGATTGTAGCATATCCGGTGCTAACCGTTCTATTTTATTTTTTTGATAATGTGGATTGTATGATTTTACGTTGGCTGGTGTGGAGTTTGGATATAATGAAATGGTATGATCAATTGTGCGTGCAGGTTGTAATAAGGGATTTTACGAGAATAGATGGTGGAATTGTTTTAATAATTCTTGAAATTGTGGGGCAAGCTTGGTGCTTAAATCAGATGCAAAAATCCTGCAGATATCGGGTAATGGAACAATGTTAGTAATTACAAAGCACATCACCGAGGCTTGTAAAGACATCAATCTGGAAACCTGCATTGATGAAACCTAATCATTTGGCACATAATTATGTCTAACAAGCGTGATGGATCCCTGATCACTAATATAAGACATGGTTAGGTTTGAGTAATCGGTGGTTACTAGACCTAGTGCTTGGTGTCGTTACTAGAGTTAGGCTCCGTTTGGGGGGGACTTATTTTTAGTCCTGGGCAAAAGGACCAGGCCCATCAGGCCGGCCTGGCCCGGCCCGGTAAAAGACCGAAAGGCCCGGGCATGGAAAAGCCCGATCCAGGCCCGGGCCTGGAAAAGCCTGATCCATGTTGGAGTTTCTGAGGTGATCTCAAAGAAATCAACGGTTAGTCTTGCTGCCAACGCAATATGAGCCTATAGGGTCGCACATAAAAGCGTTTGGAGAAATTGGAGAAAGGATTGTGTTGGCCTTACTCATATTGGATATGAGTGGAGGACCAATCCTGTGACTGCTTAGAATTAAGTTGAGAATGTCTCAGCGGGAAATCGTTTAAAGGGTTTAAACGAATGGATTTATACTAGACAAATTCGGCTGAAGGGTATAACCGAATTTATACATATAGTCGAATTCGGTTATTATGAATAGTCGAATTCGGTTATTGTCATTAGTCGAATTCGGTTATAGTGTATAGTCGAATTCGGCTATTGAGTTTATTGGAAAATTCGGTTATTGTGATTAGCTGAATTCGGTTATAGTGTATAGCCAAATTTGGCTATTCTGTATAGTCGAATTTGAATAGTCGAATTCGGCGAAATGGTTTTGCCGAATGTGAGTCGAATTCGGTTAATTGGATTAGTCGAATTCGGTTAATTGGATTAGTCGAATTCGGCGAATGTAAATCTGGACAGAAATGTTCTGTTTTTCCTTTGGTCTGCGGATAGTCTATTTTATGCCTTGCGTATACAAGGATGCGATTAGGTCTTCGTAAGATATGATTTTACAGAAGTCCTTTTGCGATCTTTTGGACGAACGGCAGCCCGGAAGTGTTCCGCCCGAAGGCCTTCTTCCGTCCGCAGATCTCCTTTCGTCGCCGCTAGTCGCCGCCGTCGATCGCCGCCGCCTCTGTTGTTGGAGTTACCATTGTGATCTAGAAGTGGTCAAACATGTAATGTCACTGCCAACGCGATATGAGCCTGCAGGGTCGCACATAAGAGCATGTGGAGAAGTTGGTAGATTGACTGTGTTGGTAAATGTTACCAATCACCATATATAGAATGGGGAAATCCAGCAGTTGCTGCTGTTTGAATTCGTCGGGTTTACACGGATAGAATTCGTCGGATTCGTCGGGATTCGTCGGATTGTCCCGTGAACACTCGACGAATTATGACAGAGACCCTTCAGTCGGCAAAATGTTGTCGTCTGTCTGGATTCGTCGGGATTCGTCGGGTTGTCCCGTGAAGACTCGACGAATTGTTACAGAGATCATTTTCTCGGCAAATGTTGTCGTCTGATCTGATTCGTCGGATTCGTCGGATTGTCCCGTGAAATCTCGACGAATGATGTTCCGTGGAATTCCGACGAATTGTAACAGAAGCCCCTATTCTGCTGTGTGGTCTGCGGATAGCGATTCTTCTAGAAGTTGTTTATCCTTTGGGTATAAATAGGACTTCTTTTAGGGTTCTCATAACTTATGAAATCAAAAGCCGACGGAAGTGTTCCGTTCTCGCCCGAACCCTAGACGGAAGTGTTCCGCCGCCCTGAATCGCCTCCGCTGACCTCCTCTCCGGCGATCGTCGTCGTGTGTGTTCTTCCTGGAGCGAACCTAGCAGTTCGTGGAAGTGCAAAGGTGCAGTCGTTCTTCTCCCGGCTCGTGTGGATCACTGTAGAGACGTAGACATTATTCTACGTGAGGACTCGCATAGCCGACGACAGGAATCAACTCGTGGAGCATCTAGGTTGGATTTGATCCAATCCCGCCAAGGTAATTTCATACCTAGCATTTTCTTAACTTCTTGATTCAACATTCATGGCCGATCAAAGTCTTTTTGGGTTGTTTCTCTTCATTTCCGCTGCGCCTACATTTGATGTATGGTTCTAGAAAAACCCAACATCTGCATCGGACCTAGCAATCTGTGAGGACGTTGAGAGCTTCCTTCTCCGACCTAGTTCTTGTGCGACAAGAAGCTAGGGTTCTCCATCGCTTGTGTGGATCTCTATAGAGGAGCCGATACATTTCGGTTCTTGGAACTCAGATTTCAGATTTCTCATTGGAGCACCTTGGTTGAGTGTTGACTCAATCCCGCAAAGGTATATCGTATTTAGATTTGCTTTATCTCTTGAATCATGTAAAATCGCAAGATCCGTTAATCTCTTTTGGGTTGTTCTTGTTATTTCCGCTGCGCATATTTGATATGTCATCCCTTATGAAGGGGTATAGAAAACCCAACAGTGGTATCAAAGCTAGGTTGCGGTCAAGTGCGTGTAAATTGGGACATTTAGAAGTGTTCTAAATGCCATAATTTCTTCTTGGAATATCACATTTGATGTGATTTTTGTGCGGTTTATGGTGGTGGAATTTCAAAATTTGGTCGGGGCTCTGCCCCGCACCCCGCAAGGGCTCTGCCCCTTGACCCCGCTCGCTGATCGGTCAGCGAGACCCCCGCCAGGGGCGCGGCCCCTTGGAACCCCGCCAGGAACGCATGTGATTGCGTTGCGATTTTCATGTTTCAGAGGTTGTTTCTCCTCTGCAGTAACCATCCCTCAAAATGGTTTATGAAACCAAATGTTTAGATTATTGAATCTGACATGAGAGACGAGCTTGTCTACTGCACAAGTGGAGTTGTTGTTCATATGTCCAATGCATGTAAATCTGGAGATTTAGATGTGTTCTAAAGGCTCAGATTTAGCCCTGTTTGTCAAAGTGTTGATAGACTGTTTTTGTGCACATCTGGGATGCATCTGGAATATGAATGTTGTTTTTATTTTCTGAAATGTTCACGTTGATTAAATGTTAATCACGATGAAACATTCATCAATCAAAAGATAAAATCCCTTATCCAATATTAATTATACGGATGCCTTCCGATGGATGACACTCTTCCTGCCTCGATCGATGAAGTGTGGGCTTGCCAAAGCAAGGTGCATTAATCTATCTTGGTAAGGGTGCGAGCGGATAATTGTGATATCCCGTTGTCGACATCGGGTCTAACTTAACTAGGTGACCTCAAAGGTTGAGTGCCTAGAGCCATAGGGTTGGCATGCACCATATGATGGATGCGAATAAGGAGTTATTCATCAACCATACAAGAGTTGCATGAGGATGCAATTGGCAAGCGTTGCCTACCTAAATAACTGCATAGTGAGAGAAAAGCCAAAGCTGACTCATTGTGTTGGTGAAATACGGGTCTTGTCCACTAAGAGAGTAGCTCGCATGGACTCTCCGAATTTATAGTGAGGGCTATCAATTTGAATAAAATAGTGGGAGTATTTAATTGAAGTCCAAATTAAAATAAATTGTATTTTGAAATTTTGGTACTGATTAAATTCTGCATGAATTCTTGTAGAATTCCATGGCCAGTGGTTCACACTCCACTCTGTCCCTGAGAGCTATCCTTGAGAAGGACAAGCTAAGCGGGACGAACTATATGGACTGGTACAGGAACCTGAGAATTGTTCTTAGGCAAGAGCGAAAGCTCTACGTCTTGGAAGAAGAAGCCCCCGAGGTGCCGACCGGGAATACGTCCCGTGTTGATAAGGATGCTTATAAGAAGTATACCGACGACGCCTTAGACGTCGAGTTCCTTATGCTTGCCACCATGAACTCTGAGCTTCAGAAGCAACACGAGAACATGGGGTGCAAGGAGATTGACGAGCACCTAAAGAAAATGTTTCAAGGGCAAGCTCATCAAGAGAGGTTCGATGTCACGAAGGCAATATTTCAGTGCAAAATGGGAGCTCGAGACTCGATTGGTACTCACGTACTCAAGATGATTGGGTATATAGAGAACCTGGAGAGACTGGGTTTTCCTCTGGGTCAAGAGTTGGCCACAGATCTTATCCTGCAATCGTTGTCGGATAGTCATGAGCTGTTCGTCTTGACCAACAACATGAATGAAATAGACAAGACACTGCCCGAGCTCCTAGGCATGTTGCGAACTGCCGAGATAAACATGAAGAAGGCCAAGCCTGCTAGTCCCATATTGATGGTACATAAAGGCAAGGGTAAGGCCAAGGGCTTCAAGAAGACGAAGGTGGGACCTAAGTCACATCTTGAGCCCAAATCTTCTGCGCTGAAAAAGAAGAGCACCGTGAAGGAAGGGAAATGCCACCACTGTGGCAAGGCTAGTCATTTGAGGAGGAATTGTCCTTCGTACATTGAGGGTCTGCAGAAAATGAAGGGAGGTATGACTTCCGCTTCGAATATTTACGTTATAGAGATAAACCTTTCCGCTCCTTCATCTTGGGTATTGGATACCGGATGTGGTTCTCACATTTGTACAAATGTGTAGGAACTGAGAAGGAGAAGATTGCTGAGTAAAGGAGAGGTGGACCTGCGCGTCGACAATGGAGCAAGAGTTGCTGATGTAGCCGTAGGGGTTTACCGTCTTTCTTTGCCCAGTGGGCTTGTAATAGAACTTAATAATTGTTATTTTGTTCCGGCCATAACTAGAAACATTATATCCATTTCATGCTTAGACATGATTGGATTTTCTTTTATAATTAAGAATAATTGTTGTTCTATATTTAAGAATGATGTTTGTTATGTTGTAGCTTAATTGTTTAATGGTCTTTATGTTTTGTGTCTGGACCATCCGATCTATAATGTAGATAATAATAAAAGACTAAGAACAAATGACTCAAATCCTACATATCTCTGGCATTGTCGTTTGGGGCATATAAACGAGAAGCGCATATCCAAGCTCCATAGAGATAGACTATTGGACTCATTTGATTATGAATCATTTGAGCGATGCGAGTCTTGTTTGTTAGGCAAGATGACTAAAGCCCCTTTCACTGGTTATACTGAGAGGGCTGAGGATCTCTTGGGTGTTTTACATAGTGATGTATGCGGGCCCATGAGTTCTATGGCTAGAGGTGGGTATTTCTACTTTGTTACATTTACTGATGATTTCAGTAGATACGGATACGTGTATCTTATGAAGTGCAAATCCGAAACTTTTGAAAAGTTCAAAGAGTTTAAGAATGAAGTGGAGAACCAATTGGGTAAAAAAGGTTAAAGCACTTCGATCTGATCGAGGTGGCAAATACCTGAGTCATGAGTTCCGTGATCATCTGAAAGAGTGTGGTATTGTATCACAGCTCACTCCACCTAGGACACCGCAGCATAATGGTGTGTCTGAGAGGAGAAATCGTACTCTGTTAGACATGGTGCGGTCGATGATGAGTCATGCAGACTTGCCTGTTTCCTTTTGGGGTTTTGCTTTAGAGACTGCTGCAATGACACTAAATCGCGCTCCGACGAAAACGGTTCTAAAGACACCATATGAGATATGGACTGGGAAGCGTCCTAGTATGTCATTCATTAAAATTTGGGGATGTGAGGCATATGTACGACGTCAAATGCCTGACAAGCTAGAACCCAAATCAGATAAGTGTTCTCTGGTGGGATATCCTAAGGAAACGAAAGGATATTACTTTTACCTACCGTCTGAGGGTAAAGTGTTTGTCACTAGGACGGGTGTCTTCTTGGAGAAAGAGTTCTTGTCAAGAAAGACGCAAAAGGTAGAACTTGAAGAAGTTCAAGAACCACAAGTAGTGAATGAACCAGAATTGGATTCCGAGCCAGGACTACAAGATGTTGTAGCTAGAGAACCTGCTCAAGAGACACAAGTCCTACGTAGATCTGGTAGACCAAGATTTGAGCCTGAGAGATATGGATTTCTCTTGTCTCAAATAGTTAATGTGTTGCTTATGGATCATGATGATGAACCAGCGACCTACCAAGAGGCTATGAATGGACTGGACTCCGACAAATGGCTTGAGGCTATGAAATCTGAAATGGACTCCATGTATACAAACCAAGTTTGGAACTTGGTGGAACCACCTGAAGGGGTACGACCCATAGGGTGCAAGTGGGTCTTCAAGAAGAAGACCGACATGAATGGGAATGTACATACATTCAAAGGGCGACTGGTGGCTAAGGGTTTCAAGCAAATTCATGGTGTTGACTATGATGAGACCTTTTCCCCTATTGCCATGGTAAAGTCCATTAGGATATTGCTTGCTATTACTGCGTATTATGACTACGAGATCTGGCAGATGGATGTCAAAACGGCTTTCCTAAATGGAAACCTCCTTGAGGAAGTGTACATGACACAACCCGAGGGTTTTGTATCCCCAAATGAAGCCACTAAAATATGCAAGCTGAATAGGTCCATCTATGGATTGAAACAGGCCTCTAGAAGTTGGAATCTTCATTTTGATGAGAAGATCAAAGAGTTTGGTTTTGTCAAGAATGAAGATGAACCGTGTGTTTACAAGCGAATCAGTGGGAGCATTGTTGTCTTCCTGATATTGTATGTAGATGACATACTGCTGATCGGGAATGACATACCTACCCTGAAAGTTGTTAAGAACAACCTAGGGAACTGCTTTTCTATGAAGGACTTGGGTGAAGCGACTTACATACTCGGTATTAAGATCTATAGAGATAGATCGAAGAAGTTGCTGGGTTTGACCCAGAGTACGTACATTGAGAAGGTGTTGAAGCGGTTCAACATGCTTGAGTCCAAGAAAGGATTTTTGCCCATGTCTCATGGTGTGAATCTCTCTAAGGACCAGTGTCCAAAATCTTGTGAAGATAAGGACCGCATGAAATTGATTCCATATGCTTCGGCAATTGGGTCAATCATGTATGCAATGTTATGTACTCGACCCGATGTCTCTTTTACTTTGAGCATGACTAGCAGGTATCAGTCTGATCCCGGTGAATGTCACTGGATAGCCGTAAAGAATATCCTGAAGTACTTGAGAAGGACTAAGGATGTATTCTTGGTGTATGGTGGAGAGGAAGAGCTCGTTGTAAGTGGTTACACGGATGTCAGCTTCCAAACTGATAGGGATGATTCGAAGTCTCAGTTAGGGTTTGTGTTTTGCCTGAATGGAGGAGCTGTGAGCTGGAAGAGTTCCAAGCAAGAGACAGTCGCTGATTCTACAACTGAGGCCGAGTATATCGCTGCGGCGAATGCAGCGAAGGAGGCTGTATGTATTAGGAAATTCATCGGCGAGCTAGATGTAGTTCCTAGCATTGTTGGTCTCGTAGTTCTCTACTGTGATAACAATGGTGCAATTGCACAATCTAAGGAACCTAGATCCCATCAGCGCTCCAAGCACATACTTCGGCGGTTCCATCTTATTCGTGAGATTGTCGAACGAGGAGATGTGAACATTTGCAGAGTGTCGACTGAGGAGAATATTGCAGATCCACTGACAAAGCCTCTCGCGCAGAGAAAGCATGATGGTCATACTAGATCAGTGGGTATACGATACCTGAGTGATCAACTCTAGTGGGAGTCTTGTGGGTTGCATGTAAAATATATATTCTGTTGGTTGTTTATTATTTATTCATATGATGAATTGTGTACCAATTATTTCCTTTTACAATTAATGGCAAGTTCTTTTATTATGATATACTGTTTCTATTTGATAGAATAAAACTCATGATAAATACCCTTAGAATGTTCGCTTCCATAGGACATCAAGTACGTGACTTGAATGTGAGAGCCTATGATTTAGAAGCTTCATTCTTAAAAGGTCCCTGGTCGAGGTATCATCGTAGAAGCTAAGGGTGATGATGATACATTAAGACTAGCATGTGTGTTGACTGATGACCGGTTCTCACAGGTCATGATATTGTGATATCAAGTCATCACATGGGTACTTGTTGGTGAACAAGTTGTACTGGATAGACCCACCTTGAGACTACTTTGTGGATTGTTATATGAACGTGTCACAAGTAGGTCTCAACTGACAATGGTGTTTGTGGTCCTTTGACCTGAAGTCACAGCATTCATCAAATGAGGAAGAGCGTACTTTGATACCATCTAAAGTCTTCTCTTGAGAAAGGTTGATGATAAGGGTGATAATTGGGTATGTTACGAGTCATTTGGATGTTTGTGTGTGAGCAGAAATGAAATTTGTCCTCCTTTATGACAGGAGTTACATCCATGGGCCCCTTGATGGAATAGGACTGAGAAAATCATGGCCATGCTTGGTGGAGTCAATATGTGATATTGAGCTCACCAATTTTCAGACAGTCTATTCTGGATCAAGAAACTAGGATTGAACAATTATGAGGGTGACACGGTCCATACCTCTAGTTCTATCCGGATGTAAAGGACAAAGGGACATGACAACACTGAAACATTGGTTAAGACAGGCTTATTGAGTTATGAACTCTTATTGCTTGGGTAGCAATGATGTATTGCTAGATGTCGCTCATTGTTTGTGAGACTTTTGTTGATACTTTGGGATCAAGTGGGAGACTGTTGGAGTTTCTGAGGTAATCTCAAAGAAATCAATAGTTAGTCTTGCTGCCAACGCAATATGAGCCTATAGGGTCGCACATAAAAGCGTTTGGAGAAATTGGAGAAAGGATTGTGTTGGCCTTACTCATATTGGATATGAGTGGAGGACCAATCCTGTGACTGCTTAGAATTAAGTTGAGAATGTCTCAACGGGAAATCGTTTAAAGGGTTTAACGAATGGATTTATACTAGACAAATTCGGCAGAAGGGTATAACCGAATTTATACATATAGTCGAATTCGGTTATTATGAATAGTCGAATTCGGTTATTGTCATTAGTCGAATTTGGTTATAGTGTATAGTCGAATTCGGCTATTGAGTTTATTGGAAAATTCGGTTATTGTGATTAGCCGAATTCGGTTATAGTGTATAGCCGAATTCGGCTATTCTGTATAGTCGAATTTGAATAGTCGAATTCGGCGAAATGGTTTCGCCGAATGTGAGTCGAATTCGGTTAATTGGATTAGTCGAATTCGGCGAATGTAAATCTGGACATAAATGTTCTGTTTTTCCTTTGGTCTGCGGATAGTTTATTTTATGCCTTGCGTATAAAAGGATGCGATTAGGTCTTCGTAAGATATGATTTTACAGAAGTCCTTTTCCGATCTTTTGGACGAACGGCCGCCCGGAAGTGTTCCTCCCGAAGGCCTTCTTCCGTCCGCAGATCTCCTTCCGCCGCCGCTAGTCGCCGTCGTCGGTCGCCGCCTCCTCTGCATCGGACCTAGCAATCCGTGAGGACGTTGAGAGCTTCCTTCTCCGACCTAGTTCTTGTGCGACAAGAAGCTAGGGTTCTCCATCGCTTGTGTGGATCTCTATAGAGGAGCCGATACATTTCGGTTCTTGGAACTCAGATTTCAGATTTCTCATTGGAGCACCTTGGTTGAGTGTTGACTCAATCCCGCAAAGGTATATCGTATTTAGATTTGCTTTATCTCTTGAATCATGTAAAATCGCAAGATCCGTTAATCTCTTTTGGGTTGTTCTTGTTATTTCCGCTGCGCATATTTGATATGTCATCCCTTATGAAGGGGTATAGAAAACCCAACAATCCAGGCCCGGGCCGGGCTTTGGGGGCCTAACAAGGCCCCCATTTCTCTTAGTTGCCCAGCCAGGTGCCCAGCCCGGGCAAAGCCCGGGCAATGCCCGGGCCCTAGGCCCGGCCTGGGACCAGGACGGGCAAAGCCCGGGCCAGGCCTGGAAAAGCCTGGCCCGGAGTTGAACGACTCTTTTAAAGAGTCGTTCAACTCCTGGCAGCGGCAGCTGCCAGGAATTAATTCCTGGCAGCTGCCTACCGCTGCCAGGAATGGAAGCTAGGTGTAGGCTGCCATTTTTTTGCAGCCTACACCTAGGCTTTGTTTTTTTTATTTTTTATTTATTAAATTTTTTATTTTATTATTTTTTAAAGTTTAAAAAAATAAAAATGAATAAACTATATAACCCCCCCCCCCCCTATTCTGATCCCCTCTCTCTCTCTAACTCACTCAGTCACTCTCCTCTCTTTCTCTCTCATTCTCTCTCATTTGAGAAGATGGCATCTTCCTCCTCTATGCCTTCGTCCTCCGCATCGATTGCGCGGGAAATTGTGGAGCATAAGCACACAGCTCCAGTCTTGGAGCACTTTGAGAAAGTGCGGATCGGCACCGAATTTAAGGCGAAGTGCAAACATTGTTCGAAGCTGCTAACCATTAGCGGAAATTCAATGCTCGCCCGACATATCAAATCATGTCTGGCTAAGCAAGCCCCGGAGGCCACTCAAGCGCAAATTTTTGCAGGCGGGCAAATCTGGACATATGATCAGATGCGTCAACGAGAGCTTCAAATGAGGAATGTCATTAGACGTGGACTGCCGCTCGGGCACTACGACCATGAGGAGGAAACTGAATACATACACGAAGGGCTTCAGCCAAAATATCAACATGTTAGTAGATCAACAGTTAAGCGTGATGCATTTAAATCTTATATGCAATCAAAACAGGACTTAATAAATTATTTAGAAACTTACGACGGTAGAGTTAGTCTGACGAGTGACGTTTGGAGTAGCAATATAAAAGCAGGAGTATCGTATATATATATTACTTGTCATTGGATCGATTCTGATTCATGGAAGTTAAATAAACGTATTATATGTTTTGAGTATTTCGAATATCCGCATACTGGTCAAGCTATTTATCACGTAATTACAAAATATATTCGTGAATTTAAAATTAAAGATAAAATATTAAGTATATCTTTCGATAACGCTAGCAATAATACGGTCGCAATCGATTATTTAAAACGTGATTTGAGACCAATATTAAGTGGGATATTTTTTCATACACGATGCGTATGCTACGTTTTAAATTTAATTGTGCAGGATAGTTTATCGTATATGGAACCATATATTAATAAAATTCGTATTTTGTTAAAATATATTTATACTTCTTAAAAACGTAAACAAGATTTTAAAAAATTTGTAAATGCATAAGGGCTTAAATTTTTAAAACCTCAATTTGATATGCCTATAAGATGAAATTCAACATATAAAATGATAAAAAGAGCAGTGCGACAAAAACACAACTAATGGAATTTTATAGTATGTCTGAAGTTCATGATTTTCATGATTCTGATTGGGATGTAAATGAAAATTATATGGAATTATTAGAAGTTTTTTATAGATCGACAACTATTTTATCTGGCGTTTATTATCCTATTAGTTCACTCATTATCGAAAATTTTGTATTAATTACAGAAAAATTTAAAGCTTATAAAAAATATGAAGGTTGGCGTCCGTTAATTCAAATAATGGAAGAATTTTTTTTAAATATTATAAAGAAATGCCAGCTATGTTTTCATGCGCCGCAACTTTAAATCTTTTAATTGGCGTAGATGGCGTAGAAAATCTTATAGAAGAAATAAACAATAATTTAAACTTATCTATAACCTATCAATTTTTTGACAATATAAGTGTTTCAAAATTTAATACTGATTTTACAGAATTTTATAATTATTTCGATCAGTTATATGGATCGCGGCCAAGAGAAGAAAGCACCCAACCAAAAACCAAAGATATTCTAAAAAACAAGATTTTAGAGTTAGCCTCCCGGAAAAAACAACGAACTTCTAGTACTTTAAATGAATTAGGATTACATACGAAAACACAATTTCAAGATTTTATGAGTTCAAATGAGATAGAAAATTTTGATATTTTACAATGGTGGAAAAATAAAATTAATATATATCCTGTTATGGCCTTTATGGCCAGAGATTTACTAAGATCCAAGCTAGTACTGTAGCTTCGGAGTCTGCATTTTCTTTGAGTGGCAGGATTCTGAATGACCGAAGGAGACGCCTGAGCGATGAGACTTTGGAAATCTGCATATACTACAAAGACCACTTGGATACTATGAAGAGGAGGCAGCATGTCGCATCGATCGAAGATAGCTCATCCGAAGTTGAAGATGAGCTAGGCGGCCTAAATTTGGGCACAGAAGATCAAGCTTGAACATCATTTCCAAGGGCTTAACTCTAAACTGCCAAGTCTAATATTGTATTATTGTAGATTTTTTAAAGATCAAATATTTGTATTCTTATATCATAAAAATATCCTGACGTATTTAATTTTTATTGTGGCATATTTTTGTAGTTAATAATTTTATCAATAATAAAGAAAATTTCATTATCATTTTGTGTCTGTAGATAATAATTTTTTTCATTATCAAATATTTTTATCGAATGTTTTTTTCTTTTTCATTTTTCTAAAGTGCCAGTTCAGGCCGTTCGACGAACGGTCAGGCCATTCGACGAACGGCCAGGCCGTTCGACGAACGACCAGGCCATTTCAGGCCGTTCGACGAACGGCCACGCCGTTCGAAGAACGGCCAGGACAGTTCAGGCCGTTCGACGAACGGCCAGGCCAGTTCGTCGAACGGCCAGGCCAGTTCGTCGAACGGCCAGGCCAGTTCGTCGAACGGCCAGGCCAGTTCGTCGAACGGCCAGGCCAGTTCGTCGAACGGCCAGGCCAGTTCGTCGAACGGCCTGGCCATTCGACGAACGGAACGACCAGGCCGTTCGACGAACGGGAAGGCCAGTTCGTCGAACGGCCTGGCCGTTCGACGAACGGCAGGTCGTTCGTCGAACGGCTGGCGCTCGCCGAACTGCTCGTCGATCTAAATATGTCGGGCCAGACCCAGGCCCGGCGTGGGCCTGGCCCGGCCTGCAAGGCCTTAGTAGGCCTCCTCCTCAAGGGGAGCCCTGGGGCCAGCCAGGGCCTGGCAAAAACCAGGCCCAAGCCCGGGCTTTTTCCAAAAGGCCTGGGCCCGGCATGCCCGGGCCCAGCCTGGGCCTGGCGGTCTTTTTGCCCAGGACTACTTATTTTCACCGGTCAAGTGGTTACGACCGCATGAACCGGACCTTAATTAAGGTCCGGTTCATGCGATCGTAACCGCTTGACCGGTGAAAATAAGTCCTCCCAAACAGAGCCTTAGTGTCTTGTGCCATCATACTCTCATTACTATGTTAGCACCCTAGAGATCTAGAACATATTAATGCAACTAATAATTATTGGTTTGGATGAGCAGGTCAATGTCTGCACATTTACCCCATTATCCTACGAACATTCCATTACCCATATAAACGGGAAAATGTTTTATAGCAAAAATGGGAAGGTTTAAAATTTAACCAATCGTTCAGAAATGAAATTATGTGAGCTTCAACTATTTGCTATTTTTTCTAGTGGTTGACTGCCTACGTAGGCAGCGAGGCGTGAGCAGTGTGCCGGAGGTGTACCTGAAAGTGCATGTAAGCTTACGGCTGAGTGAGGGTGGTCATCATCTGGTTCTGGTGTTATTATTGAATAGTCTAGATCCTCCTCATCAGTTCCTTGAAAATATAAGAGTGTGCCTTGACCTTTGCATTTATGTCCAAAAGAGTATTTCCTGTTACAATTGTAATAGTCCTTTATCCCATCAGATTTGCATTTTAGTGGTAGTTAACCGTCAGATGTGGAATTTCGAACCCAAATGTGAGGTTTTAATCCAGACACAAACATACTAGTCAAGAATTGTGGTGTCAAACCTGGGACACGAATTGTAAGATCTTCAAATTGTGTCTTATAAGCTTAGGTCGTAGTGGTGTGTTGTGATTTCGTGAGATTGCCTGTCGGATATTCATAAGAAGATGGGCTGGAACGTTTATGAATGACGTTAATGAATAAAGGAAAGAAAGGGCAGGGTGGTCACGCTAGGTAGCTTATTATTAATGCAAAACAGATTTGTCCAACTGTAAAGTCGCAATTATCAAGAAATCTTGAGTACGAATATTATTTGTCGAAACGTCAAAATGATTTCATATATTCATTGCAATAAGTCTCACTGCTATACATATGAGTGAGGAGAACAAGGAGAAAATATATAACACGAGAAATACAAGAAATACCAAAACATAATTTATGAATATACAATTCAAAAGTGTGAAGACTTATAAATATGATTCCCAGTCAAATATGATATGATTGCATGATGTTGTTTGAAGACACAATATATAAGATTGTTGTATGAGTACTCTTATCATAAGATAGTTGTATATGCTACAATGCTAGTTCAATTTCCATCCAATTTGAAACGTCTATCCGATTTTGAGCTTGGTGGATCGATTCAAAATCTATTCTGTTCACAAGATTTATGTTAATGATGATCGCCTGGTCTCGCTGCCTCCTCGTGTTGTTCGTGCGGCCTTCTGCTTCTTGTCCGCTGCCCCTTTCTCAGAGACTTCCTCCTTTGTGTCCGCCCCCTTCTGATGGCTCTTCTCACTGCGTCTTGTGTTGTAACTTAGTTGCTAGCATTCACAGAAGATGCGGTTGATTATGGAAGAGAGATCCTGTGAGATGACGAGAGTAGTGATAGCCATCTGGTCTCTTCCCGCTCAGTCTTCCCGTGTCTCCGCTCGTGTCGCTTGTGCGACCTCGACAATAGTCACACGACCTCATCTCCAACCGGTGTTGCCTCCAGAGGTTCGTGCGGCTCCTTCAACTAGTGAGACAACTTGTGCAGCCATCCGCTAGTGCCATTTGTGCGACCTTAGACAGCATTTGTGTGACCTCTTCTTCTCAGGTAATGCAGACTCCGTTGGGCATCCTCCAGTACCTCCCGAGGTTGGTGCAGTCTCTTCTTGTGTGGCCTAAGAGGTTGGTGCGGTCTCAGCTAGTGCGAATTCTGTTGTGCAGTCTCTAATGCTCTCTGTTCGCGCCCTATATAGTGTCGTGCGGTTTCTTTCCTCATGGCTAACTCCTCAGACTCGAGCGTTCAGTCCCCTTCCTCTCTTATCCCTCCTTCAGGTAGTGATTTCTCATGGTCTCATGGTTCCTTCGGTTTCCTCCGCATTACAACTGTTCCTTTGGATGGAACAAATTATCTCGATTAGTCTCACGCTGCACAACATGTTATCCACAGCAGTCAACTTTATGTGTTCATCGACGGGACGATTGTTAAGCCTCCCATTACTGACCCGGGTTGGAAAAGTTGTATGCTGACAATTCCCTTATTGTCTCATGGTTACTTCACTTCATGCCCACTTGGTCTATCATAGCTACATACTGATGGACTCAGCCTTTGACATCTGGACTCGGGCTTGTGAAACTTATTCACAGCTTGGTAGTTCTACCCATATATACAAGCTCACTCGACGTATCTTTGAACTTAAAGAAGGCACTTCTTCTTTAACCACTTCTCCGAGCTCGAACGCCTCTACCAAGAGTTGGACTACTTTGAGGACTTCACTCCCACTTGCACTTCTGTTATTCGGGCCTTAAAAACCAAGGAAGACCGTTATTGACTCCATGTCTTCCTCATGGGCTTTAATATGGAGTTCGACATGGTGCGCACTCATGTTTTGAACTGACAACCTCTTATTTCTCTTTGGAAGTCTTCAGTATGGTCTTAGGGGACGAAGATTGTCACCATTCTCTCAACTCCGATCATGGTTCTGATCGCTCCGCCCTTGTTGTCCTAATTCACGCTCCTTCCTCTTCGTCTCTCAAGCTGTGTGATTACTGTGGCAAACAAGGCTATGCTCGGGATTCCTGCTTCCGTCTCCATCCTCATTTTTCTCCCTTGCATAAAAGCTCTCGTGTTCATGGTCCCTCTCACCAACCCAATCCTTCTTCAGCTGCTCACACTACTGAATCCGCTTTTTTTCAGCTTCCCTCTGACAGTATTTCCTCGGAGGAACTGGATGTTTTGCGACGTCTCATGTGCACTCAGGTTTCTTCCCCTACTGCTTCATTCTCCACCGCTGGTCCGCCCAGCACTCAGTCTGCCTCCGCAACTTCCTCTGAGTGGATTATTGACTCCGGAGCGATAGATCACATGATATGAACATCGTCAGGTTTTACCTCTTACACCCCCTCTCAGGACATGATAAGGTTGTGACCGCCAATGACTCACTCCCACCAATTGCAGATGCGCGTCGATGACATCAACGTCTTGGACATCTCTCCACCAACAATCTTCTTAAATTAGTTCCTTTGTTTTCAAGCTCTCTGAGCCATTTTGTCTGTAATGAATGTGATCTTTCTAAACATGTACGACATCGTCTGAATCATTTTTCTTCTTCTAGTATGGTTCCTTTTGATGTTATTCATACTGATGTTTTGGGACCATCCTCTATTGTTTCTCTCTGGTTACTGATGGTTTGTGAACTTTATTGATTGCTTCTCTCTCTCTACATCCTTAAACTCTTTTGTCACTTTCTCTCCCGATGGTTGTGTTTTTCAGGATCTGACAATGAAGTAGCATATTGACAATAGTAGGAACTGCCGGGGGTTGTACGTTTTGGACCATCCTCCAGCTCAAGCTCTCTCTAGTACCACTCCAGCTCTCTCCAGTCCTCCTCATCTATCACCTGCGGATGCGCATCGATGACATCAACATCTTGGACATCTCTCCGCCAACTATCTTCTTAAATTAGTTCTTTTGTTTTCAAGCTCTCTGAGCCATTTTGTCTTTAATGAATGTGAACTTTCTAAACATGTACGACATAGTCCGAAATATTTTTCTTCTTCTAGTATGGTTCCTTTTGATGTTATTCATACTGATGTTTGGGGACCATCCCCTATTGTTTCTCTCTGGTTACCGATGGTTTGTGAACTTTATTGATTTCTTCTCTCTCTACTTCGGCGTATTTATTAAAACAAAAAAAGTGAGGTCTTTTATTTTTTTTGTATTTTTCACATAATGGTGGCCACTCAATTTGGTAGCACTATTCACGTGCTCCATAGTGACAATGGGGGTGTTTACGATGATTTTGGTGCTTTCAACACATAGATTAGAGACCATGAGATTCTTCATCAAAAAATATGTGTCAACACCTGTACTCAGAATGGTGTGGCTGAACCTAAGTACAAGCATCTCCTTGAGGTTACCAGATGCCTTATTCTCACCATGAATCTTCCCATGTCCTATTGGGGTGATGAATTTCTCACCACTGTTTACCTCATCAATCGTCTACCCCTAACACCTTACAGTATGCCTCTACCTTATCCCGTCTGTCTACTAAATGCTCTATACACACATCTCATCCACCTCAACTTGTGTTTGGGTGTGTCTGCTTTGTTCATATACATCAGCAACATCGTGATAAATTGGATGCGCGTTCCCTACAATGCATCTTTGTTGGTTACTCTGCTACTATGAAAGGGTATCATTATTATCATCCTCCCTCTTGGTGATTCTATTGCACCATGGACGTGACGTTTCGTGAGGAGGCAAAGTATTTCGGTTCCTGTCAGGGGGAGAAGGACATTGCTGTCGACGATCCCAATCTTCCTCTCCCTATTGTGGCCTCGCAATCACCTCCTATGGCTGCCTATGAAATACCTCCTGCGAATCCATCAATTGTGGCCTCACAATCACCTATGACTGCCTCTAACATACCTCCTCTCGCGAACCCAACTCCTAGGAGCCTCATTCCTCCTCTTCCTCTAATATATCACAGACGTAACCCTGGTGATACAGTGTTACATACCCCCGGTCATTCGACCACCGCAAGTATGCTCTTCTGAATCAGGTTCTGATGATGAGATTTATAGCCCTCTTATACATCTGGAGCGGAAGTCGACCTCTGCTAAATACCCATTTGTCAATTATATCACTTATTAAAATCTGATAAAGACACATAAGACCTTCATCTCCTCCTTGGATTATGTTCGCATTCCTAATACTTGGCAGGAAGCAATAGAGATACCTGTGTGGCGCAAGACAATGGAAGAAGAGATGCTGATATTGAGAAGAACCAGACTTGGACACTCACCCATCTCCCCCGTCGGGAAGAAGTCTGTTGGTTCCCGATGGGTGTTCTCTGTTAAACAGAATCAAGGGGGGGGTGTGAGAGATATAAAGCAAGGCTAGTTGCTCAAGCATATACTCAAACTCCAGGTGTGTAATATCATAAAACGTTTGCTCCTGTTGCCAAGATGAACTCCATCTGTGTCATTTTATCATGTGTTGCATGCTTGGGATGAGAGTTGCAACAACTTGATGTCAAGTATGCCTTTGTTGGGAATATTGCCCTCAATGTTTCCTTAATTTGAAGAGGCTTCACTCACAATGCTAAGTACATATTGTATTTGATAAACCCTATTTTACATCATGTCTATGCAGGGTTAGGCTATTCCAAAATGAGGAATAAGTTCAGTGTTTCACTTCCAAAACCGCTGAGATGAGTTCATTGTCTCTGCAGAACCGCTGAGACATGGCCAGGAGCCGTTGAGAAGGTGTCTGGGTCTGTTGAGTTGCAGATAGAGGAAAACCACTGAGACGACTGTCCGTCTCAATGGATTCACTGAGATGGAGACAGAAGTATCCGCTGAGACTGGAAGCTGTCTCAGCCCAACCGCTGAGATAAATTCAAATGTGCTGGCGGGTTTGCTTTTGGCATAAGTCGCAGTAAAGCAAGATAAGGTGTTCCAATCACCTCCATACTGTGTCAGGGGGCCGTCTGAAATCCTTTGAAGACTGAAGAAGTATAAAATAACCACTTAGGGCATTGTAATAGCTCTCTCACTCACTGAAGAAAGAAATTGAACTACTGTTCCATTGACGGTTGCCCAGAAGATTTCTCTTCCTACTTCCTGAAGCTACAAGGAGAGAAAGTTTGTTCATCTTGATTGACCCAAGATAGAACAAGTAGATCCATATTCATCCTCTAAAGAAAAGGATCAGAAAGAGTCAGGATTGAGGCCACTAGTCTCTTCCCTGTTTCAAGACTGCAACAGCAGTTTTTCAGCAACAGAAGACTAAAGGCTTGATATTTGTTTTATCTTTTGTTGTAATCATCTCTAATTACTTCTGTAAGAACATCTCTGTTCTGAGTTTGTAGGGCATCTTTGCCTGAGGGTGTAGGGATGTCAGGCCTGAGTGTTGAGCTGAGAGTTCAGGTTGAGTGTATGATCCCTGTGAGATCTGAGGTAGGGTTGTTGAGCCTGAGGTAGGGTTGTTGAGCCTGAGGTAGGGTTTGGAGAAAACCTGAGAGATCCTGAGGGATCTGAGTTGTAAGCTCGTGGAGCTGAGATTGGTGGAGTTGGCCTTATCTAACCCATTGTTAGAATGGTGGAGGGGGAAAGAGGATTACTCAAAACACCCTGTCTTGAGGAACCTCTATATATGCTTGTGTGTTTTCTGTGTGCTTGATATATAACTAACATAAACTCTGAAAACAGTTAGGCTTTTGCTTAGAAACAAAAAGAGACCTATTCATCCCCCCACCCCCTCTAGGTAATGAAGACTACATCCTAATAAACTATCAAGTGGTATCAGAGGTAGGTTGGTCAAAAAGGACATAACTGTCTGATCAGATCCTACAAAAGAGTAGTCATACATGAATCCAACGGGTTCCACTAGATTGCAGAAGGAGATGGGGTCTATGAAGTTGGCCATATGCAACAAAGAAAACTTTTGCATATGGAAGCAAAGGGTAAGGCTGTTCATGGAAGCCTCAGACCCAAGAATTTATGTCACTATGAAGAATGGTCCATATACCTTTGAGAAGGCCTCCACTATAGACCCTACTAGGAAAGTGGACAAAACTTTTGATGAACTGACTAAGGATAAAATTGCATTATACACTATGGATAAGAGAGCCCAAAACATTATAGTAAATGCAATTAATGATTCCACCTATCAAAACTTGGTGCACTGTGAGACAACCAAGAATATGTGGGATTCACTCATTGTGTATATGGAAGGGACTGCAGAAGTTAGGGATGATAGGAAATCCCTCATCAATCCAAAATATGAAGCTTTCAAGCAGCTCAGTCAGGAAAGCATATCCATCTGCTATGAAAGGTTCTTCAGAATAGTCAATGAACTCAGGACCTATGAAAGGATATTCAGTGATTATGAACTCAATGACAAGTTCCTAAGATCTCTAACTAGAGACTGGGACACCAAGATATGTGCCATCAGGGAAGTGGCAATGCTAGGTGAGACTCCTACCCATTCATTATTTGGTAAGTTGCTCTCCTATGAGATGCAGCTATCTGCAAGGAAAGAGGAGGATACTTCCTCCAGGGCTCATGCATGGGAGAGAACTGTTGCTCTCAAAGCTGACAACTCCAAGAAGTGCAAAGCCAGATTTCTATCACCTCCAAGAAGGATTGTTGAATCTGAGAAGTCTGAGAACAACACTTCAGACTACTCTTCATCTGATGAAGACTTTGTTGTCTTCTCAAGGCAGTTCAAGAAGATGATGATGAGGAAGTAGTGGAAGAACAAACCCTCCTCCTCCTCGCATTCCAAGAAGGACCACAACAAATCTGAGAGACAACACACCAAGGGTGACAGGTATGAATCTAAACCTATTAAACATGTTTCAAATAATATCATATGTTATTGTTGCAGCAAGCCTGGACATGTCATTACTGACTGTCCAGTCAAGAGGAAGGAGAAAGGTGATAAGAAACATAATCACCAAAAGGATAGGAAAGGTGAAAAATCCTTCCTAGCAAAGAAGGGGAAGAGCTGGAGTGAATCTGAGTCATAAACCTCAGATTCAGATGAAGAAGAAGAAGCCTACATTGGGTTGTTTGTAGGAGAAGAGGATGAAAATTTTCCTGCTGCCAAGATTAGAATCAGGGCCCCTCTATCACACTCAGATAGTAACATAGATGAGGATGAAAAGGACAAAGATCAGCTAGTCCTGATGGCCATAACTGATGAGGAAGATAGTCAGAACAACTCTGATAGTGAACAGGTACTTATTCATTGCATCTCTTCTTCTGAATATGAGACTAGCCAGAATCTGATGCAACTCCATCTAATGTTGGAAGTGACTCAGAATCTGAGGAAGATGTCAATCAATTGATTGACAGGTATGGTGCTCTCTTGGAAGCTCTAAAAAGGAGCAAGAAGGTAGCTAAGAGGCAAGCTCTAGAGATTGCTTCCCTAAAGCAGGAAAAAATTGACTGAACTAAGCATGATGCCAAGCTTGCACAGATGAGCAAAGAAATTAGCCAGCTAAGGGGAATGTCAGTCATCCATGTTGGCACCATAAGCCATAAAACCAAGATCATCAAGGATCTTGAGGAAAAGCTCCTCAAGAAGAGGATGCTAGTGGCTCAGTTCTCAATGCCAAAGACAGTACTACCTATTGTTGACACCTTCTCCTCCCATGACAAGAGGGGTTTGGGTTTCAATAAAGAAGCAGCAGCTGGATTGAAAGTGAGTTTAGTTCTTATTATATCTGTTAAAGGCTCTTGTTTAAGTTTTACTTCAAAGTAATGATATGTATAAAGTATGTCTGTTTGCTGAGTGAGTAATTTAAACAAACACTAAGAGGGTATAATAATCACAGCACAGCAAAAAAGGAAATAAACAAAAGCAAACATCCAGATGACACAAGATATATAGTAGTTCCCCTCAACTGGGTACATCTACTCTTCTACCCACTGGTAGGAATCCACTAGGAGGTTGTTGATAAGGTGCCCTCACACCAAGGGGTTTTTGATAAGGTGTCCACACACCAGGTGAGCTGTTGATAAGGTGCTCTAACCAAGATGCAGGTTTTTGCTAAGGTGCCCTGTCACCGAGAGTTAACTTTTGAAGGGAGTTATAACACTGTACAAGGTGGGAAGGGATAAAAGAAAAACAGAAAATATGTTGTTCTTCTCTGTATGAGAAGACGCTTAAAGATCCTGATGGGTTGTTGAGTTTGGATCTGATGATAATGTTAAACAAGGCTCCCCCTGTCTGATTTAGATTGATGACAGTTCTGGATAGAGCTTCTTCTCTAGAATGTGATTCTCCTCTTTTCTTCTTGCAGTTTAGACCCCTGAGCAATTGATGTGGATTGGTGTCTCAGGGTATAGACGATCTGCAAAGAAAGAGTTAGGCAAAAAGAAGATGTGAAACAAAATAGATCTGCTTCCTTTTGTATCTGTGTCTCTCTGTATATGTATATGTTTTCTGCTCTTCTCTTAATATATATAATCTGGAGAGGGCTTTTGAATTCTTGCCGGAAATATGGAAAGAGATAAAGTTTCTTTAATTTGATTCCATGGGAAGAGGAGATGTCGTGTTTGACTGTTCCGAAACGGCTATAATCTTTATTACCTGCAACGGCTATATCAGAAAAATATAGTAATATAATAATGTTAGTCGAGCCGTGTAATATAATATTGTTGGCAGCATTTTCGTCGATCTCTTCTTGATTCGTCGGCCGCCGTCTTGGCTAAAATTCGTTGACCACTGAGACTGGTTGTTCGTCGACCGCTGAGTTATTATTGTTTGTCGAGCGGGGGATGAAATGTAAGATTCGTCTAACGTCGTTCGACAAATGTCGAGCGCCGTTCAACGAACGCAGAGATTATATATTTTTATATTTCTCTTAATTTTTTTAAGTCTCTTAATATATATATGTATCTTATTTATATATATTATCAGCCTTTTATTGTAAAGGGATTAAGTTATAAGATAGGTTATGATATAAACTTTAGTGATTAAATGAGGATCTTAACTCAAATCAAACCTAAGGTTCCAACATGGATTTACAAAGGGTAAAGTCAAGGATTCAACAGAACCTAAGACTTCCTTTGTGAAGGTCTTGATGCCCTCAAACAAGTATGACCAAGAGAGCATTCATGGTCACTTGCTAAATGGAAGTTCCAATAGCATGAGCAAGACTGCTCACAGCTATAGGATTAGAATGGAGCTAGGCTTGAGTGCCTTAAAGGCTCCACATGAGGATATTCAGATGGCCCAACCTGGACCATTTGTGTTTGGAACCTCAGCCTCTACACTCAAGATAAAAAAGGCTGCATCTTCCAATTATTATCCAGCAAAAACTAGGGATGTTGTCAGACCTACAACCAAGACAGTGCAGTTTCTGCTGCCATCAACACTTGTTTAGCTGCCAAGCTAAATTCTGTTGATGTCAAACAGAAAATGGCTGCCATGACTGATTATAGGAAGGAAAAAAGCCAAGTTATTACTGAAAGGAACAAAAAGAATGCAGTTGTATCCTTAACTGGACAGAAACAAGAAGCTTCCACTTCTAAGCCTGTACATAAAAGAAGATATAATGTATATGAGTGTTGGTGTTGTGGAAAAGTGGGTCACTTAGCAATTGACTGTTGGCACAGCCCCAATGTGCCAAATGCAAGGAAAGGCACTCAAACCAAACCAATCCTTTCCAGAAATGTTCCATATGGTATTAACAAGGACCTAGAACCCAATATCCGTTGGGTTCCTAAGGCATATTAAATATGTATTGCAGGTTAGTTCAAGTACGAGTCTTAAACAAATATGGTACTTGGACAGTGGGTGCTCAAGGCACATGATAGGAACCAAAAGCCTTCTAAAGGATTATTTTCTTGTGAAGAATAGACCTACAGTTATCTTTGGTGGATCTGAAAAGGGAGTCATCAAGGGATATGGTATGATCTCCAATTGCATAGTTTCAATCACAAGGGTAGCTTATGTTGAAGGGTTGTAACACAACCTTATAAGCATAAGTCAACTATGTAACTTGGGCTATGTGATTGAATTCCACAATGACAAATGTTTGATAGAAAAGTCTAATGACTTAGAGGCCATTCTCTAAGGCACTAGGTGTGGGAATGTTTATTGTTTATATTTTATTTGCAATAACTCTCTGTCTTTTGTGTGTCTTGTGGCTAATGAAAGTGAGTCTCTTTGTGTTCAATGGCACAAGAGACTTGCCCATATTAACTACAAGCTAATGTATAGACTATTTTCTAAAAACCTAGTTAGGAATAGTCCAAAATTGAAATGTATTAAAAGTGGTCCCTGTCATGCTTGCCAAATGGGTAAGTAAACAAGGGCCACCTTTAAAAGTATTGGTTCCAAAGACACTAAAAATGTCGATATCTACTGCGCATGGGCTTGTTTGGTCCTTTGCCAATTCAGAGTCTAGGTGGGAAGTTGTATACTTTGGTGATTGTTGATAATCACTCAAAATATACATGGTTATTCTTCCATAAGAAGAAATCTATCACTTAAGATGTCTTTATAAACTATGTCAAGGCAATTCAGAATGGCTTACAATGTACTGTGGTCAGGACTAGGACTGACCATGGCATAGAGTTTCAATCTGAAGCCATGACAAGGTTTGTCAGGAATTTGGTATCACCCAAGAGTTCTCCTCCCCAAGGACTCCACAACAAAATGGTGTGGTTGAGAGGATGAATAGGACCTTGATAGAAGCTGGGAGAACATTGCTTAGTGACTCCTCACTCCCAGAATATTTCTGCGCTGAGGTAGTCAATACTGCTTGTAATGTTCTCAATAGTGCTTCCATCAATAAGGTTCATGGAATTACCCCCTATGAGATTCTGAAAGGCAAACAACCAACAATTTCATACTTTAAAATCTTTGGTTCCAAATGCTACATTTTAAACAATGGAAAATCTCAATTAACAAAGTTTGTAGAAAAATGCAATGTGGGGGTTCTTGTTGGTTATAGCTCACACAGTAGAGCCTAGAGTTTATAACAAGAAAACTCATGTTGTAGAAGAGTCTATGCATGTAGTGTTTGATGAGACCACCCTACTTTATAAGGGTTGGTCTAGTTCTTCAGTTTTGACAGGAAATGAAAAGACAATGGAAAAGATATCTGTATAAGACATACCCAGCAGCGGCAAAGTATATACAGATGCTGCAATTCCTGAAGATGAAGAGGTGCAGGCTGCTGAAGATACTGTTGAACCAGCAAATGAAAGATAGTAAATTGAGGACAGACTACCTGCAGCAACAAGACACTTAAGGGATCATCCAAGAGAACAAATCATTGGAGACCAGAACCAAGGTGTACTAACCAAAAGCAGGGCTCACAATGAAGCTCTATTCCTGAGCTTCTTGTCACAAATGGAGCCCAAGAAGTTTGAAGAGGCAAATCAAGATACCTTCTGGATTCAAGTCATGCAAGAAGAGCTTCTTCAATTCAAAAGATGCAAAGTCTGGAAGTTAGTGCCAAAACCCAAAGGACACAACATAATTGGCACCAAATGGATATTCAGAAACAAGTTGGAAGAGAATGGCATCATCATCAAGAACAAGGCCAGATTGGTAGCTAAGGGATATAGACAAGAAGAAGGTATAGGCTTTGATCAAACTTTTGCTCATGTTGCAAGGTTAGAAGCTATTAGGCTATTCCTTGCCTATGCTGCCCACAAGGGGTTCAAAGTATACCAGATGGATGTCAAATCAGCCTTCCTCAATGGTGACTTGAAGGAAGAGTTATATGTTGAACAACCATCTGGTTTTGTGCATCCTACCATCTCCTCTCATGTTTATTTACTTAGGAAAGCACTATATGGTCTAAAACAAGCTCTTAGGGCTTGGTATGAGACATTGTCTATCTTTCTAATCAAGAACAATTTCTTGAGGGGTAAGATAGATAGTACATTGTTTCTTAGGGAAACAAAGGGCAAGTGTCTACTAGTCCAAATTTATGTTGATGACATAATCTTTGGGTCTACTGATGACAACCTTTGCAAAAGGTTTGCCAACCTTATGCAGGGGGAGTTTGAGATGAGCAGTATGGGAGAGCTCAAGTACTTTTTAGGCCTCCAAGTGAAACATTCTGATGAGGGGATATTCATCTCTCAGATTGAGTACACTAAGGAGCTTATCAGGAAGTTTGGGATGGAATCAGCTTCCACCATGAAAACTCCCATGGGGTCCAACATTTCCCTGGACAAGGATGAGAAGGGCAAGGCCTTTGATGAATCCATGTACAGGTGTATTATTGGATCCCTATTATATCTAACTGCTAGTAGACCAGACATTATGTATGCTACATGTGTTTGTGCTAGGTACCAGGCATGCGCTAAGGAATCTCATTACTCAGTTGCAAAGAGGATTTTGAGATACCTTAAAGGCAGCCTACATCTTGGCCTTTCGTACCCTAAGAACAATGATTTTGAACTGACTGGATTTTCAGAAATAGATTTTGCAGGATGCAAAGAAGACAGGAAAAGTACAAGTGGAACTTGTCAGTTCCTAGGCAGGAGGTTGATATCATGGAGCAGCAAGAAGCAGATCAGTGTGGCAATATCCACTGCTGAATCTGAATATATTGTTGCAGGTAGTTACTGTGCACAACTCTTATGGATACAACATCAGTTAGAGGACTACAACCTCAAGGTAAGTTAGTATCCTCTATATTGTGACTCATCAAGTGCTATCTCTATTACTAAGAATCCTATCTCTTATAGTTGTACTAAGCACATAGAGATAAGATATCATTTTATTAGAGAACCTGTTGAATGTAAAGATATCTGCCTTAAATTTGTCCCCACTGACAACCAAGTTGCTGATATCTTTACAAAACCATTGGATGAGGCCAAATTTAATGCATTCAAAATTGAACTTGGAATGTTAAACCTTAAATAGTGACATATTTCTATTCTTTTATCAGCCACACTTGTTTGTAATGATGCTCTATTTCTGATACAATATATTATCACATAAACACAATTAGTGACATGATTAGGACATCAACCAATCCAATCTCAACTGAATTAATTATTAGTCAGTAAGGTCAGCTAAACTGATGAGATTGCCTTAGCTGAGCCGCTGAGACAGCCGAGAAAAATCATAGCTGAGCTGCTGAGACAGCCAAATTGTCCCAACGGTTGACAGTGCTCTGTCCCAGCGGTTTAGGTCGCCGTCTTAGCGATTCTGCTGAGTCGGGTTGGTTCAATTACAGAATGTCCAAATTCAACCTCAAATGATATTAATTCCACTAAATTAATAAGTTCACTAACCCTAAATCAAAGGGGCCAATTAAAACCCATCTCAAGCCCCTATAAATAGACCATTATTAATTAATGAGTGTTACAAAACCCTTTCTCCCTAGCCACCGAGACGACTCAACTCCCCTTCCATCTTAGCGTCTCGATTTTGTGAAAGAATGGCGCCAAAGAGTTCCAAGGACCTTCTGGTGGGCTATGAAATTGTCAGGAATGGGTTTGCCCATGCTCCAAAAGAGATAAAGGGAGTGATTCACCTCCTGGAAGACCAAGGTCTGGAGAATCTTCTCTCTGAACCAACTGTCATTCTCAGAACTGAAGTTCTGGAATGGTTCAGTAATGCAAAGCTATCTCCTTCTAATTCAACATTAAAATCTAAGATAGGAGGAGAAAGAGTGAAGTTATCTTCAGCAAAAATAGAGAAAGCCTTATAAATTCCCTCTTGCAGTCAGAATGAGGAGGAAGAAATCTCTGACAAAGACAAGAAAAAGGCTCTGAAATGGACTGAATATAGTGATGCCAAGACAGGATCATTGAAGAGGAAATTCTTCAATCAAAAAGGCAAACTTCTATCAGACATTGTGGGAAAAGCAATTCTTTGTAAGCCTGGATCTCATGACACAATCTCTCAATACATGTTTGACCTTATGACTAGAATCATCCGAAAAAGGAAAACTTCTTGGGGAGAAGTAATATTTCAAAGAATTAAGGAATCTCTGCAGGCACCAAATCTGGGTAGAATCCTCTCCCTGTATCTGATCCAATCTTATCCTGAGAAGTTTGGGAAATCCAAAGGATCAAACCTCCACTACCTCAAAAGGATGGATATCAAGACTCTAGATAGGTTCACAAGGGTACTCCCCATGAGCCAGCCTTTTGAGGCAAAGGAGAAGGAGAAAAAGAAGTCAATAGCAATCAAGAAAACAAGAATGATTATTTCAAGTTCAGAGTCAGAACACTCTGATAAGAATGAAGATGCTGATGCTGATCTTGGATCTCACAACAGTCAAGAGAAGGAAGATCTTATGACTGACACACATAAGGATGCTACCTCAGATAAAGGTAACCTTATTGTCAATCAAGCAATTCACCCTATAAATTATCATGATGGTCCTAACATTATGGATGTTCAGCTGCTGTAGATGCACAAAATGTTCATGCTGATACTGTCAAGGAATAGGACATGGAGGAACTTAATTCACATGGTATTTAATCCTTTAAACTATCAAATATAGATATTTCGGATAAGTGAATTAGTTAGTTAATATCTAATAATCCTACACTGACTCTCACCTTAGATCCTCAAGACCAGATGAATACCCTATCTGAGGGGGAGCATCAGAAAAATATATCTCAACAAGATGATGTGGCTGAAAAGGATGATTCTATTAGGATTGATGAATCTGCAGTGACTCCTGCTGAAGATTTACAAAGTAAGATTGACAATATACTCATCAACCTTGAAAGAATAATTTCACTAAACACTGATGACTCACCAGCTCTATGGGATATACCAGCACAAGAACACACTGATTCCCCATCTGAGAGGGAAAAGCTAAAAGAGTCATCAGATGGTCAAGATGATGTACTAGTTAAAACTAACTAAATCATCTTTCATATTACTAAGTCAATAAACCTAACTCCACATAATTGTTCAGATTTCTTGGACTCATCTGATCAAGAAAATTTAGATGTTGTATCTGAGGGGGAGGAGCCAGGAAAATCTGATGATGATAATGTTGTTGCTGCTGATGATGATGCTGGAGATGATAATGATAATGCTGGAGTCCACCCTGAAGAGAAAGGGGATATTGCTCCAGTCATGGATCCAGACCAATTAATTCCTGCAGCAAAAGAACAAATCATACATCCTATGGAATCAGTACAAATGCTTCAAGACCTCATGATTATTGATCAGCAAGCTTCAGCTTACTCCTCACAGACTAATGAGAGCATTCTCAGTGCCATTCAAATCATGTTAGATACTCATCTAACATCTAGGAAGGAGTATGTGGACAAGTCTGCCTCTACAGTAAGAGAATATATAGATCAGTCTGTCTCCACTGTGAAATCTGAAGTAATGTATCTAAATAAACAAATGACAAAGTGGCTTGTCTTGGCAGAAAAGACTATAAACTCTCAATCAGAAATATTCAAATCCATTAACAATGATCTTAAAATAGTTGAATCTGATATGAGATATGTCAAGGAGTATGTAAGTAAAGCAGATGGGGAACTTAGGGATACAACAAATCATATAGAAGAATATGTGTACTCCTCTGCTTTGCAGCTGAATGATGAGGCTGACAGGAACAAGGAAGAGCTGAAGACAGATATTGCAAATGTTTTCCAAACCATTTCTGACACAGTAACTGCTATCTAACTGAATGTTGAGGTAGTAAAGCTGAAAGATGAGCTCCAAGCTGACTTTGAAAATGTCTTCCAAACCCTATCTGGCACAATCACAACAGCTAAACAAGACATACATCAACAAATCTTTGAAGAAGCCAAAAAGGGGGAGGATACAAATGATATCATCAACTCTGAGCTAACCCTCAAGGTTCTGCAAGGAACAAGGCTAGCCTTAAACCTTTCACTCCTGGACAGGCATAGTGCATAAGATTGGGACTTCCCTAAACAAGAAGAAATTGCTCAAAATGAAAGATTGGCAAAAAGAAGAGAAAGAGAACACTCATTGCTAGCTGAAGAATTTATGGAAAAGCAAAGGGATGAGCAGTCCAAAGACCCAGATTTTGAGTACTAGAGTGAAGACTCCAAGAGCATAATTCTAAATGCATGGCTAAGCCATGGTAAAGTATGCAAAGACATTGATAAGATCTATCCCTCTGAAGAATGGATAAAGCACTTGGAAAGAAACACAAAAAGGGATAGAACATTCAAGGCAAATCTGGTAAGAAAGGACAACCCAAAAAGGATGCCCTCAAGATATATCCCAAAGCCATATTTGTACATTAAAAGGAAAGAAAGAAAGAGGAAAATAGCTGAATTAGAAGCAGCAAATGCAAGAAAGGACACTGCTACCACTGCTGCTGCTACTGAAGACAAGGAGGCCTCAGCTAAAGGAAAAGAAGATTCTGAGTGCTCATCATCTTCAAAGAAGAGAAAAACCTAATTTAATGTATTTAGGTTTCGTATGAAAATCAAAATGTAACCTGAACAATGTTTCATCATTCTGTCAGAAATGCAAATGAATGGGCTATTGAATCTCTTAGTTTGTGTAATATGCTGATCTTAATGCTTAAATATTATTCAGTATTATTGCATTAAATACTATATGATGCTTTGTCATAATCATTTAACCACATTATTATTGGTTAAAAAAACAATGCTATTATAATTATCATGACTATAATCTGTAATGACACAATCTGAGATGACACAATAATGTTAAAAGTTATATTATAATGTCATGAATTATATGTGGTGCAGTTACATGTTAAGTCTTCTCTTGTTATGTATCTTAGCATTGGGGATGTTCTGCCTTCTTCAAATAGGGGGAGATTGTTGGCAATATTGCCCTCAATGTTCCCTTAATTTGAAAAGACTTCACTCACAATGCTAAGTACATATTGTATTTGATAAACCCTATTTTACATCATGTCTATGCAGGGTTAGGCTATTCCAAAATGCGGAATAAGTTCAGTGGTGCACTTCCAAAACCGCTGAGACGAGTTTACTGTCTCAATAGAACCGCTGAGATATGGCCAGGAGCCGCTGAGAAGGTTTCTGGGTCTGCTGAGCTGCATATAGAGGAAAACTGCTGAGATGACTGTCTGTCTCAACGGATTCGCTGAGATGGAGACAGAAGTAGCCACTAAGACTGGAAGCTATCTCAGCCCAACCACTGAGATAGATTCAAATGTGTTGGCGGGTTTGCTTTTGGCGCAAGTCGCAGTAAAGCAAGATAAGGTGTTCCAATCACCTCCATACTGTGTCAGGGGGTCGTCTGATAGTCGTTGAAGACTGAAGAAGTATAAAAGAACCACTTAGGGCTTTGTAAAAGCTCTCTCACTCACTAAAGAATGAAATTGAACTACTGTTCCATTGACGACTGCCCAGAAGATTTCTCTTCCTGATTCCTGAAGCTACAAGGAGAGAAAGGTTGTTCATCTTGATTGACACAAGATTGAACAAGTAGATCCAGATTCATCCTCTGAAGAAAAGGATCAGAAAGAGTCAGGGTTGAGGCCACTGGACTCTTCCCTGTTTCAAGACTACAACAGCAGTTATTCAGCAACAGAAGACTAAAGGCTTGATATCTGTTTTATCTTCTGTTGTAATCATCTCTTATTACTTATGTAGGAACATCTCTATTCTGAGTTTGTAGGGCATCTTTGCCTAAGGGTGTAGGGTTGTCAGGCCTAAGTGTAGAGCTGAGAGTTCAGCTTAAGTGTAGGATCACTGTGAGATCTGAGGTAGGTCTGTTGAGCCTAAGGTAGGGTTGTTGAGCCTGAGATAGGGTTTGGAGAAAACCTGAGAGATCCTGAGGGATCCGAGTTGTAAGCTCTTGGAGCTGAAATTGGTGGAGTTGGCCTTATCTAACTCATTGTTAGAAAGGTGGAGGGGGAAAGAGGACTACTCAAGACACCCTGTCTTGATGAACCTCTATATATGCTTGTGTTTTTTTTTGTGTGCTTGATATATAACTAACATAAACTCTGAAAACAGTTATGCTTTTGCTTAGAAAGAAAAAGAGACATATTCATAGGCCTGCGAGCGGTGCGGTTCGATGCGGTTTGAGCCCAAACTGAAACCGCACCACAGGGGTGCGATTTTTGACCGACCAAAACCGCACCGCACCAAAACCGTGCGGTGCATTTTCGATCCAGTGCGGTTTTCGGTCGGTTTTTGCGGTGCGGTTTCGGTTTTTCACTGCTTTTTCCCCATTCATTTTAGACTTTTAGTTATCATTTGCAGTGCGGTTTTAGGTCGCAGCAACTATACTTCTCATCAATGTATCATAATGGAGTAAAAACAAGCATAGTAATTTGCATAATTAATTGGGAATTAATTGAGAATGTAGCCTGAACATAGCAGAAATAGCTTCATTCTATTCAGGAACCATCAAAAAGATGAAATAGCTCTTCTTAAAGCTCTTGAAATTAAAAATAACTCCAAAAAAATCTGAGTACCAAACACAATGCAGAAATGGAGTAATGGAACTAATAAGAATGCAAAACAGTGAAGAGGTGGACCTTTAGATCTTAATGATCTTAGCAGCACTACACAAGAGACAAGACCAGATTGGCCTTGGAGATCTCCCTTCCGGAGGCTTTGTCGACTTGTAGTCGAACGAGCAGTTGTGCAGCACAGATCTTTGCATATTGGAGACTCGGAGTACAAGTTTGCACCTTGGAGATGCGGTTTGCTATTTGGTTGTTTGCACCAACCAAGCCCAAGCAAATTTGGATGAACCAAGCGGTCCAAGCCCAAGTTGAGGTTGCAAGTTGCAACATTTTAAAATTTATAAATCATAGTCACGGTGCGGTGCGGTTTTCATGGTTTTTACGAACTGAAAACCGCACCGCACCAATAAACATGCGGTTTTCAGACCCCCAAAACCGAACCGAACCACACCCGATCAGTGCGGTTTGCAATGTAGTGCGGTGCAGTTTTGCGGTTTGGTGCGGTTTTCGGTTTTTCTGTGAAGGCCTACCTATTCACCCCCCTCTAGGTGATTAAGGCTTCGTTTGGTGTGGCTTATTTGCTCCTGTGAGTTTGGACTAAAACGTGATTGTCATACCAAACATTTTATGCTCAAAACTAGTTTCTTTTCTTGGTAACGGTAGTAACATTTGTCATACCAAACATACATTCTATGACAATGACGTTTTTGTCCAAACTCACCAGAGCAAATAAGCCGAGCCAAACGAAGCCTAAGACTACATCCTAATAAACTATCAGCCTTTTTACTTGGTGATCTTGAAGAAGAAGTCTATATGAAAGTTTCACTTGGTTTGTAAAGACAGAATCTTAAGGAAATGTGTGTCAACTTCAAAAATCTCTTTATGGTCTAAAGCAATCCCCCGTAGCTTGATTTGGAAAGTTCCAAGACGCCACGACCTTATTGGTATACAAACAAAGTCACTATGATCATTACCCTTTTTGTGAAAAGGAAAGTATAGAAAGTTGTTATTTCATTGTTTATGTCGACGACATAATCATCACGGGAAATGATGTTTCAAAAATCACGTGGCTTAAGGCGCACCTGTGTAAAGAGTTTGAAATTAAAGATCTAGGAAAATTGAAGTATTTTTTGGGAATTGAAGTTGCACGCTATGACCGTGGAATCTTCATTTCTCAGAAGAAATATGTCCTAGATCTTCTAGAAGAAACAATGATGCTTGGTTGTGATCCTACTAATTCTCCCATGGAAGTAAACTGTAAGATTGATGAAGACAAGGATGTTGAGAAGGTGAACTCCATTAGTTACTGAAGACTGGTGGGAAGGCTGATCTGTCTCTCACATACTCGCTCGGATATCACACATGTTGTTGGGATCCTTATCAGATACATGCATTCTTCCAGATTGCGACATCATGAAGCTTTCATGCGTGTGCTATAGTATTTGAAGAATTCTTATGGACGTCGAATTCTGTTCTCCTAGAATAAACAGTTGGATGTTGAATTTTATACTGATGATGATTGGGCTGCAAGTCAAGATGATAGAAAGTCCACCATCGGATATTGCTCCTTCGTTGGAGGGAATCTAGTGATCTGGCAAAGCAAGAAGCAAAATGTTGTAGCAAGATCCAACGCAGAAGCGGAGTATATGGCAATGTCACATGAATATGTGAGGGACTCTGGCTTAATTTGATAATGCAAGATTTGGGACTATATATTGGAAAACCTATCCGATTATACTACGATAACAAAGCTGCTATCAATATTGCACATAATCTTGCTCAACATGATCAAACAAAACATGTCGAAATTGATAAGACATTTTAACAAGGATCACCTTAAAAAAGACAATGTTTGCATTCCGTTGTTTAATCTAAAGATCTGTTAGTAAACATCTTTACCAAGTGTCCGAGTTGTGTATTTTCGAAGACAATATTATCAAGCTTAGAATGATCGACATATACTCCCATCTTGAACGGGCGAGTTGAATTAAATCATTATTTGTAGCATATTGTAAAATGCACATTATAAAAGACTCATATCTTCTTTTTTGGGTCCACTCCTATTATGTATATATATGGGTCGTGTTGGTGTTTCCAAGGTGATCTGGAAGTGATCAAACATCTAGTCTCACTTCCAACGCGATACAAGTCTATGGGGTCACACACAAGAGTGTTTAGATAAGTTGGAGGAAGAATTGTGTTGGTCTTAATCATATTGGATATGAGTAAAAAACCAATCCTGCAACTTATTTGAGTCGAGTCGAGTCAACTGAATGCTCTACAGGTATTGTGAATATTGCATGGAGCATGTTAGGAAGTCTTTGAGATGATTCGTCGAGAATGTCTCGACGACGTTTAGTACAACTCGAACATTCCCACCTCAATTCGTCGAATGAACAAATTAATTCCTCGACGAATTCATAATTCCTCGACAAATTTCATGTGAAAAGTTCACTCGGCGAATCGGTCTGTTATTCGACGAATTCAGTTTATTACTCGACGAATTCGTCATGTGAAAAGTTCACTCGATGAATTCTGTTTACTCCTTATTGGTCGTGGGTATGCGGATAGCCTTTCTCTCACGATGGGGTATAAATAGATCCCGATTTATGCCTTAAAGTGTGATCCTTCCTTTTGCGATCTGAGAGCGAGACGGAAGAGTTCCACAAGTGAAAGAACACGTTGTCTACCTAAATCACCTAGAGGGGGGTGAATGGGTGATCTCTACTGCTATTGTGGAATAAAAAATTAGCACACAACAAAGAATCACAGCAAAGAGACACAAGATTTATAGTGGTTCCCCGATCATGGGTACGTCCACTTTCTACCTCACCTATCTAGCAAGAGAGGCTAGACTAGGTTACTTCACTATTCTCGGATTAAAACAATCCTACAACTCAGAGTGAAAAACTCCTACAAGCTCGGAGAACAACCTCTCCTACAAAAGCACTCGGAGATAAACTCTTACGACTCGGAGCAAACTACTCCTACAATATAACTCGGAGAAAAATCTCCTACAAGAATCAAATAGAGTTTGATACAAAATACTTCTTTTGATTCTCAACAGAGATTAACTTCAGATCTTGGGAAAACTAAGTCTTCTTCTTCCTTGAGAATAAAAGCTTGGATCTTCAAAGATTTTGGAAGAGAAGAAACTCGGCAAACCTGATCTGTCTAGGCCCTTTGATTTATTTGAGAAGATCTTCAATAGAGAGAGCAGAATCAAGATCAAAGGCCTTCTTGTCTGAGAAATCTTTAGCAGCACTGGAGAATGAATCTTGAGAGGCGCAGAAGTTAGATCTCAGAAACTTGTTTAGCAAGCGATGAAGAAGACGGCTAGAAAATTCTTATCTCGTTTTAGCATGGTGTTTTCCCTAATAAATAAAGGAGTATTTAAAGGGAAACCTCCAACGGCTTGGGCGACAAACAAGGTAAGATCGACATGTGTACTATGCATGGCGGCCAACCCTAATTTTCAAAAAACGAAACGTATTTTTGAAATCCGTCTGTCCGTCATTCGTCGGGACTTCACGTGAACTTTCGACGAAATGACTTAGCCATTGGAAATGCTGAACAAACCTTGAAAACTGACTCCTGTTTTCATTCGTCGGGATTCGTCGGGAGTTCTCGAGAACATTTGACGAATTGACTTAGCCGCACAATTTTCTTCACAAACCTGCCATTTTGACTTCTGTCAGCATTCATCGATATTCGTCGGGAGTTCACGAGAACATTCGACGAACTAACTTAGCCGCAGAATTTTCTTCTTTAAACTAGAAAACTGGCTTCTGTCAGGATTCGTCGGGATTCGTCGGAACTTCACGTGACATCCCGACGAATTGACTTAGCAAAAATTCTTTTCTTCTGAAAACCTTCTCCACTTGAAAACCTTCAGTTATGAGTATATGAAGTCACCCCAATAGAGAGATTGCACATGGACCAACACTTTATCCTACACAATGAGGGATTACATTGTCTAGAACTGTGTTTGGTGACCCATTGCAACCTGACTTTGGTGTGCACTTAGCATTAAGACCTGTCACAACATATCTAAACAGAATTCATCAAATACATACTCAATTCAATTTAGTTTACTAGGGGACACCTTCAAATCCAGGTGATTGTGGATACAATACCCAGCAATCTCCCCCTATTTGAAGATGTCATAACCCTATGCACTAAGTTGAATTGCACAGAAAATATAATTGAATAAAACAGCACAACCAGGCAGTAATAATTAAAGAGAAGATTAAAGTTTATCTAAACAAAAAAAATGTATATATATAAACAAAGAAAACAACATGATTCCAGAATAGGTTCAGCTCATGCTTGATCTTTGCCTTTCTGCTTCACAAAAATCCTTTCCACTGCCTCAGCTTTCTTTTTCTGTTCAGACTCCATTCTTTCAAAGAATGCCTTTGGCTTAGGCCAATATTTATCAGGAGCAGTCACTTTAGATCCACCAGTCTTGAAATGAAGTTTTCTTTCAGTTGTCCTTTTCTTGAACTTATCCCATTCATCCTGACTGTAATGTTTGCTGACACTGTCATTTTGCTTACTAACTAGATTGAAAGATGAAAGAATGATACCCTTTGAAGTAGGACTCTAGCTTTCTTGGAAATTCCTTGGAGGAGGCATATCATAAAATTCTCTGATCTTCTTATAGGGGTTAGACCTCTTAGCAGAAGGTTTATCCCCAAAAATCTTCCTTTTCAAGGACTTCTCAGAAGATTCAGGAGCCTTGAAACTTTCAACCACTGGATCATCCCAGAATTCTTGGTAGGTGGATGCTGGGATATCTGATTCAGTAAAATCAGAAACCTCAACTGGAAATTGAGAAGAGCTGGGAGCACTTGGACCTGGAACACTTGAGAGAGGAACATCTGGCATCTTGTCTACAACAGTAAAACCAAGCATACCTGCAACTTCTTTGAATAGCCAGCTGGTTGATTCATGGGTATATCCCTGGACATCTGTAACAGATTGCATGATGTTTTCAGTCAACTTTCTTCCATTCTCTTCCAACTTAGACACCATACTCTCCTCCCCCTTTATGACATCTTCATGTAGGAGGGAATAGAGTTTGTTCAGTTGCCTTTCCATTTGATCATCCAGAAAGGTTAGTCATTGATCATGAGCAGATTTTAGAGTTGTGTGAGCAGAAGTCAAATGAAGAACATCTTTACCAACTTGAAGCAAGTTCTGGAGAAAATGCCCAACTGCCTTATTTGAGTGGTCCAGAGCTTTTCCTGCAGTGGTCATCCATGCTTCTTGATCACTCTTGAATTTTCCCATTCCATGTTTCATCTCAGCTAATTCCTTCCTCAAGGCACTGTCTACCTTATCAATTTTCTGATAAACTGACTTGATGGATTGATCAAAATGCTCTGTTTGAGCTTGCAACAAAGTTGAAATTGACTTGAGCAGATAGGAATGAGAGCTCTCTCTAGTTTCAGGAACATTAGGAGAGACTCTATCAGCTACAAAGCTTGTAGATTGTGCTTGCTCATCAAGCACTGTTGCTTTTGGAGATTTGCTTGGAGGAACTTCTGGAGGGGGCAGGAGCAGGACAGAAGGAAGTACTTTTGGAGCTGCAGATTCATCCATGAGTGAGCTTTCTTGAGCTTTCTCCCCCTCAGCCAAAGACATCTTCATGGCTAACTCTAACTGAGCATCAAAACTGCCCATCTCCAAAGAATCTGTATTTCTAGAATGTGCAGCTGATTTCCTTGATTCAGAATGTTCATATGCAGAATCTGGTAAGTTTTCATTATGATCTGAATAAGAACCAACCTCTGCAGGGGATCTCCTTGGTTCTTCTGGCATAGCAGCTTCATCTTCAACAACAGATTTCCCTTGACCCTCCAGGTCAGGAACAGCATCAAGGACACCAGGACTAACTGGATCTGTTTCACTGGGAGGGATGTCATTTGGAGCAGCACCACTTTCAACATTGTCTCTTGGGGTTGGAAACTCCCCCTCAACATGTTCACCTCTTTGAGATGGAAGCTCGCCCTCAACATGGTCTCCTCTGCCCTGATCAGGAGCTGGACTAAGTCCACTACCCCTTGAGGGTTGACCTTCTTCCAGAAATCTGTCATCCCTCTGCAAGGGTCCTTCATCAGCATCAGCAGCTCTCTTCACTCCACTTTTTGGGATGATCCTTTCCCATTTAGAGAAGATAGAAGAGGTGATCTTCTTGGTGTAATGAAGTGGAGAGCCTCTTCCAAGATTAAACACGTCAGGATTACTACCACTTAGAAGCAGGCTGATGATCCTTCCAAAATTTGGATTTTGAAAACTTTCTTTTATTTTCTCGAAAATAACTTCACCAAAATTAAACTTCTTTCTACAAATAATTGCTGTGTGAATCTTAAAAGCTTCTTCAGATAAGTAGTCATGAGAGCCTACTTTACACAGTAAAACTTTGCCTATAATATCACACAGAAGCTTACCTCCATCATTCATGAACTTCCTCCTTATTTTAGAACTTTCATCATTAATGCCACAGAATCTTTTGGCTCTTGAGATATCTTCAACGAACAACTCTTCTGATTCTACTTCAGGCATTCTTAAGATTCGATTGATGCCACTAGCCTTCAGAATAATCGAGAAGGTTCGAATAGAGCTTTTAATCTTCTTACCTTGACTGGTGATCTTGGCATTTCTGTAGAACTCTAGGACATCTTGTTCGAGAATTTTGGCCGGCTCTTCAAGGACAAACTTTAGCCCGGCCACTTCAAGCATCAAAATGACGTTTCGAAAATCATCTGAGACTGTGCGGAATGCGCCTCTCACCAGATCTCCCCCTGATTGCAAACCTCCAGAAGCTTTGGGCGCCATCGAGCTTGACAGAACCGGGGAAGATGAACAGTTTTATCGCAATGGAGACGAAAGGACGGGAAGGGTTTCACGGAAGACTGCGTGGAATCACGTGTTCTCTTCGTTTTTATATATATATATAAAATAAATTTGAGCGTGTACCTGATTTTATGGAAGACTCTTCGGATCCAATAAATCGTATTTAATAATAAAAAAAAACGTGTCCGAGAAAATATAGGTCTTGACCCGTGAAGTTCCGTGAAATCCTCTAGAGAATAGTCACAAATTTTACGAGAATACTCGTGAAATCTTGTGAAGCTTCATAAAATTTCTGAGATATCCCGTGCAATTTCGTGAAAATCCAACTTACTTGTCCTCATGATTCCTTGTTAAGCATACCAAGTTCCATTTTGAAGAAATTGAACTTGGTCTCGTCCAGAGGCTTTGTAAAAATATCTGCAATTTGTTTGTCAGTATTAACATATAACAAGTTAATATCCTTACACTCAACATGTTCCCGGATAAAGTGGTAGCGAAGCTCGATGTGCTTTGTTCTGCTGTGAGAGACTGAATTATTTGCTATGGCAATAGCACTTGAGGAGTCACAGAACATGGGGATTTCTGTGAGCTTTAAGTTATAGTCCTCAAGCTGATTCTTTATCCACAAAAGTTGTGCACAGCAACTGCCGGCAGAGATATACTCCGATTCAGCAGTTGATATTGCAACACAGTTTTGCTTCTTGCTACTCCATGAAACAAGTCTTTTTCCCAAGAATTGGCAAGTTCCTGAAGTACTCTTTCTATCATCTTTGCTACCTGCAAAATCAGCATCTGAAAAACCAATTAGTTCAAAATCATTGCTTCTCGGGTACCATAAGCCGAGATTTGGTGTACCCTTAAGGTATCTCAAAATCCTCTTTGCAGCGGCATAATGAGATTCCTTACAGTTCACCTGATACCTGGCATAAACACATGTTGATAACATTATATCAGGCCTACTAGCAGTAAGGTAGAGCAAGGACACAATTATGCTTCTGTACTTGGTTTCATCAAAAGGTTTCCCTTTCTCATCCTTGTCCAGAGACATACTTGAGCCCAGTAGAGTCCTCATAGAGGTTGCACTCTCCATTCCAAATTTCTTAAGGAGCTCTTTGGTGAACTTAGTCTGAGAGATGAAGATTCCATCTTCAGATTGGTGCACCTGGAGTCCTAAGAAATATTTCAGCTCTCCCATGCTACTCATTTCAAACTTACCTTGCATCAAGTTAGAAAACTTTTTGCAAAGTTTGTCATCTGTAGAGCCAAATATAATATCATCGACATAGATTTGCACAAGCAAAATCTCGCCTTTTACTTCCCTAAGAAACAATGTCTTATCTATTGCTCCTCTTGTGAATTTGTTCTCAAGAAGGAAACTAGACAATGTCTCATACCAGGCTCGGGGTGCCTGTTTGAGACCATACAAAGCTTTATGTAAATAATATACATGATCAGGAAAGTTAGGATCTACAAAACCTGGAGGCTGAGCTACATATACTTCCTCTTTAAGATCTCCATTCAGGAAGGCTGACTTCACATCCATCTGAAAGACCTTAAAGCCCTTATATGCAGCATAGGCCAGAAATAATCTGATGGCTTCAAGTCTTGCTACTGGTGCAAATGTCTGATCAAAATCAATCCCTTCTTCTTGCCTGTATCCTTGTGAAACCAGTCTTGCTTTGTTCTTTGTAATGATGCCCTTTTCATCAAGTTTGTTCCGGTAGACCCATTTGGTTCCAATCACATTTAGTCCTTTGGGTCTTGGTACCAACTCCCAAACTTTACATCTCTTGAATTGTTTGAGCTCTTCTTGCATAGCAAGGATCCAAGATGGATCGGTGTTTGCTTCTTCAAACTTCTTCGGCTCAATCTGTGAAAGAAAACTTAAATGTAAAACTTTGTTAGTTGTACCTCTTCTTGTTAGAACTCTGCTTGAAGGATCTCCGATAATCTGATCAATTGGATGATCTCTTGAATATCTGACTCCCAAGTTGCTTGCATTTTCAGGAGCAACTTGAGGTTCAACCACCTCTGGGACATCTTCTTCTTCATGAATTTCTTGTTCGTCTTCAGAGTGATCTGAGATCTCTTCTCCCAACTTAGGTGCATCATCTGTGGTGTTTACTCCATCTTGCATAGAGAGTTCCTTTAGCTTTTCACCTGCATCTTCAATGAACACACTAGACGAGTTGCTATGCAGCAGGCTCGTCTCATCAAATACAACATGAACTGTTTCTTCTACCACCAGAGTTTTCTTATTGAAAATCCTATATGTCTTACTATGGCTACTATATCCTACGAAAATACCTTCAAAACATTTTTCACTAAACTTGGTTGTAGGATGTTTCCCATTGTTAAGTACATAGCATTTACTACCAAAAATTCTAAGATATGAAATCTTTGGTTTTTTGCCCTTTAGAATCTCATATGGGGTCTTACGATGGTTCTTATTGATGAGTGCTCTATTTTGCACATGGCAAGCTGTGTTGATAGCTTCTGCCCAGAAGTATTCTGGAAGAGCAGAATCACTCAACATAGACCTGCCAGCTTCTATGAGGGTTCTATTCTTTCTCTCGGCTACTCCATTTTGCTGTGGAGTACGAGGAGAGGAAAACTCATGGGAGATACCTTGACTTTCACAAAACTCTGTCATGTCCCCAGACTGAAATTCTGTTCCATGATCACTTCTGATTTTGACCACTGAATAGTCAAGTTCATTCTGAATAAGCTTGACAAAATTAGTGAATATGCCGAAGGTTTCTGACTTGAGTTTTAGAAAGAACACCCATGCAAACCGGGAATAATCATCAACAATAACCAAGGTGTAAGCTTTCCCGCCTAAGCTTCTAACTGACATTGGACCAAATAAGTCCATATGCAGCAGATGAAGACATCTGGTAGAATTATTGCCAATTATGCTCTTAAAGCTAGCCTTTGTTTGCTTACCCATTTGGCAAGCATGACAAGGGCTTTCTTTAATGCAATTAACTTTGGGGGCATCCCTTACCAACTTGTGAGAAAATAACATAGATATAGTTTTGAAATTAATATGTGCTAGTCTCTTGTGCCATTGGTCACAAAGAGATGCACTATCTTTGGCAACAAAACACACTGGGGTAGAAGACTGTAAACAAATAAAATCTAAACAGTAAATACCACTACTCCTAGAGCCTGTTAAAATAGTTTCCGCAGACACGGACATCTTTATCAGGCATCTGTCTCTAAAGAACTCAACGGTATAGCCTTTGTCACACAGTTGGCTTATGCTAATCAGATTGTATTTCAATCCTTTCACATGAGCTACACGTGTGAAAACGACTGAGCCATTTGATATTGAACCATAACCTATAATAATACCTCATTCAGATCCGCCAAATTTTACTTTAGGCCCGTTCTCAACTGGAACATAATCCTGAAGTAATCTTCTTCTCCCGGTCATATGCTGAGAGCATCCACTGTACAAATACCAGATAGGAATTTCATTTGCCTTTGGACATTCCTGCAAACATGATCAATACCCCTTAGGAACCCAAACATTTTTGGGCCCTTGGTTCCTTGTTAGTGGAACACCACCTGGAACATTAACTTTGCAAGTGGTCGGTCTTGCACTGTTAACTTGTGGAGTTCTTGGCATAGCATGATTGAACCAACAATCTATGGCAAAATGACCAATTTTTCCACAGCACCAGCATTCAAATCTATTGTATCTCCTCTTTGTGTTCTGCTTTGCCTTTTGAACGGGTGGCTTTGCAGAAGGAGCAACCTTGGAGGTAGAAGCCTCGTTGGTGCAACATACACAATTCTTAGGCACAATAGGCTTGACATGTGGTGCCTTCTTAGCATTTGATCCATGAACGAATGGTCCATGATGCTTCAATTGAACTTCCTCATAAGGAGCCTTGAGGGAGCTAGATCCAAAGTTTCTGGGTCTGGTCCACACTGGGTTCACCTTGGCAGGCTCAACATGGGTTGGTCTGCTGAAGTGACCATAAGTGCTCTCAAAATCATAGGTGTTCGTAGGGAGAATCACCTTCTTTTAGGTTGGAGCACCCTGTGGACCCTTACCCTTAACTTTAGCAGCTCTTCTTTTGGCTGACTTACTTAGGCTCTTTTCAGCAACATGGCCCAAACCACTACTGCCAGAACCAACAGTGAAAGTATCTATGATAGGCAAAACTGTCTTGGGCTTGGAGAAGATCATTGTGATCTTCTTTTCAGCATCAAGCTGTTTCGTCAAATCATTAATAATTTCACTCTTCTGAATGCCTGCTGAAGTGGCCTCGGAGAGAGCAATCTTCAATGATAAGAGTTCATCCCTGAGTAGGTTAGATTCTTCAATCTCCTTTCTCAGGTTTGATTCTTGATCCTTTAAGGATTGAATCTCCTTTGATTGAGTTTTAACAAGCTTTCGACACTTATTAAACTCCTTCAGTATTTCCTTATACTTAGCAGTCAACTCAGAATCCTCTTCCGAGTAGTAGTTTTCATTAGCATCAGATGCCGTTTCTGAACATGAAAGAGGTGTAGAAGATAATACCTGACCGGTGTAAGGAACAACTTCCTTGTCATCATCTAACATGGCCATTAGACTGTGGAAGCAGTCTTCTGTGAGACCATTTCCTTTATATTGACCAATTTGGTCTTCTGAATCAGGTTGAGCCATCAGTCCAAAGAATGCCTCTTCATTTGAGTTAGACTCATTTGAGTCACTGTCACTCAGAGTCTTGGACTTCTTGGCAACAAAACTCTTCTCCTCTTTCATATTTCCTTTGAAGGACTTCTTTTCTTCTTTTCATGAAGATTCCTTCTTCTTGTGTGGGCAATCAGCTATCATGTGCCCTGGCTTTTTACAACAATAACAAACAGGTTCAGTATAATCATGTTTGTTTGGTTTAGAACCATACCTGTCGTTTCTATCACGATGTGATCTCCTGTGATCTCTTGAGGAAGATGAGCCTTTCCTCATTTGTATCCTCTTGCTAAGCAACTTCTTGAATTGCTTGGAGAGGAGGGAAAATTCTCCTTCAGATAGTTCTGAATCTGCAGAACTGCTTTCAGCTTTATCCTCCGAAGATTCATCCCTTACAGGAGACAAAGCCCTGCTTCTCCTTGAGCTTTCAGCCTTTAGAGCAATGGTCTTCTCCTTGCTAGACTTCCTGCTGCTTTCCTCTTCTGACTTCCTGATATTCAATTTCAGCTCATGGGAAAGCAGCTTCCCAAACAGACTTTGTGGCTCCGTAGTAGCCAACTTACCATATTCTATGATGGCTATCACCTTGGGATCCCATTCCTTAGACAGGGATCTAAGGAATTTATCGTTTTGTTCACCCACGGTGAATTCCCTTCCATAGTTTCTCAAACCATTTACAATCTTGAAGAATTTCTCGTATGTGTCAGAAATTGTGTCTTTGCCTTGTTGCTTGAAGGCTTCGCATTCTTGATTCAGCAAAGACTTCCTGTCATCTCGAACTTCTTCAGTACCTTCCATCAAAACCACAATAGAATCTCACATCTCTTTTGCAGACTTGCAGTGAATCAGATTTTGTAGCATTGAATCATCAATTGCACCTGCTATGATGTGTTTTGCCTTCTTGTCCAGAGTGACAAGAGCAATTTCATCCTTTGACATATCCATCAATTTCTTTGGTACTTATTTGTTGGGATCAATAGTAGAAGTAACCAAAAGAATATATGGACCTTCCTTAACTATCTGAGAGATTCGGGGATCATTTGCTTCCATGTAGAAGATAACTCTTTCCTTCCACATTGGGAAATTCTCCTTAGTGCAAACTGGGAGCTTGGAGGAAAATCTTTCCATGCCTCTGTCCATAGAGAGAGATCTTGACAACGTATAGGGATCTTTAATCTAGGTGTTAACCTCTTAAAGAGAACCTAGCTCTGATACCAATTGAAAGAACACGTTGTCTACCTAAATCACCTAGAGGGGGGGGGGGGGGGGGGGGGTGAATGGGTGATCTCTACTGCTATTGCGGAATAAAAAATTAGCACACAACAAAGAATCACAGCACAGAGACACAAGATTTATAGTGGTTCCCCGATCTTGGGTACGTCCACTTTCCACCTCACCTATCTAGCAAGAGAGGCTAGACTAGGCTACTTCACTATTCTCGGATTAAAACAATCCTACAACTCGGTGTAAAAAACTCCTACAAGCTCGGAGAACAACCTCTCCTACAAAAGCACTCGGAGATAAACTCCTACGACTCGGAGCAAACTACTCCTACAAAATAACTCGGAGAAAAATCTCCTACAATAATCAAATAGAGTTTGATAAAAAATACTTCTTTTGAATCTCAACAGAGATTAACTTCAGATCTTGGGAAAACTAAGTCTTCTTCTTCCTTGAGAATAAAAGCTTGGATCTTCAAAGATTTTGGAAGAGAAGAAACTCGGCAAACCTGATCTGTCTAGGCCCTTTGATTTATTTGAGAAGATCTTCAATAGAGAGAGCAGAATCAAGATCAAAGGCCTTCTTGTCTGAGAAATCTTTAGCAGCACTGGAGAATGAATCTTGAGAGGCGCAGAAGTTAGATCTCAGAAACTTGTTTAGCAAGCGATGAAGAAGACGGCTAGAAAATTCTTATCTCTTTTTAGCATGGTGTTTGCCCTAATAAATAAAGGAGTATTTAAAGGCAAACCTCCAACGGCTTGGGCGACAAACAAGGTAAGATCGACACGTGTACTATGCATGGCGGCCAACCCTAATTTTCAAAAAAATGAAACGTATTTTTGAAATCCGTCTGTCCGTCATTCGTCGGGACTTCACGTGAACTTTCGACGAAATGACTTAGCCATTGGAAATGCTGAACAAACCTTGAAAACTGACTCCTGTTTTCATTCGTCGGGATTCGTCGGGAGTTCTCGAGAACATTTGACGAATTGACTTAGCCGCACAATTTTCTTCACAAACCTGCCATTTTGACTTCTGTCAGCATTCGTCGATATTCGTCGGGAGTTCACGAGAACATTCGACGAACTGACTTAGCCGCAGAATTTTCTTCTTTAAACTAGAAAATTGGCTTCTGTTAGGATTCGTCAGGATTCGTCGGAACTTCACGTGACATCCCGACGAATTGACTTAGCAAAAATTCTTTTCTTCTGAAAACCTGCTCCACTTGAAAACCTTCAGTTATGAGTATATGAAGTACACCCCAATAGAGAGATTGCACATGGACCAACACTTTGTCCTACACAATGAGGGATTACATTGTCTAGAACTGTGTTTGGTGATCCATTGCAACCTGACTTTGGTGTGCACTTAGCATTAAGACCTGTCACAACATATCTAAACAGAATTCATCAAATACATACTCAATTCAATTTAGTTTACTAGGGGACACCTTCAAATCCAGATGATTGTGGATACAATACCCAACAACAAGGCTCCGACGGAAGTGTTCCGACCGGTCGATCCCGCCGCCGCCTCTCCCTGTCGTTGGACCTAGCAGTTCGTGGGAGACATAGAGGGCAGCTCTTCTCCTACCTAGTTTCTTGTACGACAAGAAGCTAGGGTTCTTCAACGCTCGTGTGGACTTCTGTAGAGGCGCCGATCGATTTCAGCGCTTGGAACTCAACGTTCGGTCTCCGGGATTTCTTTGTGGAGCATCTTGATTGAGTATCGACACAATCCCCTTCAGGTATTGCAATGTGTTGTATCTCTTATTTCTTGATCCATGAAATCACAAGTTCCTTAAACTGTTTAGGGTTGTTCTTATTTATTTCTTCCGCTGCGCATATTTGATATGATGTTATCATTGTGAATGGTATGTAGAAAACCCAACAGTGGTATCAGAGCGAGGTTGTGATACCGTGTGTGTAAATCTAGAAATTTAGAAGTGTTCTAAATGCCTGGATTTCTTCCTGGAACATCAATTGTTGATGTATTTTGTGTGGTTTCCGGTGGTGTGTTTTTCGAAAATTGGTCGGGGCTCTGCCCCGCCCACCGCTAGGGGTGCTACCCCTTGGACCCCATTAGGGGATCTTCCCCTAAGACCCCGCCAGGGGCGCGGGCCCTTGGAACCCCGCCAGGAACGCATGTGATTGCGTTGCGATTTCATTGTTTCAAAAATTGTTTCTCCTTTGCAGTAACCGTCCCTCAAAATGATTTGTGAAATCAAATGTCTTAGATTTTGAATCTAACATTGAGAGACGAGTTTGTCTACTGCATAAGTGGAGTTATTTTTGCATGTGTCCAATGCATGTAAATCTAGAGATTTAGAAGTGTTCTAAGTGTTCAGATTTAGCCCCTCTTATCAAAGTGTTGAAAATTTTATTTTGTGCACATTGGCATTGTACTTGGTTTGAAATATAGTATTCCTATTTTGTGAATGTGCACAGTGATTAAATGTTAATCACGATGAAATGTTCATCGATTGTATCTTAAAATCCCTTAATCCAATTATTGGGAACAATGCCCAGCAGTGTTCCTGATTTGAAGAAGTGCTCAGCTCAATGATGAGTGCAAGTTGTATTTAATGTCCTATCTAGTTCATGCTTGCAGAGATAAGACAATATGTCCAGTACTTCAATAATAATATCGTCGAAAAAGGCTGGACATATCGTCGACAAGGATAGGCACATCGTTGAAATGATGGGCAAAGCAAAGAAGAATGACTATGTCTTATATCGTCAACAACATGCAGAGCAAGACAAAATGGTGATATCGTTTTGACATCTACACAACGATATCAGTAAGTCGAAGTGAAGAAGAAGATTCAAAGACGTCGATAATATCATCGACAAGAAGCCTTGCCGTCGGAAAGGCTAAGTGAGACTGATGGCGATTGACATCATCATAAAGATGGCGTGACGTCGAGAAGACTGAAGGAGGTCATATGAAGAAAGGCAGTTGCTGAAGTATAGTCTGTCGACATGATGTCGTCGATAAGATAAGGTGGTCTTAGCGATATCGAGCAGACAAGGAGCTCTTGCCGATATCAGTTTGATGACCTCGTGTCATCTTAAGCTTGAGTGCAGAAGTAATGCCTCATTTCGTCGAGATGCTTCTGTCAGAAGAAGAAGTAAGAAGACTTGAAGGAATTGTCCAAGTCCAAGACAACGACAAAGTCTGTCGACGTGATGTTGTCTGTATCATCATAAAGATGGGAACTCCAACGAGAAGGAATTTAAATGTTGCGGACGCGCTGTCAGCATTTAATGTTGCCGCCTGATTGTCCAATCAGTGCGTGCTTCTTAAGGAATGTGTGTCTGACATTAAAGGACACCTTTCACGACCGTTGAGCAGCTCCTCGGTCCTATAAAGGGGAACAGTTGTTGCCCTAGAAACTCTCTCGAACACAGGAGAGAAAAAGGACCCCGCACGGCACTTCAATCAAACAGTATATTTTGCGGAGAAGAAGAAGAACAAGTAGAGAACAAAGATCAAACGTTCTCAGAAGAATCAGTCAATCAACATCGACTGAGAAGAAGCCGATCACCAGGCCAAAGAGGAGATTGAAGAAGGAGCTGTGTTGTCAAGATCATATCTGAAGCATCCTCTTCAACTTAAGAAGTCGATCAATATCAGGCTAAGTTGCCAATCTTCATCAGGCAGAATTTATAGTTCAACTTTCTTTGTTTTAAGGCTCGAGTGCCAAATCTGTAGGATCTACTTGTAGATCTGAGTGTCTAGCTTGAGGGCTGGAGAGCTGTGAGGCTTGAGGGCCAGGGTAGTGGACTTGACGGTCTGTCTTTGTCTAGCTTGAGGGCTAGAGAGTTGTGAGGCTTGAGGGCCAGGGCAGTGGACTTGCGGGTCCGTCTTTGTCGAGCTTGAGGGATTGAGACCTGTGAGGGCTTGCGGGCCAGGGCAGAGGTTAGACTTGCGTGTCTGAGCTGGGTAGGGCTTGAGGGCCTGAGTGTCGAGCTTGAGGGCTCGGGTGCAGTAGGGGCTTGCGGGATTAGGTTGTAGGACTTGCGGGTCTGTGTTGTAAGGCATGCGGGCCTGAAGTTTTTGGTGGAGTTTGCCTAGCATAACACACTGCTAGGTAGGCACAGAGGGAAAGAGGACTACTCAAGACACCCTGTCTTGAGGAACCTCTATAGATCATTGTGTGCTTTTCTGTGTTGTGCTTTATAATTATCAATCTAACACACTAAAAAGCAAGAACAGCTAAAGGGGTCAAAGTAATTTGAAAAACCTATTCACCCCCCCCCCCCCCCCCCTCTAGGTGATAAAGTAGACAACCCATAAACAACAATTGGTATCAAAGCGAGGTTGTTCAAATAAAGCTTAACAGGTTGAACAGATCTGCTTGAGGTGTGTCTACTTACTCCAGCAATGGAATCCAGATTAACCATCTACTCCAGGATGAACTTCACTTTATGGAAAGTAAGAGCAGAGAAGCTCATGGATGCTATAGATCCCAGAATGTTTCTAACTATTCAAGAAGGGTCATATGTCGTGAACAAGAAATTATCTGAAATGACTGAGGATGAGATCATCCTAGTCAACCTGGACAAGGAAGCTAAGAGCATTCTAACCAAGACCGTTGATACCTCCACACTCCAATGAACTGCTCACTGCACCACTGCCAAGGAAATGTGGGAGTCATTAGCTGTCCTCATGGAAGGATCACCAGGAGCAAGAAGCATTGTAGATGAGAAAAAGAACAAAACCCTGAATGACAGTGACACAAGTTGTTCAGATGCAGAAGATGAAACCCATTTTGGACTAACTGTCCTATCTGAATCAGAGGAAGAAGTTCAGAATGAAATCGTCCTTGAATAGGTAGGCATAAGGGCTCCCCTATCTAATACTGATTCAGAATCTGAAATAAGCTTCTTAGAAAATTATGAGGATCTTCTAGAAGACCTCAGAAGGAGCAAGGAGCTCTGCGAAAAGCAAGCTGATGAGATCTCAGCTCTTCAATCCAGAAACTCTGACCTCTCGGAAAAGGATGAAAGGCTGACTCTAGAGAATGCAGATTTCTGCCAGATCCAAAAGAGACTACAATGCAAGCTCCAATCTTGACTTGATGAACAAGTTTGGAAAAACCCTGAAGGCCTTAGTGGATAGCAGGGAGTTGTGCTACTCTCTTTCCAAGGAGATTGTACTTCTAAAGAAGGATAGAAATCAGGCTGGTCTCCTGAATTCGAGGGTTAATAAAACCAGGAATGTGGAGGACAAATCCTCTATCAAAAGAAATCCAGTAGCAAGCTCCTCCAAACCAGAGACCTCTCCTCCACTGGTAAATGGTGGCTGCTCCACTCAAAGAAGGGAGCAGGGATGCTTCAAGGAAAATAGATTAGGCAGACCCTGTGGGAAGAAGGCTAGCTTGCGGAAGGTAATCTCACCCTCCGACAAGAATGCTGGGCAATCTAATCTTGGGTATCTCAAGAATGGGAGCTCCGTAAGTGGAGCAAAGAACATGCCAAAATCCTCAAGGGAACCTTATGAAAGGATGATCACAAGGAGGCATGAAGTTACTGGGTTTACAAAAACAAAGAAATCACTAAAGAAGACTGACTCCAGATGGAAAGTTGTGGATGATGATTGTCAACATCACACTCATAATCAGTACAGATCAGTATCCTTCAAATATCCTTATGTTCATACTCAAAGGACTCATGCTCACACAGTTAGCAAGAAAAGGAGATACAACAGGTTTGAATGTTGGTGCTGTTGAAAGACTGGGCACTTTGCAATTGATTGTTGGTACAATCCAACTGCTCCAAGGGTAACAAATGCTAAACTTGCAAATAATCTCTATCATAATCATTATGCATATCTTGGGGCAGTTATATCCAGTATGCCCGTTAAAGCTAACAATTTTCTAAGACCCAAAGTTACTTGGGTTCCTAAGGACCTATTGTCTTGTTTTGCAGGAAGTCCAAGAGCCCACCAGAGATAAATCTGGGTCTTGGACAAGGTGCTTGTTCTAGCCTATGTGTTGGAACAGCAAATGCCAAACACTAACAATCTTACTGCAAATCCTCCTATTGAAAAGCTAAAAATGTGAGTGGGACTTCAAGCTAAGGATGACCAAAACATCCCTGAAGATCTCTCAGGAGCGGTACTAAATAAGACTCCCAAATAGGGCGGAAGATTGCCTTAGTCAGACAAGTGAGGAAGAATTGTATCGTCGATACAATAAGCTTTATCGACGACATAATAGATGTTACGACGACAAATGGACTAGGCAGGAAGAACGCGGATCATGGATAGGTCTCAACGACAAAAGCAGTATCGTCGAAACAGTGCCCTAATATTTAAAATGTTGTTGTTCAATAAATCAGAGCCGCCCGATACGATAGTCATCGACACCTCGATGAAATAGAAAAGGTACGCGCCCCTTCACCTACTTCCACTATAAATATAGTGAATGCCTATGATGAAAATTACGCGCTCATTTGCCCTAAACTATTTCCTCGACAAACCGCCGCTTCGTCTCCGACATACTGCTTCTCTCTCACTCTGAATCAATGGCTCCCAAGAAATAAGAGTTGATCTCTTGTTGTGAACTCCAGCGTGGGGGGTTCAACTTATGCTCGGAAGAAGTGAGATCAGTAATAGGGCTCCTCGAATCCACAGGCATAGAGTATCTGTTGAGCGAGCCCTCAGTTCTTCTTCATCGAGAACTGATAGAGTTCTTCGCTGAAGCCTGATGCGCAAAATCTAGCACACTGGTATAGGCGGTAACGAGACTGCGGCACGAAACGGCAGTATACCGATCGTTCAAGTAATATAAAATGGGAGAGTAATCCCCAAGTATCGAATCTCGAAGGAACACAGTAAGGTGGAGTTAACTTTCGAGGAGGGACTTGAGATTGAAGTCCTTTAGTCGGATGTAACGCGGAGGGGGGTAATTTAGTTTATGGAAAATAAAGTAAAACAACTACTCAACTACTCCTATGCAGGCCTTGAGCGCACTGCTTCGCTAGGCGGGATGTAAACTAGCCAGGCCTTGAATGCGCTGCTTCGCAAGGCGGATGGATGAGAAGGCTAGCGGATGAGGTGGATAAGTGCGGAATCGAACTGTGGAGGCCTTGAGCGCACTGCTTTGTTAGGCGAATGGGTTACACGGGCCGCTATGCCACGCTTCGCTAGGAGGATGGACGAGAAGGCAAGCGGATGAGGTGAATAAGTGCGGAATCGAACTGTGCAGGCCTTGAGCGCACTGCTTCGTTAGGATAATGGATTACACGGGCCGCTATGCCACACTTCGCTAGGAGGATGGAAGAGAAGGCAAGCGGATGGACTTGATCGCACCGGCGGAGTCGGGGTAGATTATACAGGCTGTTATCACCGCTTAGCTTGGCGGATGGAAGAGTAGGCTCACGTAATGGAGTGGAGGGTGATGACGGATGGAAGATGGAATGGGGCACTCCTCACTTGCATAAACCACAAGTTAATTTCACATAAACATGAAATATACTAAAATGCAATATAAGGGTTTTGCAATCATAGTTCATACACACAAATAATTAAGATATAAAACACTACAAGATGAAGGAGGTGAGATTACAAACAAGGCACAAAGTCTTGTCGGGATTCACGGTCAGAATCAAGCGTTATCATGTCTTGTCTGAGCTCGGTCCACGACTGACATCCGGGGTACGGAGAGGCGCTGTCACTTCCTTCTAGTTGACCCGTCTTCTTTGTAAATCGCCTTTGGCCATGATCTCGTCGGAGAACTTCAAGGATGCAGCAAGTTGTATCTTGAAATGGAGCGTGGATGCTTCTGAATGATGGAGGAGGCCGAGGATACTCCGGCACAAGATTGGCGTGAAGAATTAGCCCGGAGCACCTCCTGAAGGTGGGCGGCGATGGAACGGCGAAAATGGCGCGGAGCAGAGCTATTGGGCGCGAAAGAGAAGATCGATCCGGTCTTGGGCGAAGTCTGCAGCTTTTATAGAAAAAGATCAGAAATTTGGTCACGCACGGTCGAACGCACGACCGTGCGTGAGCCGTGCAAAATTAATGAAAAGAAAGGCGCAGGAAGATGACCCAGAGAGCATGTGCGTTTTACTCACGCACGGGTAATTCTGCCCGTGCGTAAAAACGCACGGGTAAATTCAGAAAAGCTTTGAAATCCCGCAACCACAAAGAGGCCGTGCGTTTTGTTCGCGCATGGTTGAGTCCAACCGTGCGTGAAGAAAATGCATGAGCGGGGCAGATCACCATATTGACCCGCCAATCACATCGCACGACCGCAGCCGACCGTGCGTCAAGTAAACACACGACCGTGCGATTCATACAGGATGAATTCTGGGCAATATGGACAATCTGCCCACCTGCACAACAAATCCAAACGCTGGGAATATACATCCACCACAAGTATAAAAGCTTAAAAAGAATGGGGAGCACATTGTGCTCGCCCCCAACAATTAAGCGCGCAATTGCACACCACAAAGGGCCAAGACATTGCATAAATAGTGAAAACACGTACGAGTAAAATATAAGCAATTATGGACTGAAAATGAAGTGCAAAAGCAGGAAAACTAGACCGACTGAGTCCATAAAAGTGTATATAAATGGGACTCATCACACCCCCAGACTTACCTGTTTGCGCGTCCCGAGCAAACAAATCCGGCGGAGTAGGAAAAGCATAGCTAGCCAAAAAAATTGCAACCATGGAATAGAATGCGAAGTTGCATTCTTGCGTGCGTAGAAGTTCATTAGAAGAAGTTTCTACAAATGCTAGCTAATTTATAAAAGTGTAAATGCGTAAAAAGAAATTTATTTTTACTCAAAAATGGAATGTTGGTGAATCTCGTGGTCACGCGTAGTACGAAAGTAGGCTAGACGCGAAGGTGAGTGTTACCCAAGACCGGAACTCAGAATTATCTCCGTTGAAATCCATCAACGTCGAGATCCATAAGCTCGCCCTGTCACACTCGCTCCACGGCACTAGTGAACTCACAAGATGAATCAATAGGACTTTGGGTTTACATGAGGATTAGGTTACGGTTTGGAATGCAAAGATAAACGTGAAGGTTAATCGCAACCCAAATGAGCACACAAAAGTGCTAAATCATAACTGCCCCCAATAAAACACGTGCAACACACCCCCAGACTTGACTTTGAAATCGGGTGTGCACATGGCCTACTCCAATCGATAGAACTAGATGTTTCAATTACAACGCTAGGGATATATTTTTTCTTTGCTTTTCTTTTTCTTCTCTTTTTCTTTATCTTTTTCTTTATCCCCAAGTCTATTCGCAAAAATCTCAGCATATAGAATTTTTTTAAGAAATCCACAACAACACTTAAATTTCTCATCGCCGCACCGCATTGGCAAATTATAATTCATTAATGTTTTTGGTTTATTTTTGGTTGCGAAAATGAGATTAGCTTTTAGGCCTTGGTGAAGTATGGTGGAGCTGAACCAAATGTCGGGTAGGCACAAAATTAGGCTAGCAACGGTTAGCGTATAGGAATGGTAGAATAAAGCTCAAGCTTGCCAAATAGATGGCCTACGTCACGCTCAACTTGCAAATCGTTCGCACCCATGCTTTGAGAGTCGCTTGGGGCAAGTTCTTAGCCCCCGAGAAAGGTAATCCTTCCTCCCGACTCGAGCAACACGAACCTCGCACTCGCCTACACACAATACACCGCTACCACTAGATTCAACCACATTCACCATTTTGAGTAAAATAAATTAAAATCTACACAAATCTACTAATTATAAATTAGAAGCATAAATAAAAAACTAATTCTACTCAAATCCCTATGCAAGACGCGAGTACTCAACTAAAGCACTACAAGAGTCAACATGCCACTCCATCTTGCAATTTTTAGGCTAATACAGCAATTTCTGCATCACAACCAAGAATTGAATATACAGGAGCATACAAACAAGCGAGTGCGCGCTAAAGTGGGTGTAGTGGTGTGCGGTGAAGATGAACAAATAATATAACTGAAATAAATTACTTCTAGCATGCACTGAGATGTGCCCGTGCAGTGGGTAACACATAGCGGCTCTCCCCCAGACTAAATCTAAGCAATAGACGTAAATGATGTAACCATGAAAATTGAGTAAAAGGCTAGGGGAAGAAAAGTTACCCATGCTTAGAAATTAGCATACCAAAAGATTAGAGATAATACTGCTATGGAAGTCCCAGTCCGCCACCAAAAGATCACCACCCTACAAAAAGGACGCACCAAGCAAAAGCAAAAATAATATATTAAGGCATTAGCGGAATAGAAAAAATAAAAACAACCAAAACTGGGTTGTCTCCCAGTAGCGCTTTTGTTTACCGTCCTTAAGCTGGACTTAATACCTGTATTATGCAGTTTTAATAAAAGTCTAAGCATAGAGCAAAAGCTAGTAAATCCTAAATATTACATGCCACAAAATGATCAACTATAAGTTGATTTAAAATTGTAACTGAAAATGAACGAAATGGGTCCGAAGTTCCAATAGCAACACATCAGAAGATCAGGAGCTTTCCATCTCCATATTTCATCTTTCTTGATCCTCTTCCTCTCCTCCAATCTGCGATCATGGACGAAGTAGCGCTTTCCACCCTGCACCCAGTCTTTCAAGGAAAACGCAGGCAATGATGATGAGGTGGAATAGGCGATGGATTTCATCATTGTCGTTTGCTTTTCCTTCCAAGATTGCAACACAGAATCGCCCAAAAATGGGTCTAGATATTCATGCACTTGCAGAGGAGTAAACAAAATATTAGCAGCATTAACAGGAGGGGAAGCAGGAAGGATGAACAAATCAATATTTTCATTAAAAGAAAGAGGATTAGGAAAAAAACTAGATGAAGAACTAAAAGAATCAAACAAAGGATGAGTGGTCCCAGTGTCACTCCTGGCAGGTTCCCAAGCTTGATCACTGTCAGTGTCATAAGAATCATAGCGAGGCGCATCTGAAGACTCGAAGGCATCACTGGTGCGACAGATCTCCTTCATCAATGAAGAGGTGCACAACTCCTCATCAGAATGGTCGTCCTCATCATCCCACTTCGGTTCAGCTTGGAGGTCCAGAACATCACCCTCAAATAATCTTCGACGGGATCATACAAAAAAGGTGTAGAAAAAGCATGCAAAGAAACTGGAGGAACATCAGAATCAGAAGGTAAAATTTCAGGTTCCTCCGCAAAAAGATCTGCAAGAACCTCCCCACTAGAGAGAACACTCTCCTCATCCCACTCTGGTTCATCATGGAGCTCCCAAATCATACCTTGTTGGCCATCAAATGAATCATCGTCATCACTAGTAGTAAAGCCATATACAGGGAGTGAAGAGTCCATGCATGAGATAAACTCAGGGGTAGAGGGCATGATTGCCTCCATGGTTAAAGAATGAGTGATAGGGGCAATGTTGTCATGAGTGAAGGAGAAGCGGTTAGGATTGAAAAGACTAGGGCAGTCCTTCAATTCATGCCCCTCTCCTCGACACAACAAGCAAACAAAGTTCCTACACTGCCTAGCATTTAACTCCTTCATTTGGTCTATATAATAAACCATCTCGTCGTAAGTGCTAGGAGAAATATCCCATGACGACATTTTCAACAATTAAAGAAGATACAACGAAACTGAAATTCTTTGCAAGAAAATCTACATAATCAAATAAAACTACTTCGGGACAACTTGCCTAAAACTTTAAAACAGGAGAGTAAGAAATAATAACAAACAATATATAATTAAAAAACAGACAAAAATAATAAGGCGGCTAAAAACACTGGAAGAACTATTATCTCTTGTCTCCCTCTACAGCAAACTCACACGTCTGTGTTCCCCGGCAACGGCGCCAAAACTTGATGCGCAAAATCTAGCACACCGCTATAGGCGGTAGCGAGACTGCGGCACAAAACGGCAGTGTACCGATCGTTCAAGTAATATAAAATGGGAGAGTAATCCCCAAGTATCGAATCTCGAAGGATCACAGTAAGGTGGAGTTAACTTTCTAGGAGGGACTTGAGATTGAAGTCCTTTAGTCGGATGTAACGCGGAGGGGGTGATTTGGTTTATGGAAAATAAAGTAAAACAACAACTCAACTACTCATATGCAGGCCTTGAGCGCACTGCTTCGCTAGGCGGGGTGGAAACTAGGCAGGCCTTGAACGCGCTGCTTCACAAGGCGGATGGACAAGAAGGCTAGCGGATGAGGTGAGTAAGTGCGAAATCGAACTGTGCAAGCCTTGAGCGCACTGCTTCGTTAGGCGAATGGATTACACGGGCCGCTACGCCACGCATCGCTACGAATGGACGAGAAGGCAAGTGGATGGGGTGGATAAGTGCGGAATCGAATTGTGCAGGCCTTGAGCGCACTGCTTCGTTAGGCGAATGGATTACACGGGCCACTATGCCACGCTTCGCTAGGCGGATGGACGAGAAGGCAAGCGGATGGAATGGTTCACACCGGCGGAGTCGGGGTGGATTATACCGCTTAGCTTGGCGGATGGAAGAGTAGGCTCACGTATTGGAGTGGAGGTTGATGACGGATGGAAGATGGAATGCGGCAGTCCTCACTTGCATAAACCACAAGATAATTTCACATAAACATGAAATATACTAAAATGCAATATAAGGGTTTTGCAATCATAGTTCATACACACAAATAATTAAGATATAAAACACTACAAGATGAAGGGGGTGAGATTACAACCAAGGCACAAAGTCTTGCCGGGATTCACGGTCAGAATCAAGGGTTGCCATGCCTTGTCTGAGCTCAGTACACGACTGACGTCCGGGGTACGGAGAGGAGCTGTCACTTCCTTCTAGTTGACCCGTCTTCTTCGTAAATTGCCTTTGGCCACGATCTCGCTGGAGAACTCCAAGGATGCAGCAAGTTGTATCTTGAAATGGAGCGTGGATGCTTCTGAATGATGGAGGAGGCCGAGAGGATACTCCGGCTCAATATTGGCGTGAAGAATAATCCCGGAGCACCTCCTGAAGGTGGGAGGCGATGGATCGGTGAAAATGGCATGGAGCAGAGCTATTGGGCGCGAAAGAGAAGATCGATTCGATCTAGGGTGAAGTCTGCAGCTTTTATAGAAAAAGATCAGAAATTTGGTCACGCACGGTCGAACACACGACCGTGCGTGAGCCGTGCGAAATTAATGAAAAGAAAGGCACAGGAAGACGACCCAGAGCGCCCGTGCATTTTACTCACGCACGGGTAATTCTGCCCGTGCGTAAAAATGCATGGGTAAATTCAGAAAAGCTTTGAAATCCGGCAACCACCAGGAGGTTGTGCGTTTTGTTCGCGCACAGTTGAGTCCAAACATGCGTGAAGAAAACGCACGAGCGGGGCAGATCACCATATTGACCCGCCAATCATATCGCACGACCGCAGCCGACCGTGCGTCAAGTAAACGCACGACCGTGCGATTCATACAGGATGAATTCTGGGCAATATGGACGATCTGCCCACCTGCACAACAAATCCAAACGCTGGGAATATACTTCCAGCACAAGTATAAAAGCTTAAAGAATGGGGAGCACATTGTGCTTGCCCCCAACAATAAAGCGCGCAATTGCACATCACAAAGGTCCAAGACATTGCACAAATAGTGAAAACACGTACGAGTAAAATATAAGCAATTAAGGACTGAAAATGAAGTGCAAAAGCAGGAAAACTAGCCCAACTGAGTCCATAAAAGTGTATATAAATGGGACTCATCAAAGCCCGGCTCAACCATTCGGAATCAAGGATAAAATCTATTGTAGCTGGTAAGAAAGTCAAAGTATCCGCAAAGAATCTCAGAAAGACACTCCATGTGCAAAGGATTAAAGGGGGAGAGAAAGAAGAGTTGACGACGGAGGATGTCTCTACCAGTTATTCCTGGTGCGGCCATACTGGGAAGACCTATGGGTCAATCAAGAGGAATGAATTCAATCAGAAAGGAAAATTACTAGAAAACATCGTGGGGAAGGTGTTGCTATGCAAACCTGGGTTGCACGACCGAATCTCGAAGGAAATGTTTGTTGTCATGGCCAGGATAATTCTGACCAAGAAGACCGACTGGAGCGGATTTCTTTTCCAGAGAATAAAGAGTACCCTGAAGACCCCATCCAATGGAAAAATTCTGCCCCTCTTCCTTCTGAACAGCCTAGATGAAGTGCTACATTGAAGAATGGGAATGCCCCTGCACTACTCCAAACGACTGGACGCAAAGATGCTTGATCGCTGGGATAGGTCAATTCCCAAAGCATCCCCTGATGCAGCATCCGCCTCAAAGAAGCGAAAGAAGAAAGATGTCCCAGCCGTCTCCTCTGATGAAGAAGCGTCATCCAGCAGCTCCGACGACATACCCCCACCCCCACAAATCCCTGGTACGTCTAAGGGGGAGACCTCCACCCTAAGATATTTTCTAGGAACAGTACCAGAACCTGCTTCCACAAAGGTTATTGAAGAAGATAGAAACCCCAACTTGGGGAGTGTTCCTGCTGAGGGGGAGTCGCAACTTGGGAGCTCAGCCCAAGACGCGAAGATGATTTATGGGGAGCTCCCAGCAGGAGGCTCAGCCTAAGGTGATGCACAAGTTGAGGGGGAGACCCAACTAGGGTACTCTGCCCTAGAAGATCAAAGAAATTTGCCCCCTCCTCCAGAAGATCTAGGCACTATGCCTGAACCCATGAAAGACCCCACTCCTTCAGACTGCCGAGAGTTGACAGCAGCAAGTAAGATTGTGCTAACATATCCTGGTGAGACAGTACCAGAAAATGTCAAGGGGAAAGCCAAAGTGACAGCCCACGTCAGTGAAGAATCATCTGCAGATGTCTCTTAAGCAGCTCCACAGGAAGGAGGAGATCAAGAAGAACAAACTGCTGAGCCATCTTTGACTCAGGCAGGACCTCTCTTTCACATGATATCAGCCCTACTGACTGCTCAAAGGAAGCAATTGGAAACCTTCGTCGTAAAGACTATAGACGGTCTAAGGAAGGAGCTGAAGACTGAGATCAAGGCTGTAAAGAGGGACATACTTGATCTCAACACCCAGTGTGCCCACTTATACACCTTAGCAGCTCTGGAAATAGACAATATGGGGGAGGAAGTCAACAAGGTGGGACATCAAACCCACATGATCCTGACAAATCAAGTAACGTTCTCGAACAATGTGGACTATGCTTTTGAGCAGATAGAAACCGGTGCTACCAATAACAGAAATCAAATTTTGAATAGGGTCAATGAGAAGGCTCATACATTAAATGCCCATCTGCTCGAAGTAAGGAATAATTTGGATGTGACTGAACAGACCATGCATGAACAGCTGACTCTAGTCAGAGAAAGTCTTGAGGAACGGATAATTGAACAAGTCCAAAAGGGGTTGAATGAGATAATAAATGATGGATCCCATCAAGCGATGTTGATAACAAATCAAGTAAAGCAGACAAGGCAAAAACCTCCATCAGTGTATGAAGTCACTGATGCATCTAAAAGCACTGAATCAGCGGAGTATGGCATAGAATTTAGAGAATCAGCAACCTCCAGGAAAAGAAAGAGAATTCAGAGCAGCCAGTACCGGCAAAAGAGACTGATGGAAGTTGAGCTAGATCCACAATCAGGAAAGTGGAGTCCTGTCTCAAGAGAAATAATAACAGAATCATGGATACAGTTTGGATACCCTCAGGAGAACTATTATAGGGTATACCAGTCAGTTGAATGGGAGAAACATCTGAAGCAGCTGGAAAGGAGGAAGAATCACAAGCTAGCATTCCCACAAGGTCCTCCTCCCTCTCATAAGAAGATTCCCCTGCCCATCAACTACTATCAGAGGCAGAGGAAGAAAGACAAAGGCGCAAGCAGCAACAGACAGTGAGGAGCACTAAATTAAAATTCAAAATTAGAATGGGGCAAATGAATGCTAACTTTTATTCAAGAACATTTAATCTATCTATATGATTGATGTTTAATGTCAAGAACATTTAAGTTTTTTTATTGCTGCTTGATGTGATTTTGTTACCTGAAATGTTAAAAATCATAATGTGTATGGCATTTATCATTGAGATAAGTTTGGACTTCTTCAAATAGGGGAATATTGTTGGGAACAGTGCCCAACAGTGTTCCTGATTTGAAGAATTGCTCAGCTCAATAATGAGTGCAAGTTGTATTTAATGTCCTATCTAGTTCATGCTTGCAGAGATAAGACAATATGTCCAGTACTTCAATAATAATATCGTTGAAAAAAGCTGGACATATCGTCGACAAGGATAGGCACGTCGATGAAATGATGGGCAAAGCAATGAAGAATGACTATATCTGATATCGTCAACAACATGAAGAGCAAGATAAAATGGTGATATCATTGTGACATCTACACAACGATATCAGTAAGTCGAAGTGAAGAAGAAGATTCAAAGATGTCGACAATATCGTCGACAAGAAGCCTTGCCGTCGGAAAGGCTAAGTGAGACTGATGGCGATTGACATCGTCGCAAAGATGGCGTGATGTCGAGAAGATTGAAGGAGGTCATATGAAGACAGGCAGTTGCTGAAGTATAGTCTGTCGACATGATGTCGTCGACAAGATAAGGTGGTCTCAGCGATATCGAGCAGACAAGGAACTCTCGCCGATATCAGTTTGATGGCCTCGTGTCGTCTTAAGCTCTAGTGCAGAAGTAATGTCTCGTTTTGTCGAGATGCTTCTGTCAGAAGAAGAAGAAGAAGAAGCAAGAAGACTTGAAGGAATTGTCCAAGTCCAAGACAACGACGAAGTCTGTCGACGTGATGATGTCTGTATCATCATAAAGCTGGAAGTCCAACGAGAAGGAATTTAAACTTTGCGGACGCGCTGTCAGGATTTAATGTTGCCGCCTGATTGTCCAATCAGTGCATGCTTCTTAAGGAATGGGTGTCTGACATTAAAGGACACCTTTCACGACCGTTGAGCAGCTCCTCGGTCCTATAAAGGGGAACAGTGGTTTCCCTAGAAACTCTCTCAAAAATAGGAGCAAAAAATGATCCCGCGTGGCACTTCAATCAAACAGTATATTTTGCGGAGAAGAAGAAGAACAAGTAGAGTACAAAGATCAAACGTTCTCAGAAGAATCAGTCAATCAACATCGACTGAGAAGAAGTCGATCACCAGGCCAAAGAGGAGATTGAAGAGGGAGCTGTGCTGTCAAGATCATATCTGAAGCATCCTCTTCAACTTAAGAAGTCGATCAACATCAGGCAAAGTTGCCAATCTTCATCAGGCAGAATTTGTAGTTAAACTTTCTTTGTTGTAAGGCTCGAGGGCCAAATCTGTAGGATCTACTTGTAGATCTGAGTGTCTAGCTTGAGGGATAGAGAGCTGTGAGGGTTGATGGTCAGGGCAGTGGACTTGAGGGTCCGTCTTTGTCTAGCTTAAGGGCTGGAGAGCTGTGAGGCTTGAGGGCCAGGGCAGTGGACTTGCGGGTCCGTCTTTGTCGAGCTTGAGGAATTGAGACCTGTGAGGGCTTGCGGGCCAGGGCAGAGGCTAGACTTGCGGGTCTGAGCTAGTTAGGGCTTGAGGGCCTGAGTGTCGAGCTTGAGGGCTCGGGTGCAGTAAGGGCTTGCGGGCTTAGGCTGTAGGACTTGCGGGTCCGTGTTGTAAGGCTTGCGGGCCTGAAGTTTTTGGTGGAGTTTGACGAGCCTAGCACACTGCTAGGTAGGCGTAGAGGGAAAGAGGACTACTCAAGACACCCTGTCTTGAGGAACCTCTATAGATCATTGTGTGCTTTTCTGTGATGTGCTTTATAATTATCAATCTAGCACACTAAAAAGCAAGAACAGCTAAAGGGGTCAAAGTAATTTGCAAAACATGTTCACCCCCCACCCCCCTCTAGGTGATAAAGTAGACAGCCCATAAACAACACCAATATTAAGCATCTGGATGCCTTCTGATGGATGACACTCTTCCTGTCATGATCGATGAAGTGTGGGCTTGCCAAAGCAAGGTGCATTAATCTATCTTAGTAAGGGTGTGAGCGAATAATTGTGATATCCCACTATCGATATCGGGTCTATATTAACTAGGTGACCTCAAAGGTTGAGTGTCTAGAGGCATAGGGTTGGCATGCACCATATGATGGATATGAATAAAGAGTTATTCACCAACCATACAAGAGTTGTATAGTGATGCAATTGGCAAGTGTTGTCTACCTAAATAACTGCATCGTGAAAGAAATGCCAAAGCGGACTCATTGTGTTGGTGAAATACGGATCTTGTCCACTAAGAGAGTAGCTCACATAAACTCTCTGAATCGATATTAAGGGTTATCGATTTTATTAAAATAGTGGGAGCCCTTTTAATAGAAGTTCTTATTAAAGTAAAATGTATTTTGAAATATAGTACTGAATTTGTTTTGCAAATTTATTGTAGAATTTCCATGGAAAATACATCACACTCCACGTTGTCCCTGAGATCCATCCTTGAGAAGGACAAGCTCAATGGGACGAACTTCCTCGACTGGTATAGGAACCTGAGAATTGTTCTCAGGCAAGAGCGCAAGCTCTATGTCTTGGAAGGGGAAGCCCCCACAGAGCTGACCGGAAATGCTCCGCGAGCAGACATAGATGCTTACAAGAAGTATCAAGATGATACCTTGGATGTGGAATGCCTCATGCTTCCTACCATGTCCTCTGAGCTTCAGAAGCAACACGAGATCATGTGTGGTTATGAGATAATCGGGCACCTAAAAGAAAATGTTCGAGGGGCAAGCTCGGCAAGAGAGGTTTGACATATCCAAGGCATTATTTCAGTGCAAAATGGAAGCTCTAGACTCAGTAGGGACTCGCGTACTCAAAATGATTGGGTATATAGAGAACCTTGAATAACTGGGTTTTCCATTGGGCCAAGAGTTGGCCACAGATCTGATCCTGCAATCGCTGTCGGATAGTTATGAGCATTTTGTCTTGAACTATAACATGAATGAAATAGAAAAGACACTGAAAGTGCACAGTTATCCTCACTAGAATTCTCTAGAGGGGGGTGAATAGAGATTTAAAATATTTTGTGCAAAGTTAATAATTATATATATATATGTGTAGTGATCACAGATTAGAGCTTCCTACACACCAACAAGAATTAAGCAAGTATAGAAGATAAATGCAAGAGAGAAATTCACAGCACAACACAAAGAAACATAATGGTTCCCCAAACTTTGGGTAGTCCACTCTTCTACCCCCTTGGTAGGAATTCACTAACTTGCACTGAGTCTTTTGATAAGGAGACTCTTTGAACCACCCTGAGTCTTTTGATAAGGAGACTCTTAGAACCAACTGAGTCTTTTGAAAAGGAGACTCTTAGAACCAGTACAACTAAATTTTTTGAAGAGAGATTCTAAAAACTCTTTTACAATGTAGAAATAAGAATGAGAAGAAAAATAAGTAGTTTAGAAGACAAGAAGGAATCTTCTTCATAGCAAGAAGATTGAAAGCACAAGTAGTAGTGAATGAGATCTCTCTTCTATAGTGAGAATGAGATTTTGTAGCTTTTCTCTCTTTAGTGAGAGCTATCAGAGTTTGCAGCAGAATGGCTTCAGAAGCAGGAGAAGATTGAAGCTTGATGGTTGTTGTAGGACTATTTCTCAATTCTCTCTCTTTTTCACTTGGGAGCTTTTCCTCTTTTTGAAATGTAAAAATGGTGGATCACTTCAGTAGTATTCTCTGCCGACCTCCTTCTTATTTTATAGCTCTGTGTATTAAGATAGCAATATAGGAGAGAAATCAATTAGCAGCCAGAGAATTAGAAAAAGATAAAGATTTCCATAACAATTATATTCATAGAAGGAAAGTATTCATTCAGATTTCAAATAATGTCCATAATGGATTTAACCAAATTAGCCAAGAATCTATTAGAGGAAGAGAATGATTCAGAACGGCTATAAAACATAAATTGATTCCATATAAATCAGATCTATAAAAGAGGGAAAGAGATCTGACGATTTTGAATTCTGTCATGGAAATCGACGTGCGTCGATTACTATTCGACGTAAGCGTCGAATACATCCTGTCTGGTCGTCGAGAGGAGAATAAGGAAGGTGCGTCGACTAAGGTGCGTCGACTTCACTAGATGTGTCGACTAGAAATCAGAGTAGCGTCGACAACAATTACGTTGAAATCTTCCTAGAGTTACTTCGACTCATTCTGAAAGAAACGTCGACTATATTTCGACGTTGCGTCGAATACCATTCGACGCATATTTACTTAGCCTTGTTTTTCATTCTTAGAACTCTTCTCTAACTCATTTCTATGGGTTAAGAGAAATCATTTCCCCAACAATCTCCCCCTATTTGTCTTAACCCTATCAGAGAGATATTGTATTAAGCCTTTAATTAACACAGCAAAGTATTTAAGCAATCAGAAGAAATCATGTATAAATAAGCAGTTGTCTTTCACAGGATTAAACTAAAAACTTCTTGTTATACATGAAGTTGACAAATGCAGAATAAAGCTTCCTAGATAAGTTTTCAATAGCATCAAACATATAGCCTCTGGCTTTGTCAGGATGCTTCTGGACATTTGTAATGATTGTGTGCAGTTTGTTCAGTATCCTGCCACCATCAGGAAGAGTATCATCTATGGAATAGCCCTTGCTGATTATTATTGCAGTCTTTTCATCAATCATCTCAATTGTGATGTTGTGAGGTTCTTTTTGTGCAGGCTTGGGCTCAGGAGGTCCTTTGTTGTCAACCTTTGGCTTATAGATTTTCTTCTTTTCTGGTTCCTGTTTCTTAGGGACCTCTGGCATCTTTTCTTTTCCTTTCCAATCTGAACCATGCCATTTGTGTAATCCTCTTGGCCATTCAGGCTTCTTGTAGGGGATGTACACATCTTCTGAGCATCCTACACCCCTCTTGTGCTTTTGACCCTTTTCTAGGATGATCCCTGCCTGAGGATTTTTCTTTTGATAAGCCTCAACATCAAATAGCTTCTTTGGAATTTAATGAATGACTCAGCAAGAATCTCTTCCTTGGTCATCCCCTTCTTGATCTTCTCCATACAGATATTCCTTTTATCTTCTGCATCTTTCATAGCTGCTTCATACTCATACAGTTCTCTTTCTCTTATCTCTTCATGTCTCTTTTCCATGTTAGGGTCATGGTATTCCTTTACAGGACTTTTAGGAGAGGCAATAGGCATTTTTTCAAACCTCTTTATCTCATTGCAGGCTTTTCAATATTTCTTTTCTTTTGCATACTCCTTTCTTTCTTCTTTAGAGAAGTTTTGCCAGTAGGGAATGGCTTCTCTTTTTCTTTTCATCTGTCCTCCTGGACTTTGCCTAGGTAGAACTTTAAGGTGCTCAGTATGTTTTGTTATTGGTGGAGGTAGAGGTAGCGATGGAGGAAGAGAAGAAGTTTGAAGTGGGGTAGAGGAGGAGAAGGAGATGGAGTTTTCTCTTTGGGTGGAGAAGGAACTATATCAAGAAGAGGGGGTAAAGTAATCTCTGTTGAGGGATGATTGTCTCTTCCAGGCTCTTCTGTAGGGATGTCCTCAAGTAGAGGTGTCTTCAGCTTGATGTAACTGGCATAGAAGCCAAGAGAATGATGCTGAAATTCTTCCTCACATGGAGGTACATCAATCCATAGTTTTCCTTTCCAGTCATCAGAGGTGGCTGCTTCTTCCTCCCCCTGGACTTCTACTTCCTTTACCACAACAGTCTCCCCCTGAATGTATGGGGCCTCTATTCTGTATGCTGAATTTACAGCATGGTCTCCTTCAGTACGATAAGATGAGGTTTCTCCAAAGTGTTTTAAAAAGGTGTAGTCAGAGTGATTAGAGAGGATTGGAGCCTATTATAAGAAGAAAAGAGTTGGAAAAATAGTTGAAAGATAATTACAACAAAAAAAATGGCCCTGAGCTTCAAGATAGATAACCTGACAGATGGGGTTTCTGGAGCAACTCTCCCCCTGGTTTATATCTTTCAGGAAGGATGTAAACCTTTGTGGCGACAGAGGTTCTTCTCGAAGAAGAGCATGCAGCTCAGGAAGAGAGGCAGAGAGGGTGGCCAATTTGGCTTCACAGGTGGTGAGCATGTCGGCACATTCATTTGAAAAAGAGGTCAGATGTGTCTGGAAGTCTTTTAGAAGTTGTTCCATAGCATCGTTCATTGCTTTGATGAGGGCAGATTGAACAGGAGTGGGCACCATTGATGCAGAGAAAGAGAGATGTAGAAGACGAAGTTTTGGCGGGTTTAGGAGAGTGTATGTTATGAAATAAGAAGTAGTATTTAAAGAAGGTGAAACGTCGAGAAAGGAAACAGAAATCAAGGTAATCCAATCGTCAAAAAAACGAAGTAAGGATTTGATTCTAATTTTAACCAGAAGTCGACGTTACGTCGAATTGATGTCGACGTATGCGTCGATATGGAGTCGACGCTCCGTGGAGATTTGTCAACCTAGATGTCTGTAGACGTGGTCATAGACTTGAGTCGATATGAAGTCGACGGTACGTAGATAGGGGATCGACGTAACATTGACTGAAAGAAATCAGTGCCAGCATCGAGGTCTTCTCGACGGTGCGTCGATATGTATTCGACGCATCTTCAAGAAACTTTCTTAGATTTTCTGATTTCTTTAGATTTCCCCAACAATGGTGTTTACAGACTTCCATCAAGCAATCCTAAGGTGTTTATGAAGTAATTGTGCTTGGTTTCATCCAAGGGTTTTGTAAAAATGTCTGCTCTTTGACTGTCTGTAGGTATATATTCTAAGATTATCTTACCTTTTTCTACATTGTCTCTAAGGAAGTGATGTCTGATCTCTATATGTTTGGTTCTACTATGAAGGACTGGGTTAGATGATATAGATATAGCACTAGAGCTATCACAATAAATCTTAGAGTTATTGACTTCCAATTTGTAGTCAAGAAGCAGATTTTGCATCCACAGGATTTGTGAACAACAGCTCCCAGCAGCTATATATTCAGCTTCAGCTGTTGAGATTGAGACTGAGGTTTGTTTCTTACTAAACCATGAGATTAACCTGTCACCTAGGAATTGGCAATTGCCAGATGTGCTTTTTCTATCAACCCTACATCCAACATAGCCTGCATCTGAGAAACCTATTAATTCAAAGTTGGTTTCTGCTGAGTACCATAGACCTAGTTCAGGGGTTCCCTTTAGGTATCTAAGAATCCTTTTTACAGAGGTGAAATGGGATTCCTTTGGATCAACCTGAAATCTAGCACATATGCAAGTTGCAAACATAATGTCAGGTCTGCTAGTAGTTAGATATAGAAGGGATCCTATGATTGCCCTATATGTCTTTTGATCTATTGATTTTCCCTTGTCATCCTTTTCTATAATGGCATTTGTTGCCATAGGGGTTTTCATAGTGGAGGCTGATTCCATACCAAACTTTTTGATTAGCTCTTTAGTGTACTTTGATTGTGAGATAAAGATTCCCTCACTACTTTGTTTTACTTGTAGCCCTAGGAAATAGGAGAGTTCACCCATACTACTCATTTCAAATTTAGATTGCATTAGATCAGCAAACCTTTTACAAAGTTTAGGGTGAGTTGAGCTAAAGATGATGTCATCTACATATATTTGAACAAGGAGGAGTTGGTTTTATGGGTTCTAGTAAAGAGTAGTGTTTTGTCTACTTTTCCTCTGTCAAAAGAATTTTCTAAAAGAAAGTTTGAGAGTGTTTCATACCAAGCTCTAGGTGCTTGCTTAAGACCATACAATGCTTTGTTAAGTTTATAAACAAAGTTAGGAGAGGAGGGATTGACAAAACCTGGTGGTTGCTCCACATATACCTCTTCTTGAAGGTCACCATTTAGAAAGGCACTCTTGACATCCATCTGATATACTTTCATCTTCATGAAAGCTGCATAGGCAAGAAAGAGCCTAATTGCTTCCAATCTGGCTACTGGAGAAAAGGTTTGATTGTAGTCTATTCCTTCTTCTTGTCTATATCCTTGTGCTACAAGTCTTGCCTTGTTCCTGACAATTACTCTAGGGGAATCTAGTTTGTTTTTATATACCCATTTTGTGCCAATCACTGGGTAGTTTCTTGGTCTTTCCACCAAATTCCATACTTTGTTTCTCTCAAATTAGCCTTGTTCTTCTTGCATGGCCATAATCCAATGAGGATCACAGTTTGCTTCCTCAAACTTCTTTGGTTCAACTTGTGATAAGAAGCATTGGAGCATCATCCCATTTGAGACTTGGTGCCTTGTTCTTACTCCAGTATTAGGGTTTCCAATTACTTGAGATTGTGGATGATCTTTCAAATTGATCCATGTTCTGCTTGGATTTGTTAGTTGTTCTTCTTCTTCATTCTCAATGGGATCATTGTCCAACTGTTCTTCCTGAACCATGTTCTCTTGTGGAGGTTGGTTTTGAATGCTCTTTTCTGAACTTTCTACATGTTCTTGTTCAGACTCCTCACTTGGTTCCTCTAACTGGTTTTCCTTTCCATTATCTGTGTTCTCTAGAGCTAGTTGCTCAAGCTGGGTTTCTATGCTGTTGTTTTCCTGTGGAAAAGAACTGGTGGGAGTTTCCTCCCCCTTAAGCAGCATGTTAGTTTCATCAAATACAATGTGCATGGATTCTTCAATTTTAAGAGTTCTCCTGTTATAGCACCTATAAGCTTTACTAGATGATGAGTACCCCAGAAATATTCCATCATCAGACTTTTTGTCAAACTTGGCAAGATGATCTTTTCCATTATTTAGAATAAAGCAAGCACATCCAAAAATTTTAAAATATTTGACAATGGGTGTTTTTCCCTTCAGGAGCTCATATGGGGTTTTTAATTTAGTTTTGTGAATAAGGCTTCTATTGAGAACATAGTTTGCAGTGTTGACTGCTTCAGCCCAAAAGGTTTTTGGTAATCCTGATTCTGCAAGCAAGGTCCTTCCTGATTCTATTAAGGCTTTATTCTTCCTTTCAGCAACTCCATTTTGTTGAGGAGTTCTAGGTGCTGAGAAGCTTTGTTTGATACCTACCTCCTCACAGAAACTACTGATTAATTGATTTTCAAATTCAGTCCCATGATCACTTCTGATTATGGAAACCTGAGTATTGAATTCAGATTGAATTTGTCTTATGAATCTTGAGAGAATCTTATGGGTTTCAGACTTAGTTCTTAGAAAGAATACCCAGCTGAATCTAGAATAGTCATCCACAATGACTAGGGTAAAAGATTTTCCACCTAAGCTTTGAGTGGATATGGGACCAAAGAGATCCATGTGCAGTATGTAGAGGATCCTAGGAGAATTATCTTTCCCAATAGGTTTGAAGGATGGCTTGGTCTGTTTACCTAATTGGCAAGGTCTACATGGAGAGTCTTTAGAAAATCTACCCTTTGGTAGACCCCTGACTAGGTTATTTTTGGATAGTTTACTAATTGTTTTGTAATTTAGATGACCTAGTCTCTTATGCCATAATTCACTTTTATCAATAATATTGTTGAATAAACAAACTTCTGTGGGTGAGGAGCTAAAGTCCACTACATATACTTTTCCTTTTCTAATTCCATTGAGTACTGTGGCACCAGTCTTAATATCAATAATATGGCAAAATAGTGTGGTGAATTTTACCTCATACTTACCACTATCACATATCTGACTTATGCTTATCAGATTGTGCTTCAGTCCTTTGACTACTGCCACATTCTTGAAGGTGACTTTCCCTTCTTTGAAATTTCCAAAGACCCTGGTTTGGCCACAGCTAGAATCTCCAAAGGTTACTGATGGTCCAAGTCTATCCTCAAAGTTCACTAATAGGTTTTTGCAACCAGTCATGTGCATGGAGCATCCACTGTCCAAGTACCACACCAGCCTGGAGATGTGATGCATCTGCACATAAGATTTTAAACATTAGTTTGGACCCTGCTGAGCTGGGGTCCCTTCCTTCCATTAGTGAAAGATTTAATGAAAGAATAAGTAGGTTTTTCAGAATATCCTTCCTCCTTTAGGGGCATTGGCTTATCATACCAATTTTCTTTGGTAATGTTGCAGAAATAGTGGTCATAATAAAAGGAAATGGATTGAGAAAGTTGTTTGGAAGCAGCGAATTTTCTGTCTGATTGATTGCGTAGATAGAAATTCGACGTAGACTTATGGTTGCGTCGATATGAATTCGACGTAGGTTTCTGGTTGCGTCGATATGAAGTCGACGCTTTCTTCATTCTGCGTTTACTTTCAGTCGAAGCATGAGAGACGTTGCGTCAAGTAGGAGTCGACGCACTTTGGTGTAAGCGTCGATTAGAAATCGACGCACGTTGATAAGAATTCGACGCATGTTCGAATTTTTTCTGAGGATATTTTCCTAAGATTCCTTTATCTGTAATGGGATTAGTTTTATTAAAAACGGTGGTTATTTCAGGACTTTCTTGTGACCTTTCTCCTGCTAGATGATTCTCCCTAGTGAAGTGAATGGGATGTTTCCAGACAGATTTGCTGGATGATTGAGATTTAGGTGCTTCATTAGTATTCAGCTTTAGTTGTCTAAATCTATTAGTGAGATTCTCAGAAATATTTTTGAGCTTCTGACCTCTTCCATTTAGAGAGTCTTCAAAGACTTTAGCTTTTGCTAGCTCTTTTCTCAGTGTTAGATTTTCTGTATAGATTTTGTCTAATTCCTCCTCTGAGAGTCCTAGATTGAGCTCATAATTTTTATGATGTGTATTTACTTGTTTGAGACTTTTTAATTCATTTCTTAGTTCTTTTACTTCTTTTTCAGATTTGATTAGATCTAAACAGAATTCTTTGAAATTTTGTTTGAAATCAGTGGAAGAGAAATCTATATCATCAAGTATATTTACCATAGATGTATCATCAAGCTTCTCAGTGGCCATCAGACAGGTTTCCTCTTGCTTGACCTCTTCCTGATCATTATCTGATGAGGTACTTCCTTCAGATTCTGAATCACTCCAAGATTGAGCAATGAATCCTTTTTCTTTCTTCTTCTTCCTTAGATCTGTTCTTTTCAGATCTTTCTTATTGCTGATCTCTTTAGGACATTCAGGTGCAATGTGTCCAGGTTTCCTGCAAGAGTAACATATAATCTCTTTAGTAGGTGTTTTATTATACCTGGTTTTTGAGTCTCTTCCTCTGGATCCTTCTGTTTTGATCCACTTCTTGAACCTTCTGGCCAGTAGACTGATCAGCTCCTCATCTCTTGTAGAGGGTTCACCTTCAATAGCCTTCAAAGCAATACTCTTTTCTTTTGAGAGTGGAGGAGCCTTTTCTTTCTCTTCTTTCTCAGCCCTTGTTTTCAATAGTTGTTCATAGGATTTTAATTTACCCAACAGGACATCTGTTGAGATTTCTTTTTGACTACTGGAGTCTTTGATAGGACAGATTCTTGAATCCCAAGAGCTAGGGAAGCAAGTTAGTAATTTGACATTTATCTCAGTGAGAGATATGTCTTTCTAAAGTGTCCTCAACTCATTTACTATGAGACTGAATCTGGTATACATGTCAGCAACATTCTCACTTTCTTTCTTCTGGAAGTTTTCATATTGAGAGATGAGAAGTGCCTTTCTATCCTTTTTCTCATCAGCACTTCCCTCTACCATTTTGGTGAGAGCTTCCCATACTTCCTTAGCTGACTCACATTCAGCAATCTTTTGGATGATTTCATCTGAGAGGGTTGAGACTAAGATATTCATAGCCTTGGCATCATATGCTTGGGCCTTCTTTTCTTCATCTGTCCATTCAGCCTTTGGAGCAAGTGTTTTAGTTGTTTTTCCACTTGAGTCCTTTCTGAATGGCTTGGGGGGACCTGTCATGACAATATTAAACAACTCATCATCAATAGAGTTTAAATAAATTTTAATTCTTGTTTTCCAAAGTGCAAACTTTTCAAGGTTGCAAATTGGTGATCTGGTGGAAGCATAATCTTTGATTTGTGCCATGTGACAAAATAGTGTTGTAGAAATATATATATATATATATATATGAGGTAGGATCTTTTTGATCAAGGAGTTATCCTTTTTAGATCAACCTCCCTCTGATACCAATTGAAAGTGCACAGTTATCCTCACTAGAATTCTCTAGAGGGGGGTGAATAGAGATTTAAAATATTTTGTGCAAAGTTAATAATTATATATATATGTGTAGTGATCACAGATTAGAGCTTCCCACACACCAACAAGAATTAAGCAAGTATAGAAGATAAATGCAAGAAAGAAATTCACAGCACAACACAAAGAAATATAGTGGTTCCCCAAACTTTGGGTAGTCCACTCTTCTACCCCCTTGGTAGGAATTCACTAACTTGCACTGAGTCTTTTGATAAGGAGACTCTTAGAACCACCCTGAATCTTTTGATAAGGAGACTCTTAGAACCAACTGAGTCTTTTGAAAAGGAGACTCTTAGAACCAGTACAACTAAATTTTTTGAAGAGAGATTCTAAAAACTCTTTTACAATGTAGAAATAAGAATGAGAAGAAAAATAAGTAGTTTAGAAGACAAGAAGGAATCTTCTTCCTAGCAAGAAGATTGAAAGCACAAGTAGTAGTGAATGAGATCTCTCTTCTATAGTGAGAAGGAGATTTTGTAGCTTTTCTCTCTTTAGTGAGAGCTATCAGAGTTTGCAGCAAAATGGCTTCAGAAGCAGGAGAAGATTGAAGCTTGATGGTTGCTGCAGGACTATTTCTCAATTCTCTCTCTTTTTCACTTGGGAGCTTTTCCTCTTTTTGAAATGTAAAAATGGTGGATCACTTCAGTAGTATTCTCTGCCGACCTCCTTCTTATTTTATAGCTCTGTGTATTAAGATAGCACTATAGGAGAGAAATCAATTAGCAGCCAGAGAATTAGAAAAAGATAAAGATTTCCATAACAATTATATTCATAGAAGGAAAGTATTCATTCAGATTACAAATAATGTCCATAATGGATTTAACCAAATTAGCCAAGAATCTATTAGAGGAAGAGATGATTCAGAACGGCTATAAAACATAAATTGATTCCATATAAATCAGATCTATAAAAGAGGGAAAGAGATCTGACGATTTTGAATTCTGTCATGGAAATCGACGTGCGTCGAATACTATTCGACGTAAGCGTCGAATACATCCTGTCTGGTCGTCGAGAGGAGAATATGGAAGGTGCGTCGACTAAGGTGTGTCGACTTCACTAGATGCGTCGACTAGAAATCAGAGTAGCGTCGACAACAATTACGTCGAAATCTTCCTAGAGTTACTTTGACTCATTCTGAAAGAAACGTCGACTATATTTCGACGTTGCATCGAATACCATTCGACGCATATTTACTTAGCCTTGTTTTTCATTCTTAGAACTCTTCTTTAACTCATTTCTAGGGGTTAAGAGAAATCATTTCCCCAACAGACACTGCCCGAGCTCCTTGGCATATTGAGAACTGCCGAGAACAACATGAAGAAGGCCAAGCCTGCCTGCCCCATACTGATGGTGCATAAGGGCAAGGGCAATGCTAAGGGATCTAAGAAGACGAAGATTGGATCTAAGTCTCATCTTGATCCCAAGTCTTCTGCACTGAAAAGGAAAGGTATGGCGAAGGAAGGAAAGTGACACCACTGCGATAAGGCAGGGCAATTGAGGAGGAACTGTCCCCTCTATATTGAGGATTTGTAAAAACAGAAGGGAAATATGACTTCCGCTTCAGGTATTTTCGTTATAGAAATAAATCTTTCTGCTCCTTCATCTTGGGTATTGGATACCGGATGTGGTTCTCACATTTGTACAAATATGCAGGAACTGGGAAGGAGAAGAATGCTAGGTAAAGGGGAGGTAGATGTTGTCAATGGAACGATCACCTAGAGGGGGGGTGTTAGGTGATTTTGCTTCTTTTGTTAGTGTTAGTGTGGTTTTCAGATAGATAAACACAGCACAAGAGTATCACACACAAAAACACGGCAGACGACACGATCTATAGAGGTTCCTCAAGACCGGGTGTCTTGAGTAGTCCTCTGTCCCTCTGAGCCTACCCAGCAGTATGCTAGGCTCGGCAAACTCTGCCAAAACTTTTGGCCCTCAAACCTTACAACACGGAACCGAAAGTCCAACAGCCTAGGCCCTCAAGCCCTTACTGCCCCCGATCCCGCAAGCTCAACACTCAGGCCCTCAAGCCCTACACAACATAGAACCTCAAGTCCTGTGCCTACAGCCTAGGCCCGCAAGCCCCTACTGCACCCGAGCCCTCAAGCTCGATAAGTCGCACCCGCAAGTGCACTTCCCTGGCCCTCAAGCCTCACAGCTCTCCATCCCTCAAGCTAGACAAATCGGCATGCAAGCCTTACAAAAAATTACAGAAAAATAAACTGTTTCTTCTGCCGGATGAAGATCGGCAACTTGAGGTTGAAGAAGAAGTTCTTGATTCAGTTCTTTGACAGCATAGGTCGTCTTCAATCTCTTCTCTTAGCCTTATGAGGAATGGCTTCTTATCAGTCGATCAGATGACCGATTCTTCAGAGGATGCTTGATGATTGTTATCTACTTGATCTTCTTCTTCTCCGCTGAAAAATACTGTTCTATTGAGATGCAGCAGCGGGATTCTTTTTCAAGTTCGCAGAACTAGTTTTCTAGGGCATCCCTGTTCCCTTTTATAGGACTGCGAGATCTCCAACAGTCTTCCAAAAAAGTTTCTTTAAGTGTCAGACCTCCATTCCTTAAGACAACGCGCTGACATTTCCAATCCTTATGAGCACGTGCTGATATCTCCATTAATTGAGAGCATGCGCTGATTGGACAATCAGGCGGCGGAATTAAATGCTGACGGCGCGTCTGCAATATTTGAATCTGTCTCGACGATATTTCCACTGTTAAGACGACATGGATAATATCTTGACGACGGGCCTTTGTCGATGTCTTGAGCTTTCGTAAACCTTCAAGTCTTCCAACTTCCCCTGCTAATGCTGGTATCTTGATGATATAATACATTATGGCGATTCTGCATATACGACGATATGTTATTTCTGACTGTGTCGTTGTGACCTTCCTTCTTTCATCCTGTCGTCATAATCACAGTATTCTTTCGATGATATGGCCACTACGTTGATGTTAACGATACAGCATCTTCTCGATGACATTCTTTCCTTTGACACTTTCAAGTCTTCTCTGTGTTTGCTTTGCTCATCATTACGACGACGACAACAAGCATACTTTGTCGACGACATCTCCTGTGCTTCTCGACGACATTGTACTTAGTTATCCTGAGATTATAAGCTAGATATGTGATCAAATGCAAAGTGAAGTATTCTTGACTTGGTGACTTCTTCAAATTAGGAATCATGTGGGCAAGATTCCCAACAATCTCCCCCTATTTGAAGAAGTCAGAATCTCAATTCAAGACTACTTCCACTTGGCAATAATTATACTAGTCTTAAGTAAAACATCTGAACATATAATATTCTACTTAGCTTTCTGAGTACATCAGGCATGATGTAGCTCCCCCTGGATTTGATGTCTCCTCTCTCCTTTGTAGCTCCACCTATTTCTTTGCTCCCCCTATGTTGAGGAGGTCTTCTAGAGATTGCTCTTGATTACATTGATGCCACTTGTTTGTCTGTTGAGAGAGGAATATATCATAAAGCTTCATCTAGGGGCTTTGTAAATATATCAGCCACTTGTTTGTCTGTTGAGACAAACTCAAGGGTGATATCTTTGAAAGAATATAGGTATGCTAACTAATTCACCTAGAGGGGGGTGAATAGGTTTCTTTTAATTTCTTTCACTTAGACTATTTGTTTACTAGTTTAAAGCAAGCAAATGATCAAACACACAGAAAGCACACAAGCATCTATAGTGGTTCCCCAAGACAGTGTGTCTATGGGTAGTCCACTTCCCCCTTCACCCTTCTAACAATGTGTTAAACAGGGCCAACTCCTCCAAAACTCAGCTCCAAGAGCTTACAACACAGATCCCTTGGGATCTCTCAGGTTTTCCCAAACCCTACCTCAAACTAATCAGCCCTACCTCAGATCAGCTCCTGATCCTACAGCTCAGACCCCTTCCAGGTCCTACAACTCAGAGGAACTCTCCTCCTATAGCTCAGGCAATAAAGCCCAACAACTCAGATCACACAGATCTTACAAACTCAGACCAAAAGGTCCTACAGCTCAGGCAAAATGCCCTACAGATAGATGAGTTTAATTCTTACTACAGCAGACAACAGTTGAAGGAAGTCTTCTGTAGTTTCTGCACAGCTTGTGCTTTCCTGTAGCTGAAGATGTTGATAACAGCTACTAACTTGTCTTCCCCTTCAGATGAAGGATGGAAGATCACCTTGCTCCTTTTGGAGAAGGAGCTCTCTTCTTCTCTTTCCTTCTTCTTCTTGTTCAGTGAGCAAGAAGGTTGAGAGCAGCCGTCAATAGAGAAGAATGATTCAGCAAGTAACTGAGAGCTTTGAGAGTGCCCTAACTCTTTCTTTTATACATCTTCTATCTCCAACGGCTCTAATTTGATCTCCCGATAGGTATGGGAGAGATTGGTGGTCCCCTGTAGCTTTTCTGCAACTTGCCCCGAAAGCAGTCCTGCCACTCTGTCGATTTACAGAGAAGAACTGCGTTCGACAAACTCCTTTCATCGTTCGACGAACTTGCTTCATTCTGCGTTCGACTAACTGATTTGAAACTTCATTCGACTAACGCGCTGTATTCTTCTATCTGCACCCCAGCATTGCCATCTTAGAAGGCCGATCGACAAAATTCCTTCTGCGTTCGACTAACGCTGATTCTCAACGTTCGACTAACTATCAGCTCTGTTCGACTAACACGCTGATTCTCGGCGGTCGACTAACTGCCAGCTTAGAATCCTTCTTCTCAGCGGATCCGCTGAGACAGCTCCTCGTCTCAGCGGTTCTGACCTTTCGTCTCAGCGGTTCAGCTGAGACAAATATTCATCTTCTTAGGGGATGAATTCTCCTGTACTTAGGTCATGGATGACCTGCTCTCTTGAGTCACCTAATCCTGTTCAACTTACAAAAACAAAGCTTTATCAAATACATCTTGTACTTAGCATTGCATGATGACCCCTCTTCAAATCAAGGGAATTTTGAGGGCAAATTCCCAACAATCTCCCCCTATTTGAAGAGGGCAAAACACCTGCCAATGCTAAGTAGCATCTTTATTAAAAATAAGTCATATCACTGAAATTTATTAAATAAAAAGACTTATGGCATTTCATAACACAGATACTCAAGTGCAGCATTCATATATAAACAGTAAATGACACAATATGATTTTCAGAAGATGAAATATCATTTCATTTAAATGTTCAAGACAGACATTTATGATCAGTTCAAGTCTCATTTATACATTAATTCATTTAAGGAGCATCTAAAAGAAAAGTCTTCTTGGATGGTCCCTGGGAGGAGCTTTCTCCTTCTTCTTCAGATTTTCTCTTCCTAGCTTCAGCAGCAGCCTTCATCTTTTCCTTCACTTTGAAGTACAGAAAGGGCTTGGGAAGATATATTGGGGGAATCCTTATAGGAGTTTTCCTTCTTACCATGTTTTCTTTGAGAATCCTATCCCTTAGAGATTCCCTCTCTAGGTGTTTGATCCATTCAATAGATGAGTAGACATGATCAATATCCTTGAGTGGATTGCCATGGCTGACCCAGGTGTTGACAACAATTGTGTCCAGTTCCAGATTGTCATCCTCATGGAGAGGATCATCTAATCTTTCCATCCTCTTCTGGGCCATATATTCTTCAGCTGTTTGAATGCCCTCTCTCCTTCTCCTCTTTGCTTCTTCCTCTTCTTGAATACATGAAAAGAAAAAGGCACATAAAGAAAGGAAAAATTGCAAAAATAGGGAAGATAAACAAGGGGTGTCTCCCAAGAGCGCTTTGTTTAACGTCTTTTAGCTAGACGATAAGGGTTAACTAAAAGGATATTCAAAAGAAAAATGCGTGAGCCACTCCCTTAATTCATGCTGAGGTGAATATGTCGATAACTGTTGCCCGGCGACTCCTCCGCTATAATCTTGATTCCTCTGTTGTCCATTAGCGCGAAATTGTGAATCCAAATTACCTATACATACCTTAGGTAATTTGGATTGTTGGAGATGGGTGACAAATGGATCTATGAAGACGGTTGGTTGCAACGGCTCATCCTGAACATGAAAATTGTTATTATCAAAAGAATCAAAAATTAGTGACTCATAAAAGTTTTCACAAGGAGGAGGCACTTGCGAAAATACAAAATCAAGCTCTGGTTGTTCATTTTCAAAAATAAATTTTTCCTAAGAAAAATCTAGCGCATTGCCAAGCAAAATAAAATTTTCGAACACAGTTTTCATGAATTTTATGTTCAACAAAAATAGAAGAATTTTGGGAAAATTTATGAAAACAAAAAGAAGATCCGGGTGGAGTTGGGGAAGAAACTCGTTCTTCTTTAATGTAATCTGGTGTGCCCATAAATTAAGAAATTCTTGGTACAACAATTTTTCTTCATTTTTGGTAAAAGAAACTATGAGATTACATGAAAAATTATGTTCCTCCACACTCGAAGAAATAATATTTTCCTCTTAATTTTGGGGAGGAGGATCAAATTGAAATTGCGAAAATTCACCAAAATTAGAGTACGAGACTTGCGGCGCAAAAGAAGAAGAACAAAAATTTGAATCTAAATATTTATCTTCATCGCTCCGGTAACCATCCGGGTGAGCTTGCCACCAAGAATAATCTACTTCGGAGCTAGAAGAAAAATTATTAGAAACCGATAAATTATTCACGCGAAAATTAGAAAAAATATTTTCATCAAAGTTGGAAAAATTATTCTCATCAAAAGAGGAAAAATTATGATCGTAATTATTATCAAAATTATTTGCATAAGATTGAGAAAAATCATTTCATAATATAATTTTGGAGAAAAATGAAAATAACATGCGTCACTTTGATGAGGCGCACCACAATAATTACAAATAATTTAGCGCTTTCGTATGGCTTCCAAAAGATTAACTTTGTTTTGAAGGTCCGCAACTTTTGCAGCCAATTGAGATAACATTTTTTGAAAGAAAATTAAACAACAGTCACTTAATAGAATGAAATTTGAAAATAAAAATCAAAAAGAGAAATGGGGATGGAGAAAGAGAATGATAAAAATAGAGCAATGTTAAACGCAAGACAGTTTTGGCTATATGCAGGCCATAGTTTTTTAGAAAGAGCGATGTTAAAGGTAGGCCAATTTTAGCTATATGCAGGCCACGGATTTTTTTAAAAAGATATCTTTTTTTCCTTTTAAAACTTCAGGAAAAATGATTCGAGTAGTTTAATACTTCATGTATTATGTGTTTTTTCTTTCCATGCAACCGTGTCCTCAAGGAGTTTACTCATTTGTCCGAGTCCGATGTGTTTTTAAATTACAACTGACCTAAAGCTATTCATGGGTATTTGCTACAGCGATAGCAGCGGCAGTGATGACGATGATCGTGATGTCGTCAGCGATGGAGGTGATGGCGGCGACGGCGGCGATGGCGGCCATGGCGCTGATGGTTATACTTCGGATAGTTACGTCGCTAGTGGGGGTTCTTTGGATAACCGCACCCCCATGAATGGGGTCCGGTTAGCGCCTTTAGGGATATTCCATCAATTGCTCTCCCAGATTTACTGACGAAACAGTGACATTCAACGTAACCTCGCACGCATGATATTTTACTTACTTATTTTATGAATGTTATTTTACTTGGTGATTTATTTAGGAAAATATTAATTTAATTTTTGAATATGGTATGTAAATATGAAATTTAGCCTGCATGAATAAATTTTTGGCATACATATATCCGCGGCCTGCATATAGTCAAAACCGACCTGCATTTAACATAGCTCTAAAAATAATACAATTTACGCTTTCAAAATATCAACAATAATAACTTCCTCGGCAACGGCGCCAAAAACTTGATAGCTAAAATTTACGATATAAAATATATTCTCCAAATTCTACGAACTATAGGCAAGAGCACTTATCATTCTTAGTATAGAATATTTAATAATAAATATCAAGTGTCATATTCCACGGGTCTATTGAATACTTCTACACACGCAAATTATTATTATTTTATCGGTAATAAGAAAAAAGTTTTATGAAAGAAATGATAAAATAAAGAAAATATTTGATCGAGAATCCTTCTTAAATAAAATATTTCATAAATATCATAAATTGATTTGGACAAACTTGATCGTGGAGGTTCCCAAAATATGATAAAGCCTCTCTCGAGAGAACTACCACCTAACCTTAGGATGATTGATTAAGACCCCTCGGTCAGTCGAAACCCCTAAGCTTGCTTTATGCGGTGAGCCCCACTGATGGATTTGACTCCAATCCAGGAGATTTGAGTCACCCTCTCTCGATCGGGGAGTGCAAACAATTCTTTCTACCGATGAGCGATCTACCCGTATTTATGGATCTCTCGATACACTAAAATACAGATCAAACTTGATTATCATACCCTAGAAATATGAAACCAATAATTACAAATCAACGGTAAATCTTAGTTTTCCAAAACAAAACTATGAAGAAGAGATTACGAAATAACACTACTTAAGAATTCATTCGATCAAATGTTATAAAATTAGCTAAATATGATTAAGTAAAAGATGATGTTATAACTAAGAAAAGAGAATTACAATTGCAGGAATTAGAAATCTAAACTATGAATTGAAATTACAAAACATAAAGTAAATTTGCATAAAGAAAGTACAATAAGAAAATGCTGAAAAACTAATCTAAAAATGACCCAATCTAAGCTAGGTTCGTATTCCTTGACAATGGAAGCAGCTGGGAATTTATAGGGAGAAAATTCAAAAGTCACGCCCCTAGGTCACGCCCATGACCTAGGGCGTGTAAGGTGCGGAACATGCGTCTTGAAAGCCCGGGAAAGTTGGGGAAAACCGCTAAAATCCATCAATTTGGAGTACACGTCCCCTGGTCATGCCCGTGAACAGGGGCATGTCTTGGCCGGGACAGAGAACGGCTGAATATGGCGGGAGCAGGAGTAATTCTGGCAATTGCGGGAGAAGTCACGCCCTTAGGTCATGCCCGTGACCCAGGGCGTGTAAGCTGAAACGGCCTACGCTGAAAAACTGCTTCATTAAATGTTCCCCGGGGTGAGTCACGCCCCCTAGTCACGCCCGTGACCTAGGGCGTGCACAGAGAAAAACTTCCAAAATTACACTGGGAAGCATTCGGGATAAAATTGTAATTTTCTCAGTACACGCCCGTGTTCACGCCCATGTCACGCACGTGAAATGAGGTCGTGTATATGGGAAACTTCTCCAGATTGTAGATGACGTCGTCCTCTTTCCGATGACTGGCTGCACGTCCCGTAACTCTTCCTGGATTGAAAGTTATAACCATTTGAAATTCTGCAACCAGCATAGTCTTTTTCACTGTTTCTGGAGAGTTCACGACCTTGGGTCACACCCATGACTTGATTACACGCTCCTTGGTCACAGACGTGACCTAGGGCATGTAATTTTAAAATTTTGAATTTTACTATTCACAGAACAAAATTCTGAATTTTTACTATTCGCAGACCAAAATGCAAAAATTGCTCCATGACCTCTCAAAAGTCCTGAAAACACTAAACAAAGTAAATTAGACATATATTAAACTAAAACTATATAATAATTAATTAATTACAACTAAAATATTATAGAAAACTAACTATAAATAATGCACTATTAGGAGGTTAAGAAACTTTTTGTTGCCAAAGAGGAGGACAATGTTGATTTCAGTGCCAGGAGAGATTCTTGTGCTATCTGCAGCTCTGATTCCATCTGTGAGTACTTTCAATTAAATTTTCTTGCTTGGGCAGCAAGAAGATCAGCAAAAGTACTAGCATCTTGTCCTACTGCTTTTGAAATTAGTTGCTTAAGGTCAATGGAAGGAGCGGGTTGGGTGGAGATGGAGGGTGTTGCTGTGAGGTCCTCATGGAGTTCTGGAGTATCATGGTGGATAGGAGAGAGGGTGTGATATACTTCTGGGGAAATGTGGTATTGTGGTAGAGGAGATGACTGTCTTTCTGGAATAATGGTGGATGGTAGTGGTTGTTGTTGTGGTTGAGGGGAAATCTCTGGTGTTGGTTCTGGATTAGTAGTGGATGGAATGTATTGGGTGTCTGGGATAGTGGAATCTTCATCATGACTGATAGGGTGATGGATTGTTGGATTATCTTGTGCTGGAGGATTATCTGGTATTATTGTTTCTGTCTATTGTGGTGCTGCAGAGAGAGGAGGAGAGGTTGGAGCTTAACCAGGCTTCAGAATCTGCCTGGTCTATTTAGAAAAGATGCCTATATTGATTCTCTTACCAGGTGCAATGGGACACCTTTGGATTTGCACACACAAGGATAGTGGTGAAGTAGCACTTGGCTTATTATCCACATGAAGGCAATCTCCTTGTTTGAATATTTATGAGCAATCAACTTAAGGAGGCACCTCCCCCAATTGATCTTCTTATTCAGAACTAAGATTCCCATGATTTGAAGTTGCTGCTTGGGAATGGCATCATAGGCTGATATTTTGCATAACAGAACCTTGCCAACAATATCAGCCAAGAACTTGTACTCTTCTGCTACATCAATCTTCTTTAAATTTATTGACTTCTCCTTCCTGAACTGCAAGAGCTGCAAAGCCTTGCTGATCTCTTCCCCTGTCAATTCATCTGGGTCACTACCAGTGGGTAGATCAAATGTTTGAGATAACATTACTTCAGTTACACTGGTATCTTGTCTAGAAATTGTCCCTTGGAGAGACTCATCATCTGCTATATGGATACTATTCTTTAATTCTGTAAGATCAATATCTATATTCTTGCACGTGGTCGATATGAGCTTTGTTAAACCGGCAGACTGAAACAGGCCGAGAATGGCCTTGAAACTTTCGGCAGCAGCATTGAAGGAGTCAATGTCTACATCAAAACCAGAATTGACCTTTGGTGGAGCCTTTTGATCATAATTACCTGTAAACACAAAGGAAAAGAGAGAGAGAGAGAGAGAGAGAGAGAGAGAGAGAGAGAGAGAGAGAGAGGGAGCACGAGCAAGAGAGAACTGGAGCAGAAGAAAGCACCGTCGATAAGAATTCGATGTTAAAATTGCTTAAAAGAAGTTGATTCGTCGCAGCTTAGGGATGCAATCAAAGCACCGTCGATAAGAATTAATATTCAACGTGCCAAATATGTCGAGACTGCTTTTAGTTGTGAATATGTGCGCGCTGACAAATCGACGTTGCGTCGAATAGTATTCGACACAACTTTGAGACTGTTCAGTAACAATTAAGTCGATGTAGTCATGTCGACGTTGCATCGATTAGTAATCGACGTAACTTCAAATTTCATCAGTGACTATTAAGTCAACGCATGCGTCGATAAGAAATCGACGTTGCAGCAAATTTCATTCGAATCATCTGCTCTGATTGCTTCTCGAAGCTAGCGTCGAGTAGAACCCGACAGTACATCGAATTCTATTCATCGCAACTCCAAATAAATAGTTCTATTTTCTTAAAAAATTCTTGTTGTTTTCCCAGCAATGATGTTTATTAAAAATAGTATTTATACTATTATTTTATGAACTATAAAGATAGTAAGGAAATTTTGAGAAGAAATCACTCCCTTGGATGAATTTAGTTCTTCCTTCCCCTTTCACTATATCTTAGGTGAGGATCCTACATTATCCTGCACATGTAGTTTAAATATTAGAAGGTACCCACGTTACCTTGGGCCCTTTTCTTTTACCATTATAAGAATCTATGAAAGAATAGAATGGATTTTCATGATATCCTTTTGGATGGTAAGGAAGGGGTTCACCATACCTATGTTTATTATTTTGGTACTTGAAATGTGTATAAAATGTATCCAAATATAATAAATCAGCAGAGTGTCTAATTATTCTATTGTTGACTTTACCTTTTTGATTGTTGTTGGTTAACATCTCTGAATTACACTTGCCTAGAGATTTCTTTTCCTTATTTGGATTTACTTTGTTAACTATAGTTATTTTATCTGGATTATTAATTTCCTGATCCTTAGTTTTTGCACTTCCCTCACCTGATTGATAGTCACTAGGTCTAATGAAACTAACTCGATTTTTCTAGGCAGATTTCCTATGGACTTCTGTGCTAGTGAATGTCTCTGCTCCTAAACCTAGGTGATTAAATCTCATAGAGAGATTTTGTGTAATATCTCTGAGCTTTTGACTGCTCCCATTGAGTAAGTCCTCAAAGGCTTTTACTTTTGTTAGCTCTTCTTCTAGTTTTATATATTCTTTTCTGATTTCAATTAATTCTGATTTCTTATTATGAATTTCTTCTATTAAGTCTTAATTTCTCAAATATAGTTCATCTTCCTTTAGGTTTTCTAGTTCTAACCTAACAGTTTCTATTTCTTTTTGAACCTAATTATAATCATTGCAGAAATCATTAAAGTACATTTTAAACTCATCAAAATTAAAATCAAAATTATCAAATAGGGATACTTATTCTTCCTCATCATCTGAGGACATCACCAAAACCATTAGGCAGGCAGCTTCTGCTTCTTCATCACTTTCAGATGAAGACGAGCTTAACTCTGCTTTAGAGTCACTCTAGGTTTCAACAATGAAACCTTTCCCCTACTTCTTGTCAATCTTCCTGAAAGACTTCTTATGTTGATTCTTTTTGTTGTTGTTCCTATCCCTTTGCTCTTCTGGGCAGTCAGGAGCAAAGTGCCCTGGTTTGTTGTAGGAGAAGAAGATCACTTCCTTCTTTGGAGTCTTATCAAATTTAAGTTTTGAGCTCCACTCTTTCCTCCTTGAGTCTTTAGTCTTGACCCATTTTCTGAACCTTCTTGCTAGGAGAATGAATATCTCATTTGTATGGGTAGAAGGCTCTCCTTCAGTAGCCTTCAAGGCAAGACTCCTTTGGATAGGAGTTGAGACTTTCTCCTTAGCCTCTATTTCAGCTCTGCTCTTAAACAGCATCTCATAAGATTTCAGCTTTCCCAGCAAAGCATCTATGGTGATCTCTCTATGGCTTCTGGACTCTCTGATAGACCAGATCCTTGAATCCCATGAGCTTGGGAAGCACATGAGAATTTTATCATTTATTTCAGTCAAAGAGATCTCCTTCTCCGGACCTTTCAGCTCATTTATTATGATGATGAATCAATTGTCATACATCTTAGCAACTGATTCCTCAACTTTCTTTTGAAAGTTCTCATATTGGGGTATGAAAAGAGACTTCATGTCCTTTCTTTCATCAGAACATCCTTCTACAAGTATGGAAAGAGATTCCCAGATCTCTTTTGCTGATTGGCAATCATCAAATTTCTAGAAGATGTTATCTTATATGGTGGAAACCAGGATATTCATAGCTTTGGAATCACATGCCTTCTGCTTCTTCTTAGCATTTTTCCACTCACTTCTGAGTACATGTTCCTATGTTGAAGATCCACTTGCATCTCTCTTGTATGGAGCAGGGGGGCCTGAAATAATGACATCAAAGATGTCTTCATCTTTAGAGTTCAAGTATAATTTTATTCTGGCCATCCAGAGTGTAAACTTATGAAGATTACACACTGGTGGTCTAGTTGATGCATAATCCTTAGAACTCATTTTTTTAGAAAATAATTTTAATTAATTTAAAATAAAGAAATGAGAGTGAGGAGATCTTTTGATCAAGGTGTTAACCTCTTAATGATCAACCTCCCTCTGATACCAATTGAAAGTGCACAGTGTGCCTCTGAGTATTCTCTAGAGGGGGGGTTAATAGAGATTTAAAAACTTTCTACCCTAAATGTGCAAACAATAAAACACTACTAAGTATTATGCACTCAACAAAACCAACACATAATGAATTAACTGCAGGAAATATAAATACTGAAAACAATAAGTGGGACAACACAGAAAATACAATCCAGAAGACACAAGATTTTTATAGTGGTTCCCCAAAATATAGGTACTCCACTCTTCTACCTCTCTAGTAGGATTGCACAACCCATGCCTGAGTCTTTTGATAAGGAGACTCTTAGAACCACTGAGTCTTTTGATAAGGAGACTCTTAGAACCACCGAGTCTTTTGATAATGAGACTCTTAGAACCATTGATTCCTTTGGAAGAGGGATTAATAAAACTCTTTTACAGTTGGGTGAAGAAAGAAATAAAGAGAAGAAGTAAAACAGAATTTTTCTGTAAGAATTCTTGAGAAGCTTTCTCTTGCTATAGCTTCTATTTTTCCCAGGATCTACTTAAGATGAACCTTGTTTATGATAGTGATGATTGCAAGGGTTATATGCTTGATCCTTTATTATCTAATTGCATCTTGAAAAACAAGCTAGTGTGTAAGAAGATGAAGAGTAAGAAGCATCAATTTTTCTTTTCCTGTGCAGAGCGAACTGTTATATTCTATCTCTTAGGGTTTGAAGGGGGAAGAAGAAGAAGCCCCTATCGACAAATAAAATTATTGTTGTGAATACTCTGACATTTTCTTCTCTTCTCAACATACTTATTGTCCATCATCGGATTTGAATTAGTTTCTCCTTTTGGGTTGTCCTGAAAAGGAATTCCTGTTGGACAATTAATCTTCCTTTCCTCCTTTATTTCTGACCCATCCATTAGCATTTGAATACATTCCAAGAAAGTTTTTATTGTCTTCTTGAATGCTCCTTTCTATTCTGGGAAATAAACGAGTCGTTGGAAAATGGTCTTCAGTATTGTAGGCCTTCTGAAAAGGTCCTAAAAGGACAGGTGAAAAACCTTCTTTTTCAAACTGTATTCGAGGCTGCGTCGACTTCATCATACCTCTTATCGATGCACCTTCGAGTTCTTATAAGAGTAGCTCCAAATTCCTTCTAGCTTTGGCTGAACTCAGTAGTCGACGTTGCGTCGATTACTTATCCACGTAACCGTCGAATTGAAGACTTGGACTTGAACTATGTCTTCTGCGTTGAATTGAAGTCGAAGTTGCGTCAACTTCTAAGATGGCTTCGATTGGCTCCTCCTTCTACGTCGAGTCCCTTTCAATGTTGCATCGACTTTGACTTATACTTTGATGGGCTGATTGAGTTCCTTCAAATTCCAGTCAAAGTTATGTCGACATCTAGTCGAAGTTGCGTCGACTTATATTCGATGCAAGTCTTAACTCAACTAAAATTATATTTCTCTTGGCTTGGTGTTGACACTCTAGGGTGAGTGTGGCATCCTAGGGAATCTAATGACCAATTTACCCTTTCTATAAAATGTGGGTAATTTAACCTAATTGATGAAATCACTTTAAGTAATTTGTTAGATAAATTAAAAGGGTTTTTCCCGACAATCTTCATAAGAGAGTTGTTCATACATTAATGAGGTTCTCTTATACTAAATTTTATCTTGATTAACCTGCTCAGTACATCCATGTAAGCGCATATAATTGTCGCCAATAAGTCTTGCATTGTGAACCCCATGACCTAGTGGCATTTTCGGGGACAAACATTATTCTTTGTATTATTGATTTGTAACATCCCAACTTCAATAAGGGGTCTAGCCGATTCAAATGAACCCTTGGAGGAGTTAAGTCCTAGTCATAGTGAACCACAAACCGACCTCCATCTTATATTAATGTCAGTTCGAGGTATGTTGACATAATATATACAATTGAGTAAATTAACTCGAAATTGATCTTGGTCAATGACAGTGCTCTCATAAGATCAAACCAAATTCAATGATATCAACCACACCTAGTTTTGATATATAACAATAAAGTTAGCTAATTCATGCTAGATCAAGCTACATGACATTCTAAACATAATTTCTGAGTAAATAAACTTAGAATTAACTTCTGTTAGTTGCATTAGATTCGTATGATTCTTTCGAGTGCAACGCAACTCATTTCTTTCGAATCTGCGGTCATTTAGTGAAAGTGATCGTTTTAAGCCATATTGTTTGGCACGGTCACCCCAAAATATCATTTGTGTGAATGAGCTTAGAATTGACTTCCGTCAGTTTTATTAGACTTGTATGATCCATTCGAGTGCAACGCTACTCATTTCATTCAAATTCAGGGTCATTTTCCCATTTAGAGAAAATGACAACTTTAGGCCATGTTCGATACGGTAACCTAGAAACCACTTTTTGAGCAAATGAACTCATAATTGACTTCAATCAGTTAAATTAGACTTGTATGATCCATACGAGTGTAACGCAACTCGTTTCATTTGAATCCAAGGTCGTTTAGTGAATATGATCATTTTAAGCCACTTCATCCGGTATTGTCACCCTGAAATATCATTTTGAGCAAATGAATTCATAATTCACTTTTAGCAGTTACATTAGATGCATATGATCCATAAGAGTGCAACACAACTCGTTTCGTTCGAATTTGAGGTCATTTAGCGAAAGTGACCCCTTTAGGTCACGAGGTTCGACATAGTCACCCCAGAACTATTTTTTGAGTAAACATACTCAGAATTGACTTCCATTAATTGCATTAGACTCATATGATCTATACAAGCGCAACGCAACTCATTTCACTCAAATCTGACGTCGTTTAGTCAAGTTGACAAAAAATTATCTCGTAAAGGTTAGTTACCTGCTGGAAGCGAAGGTGAAACTATGTTGACATAAGGTGCAAACTTATGTTCTTTTAACAGTTATAAACCAATGGTTGTGATTGTTGTGGCGGGTCGTTCAAGCCCACGAGTCGTTCATATCAGTATGGGAGGGTTGGTGACTCTTGGGCACTAGGGAGTGTATGAACCACGAAAGGTTATTTATTATTTCCCCATTGTGTCCATCCGCTAGTTAGCCGGTTATGTTATATTTGGATGTCGCTTACATTCTAAAGTACATCGAGTGATGCACTAGGGAATAGGTAGTGAGGTACTGGCATACCAAGAAGTGGAGATACCAGCCACTGTCACTATTTTGGCACGACGGTGAGGCCCGCATGGTTAGCCACCATGTTGGAAGCAAAGATCAAACAATGTCGACATAGAGAGTTGTTATAATTCTTGAAAACTCATAGTGAATATTTTTGTTTAAGCATCATTTGCATTATAACATCAATATTTACTAGTTCCATCAACATATAACCTTCGTATGGGAGTTGATTATATGTTAATGGGTTTAAACTGCTTACTAACTTGCAACTTATATCTGCTCCACTAACATATAACATTCGTATGTGAGTTGTTTATATGTTAATAGGTTTGCACTGTCTATTTATGTAACATCCCCAAAATAACTAGACCCCTAAGATGCATTTTTGTCATGACAAGGTCATGACATTGCTCTAAGAGGACAAAATGGCCTTAAGAACCAAGGTGAATAAGTGAAAATCACCTTGGTGTGCAAATAGCCAAATTTGACTCCTTGACTTTCAACTTGATATTAGACTTCAAAATGACAAATTAACCCCACCAACTCTTCCTAAACACCTTATAGAGTTCCTTGGGTCACCCTGGGTCCATTGGGGTCAGTCAAGATGGGCAATTTGACCAAAGTCAACATAAACCCTAATTTGGTCAAATCACTCCCTATTGGACCAACTAGATAATTAAAGTTCAAAGTGACCCCACCCTAGCATCCCTAATAGTTTAGAGAATTCAATAGGTCACTAATGGACCCAAAATCCCCATCACAGGGCCATCAATTTGGGGAAATTGGGCCAATTTCTAAAAGGCCCCAAATTGACCTAAATGTGCTAAAAACCCAATTTGACCTTCAATTGAACTAGTGTGATCAAATTGATCACCCCTAAACACTAAGAGGAGTAAGTGAGACCCAAATGAACCAAAGTGCACAGTCAATTTTGGAGAATTAGAGCAAAATCAACAAAATACCCAAATTGCCCTTATAGGCAAATAAGTGCAATCAAGCCCCGTTTGACCCCACCTTGGCTCAATTCTTCTTAAAGTAGGTCCATAGGGTCTTAGAAAGCAATGAGGGTCAGTCACATTGAATGTGATGAGCTTGGGTCAAGCCCAAGCCCAAAAGCCCCAATTTGCCCTATTTGGGTCAAGTGAGCCAAACTCAAACCAATTAGACTAGCCTAATCCCATTACCCCATGGCCAGCACACATGATTCTCTGAACTCCAAACCATTTGAAAATTCGAAAATAAGGGAGATAAATGTCATTGCCTAGGTGTAAATGTTGGAAGAAGAGGACAAGGGGACAAGGAAAAAGAAAATGAGGAATGGGTGCCAAATGGCACCCACTTCACTTCCCCAAGCTCTCCCCTGAGCTGGGGGATTAATTTCCTTCAGTTTGGGGCAGAGAGGAGGAGCCTTTGATTGGCTGAGAGGGGCGGCAAGGTGACTGGACGAATGGCCATAATGTCTTGAAGCCATATACCCCCCCTCTCCCTCTCAATTCTCCTCACCATCACCTTCAGAGTACTTTAAGCAGTCGAGCCCCCCCCCCCCCCCCCCCTCCAGATTGAGTTTTCGACCTCAGCCGCACCAGGAGCCATGGACGCCGGAAACAGGGATGCAATCTTCCTCCGCCGTAACACCCGCCTCCAAGGCCGCACCCAGGCAAGCTTCCTCTCCCCCTCCTCTTGTGCTAGCTTCCTTTCTCTCCTCCCGTCGAATTGAGCCATGTAATGGCGGTTTCACTTCGCAATTTTTCATGTTCCTAGCCGCAAAAACGTGAGATGACGGAGAGCTCCTCCGGCCACCTCCGGCCAAATGGCCACCGCCACACGGAAGCCCTATGTCGGGTGGAAGCACTATCGAAAGCTTCTCCTTACGGCCTGAGCCTCTGCCAGCGTCGGAGAAGGAAGGGTTGAGAATTCGCCACCACCCTCCTCCATTGTCACCTTCCAGCCTTGTCCATGCAAGAAAGGGCTCCCCAAGCCCTTCTAAGATCGCCGGGGAACCCCACTTCACCCGAAAGGGTTAGGTGAGCCTCTCCGGAAGCGTCAAGGCAGTGGCACCGCCGGAGAACGAAGCTCCGACAATGCTCATTTTTATCTTTCTTTGTAACACCACCTCCAGGAAGTCGCCGGAACACCGTCGGAAGGGCCGCCAATCTCCACCGAGTCAGCCGGAGGCAGTGGCGTGGCAGCTAGACGGCCGGCCGGACGCGACATAGACACGATAGTCTCTGCTCATCGTCGTGCTATAAGTGTCGCTCGATCTTAATTTACAAATCAGACGACCCTGATCTCCTTAATGGAGATGAATAATGATTGGGTGCCTATAGCAATTCCGCGCAAGATCTGATGTGGGGCCACTATCCCGTTTCATTTTGTTCAATCTCAACCTCTAATCGGATTTGAGATTTGTGTTGGTGTATTAACAAAACAGAATATTTTTTGAATTATTAGAGGACCTTAGAAGCCTCTGATCATCATGAGCCCTAGATAAAAATTATGTGAAAAATCAAAAGGAATCTAGAAATAATTTTTATAATTTATTATAAAATTATTAGCTAATTGTTATCAGCCAAACAGTGATTTATAGTTCAAGATAAAAACAAATTTAGCAAAAAAATAAATCTAGAAATTAATTGGTGAAATTTCAGGCCTTGTCCCTCGAGGAAGAAATTGTTTAGAATTTTATAACAAGTCTATGAAAATTATCATAAAAATTATCGGTCTCAATTTGAGAAATTTGAACAATACGGGCGTCGAAAAGTTGTCTTTTCGCCCCGAAATCACTCTTATTAATTATACCCCACTAATTTTGCAACTTCAACACTTAGTTAAAAATAACATTTTAAGAGTGGAAACTTAAATAGTTATCGGGTTCAAGCAACATGAAACTCGGCGGACCCCAAAATTCAAAATTAATATTAAAACCGCCACATCAAATATAGATTGTGCTCCAATGAACGAAGATGCCTCCTTGCAACGAAAATGCCTCTTTGGAATGAAAATGTCTTTTTGGAACAAAGATGCCTCCTTGAAATGGAGATGAAACCGTAGATACAGAGACTTCCAATTATACAAAATTATTTCTTGTTTTTGCTATTTACTATCATATCTACTGCTCCTTATTTACTCTTGCACTTTATTTATCACACCTTCATTTACTATTGGTTTTGCTTTATTGTGCATTCTAGCTTATTTATAAGCTCTATTTAGAGTTAGCTTGGAGACATGGCATTCCTCGAAAGATAACCCTAAATAATGTTGTTAAACTTAATCAACTCTCACATTAGTAGAGCAGTGCGGTCAACTTTGATGTCTTGGCCTATTATTCTATTTGCAATACAACTTTATAATTTAGAGTTAACTTGGAGATGACAGATTTCTTCGAGGTTAACCCTAAATAATGTCGAACTCGATCAACTCTTATGCTAGTAGAGTAGTGTGGTTGAGTTCAATGTCTTGACCTATTATTCTATTTTGCAATATTGCTTTATAATTTAGAGTTAACCTGGAGATAACAGATTCCTTTGAGGTTAACCCTAAATAATGTTGAACTCGATCAACTCTTATGTTAGTAGAGCAGTGTGGTTGAGTTTGATGTCTTGGCCTATTATTTTATTTAGCAATACAACTTTATAATTTAGAATTAACCTGGAGATGCCAGATTCGTTCGAGGTTAACTCTAAATAATACCGAACTCGATCAACTCTCATGTTAGTAGAGCAGTGCGGTCGAGTTCGATGTGTTGGGAAAATTGCCCTCAATGTTCCCTTGATTTGAAGAGGCATCACACTTAATGCTAAGTATATATTGTATTTGATAAATCCCATTTTGCATCATGTCTATGTAATGTAGTGTTAGGTTGTTCCAATGATAGGAATAAGTTCAGTGGGCTTACTGCCAAAACCATTGAGAAGGACTCACTATCTTAGCGGAACCGCTGAGACGAGGCCAGGAGCCACTGAGAAGGGGTCTGCCTCAGCTGAGCTGCAGATGAACAAAATCCGCTGAGAAGATAAACTGTCTCAGCGGATCCGCTGAGAAGAAGACAGCTCAACCGCTGAGACTGAAGTCTGTCTCAGCCCAACCGCTGAGACAGATTCAAATCTGGAAGTCGACCCTGGCGGGATTTGCTTTGGCGCAAACAGCTGTAAAGCTAGATAAAGTATATTATTCATCTCCATGATGTGTCAGGGGCCTTCTAAGAGTCGTTAAAGATAGAAGGAGTATAAAAGAACATGATAGGGCACTTCAAATGAAGTAGTTGTTGTTGCTAGTGTGCTAAGTGCTGAAAAGAAGCATAGTTGTTTACTGTTCCATTGACGGCTTTCAAGACCTCTCTCCTTCTGCTTCCAGAACAAGCAAGAGGAAACAAGGAGAGAAGATAACTCTTCTATCCAGGAGAGCAAGGTGATCCTTTCTCATCTTCTGAAGAGGAGGGTCAGATAGGAGCAGGTATGAAGATTTCCTTCAGCCCAGCTTTAAGGTTGCACCAGATGTGCATAAACAACAGAAGACAATATCACTGTTGTTAATTGTTGTAAGCTGAACTTTTAACCCCTGTAGGAACTGCATTGTTCTGAGTTTGTAGGGCACTTTGCTTGAGCAGTGGGGTTGCTGAACCTGAGTATGTAAGACTGATTGAGCCTGAGAGTGAAGGGCATTGTGCCTGAGGAGTAGGGCTTCTTGATAGGCCTGAGGTTGGAGATCAAGGTTATTTCTGAGCTGTAGGAGTGGGTGTACTCTGAGTTTGTAGGGCTGGTTAGCCTAAGGTAGGGTGTGTGGCCAAACCTGAGAGATCCTGAGGGATCTGTGTTGTAAGCTCTTGGAGCTGAGATTGGAGGTGTTTGTCTTGTCTAACACACTGTTAGAAAGGTGAAGAGGGAAAGTGGACTACCCATAGACACACTGTCTTGGGGAACCACTATAAGCAACTGTGTGCTTTCTGTGTTTGTTTAAGTTTTTGTTTACAACTCATTAGCTACTAGCAACAATTGAGAAAAAGTCAGAGAGACCTATTCACCCCCCCCCCCCCCCAGGTGATTTTGACTATTAACCTATAAACAATCAAGTGGTATTAGAGGGAGGTTGGTCAAACAGAACTTAACAGTCTGACCAGATCTTATATGGGTGTAGTCAAATCTGAATCCAATGGCAACCACTGGAGGTCAGAAGGAGATGTGGTCAATGAAGTTGCCCATATGCAAAAAGAAAAACTTTGGCATATGGAAGCAAAGGGTAAGGCTATTTATTGAAGCCTCTGACCCTAGGATTTATATTACAGTCAAGGAGGGACCTTTTGTTTTCACAAAGCCCTCCACTATAGATCCTAAAAGACAAGTGGCCAAGTCATATGCTGAAATGACAAAGGATGAAATTGCACTTGCCGCAATGGACAAAAGAGCACAAAATATAATAGTCAATGCAATTGATGATTCCACCATTCAAAACTGTGTACATTGTGAGACTGCCAAGGACATGTGGGATACACTAATTGTGTACATGGAAGGTATTGAAGAAGTGAGGGATGATAGGAAATCCCTCCTTAATCAGGAGTATGAAGCCATCAGAAAACAAAGCCTGTAATGCATAGCTGACTGCTATAAAAGGTTCTTCAGAATAGTGAATGAGCTGAGGACCTATGAAAGGGTCTTCACTCATTATGAGCTAAATGACAAATTCCTATGATCTTTAACTAGAGATTGGGATACCAAGATTTGTGCCATCAGAGAGGTGGAAAAGCTGGGTGAGACTCCTCCTCACACTCTGTTTCGAAAGCTTCTCTCCTATGAGATGCAGCTATCTGCAAGGAAGGAGGAGGACACATCCTCCAGGCCTCATGCAAAGGAGAGTACTGTGGCTCTCAAAGCTGAGAGTTCCAAGAAGTGCAAGGCTAGGATGCCTTCACCACCAAGAAGGGCTGCTAGCTCAAAAAATTTTGAGTCCTGCAGATCAGAGAGCAGCTCAGCTGATGAGGAGTTTGCTGCCTTCTCAAGGCATTTTAAGAAACTGACAAGGAGGAAACAGTGGAAGAATAAGCCTTCCTCCTCCTCACATTCCAGGAAGGATCAAGGCAGATCTGAAAGCAGTACCCCAAAGGGGACATGTATGATTCTAAACATGTAAAACATGTTTCAAATAATGTGATTTGCTATTGTTGTAGCAAGTCTGGACATGTCATTGCTGACTGTCTAGTCAAGAGGAAGGAGAAAGGTGATAAGAAAGCTAATCACCTTAAAGGAAGGAAGGGTGAAAAATCCTTCCTAGCTATGAAGGAGAAAACCTGGAGTGAGTCTGAGTCATCTTCCTCCGATTCAGAAGAAGAAGCCTACATTGGGATGTTTGCACCTAAAGAGGATGATGAATTTCCTACTACAAAGGTTGGCATCAGGGTCCCTTCGTCACACTCAGACAGTGACATCGATAAGGATGAAAAAGATAAAGAACATCATGGCTTGATGGCCATAACTAATAATGATGAAGAAAGTCAGGACAATCCTAACAAGGTAACAAATCCACTTACCCTCTCTTCTGATTATGAATCTGTTGCAGAAGCTGAAGCATGCTCATCCAATGATGAGAGTGGCTCAGATTCTGAAGTGGTTTTCAATCAATTGATTGACAAATATGATGCCCTCTTGGGAGCTCTGAAAAAGAGCAAGAGGTTAGCCAAGAGGCAAGCTCTAGAGATTGCCTCCCTCAAGCATGCAAAAACTGAATGCACTGAGCATGCTATCCAGCTAGCTCAGATAAGTAAAGAGATTAGCCAGCTAAGGGGAATGACAATCATTCAAGTTGGCACCATAATCCATAAGGTCAAGATCATCAAGGGTCTTGAGGAGAAGCTTCTCAAAGAGAAGAGATTGGTGGCTCAATTCTCCAAACCCAAATCCATATTGCCCATTATTGACACCTTTTCCACCCAAACAAATAGGAGAGGGCTAGGGTTCAAAAATGTGGCAATTGGTGCTGAGAATGGAGCAAATGGGCATGCCAAAGCTAAGCCTCATACCACCTTTCATAAGGTGTTGCTTCCCTCCAACAGTATGACCAGGAAAACATGTATGATCACTGAAAGAATGGAAGTACCTATAGTAAGGAGGATGCTCCTAACTATGGGAGGAGAAAGGGCATGAGGATGAGTGCTTTGAAAGCTCCACATGAAGAAGTACAAATCGCCCATTCTGGACCATTTGTATTTGGTGCCTCGGCCTCTTCATTCAAGGATAAGAAAGTTGGTTCTTCCAAAACCCACTCAGCAAAGCACATTGATGTTGTCAAGCCTATAGTCATGCCTAATAGCTCAGTGTCTGATGTCATCAAATCTTGCCTAGCTGACAAGTCTAGACAAGCTGATGTCATTCAGACAAAGACTGCCAAGGCTGACCATAGACTGTCTTTCATCCAGATTATTGCTGAGAGGAATAGGAAGAATGTTGCAGTCATCCCTCCTGAACATAAGCAAATTAATGCCTCCACCTCCTCAAAGAATGTTCAGAAGAGAAGATACAACATTCATGAATGTTGGCGCTGTGGTAAGGTGAGACACTTTGCCAAAGATTGTTGGCACAATCTCAATGTGCCTAATGCAAAGAAGTGCTTTCCTGCAAAGGGGCGGCAGGTGTGAAGAATTGCTTTCATGCTAACAAAGGCCTAGGACCCAAGATCAATTGGGCTCCTAAGAGAAATTGAATTGCTTTTTGCAGGATAGTACAAGTACCAGCCATAAACAAATATGGTACTTGGACAGTGGGTGCTCAAGGCACATGACAGGTACCAAAAGTATTCTACAGGGCTACACAGCTATGAAGAATGAACCTAAGGTCATCTTTGGTGGATCTGAAAAAGGCATCACCAGAGGTTATAGTATGATCTCCAATGGCATAGTCTCCATCACAGGGTGGCTTATGTTGAAGGGTTGCACCACAACCTTGTAAGAATAAGTCAACTATGCGACTTGGGCTATGTCATTGAATTCCACAATGATAAGTGCTTGATCAAAAAGTCAAATGACTTAGAGATCATTCTCTCAGGCACTAGGAGTGGGAACGTTTATTGTTTAGATTTTATTTGCAATAATTCATTATCTCCTGTGTGTCTTGTGGCTAATGAAAGTGAGTCTCAATGTGTTCAATGGCACAAGAGACTTGCTCACATTAACTACAAGACAATGTATAGGCTATTTTCAAAAAACCTTGTTAGAAATAGTCCTAATTTGAAATGTATTAAAAGTGGTCCCTGTCATGCATGCCAGATGGGCAAGTAAACTAGGGTCACCTTTAAAAGTATTGGCTCCAAAGACACTGAAAGATGTTTATATTTATTGCATATGGACTTGTTTGGTCCTTTGCCAATTTAGAGCCTAGGTGGGAAGTTGTATACTTTAGTGATTGTTGATGATCACTCAAAATATATATGGGTATTCTTCCTTAAGAAGTCAGATACTTTAAATATTTTTATAAACCATGTCAAGGCCATTCAGAATGAACTACAATGTACTGTGATCAGAACTAGGACTAACCATGGTACAGATTTCAATCTGAAGCCATGACAAGGTTTTGTCAAGAATTTGGTATCACCCAAGAGTTCTCCTCCCCAAGGACTCCACAACAAAATGGTGTGGCTGAGAGGAGGAATAGGACCTTGATAAAAGTTGGGAGAACATCGCTTAATGACTCCTCACTCCCAGAATACTTCTGGGTTGAGGCAGTCAATACTGCTTGTCATGTTCTCAATAGAGCTTCCATCAATAAGGCCCTTGGTAAAACCCCAAATGAGATTCTGAAAGGCAAATAACCAACAATTTCATACTTTAGAATCTTTGGTTGCAAATGCTACATTTTAAACAATGGAAAATCTTAATTAACAAAGTTTGCAGAAAAATGCAATGTTAGGGTTCTTGTAGGCTATAGCTCACATAGTAGAGCATATAGAGTTTAAAATAAGAAAACGCATGTTGTAGAAGAGTCTATGCATGTAGTATTTGATGAGACCAGCCTACTGTACAAGGGTTGGTCCAGTTCTTCTGTTTTGATGGAAAATGAACAAAAAATGAAAGAGATATCTATCCAAGACTTTTCCACCACAAGCAAAGCTCATTTAGATGTTGATATTCATGAAGATGAAGATGTGCAAGCTGCTGAGGACTCTGCTGCTCAAGAAGAAGAGCTGCAGATAGCTGACAGGATGCCTGCAGCAGACAGACACCTAAAGGGTCTTCTAAGAAACCAAATAATTAGAGATGAAAACCAAGGAGTGATTACCAGGAGCAGAGCTCACAATGAAGCTCTATTCTTGAGCTTTCTATCACAAATGGTGCCCAAGAAGTTTGAAGAAGCAAATGAAGGCACATTCTGGATTCAAGCAATGCAAGAGGAGCTGCTGCAATTCAAGAGGTGCAAGGTGTGGAAGCTACTGCCAAAGCCTCAAGGACATAATATAATTGAGACCAAGTGAATCTGCAGAAACAAGCTTGATGAGAATGGTACCATCATCAAGAACAAAGCTAGACTAGTGGACAAGGGGTATAGACAAGAAGAATGTATTGACTTTGATCAAACCTTTGCCCTAGTTGCAAGGTTAAAAGCAATAAGGCTATTCCTTGCCTATGCTGCCCACAAGGGGTTCAAAGTATACCAGATGGATGTCAAATCAGCATTTCTAAATGGCAATCTAAAGGAAGAGATATATGTGGAGCAGCCCTCAGGTTTTGTTCATCCAACCCTTTCCTCTCATGTCTATTTGCTTAGAAAAGCTTTATATGGTCTAAAGCAAGCCCCTATGGCTTGGTACGAGACTTTGTCTAGCTTTCTCATCAAGAACAAGTTTTTGAGGGGATAGATAGATAGTATATTGTTTCTTAGGGAAACAAAGGGCAAATGTCTCCTAGTCCAAATTTATGTTGATGACATAATTTTTGGGTCTATAGATGACAACCTTTGCAAAAGGTTTGCCAACCTTATGCAAGGGGAGTTTGAGATGAGTAGTATGGGAGAGCTCAAATACTTTTAGGCCTCCAAGTGAAATAGTTTGATGAGGGGATTTTCATCTCTCAGACTAAGTACACTAGGGAGCTTATTAAGAAGTTTGGGATGGAATCAGCTTCTACCATGAAAACTCCCATGGGGTCAAATATTTCCTTGGACAAGAATGAATAGGGTAAGTGATGGAGGCGTAGTGGCCTACATCAGTAAGCCCTTTGATGAATTTATGTACATGTGCATTATTGGGTCCCTGTTGAATTTAACTGCCAGTAGACCAGACATTATGTATACTACATATGTTTGTGCTAAGTACGAAGCATGCCCCAAGGAATCTCATTACTCAGTTGCAAAGAGGATGTTGAGATACCTTACAGGCCTTTGGTACCCTAGGAACAATGAATTTAAGCTGACTGACTTTTTAGATGCAGATTTTGCAGGTTGCAAAGAAGATAGGAAAAGCACAGTGGAACTAGTCAATTTTTAGGAAGAAGGCTGATCTCATGGAGCAGCAAGAAGTAGACCAGTGTGGCTATATCCACAGCTAAATCTGAATATATAGTTGCAGAAAGTTGTTGTGCACAACTATTGTGGATGCAACATTAGCTAGAAGATTACAACCTCAAGGTAAGTAATTCTCCCTTATATTGTGGCTCATCCAAGGCTATCTCTATAGTTAAGAATCAGTCTCACATAGCAGGACCAAGCATATAAAGATAAGATATCATTTTATTAGAGAACATGTTGAAAGTAAAGATATATGCCTTGAATTTGTCCCCACTGACAAATAAGTGGCTGATATTTTTACAAAGCCATTGGATAAGGCTAAGTTTAATGCCTTTAAAATTGAGCTAGGAATGTTGAACTTAGAATAGGTTTCATCATTTCAAATGTAAATTATACTATTGTATTATCTCCTAAGGTTGGCTAGAAAACATTGATGCTTCAGAAAACATAGTGACATGATTAGCGGGCAGGAAAATCAATCTAAAGTTAGTCACTGTTAGGCCGTAAGATCTGCTGAAATAGCTGAGAATGTTTCAGCTGAACCACTGAGACAGCTGAGAAAGTCTTAGCTGAACCGCTTAGACGACTAAAACTGTCTCAGCGGTTGACAATTCATTGTCCCAGCGGTTTTTCTCTCCGTCTCAGCGGTTTTGCTGAGATGGATTGATTAAATTAAAGATTACCCAAATTAACCTATCAGCAATTAACAATCAATCAAATTGATTAGCCTAATCAACATACACGCTTAGGGCTCATCTAAACCTAAGACAAGCCACTATAAATTGAAAGGAGTTGATTAATTATTTGCAATCCTCATTAACCTAGTCGGCGAGACGAACCCTCCTACATCCAGTCTCAGCGACTTCTTCAGTAGAAATGGCACCAAAGATGGCCAAAGATCTTCATGAAGGCTATGAAATAGTTAGGAATGGATTCCAGTATGCCCCAGCAGAGATTAAAGAAGTGATTCAACTTCTCACTGATCAAGGATTAGAATATGTTCTATCTGAGCCATCCACAATTCTCAAAACTAAAGTTCTGGAACTCTTCAACAGTGCCAAGATGTCTTCCTCCAATTCCTCTATCAAGGCTAAGATAGGCAACATAAAAATAAAAATCTCTCCAGGGAAGATGGAGAAGGCCTTTCAGCTTCTTTCTTGCAGTCAAGATGAGGAAGAAGATGTATTTGAACAAGATAAAGTCCAAGCACTCAAATGGTGTGATTACAGTGATGCTAAGATTGGCTCACTAAAAAGGAAATTCTTCAATCAGAGAGGCAAGATGCTCTCAGATATAGTTGGCAAGGCACTGATGTGCAAGCCTGGATCTCATGACACAATTTCCAAACACATATTTGAATTGATGTCCAGAGTTATTTTAAAGAAGAAGACATCCTGGGCAGCTGTTATCTTTCAAAGGATCAGAGAATGTTTGCAGGCCCCTAATCTAGGCAGAATTCTCTCAATATATCTACTGAACACCTACTCAGGAGACTTTGATAAGTCAAAAGGTTCAAACCTTCAATATCTGAAAAGGATGGATATCAAGACCTTGGACAGGTTCTCAAGGGTACTCCCCATGAGCCAACCCTCTGATCCCAAGGAGAAAAAGATAAGCTTAGTCAAGGGTTGAGGAAAGCCAGACTGATCTGCTCTGACTTTGGGTCAGAGGCAGAAGAGAATGTTCCAACTAAGGACCATCATGTTCCTGACAGCAGTCCATCCAAGGATGATCAAGGTGGAGTCCATGACACTGAAGGTCATGAAGGCCATGCAGCTACTGATGAGCATGAAAAGGATAAAGATGATGCTGCTAAGAAAGAGCATTAGAAGGATCAGGTTGCAGTTGTTGTTAACAAGGGTGTTCAACATGGTCAATCCTCTTCAGAAGATCATGAGGGTGATCAAGGGGATTCTGCTGGTGATCTACATGGAAAGATTGATATACTTATATCAAATCTAGAGAAAAGAATTGAGTTAATGCCTCCTGAACCAGCAGATTACTGGGGAGATGACAATGCCCTATCTGAGGAGGAGCAGCAGCTGGAAATTTTTGATGAGCAAGATGAGGGTGCTCCAAAGGAGGGGAGCAACAACAACAATAATAGGATAATCAAGATGCACAAGTTGTGCCTACTGACTCTGCTGCAAATGATGAGGAGCAATCAAACTCTCCTACTGATTTGCATGGTAAGATTAAAACAATTAGTTTCAATTTAGAAGGAAGGATGAATCTAACCCCTTGTACCTCCTCAGAATTCTTGGACACCACTGATCCAGAAAGGAAGCTTGCCCCATCTATAGAGGAGCAAAAGAACTTATCAGGTAATGCACATGTCAATCATAACATTGATAATCATATTAATATTAATGTTGATAATGATGTTGATGTTGTGGATACAGTTGATGGTGCTCCAGCTGAGGGGGAGCTTAACCAGCAGACAATGGAGCCAGTGGCAGTTGAACTTGAGGCCCCAGCTGCAGTATCTCATGATGAGCTCCTAAGATCAATCAACTCTCTAATTGAAGGTCATATGACCTCAAGTAAGAATTACATTGACAGCTCAATCCTGACTGTCAAGGAAGAGGTAATGGCTGAAGTCAAAGAAATTAGGGAAGACACTGCTCTCCTTAATAAGCAAATGACAAGATGGTTTGACCTAGCAGAGAAGTCTGTGGTTGCACAAAATACCATTCCGAGGTCAATGGACAAACAACTCCAATTATCTGAACAAGCCATCAGTTATGTCTGAAATTATGTAAGCAAGACTGATGAAGTCATAAAGAAGGCCTCCCAGCATATTGAAGACTATGTATGGACCACTTGAACAACTATGCTTGGAGAAGCAGAAAAGATGAAGGATGGCCTCAAAGCTGATCTGGAAAATGCCTTCCAGACCCTATCTGGAGCCATTGCTGGTGCCTCCCAATCCATGGAACATAAGGTGTTTGAAGAAGCCAGAAAGGGGGAGATGGCCAATGCTGACACCAACTCAGAGTTAGCTCTCCAAATTCTACAAGGAACAAGGGTAGCTCTAAATCTTCCCCTACTGATCAATTTCAATATAGATGATTTTGACTTTGAACATCAAGCCAAAATAGCTCAAGACACTAAGCTTACAAAAAGAAGGAAAAGAGAAGGAGGATTGCTAGCTGAGGAATTCATGGCTAAGCAAAGGGAAGAGCAGGGAAAGAATCCTGATTATGAGTATTGGAGTGAGGACTCCAAGAGCATCATTCTAAATGTCTGGCTTGGCCATGGACAGGTCTGCAAGGATATTGACAGGATATATCCTTCTGAAGAATGGATAAAGCACCTTGAAAGAAATACCAAAAAGGAAAGAATCTTCAAGGAGAATCTGGTGAGGAAGGACAACCCAAAAAGGATGCCCTCTAGATATATCCCAAAGCCGTATCTTTACTTTAAGTGGCAAGAAAATAAGAGGAAGTTAGTTGAAATAGAAGCAGCTAATGCAGGAAAGGACTCTACTGATAAGGATGCTACTACAGAAGCCAAGGAGTCAACAGCTGAAGATAAGGAGGCCACTACCAAAGGACAAGAAATTGTTGTTGACACTGAAGAATGCTCATCTTCTTCCAAGAGGAGAAAAATTTAGTCAATATGTATTTAGTTTTTCAGAAAATCAATTTGTAACTTGAACAATGTATCAACATTATGACAGCAATGATAATGAAAATTTTGTTCATTAAATAGTTTGTGTTATAGGCAGACCCTTGTCAAGATTAATGATTAGTTATGCTAATATATATCCTGTGATGCCTAGACAAAAAGAGTTAACAATATTATTGTTTGTAATTAAACAATGTTGTTATGTGGTCATGATGATAATCTGTCATGACATTAATTGTTATGCCTAATAAATGTTAACATTTACATATTGTGATATCATGATGGCTATGTAATACTTTATCATGATAGTTCTTTCTATGGTTATGTATCTTAGCATTGGGGATGTTCTGCCTTCAAATATGGGGAGATTGTTGGGAAAATTACCCTCAATGTTCTCTTGATTTGAAGAGGCATCACACTTAATGTTAAGTACATATTGTATTTGATAAACCACATTTTGCATCATGTCTATGCAGGGTTAGGTTGTTCCAATGATAGGAATAAGTTCAGTGGGCTTACTACCAAAACCGCTGAGAAGGACTCACTGTCTCAGCGGAACCGCTGAGACGAGGCCCGGAGCCGCTGAGAAGTGGTCTGTCTCAGCTGAGCTGCAGAGATAGACAAAATCCACTGAGAAGACAAACTGTCTCAGCAGATCCGCTGTGAAGAAGACAGCTCAACCGCTGAGACTGAAGTCTGTCTCAGCCCAACCGCTGAGATAGATTAAAATCTGGAAGTCTACCCTGGCGGGATTTGCTTTTGGCATAAATAGTTGTAAAGCTAGATAAAGTATATTATCCATCTCCATGATGTGTCAGGGGCCTTCTAAGAGCCGTTGAAGATAGAAGGAGTATAAAAGAACATGATAGGGCACTTCAAATGAAGTAGTTGTTACTGTTGGTGTGCTAAGTGCTGAAAAGAAGCATAGTTGTTTACTGTTCCATTGACGGCTTTCAAGAACTCTCTCATTTTATTTCCAGAACAAGCAAGAGGAAACAAGGAGAGAAGATAACTCTTCTATCCAGGAGATCAAGGTGATCCTTTCTCATATTCTGAAGAGGAGGGTCAGATAGGAGCAGGTCTGAAGATTGCCTTCAGCCCAGCTTCAAGATTGCACCAGCTGTGCATAAACAACATGAGACAATATCACTACTGTTAATTGTTGTAAGTTGAACTTTTAACCCTTGTATGAACTGCATTGTTCTGAGTTTGTAGCGCACTTTGCCTGAGCAGTGGGGTTGTTGAACCTGAGTTTGTAAGGCTGATTGAGCCTGAGAGTATAGGGCATTGTGCCTGAGGAGTAGGGCTTCTTTATAGGCCTGAGGTAGGAGATCAAGGTGATCTTTGAGCTGTAGGAGTGGGTGTACTCTGAGTTTGTAGGGTTGGTTAGCCCGAGGTAGGGTTTGTGGCCAAACCTAAGAGATCCTGAGGGATCTGTGTTGTAAGCTCTTGGAGCTGAGATTGGAGGTGTTTGGTTTGTCTAACACACTATTAGAAAGGTGTAGAGGGAAAGTGGACTACCTATAGACACACTGTCTTGGGGAACCACTATAAACAATTGTGTGCTTTCGGTGTTTGTTTAAGTTTTTGTTTACAACTCATTAGCTGTTAGCAACAATTATGAAAATGTCAGAGAGACCTATTCACCCCCCCCCCCCCTCCCCTATAGGTGAATTTGAATACTAACCTATAAACTATCATGATGTCTTGGCCTATTATAAAATTTTACAATACTGTTTTATAATTTAGAGTTAACTTGTAAAAAGGAAATTCCTTCGAGGTTAACCCTAAATAATGTCGAACTCGATCAACTCTCATATCAGTGTGGTCGAGTTTGATGTCTTGGCATATTATTTTATTTTGCAATATTACTTTATATTTTATAGTTAACCTGGAGATTGCAGATTCTTTCGAAGTTAAACCTAAATAATGTTGAATTCAATCAACTCTCATGTTAGTAGAGCAGTGCAGTCAAGTTTAATGTCTTGGCCTATTATTCTATTTTGCAATACTACTTTATAATTTAGAGTTAACCTAGAGATGATGGATTCCTTCGAGGTTAACAATAAATAAAGGTGAACAAGATCAACTCTCATGTTAGTAGACTAGTGTGGTCTAGTTTGACGTCTTGACCTATTATTCTATATTGCATTATTACTTTATAACTTAGAGTTAACCTGGAGAAGGGAGATTCTTCTGAGGTTAACCCTAAATAATGCTTGAAATCGATCAATAGAGTAATGCGGTCGAGTTTGATGCATTAGTCACTTGCCTGAATTATTTAAAGATCGAGTAGGGCAAGCGATAGATTTGCAACATGGGACTTGCTTTCTTTATACAAAATGCTTATGATTTGGAGTGTAATTGTTGTTGTTATTATTATGAACGAATTGGTTCATAACCTAAGTGGTCATGACGCTTATCAAGCCGAGCCGAGAATTGGGGCTTACCAGAGTCACAATGTTTTAAATATAGTTTACAAACTTGATTGGGTAGGATAAGGCTTTAACCTTCGACTCAATCCTTGGGTGCCTTCATTTTAGTTTCGTTTGATTATATGAAGGTTTCTATTAAAACAGCTAATTTTTATCGCTTCGTTTTACAACGACAAGGGGACATTTTTAATATTGATGGTATGCCTTCGAGAAATGTGCCAAGAGAGAATATCGGATGGTTGACGAGTTATTCTCTGAGGCAACCCACATGCAGGACGATCTAGAAGGACAACCTGTGCGAAACTAATAGAACTACATTGGTCTGAGGTCGTATGCAGGTTGATACAGGGTATGTAGGCATTGGTTGTGGGGAGATTGTCATGACCCGATAGAAATCCAGATATTACCTCCCTTACATATACTTTACTGCACTTGACACTACTAAGGATTGGATTCTATTCATTATTCTAATAACTCATTATTAGCACAGGTGAGATGTACGGGTGAATGATAGCGCACAATGAGATGTGAAAGTCGTTAGGCAGGCTACCTCAGGTATAACTTAACTTAGCTACATCTTTCTTACATATCTCATGGTAATCATTGTTGATTGAGCACTGACTGATATGGTATAATGCGGTATAGATGTTGATGATACATTATGCAAACCTTAAATATTGGGTTTTTGTGATAGTTATTCTTCCGCTGATATGATTGTCTTTTGTTACCTATTATGAGGCGCAACTCGTTAATTGTGTCTCCCGCTAAATAACGGCTTCCCTACTCTGTTTATGTGTGACAATATTCACTTAACATCATCGTCGATGCGTGACATCGGAGTAACCAATGGGAAAAGGTCGGAGATGGTCGTGCCTCCACTCTCATGTGGTCACTTCGGCGTGGTGCATTGGCGGTGGTGTGCGATAGGATCCCTCAGTCGGACCGCTAATTCCGAGGGGAGATCTTACAATGAATCAGAGCGCAACCAATCCTTTTAACCAATAGTGATCACAGAAATATTTCTCGATCCACCAGTCGTTGTAGCGTGGTTCAGGTCGAACCACTACAGCGAAAGCGGTGGTGAACCTTAATGGTAAAATTTGACAAGAACTTGGTATATACATGTAAATATGCTCAAATTACTCTTAAGTAATCAAAATTTTCAAATTGAGTTTGTCATACAAATTTTTATGACTCACATCGACACTTAGATGTCTTTACGACATCTGATCTCAATGATGATGTCTCAATTTTCCCATAAACACCCTTATTAAACCCTACAAATGTGCACCTCAAATTTTGAAATCCATGTTAAATCCTTTTTGTTTTATTGGGGTTACACTTTTATTTTCAAATTCCATGGAAAATGACTCTCTTTGGTTGGTTACAAATACGATTCAAGTAAAAAAATATGATTCGTGGTGAACTAATTAGATGAAATAATCTGGTCATCAAATAATTGACGATTTGACGTGACTGACAAATCAGACATTATATTAGTTGTTATAAGAAATTTTTATAAAATTCGACGATTGCGAATTTTATAATTAAGGTGATTCTAATAAACCAAATAGAGGCACTAGATTATATGATTGATTATTAAAGAATCATAATATTTACTTGATGACTTACATAATTATGACAAGTCAATTTTAAGGAAACGATTTGTGTGTCTAACAAATCCAAATAACAGATAAATCTAAAAGATATCAATTTGGTTCTAGAGAGTGATTCGAATAAATCAATTTTTAGCACTTTTACCTTATCTTTTGTCTTGGAGAAACACATTTGAGTGTACAAATCAAATTGTGGCGATTTATAAATATGGTTATAACAGAAATGTGAATTGAAGCATGGATTGAGGATTATTATTTGGACTCATAAAAAAACATCAGTAAGTCTAATGTTTTAACAAGGTAGTTCCTCGAAATTTGATGGGTATACAAGAAACATTGCAAAATTGATTGACGAGTCTGATCTTGGTTGCAAAAGGAATAATTTTTTATAATACTAAATTCCTTAAATAACGTGTACATGTCTGAATGTTGAGCACGAATTTAATTAATGCAATTATAAGATGACTTGAATGAATCTACTAACTTGATTAGAGCCGAGTTGAGGGTATAATAGGTTATATTTTGGTTTAACGTGACAATGATCAGTATGATATGTATAAAATAAACCATGTGAATGTGATCATAAAAGAACTATGTTTAAGATATTGATCTTTTCGAATGATGCCAAAAAAATTCTAAAAATTGTTTAGATTTGAAGTAATCATTTTGGCAAACCTAGAAAAGCCTTGTCATAAGTGCATGGTTGACCTTTGTGGGAGATGTGATATTGTAAACCTGACACTACTCGAGAGCCTTGTCAAGGGCAAGTGCATGAAATGTTATGATTTTGTAAAACCTGGTGCGGTAAGCCTTGTCGATGACAAATGCATAAATAATCATAATATGATTTGAGGAGCCCTTCTGATGCACACGGGTTTCTGAAATTTTGAAATGACTTGGATTGCTGATATTCCTTCCAAAGGGAATATACTTAAATCATATCTTCATAAGCATGTGCCTGGTCATGCCAGTTCTACCAACTTGGAGGCAGACTCTTTGGCACTAGGGAGCAAGAACCCAGGGAAATTAATTGATCTTACCCCGTTGGGTCCCTCTGCTAGTTAGCCGAGTGTGATAAGGGTTCACTTACCCATCTTGTAACCCTTCTTGTAACCCTTCTTGTAGGTCCTTGAGGTGCTACCATCGCCTGATATGGATATTCAGGTGGTGGTGGCGGCGATAATCTTTATTGTTTCACATTTTCCGACGAGATCCGGAGGCGGTCGGACAACGGACCACCACCCAACGACTCGATGTCCTCAGACGAGTCGAAAGGCGGTGGTGACGCATGGCAAGCAGCGGAGAGTGATGGTGACCCCTGAAACGGCTCCAGCCGCGGGATCGTTATCGTAAAATCTAGAATGTTCGTCTAAGGGTGAAGGCGAAATTTGGAGCATTGATATCCTTAAAACTGTCAAATCAATCATTAATTGTTACCCACAGCGAATCGACAACAGATCCGTTGTGGGAGAAGGTCAATATATGTACGGCAGGATCCAAAGCCAGTAGATCACATCAAGATGCATGCCCCCATCCAATTAATTCAATTTATTCGAAATGAAATAAATTTTGTTACACTATAGCTTGATTCATTTTAATTAAATAGGACTCAGAAGTTTATAGGCCATTTTAAGGCACTTAAAGACAATTTCAAGGGAAGTGCCCACAAAATAAAATGCTGAGCATAGTCCCTTCTTTGAAAAAAGTGGGGTAGCACATCCTGTGATAACCAATGTAGCTCCGTGTGGAGTACATTTTGCTGACTATGGCTCCGTTTGGGGGGACTTATTTTCACCGGTCAAGCGGTTATGACCGCATGAACCGGACCTTAATTAAGGTCCGATTCATGCGGTCGTAACCGCTTGACCGGTGAAAATAAATCCCTCCAAACGAAACCTATATTACAAAGTGTGACAAGATTTAAATATTGTTGATCTTTCTGTGAAACTGACTCTGATGGCTTTGAAACTTGGCACACATGTGTGATAGGTCTTTACTCAGTTTCTCAAAAATTTGTAGAATTTTTAGAGAAACTTTACCGCATAGTTTACGTAATTATTTACAATTATTTCGTCATCATATACTTGAAATTTAAGGAACTCCTGTAAGATTTTCATTGAGAAATTAAAGTAACATGTTACACTGCATATTTACACTTGGGGTAAAAATCTTAGAGCATTTTGAGGTCAGTAAACATAAAACTTCATTTGGGCAAAATAGGTGCTCTAAAGCCTTGTTACATAGGATTGACCATTTGTGACAAAATTATAAGTGAAATATTTCCCTAAATATTTAATATTTAATGCTGAAATTTGGTACGATAGTGAGTTAGGTCATCACCTTGTTCCCCAACAATTTGTAGAATTTTTGCGGCATTTCTGTTATATAGTTTTAGTAAGAATTTAGCATACCGGAGTTGCAATATCACGACCACCGCTTTTGCAAGAAGACTTATCATTGTAAGGGAGGCATGCCGCATAAGTGTGTGGTAACTAGCTGGTGTGTGAGGATGTTCTCTGAGGTGGGACTTCACTTACACTTTTAGGCTTGAGCAACTAAGGCTCCGTTTGGGGGGACTTATTTTCACCGGTCAAGCGGTAACGACCGCATGAACCGGACCTTAATTAAGGTCTTCGGTTCATGCGGTCGTAACCGCTTGACCGGTGAAAATAAGTCACCCCAAACGAAGCCTAAGTCTATAGGCCCCCCTAGAGATTTAGATGTAGGTTGACAGCCTAGCCGGTTCATGGTGGGGCCATATAAGGATCTTGAATCTCAAAGTGAAGAACCTATTCTTTACCCTTAGTAAAAATAAGAGGTGCTAGTATATGGGTGGTGTTAAATGCACACCTAAATTGGCTATGTGCACACCAATTTTTAAAAACCTTCCTCATTTATTTTACCTGTTAAATGCACACTGATATAAAATCTGAATTTCCTCCTTCCGCCTCTTTTGCTGATGCCTTAGCCGCTCTCGTGCCTCCTCCGCTCAAGCCGGCCAAAGCTTCGTTCTTTGCTCTCGCGCCTCCTCGCTCAAGCCGACGAAAGCCCCTCCCTCCTCTTCTCTGATCTCATGCCTCCTCGCTCAAGACGGCAAAGGCGATCTCGTATTCTCTGTTCAAGCCGGCAGATTTCTAGTTATTTCGGCAACCTTATTTCCGGCAAAAAAAATTTCGGCCATTGTTGTCCGACAGATTTATTTTCCAGGTATAGGTATTTCTAGATTTTTCTTGTTTATTGTTACTTGTTGTTCGGTAAAAAAAATTTCCGCCATTGTTGTCCTCAATCCCTTTCGTTTTCTTCTATTAGGTGTTGTTCAGCCATTGTTGTTCGCTGCAAGCCGGTTCCAACATTACATCTCCAATATTGAAGGATCGCATTTTGGAAAGCTTTAGTGAGGTATAAAACTACTAATTTGAACGTATTATAATTTTTTGGGTGCAGTTAAAGAATTCATATCTACAAAATTCTGAGCATTACATGATCTACTTATTCTACATATTTTGGGTAAAATATTAAACATATTTTACTATATACTTCTTTCAAAAAATAGTGAAAACTAATTATCATGTTTTTTCTTACGTGCAGGTCAAGAGGATTTTGAATACATCAAAGTTTTGTAAATCTTTTGGTGCTGTGTAACTTGACCAACTATTTTTGTAAATAACATTTGTTGGCAAAAGACAGGGATATACTCTTAATATACTTAGACAAAATTAAAATATTTTTTTTTAATTTGGTGTGCATATAACAATATGGTCTGCATTAAAAGTTCAGGGTGTGCATCTATCATTGGTGTGCATATAGAGAATTTTGGTGTGCCTTTAACACCACCCTACTATATTCATGGTGGGGCCATATAATATTGATGAGCTGATAAAATTAAAGAATATAGAAACTTCGTTGCTGGATTAAGGAATTAAACATTAAGTAGGAAATTGACATCTAATATTACCTTAAATAATAGTATTACTCCCAGCCAGCTTCACCAATAATCTTGACAAGAACAAACCCCATCTCTAAAATGATGGAAGCGACTCCTATCCCTGACAATGATCTCCCTCTCAAAAAGCTTAGCAATAAATTTCGTTGCTTCGTGGCAATCACTGCATATTCTCAGATTTTTCACAACTCGAACCGGCTCCATCTTCTTCGTGCTAATTAGCCCAAAAGCAATCGCAACCCGTTCACTGTGGTACATAACAACGCTCTCTTTCTCCTCATCCTCTATATCATGAAGCACCGAACCTGTTTTAGGTCGATAACCCATCCTCCACAATTCCCTCCCAATCTCAATCAGAAAAGCATTAATCTTTTCAAACTGCGGATGAGAAGTATCACCAACAACGAACTCATGAACCGTGTTATTCACCTCAACAGAGCTACAACCAGGTACTTTGCGCACCCCCTTCTCAACCATGATCGCTCGACAAGTATCAACATCGTCCCATCGCTTTGCCAACGCATATATGTTGGACAAGAAAACATAATTTCCTCCATCGTTGGGATCCAATTCTAAGAGTCGGTGTATCACCCGCTCGCTTGCCTCCGCATCCTTGTGAATTTTGCATGCACGAAGTAAACTGCCCCAAACCACGCAGTTTGGTTTAACGGACATCGTCTCTATAAAGCGCATTGCCTCTACAAGCAGACCAGCGCGGCCCAGAAGATCTACCATTGATCCATAGTGTTCAATTTGGGGGACTATTCTATATAGTTCCAACATTTGGGAGAAATACATTTTGCCTTCAGAAACCAAACCAGAATGACTACAGGCAGATAATAGCCCAACAAATGTGATTCCATCCGGCTTAATTCCACTAGTTCTACCCATATTAAGAAACACTTGAATAGCTTCTCGCCCATGACCGTGAATTCCGAAGCCTGAAATGACAGAATTCCAGCAGAAGACATTCTTCAGCGGCATTTCATCAAATACCTCGAGTGCAGCATCAATGTTTCCACACTTGAAATACATATCTATAAGAGCATTTCCCAAAATAACATCAATAACTAGACGATGGTTGCAAATATAAGCATGAAGCCATCTACCTGTGCTTAAAGCCCCCAGATGACCACAGGCAGAAAGCAAACTCACCATGGTCACCTCAGTAGGCCTAACTTCTTCCATCTGCATCTCCCGAAACATTGATACCGCAGTACCAAACTCCCTCTGATGTAAATATCCTGTCATCATAGTATTCCAAGTCACCGAATTCCTCGCAAAACCCATTCTATCAAACATTTCATGTGCCAGCCTGAGATTCCCTGCCTTACAGTACCCGTCGATCATAGCATTCCATGAAACAATGTCCTTGACTGGGTTCTGATCAAAAACCTCCCTAGACAGAGCAACGTCGCCTTGCTTGGAATAGCATGTTATCATAGTGTTCCAGGAAGCCGAGCTCTTCAATGGCATTTCATCAAACAGCTTCCTCGCGTCTTTCGTGCGTCCGTGAGCATTCAGCGCGGCAATCATGGCGTTGCAAGCAACAACATCCCTTTCGGGCATTTCTGCAAACAAGTTCTCTGCAGCCAACAAGCATCCACTTTTGGCGTAGAAATCAAGAAATCCAGTTAAAAGAAATAGATCTGATGTATATCCCAACTTCAAAATCTGGCAATGTAGGGACTGCCCAACGCTGGAGGTCTCGTGGGCGCAGGAACGGAGCATACATGTGAAGAAAGCTCTGTCTATGGGGATCCTTTCGCAGACCATCTCTCGATACAAACTCAGGGTTTCTTGAGAGGATCGGGACTCGGCGTATGAGCGGAGGAGATGAGTCCATAGAGAGGGGCTGGGGTGGCAAAGGTGACGGAGGAGGAGGTAAGCGGCGTGAAGATTGCGTGATCGAGCACAGGATGAGAGGAATTCGGATAGGAGAGGGGTGGCGTGATGGAGGCTTTCGTTGGTGAGGATTTGGGCTTGGATTTGATGGAGAGCGGGAAGTGGGAGAAATTGAGTTTTTTTTAGACGGAGGAGAAGATGATCAGATTGGATGATTCGAGCAACAGAAGTCATCAAAGGTGCGACAAGGGACTGAACCGTTGATGATGTCACCTGCAAGGCCACAATAATATAAATAATTCTTTAGCAACGCACCTAAGATCACACCTTCATTTCTGCTGTCTATTTTGAGTAGCACAATTTTTCATACATGATTAACTTTTAGCACGATTTTTCACGTATAATTTGGATTTATCTGTTCGTAGATTTTTATTATTAACAATTTAAAAAGGAAGACAATTTTATTATTTACTGACATTTTTTATATTAATAAATTAATATCAAAAAGTAAAAGTAGACAAAAAAAGGTCAATAATTCCTGCAATTATTGACCATAATTCATGCAGACCAATTATACGTTGATGTTTGTTGAATCAAAATTAAACTAAAGAATAGATGAATATTTTTGGCAATTGTTAACCGCACCCCAGTTTATATGGTAGTCATGTGTTAAATAGAAAGAATGAATCTTCAATATAAGGGATGGAAACATGGTAACTGATGCTTTTACATGAATTAGGACAACTTGACATTATGGTGCCCAAAAGGCAAGTGGCTAATAGAACAACAGAAGACCAACAAAACTACAACACAATTTAAGAAAATATAACAGCAATAACAATAATTGAGTAAACAAAAAGTCAATAATATTGTAATAGAGGCAGCAACTAACATAGTTAAACAGTAAGTAGTAAACTTGTAACCGTCAAAAGGAAATGAGGAATAGAAGCCAAGAAATTAGATAACTAGAGCACTAGGACTACTCCATAAAATGCAAGAGCCTGAAAATCATTAACCATTCACATGGGAGTCGATGATTAAAAAATTGGCAGTTGATCGAATGGCTGAGAAGAAGAGAAACAGACAGGGAGAACTAGAGAAGAAATCGCAAACGTATGAGAACTAGAGGAGATTGTCGATGGAAGCAAGGAAGAGAACTCATTAGTCAAAAGTCGGTGGAGAGATGAGAATCAAGGGATCATCAATGATAGAAGAGAGTTGGAAGCCAAAGCGAGCGTAATAGATTAGATAGCGAAGAAAGAGAGATTTAAATACAAATAGAAGATTTAAAAAATCTTATATATTGGGCTAGTTGATATATCAACTGATATTTTAAAAAATAGCATTGGCCCTAAACCCTCAATCTCCTTATGTGCTTGTGAATAGGCAGAACTGATAAAAAAGAAGGGAAGAAATGAGAAGCCTTACCTATTACACTAAAAATAAAGCTTATGTTAATTATAATAGATGAAGTTAAGAATTTAATTTTGCTGCATAGATTAATTTACAATTAAATTTTCATTAAGTAAAATTTAAAGATAAATTGTAATGAGCTCATTATGTCAATTCTTTAAGAAATAATATTTTGAAAAAATAAAAAAATGACTACCTTATTTTTCCGATATCACCCAAACCAAAGTTTGTCATTTCATACTACAGTTTGAAGGATCATCATCATTGTTGTTATGAGAATCTGCATGCATAGTGTGTGAGCCTCGCCCGTCCTGAAATGACATGAGAAGTGGATAAAGAAATATTAGAGCTTCTGGAGTTGTAGTTGGAGAAAATGAGATGGTAAATGTGAAGCACGATCACGATTTAAGAACAAAATTAACAAGCGGAAGATAGGGCATTATGAATTATATAGCTAACGTTTGAGAAAACTAGTTGCAGGCTGCAGTGCATGGTATCCTCCATGCAATTTTACACAAAGCAAAAATAATATGAATTCGAGTAAATTAAACTCTGCCAATGAATTAAAGATTTAAGTTATCAAATACACTAAATCATAATATATGCAAAAGCAATTGATATACATCTACATTTATAAAGAAGATTGAAACGCCTAAGATAACCATACAGAAGCATATCACTTGAAGTAATAAGCCCAACTTTGACCTCTAACTTCCACCAAATTGTTCCACAAAGATTGAGCTATTTAACGCCAAATATAGAATTACCTTAATTTAATAAGTCAAGGGTTCATGTAAGATGTAACACAATGCAAACTTTATTTTATGAGCCATCATTTTCAATATCAAACAGTAAGAAAAATTAGGTTCTGATTCCTAAAGCAATCTAATATAAATTATTAGAACAAATAATAGCAATACAAACAAAATATTGGTGAGTGCACAATGTAATCCCTTCATGTGTTTTTGCTAGAGTTTGTGCATATTTGAAAAAAGCAAAAAAGGCAAATTTGAGGTCAACCTATTCAAAATAGCGGGCTGTAGTTCGGCAATCGTGTGTTAAGACTTTTGGATGAAATGAGAGAAAACAAAGGTTGTAGATAACAAATTTCGAACGGAAAAAATTATAAAATTATAAAGATAAGAAGAAATTTTTCTCAATATTTTCCTGTGCCAATACCCACTATATTCTCTACATGTGCTTAAATTTATTGTTATCTGCCTAGTTTATCATAACATAATAATTTTTGAAGTTCCAAAGGGTTTGGTGAAGAAATTGCAAGACATTATCCAACAGGATTAGCATGCAAATGATTAGCAATGATTGAACGTTTATTGTATAAAATAGGATCTATTACAAATTATAGATAAAAATATGCAAATTATAGATGAATTTTATTTTAATTTTATCTTTGAAGTAAAGGTTTGCAAAAGGTTTTTGAGTGCAAACTGATTGTACAACCATGGTTGTTAAGAGAAATAAAAAAATACAACAATTAACTAATCAAATAGGATCGAAATCTGATGATTGTTAACATTTATAGTAAAAACTATACAGTAATGCCACATTTTAATCTGACAAGGAGATAATCAGATATAAGGTTGAAATTGTAATTAGAGGTGTCAGGTGAGAGAAATGAGAAACCAATTCTAATTGATAGACAGATTTAATTTCAACAAACATAGCGTAATTAAGATGAAACAGCGTAGAAAAGAAATGCACAAAGTATCATTTTCAGAATGGATTTCCATTAAGTTGAAAACTAATGGTAGTTTCCCACTACATCGAGTAAATGAGCTGTGAAATCCAATTATTCCTTCTAAACCTAAAAATATATATTAGTCAACCAAATAAAATGAGAACTTTTTGTACATTCATGTTTAAAAATTAAAGAAGTAACTTCAGAAAACTGCAAGCATAATTGAAGCATTAGCAAGTTCAGAATTTGAATATAATAGACAGAAAATTAAAAAAAAATTTAACTACAAGAACTTGTTCTTGGAACAAAAAGTATTGGGAAATTACTTAAATAATTTGGATCAAAAGTACTAGAGCATCCGTCTACAGGTTCTCTCAAATTTGAAACTATTATTGTGTATCAGCTACATGAAGATCTGATGCAGGCCACCGGAATGAGGCGATCTCACGCGACTACGAACATCAACTACCAAACGCTCCGCTCTTCCCAAACACAACTTAAACGCAGCCACGACTAGCTTATTATTAATTATCGTACGTGTAACACCCCAAAGATCGTGGTTCAGCGAGGTAGGCGAAATGGTAGTGTTGCGCTCGGGATAGGCTCAAGATTCCAGATCAGGTCAATGCGCACGACCATTGTCCTCTTCGCGCACGACCAGTGATCGTGCGCCAACGATCGTGCGCAACCCGCAAAGAATCGGAGTTCTGTCTCGGCTTATGCGCACGACCATTGTCCTCTTCGCGCACGACCAGTGATCGTGCGCCAGCGATCGTGCGTTAATTCAGAAGAGAATCGAGTTCTGTCTCGGACAGTGCGCACGACCATTGTCCTCTTCGCGCACGACCAGTGATCGTGCGCCAGCGATCGTGCGTCCTGTTTATTCTGTTCCGCGATTTTGAGCGGAGAAGAAGATCGGACCGTCCAAATCTTTTGGGATTTGATCCAACGGCTAGGTTTAGTTGCGGGAGACCTTTAAGGCTGATGAGAGGGGGTTAAACCTCATATTCTCTAAGTCATTCTCTCTCCAAACCCTAGAGAAAGAAGGAGGAGCCAAGGAAGAAGAAGGGAGATTCCGCCATTGACGGAGCTCCGTTTCGCGAACCGTTTCCAGATCTGGAAAGTGCAGCCCGGTGCGGTCATTTCCCTCCGTCTAGAATCTCGGATCCATGGCGAAAAAGAACGCTCCTAGGGTAACGATTTCTTCTCCCGTTGTTTGGACTTGTCTTTTGTCCTCTCCTTCGTTTCTCTATGCTTGCATGAGGGATCCCTTTCACCAAATGGGTGAAGTGTAGGATTCCCTCAAGTTCTCCGGAACTCCGGGTCGATTGTGTCCGTCCCCGGCATATTGCATGTAGAAAATCCGGTAGTCGTGCGGATTTAGGCATTTTGTGTGAAGCCTATTCGTGGCCGTGAGCCCGAATCGGTGATGCTTGGATTGCGACGTTGCATTTAGGTTAAGCCTAGAATGCGTGCCGGAGAATGACTCCGTGAAACCATCTATAGTAGTGCGGGATTTAAGTGTAGGCGTCTTGTGAAGATCCTAACGAAAGCCCCATGCTTTGAGATTGGATGAAGGCAAACCTTCACCGCGAAATTGATGCGGAGCGTATTATACCTCCCCTTTTTGAGTATTTGTGAAGCCTAGATCCTTGTGAAGGGATTAGGTGCGTAGCTTATATTTGTGTAGCACTTGAAGGTGCTAAACCCTTACGGGCCGAGGCGAAGCCGTACCCGCGTCGTGCGACAGATCGCGACGATTAGAGCACGGGCAAAGCTAAACCGAACCCGTTTCCATGCAGATCGGTAAGAGGTCCCTACCTCATGTAGCCGTGTGATCATGGGAGAGGTCGTGGAAGGTGGTTTACCTAGACCGACCAAAAGCTCTTTTTCCCACATAAGGCGATGGGCCTTACGGTGGAGTGTTTGTGGAATTGATGTTGTTAGCCTCATGCGGTTGTTTAGGCGGTTGCGGGGAACCTTCGGGTGAACCCAACCAACATCATGTGCATACCTAGGTTCCCTCCTTTTTGATGCTCAACCTAGAAGATTGAATGTGCTTGAAACCTCACCTTGTGTAGTTGCGCTTTCTTTATGTTAGTACTTGTGCTGGTATGGCTTGCTTGCAGGGTAGAATCTCCGCCACCCCGGGAAAGGGGTGGGGTCGTTATAATTTGGTCAGCTGTGCTGACCGTTACCTTGTTTGCCACCGCTTGGTGGAATGTTCTTATGCAGGTGCAGGTGAGCCTAGCGGGAAATAGCGGGCGGTGGCCCCTTTTGCTGAGTTGGCCCTTGAAGGCCAGCCTCCTTTTTAGCTTTCTCATGTATTGCCGGCCTGCGTGCCGATGTATGTTTTGGAGTTTTTGGTACACTTGCTAAATGTAAGGCCTTAAGGCCATAACTCTCTTTCTTGGTTTCATTCCTATGATAGTGGACAATTCTAATGGAAATGTTAAATCTTTATGCTTCCGCTAATGTTTAGTATACTCTGTTGTAGTTTCTTTCTGTTTATCATCTTTTAACTCCTAGCTAGTGTGGTTAGTATGGCGTGGGGTCCCGGCCGGACCTACTGTTATATTATTCGTACTGGCAGGGTGTTACAATTTGGTATCGGACTTAAGGCGTCGATCCGTAGTTTAGCGAATTCGGGACGAATTCCTTTTAAGGGGTGGTGTGCACGGGATGTGCATTCACCTAAAACGACAAAAACTAATAAGAATGTCCACTTAGGAATGGGAAAACACACTTGTTTGCGGAACCTGAGCGTTCCATGATTGTTGTTTGCTATGTTTTCAGTCACTAAATTGTGTCTTACACGATTATAGGCGACTAGAAGTGGTGCGGGGCCGTCCCAACCCCGTAACACCGCTGAAAGTAGTGGGTCGGCTGAAGTGCCAGCGATCACTCCTCCTGCTGAGATGATCAGGTTAATCGCAGAAGCTGTCTTCGCGATGATCAATGCTCAACCGCAAAGGCTTGCACAGCCTGCTACGCCTAATACAGATGCGGCCCCGGTGATCGAACCTGCAGTGGAACCGAGGGTTGAGGCCCCTGTGCCAGTGGCTGCAGTGGAACCTGCGGCGGTGCAAAGGGTGGAGCGTCCGGTAGAGCGTGTAGTTGTTGCGCGAGCACGTGATCAACAGCTGCAACACTTTCTAAGCTTCCATCCTCCAACTTTCTCGGGGACCGGATCCCCAACGGAGGCGGAGGACTGGCTGTCAACGGTTAGGAAGATTCTAAGGGCGACAGCAACAGAAGAAGTTATGATGGTCACTTTAGCCACCTTCCTCCTTAATGGAGAGGCAGAGCGTTGGTGGGCCGAACAGGAAGTGCACAAGTTCGGAGGCAGGGAGATTACCGAGATCACGATAGCGGAGTTCTCAAAGTCTTTTCTTCAAAGGTATATTCCTTCTGCCCAACGCATTGCGTTGCAGAACCAGTTTCTGAAGTTAACTCAAGGCGACAGCTCAGTGGATGAGTACTTGCACGAGTTCACTAAACTGGGTCGTTATGCGGGGCCTATGATGGAAGACGAAGAGACAAAGACGAACAAGTTCTATGAAGGTCTTCGGGACGAGTTGAGGCTGCTCCTTGCAGGCCCAATGACGTTAGGTTTCCAGGTGATGGTCCAAACTGCCAGATCCCTAGAGTTGGACATGAAGAGGGTGCAAGCAAAAGCCGTGGCAAAGAAACCTGAGTTTCATGTGCCGGTCTCTCAGTCTAAGTCAGAATTCAGAAAAAACAAAAGGAAGTTCAAACCGGCGGAGCAAACCCGCTCAAGTGTTTCGGGAGCAACGACGGTGCGGAGCCCTATCACGTGTTTCACCTGCGGGAAGGTGGGACACAAGGCCGCAGTGTGTCGAAGTGGTCCCCCGAAATCAGAGAATCGAGCTTTGGACTACGCTCGAGCTGCGGAAAAGGGTAAAGCTGCGGAGTCTTCGGCTTCCCAGCACATTACTCCGACTCAGCCGAGAGTCTACTCGCTTGGCCAGCAAGAAGCCATACGACAAGCTGATGTTGTCACATGTATGAATTAAAAATTAGCTTTTACATAGCTATTTGTGATTATACCGTTGTGCAACTGTATGTTTCTTTCTTTGTGTGCAATTAGGCTTTGTCCTAATTCTCAACTATCCGGCGAGAGCTCTATTTGATACGGGTGCATCGCACTCTTTTCTGTCTGAGGACTTCGTGGTGCGAATCGGAGTGCCATCTACCTTCGTAGAGGATAGATTAGAAGTAGTGCTACCCAATGGATCTCGCATGTCTGCGGATAGGAAGAGCCGTGTGAAGGTGCGGATCGGAAATCAAGATTTCGATTTGGAAGCATCGTTGTTGCCGTTAGCTGAATTCGATGTGATCTTCGGCATGGACTGGCTCTCGGAGCAGCGTGCATGCATAGATTGCAATTCTAAGGAGATCACTCTGGGAAGGAACGCCGATGGAGAAACCACGTTTGTCGGTATGCGAGGAGCGAGCAAGACGCTGATCTGCTCTCCAAGTGGTTAAGGCGGTGAGAAAAGGCGCCGAGTTGTTCTTCACCTTGTTGAAGGCTTCGGAGCCAAAGCCCAGGTTATGTGATGTCCCAGTTGTAGCGGAGTACGCCGACGTGTTTCCTAACGAACTCCCTGGGGCTCCGCCTCAGCGAGAGATCGATTTCTGTATCGAGTTGGTGCCAGGTGCCAAACCTGTGGCCCGCTCACCGTACCGGATAGCGCCAAAGGAATTGGCAGAGCTGAAGGTTCAATTGCAAGAGCTGCTAGAGCAAGGCTACGTACGTCCAAGTTCTTCGCCTTGGAGTGCACCGGTCCTCTTTGTGAAAAAGAAGGACGGGAGCTTGCGTCTATGTATCGATTATCGAGAGCTAAACAAGTTGACCGAGAAGAACCGATAACCGATTCCAAGAATCGATGATCTCTTCGACCAGCTGGTTGGGTCGACGGTATACTCCAAACTGGACCTAAGGTCCGGCTATTACCAACTGCGAATTAGGGAATGTGACATTCCAAAGACAGCTTTCAGTACCCGCTTTGGGCACTATGAGTTCACGGTGATGCCGTTCGGTCTGTCCAATGCACCGTCGGTATTCATGGACTTAATGAACAGGACGTTCCGTGAGTATTTGGATCAATTTGTGATCGTCTTCATCGACGACATTTTGGTATACTCTCAATCGGAAGAGGAGCATGTAGGGCATCTGCACGCAGTTCTGGACACCTTGAGGAAGAGTCAGCTATATGCCAAGTTCTCCAAGTGCGAGTTTTGGCTACAGTCAGTAGCATTCCTTGGTCACGTCGTTAGTGGAGATGGAATTGCGGTTGATTCGTCGAAGATAGAAGCGATCCGAGCCTGGCCTTTGTTGAAAAACGTAGCGGAAGTCCGAAGTTTCTTAGGACTTGCCGGCTATTATAGGCGCTTTGTGGAAAACTTCTCGAGGATTGCACTTCCTCTCACTAAATTGACTAGGAAAGATCATAAGTTCGTTTGGTCGCCCGAGTGCGCACGAGCTTTTGAAGAACTGAAGAGTCGTCTGACCACGGCGCCCATTCTATGCTCGCCATGTGGTACGGAAGGCTACGAAATCTATAGCGACGCCTCGGGGAGTGGTTTGGGTTGTGTCCTAGTGCAGTTCGGTAAGGTAATTGCCTACGGCTCCCGTCAGTTGAAGGTTCATGAGAGGAATTACCCGGTCCATGATTTGGAGCTAGCGGCCGTGGTATTTGCTCTTAAGCTTTGGAGGCATTATTTGTATGGCGTGAAGATCGACATCTTTACCGACCACAAGAGCCTCAAGTACTTGCTAGATCAAAGGGAGTTGAATATGCGACAGAGGAGGTGGTTGGAGTTCCTTGGGGACTACACCTTCGACATCAAATATACTCCTGGAAAGGGAAATGTAGTTGCGGACGCGTTGAGTCGTCGGGCTCCCGCTCAAGCAAATTGGATTTTGATGCACGATGAGCGTCTAATCCGTGAGCTGGAAGAAATGGAGATCATTTGCGTTGATCGAAGAGCGTCTACTTCAGCATGCTTGAATTGGACGGAGGTTCAATACCACCTTGCCGACCGAGTTCGACAGGCATTGGAGCTGGATGAGAGCATGAAACGCTACAAAGCGGAAACCGTTGACGGGTTGAACGCTGATTTCTCTTTCGAAGATGGCCTTATGTGGAAGAATGGCAGATTGTGCGTCCCAAACGTTGGTACTCTACGGGAGGAATTGATGTACGAGGCTCATCATACCAAGTACTCTATCCACCCGGGGAGCACGAAAATGTACATGGACATGAAGAAACTTTTCTGGTGGCCGGGTATGAAGAAGGACATTGCCCTCTACGTGGCCAAGTGCAACACTTGCGCGTTGGTGAAGGTGGAATGTCAACGTCCCGGTGGATTTTTGAAGTCCTTGCCGATTCCGGAATGGAAGTTTGACGATATTTCGATGGATTTCGTGCACGGATTGCCGAGATCGCAGCATGGAAACGACGCCATCTGGGTGATCGTGGACAGACTGACAAAAGTATCGCATTTTATTCCGAACCGGAAGGATGATTCTGTAGAAAAGCTAGCGAAGCTCTATGTTGATAGTATTGTGCGGCTGCACGGTGTCCCTCGTAGCATCGTCAGCGATCGTGACGGGCGTTTCACATCGAAAGATTGGAGGCTTATCCATGAACTGTTGGGCACTAAATTGAAATTCAGCACGGCCTTCCACCCGCAAACGGACGGACAGACCGAGAGGACCAACAGGACTATGGAGGATATGCTCCGAATGTGCGCTCTAGATTTTGGAAAAAAGTGGGAAGATCATCTCTATATGATCGAATTCGCCTACAATAATAGCTACCAAGCCAGTATAAAGATGGCTCCTTTCGAGGCCCTCTATGGTAAGAAGTGTCGTACGCCGTTGTCTTGGGCAGAAACGGGCGATACTAAGCTATTAAAGCGAAAGGATGTTGAGGAAGCAACTTCGACGATCCGAACTATTCGGGAAAGGCTATTGATTGCCCAGGATAGGCAAGCAAAGTATTACAACGCCAAGCATAGGAACCTAGAGTTCGCCGTCGGTGACCGGGTTTACTTGAAGATCAAACCGTTCAAAGGGGTATCAAGGATCCGACGCTTGAAAAAGCTCAGTCCAAGGTACTTAGGACCGTTTGAGATTGTGGAACGTGTTGGTGATGCGGCTTATCGGCTTGCACTATCTGCAGAGCTGAGCGGTCTGCACGACGTGTTTCACATTTCAGTTCTGAGGAAGGCAGTGCAAGAGCCTACTCATATCGTTGCGGTCGGCAAAGTGTCGGTGGATAGTGGGTTGTCGACGAAAGTCAGACCCTTACGCATCGAGGACACCGAGGTAAAGCAGTTGCGGAACAAGTCCATTCGGATGGTAAAGGTCCGGTGGGATAATTGCGGCCGAGTGGAGCTAACTTGGGAGAGAGAGCAAGCGATGCTTGCGGAGTACCCCGAGCTATTTCCCTCAGGTAAATTTTCTTTAAAAACTGTAATTTCCTGCTATTACTGTTTTCGAAATTTCGGGACGAAATTCTTTTAAGGGAGGTGGAGTTGTAACACCCCAAAGATCGTGGTTCAGCGAGGTAGGCGAAATGGTAGTGTTGCGCTCGGGATAGGCTCAAGATTCCAGATCAGGTCAATGCGCACGACCATTGTCCTCTTCGCGCACGACCAGTGATCGTGCGCCAACGATCGTGCGCAACCCGCAAAGAATCGGAGTTCTGTCTTGGCTTATGCGCACGACCATTGTCCTCTTCGCGCACGACCAGTGATCGTGCGCCAGCGATCGTGCGTTAATTCAGAAGAGAATCGAGTTCTGTCTCGAACAGTGCGCACGACCATTGTCCTCTTCGCGCACGACCAGTGATCGTGCGCCAGCGATCGTGCGCCCTGTTTATTCTGTTCCGCGATTTTGAGCGGAGAAGAAGATCGGACCATCCAAATCTTTTGGGATTTGATCCAACGGCTAGGTTTAGTTGCGGGAGACCTTTAAGGCTGATGAGAGGGGGTTAAACCTCATATTCTCTAAGCCATTCTCTCTCCAAACCCTAGAGAAAGAAGGAGGAGCCAAGGAAGAAGAAGGGAGATTCCGCCATTGACGGAGCTCCGGAGCTCCGTTTCGCGAACCGTTTCCAGATCTGGAAAGTGCAGCCCGGTGCGGTCATTTCCCTCCGTCTAGAATCTCGGATCCATGGCGAAAAAGAACGCTCCTAGGGTAACGATTTCTTCTCCCGTTGTTTGGACTTGTCTTTTGTCCTCTCCTTCGTTTCTCTATGCTTGCATGAGGGATCCCTTTCACCAAATGGGTGAAGTGTAGGATTCCCTCAAGTTCTCTGGAACTCCGGGTCGATTGTGTCCGTCCCCGGCATATTGCATGTAGAAAATCCGGTAGTCGTGCGGATTTAGGCATTTTGTGTGAAGCCTATTCGTGGCCGTGAGCCCGAATCGGTGATGCTTGGATTGCGACGTTGCATTTAGGTTAAGCCTAGAATGCGTGCCGGAGAATGACTCCGTGAAACCATCTATAGTAGTGCGGGATTTAAGTGTAGGCGTCTTGTGAAGATCCTAACGAAAGCCCCATGCTTTGAGATTGGATGAAGGCAAACCTTCACCGCGAAATTGATGCGGAGCGTATTATACCTCCCCTTTTTGAGTATTTGTGAAGCCTAGATCCTTGTGAAGGGATTAGGTGCGTAGCTTATATTTGTGTAGCACTTGAAGGTGCTAAACCCTTACGGGCCGAGGCGAAGCCATACCCGCGTCGTGCGACAGATCGCGACGATTAGAGCACGGGCAAAGCTAAACCGAACCCGTTTCCATGCAGATCGGTAAGAGGTCCCTACCTCATGTAGCCGTGTGATCATGGGAGAGGTCGTGGAAGGTGGTTTACCTAGACCGACCAAAAGCTCTTTTTCCCACATAAGGCGATGGCCCTTACGGTGGAGTGTTTGTGGAATTGATGTTGTTAGCCTCATGCGGTTGTTTAGGCGGTTGCGGGGAACCTTCGGGTGAACCCAACCAACATCATGTGCATACCTAGGTTCCCTCCTTTTTGATGCTCAACCTAGAAGATTGAATGTGCTTGAAACCTCACCTTGTGTAGTTGCACTTTCTTTATGTTAGTACTTGTGCTGGTATGGCTTGCTTGCAGGGTAGAATCTCCGCCACCCCGGGAAAGGGGTGGGGTCGTTATAATTTGGTCAGCTGTGCTGACCGTTACCTTGTTTGCCACCGCTTGGTGGAATGTTCTTATGCAGGTGCAGGTGAGCCTAGCGGGAAATAGCGGGCGGTGGCCCCTTTTGCTGAGTTGGCCCTTGAAGGCCAGCCTCCTTTTTAGCTTTCTCATGTATTGCCGGCCTGCGTGCCGATGTATGTTTTGGAGTTTTTGGTACACTTGCTAAATGTAAGGTCTTAAGGCCATAACTCTCTTTCTTGGTTTCATTCCTATGATAGTGGACAATTCTAATGGAAATGTTAAATCTTTATACTTCCGCTAGTGTTTAGTATACTCTGTTGTAGTTTCTTTCTGTTTATCACCTTTTAACTCCTAGCTAGTGTGGTTAGTATGGCGTGGGGTCCCGGCCGGACCTACTGTTATATTATTCGTACTGGCAGGGTGTTACAGTACGCGTACGGATAGCAACTCCGTATCAAGATCGAATCGGCGACGATAAGCCGGGATCCGTCAAGCTAAAGGGACGAATGTTTGCGTCCGGACAAGCGAGTGTGTTGTACCAAAGAAGATCCTCCGAAAAGCAAGACTTCGGAAAATAGGAAGATCTTCCCCAACAAGAGCAAAAAGAGGATCGCCACTCCTCGTCGAATAAACGATAAATCCTAGAGCGTTCCACTAACCAAATGAAAATAAACGCGAGCAATAGCGGCGAGAAAATCCGTCACAGATCTATACCACCACAAATAACCTTTTAAGAAAAAAATTATCACAATGAGTAGAAACGCGTTACCCCTCCCGGAATCGTAGATCCGGGTTGTAGAATTCCTAGGTCGTTCACGGTGGTGGTCGCCGGAGGAGAGTCCAAGTTGTTGAGCACCGTCGCCTCCAAATCCGTCCGCCACGAGCAAGTCCAAATCCGGGGCTGTTTTGTGGAGGATGGCCTTTGAGTGGTGGAGCAAGGAAGGGGGGGGGGGGGGGGGGGGGGGGGGGCTGTTTGTGTGCTGGCCGAACTGGGAGAGGAGAGGCTTGGGCGGCTGTTTAGAGGGGGGGTTGTTGGCTTGGAGGAGGAGGCGACCAAGGGAAGGGAAGGGGAGAAGGAGGTGGTCGACCTAGGTGCTGGCCGAAACCCTAGAGGGAGGGGAGGAAGGGAAAAGGAAAGAGGAGGAGGAGGTGCGGCTCGTTGGGGGACGCCGAACCAGCGACGGGAAGAGGGGAAAGGGCGACCACGAGAGAGAGAGAGGAGGCGGCCTCCTTGCCGATCGAGGGAAAGGGGGAGAGGGGGAGTTCGGCCTCCTAGCCGATCGAGAGAAAGAGAGGGAGAGGAATAGGCGGCCTCCTTGCCGATCGAGAGAAGGAGAGGGAGAGGGGGGGGAGTCGGCCCTTGGTCGATCGAGAGAAACGAGAGGGAGAGGGGGGAGTCGGCTGCAGCTTAGAGAGAAGGGTTAGGGTTTGTTTTTCTTTTTTTTTCATTAAATCTCATCAAAATCTGATTTTCTAAATACAAAGAGGCCATATATATAGGCCAAACAAAAAGAATGAGCTACATGCAGCCCATCAAAAAATACTAGCACACCAACATTAAAAAGTCCAAAAATACAAAATACAAAGCATAAAATAATACCCAATACTAATTATAATAAAGAGATAATACTAATATATTATTTCATGTGCCGCGGGCGGAAGATGTTGCGGCGATGGCGCTCGTCATGGTTGGAGTTGCGCCGTCATCCGCCATCGTCATGAACCACGAATGCTCCAACATGAACCGTGTCGGCTCGAACATAGACCATCAAGCCGGCTCCAATAATCTCGCGGCATCTTCCATCGTAGTCTTCAAATTTGCCGCCGCGATCAAAGTAACGCGTCGACGTGGAATCACAAACACGATCACAACCATCTGGCGGGTCCTTGCCTCCATCAATCCTCCCCCACTCAAAAACACTCATCACCGATGAGTGGGAGTGAAGGAACCGGTGTAGCAGAGCAGCAACCTGTAGAAGTACGTCCGAGGGAGCGGGCCGTGAGGGTGGCCCATCCGGGCAGGGCGGCAGGAAGTAGAAAGGGGCCCAGCTTGGCCCCAAAGAAATGTCCAACTGTGTCAACCTGTCATGCAAAAAGTAGAGCCCAAGGGCCTTGATCATAGCATTGGAAAAAGAAGGGGAAAGTGCTAAAACATCAAAAGACTTCATACCTCCAGAGATCACCATGAGCGTGAACGACATGCTACCCAACTCACCTCTCAACCAATAAGAATTTTTAGTGGAGGGAAACGAGAAGAAAGCTAAATGTAGTGGCTCTAGAAAAAGTGAAGAACATCTCGAAACACTAAAAATGGGGTTGGAGCCCCGCTCAGCAAAAATTTTCGATGGTAAAGTGAAAGTTTCTAGCATTCCAAATATTCGACGCAAAGTACCGAAACTACTAACATCGCTCTCTAAATTGCCAAGAGGCAACAGTCTAGGGGAAAAATCCACTAAAACCGAATCGAGCATAAATCGGGATGCTCCATGGGGTGCGGTGAAAATAGAGTGAATGGACCCAAGTGGGTCGGCTAGCAATGTAACATCAACTCTAGGTGAGTGAAGACATCGTGGAACATATGATAAGTCATAATATAAACTTAAATCTATGATCGTCCTAAGGGGTGGTGGGTCCGTGGGTGGAAAAGGGCTCCAACAATTCGTGACTTCGTCCCCTAAATTTATTTCGGATATGTTAGCTCTCCTAACGTGAGTGGTGTCATGATCACAAAGCCTAGGATGATCATGCATAGTAGAGTCAGCTAACATAGGCAGGATAACCCAACAAAACCACTCAACACGCCCAGCGGGAGTAACGGGTTCCATGCCGTATTTCAAGAATGGGACTGACGTAGTGTAACATCCCCCAGACAGCTAGACCCCCCAGGTGAATCTGTCCTGACAAGGTCATGACAAGGCCTTGGTAGAGTAGAAATCCCTTTAACTTAGGCAAGATTAGGATTGAAAGTGCCTTGGACTGCAAATAGCAATTTCTAGTGACCTAGCTTAGGGTTGGATTTTAGGGCATCATCTTAACCATTTGGCCCCACCATAGTATCCCTAACCCTTTAGGGGTCCCCTTAGGGCACCAAGGGCACATTGGGGTCAACCAAAGAGGCCAAATTGACCAAAGTCAACCCTAACCCTAAATTGGTCAAAGTAGCCTAATTAGGGTCAATTAACCCTCACCATGCCAAATTGACCACTCATCTAGGTCTAGAATATCATGAGAGACCTAGTGGGCCTAAAAGCCCCATCATGGGACCCCCAATGGTGCAAATTGACCAAAATGCCCCTTTAGGTCAAAAATGGCAATTCTTCACAAAGTGCCCTAATTGACCATCACCATATTAAATTGACCCTACCCATAGTGCTACCATGTCATAGGGGACCCAGTGGACCAAAAAGCCCCTTGGCTGGGTCAACCCTAGGGCTCAATTTGACCAAAGTCAACTTAGCATGTTTTGGTCAAATCAGCTTAAATTGGGTCAACCAAGACTCATGTGACCAAATTGACCCCACCAATAGTTTCTAAACTTAATTTGGAGTCCAATGGACCCAAAAGCCCCATCCTAGGGTCACCCAATTGGTCAATTGGACCAAAAGTCAAATTTGCCCAAATTAGGTCAAACCTCTTGAACCTAGCCCAATCCATTTGGGCTAAGCCCAAATTAACCATTTGACCAGCCTTGTAGGCTAGCATTAACCCAGGAGAGAGAAATGAGTCGGCCTTGATGAATAGGAGAGAGAAAATCTTATGTGGAGGAGAGAGAAAGATGAGGCCATCAATGGAGGAAGGTGAAACCCCCCCTCAATTCTCCCCATTAATGTCTGCATTCATCTCCTCTAGGAGAGAGGAGGAGTTTCCAACAGTTTCTAGGAGGGATTGATGGCAGGGGGGGATGCATTGTGGCCGGCCATAGGAATACCAAAAGCCCATTAATGGCTTTTGGAGTTAGAGCTCTCCTCACATTAAATTGGTCCTCCCATCAGCTTCATAAAGGAGAGAGGAGTGAAACCCCTCTCCTTCCCGATGATTTCGAGCCCTCTGTGCAGAATTTGAGTGAGAACCTCAAGCTTGTCGGCCACCCATGGTGAACCAAGGATCGGAGCAGCAAACCGACCCCAAGACAGGTCCATTTCTTCCTCCTTTCCTCAGTGGGTAGATCCCCTACATCGGCGGCAAGGTTCGAGCCCTAACGGCTCTGAATCGGGCCGATCAAGAAGCTCGAAACCGAGCTTTTAATTCCAACCCTAAAGCCCTGTTCCGGCCACCTCCGGTCGGTCAACCACCTCGATTCGCCGGCCACCACCTCAGTGAAGGTGGTGGTGGCATTGGCCGGCCGGGGCGGCGCCTAGGTGGCCGGGAAAACGGGGATCAAGGCGGCCCAGGCGCGGGCGATCCTGGCCGTTGGCCAAAGGAAGAAGACGACCAGGCGCGGTCCGATTTGCGCCAAGATTCGTGCATGCCTTAGTATAAATTCTTATTTCCTGTGATTAAATTGTAGTTTCTATTTAATTCTGGTAAAAATAGTTAGAGGCTGATTTAGGAAAAGTGGTCAACATAGAAATTGTAGCCCTTGGAGTCTAGTTTCATGCAAAATTGAAATCACTCAATTTGGAGTCCTGGTTAGGGCACAACACTCATTTTGGTGGGGGCTGTCCATAAGGCTATTCAGAGCTTATTTTTGATGCCCACACCATTATAGAACTCCAAATGACTTGATTTTTGGGGTGTAGTCTAGTCTTAGGCTTACCTAGGTTATGTCCAAAGATCAGAAGGATTGGAGAAGTTTTCCCCATAATTTTTGGGAAAGTTCAATAATCCTAGTTTAATCTAATTAGGTGCCCTAAACACCTCAAAACCCTTCCAAACTTGGATGGGTGGTCTTAGGGGGTATGTATAGGCCCTGGTTAAAATATCATGATTTATGGAGTTGTTTTGGTGGGGTAATTCACCAAAACAACCTTAGGCTCCCTAGGTTTAGGCAAAACTTTGGGTGAGTGTCCCCACTCTTCCTCAAAGCCAAATGGCTTCATATTTGGGGTGCACCTCACCCTCCCCCATGCCAACCTCTGGTCCAAATTTGGTGGCCATTGGAGGAGGTTTTCCCTAGTAAACCACAAAGGGGATAAATTGCTATTTGCACCCCAAATAGGTACCCATTGGAATCCCACTCCTCACCAAATGTTGGTAGGATCTTGGGTGATCTTTTACTGACCCATGGTCAGTATAGTAAGTAGTATGGACTTGGGCAAGGTAGGGAGTCCTCTTGAGAATAGTTTGCTTAAAGGTTAGGTTTAGGGCAAAAGTAAACCTAAGCTAACTTTGGAGTGTGGAGGGGCTTTCCTCCCACTAATTGTTGGGGTGACCTTGGTCACTGCCTAGGAAGGTAGGAGACACCCCAAGGAGTAGCTTTGGATGAGTTAGGGCTTAGTGTGCCCTTAAGCCCTAATGGTGAGGTGTATGGAGCCATTTAGGGTTTGTGAAGGACATAGGGGAGTTTGTCCTTGGAGAGGGGTGTGTTGAACTCCTCTGAGTGTTATAAGTGATATAATACCCTCACAAGAAGTTTGAGTGGAGTTGGTGAAGTTTTGACCCTAACCCTAGGTTAAACCCTAATGGGGTGCAATTAGAGGCTAATGAAGGAAGTAGGGTCAAACCCTAATGTTTTGACCTAAAGTTTTGGAGGGAAGGTCATAGTGACCAGAGGAGCCTCCCTTGTGAATTTGAAGAGGGTTGGAGTTGTCAAACCTAGGTAATAAACCCTTGGGTAGATTTGTAAATATTTAAGTTTTTGGGTTCTAGGAAGAAATATTACCTTGTGGTTAATCATCTTCTGTCACCCTCTTAATTTTGATGTTTTAAATCTCTGGAGTTCCTACTAGAGCCATTGGAGAAATTTAGATCCTAACCCTAGGCTAAACCCTAATGGGGTGCAATTAGAGGTTAATGAAGGAAGAGGGGTCAAACCTTAAAGGTTTGACTTGAAATTTTGGGGAGGTGGTCTTGGTGACCAGAGAATGCTACTGTGAGAAATTGGAGGGATTTGGAGTTGCAAATCCTAAGTAATAAACCCTTGGGTAGATTTGTAAATAATTAGGGTTTGGGGTTTTAGGAAGAAACAGTACTTATTGATTTACCATCTTCTGTCATAAACTTGGTTCTAATGCTATTGATCTCTGGAAGAATCTGTTAGACCATGAGAAGACTTTTTGGGGTTCAAAGTGTAATATTCCATATTGTAGACAACTTTTGGGAGGATCAATATTAGGGTATTAAATTACTGTAATTGCATGAAACTTTGCAGGATGTCTTTTCATACCAATATGTACCCACTGTAATTTCCTCATAATTTATGGATTAATATTTTTAGTATCTCTAGTTCATTTTGGAATTATTTACAATTATATCCTTTGAGGAAATTACAAATGTAACCTCTGTGTTATGTAGTCAAACTTGGTAGACCTGAATATTTTGGTATGATTCACCTCTGTATAAATTTGCATAAGGTTTAGAGATCATATGAGGGTGCCTCCTTTGGAATTTATTGATAATAAATGAGTTTTGGAATTTTTAAAATTAGTAAATCTTTCTGGATTTTCCTAAGATTTCATGACTACTGATTATTAGGTACCCTTGATTTATGTAAGAAGTTGGGTAGTTAGTGGAAGTCAGAAAAGTGCACTTGTAGTTCAAACCCCAGGAAGTTGTCCTTGGGAAAAATGGTTTTAAATATTAATAATATTGGGAAAATTATGAAACCCTGGATTTGGCCTTAAATATATAGTATGGACCTCCTATAAAATTGTTGAATCATAGGATTGAGTTTTAGGTGTACTCCCCTTCATGAGCATCAAAGCGTTAAGGATGGTCTGCGTTTAGCAAATTGGCAATTTTGGGGTTGTAGGCCAAATTGGATTATTTTGATTGGAGAGTGAGGGCCTCATGGTAATTATATGGTTATGAGAGGACCCTTGGAGAGAATTAAGGTTTAATGAGTCACAGGGTGGTGGGGTGCCACCCTTGGGGTGGGTCGTCCTGTGGTTGACGAAAGATCATCTTTTGTCTATTAGGACCTAAAAGCACTTAGGTTTAGACCAGGTGAAATGTTAAGAGGGTTTTCTTATGGGTAGTAACTAATAACATTAAGTGTCTTGGGAATGGGAACTTTGGGGTGTCATCCCATAGTGGTTCCTAGTACCGTAGCGAGCCCCTCACAGGGTAACCCTCGGGAAGTCCAAGTCTAACCCTAACTCATAGGAGTAAGACATTGTACAAGATTAACTAATAACACACTCATCCACACCCTGTGGTTTCGGAAGTTTAGTTGGATTGGTTGTCCGAGCGGTGGGCTCGGTGGTTGTTGCAGCAGACTAGTTAGTCTGGTGAGCTTATGGCTCGGAAGGTTATTGATAACGGGCAGGTTAGCCCGGGGAGCTTTTGGCTCGGAAGGTTATTGATGACGGGCAGGTTAGCCCGGGGAGCTTTTGGCTCGGAAGGTTATTGATGGCGGGCGGGTTAGCCCGGGGAACTCATGGCTCAGAGATAGAAAGTAGAACATGTTGCATGTGCACTGAAGGTGGTGGGTCTTCGGTATTGGACGGTCGTTCACACCGACGTCAATACGTTGACTCGGCAAGTGTGGTCTTACACTTAGCCTTGATAGTCTGGCGGTCCAGTCAGCAAGAGTACGCAGACGCTCCGCGGGAATAGTGGAGGCGTACAATAGGTCTAGGTTGGGTAGTGTGAATACCAACCTAGAGGTGGGCGGGGCCCAACCCACCGCTTCCGTTTGCCACTACGGGAGTATCCTGGGAGTCTAGCTCGCTCCAAAAAGGGGGAACTAAAGGTCTATGCGCATAGAGTCGTAGTGTGTGAGTTGCACTTGTATGATCATAGCATAACAGCATACTTGCATGTCATAGCATAAACATTGCATTCAACCTACCCCTAACGTATAAGTCGGTTATGGGACTTCTTATACGGTAGGCCCTGCTAAACGACCCCTTGGTCTATAGGTTTGTATGGGCATTCCTATAAATCAATGGTTACTTTTATATTACTTTACTTGCTGCTTACTGTTCTTTATATACTTGTTGCCATGCTTCATATATATGTATACACCTGTGTAGCTCTAGTTCCGCCGTCACCTGCTCTTGTTTTTACCCCTTGCTGTCCTCCGCTTCATCCTCCCGCACGGTGCCTAGGAGCCATTGGGGGAGGGGTGGGGAATTGGCTGAGTCATTTTGACTGACGGTCGGTGGACCATATCATTTTAGGAGTTCGAGGAGACGCAGCAACCTTCAAGAAACAGGTACAGCAGGATCCGACATGGTGGACCCCACGGCCATGCTACCATTGTCACCAGCCGGGACATACTCGAGTCAGATGCCCCTTGATGAGTGGAACCCCTCCAGTACAGCGACCAGGAGGCCAATGGCGAAGACGTAAACGTGGACTACGAGGCAGCAACCGCAGGTTAAAAGAGAAGAAGCATCCAGTGTTGCAGCACCATTGGAGCCCGGAGTCTGCAGGGATGGGTCAGTCAGGTCAGAGTGCTCCGGTTTCAGTGTCGGTGACGATTAGCTTTAGTTTTGCTTAGGAGTTAGCTTCCGCGAGTGATCTTGTAGTGAGGAAATGATGTACAGGGCAAGAGCCCCTTTTATTATTGTAACCTTGCTACCTTTTATTCAGTTAATATATGTGGACATTTACCTTTAAGGTTTATAATTCATGTGATTCTGTGGACTTGTCTCTCTTTTAAGAACTTTTCTTGTGATCGATTTGGCCGGCAGAATCGGCGTTTTGTGGTGGCGACCTTCCCGAGTGAGGGTGTCACCGCAAAGCGGCGGTTCTGGGCCTAAGACCCGGTGGATTTTGCAAAAAAAAAAAAGAGGGTCTTACAAGTGGTATCAGAGCAAACCTCGATCCGAAGAAAAGAAGTCCACAAAACCCTGGGCCACCCCGCACGAGCTTAGTTTGAGGACAAACTAGCAGCGGAAGCAGTGGTGTGCCCATATGGGAATCACATTGAGAAAGGTCCACTTTTAACTGAATCTTCTTAGTCAAATCTCTTTACGAGTGTCAAGTTTTCTTTTGTAGCCTGTGGCGAACCCTGCCCCCAGCAGGGAATACCTCCAGCTACAAAGATCTCTTTAGGTAGTCTTTTAGTCAATAAGTTAGACTCAACCCCACTAGGACACGTGACTTACTAGGACAATTTATACCATGGCCTAGTCTGAAATAGACCGTAAGTATAATTATTGGTGAAGGTACGAGGATACCCCAAAGAGGCTAGAAAAGAAATTGGCACATAAGCAGAATGGTATGGGACTCATAAGCTCAATCATCGTATTTGTGACAAGATTATATTAAGACAACCACAGTGACGAACACCGAGGGTCGGATAAGAATTGAAGTCCAGAAGGGACCCGTTTGGGATTGGGTGACATATTGACCCTGATAAGGTTGTCGTAGAAGGTACCTAGAAGAGTCTAAGTTGTGGAATACACCATTGAGCCCCAAGATAGAACCCCAAGTTTAAGGATTTGTGCCCTAAGAATTGTTTGCATACTTGGGATAAATATAACTTGGTGATATCGAAGACACTTCGCCCAAAGATAGATAGAGGCCAATCTTTTGTTTATTGGGGGCTTGTCCTTTGTTTATTGGGGCTTACCTTTTGTTTATTGGGCAAGTCAGGGTCGGACTTAGCTTTCCCTTAGACTTAAGTTAGAAAAATTTTATGTCGTGAACACTATGATTTTGAAGTCGATCTTACTCGATGTTACTTGGAAGAAGGTGAGATGGTGTAACAATATGTTTGGAATGATGATCAGCAGGAATTACCAGGACAACAACTTGGCCTTAGTTGAATCATTGGAAATGTAAAGACGTCAGGATTAATCAATTAGGGATGTTGATGTATAGAAGTTAAGAGCGGAAAGTAGATCTTATAAGTAGTAAGTAAATTTGAAAGCTCCTGTGGTTGGGGGAATTCGGAAGTGATTAACTTATGATTTGTTAGAAACCACGCTCTGTCATGGTAGAAAATTTTATCTACAATAATAGCTTTATACCTTGTGAACTTGGATGATAAATAACCAGAGATCTTAGACGATGACTTGTTAGATTTGGATTATAGTGTTTGATTTCACTATGGTAAGAATGATCTAAGTTTATCTCGCTTAAGACCATTTGAGAGTGATCAAGACTAGCATAAGTGGAAGTGACAGGACTTTGGAGAAATGAACGTGATATTATTTCCTTGATGAAATTGAATTGTGAAAAACCCCAAGGTATCAAAATTTTGTCGTTATAAATAGAATTTCATGAAGAAAGTGATTGAGAGTCATCTTATCATCATGATTGGTTAGCATATACTCATAAAAGTTCACAGGTGCACCCCCATTAATATTTAAGGATGATTGGGACGCTAGCCGATTTTGATTAGTCCCATCAATAGTAAGAACCAGAAAAGTTGTAGATTGGAGACGATTGATTACTCGGACGTACCTGAAGGAGTAAGAATTTGAATGCGAGAAGAAAACTTTAGAGGCATAAGAGTCTGCCCAGGTTAGAGTGGAAGTTCGAGGATAAATTGACCAAGGTAGCTAGGTCACCCCGGTCAGGATAGATGATACGACGGTGCGAGTCTTGCGGCGCAAGAAGATTACAGAGGTTAAGACATGTGGTTATTTAGGGTCAGGAGGAGCACAACTTGGAGCCACCAGGGATGGTGTGGCATAGATAGTCGGTGCTCTTCGAGCCAGGAATAACTTTGACTCTTAGGGGATGTTACGTTCAGTCACTCGCGGTGAAAACCCCGCAAGCCTAACCTGAATTTCGAGGACGAAATTATTTTTTTGTTTATTGGGATTTGTAACATCCCCCAGACAGCTAGACCCCCCAGGTGAATCTGTCCTGACAAGGTCATGACAAGGCCTTGGTAGAGTAGAAATCCCTTTAACTTAGGCAAGATTAGGATTGAAAGTGCCTTGGACTGCAAATAGCAATTTCTAGTGACCTAGCTTAGGGTTGGATTTTAGGGCCTCATCTTAACCATTTGGCCCCACCATAGTATCCCTAACCCTTTAGGGGTCCCCTTAGGGCACCAAGGGCACATTGGGGTCAACCAAAGAGGCCAAATTGACCAAAGTCAACCCTAACCCTAAATTGGTCAAAGTAGCCTAATTAGGGTCAATTAACCCTCACCATGCCAAATTGACCACTCATCTAGGTCTAGAATATCATGAGAGACCTAGTGGGCCTAAAAGCCCCATCATGGGACCCACAATGGTGCAAATTGACCAAAATGCCCCTTTAGGTCAAAAATGGCAATTCTTCACAAAGTGCCCTAATTGACCATCACCATATTAAATTGACCCTACCCATAGTGCTACCATGTCATAGGGGACCCAGTGGACCAAAAAGCCCCTTGGCTGGGTCAACCCTAGGGCTCAATTTGACCAAAGTCAACTTAGCATGTTTTGGTCAAATCAGCTTAAATTGGGTCAACCAAGACTCATGTGACCAAATTGACCCCACCAATAGTTTCTAAACTTAATTTGGAGTCCAATGGACCCAAAAGCCCCATCCTAGGGTCACCCAATTGGTCAATTGGACCAAAAGTCAAATTTGCCCAAATTAGGTCAAACCTCTTGAACCTAGCCCAATCCATTTGGGCTAAGCCCAAATTAACCATTTGACCAGCCTTGTAGGCTAGCATTAACCCAGGAGAGAGAAATGAGTCGGCCTTGATGAATAGGAGAGAGAAAATCTTATGTGGAGGAGAGAGAAAGATGAGGCCATCAATGGAGGAAGGTGAAACCCCCCCTCAATTCTCCCCATTAATGTCTGCATTCATCTCCTCTAGGAGAGAGGAGGAGTTTCCAACAGTTTCTAGGAGGGATTGATGGCAGGGGGGGATGCATTGTGGCCGGCCATAGGAATACCAAAAGCCCATTAATGGCTTTTGGAGTTAGAGCTCTCCTCACATTAAATTGGTCCTCCCATCAGCTCCATAAAGGAGAGAGGAGTGAAACCCCTCTCCTTCCCGATTATTTCGAGCCCTCTGTGCAGAATTTGAGTGAGAACCTCAAGCTTGTCGGCCACCCATGGTGAACCAAGGATCGGAGCAGCAAACCGACCCCAAGACAGGTCCATTTCTTCCTCCTTTCCTCAGTGGGTAGATCCCCTACATCGGCGGCAAGGTTCGATCCCTAACGGATCTGAATCGGGCCGATCAAGAAGCTCGAAACCGAGCTTTTAATTCCAACCCTAAAGCCCTGTTCCGGCCACCTCCGGTCGGTCAACCACCTCGATTCGCCGACCACCACCTCAGTGAAGGTGGTGGTGGCATTGGCCGGCCGGGGCGGCGCCTAGGTGGCCGGGAAAACGGGGATCAAGGCGGCCCAGGCGCGGGCGATCCTGGCCGTTGGCCAGAGGAAGAAGACGACCAGGCGCGGTCCGATTTGCGCCAAGATTCGTGCATGCCTTAGTATAAATTCTTATTTCCTGTGATTAAATTGTAGTTTCTATTTAATTCTGGTAAAAATAGTTAGAGGCTGATTTAGAAAAGTGGTCAACATAGAAATTGTAGCCCTTGGAGTCTAGTTTCATGCAAAATTGAAATCACTCAATTTGGAGTCCTGGTTAGGGCACAGCACTCATTTTGGTGGGGGCTGTCCATAAGGCTATTCAGAGCTTATTTTTGATGCCCACACCATTATAGAACTCCAAATGACTTGATTTTTGGGGTGTAGTCTAGTCTTAGGCTTACCTAGGTTATGTCCAAAGATCAGAAGGATTGGAGAAGTTTTCCCCATAATTTTTGGGAAAGTTCAATAATCCTAGTTTAATCTAATTAGGTGCCCTAAACACCTCAAGACCCTTCCAAACTTGGATGGGTGGTCTTAGGGGGTATGTATAGGCCCTGGTTAAAATATCATGATTTATGGAGTTGTTTTGGTGGGGTAATTCACCAAAACAACCTTAGGCTCCCTAGGTTTAGGCAAAACTTTGGGTGAGTGTCCCCACTCTTCCTCAAAGCCAAATGGCTTCATATTTGGGGTGCACCTCACCCTCCCCCATGCCAACCTCTGGTCCAAATTTGGTGGCCATTGGAGGAGGTTTTCCCTAGTAAACCACAAAGGGGATAAATTGCTATTTGCACCCCAAATAGGTACCCATTGGAATCCCACTCCTCACCAAATGTTGGTAGGATCTTGGGTGATCTTTTACTGACCCATGGTCAGTATAGTAAGTAGTATGGACTTGGGCAAGGTAGGGAGTCCTCTTGAGAATAGTTTGCTTAAAGGTTAGGTTTAGGGCAAAAGTAAACCTAAGCTAACTTTGGAGTGTGGAGGGGCTTTCCTCCCACTAATTGTTGGGGTGACCTTGGTCACTGCCTAGGAAGGTAGGAGACACCCCAAGGAGTAGCTTTGGATGAGTTAGGGCTTAGTGTGCCCTTAAGCCCTAATGGTGAGGTGTATGGAGCCATTTAGGGTTTGTGAAGGACATAGGGGAGTTTGTCCTTGGAGAGGGGTGTGTTGAACTCCTCTGAGTGTTATAAGTGATATAATACCCTCACAAGAAGTTTGAGTGGAGTTGGTGAAGTTTTGACCCTAACCCTAGGTTAAACCCTAATGGGGTGCAATTAGAGGCTAATGAAGGAAGTAGGGTCAAACCCTAATGTTTTGACCTAAAGTTTTGGAGGGAAGGTCATAGTGACCAGAGGAGCCTCCCTTGTGAATTTGAAGAGGGTTGGAGTTGTCAAACCTAGGTAATAAACCCTTGGGTAGATTTGTAAATATTTAAGTTTTTGGGTTCTAGGAAGAAATATTACCTTGTGGTTAATCATCTTCTGTCACCCTCTTAATTTTGATGTTTTAAATCTCTGGAGTTCCTACTAGAGCCATTGGAGAAATTTAGATCCTAACCCTAGGCTAAACCCTAATGGGGTGCAATTAGAGGTTAATGAAGGAAGAGGGGTCAAACCTTAAAGGTTTGACTTGAAATTTTGGGGAGGTGGTCTTGGTGACCAGAGAATGCTACTGTGAGAAATTGGAGGGATTTGGAGTTGCAAATCCTAAGTAATAAACCCTTGGGTAGATTTGTAAATAATTAGGGTTTGGGGTTTTAGGAAGAAACAGTACTTATTGATTTACCATCTTCTGTCATAAACTTGGTTCTAATGCTATTGATCTCTGGAAGAATCTGTTAGACCATGAGAAGACTTTTTGGGGTTCAAAGTGTAATATTCCATATTGTAGACAACTTTTGGGAGGATCAATATTAGGGTATTAAATTACTGTAATTGCATGAAACTTTGCAGGATGTCTTTTCATACCAATATGTACCCACTGTAATTTCCTCATAATTTATGGATTAATATTTTTAGTATCTCTAGTTCATTTTGGAATTATTTACAATTATATCCTTTGAGGAAATTACAAATGTAACCTCTGTGTTATGTAGTCAAACTTGGTAGACCTGAATATTTTGGTATGATTCACCTCTGTATAAATTTGCATAAGGTTTAGAGATCATATGAGGGTGCCTCCTTTGGAATTTATTGATAATAAATGAGTTTTGGAATTTTTAAAATTAGTAAATCTTTCTGGATTTTCCTAAGATTTCATGACTACTGATTATTAGGTACCCTTGATTTATGTAAGAAGTTGGGTAGTTAGTGGAAGTCAGAAAAGTGCACTTGTAGTTCAAACCCCAGGAAGTTGTCCTTGGGAAAAATGGTTTTAAATATTAATAATATTGGGAAAATTATGAAACCCTGGATTTGGCCTTAAATATATAGTATGGACCTCCTATAAAATTGTTGAATCATAGGATTGAGTTTTAGGTGTACTCCCCTTCATGAGCATCAAAGCGTTAAGGATGGTCTGCGTTTAGCAAATTGGCAATTTTGGGGTTGTAGGCCAAATTGGATTATTTTGATTGGAGAGTGAGGGCCTCATGGTAATTATATGGTTATGAGAGGACCCTTGGAGAGAATTAAGGTTTAATGAGTCACAGGGTGGTGGGGTGCCACCCTTGGGGTGGGTCGTCCTGTGGTTGACGAAAGATCATCTTTTGTCTATTAGGACCTAAAAGCACTTAGGTTTAGACCAGGTGAAATGTTAAGAGGGTTTTCTTATGGGTAGTAACTAATAACATTAAGTGTCTTGGGAATGGGAACTTTGGGGTGTCATCCCATAGTGGTTCCTAGTACCGTAGCGAGCCCCTCACAGGGTAACCCTCGGGAAGTCCAAGTCTAACCCTAACTCATAGGAGTAAGACATTGTACAAGATTAACTAATAACACACTCATCCACACCCTGTGGTTTCGGAAGTTTAGTTGGATTGGTTGTCCGAGCGGTGGGCTCGGTGGTTGTTGCAGCAGACTAGTTAGTCTGGTGAGCTTATGGCTCGGAAGGTTATTGATAACGGGCAGGTTAGCCCGGGGAGCTTTTGGCTCGGAAGGTTATTGATGACGGGCAGGTTAGCCCGGGGAGCTTTTGGCTCGGAAGGTTATTGATGGCGGGCGGGTTAGCCCGGGGAACTCATGGCTCAGAGATAGAAAGTAGAACATGTTGCATGTGCACTGAAGGTGGTGGGTCTTCGGTATTGGACGGTCGTTCACACCGACGTCAATACGTTGACTCGGCAAGTGTGGTCTTACACTTAGCCTTGATAGTCTGGCGGTCCAGTCAGCAAGAGTACGCAGACGCTCCGCGGGAATAGTGGAGGCGTACAATAGGTCTAGGTTGGGTAGTGTGAATACCAACCTAGAGGTGGGCGGGGCCCAACCCACCGCTTCCGTTTGCCACTACGGGAGTATCCTGGGAGTCTAGCTCGCTCCAAAAAGGGGGAACTAAAGGTCTATGCGCATAGAGTCGTAGTGTGTGAGTTGCACTTGTATGATCATAGCATAACAGCATACTTGCATGTCATAGCATAAACATTGCATTCAACCTACCCCTAACGTATAAGTCGGTTATGGGACTTCTTATACGGTAGGCCCTGCTAAACGACCCCTTGGTCTATAGGTTTGTATGGGCATTCCTATAAATCAATGGTTACTTTTATATTACTTTACTTGCTGCTTACTGTTCTTTATATACTTGTTGTCATGCTTCATATATATGTATACACCTGTGTAGCTCTAGTTCCGCCGTCACCTGCTCTTGTTTTTACCCCTTGCTGTCCTCCGCTTCATCCTCCCGCACGGTGCCTAGGAGCCATTGGGGGAGGGGTGGGGAATTGGCTGAGTCATTTTGACTGACGGTCGGTGGACCATATCATTTTAGGAGTTCGAGGAGACGCAGCAACCTTCAAGAAACAGGTACAGCAGGATCCGACATGGTGGACCCCACGGCCATGCTACCATTGTCACCAGCCGGGACATACTCGAGTCAGATGCCCCTTGATGAGTGGAACCCCTCCAGTACAGCGACCAGGAGGCCAATGGCGAAGACGTAAACGTGGACTGCGAGGCAGCAACCGCAGGTTAAAAGAGAAGAAGCATCCAGTGTTGCAGCACCATTGGAGCCCGGAGTCTGCAGGGATGGGTCAGTCAGGTCAGAGTGCTCCGGTTTCAGTGTCGGTGACGATTAGCTTTAGTTTTGCTTAGGAGTTAGCTTCCGCGAGTGATCTTGTAGTGAGGAAATGATGTACAGGGCAAGAGCCCCTTTTATTATTGTAACCTTGCTACCTTTTATTCAGTTAATATATGTGGACATTTACCTTTAAGGTTTATAATTCATGTGATTCTGTGGACTTGTCTCTCTTTTAAGAACTTTTCTTGTGATCGATTTGGCCGGCAGAATCGGCGTTTTGTGGTGGCGACCTTCCCGAGTGAGGGTGTCACCGCAAAGCGGCGGTTCTGGGCCTAAGACCCGGTGGATTTTGCAAAAAAAAAAAAGAGGGTCTTACAAGTGGTATCAGAGCAAACCTCGATCCGAAGAAAAGAAGTCCACAAAACCCTGGGCCACCCCGCACGAGCTTAGTTTGAGGACAAACTAGCAGCGGAAGCAGTGGTGTGCCCATATGGGAATCACATTGAGAAAGGTCCACTTTTAACTGAATCTTCTTAGTCAAATCTCTTTACGAGTGTCAAGTTTTCTTTTGTAGCCTGTGGCGAACCCTGCCCCCAGCAGGGAATACCTCCAGCTACAAAGATCTCTTTAGGTAGTCTTTTAGTCAATAAGTTAGACTCAACCCCACTAGGACACGTGACTTACTAGGACAATTTATACCATGACCTAGTCTGAAATAGACCGTAAGTATAATTATTGGTGAAGGTACGAGGATACCCCAAAGAGGCTAGAAAAGAAATTGGCACATAAGCAGAATGGTATGGGACTCATAAGCTCAATCATCGTATTTGTGACAAGATTATATTAAGACAACCACAGTGACGAACACCGAGGGTCGGATAAGAATTGAAGTCCAGAAGGGACCCGTTTGGGATTGGGTGACATATTGACCCTGATAAGGTTGTCGTAGAAGGTACCTAGAAGAGTCTAAGTTGTGGAATACACCATTGAGCCCCAAGATAGAACCCCAAGTTTAAGGATTTGTGCCCTAAGAATTGTTTGCATACTTGGGATAAATATAACTTGGTGATATCGAAGACACTTCGCCCAAAGATAGATAGAGGCCAATCTTTTGTTTATTGGGGGCTTGTCCTTTGTTTATTGGGGCTTACCTTTTGTTTATTGGGCAAGTCAGGGTCGGACTTAGCTTTCCCTTAGACTTAAGTTAGAAAAATTTTATGTCGTGAACACTATGATTTTGAAGTCGATCTTACTCGATGTTACTTGGAAGAAGGTGAGATGGTGTAACAATATGTTTGGAATGATGATCAGCAGGAATTACCAGGACAACAACTTGGCCTTAGTTGAATCATTGGAAATGTAAAGACGTCAGGATTAATCAATTAGGGATGTTGATGTATAGAAGTTAAGAGCGGAAAGTAGATCTTATAAGTAGTAAGTAAATTTGAAAGCTCCTGTGGTTGGGGGAATTCGGAAGTGATTAACTTATGATTTGTTAGAAACCACGCTCTGTCATGGTAGAAAATTTTATCTACAATAATAGCTTTATACCTTGTGAACTTGGATGATAAATAACCAGAGATCTTAGACGATGACTTGTTAGATTTGGATTATAGTGTTTGATTTCACTATGGTAAGAATGATCTAAGTTTATCTCGCTTAAGACCATTTGAGAGTGATCAAGACTAGCATAAGTGGAAGTGACAGGACTTTGGAGAAATGAACGTGATATTATTTCCTTGATGAAATTGAATTGTGAAAAACCCCAAGGTATCAAAATTTTGTCGTTATAAATAGAATTTCATGAAGAAAGTGATTGAGAGTCATCTTATCATCATGATTGGTTAGCATATACTCATAAAATTTCACAGGTGCACCCCCATTAATATTTAAGGATGATTGGGACGCTAGCCGATTTTGATTAGTCCCATCAATAGTAAGAACCAGAAAAGTTGTAGATTGGAGACGATTGATTACTCGGACGTACCTGAAGAAGTAAGAATTTGAATGCGAGAAGAAAACTTTAGAGGCATAAGAGTCTGCCTAGGTTAGAGTGGAAGTTCGAGGATAAATTGACCAAGGTAGCTAGGTCACCCCGGTCAGGATAGATGATACGACGGTGCGAGTCTTGCGGCGCAAGAAGATTACAGAGGTTAAGACATGTGGTTATTTAGGGTCAGGAGGAGCACAACTTGGAGCCACCAGGGATGGTGTGGCATAGATAGTCGGTGCTCTTCGAGCCAGGAATAACTTTGACTCTTAGGGGATGTTACGTTCAGTCACTCGCGGTGAAAACCCCGCAAGCCTAACCTGAATTTCGAGGACGAAATTATTTTTTTGTTTATTGGGATTTGTAACATCCCCCAGACAGCTAGACCCCCCAGGTGAATCTGTCCTGACAAGGTCATGACAAGGCCTTGGTAGAGTAGAAATCCCTTTAACTTAGGCAAGATTAGGATTGAAAGTGCCTTGGACTGCAAATAGCAATTTCTAGTGACCTAGCTTAGGGTTGGATTTTAGGGCCTCATCTTAACCATTTGGCCCCACCATAGTATCCCTAACCCTTTAGGGGTCCCCTTAGGGCACCAAGGGCACATTGGGGTCAACCAAAGAGGCCAAATTGACCAAAGTCAACCCTAACCCTAAATTGGTCAAAGTAGCCTAATTAGGGTCAATTAACCCTCACCATGCCAAATTGACCACTCATCTAGGTCTAGAATATCATGAGAGACCTAGTGGGCCTAAAAGCCCCATCATGGGACCCACAATGGTGCAAATTGACCAAAATGCCCCTTTAGGTCAAAAATGGCAATTCTTCACAAAGTGCCCTAATTGACCATCACCATATTAAATTGACCCTACCCATAGTGCTACCATGTCATAGGGGACCCAGTGGACCAAAAAGCCCCTTGGCTGGGTCAACCCTAGGGCTCAATTTGACCAAAGTCAACTTAGCATGTTTTGGTCAAATCAGCTTAAATTGGGTCAACCAAGACTCATGTGACCAAATTGACCCCACCAATAGTTTCTAAACTTAATTTGGAGTCCAATGGACCCAAAAGCCCCATCCTAGGGTCACCCAATTGGTCAATTGGACCAAAAGTCAAATTTGCCCAAATTAGGTCAAACCTCTTGAACCTAGCCCAATCCATTTGGGCTAAGCCCAAATTAACCATTTGACCAGCCTTGTAGGCTAGCATTAACCCAGGAGAGAGAAATGAGTCGGCCTTGATGAATAGGAGAGAGAAAATCTTATGTGGAGGAGAGAGAAAGATGAGGCCATCAATGGAGGAAGGTGAAACCCCCCCTCAATTCTCCCCATTAATGTCTGCATTCATCTCCTCTAGGAGAGAGGAGGAGTTTCCAACAGTTTCTAGGAGGGATTGATGGCAGGGGGGGATGCATTGTGGCCGGCCATAGGAATACCAAAAGCCCATTAATGGCTTTTGGAGTTAGAGCTCTCCTCACATTAAATTGGTCCTCCCATCAGCTTCATAAAGGAGAGAGGAGTGAAACCCCTCTCCTTCCCGATTATTTCGAGCCCTCTGTGCAGAATTTGAGTGAGAACCTCAAGCTTGTCGGCCACCCATGGTGAACCAAGGATCGGAGCAGCAAACCGACCCCAAGACAGGTCCATTTCTTCCTCCTTTCCTCAGTGGGTAGATCCCCTACATCGGCGGCAAGGTTCGAGCCCTAACGGCTCTGAATCGGGCCGATCAAGAAGCTCGAAACCGAGCTTTTAATTCCAACCCTAAAGCCCTGTTCCGGCCACCTCCGGTCGGTCAACCACCTCGATTCGCCGACCACCACCTCAGTGAAGGTGGTGGTGGCATTGGCCGGCCGGGGCGGCGCCTAGGTGGCCGGGAAAACGGGGATCAAGGCGGCCCAGGCGCGGGCGATCCTGGCCGTTGGCCAGAGGAAGAAGACGACCAGGCGCGGTCCGATTTGCGCCAAGATTCGTGCATGCCTTAGTATAAATTCTTATTTCCTGTGATTAAATTGTAGTTTCTATTTAATTCTGGTAAAAATAGTTAGAGGCTGATTTAGAAAAGTGGTCAACATAGAAATTGTAGCCCTTGGAGTCTAGTTTCATGCAAAATTGAAATCACTCAATTTGGAGTCCTGGTTAGGGCACAGCACTCATTTTGGTGGGGGCTGTCCATAAGGCTATTCAGAGCTTATTTTTGATGCCCACACCATTATAGAACTCCAAATGACTTGATTTTTGGGGTGTAGTCTAGTCTTAGGCTTACCTAGGTTATGTCCAAAGATCAGAAGGATTGGAGAAGTTTTCCCCATAATTTTTGGGAAAGTTCAATAATCCTAGTTTAATCTAATTAGGTGCCCTAAACACCTCAAGACCCTTCCAAACTTGGATGGGTGGTCTTAGGGGGTATGTATAGGCCCTGGTTAAAATATCATGATTTATGGAGTTGTTTTGGTGGGGTAATTCACCAAAACAACCTTAGGCTCCCTAGGTTTAGGCAAAACTTTGGGTGAGTGCCCCCACTCTTCCTCAAAGCCAAATGGCTTCATATTTGGGGTGCACCTCACCCTCCCCCATGCCAACCTCTGGTCCAAATTTGGTGGCCATTGGAGGAGGTTTTCCCTAGTAAACCACAAAGGGGATAAATTGCTATTTGCACCCCAAATAGGTACCCATTGGAATCCCACTCCTCACCAAATGTTGGTAGGATCTTGGGTGATCTTTTACTGACCCATGGTCAGTATAGTAAGTAGTATGGACTTGGGCAAGGTAGGGAGTCCTCTTGAGAATAGTTTGCTTAAAGGTTAGGCTTAGGGCAAAAGTAAACCTAAGCTAACTTTGGAGTGTGGAGGGGCTTTCCTCCCACTAATTGTTGGGGTGACCTTGGTCACTGCCTAGGAAGGTAGGAGACACCCCAAGGAGTAGCTTTGGATGAGTTAGGGCTTAGTGTGCCCTTAAGCCCTAATGGTGAGGTGTATGGAGCCATTTAGGGTTTGTGAAGGACATAGGGGAGTTTGTCCTTGGAGAGGGGTGTGTTGAACTCCTCTGAGTGTTATAAGTGATATAATACCCTCACAAGAAGTTTGAGTGGAGTTGGTGAAGTTTTGACCCTAACCCTAGGTTAAACCCTAATGGGGTGCAATTAGAGGCTAATGAAGGAAGTAGGGTCAAACCCTAATGTTTTGACCTAAAGTTTTGGAGGGAAGGTCATAGTGACCAGAGGAGCCTCCCTTGTGAATTTGAAGAGGGTTGGAGTTGTCAAACCTAGGTAATAAACCCTTGGGTAGATTTGTAAATATTTAAGTTTTTGGGTTCTAGGAAGAAATATTACCTTGTGGTTAATCATCTTCTGTCACCCTCTTAATTTTGATGTTTTAAATCTCTGGAGTTCCTACTAGAGCCATTGGAGAAATTTAGATCCTAACCCTAGGCTAAACCCTAATGGGGTGCAATTAGAGGTTAATGAAGGAAGAGGGGTCAAACCTTAAAGGTTTGACTTGAAATTTTGGGGAGATGGTCTTGGTGACCAGAGAATGCTACTGTGAGAAATTGGAGGGATTTGGAGTTGCAAATCCTAAGTAATAAACCCTTGGGTAGATTTGTAAATAATTAGGGTTTGGGGTTTTAGGAAGAAACAGTACTTATTGATTTACCATCTTCTGTCATAAACTTGGTTCTAATGCTATTGATCTCTGGAAGAATCTGTTAGACCATGAGAAGACTTTTTGGGGTTCAAAGTGTAATATTCCATATTGTAGACAACTTTTGGGAGGATCAATATTAGGGTATTAAATTACTGTAATTGCATGAAACTTTGCAGGATGTCTTTTCATACCAATATGTACCCACTGTAATTTCCTCATAATTTATGGATTAATATTTTTAGTATCTCTAGTTCATTTTGGAATTATTTACAATTATATCCTTTGAGGAAATTACAAATGTAACCTCTGTGTTATGTAGTCAAACTTGGTAGACCTGAATATTTTGGTATGATTCACCTCTGTATAAATTTGCATAAGGTTTAGAGATCATATGAGGGTGCCTCCTTTGGAATTTATTGATAATAAATGAGTTTTGGAATTTTTAAAATTAGTAAATCTTTCTGGATTTTCCTAAGATTTCATGACTACTGATTATTAGGTACCCTTGATTTATTTAAAAAGTTGGGTAGTTAGTGGAAGTCAGAAAAGTGCACTTGTAGTTCAAACCCCAGGAAGTTGTCCTTGGGAAAAATGGTTTTAAATATTAATAATATTGGGAAAATTATGAAACCCTGGATTTGGCCTTAAATATATAGTATGGACCTCCTATAAAATTGTTGAATCATAGGATTGAGTTTTAGGTGTACTCCCCTTCATGAGCATCAAAGCGTTAAGGATGGTCTGCGTTTAGCAAATTGGCAATTTTGGGGTTGTAGGCCAAATTGGATTATTTTGATTGGAGAGTGAGGGCCTCATGGTAATTATATGGTTATGAGAGGACCCTTGGAGAGAATTAAGGTTTAATGAGTCACAGGGTGGTGGGGTGCCACCCTTGGGGTGGGTCGTCCTGTGGTTGACGAAAGATCATCTTTTGTCTATTAGGACCTAAAAGCACTTAGGTTTAGACCAGGTGAAATGTTAAGAGGGTTTTCTTATGGGTAGTAACTAATAACATTAAGTGTCTTGGGAATGGGAACTTTGGGGTGTCATCCCATAGTGGTTCCTAGTACCGTAGCGAGCCCCTCACAGGGTAACCCTCGGGAAGTCCAAGTCTAACCCTAACTCATAGGAGTAAGACATTGTACAAGATTAACTAATAACACACTCATCCACACCCTGTGGTTTCGGAAGTTTAGTTGGATTGGTTGTCCGAGCGGTGGGCTCGGTGGTTGTTGCAGCAGACTAGTTAGTCTGGTGAGCTTATGGCTCGGAAGGTTATTGATAACGGGCAGGTTAGCCCGGGGAGCTTTTGGCTCGGAAGGTTATTGATGACGGGCAGGTTAGCCCGGGGAGCTTTTGGCTCGGAAGGTTATTGATGGCGGGCGGGTTAGCCCGGGGAACTCATGGCTCAGAGATAGAAAGTAGAACATGTTGCATGTGCACTGAAGGTGGTGGGTCTTCGGTATTGGACGGTCGTTCACACCGACGTCAATACGTTGACTCGGCAAGTGTGGTCTTACACTTAGCCTTGATAGTCTGGCGGTCCAGTCAGCAAGAGTACGCAGACGCTCCGCGGGAATAGTGGAGGCGTACAATAGGTCTAGGTTGGGTAGTGTGAATACCAACCTAGAGGTGGGCGGGGCCCAACCCACCGCTTCCGTTTGCCACTACGGGAGTATCCTGGGAGTCTAGCTCGCTCCAAAAAGGGGGAACTAAAGGTCTATGCGCATAGAGTCGTAGTGTGTGAGTTGCACTTGTATGATCATAGCATAACAGCATACTTGCATGTCATAGCATAAACATTGCATTCAACCTACCCCTAACGTATAAGTCGGTTATGGGACTTCTTATACGGTAGGCCCTGCTAAACGACCCCTTGGTCTATAGGTTTGTATGGGCATTCCTATAAATCAATGGTTACTTTTATATTACTTTACTTGCTGCTTACTGTTCTTTATATACTTGTTGCCATGCTTCATATATATGTATACACCTGTGTAGCTCTAGTTCCGCCGTCACCTGCTCTTGTTTTTACCCCTTGCTGTCCTCCGCTTCATCCTCCCGCACGGTGCCTAGGAGCCATTGGGGGAGGGGTGGGGAATTGGCTGAGTCATTTTGACTGACGGTTGGTGGACCATATCATTTTAGGAGTTCGAGGAGACGCAGCAACCTTCAAGAAACAGGTACAGCAGGATCCGACATGGTGGACCCCACGGCCATGCTACCATTGTCACCAGCCGGGACATACTCGAGTCAGATGCCCCTTGATGAGTGGAACCCCTCCAGTACAGCGACCAGGAGGCCAATGGCGAAGACGTAAACGTGGACTGCGAGGCAGCAACCGCAGGTTAAAAGAGAAGAAGCATCCAGTGTTGCAGCACCATTGGAGCCCGGAGTCTGCAGGGATGGGTCAGTCAGGTCAGAGTGCTCCGGTTTCAGTGTCGGTGACGATTAGCTTTAGTTTTGCTTAGGAGTTAGCTTCCGCGAGTGATCTTGTAGTGAGGAAATGATGTACAGGGCAAGAGCCCCTTTTATTATTGTAACCTTGCTACCTTTTATTCAGTTAATATATGTGGACATTTACCTTTAAGGTTTATAATTCATGTGATTCTGTGGACTTGTCTCTCTTTTAAGAACTTTTCTTGTGATCGATTTGGCCGGCAGAATCGGCGTTTTGTGGTGGCGACCTTCCCGAGTGAGGGTGTCACCGCAAAGCGGCGGTTCTGGGCCTAAGATCCGGTGGATTTTGCAAAAAAAAAAAAAAGAGGGTCTTACAAGTGGTATCAGAGCAAACCTCGATCCGAAGAAAAGAAGTCCACAAAACCCTGGGCCACCCCGCACGAGCTTAGTTTGAGGACAAACTAGCAGCGGAAGCAGTGGTGTGCCCATATGGGAATCACATTGAGAAAGGTCCACTTTTAACTGAATCTTCTTAGTCAAATCTCTTTACGAGTGTCAAGTTTTCTTTTGTAGCCTGTGGCGAACCCTGCCCCCAGCAGGGAATACCTCCAGCTACAAAGATCTCTTTAGGTAGTCTTTTAGTCAATAAGTTAGACTCAACCCCACTAGGACACGTGACTTACTAGGACAATTTATACCATGACCTAGTCTGAAATAGACCGTAAGTATAATTATTGGTGAAGGTACGAGGATACCCCAAAGAGGCTAGAAAAGAAATTGGCACATAAGCAGAATGGTATGGGACTCATAAGCTCAATCATCGTATTTGTGACAAGATTATATTAAGACAACCACAGTGACGAACACCGAGGGTCGGATAAGAATTGAAGTCCAGAAGGGACCCGTTTGGGATTGGGTGACATATTGACCCTGATAAGGTTGTCGTAGAAGGTACCTAGAAGAGTCTAAGTTGTGGAATACACCATTGAGCCCCAAGATAGAACCCCAAGTTTAAGGATTTGTGCCCTAAGAATTGTTTGCATACTTGGGATAAATATAACTTGGTGATATCGAAGACACTTCGCCCAAAGATAGATAGAGGCCAATCTTTTGTTTATTGGGGGCTTGTCCTTTGTTTATTGGGGCTTACCTTTTGTTTATTGGGCAAGTCAGGGTCGGACTTAGCTTTCCCTTAGACTTAAGTTAGAAAAATTTTATGTCGTGAACACTATGATTTTGAAGTCGATCTTACTCGATGTTACTTGGAAGAAGGTGAGATGGTGTAACAATATGTTTGGAATGATGATCAGCAGGAATTACCAGGACAACAACTTGGCCTTAGTTGAATCATTGGAAATGTAAAGACGTCAGGATTAATCAATTAGGGATGTTGATGTATAGAAGTTAAGAGCGGAAAGTAGATCTTATAAGTAGTAAGTAAATTTGAAAGCTCCTGTGGTTGGGGGAATTCGGAAGTGATTAACTTATGATTTGTTAGAAACCACGCTCTGTCATGGTAGAAAATTTTATCTACAATAATAGCTTTATACCTTGTGAACTTGGATGATAAATAACCAGAGATCTTAGACGATGACTTGTTAGATTTGGATTATAGTGTTTGATTTCACTATGGTAAGAATGATCTAAGTTTATCTCGCTTAAGACCATTTGAGAGTGATCAAGACTAGCATAAGTGGAAGTGACAGGACTTTGGAGAAATGAACGTGATATTATTTCCTTGATGAAATTGAATTGTGAAAAACCCCAAGGTATCAAAATTTTGTCGTTATAAATAGAATTTCATGAAGAAAGTGATTGAGAGTCATCTTATCATCATGATTGGTTAGCATATACTCATAAAAGTTCACAGGTGCACCCCCATTAATATTTAAGGATGATTGGGACGCTAGCCGATTTTGATTAGTCCCATCAATAGTAAGAACCAGAAAAGTTGTAGATTGGAGACGATTGATTACTCGGACGTACCTGAAGGAGTAAGAATTTGAATGCGAGAAGAAAACTTTAGAGGCATAAGAGTCTGCCCAGGTTAGAGTGGAAGTTCGAGGATAAATTGACCAAGGTAGCTAGGTCACCCCGGTCAGGATAGATGATACGACGGTGCGAGTCTTGCGGCGCAAGAAGATTACAGAGGTTAAGACATGTGGTTATTTAGGGTCAGGAGGAGCACAACTTGGAGCCACCAGGGATGGTGTGGCATAGATAGTCGGTGCTCTTCGAGCCAGGAATAACTTTGACTCTTAGGGGATGTTACGTTCAGTCACTCGCGGTGAAAACCCCGCAAGCCTAACCTGAATTTCGAGGACGAAATTATTTTTTTGTTTATTGGGATTTGTAACATCCCCCAGACAGCTAGACCCCCCAGGTGAATCTGTCCTGACAAGGTCATGACAAGGCCTTGGTAGAGTAGAAATCCCTTTAACTTAGGCAAGATTAGGATTGAAAGTGCCTTGGACTGCAAATAGCAATTTCTAGTGACCTAGCTTAGGGTTGGATTTTAGGGCCTCATCTTAACCATTTGGCCCCACCATAGTATCCCTAACCCTTTAGGGGTCCCCTTAGGGCACCAAGGGCACATTGGGGTCAACCAAAGAGGCCAAATTGACCAAAGTCAACCCTAACCCTAAATTGGTCAAAGTAGCCTAATTAGGGTCAATTAACCCTCACCATGCCAAATTGACCACTCATCTAGGTCTAGAATATCATGAGAGACCTAGTGGGCCTAAAAGCCCCATCATGGGACCCACAATGGTGCAAATTGACCAAAATGCCCCTTTAGGTCAAAAATGGCAATTCTTCACAAAGTGCCCTAATTGACCATCACCATATTAAATTGACCCTACCCATAGTGCTACCATGTCATAGGGGACCCAGTGGACCAAAAAGCCCCTTGGCTGGGTCAACCCTAGGGCTCAATTTGACCAAAGTCAACTTAGCATGTTTTGGTCAAATCAGCTTAAATTGGATCAACCAAGACTCATGTGACCAAATTGACCCCACCAATAGTTTCTAAACTTAATTTGGAGTCCAATGGACCCAAAAGCCCCATCCTAGGGTCACCCAATTGGTCAATTGGACCAAAAGTCAAATTTGCCCAAATTAGGTCAAACCTCTTGAACCTAGCCCAATCCATTTGGGCTAAGCCCAAATTAACCATTTGACCAGCCTTGTAGGCTAGCATTAACCCAGGAGAGAGAAATGAGTCGGCCTTGATGAATAGGAGAGAGAAAATCTTATGTGGAGGAGAGAGAAAGATGAGGCCATCAATGGAGGAAGGTGAAACCCCCCCTCAATTCTCCCCATTAATGTCTGCATTCATCTCCTCTAGGAGAGAGGAGGAGTTTCCAACAGTTTCTAGGAGGGATTGATGGCAGGGGGGGATGCATTGTGGCCGGCCATAGGAATACCAAAAGCCCATTAATGGCTTTTGGAGTTAGAGCTCTCCTCACATTAAATTGGTCCTCCCATCAGCTTCATAAAGGAGAGAGGAGTGAAACCCCTCTCCTTCCCGATTATTTCGAGCCCTCTGTGCAGAATTTGAGTGAGAACCTCAAGCTTGTCGGCCACCCATGGTGAACCAAGGATCGGAGCAGCAAACCGACCCCAAGACAGGTCCATTTCTTCCTCCTTTCCTCAGTGGGTAGATCCCCTACATCGGCGGCAAGGTTCGAGCCCTAACGGCTCTGAATCGGGCCGATCAAGAAGCTCGAAACCGAGCTTTTAATTCCAACCCTAAAGCCCTGTTCCGGCCACCTCCGGTCGGTCAACCACCTCGATTCGCCGACCACCACCTCAGTGAAGGTGGTGGTGGCATTGGCCGGCCGGGGCGGCGCCTAGGTGGCCGGGAAAATGGGGATCAAGGCGGCCCAGGCGCGGGCGATCCTGGCCGTTGGCCAGAGGAAGAAGACGACCAGGCGCGGTCCGATTTGCGCCAAGATTCGTGCATGCCTTAGTATAAATTCTTATTTCCTGTGATTAAATTGTAGTTTCTATTTAATTCTGGTAAAAATAGTTAGAGGCTGATTTAGGAAAAGTGGTCAACATAGAAATTGTAGCCCTTGGAGTCTAGTTTCATGCAAAATTGAAATCACTCAATTTGGAGTCCTGGTTAGGGCACAGCACTCATTTTGGTGGGGGCTGTCCATAAGGCTATTCAGAGCTTATTTTTGATGCCCACACCATTATAGAACTCCAAATGACTTGATTTTTGGGGTGTAGTCTAGTCTTAGGCTTACCTAGGTTATGTCCAAAGATCAGAAGGATTGGAGAAGTTTTCCCCATAATTTTTGGGAAAGTTCAATAATCCTAGTTTAATCTAATTAGGTGCCCTAAACACCTCAAGACCCTTCCAAACTTGGATGGGTGGTCTTAGGGGGTATGTATAGGCCCTGGTTAAAATATCATGATTTATGGAGTTGTTTTGGTGGGGTAATTCACCAAAACAACCTTAGGCTCCCTAGGTTTAGGCAAAACTTTGGGTGAGTGCCCCCACTCTTCCTCAAAGCCAAATGGCTTCATATTTGGGGTGCACCTCACCCTCCCCCATGCCAACCTCTGGTCCAAATTTGGTGGCCATTGGAGGAGGTTTTCCCTAGTAAACCACAAAGGGGATAAATTGCTATTTGCACCCCAAATAGGTACCCATTGGAATCCCACTCCTCACCAAATGTTGGTAGGATCTTGGGTGATCTTTTACTGACCCATGGTCAGTATAGTAAGTAGTATGGACTTGGGCAAGGTAGGGAGTCCTCTTGAGAATAGTTTGCTTAAAGGTTAGGTTTAGGGCAAAAGTAAACCTAAGCTAACTTTGGAGTGTGGAGGGGCTTTCCTCCCACTAATTGTTGGGGTGACCTTGGTCACTGCCTAGGAAGGTAGGAGACACCCCAAGGAGTAGCTTTGGATGAGTTAGGGCTTAGTGTGCCCTTAAGCCCTAATGGTGAGGTGTATGGAGCCATTTAGGGTTTGTGAAGGACATAGGGGAGTTTGTCCTTGGAGAGGGGTGTGTTGAACTCCTCTGAGTGTTATAAGTGATATAATACCCTCACAAGAAGTTTGAGTGGAGTTGGTGAAGTTTTGACCCTAACCCTAGGTTAAACCCTAATGGGGTGCAATTAGAGGCTAATGAAGGAAGTAGGGTCAAACCCTAATGTTTTGACCTAAAGTTTTGGAGGGAAGGTCATAGTGACCAGAGGAGCCTCCCTTGTGAATTTGAAGAGGGTTGGAGTTGTCAAACCTAGGTAATAAACCCTTGGGTAGATTTGTAAATATTTAAGTTTTTGGGTTCTAGGAAGAAATATTACCTTGTGGTTAATCATCTTCTGTCACCCTCTTAATTTTGATGTTTTAAATCTCTGGAGTTCCTACTAGAGCCATTGGAGAAATTTAGATCCTAACCCTAGGCTAAACCCTAATGGGGTGCAATTAGAGGTTAATGAAGGAAGAGGGGTCAAACCTTAAAGGTTTGACTTGAAATTTTGGGGAGGTGGTCTTGGTGACCAGAGAATGCTACTGTGAGAAATTGGAGGGATTTGGAGTTGCAAATCCTAAGTAATAAACCCTTGGGTAGATTTGTAAATAATTAGGGTTTGGGGTTTTAGGAAGAAACAGTACTTATTGATTTACCATCTTCTGTCATAAACTTGGTTCTAATGCTATTGATCTCTGGAAGAATCTGTTAGACCATGAGAAGACTTTTTGGGGTTCAAAGTGTAATATTCCATATTGTAGACAACTTTTGGGAGGATCAATATTAGGGTATTAAATTACTGTAATTGCATGAAACTTTGCAGGATGTCTTTTCATACCAATATGTACCCACTGTAATTTCCTCATAATTTATGGATTAATATTTTTAGTATCTCTAGTTCATTTTGGAATTATTTACAATTATATCCTTTGAGGAAATTACAAATGTAACCTCTGTGTTATGTAGTCAAACTTGGTAGACCTGAATATTTTGGTATGATTCACCTCTGTATAAATTTGCATAAGGTTTAGAGATCATATGAGGGTGCCTCCTTTGGAATTTATTGATAATAAATGAGTTTTGGAATTTTTAAAATTAGTAAATCTTTCTGGATTTTCCTAAGATTTCATGACTACTGATTATTAGGTACCCTTGATTTATGTAAAAAGTTGGGTAGTTAGTGGAAGTCAGAAAAGTGCACTTGTAGTTCAAACCCCAGGAAGTTGTCCTTGGGAAAAATGGTTTTAAATATTAATAATATTGGGAAAATTATGAAACCCTGGATTTGGCCTTAAATATATAGTATGGACCTCCTATAAAATTGTTGAATCATAGGATTGAGTTTTAGGTGTACTCCCCTTCATGAGCATCAAAGCGTTAAGGATGGTCTGCGTTTAGCAAATTGGCAATTTTGGGGTTGTAGGCCAAATTGGATTATTTTGATTGGAGAGTGAGGGCCTCATGGTAATTATATGGTTATGAGAGGACCCTTGGAGAGAATTAAGGTTTAATGAGTCACAGGGTGGTGGGGTGCCACCCTTGGGGTGGGTCGTCCTGTGGTTGACGAAAGATCATCTTTTGTCTATTAGGACCTAAAAGCACTTAGGTTTAGACCAGGTGAAATGTTAAGAGGGTTTTCTTATGGGTAGTAACTAATAACATTAAGTGTCTTGGGAATGGGAACTTTGGGGTGTCATCCCATAGTGGTTCCTAGTACCGTAGCGAGCCCCTCACAGGGTAACCCTCGGGAAGTCCAAGTCTAACCCTAACTCATAGGAGTAAGACATTGTACAAGATTAACTAATAACACACTCATCCACACCCTGTGGTTTCGGAAGTTTAGTTGGATTGGTTGTCCGAGCGGTGGGCTCGGTGGTTGTTGCAGCAGACTAGTTAGTCTGGTGAGCTTATGGCTCGGAAGGTTATTGATAACGGGCAGGTTAGCCCGGGGAGCTTTTGGCTCGGAAGGTTATTGATGACGGGCAGGTTAGCCCGGGGAGCTTTTGGCTCGGAAGGTTATTGATGGCGGGCGGGTTAGCCCGGGGAACTCATGGCTCAGAGATAGAAAGTAGAACATGTTGCATGTGCACTGAAGGTGGTGGGTCTTCGGTATTGGACGGTCGTTCACACCGACGTCAATACGTTGACTCAGCAAGTGTGGTCTTACACTTAGCCTTGATAGTCTGGCGGTCCAGTCAGCAAGAGTACGCAGACGCTCCGCGGGAATAGTGGAGGCGTACAATAGGTCTAGGTTGGGTAGTGTGAATACCAACCTAGAGGTGGGCGGGGCCCAACCCACCGCTTCCGTTTGCCACTACGGGAGTATCCTGGGAGTCTAGCTCGCTCCAAAAAGGGGGAACTAAAGGTCTATGCGCATAGAGTCGTAGTGTGTGAGTTGCACTTGTATGATCATAGCATAACAGCATACTTGCATGTCATAGCATAAACATTGCATTCAACCTACCCCTAACGTATAAGTCGGTTATGGGACTTCTTATACGGTAGGCCCTGCTAAACGACCCCTTGGTCTATAGGTTTGTATGGGCATTCCTATAAATCAATGGTTACTTTTATATTACTTTACTTGCTGCTTACTGTTCTTTATATACTTGTTGCCATGCTTCATATATATGTATACACCTGTGTAGCTCTAGTTCCGCCGTCACCTGCTCTTGTTTTTACCCCTTGCTGTCCTCCGCTTCATCCTCCCGCACGGTGCCTAGGAGCCATTGGGGGAGGGGTGGGGAATTGGCTGAGTCATTTTGACTGACGGTCGGTGGACCATATCATTTTAGGAGTTCGAGGAGACGCAGCAACCTTCAAGAAACAGGTACAGCAGGATCCGACATGGTGGACCCCACGGCCATGCTACCATTGTCACCAGCCGGGACATACTCGAGTCAGATGCCCCTTGATGAGTGGAACCCCTCCAGTACAGCGACCAGGAGGCCAATGGCGAAGACGTAAACGTGGACTGCGAGGCAGCAACCGCAGGTTAAAAGAGAAGAAGCATCCAGTGTTGCAGCACCATTGGAGCCCGGAGTCTGCAGGGATGGGTCAGTCAGGTCAGAGTGCTCCGGTTTCAGTGTCGGTGACGATTAGCTTTAGTTTTGCTTAGGAGTTAGCTTCCGCGAGTGATCTTGTAGTGAGGAAATGATGTACAGGGCAAGAGCCCCTTTTATTATTGTAACCTTGCTACCTTTTATTCAGTTAATATATGTGGACATTTACCTTTAAGGTTTATAATTCATGTGATTCTGTGGACTTGTCTCTCTTTTAAGAACTTTTCTTGTGATCGATTTGGCCGGCAGAATCGGCGTTTTGTGGTGGCGACCTTCCCGGGTGAGGGTGTCACCGCAAAGCGGCGGTTCTAGGCCTAAGACCCTGTGGATTTTGCAAAAAAAAAAAAGAGGGTCTTACACGTAGGGGGAACCCAGGTAACCACAAAGGGGTGAGGGATCAGCGGGGGAGCTAACACTAGTCTAGAGTCCAGTGCAGAAAATGTGTTGACACGAGTACTAGTGACAGAAAATGGATTGGACTGTTTGTCCTCTCCCCTGAATGGCACTAAAATATCACGAGCACTCATCCCAAGATCAAAAGTGCGAGGAGTAGTTAAGGCTAGCCCTACCTCCTCAACTATCTCAACATCAGTACCCGAATCATTCAACCCATTATCAAAAGTATCCTCAACCTCCAGAATGACATCGGGATGGCCAACAGATGGCTCCCTAAGGCTATCAGAATCATGTGGAGGTTGGCTAATCAGACTATCCTCAGACTCAAATATTAGCTCATCCGTGGGTAATTCAGCAGGGGCTATAATGTCCACGGGCTGGCTAAGACTAATAGGGTCGGGTCCGAAGGTTTGGCTCGGTGTGCTTGCCCCAGATGGGACAACACATACAAGGGGCTGATTTTGACTAAGGGTGTCAAAATCCCCATGTGTGTCAATACCGGGTGGTGTCGACTCGGTCGAGCTACAAGTGTCTCCAGATGAGACCGTGGGCTTCTTAGGAGGAGGGACCTGAGGGAGATACGCTGACCATTATACATGAAGTCTAAGGTGTCATCGTGGTCATCGTAAAGAATATCATGATGAGCGAGCCAAGGGTGTCCCAGCAGTACATGAAAGTCCTTCATGGGAAGGACATCGCACCAGACGTGCTCAGAATAGGCTTTGATGGCGAGGGGCACCAAACATCGTCGGGACACGAACACAACGCTCTCATCAGGGCATATGAGCCGATATGGGTGAGGATGTGGTTCAGTGGTCACCAACATCCTAGACACCGCATTCTCCGTGATAGCATTTGTGTGGCAGACGCTATCGACAACAAGCCTGCACCACTTCTCACCGTGTTTAAAATTTAGTTTAAATTGGTGCGTCGGGTCACGGCTGAGCCTAATTATCTTCATAGAGCAGGCCCATGGTGTAGTTATACGTGAAAGGGGCGGGGGATACCCCGGGTTCAGCCTAGTAGTCATTACTAGTGAAAAACTTAGGTGCTGTCCAGTATGAAAATTACGAGCGTTTGAATTTTGTAGCCACCTAAACCTTAATGAAACTGAAATATTTTTTTTATTTTAATTCTTATATCCTGACTAAGAACCTACAGAATTTTTGTTTGCTGATTCCGACGAAATTTTGAAAATCGCTATTTGCACACCAATGCTAAAAATTCAGATTTTGGCAAAACGGTGCACACCCAAGTGAGGGTGAATGGCCTACGGAAAAAGTAAGGATGGTGTCGATTGAGAAATCAACACAACCTCGCTTTGATACCAAATTGATGCAGGCCACCGGAATGAGGCGATCTCACGCGACTACGAACATCAACTACCAAACGCTCCGCTCTTCCCAAACACAACTTAAACGCAGCCACGACTAGCTTATTATTAATTATCGTACGCGTAGGGATAGCAACTCCGTATCAAGATCGAATCGGCGACGATAAGCCGGGATCCGTCAAGCTAAAGGGACGAATGTTTGCGTCCGGACAAGCGAGTGTGTTGTACCAAAGAAGATCCTCCGAAAAGCAAGACTTCGGAAAATAAGAAGATCTTCCCCAAAAAGAGCAAAAAGAGGATCGCCACTCCTCGTCGAATAAACGATAAATCCTAGAGCGTTCCACTAACCAAATGAAAATAAACGCGAGCAATAGCGGCAGAAAATCCGTCACAGATCTATACCACCACAAATAACCTTTTAAGAAAAAAATTATCACAATGAGTAGAAACGCGTTACCCCTCCCGGAATCGTAGATCCGGGTTGTAGAATTCCTAGGTCGTTCACGGTGGTGGTCGCCGGAGGAGAGTCCAAGTTGTTGAGCACCGTCGCCTCCAAATCCGTCCGCCACGAGCAAGTCCAAATTCGGGGCTGTTTTGTGGAGGATGGCCTTTGAGTGGTGGAGCAAGGAAGGGGGGGGGGGCTGTTTGTGTGCTGGCCGAACTGGGAGAGGAGAGGCTTGGGCGGCTGTTTAGAGGGGGGGGTTGTTGGCTTGGAGGAGGAGGCGACCAAGGGAAGGGAAGGGGAGAAGGAGGTGGTCGACCTAGGTGCTGGCCGAAACCCTAGAGGGAGGGGAGGAAGGGAAAAGGAAAGAGGAGAAGGAGGTGCGGCTCGTTGGGGGACGCCGAACCAGCGACGGGAAGGGGGGAAAGGGCGACCACGAGAGAGAGAGAGGAGGCGGCCTCCTTGCCGATCGAGGGAAAGAGGGGGAGAGGGGGAGTTCGGCCTCCTAGCCGATCGAGAGAAAGAGAGGGAGAGGAATAGGCGGCCTCCTTGCCGATCGAGAGAAGGAGAGGGAGAGGGGGGGGGAGTCGGCCCTTGGTCGATCGAGAGAAACGAGAGGGAGAGGGGGGGGAGTCGGCTGCAGCTTAGAGAGAAGGGTTAGGGTTTGTTTTTCTTTTTTTTTCATTAAATCTCATCAAAATCTGGTTTTCTAAATACAAAGAGGCCATATATATAGGTCAAACAAAAAGAATGAGCTACATGCAGCCCACCAAAAGTTACTAGCACACCAACCTTAAAAAGTCTAAAAATACAAAATACAAAGCATAAAATAATACCCAATACTAATTATAATAAAGAGATAATACTAATATATTATTTCATGTGCCGCGGGCGGAAGATGTTGCGGCGATGGCGCTCGTCATGGTTGGAGTTGCGCCGTCATCCGCCATCGTCATGAACCACGAATGCTCCAACATGAACCGTGCTGGCTTGAACATAGACCATCAAGCCGGCTCCAATAATCTCGCGGCATCTTCCATCGTAGTCTTCAAATTTGCCGCCGCGATCAAAGTAACGCGTCGACGTGGAATCACAAACACGATCACAACCATCTGGCGGGTCCTTGCCTCCATCAAGATCTAATTGACATTAACTCCAATTCGTACAAAATAAAGGATGAAGACAGCGAGCTTTTGAAAACCGGACCGGACCGGGCGGTCCGTCCGGTCGAACCGCTGACCGGACGCCCAGCCGGTCCGTTCCAGGTTATCAGCCCGCTTGGTCCGCGGACCGCCTGGGAACCGCGGAACCGGGCGAGCGGACCGCGGACCGGCGAACCGGAGCGGGTTTTGGAAACCCGACCGGTTGAAGAAACAGTTTAAAATTTAAATTTTTAAAATGTTGGGGTTGTCAGGTTTCGAATCTATGACCTCCAATATAAGAGGAAGAGCTCAAACCAACTAGCCATGAAACCATTTATGATATCAAGTCAAATAGTTTTTACTTATACACGACTTATGTATAATTATAAAAAATAATTATATAAATATATGTATAATATATATAAAATATTATATTTTATTATATTGATTTGTGGGTATAATTTATATTGTATTTATATGTATAAAATTAAATATATATAACTATAAAACTATAAAAATATGTATAAAATTATACAACTTAGTATTATTATATATTTATATATAATTTTTATATGTTTTTATTATTTATTATAATATTACGGTTCAACCCCGGTCCGACCGGTCCAACACTTTGAACCTTTGGTCTCACCGGTTCGATCTCCGGTCAGGTTCTTAAAACCTTGGAAGACAATATATTTTTTTAATAAAGCAGTACATTTTTACGGTGAAGTTAAAATAAAATAAAATACAATATCTGTGGATCTCATAATAACTGGGATGTTCTCGATGTCACGACATGAAAATATGAGAGTCTTGAAATTTGATTGAGTGCACATTTGGCTCGAAATCCCTCGACTTCAAGGAGATCTTAAATCATTTTAAGCCGGCTCGAAATTAAGTCAAGGGGACCTGTGAATTGAGAACCCTAAAAGTTCTAAGAGCATACAAAATTGCGCAGAAAAACAATCCAAGGTTTAAGATGGTAACAAGATAGATAAACCAACAAAATGGAAACTAAAGAAGAACTAGTAAACTATTGAATAAAGAAATGACAGAACAGAAGGGAAGAGAAGGGAAGAAGATTCACCGAGAGAAAGTAAGAGATCAGCTACGCAGCGCTTTGAGAGAAGAATAGAGCTAACACCAAAAATTTCCCGTGTGAGAGAGCTACTTCTCATCGGAAAACTATAAATAGGGGGCGTTGAAACCCTAGTTTTTCGCTTTTAACTAAGCCGTTCGATGGGATCGCACGGCTACTGAAAAGAAGCCTAATTACATGGAAAATATATTTCAAATTGAATTTATTATACAAAATGTTCGTAAACATATTCCCATAAGATATTTAATTTCAAAGAGTTATAATATAAAAAGTTAGTCCTTTGAAAATCCACCTAAAGGTGATTCAAAAAAATATTTTATGATTTTCTACAAATTTAATTTAACTTAAATTAATTTACTATAAAAAAAAGTTTAAAATTAAATTCACACTTTCTCCCTCCATCTTCAATTCTCTCTTGTACAAGTTTACTCACTCTTTATGTTGGGCCTTATAAAATATATTAAATGTTTTTATTTTATTCTGAGTTTTTTATTCTTGTGACATGTGTGTGGATGAGGAGCAAAAACAATCAAAACATGGCGGGGCCTTCTTGCTGCAGTTTGCGGAATCTGGTGCTCTCTAGTGCCCTCTGGGGTGCCCGACTCAGCATTGGCTTGAGAGAGGAAACTCTCTTTGATCTTTCGGGTTTGTTGCGGGACCTCCTTGCTACAGCTCATGGGGTCTATTTCTTGTTTCCCACCTTCGTGAGTGAGGTTCTTTGCTCTAAGTGTCTGACCTAGTCTTCCAACTCAGGAGAAGTAAAAACAAGCAACATCGGTCTGAACTCCTTTTGAACCGTGGTTTCCGGGTTTAACATTCTGGTGCGGTGAGCGTGGACCGTAGCTTGTTCGGAAAATTCTGAGTAAGTCCCATGGCCAGAAGCGAAGGGCAAGGGGTCAACCCAGGCGGCTCGCCCCCTCTGGCGAGTACGTCAAGAAGAGCAATTTCGACGAATTCAGGAAGTCGATCCTGGAGACCATATGCCTCTCCCTCACACGCGTTGGACGAGTACTCGACCCCCACGGTTTTGGTACTCGCCTCGCAAGCCTTAGGCGAGGAGGCGCCAGGAAAGATAGCAGGGAAGGAAGTAGTGGTGGAGGACGAGCGAGCCCTCCGTGGGCGAGTGTTGTTCCCCAGCCCGTCGGGTACTCGCTACCCCGGGCGAGGTGACCGCGCGAGTCCCTCCGACTCGCTAAGTAGGGTCAGGGGCCCTTTCTGTGAGTTGATCATCTCGGCCCCGGTGCCGAAATGTAACATCCCCCAAACAGCTAGACCCCTAGGATGGTTTTGTCATGACTAGGGCATGACAAAACCATAGGAAGCACAAATAGAGCATAAAAGCTTAGGAAAGAAGAAGAAAATCACTTTGGTCTGCAAATAGCAATTTCTAGTTACCAAGCAAAGGGTTGGACTTAAGGGCCTCACCTTGACCCTTTGACCCCATCATAGCATACCTAACCCTTTATGGGTTCCCTTAGAGCACCAAGGGTCCATTGGGGTCAACCAAAGAGGTCAAATTGATCAGTCAAACCTAGCCCCAAATAGGTCAAACTACTCTATTTAGGGTCAATTAGGGTTCAATTGGACCAATTGACTTTCCCCAAGTTCCATTGATCACTAAGAGAGGTCAATGGGTCAACATTGACCCATTGTGCCTAATTAATTTTACCAATTTGACCAAAGTCAACACTTGGTCAACCTTACCCAAAAAGAGGTGAAAAGGCTAACTCAAGCTCAATCCACTTGGGCTAGGCCCAATTGAAGTGACACTCTAGCCTCATGAGGCTGAAATTACATGGAATGTCATCCAATTTCTGGAGGGGGTGACTAGGAGAGAGAAATTGGGAGTTTTCCCCAATTTGAAGAGAGAGAAAGTGGTCATTCAAGGTGAATTCATGGCATTCAAGGCAAATTGACCCCCCCCCCCCATTCATCTCCCCACACCCTCCATTCATCTCCCCATTGAGTTCTAAGACATTTTCCAGCCTTTCCCATGCCATCCGGTGGAGAATTCAAGAATTCTCAAGTGAAACCGAAATGGCCATTAATGGCACTCCACCATTAAGCCTTCCACTCCTCAAATTGACCCTTCCATCACCTTCAGAAGGGGGATATCAGTTGAAATCAAGTCTTAGATCGTTGCATTTGGTGGAGAATTGGGAGATCGGCAAGGAGCTCAAGGAGGGTGGTCGGCCATGGCTAATCGGATAACGACAAGGAATCACCACTCCACGCAAGTCTGGTTCTTCATCCATCTCTCTGTGGATAGATCTCATCATGTTGCTTGCAAGGATTAGGGCCAAATGGTCCCAAATCGGGTAGGCCAAAAGCTACAGTTACAGAGCTTTAATTCCCGCCTCCAAATCCTTGTTCTAGCCACCTCCTGCCGGCCAACCACCGCTAATCGCCAGCCACCACCTCGACGAAGGTGGTGGTGGCATTGGCCGGCCGGGGCGGCGCATAGGTGGCCGGGAAAACAAGGAGGAAGGCAGCCCAGGTCGAGGCAATCTCAGTCGTCGGTCGAAGGTAGAAGACGACCAGTGGTCGTCGGTTTGCTTCAAGATCTGTGCAAGATCTTATATTAATGTTTACGGTTATATCATTTCATTCGTCGAACGAAATTGCGCGTTCGTCGAACGCAATCCTCTATTCGCCGAACGGAATCGGTTCGTCGATCGTTGTTATAGCCCAGATTAGTCAGGCGCAGATTATATAAAAATTAGTCGAACAAAATAGAAAATTAGTCGAACGAATTTTCAGTTCGTCGAACGAATTGAATTAGTCGAGCGCTGTATAACTTTGAATTAGTCGAGCGTTGTATAACTTTAAATTAGTCGAGCGCAGTTATATACTGAATTAGTCGAGCGCAGCTTGTTTTGATTTCGTCGAACATAGAGGTGTTCAGCTTTCCTCGAGCGCTGTGTTATTTTCGTCGAACACAGTTTTCAGTTCTATAATTAAATGTTTATGTAATTTTTGTCACATATTTTGCTGAAGTTTATTTTAATTATTAAAAATACTTAGTGCCCTCTGATTAAAAAGTGGTCAACATCAAAGTTGTAGCCCTTGGAGTCTACTGTGTTTTAAAATTAATTTCACCCTAAAAGGAGTACTGTAGCTCCCTGTAGAGCCAAAATGGTGGGACTGGTCCCTAGGGTAGGACAGTCACTCTTTCCTTCATAACTTTTTACTGATAGTTGATATGGCCTTGATATTTAAAACCTAGGCTAGTTAAATACACCCACACAACATACCAAGGATGGGATTTTTAGGAGAACCTTTTTCTAAGGTTTTTAAAATAATTTCATAAATCATCTAATAATTAATTAGTGGGTTAAATGACCTCCAATGCCCTCCAAATTTTGGTGGGTGCTTTTTAGAGTTAATTTATGACCTAGGTAAAAATCTCAGCCCAATTGGGACTGTTTTAGTTGGGTAATTGGTTAACCCAAGTTAGGTCAAATTGGGTCATGGTTAGGGCATGGTGTTTATTTTGGGATGTTGTCGTCAAATTTCCTCACCATGAGATGGAACCTTGTCCACTGGTTTAGGATCACCTAGAGTACCCCCATGAGTGGTTTGGGGTGGTGTAGTGGTGGTTAAGCCCTAGAATACTAGTTTTATTCCTAGGTGTGCATTTAGAACCATGTGAAGGCCATGTGGTCAAAAGTCCCTTGATGGTTATGAAACTTGGTGGATAGGTTCATAGGGTGTAAATAGGCACTGGGTAATTTTATAAGAATTTTAGGAGCAATTATTCCCCCTAAAATAAGTCTTAATCCTTTTTGAGAAATTCCTTCCAATAGATAATTACATGCTTAAAAGGTCTTGGATGATGATGAGACTTTGGTTGTTCCCTTATAATCATGATTTAAACCTTTGGTAATTTTTGTGTATTTTATTGAATTATTAAATCAGTACTTCATTCACAAGTCACCAGTTTTGATTTAGACTTAAGAAAAATACTTGAGGGTCCAAAACTCATTGTTAAATTGTGCAAATTGGTGATAGGACATTTCAGAACATTAGGAAGTTCTGTGAATTTTTATAGAATTTTTGGAGACTTAAATCAGTAGGCTACTTCACAATTTATTTAATTTGAAGTTTTTTTTAAAGTATTTATTTAAGTGTGAAAATGATTTCCTTAAATCTTGAAACTTAATCAGTAGCCTTTTATGATGAATACAAGGGTTTGGTATTTTTCCCATAATTTTGGTGTAGATATTTTTTATGGTTCCTTCATAAATCTACAATTTTGGATAGATGATTAATATTAATTATAGAGGACAAATTCTTACTGTAAAAATATGATGTACAACCCCCATATCCATCGAGTGAGGCTCAGCGTGGAGGGCCGTCGAGACGAGTCAACTAGACCCAAGGGGTTTTTAGACCTTTGGGGTATCGCCCGGCGATACACCCATAGCTCTCACCCAGCTTGGTTAGGTGTAGGGGGACGGGTGCAGCGGCAAGGCCGGCACACGCCCCGGGTCCATCTTGTGGCAGAGCTCGCCCAGGCGAGACCTCTCCTTGGTCTCGCCCAGCGGGATTAAGCCCCCAGGGAGGGGTAAGGTGCGGCCTCCTGCCCCACCCCCGGGCCCGAGAGCCCAGCTCGCGCGGCGAGCTGGGAGGCGTGAGGTGCGGCCTCCTGCCGCACCCCCCGGCCCGAGAGCCCAGCTCGCGTGGCGAGCTGGGAGGGCTGAGGTGTGGCCTCCTGCCGCACCCCCCGGCCCGAGAGCCCAGCTCGCGCGGCGAGCTGGGAGGGGTGAGGTGCGGCCTCCTGCCGCACCCCCGACCCGAGAGCCCAGCTCGCGCGGCGAGCTGGGAGGGGTGAGGTGCGGCCTCCTGCCGCACCCCCCGGTCCAAGAGCCCAGCTCGTGCGGCGAGCCGGGAGGGGTGAGGTGCGGCCTCCTGCCGCACCCCCGGCCCGAGAGCCCAGCTCGCGCGGCGAGCTGGGAGGCGTGAGGTGCGGCATCCTGCCGCACCCCCCCCCCCCCGGCCCGAGAGCCCAGCTCGCGCGGCGAGCTGGAGGGGTGAGGTGCGGCCTCCTGCCGCACCCCCCGGCCCGAGAGCCCAGCTCGCGCGGCGAGCTGGGAGGGGTGAGGTGCGGCCTCCTGCCGCACCCCCCCCCCCCCCCGGCCCGAGAGCCCAGCTCGCACGGCGAGCTGGGAGGGGTGAGGTGCGGCCTCCTGCCGCACTAGCTGCCCGAGGGACCAACTCGCGCGGCGAGCTGGGAGAGGCGGGGTGCGGCCTCCTGCCGCACCCGCCGGCCAAGATCCCAGCTCGCGCAGCGAGCTGGGAGAGGCGGGGTGCGGCCTCCTGCCGCACCCGCCGGCCAAGGTCCCAGCTCACGCAGCGAGCTAGGAAGTGCGGGATGCGGCCTCCTGCTGGCACCCGTCCCGGGCCTCCGGGGGTAGTTTTGTCTCTTGCCCCCAAGGGTGGAATTACCACCTTGCCCCCAGCTTGACGTTTTCTATTGGTCATGGGCATTTGGTCCGAGGGGTCTTTTCGGCATTTCAGCATTGGGACTTGGAAAACCTATAAATAGACCCTAAGGGGCACCAAAGGAGGGGACTTTTCTGGATTTCCAAATTTTGGATCTTCTCCCCTGAGAGCTCTTGACTTTTTGAGCTCTCCTTTGGTGCCTCTGGTTCAGCATTGGCTAGGGAGGGGAAGATCTCTCAGGTCTTCCGGGGTGTGGTGGGACCTCCTCGCTGTAGCCTAAGGTCCGTTTCCAAGTCCAAGTGCTCTTGCCTAGAGAGTTAGCTCGAGGGAAGTAGGTGTGAGACCACCCCGTTTTTGGGACCCCGAACTCCACGGAGACCGAGTTGTCGGTTTCAACATTTTTGGTGCGGTGAGCGTGGAGAGTGGTCAGCACAGAAGTTCTGTGAAATTTTTCAAGATCTTGTGAGAGCAAGCAGGAATCGATTATACAACTTAGAGATACTAGCCAAACAACCAGGAATAACTTCAGGCAAACAAGTGATCTTTATTGATAGCATAAAACTTCATTACAGGGCAAGGCATGCTTGGCGAGACATGATTTCGCCAGCACAGATACCAAAAAGAAAAATACAGGAAATTGAAGAAACTTGAGACCGCGCGGTCTCCCAGCGACTTCAGCAACTCGCCAGTCCGCAACCCGCTGCCGATCTCAGAACACTACCAAACCGCTGATCAGGCCGCACCCTTCTTCCGACCTGTTGATTCTCCCGAACTCCAGCACCACAACTCCAAGCCGCAGACCGCCCGAACACTTTCAGAGGAAGAGGTGAACGTTGCTGCCCGCACTATCCGCAGAAGCTGCACAAGAGGAATTCAATCAGCAGACCGCACGGTCAGAAAAGAACAGACCGCAGGAAACAAGCGAACTCAGCTTACACTTGGTGTGTCTTAATGATGCTGCTACAGTGGCTCCTATTTATAGGTGCGGGACCTGATCCAGTCACCACCCTATGAGATAGGATCACCACCCCCTCAGACCGCGCGACCTGATCGATCAACCCGCGCGATCAGCAACATAGCTCCTGCTTCATTTTGGTGAACCCACCAGCTTCAACATCAGCCATGAGAGACCGCCGCTCTCACAGCAGACCACGACTCCCAAGGAGCATGCCAGACCGCCCGAAGTTATTCACCACCTGTGTTCGCCCGAGACCGCGAACACAGCTAGTCCACTGTCAACTCACGAACTCCTGTCTGCATGCCGATCTCCTCCTGAGACCGCGAACAGCGACCAGCTCGCATACCAGTCTCCTCCTGAGACCGCGAACTGAGACCGCGCGACTAAGAACCTTAGTCCGTGAATACCACCAGAGAACCTGGACCACCCTGTGCGATCACACCAGACCGCCACAGCCTTGAAGAGGACAACCCGCCACGCGATTATAGACAACCCGCGCGGCCTTGGACCAGATACCAGCGGTCATGCCAGGAGACCGCAGCTAGGCCACTACCAGCCAGACCGCAGAGACAGCCCGCCAGGTCGCGCGACCTCACCAGTCCGCCCGACCTTCTCCCAGACCGCCCAGGTCCAAAACCCTCTTAACTTCCACTTCAACAATTTCAACAAGTTCTTGAACCAAATCTCATGGCAGGAGACCTCGGAGGAGGAGACGATGAGGGGTCTCACATCCCAAGTGAGTTGGTGGGAAGGGGAGAGTTCATGACGGCCATCAAGGGAATCATGGAGCTGCTCCAAGGCATCACCAGGGGAGGTGACTGCTCGGCTCCCTCCCCCCAGACACCACCTTCTGGGTTGCAAGGAGTGCTCGCCCAGGGGGGGTCAGGAGAGGTTGCCCCAGGGGGTCGGCCAGGCAAGGAACCGGTGACTTAGAGTGGCGAGCAGGACCTCGCCGGGCAAGTGCTTTTTCCTAGCCCGGTGAGTGGGGTCTCGCTCGGAGCAGGAGTCGCACAAGTGGAGCTCGCAAAGCCGGCGAGTGGGGGGTCACCCTTTAGCGAACTGATCATCTCGGCTCCCATACCGGAAGGCTTCAAGGAACCCAACATGACTTTCTATACCGGGAAGGATGATCCCGTCCAGCACCTGCAGTGGTTCGAGGATACCGTCTCCATCAGGCCCATGACGGATGCGTTCAAGTGTCGTCTCTTTGTCATCACCCTGAAGGACAAAGCTAGGGACTGGTTCCACCAGCTCCCGGTTGGCTCCATTTACAGCTTCGAGGACTTGGGCCGAAGCTTCCAGCTACGCTTCTCCACATCCAAGAAGAGGAAGAAGAATGCTGAGTCCATTTTCCTGATCAAGCAGAGGCACGAGGAGACGTTGGCCCAGTACGTGGACAGATTCCAGGAGGAGATCCTGAACATCCAGGAGGTGCCAGGGTATGCCCTCCAGATGGCTTTCACCGTAGGGCTACGAGAGAGCCTCTTCAAAATGCGCCTAACTAGGAAGGATCCATTATCCTTTGAGGAGCTGATGGAAAAAGCTGCAAAGGAGATAGCCACCGAGGCGGCAAACCCGGGGCTGGCAAAGAAATTGGCAAAGTTGGTGGAGGCCGAGCCAAGAGAGCAAGGTGGCCTCAGGCAGCAGGAAGGAAGGAGGAGGGAAGAGCAGAGGGGTCAAGGGTACCAGGGACCCCAGGGGGGTCGGGAGCAAGGGAGGGGTTTCTCCCAAGGAGGGGGAAACTTCTACGGAGGCCAAGGGAGGCCCAACCCTCCTCCTTGGAGGCAGGCCCCTAGGCAGCTCCTACCCCCACCATCTCAAGCTATGGCAATTCGAAGAGGAGGAGTTGAAGCAGGAGACATCCCAGCCCGTAGGAGAAGGGGGGAAGGGCGGTGCTATACTGCGACTACCACCAAGCAGAGGGGCATGCAACAACTACCTGCCCAGAGTTCTTGGAGGTGAGAGAGGCGAGAGGTCAGACACAACAGCAGCCGCCGGTGCGGATTGAAGAAGTTTCACCTGGAGCAGTAGTGGATGATGACATCTACGAGGACCGAACTGACGCAGGAGCCAAAGGACGGGTCGCGGTAATCCACGGGGGGGGGGGGGGGGGGGGGGTAGGGATCGAGGCCACTCGTAAGGCAAGCCTCCACACCGTATATCAATGCAGCGTCGCTTCAACGTCACAGGACCCACCTCCCCAGGAGAAAATCACTTTCTCAAGCAAGGACATGCCAGATCACGAGGATCCATTCTGTGATGCGCTAGTCATTCAGGCAGCCATCGAAGGTTACGATGTCTCTCGGATCCTCGTTGACAACGGGAGCTCTGTCAACGTCATTTTCAAGAAGGCATTTGATGAGTTGAAGGTGGAGGCAAGGAGGGTGCTGGCCTCAGATGGACCCTTGTTTGGATTCTCCGGAGAAAGGAAAGAGGTAGAGGGTGGAGTTGGACTCCAAGTGACGATGGGGGGAGGTTCAAGGAACTGTCGGTTCGTCATAGTTGACGCTCCTAGCAGTTACAATGTCGTCTTCGAAAGACCCCTCATCAGCGCCTTCCGATGCGTACCATCATCCTTCCACCAATGTCTCAAGTTAAACGCTGGAGGAATCCAAGTCAGGATCCGCGGAGACCCCAGGATGGCAAGGCACTGCTACGTCACAGCCGTCAATAGCATCTCTTGGCAAGCAGGGGCGGAGGAGATGGAGAAGATCATGGAGAGCATGAGCAAGATGGGAGTGGCAGGAGAAGCAGAGGAATGATCATCTCACGCAAGCAGCCTGAGAGGCGAGTGCCATGGGGGGTATGTTGTGTTTATTTTTTGTTGTTTTCCTTTGTAGCAAGTTCTACCCCTCGCTGGTTGGGCCAGGAGGTTTTGACAAGGGAAATCCCCCCATTAGATGGATGAAGTTATTTTGCTTATATGTTTAGTAAGTTGCCACCAAGATGTACTCCTCACTCCAGGCTCTCACTAGCTGGGTGAGTCGAATGATCCTCGGATGGGTAAGTTCAACGCCGAGATGTCCTCCTCACTCCAGGCTCTCACTAGCTGGGTGAGTCGAATGATCCTCGGAAGGAAGAGCTTGCCGCCAAGATGTCCTCCTCACTCCAGGCTCTCACTAGCTGGGTGGGTCGAATGATCCTCGGATGGGTAAGTTCAACGCCGAGATGTCCTCCTCACTCCGGAAAATTTTTTGGTACAACGAGCGTGCACAGCTCTGTGCACGCTAATAAATAGCGCCATTTTTTTAAGAGCGGGGCCCACGTTTTCCGCCAAAAAAAAACGCTCCAGTGCCGTTGCGCTCGGCTTCTCCTTCGTAGGTTTGACGAAAACCTGGGCGCCGACTCCCGCTCCTCCTCCGGTGATCCTAGAGCTTCTCCGCCGGCGGCTGCTCTTCCTCCGCCTATTGTCCCCGTCTCCGATAAAGATTGACTTCTCCCTAAACTGGAATATCGAGGGCGGCGCATCATGGTATTCTCTAGGTTTAGGGTTTTCATTTAAGTTTTACATTTTATAAATATCGAAATGTGTTTACCATGATAAACTCTAAAATATTCTCATTTACGACTGTAATTTACCAGTAAAGAGCAAAAAACCTACAGTTACGGCCGTAATTCGACTGTAATTTACCAGTAAAGAGCCAAAAACCTACAGTTACGGCCGTAATTAACCAGTAAAATGTAAATTACGGCTGTAAAATGTAAATTATGGCTGTAAAATGTAAACTACGGCTGTAAAAAATTTTCCTTTTCATTAAATTATGCTGTGAACTACGGCCTATGTTACAGCCATAATGTACCAGTAAAATGTTAAATACAGGTGTAGCTTTAAACTTAGTGTGACTTGATTTCATTTTTTGTTTTATTAATAAATTTTGGGTTTTCTTCTTCAATTTTGCAGATTCCCACAAGATATAATTTGTAAAGCCGTTGTGCAATCTCATCTTTCACGAAGAATGCACGGTGTTTGTTGGATGTCCTTTCCAGTGAATCCAGAAAAGAGCTTAAGGAAGCTGGTTTGCTATCATTATTCCATTCACATAGCATTCCTCAAAATATTCCATTGTTACATTTTTTGTTGTTGTCGTACTCTCCCAAAAAAAAATTTCTATTAGGAAATAATTATGTAAAGTTTACTATAAATCATGTAGCCTTAATTTTGGGGCTACATAATAAAGGCGTTTATTTTCATTTTAAGAGACTACCACTTGCAAACATTTTGATCAAAGACTTGGTGAAGGAAATTGAAGAACTTGCAACCGAAGAATGGTCTGCAAACTTAGATAGTCGTAGAATGGATGCCTTGGTCAAATATGTCCTCACAGTTTTGTTTTTTCCATTGAAAGGTCTTAAGATATCTGAATCTGTGTTTAGTGTTCAAGGCCTGAAAGAGTTTAAAAAGTATAATTGGCCTAAGGTCATACACTCTTTCTTGCATTCACAATTTGATAAGTTTAGCAAGGTAGCTGCTACGAAAGATGGCTCCCACCTTGGATATATTGAAGGATGCTCCGTACTATTAGCTGTAAGCACTTCTCTAATAAATTCAAGATTAATTTTTGCTTTTCTTCATTACGTATCAATTTTATTTCATGCCACAGATTTGGTTCTTCGAACATACCACCACGCAAACTCCATATAATGATATTGTTAGACCAAGACTGCTTCGATGGTCTAACAAGAATGCTTTTAGTGGAAAATTCTGCGTGGAATTATCCATTTTTTTGTAATAAGATTTCTTGTAATAATGGTTTGGTTATTTCTATTATGAAGATTATGTTAATAATGCTTTTTTACTTCTGCAGGTGTTAAATTGCTTTGTATCCATTCTGCCCGAGGAGAATAGCTTGTTAGGTGAAGAAGGGGACGATGAGGCAGAGGAAGGGGACGATGAGGCAGAGGAAGGGGACGATGAGGCAGAAGATGTTGAGGAAGAAGACGAGTCCGTGGAAGAAGACGTAGAGGAGGAAGAAGAGGAGAAGGAGAGGATGGAAGCGAAGAAGAGAAGGAGGAAGAGGAAGGAGGAGAAGAAGAAAGAGGAATACAGGAAAAATGAAAGAAGATATGATACTCTATTGAATGAGGTGCGACAGCTCAAAGGGGCATGTGAAGAGAATTTTGCAAATATAAATAAAACAATGAAAGAAAATTTTGAAGCTTTACAAACCTTAATAAAAAATATTCATGCACCCACCCCTCCACCAGATCATCCATATACCCCTCCTACACAAATATGTAGTGTTGTTGTCCCATATAAAGCTCCAAAGGTTGTACAAGGGTTAGAAGAACATGACGCTGAGGTTGTTGAGACGGATGTTCACGGTAAAACACGAAGCCTTGTAAGAAATATCAAAGCAAGAAAAGGCAGGAAGAAGAAGGTGGTTGTTAAAGATGTCATGGGAGCCACCATAGAAGAGCATGCATACCCTGGTCGAAAAAAAATTATTGTCGCTCATAGAGACATAATAGACCTTGTGCTGACAAGATTTCCTGATAAGTACGTACTTGAGTGATTTAAACATTTTGCCTACTTTTTTTATAGTTATTGCAACTCCACATTACTTAATGTTTCCTTTTCAGTGATTCTATTATTTTCGAAAGCAGAAATATTGCAATGTCTCGGGATGGAATCATAGAACTACTGGGTGAAGGATGGGTGACTGATACCCATCTAAATGCATTTGCATACGAACTTAATTTCAGAAGAGCAAAATCACCAAGGAGCATTAAAAATTTTCTATATATCTCTCCTGATCATGCGGTAAATATATGATTTAACTTAACTTGTTTGTCCATTTTTTTCATATAATTTTCATTTACTTTTTGTTTTCATACCTGTTTTAATTTTACAGTACTTCAAAAGAAATTCAATTCCACATAGTGAACGTTTGTTGGAACATATAACCTTAGAGTCTGTTGCCAATGTCGAACATATTTTAATGCCATGCCATCTCAGTAGTCATTGGGTGCTTATGGTGTGTAATTTCATAACAGAGACATGGCATTTCTATGATTCTCTCCTGAACCCAATGCATAGGGCGACAATGCGGGAGCTGGTATTATTCATTCATTGTCTCAAATTTTTGCTTATCTTGCATAATAATTAAAGATTTGTTAAATTATTGTTTATGTAGATAAAGTTTATAAAAGAAGATTGTGAAGATGCCCTGCCGGGGGATATTGATTCATGGAACATAAGCGAGGTAGCAAATTTACCAACACAACAAAATGGATATGATTGCGGAATTTTTGTCATGAGGTACATGGAAACAATTCTAAAGAAATCCGAAATTGATTGGAAGGAGCACAAGGGATGGCAGAAGGACATGCCTAAGTATAGGGCTGAAGTAGTCAGCAGAATGTTGCAAGCTTATTGGAACAATATAATGAAAAGATGTCCTATTTAAAATTTCATATTCATGTAACTTTTAAAGTATTTTCTTTTTTAATCTGTGGACCATTTATTATTTCATCTGCTACAATTTTAACAGTTACAGGAGGATTTTGCACTTTTAACATTAACTGCTGCATTGTTACTGGATGATTATTTTATCTGATTGCCCATCTAATTTGTTTAACAGTTACAGCCGTAAATAAGGCTTGCTGCTGCAATTATAACGGTTACAGCCGTAATTTCATCTGAATCCTGTTGTGTTTGTTTAATAGTTACAACCGTAATTTTAACAGTTACAACCGTAATTTTAGCAGTTACAGCCGTAATTTTAACAGTTACAGCCGTAATTTTAGCAGTTACAGCCGTAATATGAACAGTTACAGCAGTAATTTCTCAGCTTCTGCCACAATAATAATAAATTTAAAGCCATAAAATTACAAACAATAGAATAGTTCTTGCAATACCAAATCACTCTTTAAAAATATCAGGAATGCTTGAGAAATTGAATGACAAATCTAAACGTAAATCATCATTTAGATCACATAATGGAGTAGCCGTTGTCGGTATTGAGGTTGGACTATTTGTATTATCAAACAAATGATCCATGAAATTAAACTCCATCTGTTGGGAGTTAACGACATCGACATTTGGAAGCTTTTCCTTTGATTCATATCTTTTTCCTGCAAATGAAAGAATGATTACCATTAATGATCATGTCTAATGAAAAATAAATTAAAAGATATGTAATAGAGTAGAGTATGTACTAGGTTTCTTTTTTGGTTTCTCTCAATGATCTTTGATACGTGCATTTGAATGACCTTTGGGACGCATTGAAGGTGGATCTTTCACTCCTTTGTTCTTTTGATTTTCATGAATAGAACCTTTTATAAGTGTCTCTTTAGAGTCCACCAACTCTTCTGCTTTCTTCTCAATATTCTTCATGGCTGTTAGAACATATTCTCTTGCAATTGGACAGTCTTCAACTCGGCGAGCAAGATCGTAGCTGAACTTGATCATATGATTTCTAAATACTAAATTGGAATCATAGTCATTTATACTTGCAGTATCAATAAGATACTGATCTTTCTTTGCCTTCAAGGTAAATCTATTTAGAATATATTTTGATGGAATTTCTCTTGCATTTCTAAAATTATAAACTCGTAAGATATGTTTGCATAATATCCCCTTTGTTTCAAAACCTTTGCACGAACAATCAGCATCAAAGGTGATGGAGTCATATTTTACATACCATTGCTTATCATCTTTATCATGTTGTTCAGTGCTGTATACAACATGATTGTCATTGAGTTGTCTTTCCTCTACAAGAGTAACACGAAGCGCACCATCCATGTAGGAATTTTCAAGAATGGAGAACATTTTTCTAGTGTACTTTTTGGAAGCCTGTTTTAGAAGTTGGGTAGTTCTGGGTTTCAAGGTTACGGAACCTTATTTGCATTTGAAGTCTTCGTCATGCTCGTATCGACGCCAAGTTGAAGTCATTTTCTCCATTCCTATGAAACATTCAACAAGCGAACTTGTTGCTTTAGAACATTCATGTAAAACATGGTTTGTGGATTCACTCCTTTGTGTGGACAATATGCCAAGATCTAAAATATCTTTATTGAAAGCTGTCGACCATTTCCTTCGGACAAAGTACAAATTTTGCAACCATCTGTTGCCCTCCAAATTTCCTTTCAAAATCATATCACTCCAACAACTATCAAACTCTTCTGCAGTGTCACATTGGCTCAAACAACGATAAAATAATGACCTTACACTCTTCTCATGGTTGAATGCCGGTACCTTGGATGGTGCCTTCTTTGAAATGTGCCATTGACACAAACGATGTCTAGTGTTTGGAAGAACTCTCTCAATTGCAACGGACATAGCTTGATCTTGATCCGTGAATATTATTGTCGGTTGCTTGCCACCAACAAACCTTAGGAAAGTTTCAAATAACCAACAAAATGATTCAATAGTTTCATTTGCTATGAATGCCGCTCCAACAAATGTATTTTGCCAATGATGATTTATTGCGATAAGGGGGGCACAAGCCAAATTATACTTATTTAGTCTATAAGTTGAATCAAAGATTATGACATCACCAAAGCAATCATAATCTATTTTACTACGCCCATCAATCCAAAAGAAACTAATAAGCCGATTTTGCTCATCTGTTTGGACATCATATGAGAACATATCGTCTTTCAATTGCCGGTTTTGTAACATTTTCAGCAAACTATCAGCATCTCCACTTTCTATTAGTGCCTTCCTCTCTCTTTCAACGTAGTTATATGCATCATGTTTACAAAAACCAACGTTCTCAACACCTCCAATTTCTTTGGCTAAAAAATTAAATGCATCAATTGTCCTAATCCCCGCTCCTGTCATATTTTTAAGCAAGCTTGCCTGAACGTTGGAAATGTTGCGATTTGACCTCAACAAATGGTTGTCATTTTTTGACGCTAGTGGGTGATTATGTTCCTCCACAAATTTTGAAACATACCAATTTTTCCCATTTTCATCTGCAGTGAAGTATATACATGCCAAGCATCCCGTTCTGGTATCCAACTTATGATACTTTCTGCTCACATTTTCTAATCTCTTTTTATTTTTATGTCCGGCTTTTGAGCAACTAAAACTTCTTCCCTTAATAATACTAGTATGTGTCCAATATAATATGTGTTGTTTCCGCACACTAAATCCAACATTATGGGCATAATTGCAATACATTGTGTATGCCTCCGGCTCAGATTGCACAATTGGAAACAAAACATCAATCTGTCAAAATAAGAAAACCAAAGAATATGGATATAATCAAAAGAACATTACGGCTGTAAGGTAACATTACAGCTGTAACTTAACATTAAAGCTGTATTAATAGAAGAATTACAGCTGTAATGACAATTGTCGTAATAGAAAATTCCAATACAGTTCTTCACTTACATTGTCTGCTTGACTGGAAGCTTTTTCAGCATCGGCCAAATTATTTGAAGAGTTCTCACCATCAAGCTGACAATTGAATAGACAATTTGAACATTAAGTCATTTTGAAATGTAAACTGAGCAGTAACTGTAAAGTATGCTGGGCACTATGTAAAATTACAGCCGTAATTTACAAGTAAAATGTAAATTACGGCTGTAACTATAAAATTTGTTGTGCACTATGAAATTGTTACAGCCGTAATTTACCAGTAAAATGTAAATTACGACTGTAACTATAAAGTTTGTTGTGCAATATGAAACTGTTACAGCCATAATTTACCAGTAACTGTAAGATTTTCGCGTGCATAGAGCATGAAACTGCGAAAATTTTGAAGATTTTTAAAAGGAAAGCTTGCAGCAGGTGAATATTTCACTTACATTGTCCATTTCTTTGCTCGAAGCTTTTCCAGGTACTGCCATTTTCAATTTGTGTGGCGATGTAGCAACGTGAAAGAGCACAGAGCACCGGAATGAGGAAGTGCGTCCTCCGACGCCCGATGAAACCCTAGGGGAAGCAGGCGATGCGGAGCGGGGAAGGAGAGGCGGAATACAAATTTTTTCACTTCAATGAACCCTAGAGGAAGCCACGGGACCGGGAAGAAGGGAAAAACTGGCGCGCTAATTTTTTTTTGGCGGAAAACAAAAGTTTTCGTGAGTGGGCCCGCTTCAAAATGGCGCTATTTATTAGCGTGCACAGAGCTGTGCACGCTCGTTGTACCAAAAAATTTTCCCCTCACTCCAGGCTCTCACTAGCTAGGTGGGTCGAATGATCCTCGGATGGGTAAGTTCAACTCCGAGATGTCCTCCTCACTCCAGGCTCTCACTAGCTGGGTGAGTCGAATGATCCTCGGAAGGAAGAGCTTGCCATCGAGATGTCCTCCTCACTCCAGGCTCTCACTAGATGGGTGGGTCGAATGATCCTCGGATGGGTAAGTTCAACGCCGAGATTTCCTCCTCACTCCAGGCTCTCACTAGCTGGGTGAGTCGAATGATCCTCGGAAGGAAGAGCTCAACGCCGAGATGTCCTCCTCACTCCAGGCTCTCACTAGCTGGGTGAGTCGAATGATCCTCGGAAGGAAGAGCTTGCCACCGAGATGTCCTCCTCACTCCAGGCTCTCACTAGCTGGGTGGGTCGAATGATCCTCGGATGGGTAAGTTCAACGCCGAGATATCCTCCTCACTCCAGGCTCTCACTAGCTGGATGGGTCAAACATGCCTCGGGAGCGAGGTTCTGCCCCCCTCGATGGATATTTGGGCTTGGACTTTTCTTTCCGAGGTTGTGCCAACCTCGCAAAGAGCGGGGATTGTGTACAACCCCCATATCCATCGAGTGAGGCCCAGCGTGGAGGGCCGTCGAGACGAGTTAACTAGACCCAAGGGGTTTTTAGACCTTTGGGGTATCGCCCGGCGATACCCCCATAGCTCTCACCCAGCTTGGTTAGGTGTAGGGGGACGGGTGCAGCGGCAAGGCCGGCACCCACCCCGGGTCCATCTTCTGGCAGAGCTCGCCCAGGCGAGACCTCTCCTAGGTCTCGCCCGACGGGATTAAGCCCCCAGGGAGGGGTAAGGTGCGGCCTCCTGCCGCACCCCCCGGCCCGAGAGCCCAGCTCGCGCGGCGAGCTGGGAGGCGTGAGGTGCGGCCTCCTGCCGCACCCCCGGCCCGAGAGCCCAGCTCGCGCGGCGAGCTGGGAGGGGTGAGGTGCGGCCTCCTGCCGCACCCCCCGGCCCGAGAGCCCAGCTCGCGCGGCGAGCTGGGAGGGGTGAGGTGCGGCCTCCTTCCGCACCCCCCGGCCCGAGAGCCCAGCTCGCGCGGCGAGCTGGGAGGGGTGAGGTGCGGCCTCCTGCCGCACCCCCCGGCCCGAGATCCCAGCTCGCGCGGCGAGCCGGGAGGGGTGAGGTGCGGCCTCCTGCCGCACCCCCCGGCCTGAGAGCCCAGCTCGCGCGGCGAGCTGGGAGGCGTGAGGTGCGGCCTCCTGCCGTACCCCCCGGCCCGAGAGCCCAGCTCGCGCGGTGAGCTGGGAGGGGTGAGGTGCGGCCTCCTGCCGCACCCCCCGTCCTGAGAGCCCAGCTCACGCGGCGAGCTGGGAGGGGTGAGGTGCGGCCTCCTGCCGCACCCCCCGGCCCGAGAGCCCAGCTCGCGCGGCGAGCTGGGAGGGGTGAGGTGCGGCCTCCTGCCGCACCCCCTGCCCGAGGGACCAGCTCGCGCGGCGAGCTGGGAGAGGCGGGGTGCGGCCTCCTGCCGCACCCGCCGGCCAAGATCCCAGCTCGCGCAGCGAGCTGGGAGAGGCGGGGGGAGACCTCCTGCCGCACCCGCCGGCCAAGGTCCCAGCTCGCGCAGCGAGCTGGGAAGGGCGGGATGCGGCCTCCTGCCGGCACCCGTCCCGGGCCTCCGGGGGTAGTTTTGTCTTTTGCCCCCAAGGGTGGAATTACCACCTTGCCCCCAGCTTGACGTTTTCTATTGGTCATGGGAATTTGGTCTGAGGGGTCTTTTCGGCATTTCAGCATTGAGACTTGGAAAACCTATAAATAGACCCTAAGGGGCACCAAAGGAGGGGGCTTTTCTGGATTTCCAAATTTCAGATCTTCTCCCCTGAGAGCTCTTGACTTTTTGAGCTCTCCTTTGGTGCCTCTGGTTCAGCATTTTCTAGGGAGGGGAAGATCTCTCAGGTCTTCCGGGTGTGTGGTGGGACCTCCTCGTTGTAGCCTAGGGTCCGTTTCCAAGTCCAAGTGCTCTTGCCTAGAGAGTTAGCTCGAGGGAAGTAGGTGTGAGACCACCCCTTTTTTGGGACCCCGAACTCCACGAAGACCGAGTTGTCGGTTTCAACATATGATGTGTTGTATTTGCTGATAATGTGTCATCATAGATTTATCATAATTTTTGGAGAGTCATATCATAAGATTTACTTACACTTCATGTTCATTTTTATACTTGGCAAATGTTTGGAGAAATTTAAATAAATGCTAATTAATTAGGGAAAAATATGATTCTCTGGATTTAGTCTTATAACATCAGGATAGACCTCCAGTAAATAGTTTGTGTCAGTTGGATGAATATTTGGAGTACCTCTAGTTGTAGGCTTCATATAGTTAGCTTGGTCTGCGTTTAGTAAAACTGTGAAACTTAGGTTTTTAGTGGCCTACTAAGTGGAAATGACATGTAGTTGGTGTACATGGTCAGGATGCAAAGATTGAGGTCACCAAAAAGGAGTTATGTATTAAGAGTGCTTGGTGAGTTAAGGGTAAGGTTGTGTTTGGGATTGACGAAGGATCGTCTTTTCCCTAGCGTGTCATAAAGCACTTAGGTTTAACTCAAGTGAAATGATAAGAGGGGTGTTCTTATGGGTAGATACCAACAACACTAAGTGTCTTGAGAAAGGGAGCCTTGGGCCCATCCCATTTTAGCTCCTAGTACCGTAGTGAGCCCCTCACAGGGTAACCCTCGGGAAGTCCAAGATTAACCATAAGTCGTAGGAGTAAGATGATGCTCAAGATTAACTAATAATATACTCACCCACACCCCGTGGTTACGGGAGGTTAGTTGGTTTAGTTTTACAAGCGGTAGGCTCGGTGGTTGTATGAGCGGATTGATTAGTCCGGTGAGCTTGAGACTCAGTAGTGTTTATTGGTACGGACGGGTTGGTCCGATGAGCCGGTGGCTCGGAAGGTTAGTGATGAAGGGCAGGTTAGCCCGGGGAGCTTATGGCTTGGAGGTAGATAGTAGAACATGTTGCATGTGCACGAAGGTGGTGGGTCTCCGGTATTGGACGGTCGTTCACACCGACGTCAGTACGTTGACTCGGCAAGTGTGGAATTTGCACTTAGCCATAAAAGTCTGGTGGTCCAGCCAGTAAGAGTACGCAGATGCTCCGCAGGTTTTGCGTTGAGGTGTACGATAGGTCTAGGTTAGGTAGTGTGAATACCAACCTAGAGGTGGGCAAGGCCCGACCCACCGCTTCCGTTTGCCACTACGGGAGTATCCTGGGAGTTTTGCTAGCTCCAAAAAGGGGGAACTAAAGGTCTCTGCGCATAGAGTCGAAGTGTGTGAGTTACACTTGTATGAACATAGCATAAACAACATACCTTGCATGTCATAGCATAATCATTGCATTTCAACCCCTACCCCTATCGTATAAATTGGTATGAGACTTTTTATACGATAGGCTCTGCTAAACGACCCCTTGGTCTATAGGTTTGTATTTGCATTCCTATAAATCAATGGTTACTTTTCTAGTTTATATGACTTTACTTACTGCACTTTACTTATTCTTTATCTGCTCTTAATATGCTCTTTACTGCTTAGATTGTGTATATATATTTACTTGTGTAGCGGTAGTTCTTTTCCTGTAGATTATACCATGTCATCTGCTCTTTGTTATACCCCTTGTTGACCTCCGCTTCATCCCTCCCGCACGGTGCCTATGAGCCATTGGGGGTGGGGTGGGGAACATAAGGCTTAGTCTTTTTGACTAATGGTCTGTGGACCATATCATTTTAGGGGATCGAGGAGATGCAGCAACACCAGAGGCCGATGCAGACGGAGGCAGACCAGTGCAGTTCAGGAGCACGGGATTCAGGATCAGTGAATGATTAGGAGTTAGCTTCCGCGAGTGATCTTGTAGTGAGGATATGATGTACAGGACATGAGCCCTTTATTATTGTAACCCTTGTTATCTTTTTATTCAGTTTTTCATGTGGACATTTATATATTTTTCATGTTGATTCTGTAGACTTGTCTTCTTTAATGCACTTTTCTTTGTGATCGATTTGGCCGGCAGGATCGGTGTTTTGTGGTGGTGACCTTCCCGAGTGAAGGTGTCACCGCAAAGCGGCGGTTCTGGGCCTAAGACCCGGTGTTTGGAAAGAAAAAAATGGGGTCTTACAAGTGGTATCAAAGCACTTTTTGTAACGATCCAGGCCCGCCAACATGGGACCCAGCTAGACCGTCGGCACCCTCCCGGCCCAGGCCCGCCAACACGGGATCCAGCTGGCACCGGAAGGGTTCAGCCTAACCAGATGGTCTGCAGACCATGCACCCCAACCCCTCTCTATCCCACCACAGGGCACAGCGGGTTGTTGGAGACCGTAGTCTCCCTTTGATGAGAAGTGATCTAGTTAAGCGCCCCAACGGGGACTTCCCAGGAGGTCACCCATCCTGAAATTGCTCTCATACGAGCACGCTTTGTAACATCCCAATTTTTAAAAGGGGTCCAACTGGTTCAGTTGAACCCTTGGAAGAGCTTAGGTCGGGTCACAGGACAACCGCGGCCCGACCTTCGCCACATAAATGGTGGTCATTTAGAGAAATGACTGTTTTGAGTATAGTAGTGCGTCACGACTACACTATTTTAGTACGGTGAGCATACGTGCTCTGAATCGACTCCCGTCAGTTGCATTAGACTCGTATGTCCGATACGAGTGCAACGGAACTCATTTCGTTCCAATCCAAGGTCGTTTGGAGAAAATGACTATTTTGAGTAATATCGAGCGCCGCAACAACGCCATTTTCAAATGTTAAGCGAACGAACTCCGAATTGAATTCTGTCTGTTGCGTTGGACTCATATGGTCGATACGAGTGCATCATAACTCGTTTCGTTCCAATCCGAGGTCGTTTGGAGAAAACGACTATTTTGAGTAATATCGAGCGCCGCAACAACGCCATTTTCAAATGTTAAGCAAACGAGCTCCGAGTTGGATTCTGTCAGTTGTGTTAGACTCGTATGGTCGATATGAGTGCAACAAAATTCGTTTCGCTCAATTCCGATGTCGTTTGGTCAAATAAATAAAAATAAATGTTCGTAAAATTATAAGAATTTGGAGATACGTAAACGCTTGACTTCAACCCCGTCACATCGATGTGACCCGACACTCGACGACGTGAACCTACATTGACCTTAGCATGCATGGGTGACCCATTATGGGGTTGACCTTAGTCAAACCCCTTCTCTTAAAATGGTTTTAATTAATAAGTGTGGCCATACCACATGAGTTTAACCCCTCCAAGCCTAGCCTAACCAAGCCCAAACTAAACCAAACCAAAACCATAATCCACATGCTTCATTTTGATTGGACACCAACAAGGATTGCCTCAAGCTAACCTCTCTCTCTTTCTCTCTCTCTCTTTCTCTCTCTCCCTCTTTTATCATAAACCAAGAAGGAGAAAGACCACAATCCATGTGATAATGTCTCATTGGCCAGCAGATGTAATATACCCCCAATCCCATGATGCCATCTGTGCCAACCATAGTATGGTTTAAATCAAACCATAATCAATGGGAGAGTCGAGGAAGAGGAGAGGGAGGTGGAGGGGTCTTGGTCTCCCTTATAAATGCCTCCCCCTAGCTTCAGAAAAGAGAGACAGGGAACACTCCTCTCCCCAGCCCCAATCGAGCACAACCACCCCCTTGCCGGAGCACCACCTCACCGGGAAACCCAAATCCGAGCTCCACCACCCTCCCATGGCGGCTTCGCCGGAGGACTCTCGGAGGGCCCCAAACATGATGGGACCATCTCCTCTCCTCCCTCCCTCGCTTCTGGACGCCTCACATGTGAACTCCGGCAGCCGGAGCGCCGTCGCCGCCTCCCCCCTCTCCTCCGTCCGAAACGAGAAGATGAACAGTTCCGGCGGTGGTCAGCGGCGGCAGGCCACCGGACCACCACCGGAGGGAGCGCCCGCCCCCTAGGAGTCGGCTGGGGGCGGAGCCATGACCGGTCGGCGGAGGAGGAGACCCGCAAGGGGCAGCTGTGCTGGTTCTGTCTAAAATATTTTATAAAATTTTATATTTTGTTATATATTATCATATATGAATTTTCTGGGCCCTATATGAACCTCAAATGCAAAAACTTTGAACATAAAAGTTGCTTATTTTGACAAGAGGGACCTACTGTAAAAATTTCATAATTTTTGGAGGAGGCTAAGTATTTTTAGAAATTAAAATACTATGATATTTTGGGTTTTTGAATTATCAGAGGGTCATAACAGTGATTGAAAATTTTGAGAAAATTTGGGAAGCTTCCTACTACCAAAATACATCTGCTGTAATTATTTTGGAATTTTTGAGATAGGTTTACTATTTTTAGATGTTTAAAATCTATGTTATAAATTAATAATGAATCACGCTCTCCTCCAGGACGTCTCCAAAATTATGGGAAGCTTGGGCGGCTGGATCGCACCCTCTAAAAAAGTTTGGGTATTTTTAAAAGTAAAAATATCGACGCGCAGTTAAGGTCGCAATCGCGAGGCGACGCCGCCAATTCAATAACGTCCGGATATTTAAAAATATGAGCATAAGGCATACGGAAATAAAGAGTTCCACGAAATATAAGTAATCTCATAAAAATCTAAGTAAACTCCTATGAACGGAGAAAAGACTCCTATGAACGGAGAAAAGACCCCTATGAACGGGGATTGAACGAAACTTCCTCCTAAGAACGGAGTTGACTTTGAAGCCTCCTGTCATGGAGTGATTGGACTACTAACCCTTTCATTTATTATGCTCTCCAGTCTCGCATTGGTCCTGCTTTTACTTTCTGCATTTATTCTTTAAATCCAGTCTCGCACTGGTCCCCCTGCATTTACTTTCTGCATTTTTTAAATCCAGCCTCGTACTGGTCCCCTTACTTATATTTCTGTTCGTTTATTTCCAGTAATCCAGTCTCGCACTGGTCCTTTATTTACTGCTTTCTGTACTTTCAATTCTCCAGTCTCGTACTGATCCTGTTATTTCGGCCCCTGCTTCCAGCCTTTATTACTGCTTATGTTGCACCTTAATTATAAATAGTTCTGAACTAGCCGCCGCTTGTAGAGCAGAGCGGACAGATCGAGGTTTTGGCTTTTCCTTCTTTATTGCCTTTAATTTAGAGATTGGCGTGAAGATGGGACATTCCTTCAGCGTCAATCCTAAATAGTACCGAACTGGCCGCCGCTTGTAGAGCAGAGCGGACAGATCGATGTTTTGGCTCTTTCTTCTTTATTGCCAATAATTTCGAGTTGACGTGAAGACGGGACATTCCTTCAGCGTCAACCCTAAATTGTGCCGAACTGCCAGTCGCTTGTAGAGCAGAGCGGGCAGATCGATGTTTTGGCTCTTTCTTCTTTATTGCCCATAATTTAGAGTTGACGTGAAGACGGGACATTCCTTCAGCGTCAATCCTAAATAGTGTCGAACTGGCCGCCGCTTGTAAAGCAGAGCGGACAGATCGAGGTTTTGGCTTTTTCTTCTTTATTGCCTTTAATTTAGAGATTGACGTGAAGATGAGACATTCCTTCAGCGTCAATCCTAAATAGTGTCGAACTGGTCGCCGCTTATGGAGCAGAGCGGACAGATCGATGTTTTGGCTTTCTCTTCTTTATTTCCTATAATTTAGAGTTGACGTGAAGATGGGACATTCTTTCAGCGTCAATCCTAAATAGTACCGAACTGGCTGCCGCTCTCGCAGCAGTGCAGACGAATTGATGTTTTTGGGTTTTATTTTGATTGACATTAATTTAGATTTGACGGGAACACCTTGTGCCTTCGAGAAATAATTCCTACGGGAATGAAACGTTGCCTTCGAGAAATAATTCCTACGGGAATGAAATGTTGTCTTCGAGAAATAATTCATACGGGAATGAAATGTTGCCTTCGAGAAATAATTCCTACGGGAATGAAATGTCCCTTCGGAAAATGTGCCTTCAGAGAATATAGGATGGCCGATGAGTTTTACTCTAAGGCAACCCGCACGACGGATGGTCTGGGAGGGCAACCCGTGCGAAACTAATAAAACTACGTGGGTATGAGACTGTATGCAGGACGATACGGAGTACGTAGGCGGTGGTCGTGGGAAGACTGCCTCAGCCCAATAAGAGTCCAGATACCCCCTCCCTTATAATTGTTATATTATGTTGTGTGGATTCTGATCGTGGTTCTAATAACTTGTCTTTAGCACAGGTGACAGGTGCGGATGAGAGACAGCAGCCATGTGTGGATGAAGCCACGGAGCAGGCTACGTCAGGTACAAGTTGTTAAGCCGCATCCCTTTTGTTGTGTCCCACCTCACAGCATCTATATATTGGCAATGAATTTAATGCGGCGGAGGTATGGAAATTATTCGTACAGGTCTTGAGTTTAAGGTTTCTGTGATAGTTAATCTTCCGCTTTAAATTATATCTTCCGCTAAGTGATATAAAGTGCACTCTTTAAATGAAGTCTTCCGCTAGAATGTCGCTTCCTTACTCTGTTGGTATGTAGTGAAATTCGCTTAACACCACCCTAATGCATGACCTTGGAGTGTTCAAGGAAGGGGGATGAAGAAGCTAGTACCTTCACCCTTCGTGATCGCTCTGGCGTCGTGCAAAAAGGGTGGTGTGCGATAAGATCCCCCGGTCGGACCGTCGATTTTGGAGGGGGGGTCTTACAAATGGATCAGAGCGCAACCGATATTGTCGACCAATAGGGTGGTGTGCCTCCTTGCCATATTTGTCTTAGTGGGAACGAGAGTCAACGCCGTCATTAAGACCTAACGCTTGGCGTTAGACAACATTCCTCTTTTCAGCTTGTGGGCAGGTTCAGACCAATAATGCAGCAACTTTGTGTCATATTTGTTCAAACCTGCATGCTAAAAACACAATGTCACACAAGATCAAATACAAGTAGGATTTGTTATTCTCAAATCAAAGGGATGCGGAAAACTATGTTCCAGCAACACCCTCTTGCTCGTTGTCTCCTTGGCCCCTCATGTCGTCCTCGACAGTGAGGTTGAGATACGAGATCTGAGCTTTTGAAATTGAAATATTATAAGAAAAATTATAAGCGAGCAGAGGGAGGGGAGGGACTCACACCTGATTGGATGTCTCGAAACACAGGTGGAACCCGGGTTACTATTGTAGTCCTAATGGAGTCGCCACCTGATATGGTGAAAATGTATATACATAAGTGCACGTGTCAGATCAAGTAATATAAAGTAAGTAAAGATTGTTCCATCAGAGAAGTGACTATTCCAACGCTCACAAGTACTAGCTTAACCTTTTCTTTAAATTCTAGTGGATTAATTAGAGTGATTTTTTGATAATGGTTAAAAAGTAAAATAAAATAAAACTAAACAACATTTTTCTAAGAATACTTTAATCGATTTGGAGAAATTGTCTTGTATATTTATTTCCTATGCCTATTGTAATGAGTTTTAGATTGATTCTTTATGAAATGCTTGATTGACTATCCTGCAATGATTTGAAAGTAGAAATTATTATCTCTCAATCTCTGAAATCCGTTTATTCTTAATTCCCCTAGTTATCTCTAACTTTTGCAAAACAAAGAATAACATGAAGTGCACAAATCAATGTTGCTAACAAGAAAATGAAATCTATTTCTCTCTTCTACGTTATATTAAAACTTATAATACACTTACACCACTCCTCTCTCAAATCTTGCAGTGTAGTATAAAAATGAAATATTGGTTGAAAACTTACACAAGTTCTCTCTCGAATCTCGTCGCGCAGAAGAAAATATTCATCCTTAAATTACGTAACTCCTCTCTCGAATCTTGCCACACAATTTAGAAGACAAAAACTTAATCCGAAATTTTCAATGACAAAATCATAAGTTAGATAAAGATAGTGTCTCAAACAATCATAACGGAAATTAAAACCACAACATCACAACAAGACAAAGTACTCTCAACATACAAGACATAGATATTTAGTTCATGATGAAAGAAACAACTCACATAATTTGAAAGATCTTACTAGACATGATGAGAGAAGATTAGAAATATTGTAAGAATTTCCTCTCCGAATAGTGCAGAAAACTAACTTCTTCCTCTTGACAGTGTGTCCTAATTCTTTCTCCAAAACCTCCTCTTTTCCTCTCTATTTTCAATTTCTAGTTCTTCACGGTCGCCCTCCTTTTATTTCAAAAGACCACCATCTGAATAGACTCCCCTTTTCATTTCAGCAACTGGTGCCACTTTAAATCAGAGTTTAAATTTTAACTTTAGAATCCCGACTTGTTGCAACAACCTGAAAAGTTGCTACAACAACTTTCTCAGGCAATAAAATTGGTTTAGCTTCACTTCTTCTAATCGAATTCTTCAACATTTCTACATTAAAAAACATAAGAAAATGACAATAATACCCAACTTAAACCAAATATGAACTGAATCATATTTTTACTTATTTAAATATATATTTATCAATTACAATTGACAAAAGGTGTAACTAAAGAGTATAAATAACTTCTTTTTATGAAGTTATCACACCCGCAAACTTAGAATTTTGCTAGTCCTAAGCAAAGATAATTCATATTAATAAATTGAATGAAGATATAACATCAAGATACAAATTTGAATGACCATTTTTTCTTAAAAATAATTTATTAAAGCTTACTCAAGAGATTCACATCAATCAACTGATCAACTTGTCAATCATGAAGAGTTCAAACATTCATAAATCAATTAGTTTGATAAAAGATAATGCTCTAGTGTTGTGTGTGTTATTCCTTAAAATTACTTATTCCCATGCAACTTTTCTAATTAAACCTCAACATCAATAGGAAATGATAAAAATAAGCTAAAGTCTTTGATTTAGCCTCCCAAAGAATTTGGTGGGTCAATTGATAGAAAATCATAAGGACTTGCATTAGGATTGGATTTGGCTTGGTTAGGAATTCATGGTTAGGTTTTGATAAAAGAACGGTGTTCCCCTAGTTAATAATCTTAATAACTCTCCATATTATAAGGTTTAACTTTTTATTTTATGATTATAGTTGGGATATTCAAGCATATATAACACATACTTAGGCCACATATCACTATGACATATATATTTTTTTTCCTTTTTTTATACTTCATAGTTGATATCATTCTAAGCATATGTACACATACTTGGCTCACAAAGAGAAAAAAATTAATAGCTATATATATATATATTAGAAAAAATTAAACACTCATAAATAGCTAGTTTACTAAGATACAACTTGTAAGAATATATTGAATTTATGCATGGAATAATGTTCCTTAAAATGAAAAGGTTCAAGCTCGAAAGTTCTAGTGGATGATCAAAACAAATGTAGACATTGTGGTGTGAAGTGGTCCAAAGATGACCTTAATCATTTTTACCAATTAACTACTTAATCTCAACGTCTTGGCTTACATCATTGACTCAGTTCTTGCTCACTCTTCCACCATTATTTTTAGGAGTCAATAAAAATATATTGTGAGGAACAAACTCTTTTAAGGAATGTTGTGCATGAAAGAAACACTTAAGAGAGCATTAACATATCATACTAACTTCAATTTTATAATCTGAACTCTTAGGATTGTCTAGCCTACCAATCAATTCTGATTGAATAACTATAATAGCATATTTAGTAATTAAAATCAAAATAAGAATCTTCAAATTAACAATTAATTAAATTATTCTTCACCTAATTGGTAGAGGTTATACCACCCCCACACTCATGTCTTTGCTAGTCCCTAGCAAAGATATAACTTAACAATATAACACATTTGAACAAGGAATGGGTTGGTAATGCAAAAGAAAATAACATAAGTAAATACTCCCCTGAAATTGACAATATGAATTGTCTTCCCATCTCCTCTTTACACCCTTTCATTAGAGAAGTCACTAATATGCTTTAGTGATTTTCACGATCTTTCTCCCATCGCATAACCTACATTTTACTAGTTCAAAAATAATAGGGCCACCTCATGCCATAAAAACATCATATTAGCACATAATACCCACATAATACTAACTGAAGGGTGCACATGATACAGATAATATTAGCATTTTTAACATAACATATAATAGAAGCGATGTCACTAAATGTCATAAAACATCATGCCAACACATAATTCTAACATGGTAATAACTGAATGATGCCACAAACATAATAACGTCATAACAAAATAATATCATAGAATAAATCCAGACAAATAAGTTTTTCAGAACAAAAATAAAGATAAAGTAAACGCTGATGAAATAAAACAAACTGATCAGAAAAAGAAATGGAAGCTGATCCAAACACTTTCTTTACTCCTCGTCACTCTCCTCCTACTATTCAGTAGCGGCAACTTGCACTGGATCGACTCTTGTGCCGTCGGAAGTCAATAAGTAGCCTTGATCATCAAACTGGGTCTGCAAGCTATATAAGGGCTCTTCCACTGGGATTTTGGCTTTCTGCATCAGCTGTACTTGATATTTTATAAATATGCTCCAGTCGAGAGTCGAAATATATGTGCTGGCATCTTTGATAAGATTTCATATACTCGATATTTTCCATTATCGAGTCAAAATCGACACCATCGACAGTGGCATACTAATGAACTCAGGATCGGTTGACAGCTGCTGCGTCTTTTCCTTCTCTTGCTTAGAAGGGATTTCTGCAGCTACCTTAATATTAGTAGAAATCACGATTTCGGTGATATGGTGCCCCACTTTAGTCACCATGCCGCCTTCAACCAAAAACACCCCTGCGGATTGACACAACTCTGTGATCAGCGTAGGAAACCATAGTTGTCTAACTTTTTCTTCCTTGGCCTTCACTATATATGCCTCGATATAATTTTTCCATTATTAATCTTGGCTCCTGTAATGATGCAGTAAATAAACGAGAGCTTCTCCAACGACATATGATTCGTATGCCTAGTAGGCATGATATTTGAACTGACGAATAAAAACCAAACTTTTGCCCTCGTGTTAGACAACTAGCCTTCAACACAAATTTTGAGGGATTCGACCACTCAACTCTAGGTGCGGTACAAACCAGGGCTTCCATCTCACTTGGAGTGACATTCCCTTGCACTGAAGAATACTCATCAGGGTCGTGGTTTTCCAAATCAAAATAATCGTTAATGCCTTCAGCAGAAAAACTAACCTTCTTCCCTCTTACGAACACCCTGTCTCCCTCCGCCATCATAGCACAAATAAAAAAAGCACAAATAATGTTGCAACAACGTTGTGGCAACAACTAACTTAACACTAAAAATTCAATCATCATGCAATTTTTAAAATTTTAAATACTAAATTAAATGTTGGGCTGCCTCCCAATAAGCGCCTAATTTATGGTCTCGACAGAACTTTCTCCATTTAAAGTTTATGACCATCTTTTCACGATGATCATCATCTTATAATATTCTTTCAGCATTTATCCATTTACTTTGAACTCGAGCCCATCATTCTCATTACAAATCATAACTACTCTGTACGGATGTACCTCCTTCATTCGAAAAAGCCCAAAGAGAATGGTTTATAAGGAGTACGTGAACAAAAACATATTCTTATCCAATTAGAATGTCAGAAACATTTCAGCATTATGGATGACAGTAACATCATTCAGAAGAAATATTATTGTGCATTCTGGCATGACAAAGAATACAATAGCTCGGTTTCAACGATAGAGCACAAAGCACTCATATGTACAATTAATGGTGTGCCTATCACAGATGTTCCACTAGACTTGCCTACAGCTTACTGTCGGAATCTCACAGTCCTTCCACTCCAATATATTGAAGAGATCCAACATTTCCACTTCCAATTACATATGGAGATTATAACTACCCATTTGCGGAGCGTTCAAGAGTAGAGAACTTCATTATCACTCTACATACAAAGAAATCCTGGTCGTGAAAAGGAGAATCGATAAGTTACAATTTCACCTTATTGAACAGCACTTCCTAATAGAAATGGACATGTCAACATTTCCTAAGATGCTACAATTCAAACAGAAGATGCTGCCCTAGGCCCAACTCCTGTGATGGGCTAATTGGTTCTCTCAGTGGAAATTTGAAGCCTGGCACATCAAGGGAAAAACCAATTTCCTCCCAGTAGTCAGAACTTAGGGAACGATATCTCTGATATTCCCAATCATCTACTATTTTCAGACAAAAGATCTTCCAACGCCTATTAACGACAAATTACTTTATTTGGTCCTCCAAAGAAGATCTCTGCCCTCTCTGCTTGCTTTCCAACGAATTTATATCTGATGATACAACTCGAATGAAGGTCCTTTTCCAGCTTTCTGTTACATCCAGGTTTTACTTTTCTAACCATACTTGAATGTAGGGAACAATTTTATTATGATTTTCCTAAAGCAGCCTACAGGATCCTATGGTACTTCGTGGAAGTCTGCCCATTTGGAATTATCTTTGACAAAGGATGACTACTTCAGGACATTGCCCTGATCGACATGAAGCCATGTAAGAAGAAGCTCAAACAACTCCTTAAATGGCTAAACCAATTTGGCGACATCAGTTTTTGGCGCAAAAAATTATGGCCCAAAGAGAATAGTCTAAATGGAGTACGTGAACAAAAGCATATTCTTATCCATTAAGAATGCCAGAAACATTTCATCATTATGGACGACAGTATCATCATTTAGAAGCAATATTATTGTGCATTCTGGCATGACAAAGAATACAACAGCCCAGTTTCAACGATAGAGAACAAAGCACTCATCTGTACAATTAATGATGTGCCTATCACAGATGTTCCACTGGACTTGCCTACAGCTTACTGGCAGAATCCCACAGTCCTTCCACTCCAATATATTGAAGAGATCCAACATTGCCACTTCCAATTACATCTGGAGACTCTAACTACCCATTTGCATGATCGGGATCAATCAGAGTACATGCTCCAAAGAAGAGCTCGTCCAAAATTGGCAGTAGTGACGAAGATGACGTGGAGTCATCATCTTTTTTTACCACAGGAAAGGATGAAAGAATATTTGTTACTTCTCGTGCAAGAAAAGAATATATGTAATAATTATGTGGTGTGTTTGTCTTGTGTGATGGTAAAGTAGAAGGAATCTTATCACTTAAGATAAGATAAAATAATATTTTGAGTGTCGTAGAAGTCAAGTAAGGAATCTTATCTTTTATGAGACTTAAAATATTATTTTATCTTAAGTGATAGGATTTCTTCTACTTTACATATTACACTTTAAGACAAACATACCACATAATTATTATATATATTCTTTTTTTGCATAAGAAGTAACAAATATTATTTAATCTTTTGTATACAATCATTTGAGTCTTATGAGCTTGGGTTAAAAATGTAAATAGAATGTATACAACCTTTTGAACCTTATGAGTTGGGGTTAAAATGTAATATAGCCTTTTAAGCCTTATGAGTTGGGGCTAAAATATAAACAAAATGTATGCAATCTGAAAGATTTAGGTTGTCTATAATACACCTAGAGAGGAGTGATTAGGTATTTTCAATGTTAATTGCTACTTTAAAATTCTAGCTAGCACAACACAAAAACAACACAGAAAACACATTGGATTTATAGTGGTTTCCTTCAAGATAATGTGTCAAGAGGTAGTTCATTGTCCCTCCCACCTATCTAGCAATGAGCTAGACTGGGCAACTTCTCCAACTCAGACCTCTTCTCAATAAGCAGATCTTACAACTCAGACTCACAAAGAACCCTACAAAACTCAGACTTTATAAGTTTTACAATAACTCAGATCTTCATCAAGATCCTACCAAACTCAGGCTCACCCATAACCCTACCAGTCTCAGATCTGTTACAAGATCATACTAGCTCAGACTCACATAGAACCTTATAAGATGAAAAGATAGTTTTGTTGTTGCAGAAGAGAAGGCTTCAAGATAGAACTTTTCACTGAATAGACTTCTTCTTCTTGCAAGGTAAGCCCGGATATCTTTTGAATCACTGAACCTTTCTATAAAATCTTCTTCTTAGTTATCAGATGCACTTCTTGTATAGGAAGAAAATTCTTTCTTGTCTTCTCAGCAAAGTGATGAAGATTTCCTGCTTGAGCACTTTTTCTCTTTTTTATTCTTGATCAATGAAGGTGTGTGAGAGAGTTAAGTCATTTTCTGAATTTGAAAGTCTCTCTATTTATATTCCTCTAAAATTTTGCATAAAAGCCCTTATTGAATTATTCCATAATTAATTTGCCAGTCAGGAATGTTGACGGAAATGACAGAATATATTATCATAAATGCTTTGTTGTTCTTAGAACTTGCATAATATGGAAGTGAATAATATTCTTCATTAATGGTGTGTAACAGCTATATTTTGTGGAAAATATATCATTTAATAATCCTTAATTAGCGCACAAGATATGCGGCGTGCACTTTCCCTGTATTTCAATTTCTGAGAAAATCTGCGCATTAAATGCAGATTAGCATCTGTCACAACGATAAATTTTCTTCAAGCCGACATCGTCTCGACGATATGTAAACTTCACGACGATATCGTCGACATACTTCTTTCTTCAAGACTTGTTATTTCAACGATACTGCTTCTTCTAGACGATATCGTCGAGATATTTTCTTCTACACGATATGTCTTCAATCTTCAAAACGATATGTCTTATTTAAGACGATATCGTCGAGACATCTGAACTTAGCTTTCTCAACAATAAAGCTTCTTCAAAACGATATTGTTGAAACTATCTTAACGATATTCTTCTGTCTCCACGATAATGAAGTAAAGCTTCAAGACGATATTTGACTTTGTGAAATTTTCACTTAAGATTCCTGAAGAACTTCTGTAAGGTAGTCTTTCCAACAACAACCTTCCTTTCTCAACGATAAACTTAGCTCCTTTCAGCGACAAGTCTAAACTCTTCTACACAAAGGGTTTAATATTAATTCAGAGATATGTGTATTATTTCAACGACATGTGTATCATCTCAATGATATGTCCAGTCCTTCTCAACGATTTTGGACTTAGAGAGATTTGAGAATTATTGTACAGACAGTTTATTCTCTGCAGTCATAAATAAAATATATCATCAAATACATTGTGCTTTTATCATTGACCTGAGCGCTTCTTCAAATCAGGAACATTGATGTACACTATTCCCAACACAATCTTTCGAGTTGTATGGGCTAGAGTTTTGACTTGTGGATACACGTGTGCAACCTTTTGAGCCGTAGCGGCAAAGGTTGGCTTATGAAGATGAGTTATTATGAAATGTATGTGAATGAAAGGAAATGATGATTGATGAATAAATGTGATGGGTTGTGGCGGCTCTACCGGATTCACATTGATGGAGAGCTTGAAAACCAACTCTGATAGCTAGGTATTTAGGTCTAGATTAGTGGAAGCTCTAGCTTGGGATCGTGTTTCCTATATGTTAGCTACTATGAAACCTAGACTAGAACCTAGGCCCTTAATTAGTTGTGAGACTATATATGCATGGCCCTGACTGATGGAGAGAGTGTAGTGCAGGCTATGAGTCGTACATTGAGGCCTAAGATTGCTCATTTGAGGGCAGCATAGAAGTGGAGATACACCACTCCATTGCCACCATTTGGCCATGATGTGTGGATCTAGTGAGATTAGCTACCCACGAAAAGCAGTGATATATTGTTCTTGTCGACATGAACTTATGGTGAGTGAATGATGAATATGATGTAATGTCGAGTATTAATATGATACGTATATGTGAATATGAATGTTGATGTCGAATAAATGTTTCTTTTCTCTTAGTGCATTACATCCCTTATATAATTGTGAGGCGAGTGTTATATGTAAGTTGGATATGACACTGATAGGATAGTACTTGTAGAATAATTCAATTATTATTATTATTGACTAAACCTGTTTTACTTCCTACACTTTTGTTACTTACTTTTGTTCATACAGCTTGTACCCCTCTAACTTTCGAAATTACAAAAACCTCCTCTCAATGTTTACATTTCATAACATTCATGCACAAAAGTACCTCTTTGGAGTAAATCTTCAAGAGGGTCTTTTTGTGCATGGATGTTATGAAATGTACACATTAAGGGAAGGTAATTGTAATTTTGAAAGTTAGAGGGTTGCGAGCTGTAATTACGCAAACTTTGAGGGAAGGTCCTGATAAATAGCTATATATATACATATAGTGATGTCTTGACACTTACTACAGGAGTACTGGCTCATCCCACCTTTGAGCATATATGGCTTGGGGGAGGGAGTAGAGTCACTTAGTCAATATATGACTAACATGTCGGTGGACCCCTTTTAGGTGTAGCGGGTGGAGCATGACGAAGACTTTCGGACCAGGACCCAAGAAAGAGTTGAAGTGTAGAGTAGATGCTTGGTTAGCTTTTCTTATTTATACCCGGTTGACATGTGTTCTTCGTCGTCGGGTCAAACGTACTTTCACATATTTTGTACTTAGACTAATGTGCCTTTCTGCCCGAGCTCTATGTTATACATGCTATTTTTCTGTTATATACTAAATGTTTTGTGATGTTACTCCATAGATGAATATACTTTTGCTACATAGTTTTACTTTACTTCTGCTTACTTTGTTTAATATATGAGCTAATTGTGATGTGATGTTTATTCGTTGAACACCATCGTAGATTCGTAATGTTGGGAGTGGACAGTGGGGGTGAGGTGAGACATTCATGCCTCTGCTCCTACGCTAGTCACTCTACCGGTGTGGGTTGATGGTGGTGTGCGATAAGGTCCCCTTGTCGGTGAGTGGTTCCCGATGGAGGATTTTACATGCCATTTGTGGTTGTAAATCACAATTGATAAAATGTAGTTGTACCTATATCATTTATATCTCAAAAAATCACAGAGCCATTTACGTAGTTATTTAAAACTTTCTTAAATTTTGTATCCATAAATCACCGATTGACTATCTTTACAGACCAAGATCAAGTAATGACAGTCGCTATTTAGACAATGCTAACCAAATGTAATCATCATCTATGTCAATGACACATCGCCAAGAAAGACCCCGCAAAAGTTCTTGCGTTCAATGATGATGCTAGTACATTCCTTGTTTCACATATTTAAGCAATGTGATTCTTCCAAGGAATTCTGAAGTGGTTTGGAGTCAAATGATGGCTCAAGAAAATTTATTTGAGAATAAATAAAAAATAAATGGGTGTACAAAATTCAACAAGTGTAAATGATCGCAAGATTTTATCTATCCCAAGAAGTGGATTTACGAACAATGTTTATCATTCCATTCCAAAAGTTGTGAGTACACTAGTTGTTTCATGCAAATGGACAAAATGATTTTGAAGAGTTATGAGAAAGCACAATAAGATTTCAAGTGCAAACAATCAAGTATATTGACTAGTGCCAAGAATTGTCCAATTTTGAAGTATTGAAGTTATACACGAGTTATGTATGAAAATTTTTACGAGGACTACAAGCACAATGCATTTGATTTGTATGTTGTTGAAGAGCATGTTATCTTTGATCATAGTTAACATGTTCATTTTGTGATGGAGTAATTGTGGAGAGAACAAACATTGATATGTAGAACTATAAAAAAATAATATGGATGTTTGTGGTTCTTACCACAAGTTTGAGATGAATCGATATTATGTCGTCATGCATTAAAAGTCTACATTCATAAAATATTACATTTATTCCTCAAAAGTACATTCTTAAGAGGTGAATTTTATCTGCAAAGAATGATCTATATCTATAGCAAGGGAGTTGAAGTGGCAGAAAGTATTCATGTACAAATGTTTTCAAAAATAATATCAATTGGTATGTCTATGATCTTGCACAATGCGTTAAGAAATGTGATGAAACAAGGAATTATATAATTGGGGCCTTTAAGTGAATTTTGCTATGCAGACACCAATTTAGAAGCAAATTGCAAATCCAACCAAGGCAGCAACATTTCTAAATATATCATAATTACTAAGTATATCATATGTACATACAAACAATTTTTCTCAAGTACTTAAAGCTTTCAGGCCTAAACAATGTCAATTTCCGCTCTAATGCTATCATACATCATCACACCCGGTGTTTTTAAATGTTTCATATGCAATTTCAGCCCTAAACAACGAGATATTCGTCGCCCACACTTACCTTTCAAGCCATTCTGCAGGCTCTGCCTCTTGCATAACATTTTTCATATACTTCATAACATGCCACAATCTGCTAAATTGACTTATGTAGGGATGCCCTTCGCAACACTAATAGTCCAAGTACAGAAGTTAACTTGGCATTTGGCACGGCTCTCATCTCTTGGAGGACTAGAATCTGCACATACAAATAAAATAAGTTAGCATTGTTTAAAGATATTTTTAAGTGATCATTTATATTTGATAACTTACAGGCTCTTTCACAATTTACCATCTCCGGGAATTTGAGAGAGAATTATATAACTCCTACTTACTCTCGTCGTAATTTTCACATCAGCATTGCTTCCCCAGACCCTCACTGCGCAGTGTGCACCGGGCTTCCCTTTTTATTATTAATGCTCTTCACCCTACTATGTAGCAATAAGAAAGAAAAGGAAAAAAAATTTGGGAAACTATGCATATGGCCATGTCAATAAATTTAAACATAAGCAAATAATATCAGTTAGGGCTCACCCAAAGATTTGAACTAATATATAGAAAGTGACACCAGTTGTTGCGATTTTTTGATCTTCTCACTTCCAGTAACGTGCAAAGGCATCTACATGACAGTCCGCTATATATCCTACTGTCAATAAATCATCCATGAAATCTTATTCCACGGATTTTAAAGCCCTGAAAAGTAACATAATTTCTGCATACAAACGATAAAATGCTAAGTTTTACACAATTTATGTATTTTAAGAGATTGCATAATATCTTATACCTAGATTTGATCGAGCTCATCTTTGTGTGTATTATACCCTATGCTTCTCTGAAATGAGCATTTTCCTCGAGTATTCTTCAGGATAAGCATCCACTTCCACCTCAGTAGTGGCGGTCTGCAAAGAATGTCATCATGTAACGGATGAGAGTAACGTGAAGGCTTCTATGGAGATTTGTTTTGAGACTCAATTCAGAAATAATATTCGTTAACTCATTTTCTTTAGTCTCCATCCAGTCAAGACGCAAATAATTTTTCTCTTCAAGAGGTGCATTGCTTCAAGTAACTAAAACACTATGAGTGTGCTGCTAAAACGTTTTCTTTCTTTATTGTACTAGAGAAAGATTTGTGCACATACTCCACCTCCAAACCTCTATTTGGCAAACCTATGAACACGGCCACCTCATTGACATAAGCTTCATAGCTATAGAGAAAATCTTAATGTTGTCTGATTTTTAACTATAACGCGCGATCATTGAAAACAATATTGAAATGTTTTGAGGAAATGGAGGACAGTGAAAGAGCTGCATAATAAGAATATCGTCTAATATTTTTGAAAAATCCTGATCTAATTTGTCAATGATGGGTTTGCTATAGTACAAAAAGAAGACACAAAACACATTGAACATAGAAATTGAGGTATGCTGACTCCCTTGGACATGGTTGCATGCCCTAAAATATATAGAAAAAAATATCACATATCATAACACATATCACATATAAGATATGATCTCCAAATATTAAATAGAATTTGAGTTAAAATCAGCTATCATATAGTAGCTATCTGAGATTTCAAATATGATAGCTAGGATATCATAATTGATATCTGAGATATCATAATTGATATCTCAAATATAAAAAAAATGATATCTGAGATCATAAAGATATCATAATTGATATCTAGGATATGATAATTGATATCTCAGATATCATATAATCAAATATCCAGATATCTAAGATATACATCCAGATATTTGAGGTAACCAGCTGATTACTTAAATATCCCTTGGATGTCTCAAATATCAGAAAATGATACATGAGATCATAGAATCTGATATATGAATAGTAAATACAACCTCTGGGATAGATTTGGAAGAATTCAAATTCAAAAATTGAGGAGCACGATTTCATCATCTAGGGGTTTGAACGAACAAACCCTGGACGAGAACAGTGAGGAGCAAGGCCAAGATTGTCATATGACCCAATAGAATGTTCTTAATATTGGCAAAGTTTCATCATAACATTTGTGTTTCTAGCAACAATTTGAATCATCTCTTCGGGTTTAATTTCTTAATTGAACCATGTTGAGTATCTGCATAAAATAATTTACAGAGAAGGTTGACCAAAGGAAAATCATTCACTCAAGTAATCAAGTCGGCTGTTTTAAGAAGGTTGAGGCACTATAGAATCAAATTAACACAAATTTTCATTTGGTACCATAAAAACATAGAAAATTGTGGTGAGGACACCTATCACAGTGCCAATATCACACATCAAATCTTGACTGACAACGACGACAACAACATGCAAGTGTTACTATTTGATAACCGCTATGACACATATTTTGTATGCATGCACATAAGCATCCACGGAAGTTTTTTTATCCCTACGTACTACTATTTATATTAATTTTTACTCGGGCTCTCATTCCATGGACTATTCACTATCCCAGACGCCCTCAAGTTCACCATTGATCCTACAGGCTTCAATACAATAGCACAAAATCAATCCAAGGTGAAGGAATCAAACCCAATCTCATTGCATTTAGAGAAGTTTCCATCAGGAAATTTAAAAAAAAAATCTAGAAACCTTTAAAATCAAGAAGCTTCTTGATACTTATAAAACATGCAATAACATTAAAATTTTGAGACAGTCAATTTGGCGCAACCAAGCAAGACTTAAGCTCCGTTTGGCGTGGCGTTTTACTCCAGTGAGTTTGGGCAAAAATGCCACCGTCATAAAATGTATGTTTGGCATGACTATGACCGCCACTAAGAAAAAAACTAGCTTTCAACATAAAAGTGGATGAAATTCTTTAGGTCCATCGGACGTTCACAAACAACGGTTCATAACCACCGCATTCAATACCGCCACCGCTGCGCCAAACAAAGTCTTAGGCTCCGTTTGGCGCAGCATTTTTGCTCCGGCGAGTTTGGATAAAAACGCCACCATTATAGAATGTATGTTTGACATGACAATGGTTATGACCGCCACCAAGAAAAAAAACTAGTTTTGAACATAAAAGTGAATGAAGTTCCTTAGGTGAGGTTGGGCGGTCACGAAAGACGGATCATAACATCCGTGAATCCAAGCATCCGTGAATAGATACTTTAGTTGCACCAAACCCAAGCATAATTGCCGATTAATACAAGCATTTGTAATCAAAACATGCCTGAATAAAACTCAAGCATTTATTTCTAGATAGCTGAAAGCCTGAATCTGACTACCAAAATTAGGTCCAAAATAAGCTTTTTATATTCGGTTCAAGCATTATAACAAAAACTGACTACTAAAGTTGGGCAAAAAAGTTTTGTAAGTGCTAGCACCAAACTCAAGAATGACAAGTTAGGTTGGGCCTCATCTATAACTAAAACAGATTTGAGTGGAACTTGTGGATTTGTTCCTAGATGATAATGCATGAACGGACACTAAGAGGATCAAGTATACTAGGGTGAGATGGAAGTGAAACATGGTTTTTATGTTTGTATACAAGTAAAATACAAAAGAGAAAAAGATTTATTTCTCACTTCTACATACATAAATACAAGAATCTGTACACAAATATATAGAAAGGAGAAGTGAAAGCTCAACTCCAAACCAAAGTGAGACTAAACTAAACATGCCAACAACGGGCCTTTACATGGGCTAAATCAATTCTCCTACAATGTTATTTGGTCAACCGTAGTTTTCTTAAGATAATCCAAAAAAAACTATGATTGATCAAAAAAAGTCTCTAAGATGGACATTATTCTGATTGGCCAAATCTGATAACAGAGATCCTCATTAGTATGGAAAACAACAGGGAAAGATCCAACAACATCCTACTGCATGGAATAATGCAAGAGATATTTCCATAGTATTACCATATAACAACTTGGAATATTAATCTTGTGCAGAGGAATCTGACTTGAATCTTATAGGCAGAGAGGTCACGGATGATTCTAGCCCGTCTAGTTTTGAAATGGTTTTATTTGAAATAGCTAGTGTTTTCAAGAGCGGAAGGAGGAAAGAAGATGATTATGGAGTCACTAAATTTTGATAAACATTGAAATGTTTACAACATATAATACACTCACAATTAAAGTATGTGTACATCCATACACATATCCCAGCGATGTTTGTGGTCTTTGATGAATTTGGCCGTAGGAAATAGGAGGCAGCTTATCGTTGTACTCGTACACTGCTCATTAAAAAATGTATTATTTTGGTCCAATTATATTTTTAGAAGATCTCAGGCTCAGACAAGTCCTCATACAGCTGTGGAATGTAATCAAAACTGGAAGGAAAGAAGAGATTGCAGATCATATGTAAAAAAATAGATTTCAAGTTAAAATTGCAGCACATCTTGTCCATTTCTAACAATTCGTTCTTTAAATCAGCTTTATTCCTTGTAGCATAAAGTTTGGGTTGACAAAATTACTTCCTCCCCATGATTGGGCAGACCCATAATAAGTCCGACATCATTAGGGGTAAATGTGAGCTCCCTCGAACCAACGGAGAATTTGTCCCGGCTTGAATCATACCATGTCACCAAACAATATAAGAGTAGTATGTTTTGGGGACCCTTGGAGCCTGGAATATAGACCACACATGGGCATTCTTAAGAACTTCTCTCCTTCTCCACTAGACGATCAATTAAACTGGCAACTTGGCCAAGGAAATTCGTGAAATAACATTTAGAGGTAAGGAAATGATGAGCGCTGCTCTTACTTTTCTCCATCGGTTTGTCAAAGAATGAAAACAATCTAATATGAATAATTATTATTTTTGTCAAGGAAATAATAGCAAAAACAAAAGATTTTGGATATCATGAGAAAGACAAAAAGACAAATTTGAAGTGACTTATCACATTTCTCTCAAAAGCACTTATCTTCCTATTGAAAGTAGCGGGCTGTAGTTCGTCAATGATGTCTATTTAGGGCTTTTGGATTATCATGAAAAAAAAGGTTGTAGATAAAAAAATTCAATAGAAAAGTAATTATAAAATTTCTAAAGAAAAGAACAAGTGTTTTCTCAAAATTTCCTGCACCGGCACCCTCTACAGTATTCTTTTTCTATACACAATGTTAGGCGACTAGAGTAGTTTCACCAAAAGCACAATTTTCTCTCAAATGAAAATGAATATGTACTTTCTTTTCTCTTCTTTTACATTTTTCTAATTTATTTTGATTTAATTTACTTTTTTATATTATGTGCTTCAATTTTCTTCCTTTTATGTTTCCTAACTTTATTTTCTTTCTCCCTTTGATAACCCTTTCTCTCTAACAAATGTAAAAAAAATACGAAGCCTGGATAATTTAATAATAAAAATATAACATATCTCTGAATGATCCAATATTGTCCAAGAATACCTCGAAGAGGGAGCGTGTAGGTGTTGTGGCCTTCGGATGTTTTCTATAGAATTCTCTAAAGGGTATTCCACTAACACATCACTTGTTAATTTAACCTAGAAAAAATATTATTGTTAATTTTTTGGTATTTAATCATGCACATTGTAATCCATCAAGTAAATTGTAATTAGAGGTGAGGGAAATGGGAAACCCGATGCTAAATGATAGACAAATTTAGTTTCAATGGCCAGCAAGTGTAATTAAAATGAAAGAATGTAGAAAAAAAGAATCATTCGTATGTACAAAGCAAGGATCATTTTTAGAATGCATTTCCTATAAATTGAAAACTAATGGAAGTTTCCCGCTACACCGACTAAGGCTCTGTTTGGCACGGCGATAGCGGTCGTGAACGCGGTGGTTATGAACCATCGCTCGTGAACACCCAACCTCACCTAAAAATCTATGTTCACTTTTATGTTCAAAACTAGTTTTCTTTTCTTGATGGCGGTTATAACCGTTGCCATGCCAATCATACATTCTATGACGGTGGCATTTTTGCCCAAACTCACCGGAGCAAAAACGCCGTGCCAAAATAAGCCTAAATGAGCTGGGAAATCTAATTATTCCTTCTAAACCTAAAAATATATATTAGTCAACCAAAGTACATGTCTGTGGAAACAAAAGGTAGTGGGAAATAACTTAAATAATTTGGACCAAAATTACATGTCGTGCAGGTTCTTTCAACTTTGAAATGTCGGATCAAATAGAAAAAAGTTATGAACAATTATTCATATTAAGTGGGATGTTATCAATGTCGGATCAAAAAATATGGGAGTCTTGAAATCGAATTGAGTGCACACTTGGCTCGAAATTCCTCGATTTCAAGAGGCTCGAAATCCTTGAGACTCGAAATCAAATCCCTCGATTTCAAGAGGCTCAAAATCAATTTAAGGAGGCTCAAAATCAAGTCAAGAGGATCGGTGAATTGTGAACCCTAAAAGTTAAGAACATACAAAAATGCCAGAACAAAAAACCAAGGTTTAAGAGGGTAACAAAATAGATACACTAACAAAATAGAAGCTAAAGAAAACTAGTAAACTGTTGAATATATAAGTGTCAATGACAGAGAACAGAAGTAAAGAGAAGGGAACAGTATTTGAAGTTTACTAAAGAAGATCCACCGAGAGAAAGAGAGAGATCATTTGTGCAGCGCTTTGAGAGAAGAAAGGAGCATAACACCAAGGAGAACCAGCCATTCCATGGAACACTATAAATAGGAGATGTTGAAGCGCTTGTTTTTCCCTTTTAACTCACTCAGCCGTTCCATGGGATTACGCGGCTATCGAAAAGAAGCTTAATTACAGTAAAAATGTTGCAAATTGAATTTTTAATACAAAATGCTTGTAAAAATATTTCGGATATTTGTATAAGATATTTAATTTCAAAAAAAATAGCACATAAAGTTAGTCGTATGAAATCCAAGAAAAAAGTGAAATCGCAAAAATATTTCATGATTTTCTAAAAAAAAAAATTTAATTTTAAATACATTTGCTGCAAAAAATTTTAAAAATTACATTCACGCTTTCTCCCTCCCTCTTCCTCCCTCTTGAATGCCCATAATTTATAATTATTTTATTCTTAGTTTTTGATGATTGTGATTTGTATGATTGTGTAATGCATTATAAATATAACTCCTTTATAAGAGAATTTTATGAAATCGTAGATCAAATGATAATAGATAATGTTAGTCGTTCAATTGCTTTGTAGCATACCTGTCATCCCAATATCTTGATCAATAAATCCCTAGATTAACCCCTAGATAAACCCATAGATGAACCTCTAGATAAACATCAAGATGAACCCCTAGAAAAACACCTAAATGAAACCGTGATAAACCCCTACATGAAACCCCGATAAAACCCTAGATAAACTCTTAGATGAAACTCTAGATAAACCCCTAATTGAAACCCGAATAAACGTCTGCATTAAACCCCTAGATGAACTCATAAATAAACCCCTAGATGAACCCATAAATAAACCCCTAGATGAAATTACTAGATAAACCCTTAGATGAACCCCTAGATAAACCCCTAGATGAAACCTAGATAAACCCCTAGATGAAACCTAGATAAAACCTTAGATGAAACTATAGAAAAACCACAAGATGAAACCCTAAAACCTCGACATTAAACCCTAGATAAACGTCTACATGAAATATTCTATAAACCCTAATATAAAACAGTAGATAAATGCTTAGAGGAAACCGTGGATAAACCCCTAGATAAACCTCTTGATGAACCTTTAGATAAACCCATAGATGAACGTTTAAATAAACCCATAGATTAACCCGAAGATAAACACCTACATGAACCCCTAAATCCCTAGATGAACCTCTAGTAGATAAACCCCTAGATGAACCCCTAGATAAAACCCTAGATAAACTCCTAAATAAACCCCTAGATAAACTCCTAAATAAACCCACGGATGAGCCCCTGGATAAACCCCTAGAGAAGCCCTAGATAAACTCCTAGATAAATCTCTAGATAAACCCCTAGAAGAACAACTATGTAATCCCCTAGATGAACCTCTAGATGAATAGGTAGATAAACAACTTGATGAACCCCAAGATAAACCCCTAGGCGAACCCCTAGATAAATCCCTATATGAACTCTTAGATAAAATCCTACATAAACCCCTAAATAAACTGTTAGCGAAATCAATATAATAGGCCCATGTACAGACCCATTTAGGTCTCCTTCTCTTTAGTCCCACACCTTGTATAGGTTTTTCTGTTTCCCTCTCTCACCTATATATATGTATTCCTCCTTTGTATTTACATACAAGAAATATATACATAAGTTTCGGGGACTTTGAACATGGTATCAGAGCGAGGTTCAAAATTTGCGGTCTCCCAATTCTTTTGACTGCACGTTCCCCGTAACAAGCTCTCGCGGTCTCATTTTTTTGAGACCGCTTCCTCCTGCTGCCTCTCTGAGTACTCCGCTTCCTCCCGCTGTCTCTCTACTTTGGCTGTTTTTATAGCCCCCTCCTCCCCTGACACGTGGGACCCACCTTCCAAGCCCGCTGCTCTCAACCGCGATCTCTCGTTGTTCTGCCTGCGATCTCCCGTGGTCTTCTTCCCGCGAGACCGCCGACCTCCTGCGATCTTCTTCCCGCAAGGTCTTCAACCCCGCTGCTCTCAACCGCGATCTCTCGCTGTTCTGCCTGCGATCTCCCGTGGTCTTCTTCCCGCGAGACCGCCGACCTCCTGCGATCTTCTTCCCGCAAGGTCTTCAACTACGGTCTTCTCCCGCTCGCTGCTCTGCCCGCGGTCTTCTTCCCGCGAGACCGCCGACATCCCGCGATCTTCAACTGCGATCTCCCGCGAGACCGCTGATTGCGCCAGCTCGCTGCCAAGTCCGACTCCAGAGCGCCGTTGCTTGCTCATCGCCAGCCCGCTGCCTGCTCGCTGCCAGACCGCCTGCTCCAGACCGCCTGCTCCAGACCGCCGCTGCCAGCTCGCTGCCCAGTCCGCTGCCAGACCGCCTGCTCCAGAAGACGCGATCTCCAGCTCGCTGCCAGACCGCCGACCTCCTGCTCGCCGCAAGGTAGCTTCAGATCGCCCTGTCCGCGTCTGTGATAGCGCGACCCCCTGTCTCGGATCCCTATTGCTGCTCTGATCCGTTTCATGGGTTCCTCGGTAAATTCCTCTGGAGTGCCTGCTACTAGCGTCACTTCTCCTGAAATCCGTGATGAGCTACGGATCACCACTATTTCCCTCTCCGGAAAGAAGAATTTTGTTCCTTGGATGCACTCCGTTCGCCGGGTTCTTCAGGCAAAAGGACTTTTACTCCATCTCACGCAGGCACCTCCTTCCCCTTCTACCGGCGATTGGCTGCGGCATGACGGCCGTGTTCAGACATGGCTTCTCAATTCTATGGATGGCGAACCGTACCAAATGGCCATGTACCACGAGACAGCCAGGGGCATGTGGGATGAGCTCCATTCCTTGTACTCGGGCAAGGACAGCCTCCAGCACCTCTATGACATTATTACTGATCTCCAGGCCCTGGATACGGGCGGGGCTGCGGACATGACTTCCTTTGTTGCTCGTGCTAAGGGTCTTACTGAAGCATGGATCCAGCATCAGCCATCTACCACCGATCTCGCAACTCAACGGACTCAGAAGGAGGCCGTATGTATTGCTATGATGATGGCTCGTGTCCCTCCACATCTGCACAGTGTTCGAGCTGAGATACTCTCCTCCACTACCACCCCCTCCCTTCATGATGTTTGTTCTATGTTACTCAGGGTAACTCCTCCATCTGAGACTCCCACAGTGTTCTCTCCAGTTCTTCTTCAGCAACCTCTCCTGCCCACTCCTCCTCCTGCTCGTGGGCCTTCCACCAGGGGAGGACGCCACCCGTCTCGGGGAAGAGGACGTGGTGGCCGTTCTTCTTTGAAGTGTACTTACTGCTCTCGTGAGGGTCATTTAGAAGCTACATGCTACCGAAAACATGGTCTGCAGCCGCATATGGCCGCCTCCGCTACTCCAGCTCCTTCTGCTGCCCCTGATACCTCCACCCTTGGTGCACCTACTCGCCAGGAATATGAAGACCTTCGCACTCAGTTCCAGCAGCTCCAAGGCACTATTGATAGGTCATCTGGCTCGGTTGCCTCCTTCTCTACTCAAGGTATAACCTGTCTTTCTTCTAGCTCTCACTGGATCGTTGACTCTGGAGCAACTCATCATATAACATCTCAGAAACCGCCTCGGTATTCGACAACCTCTCACCCGCCATCTATTATTGTTGCTAATGGGGACACTACCCCGGTCTCTGGTGCTGCTGATCTCTGTCTCACTCCTACCTTGCTACTCTCCTCCGTCCTTCATGTTCCAGGCTCCCCGTTTAACTTACTTTCTGTTAGTCAGTTAACACGGGATATTGACTGTTGCATAACTTTCTCTCCTTCATCTTTTATTTTGCAGGATCGCCGTACACGGAGTACCATTGGTAGCGGTCGGCTGACGAATGGGCTATATCTCTTGGATCTCCCACCTATCAGTCTTTCTTCTATCACTTCTGACTGGCATCGTCGTCTTGGGCATGCTCCCCTTCCGGTTCTCAAGAAAGCTCTTCCTGGTGTTTCACTCCAAGAGTTCGCTTGTGAATCATGTATCTACGGCCAGCAACATCGCGTTTCTTTCTCTCCTTCTTGTATCCGGAGTGATACTCCGTTATCTTTAGTTCATTCTGATGTATGGGGCCCATACAGGATCCCCAGTGTATTTGGACATCGCTACTTTATTACTTTTGTTGATGACTACTCGCGTATTACTTGGCTTTATTTTCTTCATGATCGCACTGAGATAACTTCTGTATTTCGTACTTTTTTATCTGAAACACGTACACAGTTCTCGACGCCTCTTAAAATTCTCCGCACCGATAATGCCCGCGAGTACACAGGTCGATCCTTCTCCGCTCTGTGCTCTGAGTTTGGTGTTATCCACCAAACCTCCTGTGCTTACACACCTCAACAAAATGGCGTGGCCGAACGGAAAAATCGCCATCTTCTAGATACCGCTCGGTCCCTCATGTTCCAAATGCAGGTCCCCACAGAATTTTGGCACTTTGCTATTTCAACTGCTTGTCACCTCATCAATCGCATGCCCTCATCCGTTCTCAGCTTTGCCACTCCACTAAGCCTTCTTCTTCCTTCCACTCCTCCTTTCCCCCTCACACCCCGAGTCTTTGGGTGTGTGTGTTATGTTCACAACCTCGGTCCGTCGACCGACAAACTTGTTGCTCGTGCTACCAAACAGATGTTTGTTGGCTACTCTCGAACTCAGAAGGGCTATGTGTGTTATTCTCCTACAACAGGAAAAGTAACTGTCTCGGCCGATGTCACCTTCTGTGAAGATCAACCGTTCCACCTATCCACCTCTCCTCAATCCATACCTTCTACTATTACTCGTCCTATCGTTCCAGTCACACCTTCCTCTCCACCGTCTCCTCCATCCCCGCCTTTGATTAGTCCGCCCATTCGCTACGTCTATTCTCGCCGTAAATCTAAGGATATTTCCATATCGGAGCCGTCTGCTACAAATGACACACCAACCGCGGTTGATCCAGCATCTTCCTCTACGGCTCATCCTATGGCTAGCTATGTGTCTCTACACCGGCTTTCTCCACCATTACACCAGTTTGCTACTTCTCTTTCCTCCATTTCTATTCTTAACTCTGTGCAGGAGGCGCTTCACCATCCGGGATGGCGGGCAGCTATGGAAGAAGAGATGAATGCCCTCTGGGCTAATCAAACCTGGGAACTGGTTTCCCTTCCTCCGGGTCAACATTGTGTTAGTTGCAAATGGGTATTTGCGGTCAAACAAAATGCGGATGGGACTGTTGATCGCTTAAAAGCCCGTCTCGTGGCCCGGGGCTTCACTCAGCAACACGGCTTGGATTATGAGGAAACCTTTTCTCCAGTAGCAAAGCTCAACACTGTTCGGGTTCTTATCTCCGTTGCTGTGCACCGTCGTTGGCCCCTTCTACAGCTCGATATTAAGAATGCCTTCCTTAACGGCGATCTAAAGGAAACTGTCTTTATGTGCCAACCTCCCGGGTTTGAGACCACGGGGGAGTCTCGTGAAGTTCGCGTTTGTCGCCTTCTGAAAGCTCTTTATGGTCTCAAACAGTCACCGCGAGCTTGGTTTGATAAGTTTTGCAAGGTTCTCTTAGTACTTGGGTTTACTCGAAGCTCCGCCGACTTCTCCCTATTCACCAAGCATGGACCAACTGGCACTGTGATCCTTCTTGTCTACGTTGATGATAATCCTGATTACCGGCGATGACCTCCCTGGGATACAACAGCTCAAGGAACATCTGAACTCGGCCTTCCAGACCAAGGATATTGGAAATCTTAGATACTTCCTTGGGATTGAAATCGCTCGACGACCCGATGGGTTGATTATGTCCCAACGGAAGTACTGCATCGACTTACTTCATGAAGCAGGATACTCCGGGTGCAAACCTGCAGACACTCCGATGGATGCTAATCAGAAATTGTGTGCTGCTGGGTCAGACTCTGACCAGCTTCTTGAGAATCCAGAATATTACCGACGATTGGTTGGGAAACTGATCTACTTAACAGTTACTCGACCGGATATCTCGTTTCCTGTTAGTGTTGGGAGTCGCTTCATGCATACTCCGCGCACTTCTCACCTTCAAGCTGTTGAGCGTATTCTCAGATATCTAAAGACTGCTCCGGACAAGGCCTTGTCTACAAACCATCCAACTCACCATCTCTTCTTGCTTACTCGGATGCTGACTATGCCGGGTCCCCTGATGATAGGCGTTCCACGACTGGCTTTTGCACTTACTTTGGTGGGCACCTCATAACATGGCGAAGCAAGAAACAGACTGTGGTCGCCCGCTCCTCAGCTGAGTCTGAATATAGGGCTATGGCTGCTGTTGTGTCAGAATTAATATGGCTTGAAAGCCTTCTTGGTGACTTGGGTGTTAGACTTTCTTCTCCAACAACACTTCGGTGCGACAGTCAGGCTGCAATTCATATAGCCAATAATCCAGTTTTCCATGAGCGAACAAAGCATATCGAGGTTGACTGTCACTTCATCAGAGAAAAGGTTCAAGCAAAGAAGGTTGAATTAGAGCATGTTCCTGCTGCGAGACAAATTGCTGACATTCTAACAAAAGCTCTTCCTCGGCCACTATATCTCCAGTTCTTATCCAAGCTGGGTGCCTACGATTTGTACGCTCCAGCTTGCGGGGGAGTGTTAGCGAAATCAATATAATAGGCCCATGTACAGGCCCATTTAGGTCTCCTTCTCTTTAGTCCCACACCTTGTATAGGTTTTTCTGTTTCCCTCTCTCACCTATATATATGTATTCCTCCTTTGTATTTACATACAAGAAATATATACATAAGTTTCGGGGACTTTGAACATAAACCACTAAATGAATCCCTAGATAAACTCCTAGATGAAACCTTATATAACCCCCTAGATGAAACCGTTGATAAACCACTAGGTGAAATCGTAGATAAACCCTAGATGAAACCGTAGATAAACTCATAGATGAACCCCTATATATACCTCTAGATAAAACCCTAGATGAACCCCTAGATAAACCCCTAGAAGCCCCACAAGATAAACCCCCTGATAAACCCCTAGATAAACCAACATGTGCATGGTACAAGAAATATATACACAAGAGTATATCATTCGTTGTATTGTATAATGGTTTTCATGACCTTAAGGGTGTGCACGGTACGGTTTGGTGCGGTTTTTAGGTATGCGTTCATGTTAAAAATAGAAATAAAAGCTAAATCTATTTTTAAATGATTGGTCATTTCATATGCACCAAAATAAATAACAAATAAAAATCAGACGTAAACACCAAAAAGTTAACCAGTTAAGCACCTTGCCATTAACATCGCACATTGTTGAGATGATAACTTACTGCTTTGAGCTGAAAGATAAGCAACCTGTGTCGAAGATAGAAGCAACTTACAACCAAAAAATTTCTTCAAATCACAAACTAGGGTTTAGGTAAGAATATGCTGCAAATAAATATTCCACTCACATGAGCAGGAAAATAATGATTCCAGCAGTTTGAATTTTTGAATTAAATTAATAAATGAAGCAGCTGCTCTGTGTGCCATCATAAAACACATTTCCATCATTAACCTATCATAAAATGAGTAAAATGATTCTCAGTTCATCGTAAAGTTAAAAAAAGACTAATAATTTTACGCCATAAACAAATCTATTTTATGCACGTTGCAAAGTGTTTGTATGGATGAAGAAAGGTCTAGTATAACAACTTCTATTTTCTTGGAAAATCACAACCCAGAAGCATTTGAATGGGTCAAAGAACAAACTTGCAAATACTTGTGAAAATAAGTTATAATTTTTGGGAGGGGAATATTAGCTTAGCTCAAAAAAATTCACATACTGAATTGGCAAGAGACAGGACAAGGACAATAACTTAGAATCTAGCTTGCATCATTTGATATATAGAGAGAACCCACTAACAGAAGTGCTAATATAAGTTGGTCAAAATACAAAGACTATAAAATCAACCACGAGCTATAATACCTTTGGCTAATAAAATGATTTCGAAATGTGACCCTTGACTTAATAAAACATTGTACGCAAGGTTTAATCAATTAATCGTGACTTAATAAAACGTCGAGCCCTATAACCTATTACCCTTAATCGTAACCTTGACTCGTGACTTAGGGTTTGTTTGGTTCCGGCGTTTCACCGCCTCCGTTTGGAGCAAACGCCGTCGGATGGTGGGTAAACAAACGGGCGCCGACGGCGTTTGCTCCGTTTGCACCCGCAGCAAAGAGGAACCGGCCCCGATCCGCTTCGTTTTGACCCCCACCTCTCCCTCTCCGGTTCGAAAGCGGCGTTTGCATCCGCCTTTTCCGCCCACTACCGCCGCGCCAAATAAAGCCTTAATCGTAATCTTGCGGAGTTTTTGTTTAATATAATATGTGATTTTATATATTTATAAAAAAATTCAAAGTACGCAAAATAGTCGATGCGGTGTTTGCGGTTTTAAGAGTCGAAAACCACACGCATCGCACCACGCGCGGTTTATAAAATTTCAAAACCGCACCGCACCTAAACTACATTGTACGGTTTAAAAAATTGTGTGGTTTGTGCGGTGCGACTATTTTTGTGGTTTGCGGTTTTTTATGCTCACCCATACATGCCCTCCATTTGTATTAATAGATCGATGTCAAATTTCCATTAAAAGAAAAACAAACCGACCATGGCCAATCATGTGCTAGGGTCACTTATGAAAATTATTATTAATTGCTATGGCTCACTCAGCGCTCTTACAAATCGGTCGAGTGGGGTTGTCTTAACTAGAGAGTGAGTTGAACGAGCAAACTGTCAAATATAATTGATACCGAGTTTTTTATGTAGAAAACCTGGAGAGAGAAAATCAAATTATGTTCAGTAAAATCTACTAGTAATATTTCAAATATAAAATCAAAGTTTTAGCGAGAGTGATAGGTCATAATAGGCGAAAAATATACCACAACCACAAGTATATGACTCGCACAAGTAACATAGAATGAGTTCAAGTTATTGTTCCCCAAAATATTGAAGTGTTAAGTACCAAGTCGGGTTAAACTTATAATTACATTAATGATCAAATAGGACGAATATTAAATTAGAAATTAAACTAAACTACTAAAATTTAAATTTAATGTTTAAGTGAATAACAGAGTAGATCAGCATTTGCATTATAATAAATTTTATAACGACCTGCAAAAGAAATGAAATATCAGAAGATTTTTGAGCATATAAAAAAGGTCACAATTATCATTAAGAGATTACCGAAAAAAATATAATTACTTGTCATGACCAACAATAAATCTCTAGTATCTTGAATTTTTGTGTTCCTTTTTCATTCTCCGAAATGAGAAAGTGAATGACAGAGTTGATCTGCATTTGTATTACAATAAAATTAATAATGACATGCAAAAGAAATGAAGTTTCAAAAGATTTTTGATCATATAAAAAGGGTCATAATTAATTAATTATTATTAAGAGATTACAGGAAAAAAATATAATTACCTATCATGTTCAGCCATAAATCTCTAGTATCTTGATTTTTTGTGTTTCTTTTACATATTCTGAAATGAGAAAGTGAATGACAGTAGAATTACATTTGCATTACAATAGAATTTATATCGGCCTGCAAAAGAAACGAAGTATCATAGTTTTGAGCATATAAAAAGGCTATAATTATCCTTACAAGATTATGGAAAAAATATAATTACCTGTCATGTCCAACCATAAATCCGCAGTATCTAGAAATTTTGTGTTTCTTTTCTCTTCTGCCAACCACATGCTTCCAAAAGATCCTTACCAGTCACTTTAGAATCTTGTATTTTGAACTCATTTAGGTTTTGCATTGGAATAGCAAAACATATTTCCAATGTTTTGATTTGAAAGTAATTTCTAAGTTTCTTCAATAATTCAAAAAAGTATACTATGTTGAATGAATGACTCTTACTTCTTGTAATTTGGAGAAATCTTACATAGCCATCATTTTTTTTCACATAAACAGCATCATAGCCTCCCTGATTAGTTTTGATGTCCTCAACCAAGCTCCATTAACACAAATACCAAGATCTTCATTTGAAAATTTGCTCGTATCAAATAGGTGTATCATATTGCATTTGTGTCAGGTTACTTTCTCCAATTGCTCCTCTTGCAAATACAAATATAAATCACTATGGCGTAGTAGAGAAAAAAAACCATTCTTCCAAGAGTCATCCATTCATTGAAGGATTTGCATTAAAATAATCTGCAAAATTTTGAATTATGTCAGGACCCATTCTTTTTCACCACAGATAATGCATAATCGCTGACGAGTGAATGCTTTCTGGAGCACTCCACTAAATAACTACTAAAAAATCGATTTATAACTGTTGAACTACGATCACTAATACCTTTAGTATTATAAAGGTTTATGTCACCACACTTATTAATAAGCTCATCAATTTGGTGCATCACATGTGCAATAGAAATCATAAACATACAACGACAATTTTCACATGCATAGTAGAATTTTGACACAATTCTTCAAGTGATAAATAATTTGGGAAAGCTGAAATGGAAAAAAATTTATGTCAATCTTTCATAATTTAAAGAATAATAATAATAGATGACAATAACTACTTGTTGCATCGAGGGTGATGCTAAGCTATATTAACTCAATAGAGAAAAGACTTCTGTAACCCGTAGTTTTTCAAACATTTCTTTGGTTTAGTGTTATCTCCTCAATTTTGATACGAGCATGAGCGATCCCATTAGCGGACGTCGTTATTACGTGCATGTACACGCTTCGCGCACGTGGCTCAAATGCGGCGTGACGCCGAGCAGAATTATCTTCTTATTGCATCACTATATTAAGTTTGACGTACTTTAGAATGTGTGCTCTTTCCATGTGGGGCCGATTCAGCCTTTGTATCGGACTCTCCTATATATAAGGGAGAGATCTTATGCTTATATTTGGTTTTGACTAAATAAAATCGGAGAGGGGATACAACTCAATGTAGCTCCCCTTGCCCAAATACCATCGGTTCTACCAATTTGGTCCGACCTGCCGAATCGCGTGCCGCTTCGCGCCGCTTTCCGCCGCGCACACTGAAACGACCCTCCTCGGTTCGACCTCTGCCCTCATCGACTGCATTCCACAGTTGATCACTCGTTGTCCTCTCCGTTACTGCTTGTGTGCTCTCCGCCGACCGCTCATCGTCATTGTCGCGGCATCCCACACGCCCTGCTTGCTCTGCCCACCTTCCTTCCTCGTGCATGCCCATCACTTAGATCATAGCGCGTGATAAGGATACCGTTCCCTCGATCGAGGCCCTCTCTGATTGCATCGATCACGTCGATACTACACACTCAGATCTCCAAATAGTTGTCCGCGACATTCACTCCCTTCTCGCCAACCGCCAGTCTTGCCTCCTTCGCCGACCCCTCCAGCCACATCGTCAACCTCGACCAGTTGCGTTGTCGGCTCTCTGGGCGTTGTTCCATTTCCGGGCGACCCGTTGGATCCCCACCTTCGTCCGCTCGACATTCTGAAGTTCGACGATGCCAATCCCATGGGCTGGTTGGCTCATTTCGAGCATTACTTCGACCTCAAAGGCACAGTTGAAGCACAGATGTTGTCGCCATTCTTGTCACGGCGTCAAGGCGAACCAAGGCGAGCGCCGGGCGCCTTGACACCTAGGCGATAAGGCGGACGCCAAGGCGACAACAAGGCGAGCTAGTCGTTACCTAACGACTTGTTTTTTTTTTAAATTATCTGGGACTATACACTGTGGTTTTATCCAAAACCGCAGTGTATACCCAAAAACTAGACTATACACTGCGGTTTTATCAAAAACCACAGTGTATAGTAGGTATAGACTGCGGTTTTATCCAAAACCGCAGTCTATACCCCATTATGAAGACTATACACTGCGGTTTTTTGATAAAACCGCGGTGTATAGTCCCAGTTTGAAAATAGACAGCGGTTTTTAATATAAACTGATGTCTATTCTGTTTTTTTTTTTACATTTTTAAACTTAAGTTCCAGACACCCAGTCGGCCAGTAGTCCAGTACAGAATATGAGAAAAAAAACAATTAGTTAACATTTTAATTATCAAAATTATAAATATTAAAAAAACTACAACACATACACATATATATTATAGGCTTATAGCTTACCGACTTCCACCTTAAAACCTTTGGTTTTACAAACTTTCTATGTTGATCCGTTGCCAAATCCTTAAATGCACTTTATAAAATATAAATTATTTTAGTTTATAGTCAAATCTGAATTCCAAATAGGAAAAAAAACTAATTAATAAACTCACCTTGTGATGACATTCTTAATATCATCACGAATGTCATGAGTTAAGGGATCTAAACAATAAACTGTATTTTTACTGTATTCAATAATACACAACATCCAATGTTCTCTGTGAAACAAATGAAATAATTAATAATTTAATTAGAATAATAAATAGCAATAATCATTGATATTTACGATCTATGGTAGGGCATAAATAATAAAGAATCTGGTTGGAGTTGAGTAAGCCTGATCTTTAGATCTTCAGCTCGTGATTTTACATTTTCCCTGGCATACTTATCATCAAAAGAACAAATGGCTGTCGGATTATGAAAAGATACATTTCTTTTGTATGTAAATTTTTTTAGTTGTGAATCTATGTACCTGTAAAAAACATGAAAATTCATAATCAATTCATATATTAATAAAAATATTAAGTTTGTAATATTTGATACTCACCCAATACATGCAAATATGATGTTAACTCCAACTTTTTCTATATTAATAAAATCGTACAACTCTGAACTTTCAAAGAATGTACTTGTTGATTTAACTGTACCAAATACTAGTGGATCTAATTCCAGAGATATTATTTTATTCTCTTTCACCATCATAGTAATGAAACTGGGTAACATGATAATGGATTCATTTGTATTCTGTGGAAATAAAAAAAATAGTATTTTGGACATCAATATTGATTACATAAAAGTCAAAAATATTAATTATAATTTATAATACCAGAGAAGGTAAACGCTCATGTGATGATTCATGCGCTTCTTGTGGTGATGATGATGTATATAACTGTGTCGGATGACAAACCAAAAATCCCAAAAAAAAAAATATTAATTACTTGCTTAACAGTCAAACATAAAGAGAGCATGACATTTCATAAAATTATAAATAATTGAACGTACTAATACCTGAGATATGTCTTGTGCAAGTGCAACACTTGTGGACATAACGTTCCCAGTTCCACTTCCAGCACCAAACATGCGCATAAGTTGTTCAATTTGATTCTTCATAGTACTCAACTCTGTTTCATGCGCTTGTTGTTGTTGGTGAAATAGTTCTTGTTGTTCTTGGTGCCATAATTCTCGTTGATGGCTCAATCTTTCTTGGACTATAGCTTCCACATCTTCAATACGAGCTATTGATTTCCTCTCGCCCCGCCTATCATTTTTGAAAAAACTTTTAATGGTAGAAAACTTCCCACCAGCTCTAACCCTGCCCGGATGTTCTTGGCCTAAAACAGATGCAAGAATGTCATCTCTTCCCTTATACAGATTTTCAGCACTCTGGGACTCTTGGCTCGACAACTCATCCTAAGCAAAAGCAATAAATATTTTTTAAACTGAAGAGATGCCAAATCAACAAAAGCAATAAATAGTTTACACTTGCCATTTTAGATGCCAAATCAGCTGCATCTTCATTAATGTATTCACCAGACTTTCTTTTATGACCAGTTTTCCACAACTCCATACGTGAAATTGGTGCATTTGCACCTTGTTCAATCTTGACAAAATAATGAAAATAAATTAACATTTAAATTATTGAGAAAACCACTTTTTAAAATAAAAAATACAAGAGATAACTAATACCATCTTTTTTTCTAATCCAGAATAACCCATTCTGGAAGTAGTATGGAAAGTCTTCTGTGTTTTCGCTCTTTCTGTATTAATATTACTTGTCGCCTGCACAAATAAATATTTGTTAATGCTTAAATTGCTTATAAAGTTAATAAATGATATAAAATATTAAATTTAATAAGAACATAACCATATATTCTGGAGTGGTGCGATGGTCGACAAATACTCTCCAATCTTCAGGAGTAAAAAAGTTATACTTCACAGGTACATTGTATCGATGCTCCAAACCAACATTCTTTACATAAGTGACAAAAAGTTTGGATTTCCAAGTCCTCCAATTTTCACCCATGTTTTTCATTAATTCATTGCGAAGACCATCAATATTATCAAAATAAAGCTGAAAATAATAGAAAATATTAATTAATAATTAACTAATGATAGTATGATACACAATTATGTAATAAGTAATAACTAATAAGTAATACTAATAACAAAGTTACGTACATATAATTCTTCCCATAAATGATCTTTAAGCTGTTTATCAACTTCCTTCCATTTAGCATATGTAATTGGCACATGAAATTTCACAAGAAAACCCATGAAACTCATCAATTTATTTGTGTTAGGCCCGGGAATAATGCCACCATCATCCCTCACAGAAACAATAAGCTTCTTCTCTTCTAGCCTAAGCTTATTCAATTCAGACATTTTAGTGGTGCCTCTTGTTGATTTTGATGAAGATCCTTTATCGGCCATTATCCTGTAAATCTGTAATAGAAAAATCCTAAAAAAAACCTAAACCATACAAAAACCCCAAACAAGATTCATAAAAAGAATTTGGGTAACTTTTGTTATAATTGTAAAATGCAAGAAGGATCATAATTCATAAGTCATAACCAATAGGTAATAAGTTGTAAGCACTAAACACATGATTAAAAACTAACAACTCATAAGCACATGAATGAGAGAAGGATCAAAAATTCATAACTAATAAGTCATATACCTAAATGAGAGAAGGATCAGAGGAGTTGAGATGTTGAATAGCTTATTTGAGGAAGATGGTCGGCGAAACCACCAAATTGAAGGGAGAAGGCAGAAGGTTTCGTCAATCGGCCGAGGGTTTTCGCTTAGGAGCAGCGGCTGTAAAAAGTAGAGGTAAAATGTAAGATTTCGGCTCAGACGGGTAATAAAACTGGCATAGACTGCGGTTTATACAAAAATCGCAGTCTAAATGGTGAATAGACTGCAGTTTTTGTATAAACCGCAGTCTATTCTAACCCTAACATTTTAAGCCAGGGAGGAATAGACTGCGGTTTATACAAAACCGTAGTCTATAGGGTAATAGACTGCGGTTTTTATATAAACCGCAGTCTATTCTTTAAAATGAAGAATAGACTGCGGTTATACGACAATCGCAGTCTATTCCCCTATAGACTGCGGTTTTCATATAAACCGCAGTCTATTCTTCGTTTTATGAATAAATAAAAAGGCGCCAGTCGCCTTGGATCTAGTCTGGCGCCTGGACGCCTAGGCGTCGCCTAGGCGACGCCATGACAAGAATGGTTGTCGCTCACGACGATCTACATGGAATGCTGGCCCTCCACTGGGTTCATTGGCTCCGCCAATCCAACTCCGCCCTCTCGTGGCCGACACTCAAGGACGAGTTAATTCGACGTTATGATACATGCCACACCGACAACCTTTTCAAGCGCCTGAGTAATGTTCATCAATCGAGTCGGTTGACTCCTACATTGATGATTTCATCGAAGTGGACACACGTTCCGGGCTTGTCACCCGACCACTACTTGGGCACCTTCCTCGTCGGTCTCCGCCCACATATTCGGGCACACCTTCGGATACACGACCCCACCACCCTGGATACACGACCCCACCACCCTATCTCGGGCGATGGAGCAAGCCCGATACATCAAAGAGAATTGTGTCACCTTCTCTTCCGCTTTTGCCTCATGGACAATGGAGCCCACACCATCTCCATGACCGTCCATGTTCATGATGTCGGCCTCCTCTGGTGGTCGATCACCTCCTAAAATGCCGGGTTGTATGTCGACGTGCCCGCCACCAGTCTCGCCTCGCGCCAAGACGCCATTGCATAAGATCTCCCATCAGGAGTATTTGGTCCTTCGTTGCAAAGGTCCATACTATCCCACCCATGATTGCGCGAACAAGGATTTTAAAATGCTCTGTGGGGGCAAAGATAAAGACATCGGCCTAGCCGATTTTGAGGCCTTGGAGCTCGTCGAGGAGGACACCATTACAAACTCACTGGTTCTTCTATATCGCTTTGACATCTCCTGCTACTCGGTGGGTGGCATGATCGGGCCCATGCACTATGAAACTGGCGGCCTTCCTCCACAATTGTTCTGTGGTGATGATGATGATAGACAGCGGGGCGAGCCACAATTTCATTTCTCAAGACCTCGTGACAGAGTTACATCTTCCGATGATGCCAACACCGAGATTTCATGTGTGTCTCGACGATGGCCGTCGCTCTCGCACGGCAGGTTGATGCGTTGGCCTTCCTCTTACCATCATCTCTTACTCTGGTTCAACGGATTTTTATGTATTTAGACATGGAGGCTTGGAAGACATTTGGGGCGTAGCCTGGCTACACACCCTCAGGGACATCAAGCACAACTGGGATCGCCTCACTAATGGTCTTTGAGACCCCGGGCTGCACTTACCACATGCAAGGAGATCCCTCCTTAGCGAGCTCACGGATCTTCCTACGCTCTATTCTCCGAACCACAGACCCCTACTTCAGTATCCTCTTGTGGCATATGAGGGTCAAGGCGCCGCTTTCGTCGTCCATTCCGCACGCCGGCATCCAGCAATTGTTGGCCGACCACCAGTCTCTCTTTGCCACAACTCGCGGGCTTTCCCAAACAGGGCGACCTATTTCTCCAAGATCATGGTTACGAAGATGCTTTGAGCAGGCATCGTGCAGCGGAGTACCAGCCCCTTCTCCAGCCAAGTGCTACCAGTACAAAAGAAAGATGGAAGTTGGAGATTCTGTGGACTACAATGAGCTGAACAAGCTCACGATCCCGGACAAATACCTGATCCCCATCGTCCATGAGATGTTGGATGAACTACACTGCGCGACCTATTTCTCCAAGAAGGACTTGCGTTGTGGCTACCACCAGATTCGGGTCCGGGCTAAGGACGTGCCCAAGACGGCGTTCTGCACCCACGATGGCCACTACGAGTTCATCGTCATGCCATTTGACCTGACCAACGCTCCTGCCACGTTCCACTCCACTATAATCAATTATTTGGCTTGAGGTCGCGAAAAGTTACCACACAAATTCAAATAACTAATGATTTCACAAATATAATTATGAAGTTATTTCTAGAAAAAATTACGAACATCTAATGCGTTAAATGAATTATGATTACATTTATGTTGTTAAAGGCGCGCTAGGCTCAGAAGTTTGCGCCTTTGGAGCATAAAAGACGCGTCTGGGTGAGATTTTTGTTCTAAACTTTTTTTCCTAAATAAAGAAAGAAATAATGTAATAACTCAAAAAAATTTCATAATTTAGTGTTTGTGAAACATAATCGAGCGTTGAGACTTAGATATGATGCAAATGACTACATTGATTATATTCTTTAAGAGATATAAATGATAGTAATGAATGATTAATGAGTAGAATAGGTGAAAAATCTGATCAAGAAGATGAAATGATGTTTAATGCTGATAATTTAAAATTAAAGTGGTTGCGCCTTGCCCTCGTCAGGCGCGCGCCTGCGCCTTGAGCCTTGCGCCTAAGCTCCAAGACCCTTTTGTGCCTTGGAGCGCCTTTAATAACTAAGAATTATATACTAAGATACATTTTTTGAGATTTCATGAATAATAATGAAATAGAAATTTTAATCTGTTTGAACAATGAAAATGTAAAGTGGGCATTATCTTATTTTGGCCTAAATGACACGTGATATACTAACTATCCAAGCCAATATCATAGCTTCAGAGTCTACATTTTCTTTGACTAATAGGATTTTGAATGAGCGACAGAAACACCTAAACAAAAAGTCTTTGAAATTTTGCATATTCTATAAAGATAATTTGGACGCAATGAAAAAACCGCATCATAATTCACCCTATGAAGAAAGCTCATTTGATGTTGAAGAAGAACCGAGCTCATTAAATTTGAATAATGAAGATTGATATGTAATATAAGTTATAGCTTATAAGGTTGTATTATTTTACATGTAATGATATTTTAGTTTGAATTTATTCGTGTAGTGTTGTATATTTCGTGAATATAAATAAACTTTAATTATTCACTTCTCATTAATATAAGTCTCAGTTATCACTTTTTAATTTTTTACATTTGGTAAATACAAATAATTGTAATAATAACTAAATTAATTATTTATATATAAGTAATAACCATGTATATAAAAGTAATAACCATAAAATCTAAATACTAATAATTATAAATTAATAATAATTAATTGTCAATCCTTCAACTTGCGAGCCCTCCCCGGCCCCACTTTGGAAGGATGGCCTAGGCCTAGCTCATAAAAAGCTTGATCTGACACAGGCTTGCTTGTCCTTTTGGACACACCTAGACCAGGGCAATGGCTTAAAATGGGGCTTCTTTAGGCCCCGTGGGCCTGAATCGAGCCTAGATCGGGCATGCCCGACCTGTACCTAGACCCGGCCTGCTCGAGCACGGGCATGACCGGGCTTTTTTGTCGAGCAGGCCAAACTTTCCAGGCCTGGGTCTTTTGGACACCCTCTAAAAAGCCTTAATATTACACCAAAAATAAAGCTTATGTTCTATAATAGATGCATAAGTTAAGAATTTGATTTTTTTTTGTATATAAGTTGATGTACAATTAAATTTTAATTAGGATTGAAGGATAAGTTGTAATCATCTTATTATGCCAATACTTTAGGAAATAAAATTGTTGGAAAAAATAACTACCTTAATTTTTCCGATATCACCCAAACCAAAGTTTTTCATATCACACTACAAATTGGAGGATCATCGTCATCTTTGTTATGAGAATCATCAAGCATAGTGTCTGAGCCCCGCAAGTCCTGAAATGGCATGAGAAGTGGAGAAAGAAGTATTAGAGCTTTTGGAGTTAATAGTTGGAGAAAATGAGACGATAAACTTGAAGCACTGCCAAGATTTGTGAATGAAATGATAACAAGCACAAGATAGGCATTATGAAATCTATAATTGGCATATGAGAGATCTAGTTGCAGTGCATGGTATCCTCCATGCAATTTTACACAACTAAAATTATATGAATTAGTCTAAATTATACTCTAACAATGAATCAACCATCAAAGTTATCATACACATTGAATCATAATATATGCAAAAAAAAATTGATATACATTCACACTTATAAAGAAGATTGAATGTGCATAAGATAACCATAAAGAAGCTTACCATTTAGAGTAACAAACTCAACTTTGACCCCTGCCTTCGACTGAATTGATCAACAAAGGTTGTGCTATTCCAATGCCAAAAACAAAATTCTTTGATTGAAATAAAAATAAACTCCTGTAACATGAGCAAGTGATCAGTTTATATTAGGTCTTCTAACAAAATCAAGATTCTTCACAGTAATAAACAATTTAATTTAATAAAGGTTCATGTAACACGTTGCAAACTTTATTTTATGATCTATTATTTTCAATATCAGGCAATAAGAAATATTGGGTTCTGATTCATAAAGCAATCTATGAATTATTATTTTCACTATCAAACAAATAATAGCAATACAAACAAAATACCGCAAGTGCACAATGTAATCTCATGCATATATTTTTGCTAGCTTTTGTATGTATTTGAGAAAACAAAAACAAATTTGAAGCAAGTAGCTTACAACACGCTTCTCTCAAACTCGCTTATCGCCCTATTCAAAGCAACAGGTTGTAGTTTGTCAATCAAGCATGTTAGTACTTTTGAAATCGCCGCCAAATTTTGGTAGGCAGAAAATATGAAAGTTGTCCGTCTATCCTTAAAAATTTCACGACAACTTCTCACCATTCTAAGATCACTGATGGTGATGGTTCTTCGATATGATCGTCAGATCTCTTGCAATCTTTGTTGGACTGTCGTCACCGTGAAAATGAAACTAGACGAATTGTCCTTAAATATTTGGGAAATCCTCTTTTTATCATCTCGAAACTACTAGTGGTGATGGATCGTAGACCTGATCTTTGGCTATCAAGTTATTACCGTAAAACAGAAGAATTAACCAATTCTAATGTTGCATGCAGCATGCTCAATTCCATTACAAGATATGGTGCTAGATTTATTTTGTGTATTTTGTATTTAATACACTATATTTTTTCTTTTTTGCACCTCACGTTCTTCAAGCGCGCGTCTGCGCCTTGTGCCTAAGCTCCAGGACCCCTTTCCGCTTTGGCGTGTCTTGCGCCTTTAATAACATAGGGCCGAACAACATAATTAGAATTCAAGTAAATTCCAATTCAAATGAAACTGGGAGATCGCAATTATAAATTCAATTTTATCCAAATGAACGGGCCTACGGATATTTCACTAACACGTTACTTTTTTTGAAACTTGATTGGGGCAAAGAAAAATTATTGTTGTTTTTGTGTATTTAACAAGCACATTGTAGTATATCAAATTAATTGTAATTAGAGGTGAGGGAAATGGGAAACCAATGAGAAGTAATGGACAAATTTAGTTTCAATAAACAGCAAGTGTAATTACAATGAAACAATGTAGAAAAAAGATGCGCAAAGAATCAATTTTAGACTGAATTTTCTATAAATTGAAAACTAATGGTAGTTTCCCACTACATCGAACAAATGAGCTGGGAAATCTAATTATTCCTTCTAAACCTAAAAATATATATTAACCAACCAAATAAAATGAGAAATTTCAAGTCATTCATGTTAAAAAAATTAAACAACTGACTTCAGTAAACTGCAAGCAAAATTGAAGCATTAGAGAGTTCAGTATTTGAATATAATAGACAGAAAAAAATAAAATATAAAAGAAATTGTCCTTTGAACAAAAAGTAGTGTGAAATAACTTAAATGATTTGGATCAAAAGTACTGCATCCCTCTACAGGTTCTTTAAAATTTGAAATTATTATTTCGTGCATCAGCTAAAGGAGCATCTAACTGATATTAACTCCAATTCGTTCAAAATAAAGGATGAAGACAGAAGAGTTTTTTTTTGTGTGGATAAAGTAGTACATTTTAGGGTGAAATAAAAATAAAATAAAATGCAGTATCCGTGGATCCCTTGCAATGCCGGATCAAATAGAAAACGTTATGTATAATAAGTACTTTTAATAGTTATTAACTAGGATGTCAGATCGTGAAAATATGGGAGTCTTGAAATTGTATTGAGTGCACATTTGACTCGAAATCCCTCGACTTCAAGTAGGCTCAAAATCATGTTAAGCCAGCTCGAAATCAAATCAAGAGAAGCTGTGAATTGTTAATCCTGAAAGTTCTAAAAACGTAAAAAAATGCATAGAACAAAAATCCAAGGTTAAAGAGGGTAACAAGATAGATACGTGAGCAAAATAGAAACTAAGACAAACTAGTAAGCTATTGGGTATAGAAATGTCAATGACAAAGAACAGAAGCAAAAAGAAGAGAACATAATTCGAAGTTCTCTGGGGGAAGAAGATTCACCGTGAGAAGCTGCGCGGCACTTTGAGAGAGAAGAAGATAGAGAAAAGCTACGCGAATTTGAGGTGGAAGAAGAGAGAGCAGCAGCTGCGCGGCACTTCGAGAGAGAAGAAGAAGAGAGAGAGCAGCTGTGCGGCGCTTTGGAGAGAAGGAACGCTAATAGAGAGGTTGAAGAAGCCCTAGCTTTTGGCTTTGAAATCACTCAGCCGTTCGATGGGATCGCACGGCAATTAATACATAGCAGAAATGAAACCTAACTTTCGTGTTGCTAGAAATAATTCATAATCCAATCTGCTGCCACGTAGCAAAATCATTAGTTCTGGAGCAGGCGTGCATACATTTGATGAAATATTGCGATAAAATAATATAATTGACTAAAAAAACATTGAAACAATTTTTTCTCCATTGGATAAATCAATGCCATTATTATTAGCACTTTAATTTTGGCCACTTACATTTACTTATTTTTAAGGCTTTATCTAAAAACTATCCACACTCACCCTCCCGAACCCCCGTCGCTCCCGAACCCCCGTCGCGTGTTTGCCCCCGATCTCAACCTTATTTTTTCCATTTCTTGGAACGAGAACCTCAGGTGTGCTAGTAGCTCGCCTCTAATCGATAGCTTCCTGCTTGTTGGTAGCTCGCCTTCGAACGGCAACCTCCCAGAGGGCGATTCATGCACGCCAAATGACAATATTGCAAATGAATTGAGATTTGATATCATTATTCTAAGAGTCGATAAGCTTACCGCCAGTGGTTGTGATAGATTCAAATTTTCTCGTGATAAGTCAAAATAAGAAGTGATGGATTAAATTAGTGATGCAGGCCTACGTGTCGAAGTGTTTGTGACGATTATAAGTGACGATTCTCTCAATCCTTCCCGATTAACCACGCGCATGCAATTAAGCGTAACCACTCCACAATACAAACTTAATACCAATAAAAACACTATTCACCGAGAGTAATCCGACCAAAAGAGTGATCGAGAAGAGGTCGGATTTGCTCCCAACAAGATGGAAGCACCCGATTTACCCAATCCATTTAAAATCACAAGAAATGCGAGAAAACAATGACAACTATTCGAAGAAATCCCAAAGATCGCAACAATGTTTCAAAAGCAACGCCGAATTCTTCCACCAAAGAAACCGTAGGTAAAGAAAAACACACAAGGGGGGAAGAGAAATTGTTACCCAAGCCCTCAAGAAAACTTAGTGGAGAGTCTCTCCACCACGGATCCACCGGAGTCACACCGGACAGGATATGAGGCCAAGCTCCACCGGAGTCACACCGAAAGGAGGAGGAGGCGGCGCGGTTCCCGAGTCCGGACGGATGGTCGCCGCTGTTGGGGCCGCACGGGCTGCTTCGCACAGCGATGGGGGAGGCGCGAAAAGGGCGGCGATAGGGAGGTGAACAAACCCTAAGAGGAACTCACGGGTTCTCTTTTTTTTTTCTCCAAATAAAACTGAAATTTTTCATTACCCAGCTCCTCCAAAGAATGAGGAATAAATATGATTTCACAATAACTCTCAACCTCACATCAAAGGCAAAGTAAAATCCTAGCCATCCAATTCCTATGGCCTAAAAACAAAGTGATGGAAATTAAACCCAGACATTGACCACCTAACAATTCGGTTAACCAGACAACTCAAAATAAATTGCATATTAAATTGTTTGACAAACAAAATGACAAGATATACTAATAGAAGCAAATTAAAATTATTATGAGATCAACTAGTTATAGACCCGCCTCGTGTTGGGCCTAAGATTGTACGGGTGTGCCGCCTCGTCCAATGGTACCGGGTCGGCTCCATCAATCCTCCCCTGCTCAAAAGCACTCATCACCGGTGAGTGGTCGCGACGATATTGATGAAGCAGAGAGTCGTCTAGTTGTTCCAATTCAGCTTTCGGGATCCAAGAATCATCCGATGCGGGGTGATCACGCCAATGAACAAGGTAGCGATGGATGCCACCGTCGGTTGAAGTGAGAACTTCATCGTCCAAAATACTGTCGGGCACAAAAGAGGTTTTGGGAAACCTTGAAAAAACGTTAGTAGCAAGTGGAGTAGTCATCATATCAATATTCGGTGTAAAAGCCGAAGGATCTGACGTGGAAAGAGACACGAGAACTAGCTCACCACCCCCCCCCCCCCCCAAAGAGAAGTTGTAGACTGAGAAGAAAAAGGAGAGTTGATGGGGTTCCCCTAAAAAGGCTCTGGATGAGTCGGACCGAATGTTTCCCACCGCAGCCTCGCCCGGACCCGTAAGGCGGCTCTAGCTCTGATGCCCGGTCTAAACCCTGCAGCTAAGCAACTTTGAGTTGTCGCTTCCGCTCCCCGCCTGCTCCGCAAGAGTGTTTCTCACTCGCTCCTGCTCCGCGGGAGACGCTCTCGCGCTCCCGCTCGCTCCTGCTCCGTAAAAAGCGCTCCCGCTCCGCAGAGAGTGCTTCCGTTCTCACCTGCTCCATAAGAGTGCTTCTGCTCACTCCTGCTCCGCGGGAGGCACTCTCGCGCTCCCGCTCCGCAGAGAGCGCTTCCGCTCTCGCCTGCTCCATAAGAGTGCTTCTGCTCGCTCCTGCTCCGCGGGAGGCGCTCTCGCGCTCCCGCTCGCTCTCACTCCGCAGAGAGCACTCCCGCTCTCGCCTGCTCCGTAAGAGTGCTTCTGCTCTCTCCTTCTCCGCGGGAGACGCTCTCGCGCTCCCGCTCGCTCCTGCTCCGCAGGAAGAGCTCTCGCTCCGCAGAGAGCGCTTCCGCTCTCGCCTTCTCCGCAAGAGTGCTTCCGCTCGCACCTGCTCTGCGGGAGGCGCTCTCGTGCTTCCGATCGCTCCTGCTCCGCGGGAGGCGCTCTCGTGCTTCTGCTCGCTCCTGCTCCGCGAGAGGCGCTCTCGTGCTTCTGCTCGCTCCTGCTCCCCGGGAAGCGCTCTCGCTCTCTTATGGTCCGCAAGAAGCGCTTTCGCTTATGCTTGTTTCGCAAAGCGCGCCGCCATCATCCATAGTCAATGACGATCGTCGGCCACCACCACCGGAGAGGTTGCCCGGGCTGTCCGAGCCACCCACCGTGACCGAGGGGCAAACTCATCATAATCACCAAGTTGACAATCCGCGTACCCCGAATCAAGCATTCTCATTCGCTCATCCAAGAATCAGCATGACGCAGTTACTAGAACGCCCTCCTCAAAAACTATAAAAAGAGGGTCAAGCCTCCATTTGAAAGGACTTTTTTGGCATCGGAAGAAGAGGGAGCACTTAAGTTATCCGACGATGACTCATTGAAGATCTTCATCAACCTTTAAGCTCCCCCTTGAGGATTTTCATCAGCATTCCAGCTCTCATTAAAGGACTTTGGGAGGATCCCAGTTGGGCTCCAAACTCTCTAGTGTGGGCCCCATCGACGCTCCGCTCCAGGCCGCTCTGAAGCGCTCTGCTCCAGGACGCTCCGCAGCGCTCCGCCCCAGGCCGCTCCGCAGCGCTGCACTAGAGGCCGCTTCGCAGCGCTCCGCTCCAGGCCGCTCCGCAGCGCTCCGCTCCAAGCCGCTTCGCAGCGCTCCGCTCCAAGCCGCTCTGCAGCGCTCCTCTCCAGACCGCTCCGCAGCGCTCCGCTCCAGTCCGCTCCACAGCGCTCCGCTCCAGGCCGCTACGCAGCGCTCCGCTCTAGGCCGCTCCGCAGCGCTCCGCTCAAGGCTATCTCTGAGCACGCTTCACCAAGCTCGACTCTCGAGGACTTATCAAAATCTCTATAACAAGAGGTGGTCTGTCACCCTCGAAAAATAACTCTTTGTAACTCACAACACTAGTGGATCCTTCAGAACTGGGCTAGGCCCCGTGGTTTTTTTTTTTTCATTTTTGGGTTTTCCACGTAAAAATTTTGTTGTCTACTGTTGGTACCCACTTTTGACTTTTGTGCGTTCGGCTCACTCTCGAATTAAGGAGGTTCAGCTCGGCCGGTCTAGGAGAGCGTTGAATGACCCGCAACAAGAGTGAAGTAATTCTGGCAGTGTAGAGACATAAGGCGTTAAATCTGAAACATTGAATATAGGGGAAATTTCCCAATAAGTGGGCAACTCCAACACAAAAGCATTAATGTCACCCAATTTCCTGATAATTTTAAATAGACCGGCTCTCCTATGGGCCAACTTCTTGACGGTGACTGAGGCTAACAGGTCGGGAATTAAACGGACCAAAACCAAATCGCCAATATTAAAGTTGGACGCTCTCCGATGTATATTGGCATGCGATTGATAAGCAGCATATTGGGTGGCTAACTTTTCTTGAATGCGCTTGTGGAGATCGTGAACATGTTGAGTGAAATCTTGTTCAAAGTGACTTGATTTATAAGTAGGAGGTAGAGGAATCAAGTCAAGTGGCATGAGAGCTATATAACCGTGCACAATCTTATTCAGTGATAGACTGATAGATCGATTTTTTTCAATTATTATAGGCAAGTTGGGCGTGGGGAAGAAGTAAATCCCAAGTACCCTTGTGGTCACCCACAAGACACCACAAAAGGTTCCCCGAGCTTCTATTAACGACCTCTGTTTGCCCATCCATTTGTGGGTGATAGGCCGCGGAAAACAATAGTTTAGTGCTCATTAGTATCCAAAGAGTTCTCCAAAAATAGCTTATAAATTTAACGTCTCGATCGGTGACTATGGTATTAGGTACTCCACGATGACTAACAACCTCTTTAAAATATAACTTGGCTATGTAAGAGGCGTCGTTCGTTTTACTACACGGGATAAAATAAGCCATCTTGGAGAAGCGGTCGACAGCGACTAGAATATAATCCAATCAGCGAACGATTGGGGGAAGGCCAATGATAAAGTCCATGCTCACGTCTTCCCACGGGATGGAGGGAATGGGAAGAGGAGTATACAGCCCGACATTAATCTTAGTACCTCTGGCTAGTTGCCACGTGCCACAACTACGAACGATTTTGGTAACTAGAGATTTTAGTTTTGGCCAATAGAACTTATCCTCCATTAACGTAATAGTTTTATCGCGACCAAAATGACCGTCTAGGCCACCACTATGAATTTCCCAAATAATAAAGTGGCGAAGTGAAGAGAGCGGAATACACAATTTGGAGTGTCGGAAAAGATACCCATCGCGAATGTAATAAGCAGATATAGTAGAGGGGGAGTCGTTTTGAGTGGATAAGTAGATGTCCTTAAAGTCCGGACATCGCGCATACTCATCTTTAATTCTTTCAAAACCAATGACTTTTACTTGCAACGTGGATAACAATAAGGATACACGGCTAAGAGCATCCGCAACTCGATTATGGGTCCCCTTGAGATGTTTAATTATAAAAGTGTACTCTTGTATTAAAGAAACTCATTTAGTGTGTCGGGGGCTGATTTTGTGTTGGGAATTAATAAACCGTAGAGCCTCATGATTGGATAGGAGAACGAATTTCTTAGGGAGAAGATAATGCCGCCAATGGTGGAGACATCGAATAACCGCATAAAATTCCCTATCATAGTTAAAATAGTTTAGCTTAGGGCCCATGAGCTTTTCACTAAACTATAATATGGGGTGTCCATGACTTAATACACCGCCAATTCCTACGCCGGAGGCATTACAAGACAACTCAAAGACTTTACCAAAATCTGGGAGGTGAAGAACCGATCCGGATCCCCTGGAGTTCGTGCGGGAACTCCAGGGGTGGAGTTCGCGCAGCTCGCTCCGTTGGATTGGAGTTCGCGAGATCTCGCCCTTTCATTTTTATTATATATTTTTGATTTTTACTTTTCATTTTTTTTGTCTTCTAGCGAATAAAATCAGGGGAGGGTCATCTCGCCGTTCATTGATGGAGTTCCCGCACCTCGCGTCGTTGGATTGCACAATCCCCTGGAGTTCCCGCACGAACTCCAGGGTATCCGGATTCGTGAAGAACCAGTGCTTCCGACATTTTGTTTTAATTTTTTGGGAATGCATGGGTGGCCGATTTGGTCCTTGTAAAGTCACCTTTCTTTAAATATTCCGTAATGGGAGCCATGATACTACTAAAATCTCGGATAAAGCGGCGGTAAAAAGTGGCAAGACCATGAAAGCTACGCACATCACGAAGTTTTTTTTTTTTGGCTCGGGCCAATCTTTAATGACTTGGACCTTTCCCGGGTCCACGTGAATGCCCCCCGAACTCACAATATAGCCTAAGAATTCTACGGAATGCGTGGAAATGTGCATTTTTTTAGGTTAACAAATAATTTCTCCTTACGCAGCGTGGTGAACACAGTTTCAAGTGAGAGAAGTGATCCGTAGGAGAGGTGTTATACACTAAAATATCATCAAAGTAAAGGACGATGAACTTACCCATGAATGGTTGAAATACGTGAGTCATCATACGAGAGAAAGTACTTGGAGCGTTGGAAAGTCCAAACGGTATGACAAGCCATTCATATAAACCATCTTTGGACTTGAAGGCGGTTTTCCATTCATCCCCATCCCGAATCCGAATTTGGTGTTAGCCACTCCTAAGATCCAACTTGGAGAAAATCGTGGCACCGACTAACATATTCAATAAATCATCCAATCGGGGAATGAGAAACCAATATTTTATGGTAATCTTATTAATGGCACGACTATCCACACACATTCGCCAAGAATCGTCTTTTTTGGGTGCAAGCAAAGCGGGGACGACGCAAAGACTCCTGCTATGCCTAATAAAAACCCATTGGAGAAGATCTGAAATTTGAGTTTGTAATTCTTGGTGGGCGGCGGGATTTAACCTATAGTTAGGTAGGTTGGGTAAGGAAGAACCCAGGATGAGATTGATAGCATGTTGGTGATGGCGACGACGGCCCGCAACATGAAGATATGGGAGACGATGCGCTTTTGGATGATGGCATCTCTCCTTCCAAGGATTCACGCCATCGCCGCCACGGCGACTTGCATGAAGGGCGGCGCTACAACCTTCGGCCGCGGCGCGATCGTGGCGATTAATAATTATAATATCCTAATTATAATTATTAATTTTATTTATGTTATTTCCAATTTCATGTCATGTAATAATTTAAATTATGGACTGCGTTTATCGTTTTTTGACTAGCCTATATAAGGCTAAACTTGTATGGTTCTCATATTATTATTGATGAAGAAAAAACCAAGCCCTAAAAATTTCTCTCGTTAGTTTGCTCTCACTCAGCCGCCGCCCCTATTCCCTCTCCCTCTCGCTCTCTCGGTTAACCTAGGAGGCCGACGCCCCCCTTCTCCCTCTCGCTCTCTCTGTCATTCAAGGAGGCCGACGCCCCCTTCTCCCTCTCGTTCTCTCAATCGACCAAGGAGGCCGACTCTTCCCTTCTTTCCTCCCTCTAAGGCTCTCCTGCACCAAGTCTCGACCCTCTCTATAGTTGGCCGGCCCTCCTCCCTCCACCACTCCCTTTTCCCTCCACTCAAAATCAGCCCCATTAAAAGGAAGCAAAGGTGGTTTCCCCTTTGGACCCGGCAACGGCGTGAAGCAAAGACGGCGGTCAAACTCTCCATCGTTGGCGTTACTCCGGCGGATCCATCGAAGAACGACCGGGCTAGAGTTGCTTGAGGCCAATCCTAACTCAAGCGGGGTAACGAACGATCCACTTGAGTGTTCCTTCTTCTAGATTTATCGTGTGGTGGAATTTGTGGCGTGATCTTCGTATCACTTGAATTTTCGTGGTTTTTTTCTTCTCATTTGGAAATTGCATGTGCATCTTTTCTTTTTTATTTTCGAAGGGGCTTGGCGAACCCCGCTTTTTGTTGGGAGAGATCACCCGTTTTTTCGAATCGCGTTTTCGGGAGATCTCTTTGGTACGACGCATAGCTTGTTCGGACCGGGTGGGTCCTTTTGCTTGATCAAACATTGGCTTATCGCCCTTGGGAGATCTCTAGAGGTTTGGCAACCTTCGTGGGGCAATTGTTTCTCGTTGCCTAGTCCGGTGCGCTTGCACTGTGCGGCTTGCATTTGCATCATTTTTCTTGAAATCGTGTAGAACACCAAAGGGTCTAAGTTAAGGTCACTTACGAGCGATTCGGAGGGCGTCGGTTTGCATCAATTTGGTATCAAAACGAGGTTGTGTTGATTTTTTAATCGACACCATCCTTTTTGCTTTGTCGTTGTACGTCGACCTCACTTGGTTGTGCACGTTTCGTAACAATAGTCATAGTCAAAATAAAAAATAAAAAATAAAAAAAAATTCTCCTTATTTTTTTCCACAAAAAATATTTTCCTAATTTTTCAAAAAAAAAAAATATCTTTGTCAAAATTTCTGTTTGAGTGTTCTACACAACCACTCACTTGAGTGTGTATGCGCACGAGACAAGGTACGGAGTATCCCACGTCCTCCTCTCAAATGTCGGACGGGCGGGGCACGGGTCACGATCCAACACCGATTGATGAACTCCGCCAGGAGTTTAACGATCAGATGACGGATATCCGGGAGATGCTGCATGAGATCAGGTTAGCCCAACGGGCGCCTCAAAATACTGCAGCCCGCCCACGCGAGGAGGGAAATATCCCTCATAACCCTCATAACCCCAATAACCCGAATCCCGAGCAAGCCCCCCGAGCACCGTATGAGTTTGATATTACTCGAGTCGTGCGGATTAAACCGCCCTCATATGATGGGTTAGGTGACCCTCAAGTCTTCTTAGATTGGATCACAGAGATTGAATGCTACTTTCAATGGCACAATCTGAACGATGGGGATAAGGTGCGCGTAGCTCGAATGAAATTGTGGGGTAGAGCTAAGACGTTTTGGTTAAATGAGGAACGACGATTAGCCGCGGAGGAAGGAGGGGCACCCGTCGGGTGGGCTGAAATGAAGGCCATTCTGACTACTCAATACGTTCCAACCTACCATCGAACCCAAATGTTTGATGAGTTGGCGTCCTTAAGGCAAGGAAATAGATCGGTAGCTGAGTACATGGGCCTTTTGAAGGACATGATGGTTAGGTGCGACGTTAGAGAAATGCCCGAGATCACCCTTTCCCGATTCCGTAAAGGGCTAAACCCTAATATCCAAGGAAAACTCCTCCGCTACGGGCACACTGATTTAAGCACTACCTACAACGCTGCATTGGATATTGAGCGACACCTTGCTCACAAATCTAAAACCCATGCTTTTCAAAAAAGCAAGTCCATCTTAGGACCCCCACCTACACCCACTCATAAGGATAAGGGCACGTTCCGGCCCACGGATTCAAATTCTGTGGTCATTACGGCTAGGAATGCACGAAACCCGACCGGTGAGAGAGTACCGGTGGGCAGGATTAGTAAAACTAACGCTACTTGCTTTACTTGTGGGATTCAAGGGCACTACGCTAGTGAGTGCCCCACTAAACCACGACCTCTAGCTCTGCTAGATACTACCGATGAACCCGCCGATATCGTATATGAGGCCGACGAAGATTCCGGGGAGGAAGGAGTGCCGAGTGACTTAGAAGATGATAGCAATTTGATGGTCATGAGATGTATTCTGGCCACACCACGTGCGTCGGAGGAGTACAACCGGACCAACATCTTTTCGTTAAATTTTAAGAGCGGCGAGAAATGGTGCAAGCTCATCATCGATAGCGGTAGTTGCATGAATGTTATATCGGAGAATGCGGTAGTCCGGATGAAGGTGGCATGGGTCAATAAAACATCCCTTCTGGTAACTCGGCGTTGTCTAGTTCCCCTCACCATCAAAACCTATTCGGAGAAGGTGTGGTGCGACGTCATCCCCATGGATGCATGTCATGTGTTGCTTGTACGCCCGTGGCTATATGATCACGACGTCACTCACTTTGGGCGAGCCAACACTTATGAGTTCAAGTTTACGGGCAAGACCGTTACCTTGAAGCCTTCACCTCCTAAGGACCCCTCGAGCGCCTTGAAGGACACCGTTGTGCCGGTCGAGAAAAAGACATTAAGTCTACTAGGCAAGAAAGAGTTCAATCGCCAATCCTTTTTGGATGGGGTCCTATACGCTTTAGTGTGCCTTCAAGTCAAAGAGGATACGCCGGTGTTTGACAATCTACCTCCGGCGCTTCGTACCTTATTAGGAGATTTTGAGGATGTCTACCCGGACGAGTTACCGCCTACGCTTCCTCCCTTACGAGACATCCAACATGCCATAGACCTCATCCCGGGCTCTTCTTTACCCAACTTGCCCCATTATCGTTTGAATCCGTCGGCACACACGGAATTACAAACACAATTTTCAGATTTATTGCAAAAGGGGTTTGTACGCCATAGTAAGAGTCCGTGTGCCGTGCCGGCCTTGCTAGCACCTAAGAAGGATGGCTCGTGGCGAATGTGCGTCGATAGTAGAGCTATAAATAAAATTACCATCAAATACCGGTTTCCCATCCCGCGCTTGGACGACTTGTTGGACATGTTAGCCGGAACCACGATTTTTTCTAAATTGGATCTTAGGAGTGACTACCATCAAATTAGAATCCGGGAGGGTGATGAGTGGAAGACCGCTTTTAAATCTAAGGAGGGGTTCTTCTACGAATGGCTTGTGATGCCCTTTGGGTTGTCCAACGCCCCCAGCACGTTTTCTAGGATGATGACGCATGTCTTCCAACCCTACATGGGAAAATTTATAGTGATCTATTTTGATGATATTCTTGTTTTTAGCACGTCTACGGGCGATCATGAGACGCATTTGAGGACTATTCTAGCGACGCTTCGTGCGGAAAAGCTGTACGTTAACATCAAGAAATGCACATTTCATGTTACCTCGGTCGAGTTCCTAGGATATATTGTGAGTTCGGAAGGCATTTTGGTGGACCCAAAAAAGGTCCAAGCCATTAGGGATTGGCCGGAACCCGCTAGCATCAAGGACGTTCGGAGCTTCCACGGCCTAGCTACTTTCTATCGCCGCTTTATTCGTAATTTTAGTAGCATCATGGCACCCATCACCGAGTGCATGAAGAAGGGTGATTTTACTTGGACAAAATCAGCCACCATAACTTTCCAAACAATTAAGGATACGATGTCGGAAGCACCACTTTTGAGGTTGCCGGACTTTACGAAGGTTTTTGAGCTTTCATGTGATGCGTCGGGGATTGGGATTGGCGGCGTTTTAAGCCAGGAGGGTCATCCCGTTGGCTACTTTAGTGAGAAGTTGGCGGGTCCTAAGTTGAATTATTCGAATTATGATCGTGAGTTTTACGCCGTGATCCGTTGCCTCCAACATTGGCGGCACTACCTTCTCCCGAAGGAGTTTGTTATTCAATCCGATCACGAGGCCTTAAGATTTGTTAACTCCCAATCCAAGGTCAGCCCCCGACACGCTAAGTGGGTTTCTTACCTTCAAGAGTACTCCTTCAATATCAAGCACCTTAAGGGAACGCTTAATCGGGTGGCGGACGCCCTTAGCCGCGTCTCTTTGTTGTTGACCACGTTAGAGGTGAAGGTCATCGATTTTGATCGCCTTAAGGATGAGTATATCAATTGCCCGGATTTTAAAGAGATATACTTGGCCGCTCAAGGCGATGCTCCCACGACCATTTCCGCTTATTATATTCGTGACGGCTACCTATTTTGGCATGCCAAACTTTGTATCCCACGCTCCTCTCTTTGTAATTTCATCGTGTGGGAGTTGCATGGTGGCGGTCTAGGCGGTCATTTCGGGCAAGATAAGACCATTGCGTTAGTGGAGGAGAAGTTCTTTTGGCCGGGCCTTAAGGCTACGGTGCACAAAATTGTGAGTAGTTGCCGCACGTGCCAATTGGCTAAGGGGACTAAAACGAATGTCGGGCTTTATACCCCTCTTCCTATTCCTTCCGTTCCATGGGAAGATATTAGTATGGATTTTGTTCTAGGCCTTCCGGTTACCTTCCGCTGCAACAATTCTATATTAGGGTAGTTGATCGCTTTTCTAAAATGGCATATTTTATTCCGGGTAATAAGACCGATGATGCGTCACATGTAGCTAAGTTATTCTTTAAGGAAGTTGTTGGTCACCGGGGCGTTCCTAAGTCCATAGTCACCGATCGGGATGTCAAGTTCACTAGCTATTTTTGGAAAACCTTGTGGCGGATCATGGGCACTAAGCTCTTGTTTTCTTCGGCCTACCATCCTCAAACGGATGGGCAAACGGAAGTAGTCAATCGGAGCTTGGGTAGTTTACTACGGTGTCTCGTTGGTGACCACAAGGGCACATGGGACCTCATCCTCCCCCACGCACAATTAGCTTATAATAACTCAAAAAATAGGTCCACCGGCTTATCCCCCAACGAGATCGTGCATGGTTACAAAGCTCCCGTGCCACTTGACTTAGTTCCGTTACCGCCATCCTACAAGTCAAGTCAATTTGCACAGGACTTTGCCTCTCATATTCATGATGTGCATAAGCATGTTAAGGATACGCTTACTACTCATTACGCTTCATATCAGTTGCACGCTAACGCCCGTCGGAGAGTGTCTCCTTTGAAAGTTGGCGATTTGGTAATGGTACGTCTCGTCCCTGAACGGATGCCTTCGGGCACCATAAAAAAGTTGGCCAATCGGCGAGCGGGTCCGTTTCGAATTCTAAAGAGAATAGGAGATAATGCATTTCTTTTGGAACTACCCACTGATTGGGGAATCTCCCCTATTTTCAATGTGTCGGATTTAACGCCATTTAGTTCTCCACCGCATGATTTATCTGTCTCTCCGTTTAATTCCACACCATCTTCTAATGGGTTGGGGGGTGAGGTGGTGCCCGGTTCGTCCTCTTCCATGGTCCCCGTTGGAGGTGCGTCGGTTGATGAAGAAATTTGCCCTGCTTATTTGCCTAATGCTTTTCCTAGGTTCCCTCGAACCACTTTTGTTCCTGACAGGATTCTCCGCGACGAGGTGCTCCCCTCCCCCACTGGCGGCAATCGGCGCTATTTGATTCGTTGGCGCGATCGCCCGGCCTCCGACGACTCATGGCTACCGGAGTCGGAAATGGCCTTGATGGATGAAGCTCTCCTCCGCCGCTACGTTCGAGACCACTCATCGGTGATGAGTACTTTTGAGCGGGGGAGGATTGATGGCGACGACGGCCCGCAACATGAAGATATGGGAGACGATGCGCTTTTGGATGATGGCATCTCTCCTTCCAAGGATTCACGCCATCGCCGCCACGGTGACTTGCATGAAGGGCGGCGCTACAACCTTCGGCCGCGGCGCGATCGTGGCGATTAATAATTATAATATCCTAATTATAATTATTAATTTTATTTATGTTATTTCCAATTTCATGTCATGTAATAATTTAAATTATGGAATGCGTTTATCGTTTTTGGACTAGCCTATATAAGGCTAAACTTGTATGGTTCTCATATTATTATTGATGAAGAAAAAACCAAGCCCTAAAAATTTCTCTCGTTAGTTTGCTCTCAATCAGCCGCCGCCCCTATTCCCTCTCCCTCTCGCTCTCTCGGCTAACCTAGGAGGCCGACGCCCCCCCTTCTCCCTCTCGCTCTCTCGGTCATTCAAGGAGGCCGACGCCCCCTTCTCCCTCTCGTTCTCTCAATCGACCAAGGAGGCCGACTCTTCCCTTCTCTCCTCCCTCTAAGGCTCTCCCGCACCAAGTCTCGGCCCTCTCTATAGTTGGCCGGCCCTCCTCCCTCCACCACTCCCTTTTCCCTCCACTCAAAATCAGCCCCATTAAAAGGAAGCAAAGGTGGTTTCCCCTTTGGACCCGGCAACGGCGTGAAGCAAAGACGGCGGTCAAACTCTCCATCGTTGGCGTTACTCCGGCGGATCCATCGAAGAACGACCGGGCTAGAGTTGCTTGAGGCCAATCCTAACTCAAGCGGGGTAACGAACGATCCACTTGAGTGTTCCTTCTTCTAGATTTATCATGTGGTGGAATTTGTGGCGTGATCTTCGTATCACTTGAATTTTCGTGGTTTTTTCTTCTCATTTGGAAATTGCATGTGCATCCTTTCTTTTTATTTTCGAAGGGGCTTGGCGAACCCCGCTTTTTGTTGGGAGAGATCACCCATTTTTCCGAATCGCGTTTTCGGGAGATCTCTTTGGTACGACGCATAGCTTGTTCGGACCGGGTGGGTCCTTTTGCTTGATCAAACATTGGCTTATCGCCCTTGGGAGATCTCTAGAGGTTTGGCAACCTTCGTGGGGCAATTGTTTCTCGTTGCCTAGTCCGGTGCGCTTGCACTGTGCGGCTTGCATTTGCATCATTTTTCTTGAAATCGTGTAGAACACCAAAGGGTCTAAGTTAAGGTCACTTACGAGCGATTCGGAGGGCGTCGGTTTGCATCAGTTGGATCTCACGTAAGGGCGGTAAGGTAGATGGCAACTCATTCGGATAAACATCCTTATACTCATCTAGTAACGCTCTCAATTCCGGCGGCAAAACTTCCAAATTATTAGGCTCATCCTTAGATTGTAAGCACACTAAAGCGTAAATAACTCTGCTAAGGAAAGTATCGCAGGCAAATTCCTTACGGCCCATTAAATTTAAAGTGTTCTTCGCAACTGGAAGAGTTGTATCCTTAGAGGGAATTGTGGGGTCCTTAGGAGGAGTGGGTTTTAAAGTTATTTTCTTGCCATTAAAGTTAAATTCATATATATTAGCTCTCCTAAAATGTGTCACATCATGATCGTAAAGTCAAGGACGACCAAGCAAAACATGGCAAACATCCATGAGGATCGCATCACACCAAATATTTTATGAATAAGCTTTGATGGTGAGGGGTACAAGACATCTTCATGTAACAGGTAGAGACGTCTTGTTGACCCAAACTACTTGGTAGGAATGGGGATGGGGATCCGTAGTGAGCTTCATACGTGTGACGACATTTTCCGATATAACATTCATACAACTTCCACTATAGATAATCAACTTACAAAGCTTCTCACCGTTCCTAAAGATTAAGGAAAAGATATTAGTTCGATGCCACTCATTCGACGCACGTGGGGTCGACAAAATACAACGCATCACCATGAGGTTGTGGTCATCCTCCATGTCATTAGGAACTCCTTCCGGTTCCAACTCATCAGTGGCCTCAAAAATAAACTCGGGTGCGTCACTAGAAGGCTCAACTAAGGCCAAAGCCTTAGTATTAGTTGGGCACTCAGCGACATAATGGTTGGCTACCCCACAAGCATAGCACGTGGCATTAGTTTTGCTAATCTTGCACACGGGAATACGTTCACCTTGGGGATTCTTAGCATTTCTAGTCGTGATAATGATATTAGTGGAATCCGTAGTTTTAAACTTTCCTTTGTCCTTATAAGTGGAGGTGGAGGAACCATAAGTAGCTTTGCCCTTATGGAGGTTGTGTCCACCTTTGGACTTCGAGGCGAGATGTTTTTCGATGTCAAGTGCGGCATTAAAGGTGGTGTTCAAATTGGTGTGACCGTAGCGAAGGAGCTTTCGTTGGATGTCGGGACTAAGACCCTTACGAAATTTGGAGAAAGTAACTTTCAACATCTCTTGTACCTCACATCGGACCATTTCATCCTTCAGATTACCCATGTAATTAGCGACCTATCGCCTAGACGAAGGGTGTCTAGATCATCGAACATTTGGTTGCGATGATAAGCGGGAATGTATTGGTCCCTTAAAAGATTCTTCATAACTGGTCAATCTATGAGGGGAACACCATTTTCAGTTCATAGTCGCCGCTCCTCGTTTAGCCAAAAAAATTTGGCTCGCCCGGTGAGCTTCATCCTGCCCACTTGAACCTTATGCGGGTCCAGCAGGTGATGCCACTCAAAATAACATTCCCTATCCATGACCCAAGTCAGAAAAATTTAGGGTTCTCCTAAGCCGTCATAGGTGGGGGCATTGATCTTAATGGTGCGGGTAAGGCCGATGTCCTGTTCCGGGCGATGGTGTTGTGGGCGGGCATGTGGGGACATCTCATTGAGGTCATCGTCATCGTGGTGGTGGTGACCGTTGGGTTGCCTATGACCCATAGGTGGAGAGGGGGTTCGGTTAACCAAAAGTTGGGCCAACATTTCCCGGAGTTCCCCCATTTGTTGGTTCATTTCACCACGAAGGACATCAACCAGAGTGGGGTTTGGATTCGGTTGCCGTTCATCGGCCATACTTGAAGAGGACGAGGTGTGGTACGCTTGACCGGATCTAGTGGGCATACAATGAGTGAAAAATAGTTTTATGTTGTTTTGTGGAGTAATTTGTGCACAAGTGAATTAGTGCGGACCAGGGCCAAGTTAAGAAATTGGCTCATAGCTCTGATACCAAATTGATGCAGGCCTACGTGCCGAAGTGTTTGTGACGATAAAAAGTGACGATTCGCTCAACCCTTCCCGATTAACCACAGGCATGCAATTAAGTGTAACCACTCCACAATACGAACTTAATACCAATACAAACACAACATTCACCAAGAGTAGCCCGACCAAAAGAGCGATCGAGAAGAGGTCAGATTTGCTCCCAACAAGACGTAAGCACCGGATTTACCCAATCCCTTTAAAATCACAAGAAAAGCGAGAAAACAATGACAACGGTTCGAAGAAATCCCAAAGATCGCAACAACGCTTCGAAAACAACGTGTTACAATATTAATCATATGTAACCGTTATTATGTTTTTTTTTTAACTTACAATTTCTGTGTTGGCGGGTGTAGAAAGCGGGAACAGTTTCATAACCGCAGCTAACCGCCTCTGCTGGTTGTAAAAGCCCTAGCCTCAGTCGGGACAGGGCATGTGATGTTCTATGTTGATTGTGAAGTCGTGAATTGAATTTCCCTTTTCTTACCTCGCCGCTTCTAAACGACGGTGCGCCGTCATTTATCTTCCTCTTTTTACTTACCTGTGCAGGAAGAACGTGTAGCGTGATATCAAGTGGTATCAGAGCTCTTTTCGGGCCATTGGAGATTCAGCAATGGGAGACCACAGCACCAGAAATGCCGACATCCGACGAGACGCGGATGCGCTGAAGGAAAAGATGCAGCACCTAGGAGATGAACATTGGAAGAATGCTCTGCAAGAGATGAGCAGCGTCAAGCAAAGGAGTTGACAAAGTTAAAGGAGATGCTCACCAATTTTTCTGCCGGCCGTGAACGCAGAGGCTGCACTTCGGAAACATCTGAAACTAGTAGAGGTTTGCCAATGCAAGATGTCTACACAATGCCAACCAGAGGCGCAAGACTAGATTTCCCTGGTTTTGCCTGTGACGCAGTACGAGACTGGATTTTTCGTTGTGAGCAATTTTTTGAAATTGATGGCACTCTTGAGCCCATGAAAGTGAAAGTGGCGGTGGTAAACATGGAAGAGAAGGCTTTAGCATGGTATCAAATATACTCAAAATCTAGAGTTTCGAAGTTGGATCTTGACTGGGACGAATTCTCCATGGCCATTCATGAGAGATTCTCTCCAACTCTATTTGATGATCCCATGAGTGAGATCAAGGAGTTGAAGCAGACATCCACGGTTCAACATTATTTGGATGAATTTGAAGCTTTGCGTAATAAACTAATCATCTCAGAGGAATATGCCATTAGCCTCTTCCTCACAGGATTGCGCAAGGACATATCCTTGACGGTGAGGATGTTCATGCCTCCTACTCTTCAGAAGGCGTATGCGCTAGCTAGAATACAGGAGCAGAAAAGCATCCTAGGGGGGGAGCCAACATGCCTCTCATCATCAGAGTCTACCTTTTAAGGCTCCGGAGGAAGGCAACAGGCAGCTTTTCAGGGCTCCTACCACCAGTTCCAGCCGACCCTTGCCATCCAAAATAACCAAAAGGCTCTCACCCAAAGAGATGTACGAGAAATGTAGTAAGGGACTTTGTTTTTGGTGTGACCAAAAGTACTTCAAGGGGCACAAATGTGGAAATTCCACCCAATTGTATATCCTGGAGGTGGAAATGCCTGAAGAAGGAGAAGGGGGGAAAGATGGAGCGGAAGAGAGTGGAGAGAAGAATGAGACACAAGACCCCCTCATTACACCACAAGTGTCTATGCATGCCCTTACAGGCATCATAAATTTCCACACTATGCGGGTTACTGACTCTTATAAGGGACAACAAATATACATCCTCATTGACACAGGGAGCACCCATAATTTTATTGATGAAACAACAACATCTCAACTGCAATACCCCACAACAAATATTCCAACGTTCAAAGTAGCAGTGGCTGATGGAAATCGGCTAGCAAGTACCAAGATGTGCGCCAAATTCCCTTGGACAATGCAGGGAATTGAATTTGAAGTTGATATGTTAATACTGCCCTTAGGGGGATGTGATGTAGTCCTTGGAGTGCAGTGGTTGATTACCTTGGGAGCAATTAAATGGGACTTCCTCAACCTGCACATGGAGTTCCAATGGGGCAACAAAATAATAGCATTACAAGGGAGCAAGAATGTAGGCAGTGCCATTATAAACAAAAGGAAAATGTCCAAATTGATGCAAAAAACAGCACAATGTGCCATGCTAAGTGTGTGTTGGCTGTAGCAAGGAGATGATGCCCATCAACAATTACCCCTGGCTATGGATGCAATGCAGGCTGAACCACTAGAAGAACCTCATGTGATAGCATTACAACAGTCGTTGGATAGCTATTATCAGATTTTTGACACACCCCAGGGTCTGCCTCCATCCAGGAGCCATGACCACCAAATCATATTAAAGGATCCAACAAATTACTCCAACTCAAGGCCTTACAGATATCCTCATATGCAGAAAACAGAAATAGAAAAACTCATAAGAGAGATGTTGAAGGAGGGAGTCATAAGGAGCAACAAAAGTTTTTTCTCTTCCCCAATTGTGTTAGTCAAGAAAAGAGATGGCTCATGGAGAATGTGCATTGATTACAGAAGATTGAATGTTAACACAGTCATGGATAATTTTCCCATACCAGTTATAGAAGAACTGTTGGATGAGCTGCAGGGTTCTACTATATATTCTAAATTGGACTTAAGGTCGGGCTATCACCAGGTAAGAATGGCACCCCAAGACATCGAGAAGACAACTTTTAGATCACATGAAGGACACTATGAGTTTCTAGTAATGTCGTTTGGCCCTACTAACGCACCAGCCACTTTCCAGAGCCTTATGAACCAGGTATTCCATGCTTACCTCAGAAAATTCATATTGGTTTTCTTTGATGATATTTTAATCTTTAGTAAAAACTGGGAAGAGCTCCTACATCATTTGGATTTGACCTTCCAAGTCTTAAGGAAAGAGAAGTAATTTGTTAAGAGGAGCAAATGCTTGTTTGGAGTGGGACAGATAGATTATCTAGGCCATATTATATCAGGCCAAGGGGTTGCTGCAGATCCAAAGAAACTGGAAGATATGCGATCATGGCCACCTCCAACAAACCAGAAACAACTAAGGGGCTTCCTGGGGTTTACTGGGTATTACAGAAGATTCATAAAGGGGTATGAGTGTATTGCTAGACCTCTCACAAATCTTCTGCAAAAGAGGCCATATCAGTGGGATGAAGAAGCAGCCAAGGCTTTCGAAGAGCTTAAGAGTGCCATCATCAAACCTCCAGTACTTGCACTGCCCAATTTCAATCAAAAATTCATCCTAGAAACAGATGCTTCCAGTGTTGGCATTGGAGCAGTGCTCTTACAAGAGGGGCATCCAATCTGTTTTTTCAGCAAGGCCCTGGGAAAGAAACAAATGGCCATGTCAGTGTATAAGAAGGAGTTATTGGCAATTGTTCTGGCTGTCCAAAAGTGGCGTTATTATTTGATAGAGACTTTCTTAGAAATACACACTGACCATCAAAGCCTTAAACACCTAATGGAGCAACACCTTTCAACACCATTGCAACAAAAATTCATGGCTAAACTAATGGGTTACAACTACACCATTAAGTACAAAAAGGAGTGGAAAATGTTACATCAGATGCCTTGTCCAGGAAGGGAGAGGTGGAGGAATGTTCTCTATACACCATTGTTATAGGTCACACAGAGCTAGAGCACGAATTGAAGCTAGCACAAGATCAAGATGAAAAGATACAACGGCTGATAAGGTTGAAGATTTCCAATCCCTCAGGGAAGCCTCACTATCAAGTAGTGCAGGGATGCCTGAGAAGGAAGGGCAAAATAGTGGTGGGCAAGGATGACAAGATGAGAAGGTATTTATGACACATTTTCCATGACTCCCACATTGGAGGACACTCGGGGGTCTTTGTTACTCTAGAAAAACTAAAACAAAACTTTTATTCGACGAACATGAAAGAGTATGTATACCAATACATTAGGCAGTGTGCCATTTGCCAACAGTGCAAGGCCCCAAATGAAAGACCACTGGGTCTCCTACAACCTCTTCCTGTCCCTGAGACTATTTGGAGAGACCTTACAATGGATTTCATTGAGGGACTCCCCCTTTCAAAAGGATATGAGGTCATTTTTGTGGTGGTGGACCGACTGAGTAAATATGCCCACTTCATGGCTATCAAACACCCGTACACTACCCAAACTATAGCCCAAGTGTTCATGGAGAATGTTTTTAAGTTGCATGGAATGCCTAACTCTATAATCTCTGATAGAGATGTGGTGTTCACAAGTGACTTTTGGACTGAATTGTTCAAAATACTCCAAGTACAAATCAAGACTTCCACAGCCTACCATCCCCAAACTGACGGCCAAACCGAGGTCGTAAATCGCTGCTTAGAGAGCTATCTAAGATGTGTTTGCTTCAATAAGACCAAGTCATGGAGTGAACACCTCACATTAGCAGAATATTGGTACAATACCTCATATCACCCTTCCATTAAAATGACTCCATATGAAGTCGTTTATGGGACACCACCACCAATCCATGTGCCATACACAGCAGGTAGTACCAACAATGAAGCAGTCACCTCCACCCTCCAAAGTCGAGAGAAGATTATCAACCTGCTTAAGTTCAATTTGCATAAAGTACAAAACCGCATGAAACAATTAGTAGATAAAAAAAGGAAGGAGAAGGAGTTTAGAGAAGGAGAATGGGTGTATATTCGGCTAGCTCCATACAAGCAGACCAGCTTACGATCATCAAGCCAAAACAAACTTTTCACAAAATACTTTGGCCCATATCAGATCGAGCATAAAATCAGCCCGGTAGCATACAAGTTGGCATTACCTCAAACGGCACGGATCCACCCATCATTCCATACCTCACAGCTGAAGCAACACATTTGATCAGTACCCACTTCTACCATCCTTCCAGAAGTGCTAACAGAGGAGGGATACACACTCAAAGTACCAGAGAAGGTTCAAAGCGGGAGGCTCATACCGCGTAAAGGTGTACCAGTGGCGCAGGTACTCATCCAATGGACAAATTCTCCAGCTGAAGATGCAACATGGGAGGACTATCACTACTGTTGACGCCAGGAAAACCCTGACCCCAAAATTTGGACCTTTGCAGCCGGAGGCTACTTGCCCAGCTGTCCGACGAGATGATCTAGATGGCGACTAAGAAGAAGCTAGGAAAGCAACTACAGGACCCCAGATGCTGCGGCAGGGAGGTCCCACCACGTACCCGGAAGCTCGAAGGAGTCTTCCCCTCCACAACCAAAAGTGGCCGAGCAGGGTACGAGGAAGGCACCGACTTGGCTAGCAAGCAGGGGTGACGGGCTCAAGAATTCAGAAATTGTGTTCCAGAAGCTCAAGCACAGGTGCCAATCCAAGTACTCCTGGGGTCCTATTTATAGGCAACCAAGGGGTAGGGGGGGTTTATAGCCCACCCCAACCTGGCGACATATGGGATACTCGGCGTGTATCTCCGACCATAGTCGCCCATCTGGCGAGTATTAACTGCTGCTCGCACAAGCCGGGCCGATACTCGCACAGGTCTTCTGAAGCTTGCCGGACGCCTGGGGCGACATACGGGATGCTCGTCACGCATCTCCGACCATAGTCGCCCATCTGGCGAGTATTAGCCAATACTCGTCAAGTCTTCTTTTGCTCCTGCTGACCGCTTTGTCTTGCCTTGTTGACTTTGACCTCTGCCTACGTGGCTTTGAGTGGGTCCTACCCTCGGAGAATAAGAGTTGTACACAATCCCCGCTCTTTGCGAGTAACATCGTTGCTCGGAAAGAAACATCCAACCTTTATTCGACGAGCTTCTGCATTGGCGAGTATCGGGAGATACTCGGAATCTTGACTGTCCGACGCCTGGGCCCTATATATAGGGGGGGGGGGGTCTCTGATGGAACCGTCCTTGTGCACTCGCTCACAATGTCGCTCGATTTTGCCGAGGCTGCCAAAAAGGCCCAAGCTGACCTCACGAATCTGATCGGCGTGCCCATTCCTCCTCCTCGCATGGACGCCGAGGTAGACGCCTTCCTCGCGAACAAGAAGAGGAAGAGGGCGGCCAAGAAGAAGAAGAAAGAGAAGAAGAAGGAGGCGACCGCGAAGAAGGTCGCCGATCCTTTGGGGGAACGTCGCCAGCAGCTGATGGACGACTTGGGTCTCTCCCTTGGGGGAAACTCGCTCGCTCCCATTCCTCCTCCTCCCTCGGCAGAGGTCGCCCCGGAGGCGAGTAGGGTTGAGGCCCAAACTCAAACCCAACCGGACCTCCCTCCTGCGCGAGGTGAGCTCCTTACTCGCCCTTTCTATGATCTATGCTGTCTCCTGGCGAGATTCTGACGTCTTTGCTTCTATTTTTAGATCCGCCGAATACCGAGGCTCGGGAGGAGCCTTTGGCTGCTGTACCGCTGCGATCATCCCCGATGATCTCGCCTGAGGGTGGGTCTCGGGGTGGTCGCGCGGTAAGGATCCTCCATAGTTCTTCCGTGGAGAAGAGGCCGATGAGCGAGCATGGGGCTCCTCTGTCGAACATAGATCCTCCTCCACCTCCACCCAGCTTGCGACCAGAGCCGGCGAGCAGCTCGCATCTGCCCGGGGTCGTGTTGTCGCCTCCTCCTCGTGGTCTTCCTCCCTCTGCGACTCTTTCGGGCGATCAGCGCCCTTCTGCTCCTACTGCTCCATCAACCCATCAAGGGGAGTCCTCGCGCAAGGGCGGGACTGGAGGATCTTCGGGTCTTTTTGCTCCAAGGGGTGGAGGGAGACCAGGAGATGGTCGCGGTCGGGGGAACATGTCCTCCAGCCGAGATCATCCTGGTGGCCACACTTCTCGCCGGGATGGTGCTCATCGCTCTCCCTCCCCGCACCGAGGAAGGGCTTCTCCTCATCGACGATCTCGCAGCCCTGCTCGCCGACGATCTCGTAGTCCTCGGCCAGGTACTTGGTTGCTGCTTTTGGATAGTCGCCACCGTTCTCTAGATTCTGCTAGAGCTCTGACTCTTCGCTTTCTTCCGCAGGTCGCGCTCATACTCCCATAGGAGCTTTGATCGATGTCGTTGGGCTCCCCCCTCGCGAGTACCAGGAAAAGGCTACTCGCGCTATCTTGGACTTGGAATCCAGGATAGAGCGACTATCGATCTGCGAACCTCATCGTCGCATGACTGAGATGGAGTCGCGGTTTGAGCGCCTAGCGGCTAGTGATCCTCACCGTCGCCTGACGGACCTGGAGGCGCGAGTATCTCGACTAGAGGAGTTTGATACTCGCCTGTCGGTTACTGAAGCTCGCCTCCAGTCTATCAGCGACCTGGAGCGCAGGGTGGCAAGGATCGAGCACCGGCAGCAGCTGCATCATGACGAGCTGGTCGGGATGCGCGCGAGCATGGGCTCGGTGGGGAGGCTGGCGAGGATCGAGGACCAGCTGCGGCAAGGCGAGGATGCTATGCCCGTGGCCTCGGAGCACTTCAAGCGTGCTCGCAGCATGGGCTGGGTCGGGCGACATCCTCAGCCTCAGGATCCCCAGGCGAACATCCAAGCGCAACCCTAGCTGATGCCCTTCTTCAAGTTTATCTTCTTTGTAGCTTTGTAGCTCCTCGCGAGCATTCTTTGTATTTCGAACCTTATTTGATGATGTAATAATAATTTGGGCGAGTATGTGAATACTCGCCTCTCAACTTTGGAATTTTCCTGTCTTCTTTTTCTTTATGTCGAGCATTGGTTGAATGTCGCCTACATTTTGGCGAGCTTTTTCGTGCTTGTGTGATGCAGGTAGTCGCTAGCTGAAGGTCGGCAGTTGGCGCGCTCTGAACCTTTGACGACTTCCTTTGATACTCGCCACCCCTAGTCGTGCTCGAGGAGTCGTGTTCGACAAGCCAGACTATCCGACTACTATAAATAGGGGGGGGGGGTGAGTCTTAAATATGCCTTCAGCGATTTCTGACCCTTTGAGCGAGTATCTCCTAGACTTCCTCTTCTCGCCTCTCTTTAATACTCGCTCTCTTCTCTTCCTTCTCAACAAAAATGACTGACAAGGCGGCCATCAGGCGAGCTAACCATGCAAAAAACTTCGAGGAGAGCTCGTTCAAGAAGCCGATTACTCAGCAGAAGGACTTGGACGAGTTCAACTCCAAGTTCGCGATGTCAGGGTATGTCGCCAGGCTTCCTCGCCAGTCTGAGCGACTAAATACCTCCTCTCCCATGGCGATGATATTCCCTATCAGACATTTCGAGGTCTGCCTGCGACTTCCCATCTGGCCTGAGTTTCGGAAGATACTCGTGTTCTATGGGATAGTGCCCGCCCAGATCAATCCCAACGGAGTGGCGATGATCATGGGATTCTTGTGCTACCTTCGGGACCAGAATATCATCTTCGACCTTTCGGTCTTTAGGCGAGTATTCACCATCATGGCGACCAGCGAGGGCGTCATCTTCTTGTGCAGCCATGTCTGCACGCTGGCGGGGACTTTGAACAAGAACCACCGCTGGGTCGAGCGACTAGTCGCCATTGAGGGCGATTTGCGGGCATCTCCAGCTCGCCCATTCAGCCGTCGGAGAATGTCTTCACGGTTCCCTTCCTGAAGGAGAGTCAGGAGAAGCTGCTCGCCTCCTTTAGGAATCGTCGCTTCGATGTGATGTTCTGGAGGAGGCGAGTAGACGAGCTCATGGAAGTTCGCCTAGGGGAAGGTACTTTTGCGCGAGCATCAGTCATACTCGCCCTTGCGACTTTTGATTTTTAGGCGACTAATTTTTAGTCTTCTTTTTGCAGGCGTGCAAGCTCTTCCGCGCGACGTTCTGCCCCCCGCGGTGAAGGCGGCAGCTGCCACCCAAGGGGGTGCAGGAACCTCGGCGCGCGAGGTTGGGGACTCCTCCCCAATCGACTTGTCGCCAGGAGGCGATGAGTTGAATGTCGCCGGTGGCGGGGTTGGGGCCGCGAAGAAGCGAGCGTGCAAGGCTAAGGCCTCTGAGCCCAAGAGAACGAAAAAGGAGCTCGCCCACAAGGATTCAGGCAAGAAGGCTGATCCCTCGGAGGCTGGCGAGCCGAGCAGCCATCCTCTCTTCAATACGGGCACCCATGGCGAGGATGCCTATGGTCGCCCGTTGGTGACCTGGGCTGAACGTGCCCACGAGGTGACTCTTAGCTCTAACCTCCCCGCTTGGTCCGAGGACTGGGAGGACAAGGGGGAGGCCTTCGACGTGCTCCATGTGATCTATAGTCGCACTGATGCCGAGATGCTGCAGGAGGCTTCTGCCGAGTATCTGGCACACCAAACCTCGCGCTCTCTCCTGCGATCTGCCGAGCTGGCTCACGCAACAGCAAGGCGACTGCTTATGTACGAGCAGGCGATCAAGGTGCAGGGCCCGAAAATGATCGCCATGGCGGAGAGGATCAAGGGGCTCGAGGTACTTGTCTTTACGACTTTTCGCGCTTCCTGGAATACTCGCCACTTTGCAAGCTGTCAAGCTTACCTTTTTTCCTTTTGTCTTCTACAGGCTGCCGAGCTGGAATCGGCGAAGAGGCTGTCCCAGGCCGAGAAGGAGCTGGAAGATACTCGCTCGGCCTTGGAAGCCTCCCAAGTCCGTATTGCCGAGCTGGAAACTCGGCCTGCCGAGCAACAGCCGGCGGGGGCGGGCCCTCATTGATTCGTCAAGCAGGTCAGGATTCATGACGATGACATGCCCTATATTCGCCGGGAGATCGCGCGAGCAACGGGGGAGGTCATCCTGAATCAGCTGAAGGCAGATGGTCTTCTGAAGCCAGAGGCTATGGGATTGACAGTGGGGGACCTTATCCCGGCCATACTCGCCGAGGAGTCCACCTCCCCCCTGCGAGCATCGTCGCCGCGACCCAGCGATTCCGAGGACGACGATGATGAAGACGACGATGATGACGATGATGATGATGACGACGACGGTGATGCCGAAGATGCCGACATAGATATAGAAGGCGAGGATGTCGCCTAGTCGCCTGGGCTCCTTTTTTGCTCGCCCGGCGACCTTTTGTACACCTGTAGCATATACAAATTTTTTTTTGCAGAAATGAAAAGGAATTTTGACAAGTTTTACTCGCCTATTCTTTCATTTTGCTCTTTTACTTCCTGGCTTATATGTCGTTTAGGCTCTTAGGTTCGAGGCGAGGTTGAGTGCTCGCTAGGCCCCTAGGATTTCGGCGAGGATGAATGCTCGCCCCTGCATACTCGCCAATGCATGCTCGCACTCATCCTACTCGCACCTATGGACTTGCTCCCGAGGCCTTGACTTGCACCTAGTGGAGAGTTTGTTAGGATTTATGCAGCAATCAATGGAGCCCCTCAAGTAAAGGAAGAAGTAGGGTTTAGCAGTCGGGGAAGCCTGGGGGTATATCATCCCGAGGACTCCCTCCTACTTGAAAACCTGATGTCAGCGGAGAATGACGTCAAGTAAGGAATGGCAGCCGGGTAGGTCCCACAGGGGCACACCGCCCCGTGGTTTCCTCTTACTTGGATGCTTGATGTCTTTGAAGGATGACGTCCAGTGAGGGATAGCAGCCGGGCGGGTCCCACAGGGACACACATTCCCAGGGCCTCCGTTGACTTGGACGTCTTCAAAGGATGACGTCAAGTGAGGGATGGCAGCCGGGCAGGTCCCACAGGGTCACACATTCCCAGGGCCTCCGTTAACTTGGACGTCTTCAAAGGATGACGTCAAGTGAGGGATGACATCCGGGCAGGTCCCACAGGGACACACATTCCCAGGGCCTCCGTTGACTTGGACGTCTTCAAAGGATGACGTCAAGTGAGGGATGGCAGCCGGGCAGGTCCCACAGGGACACACATTCCCAGGGCCTCCGTTGACTTGGACGTCTCCGTTTTTCGGTCGGTTGAATCGGTCATCTTCCCTTTCCAAGTCGGGATGTCGATGCCCAGACCTCCTCCTGGTAATCCCTCCAGTCGGATGAGAAGTGCAGTCGATACGAACCGTGGCCAACATGCAAGGGGGGAGCTGATCTCGACCGTCAATGCAGAGGCTTGGGCTTACAGGGTCGCTGAACCGAGGCACTGTCCCCTCATCCATTCTGGGGTTTTACGAGGTTCGAGTCGGAGGCCAGTTTCCTTAACTGGTGATGACGGATATCGACGAGCAGATCATCCGGTTGGGAATGACAGTCGGGGAGTCCCGAGGGGACACACCGTCCCGAGGTCTCTTCCTACTTGGATGAAGAATGCCGACCAAATCTGTCTCCTGCTGCTCAACAACGTAAGGGGAGTTTAAGCACACTTAAGCATAATAACTCACACAATCAAAGAAGAAGCTGGAAACGAAATGCGATGCTTTGAGCCAGTAAAATTGATCTCTTCCTTGCCCAATCGGAAGGTCGGCGTCCAGACTTCTCCCTGGTAATCCCTCCAGTCGAATGAGAAGTGCAGTCGATACGAACCGTGGCCAGCATGCAAGGGGGGAGTTGATCTCGACCGTCAATGCAGAGGCTTGGGCTTAAAGGGTTGCTGAACCGAGGCACTGTCCCATCATTCGTTCCGGGATTTTACGAGGTATAAGTCGGAGGCTCGTTTTCCAACTTTGCACGTGGGCCAATTCTACCTGCTTTCTTTTTATTTTAGGAGCGTACAGCTCTCAAGGGTATGCGACGCCTTTATTCAAGGGTCCCCTAAGCTCGCTAAATTGATCGCCTCCTTGCCAGATCGGAAGGTTGGCGTCCAGACTTCTCCCTGGTAATCTCTCCAGTCGAATGAGAAGCCCAGTCGATACGAACCGTGGCCAACATGCAAGGGGGGAGCTGATCTCGACCGTCAATGCAGAGGCTTGGGCTTACAGGGTTGCTGAACCGAGGCACTGTCCCATCATTCGTTCCGAGATTTTACGAGGTTTAAGTCGGAGGCTCGTTTTCTAACCTATCATGTGGACCAACTTGACCGGCTTTCTTTAAAGACTTTCGTTGTGTCAGAAGAAGCTTCCCAGTCCCGTGTTTCAGGGAGAGGAAGGGTTTTATTTATAAAACAAATACGGGTTACAAGGGCGGGACATACACATTCCCCTTAGGGGTAGAACCTTTTCAGGTCATCACCGCTCCAAGTATTCCCAAGCAGCTCTCCTTCCTGGTTCTGCAGGCGGTATCCTCCGGTTAGGAGTGATTCGTGGACGATGAAGGGCCCTTCCCAGTTCGGATAAAGTTTTCCGATGGCTGCTGATCTTCCCGCCGCGTCTACCTTCTTCAGGACCAGGTCACCTTCTTGAAAGCTTTTGAGGCGCACATTCTTATCGAAATGCCTCGCCATACGTCACTTGATCTCCTCTTGCCTGGCTGAAGCTAAATCTCTGAGTTCTTCGATGTAGTCGAGAGATAGCTTCTGAGCCTCTTCATTCTCTAGCCGTCATTCTTCACTTCCGCCTTCGGCGGCGATCACCCTTGGACTTCTGACTTCAAACTCTACTGGGATGAGAGCTTCCGACCCGTGAGAGAGCTTGAACGGTGTCTCCCCGGTAGCCGAGTTAGGAGTGGTCCTCAAAGCCCACAGAACCGAGGGGAGCTGATCCGCCCAATTACCTCTTAGGTTCTCCACCTTTTTCTTCAGTAGATTGATGATCAGCTTGTTGGCGGTCTCCACTTGGCCATTGCTCCTTGGGTGATGCACGGAGGCGAATCGAAGATCGGTTCCTGGTTGTTTGCAGAAATCCTCCAGCTCCAAGCTGGCAAACTGGGGACCGTTGTCGGTGATAATGGCGAGAGGAATCCCAAACCGGCAGACAATCTCTCCTCAGATGAAGTTCTTCACAACTTGAGAGGTGGTCTTGGCCAAAGCTTTGGCCTCGATCCACTTGGAGAAGTAGTCGATCATGACGAGAACGAACTTCCTCTGACCACTAGCTTGGGGAAAAGGGCCAATCAAGTCCATCCACCAAATGGCGAACGGCCATGGGGCGGTAATTGATCGGAGCTGCCGGGCTGGCTGCAACTAGAGGGGGGCGAAGAGCTGGCACTTCTGACACTTCTTCGAGAAGACCTCAGCATCCTTCCAGATAGTAGGCCAGAAGTAACCATGCCTCAAGACCCTCTGCTCTAAAGTGCGAGTCCCTGAATGACTTCCACACTCTCCCGAGTGGACCTCTTCCAGCACTCGGGGTACTTCATCTTCTGAGATACATCTGGCTAGGGGGCCCGAGATGGTTTTACGGTACAGCTCCCCATCCTGCAAGAGATAGTACGCCGCTTTATACCGAAACCTCCTCTGATCTGCGACGCGACCACCATCGAATCCGTGAAAGCCCGAACATCACGGATCCCTAGCTCTTTGGCAAGACGCAAGCCTGCCACTATGGCCTCGTACTCTGCCTGATTGTTCGTGATGGGGAAGAGGATCTCGACGGCCTGCTCGATCCTCGTTCCCTGTGGGCTGACAAGAACGATGCCTACTCCCACAGAGCTCCTTCCCGAAGCTCCGTCAACAAACATCTTCCAAGGGATTGGGTCAAACACCTCTTCCCCTGGCTCTGCTTCTACCGAGAAGTCCGCCAAGAAATCTGCTACCGCCTGGGCCTTGATTGCCACCCGGGGTGAGAAGGAAATGTCGAACTCGCTGAGTTCCACCGACCATTTCGCTAATCTCCCCGAATGCTCCACCCCTTCCAAGATACTTCGGAGAGGATGATAAGTCACCACTCGGATGGAGTGAGCCTGAAAATAAGGCCGGAGCTTCCGTGCCGACACCACCAAGGCGAAGGCAAGCTTTTCCAGGATCGGGTACTTCAGCTCCGCCTTCTTCAACACCCGGCTGACGTAGTAGATGGGAAGCTGCTTCTTCCTCTCTTCTCGGACTAGCACAGAGCTCACAGCCTCTGCTCCCACTCCCAGGTAGATGAGCAGGTCTTCGCCTTCCTTCGGGCTATGAAGGAGAGGTGTCTGAGTCAACTGCTCCTTCAGCCTCTCGAATGCCTTATCACATCCTTCGGACCACTCGAAATTCTCCGTTTTGTGGAGTGTTTTGAAGAATGTAGAGCACTTCTCCCCGGCCTTTGACAAGAAGCGGCTGAGACCCGCCAATCTTCCAGTCAACCTTTGCACCTCCTTCATCGTCTTCGGGGAAGGCATCTCCAGGATCGCCCTAACCTTGTCGGGGTTAGGCTCTACTCCCTTCGGGGTAAGGAGATGCCCCAGGAACTTGCCTCTTCCCGCTCCAAAGACGCACTTCGCAGGATTGAGCCTCATTTTGAACTTCCTCAACGTTGCAAAGGTCTCCACCAGATCCGCAATGTGTTCCTGGACGCTCTTACTTTTAATCAAGAGGTCGTCCACATACACCTCCAGATTCCTCCCCTTCTGCTCCTTGAAAACGTGATCCATCATCCGCTGATAGGTGGCCCCGGCATTCTTTAACCCGAAGGGCATCATCTTGTAGCTGTAGCAGCCATCATCAGTGATGAAAGAAACGTCGCGGCAGTCGGGGGGATGCATCCGGATCTGATGGTATCCTGAAAACGCATCAAGAAAGCTCATCATAGAAAAACCGACGCCTGAATCAACCAGCGCGTCGATTCGAGGCAAGTGATAACAATCCTTCGGGCAGCTTTTATTCATCAAAGAAAAGTCTACACACATGCGCCAGCTGCCCCCTGCTTTCTTAACCATTACAACGTTCGAGACCCAGCCTGGATACTGGATCTCTGACACAAAGCCTGCGTCTAGCAGCTTCTTCACTTCCTGCCGAATTGGCTCGGCCAGGATAGTGACACTCCTCCTCTTCCTCTGGCGGACGGGCTAGACCGCGGGATCCAAATTGAGGCGATGACAAGCGACCTCAGGATCGATCCCCGGCATCTCTGCTGCGCTCCAAGCAAAGATGTCGACGTTCTCTTGAAGACACGCCGCCATCCTTATCTTCTCTTCAATCTTCAGGGACCCGCCGATCTTCATCAATCCAGGCACTCCTGCGGCAAAGAGTACCTCGATCTCTTCGACCTCCTCAGCTACCTCCAGCCTAGCTGGGCTCTCCAGTGCCCTTTCGAACTTTTCTGCGTCAGCCATCCAGCTGATGGTACTGACGACGTTGAGGTAGCATTCTCTGGCGGCTCTTGGATCGCTCCTGATCCTCACCTGGACATCTCCCTGACAATACTTCAAGCACTGATGGTAGGAGGATGGGACGGCCTTGAAGGCGTTGAGAAGTGGCCTCCCAAAGATGGCCTTGTAACAGCTCGGGGCGTCGACGATTACGCATCGACAGTTGATGGAGGTGCCGCCGAGGGTTACAAGGAGATCCGCTCCTCCCTCCACCTCTTTCTTCTCTCCGGAGAAGCCAAAGAGGGGACCATCTGCCGCTCGAACCCTGTCGGGCTTGACTCCCAGTCCATCGAACGTCTCTTTGAAGATGACGTTCACGGAGCTACCGTTATCGACCAGGATTCGATCAACGGTGAAGTCTTCTACCGCGGCCTGGATGACGAGGGCATCATGGAAGGGATTCTCATTCCCTAGCATGTCCTCCTCGGATAAGGTGATCTCCTCCAGCGGGGGCGGGGCTTGCGAGGTCGAAGCGACACTCCGACGGTAGATCTGATGGAGGCTCCCTTTGCGGGAAGCTCCCAGCCCGACTCCCCCATAGATCACTCCTACTCCTCCTCCACCTCGGCTTCCCTGGCCCAGCTCTCCACGGCCTCCATGGTCAACGCGGCCCTCGTTCCTCCTTCGAACGACGGCAGCCTGCCCTGCCTGCGGCTCGGCTGGGGCCTCTACCCTCCGCTGCTCTCCTCCGGCTTCCCCTGCGGCCAGCTTCCTCCTGGCCTCCCAAAAGGTTGGGCAGGCCATCATGGCATGCCCCTCCGCTTGGTGGAAGTCGCAGTAGAGCGGGACTTCCTCCGCCTGCTCCCTCCTTTGCTGTTTCTTCTTCTTCTTCTTCTTCTTGCCCTGATGGTGCCCCGGCCTGGCCACCATCATGGCCTCATCTCTTCCTCTTTCCTCCCGCCGACCCTGCTGGCGGTAAGGCCTCCTCTCTGGGGATCTTCCCCTCTGATCCTGATGCTGGTTCCGGCCAGCCGGCCTCCACGATGGCCGGTTGGCTGGAACCTGAAAGCGCCTCTCCTCTTCTCGATGCTCCGGAGCCATGACGAGTCGCCTCTCGTCATCCCTGCTTGGCTCCTCTCTTCTCCTCTCCTCCTGCCGCTCTGGCTTCCTCCTCTCCGCCCTCGGGGGCTCTTCCTTCCTCCTCTTCTCCGGGACCTTCTCCCTCCCTTCCTCGGATGCCTTGGTCATCTCTGCCAGTCTGGCCAAGAAGTCCCGGTTGGAAGCCTCTCCCTGAACGAACTTGTTGGCCCTCACGATGAGGTTGTCGTAGGAGTAGGGAGGGTTCCTGCCGAGCTCCAGCTTGAAGAGGCCTTGCCCTATCCCGAACGTTAAGGCCAGCTGCAGGATGGTGCGATCCACCTCCTCGATCTGCAACACCTCCTCCTGGAAACGCTCGATATAGGCACCCAACAGCTCATCCGGCCTCTGGACCACGAGGAAAAGAGCCGTTGCCTCCTTCTTCAGCTTCTGAGCCGTGGCGAACCGGGTCGTCACTCCACGGCACAGGTCTTCGAAGCAGTAGATCGAGCCCAGAGGCAACTGGTGGAACCAGTCCCTGGCCTTCCCCGTCAGAGTGATGGCGAACAACAGGCACTTGAACGCATCCGACATGGTTCGGATAGAGATAATATCCTCGAACCATTGGATGTGACGCACAGGCTCGTCCCTCCCGGTGTAATATTTCAACACCGGATCTCTGAATCCTTCCGGCACGGGCGCGGCAAGGATCTCCTCACAGAAGGGGCTCCTCCCACTCGCTGGACGACGATCTTCAGGCTGGCGAGTATCATGGCCATACTCGCCATAAGGCCGAGTATCCTGATACCTCGCTTGCTCTTCCACCTCGCGAAAGCGAATTCCCTGCGAGGATTGCGGGAAGGGCTGCGACCTCCTTGGTCGCTCGGGCTCCTGATCAGCGTGCTCCTTGCCTGCTCGCTGGGTGCGATCCTCGCCCTCGGTCAGCACCGGGCGATTAGGCGAGGTCGCCGTGACCTCCGCTCCTTGCTGGAATACTGCTCGCATTGCCCCTTCCATGCGCTGGGCGAATGCTTCAAAAACTTCCATCGTCACGAACCTGCCAGGTCCTGACGAATTGCCGACCACTTCCTCATGATCGCCTTCGACAACCATCTTATCTTCCTACCAGACTTTCTCCCTCTGGCTGCGATCCACGCTCACCGCACCAAAGTGTTGACGCCAGGAAAACCCTGACCCCAAAATTCGGACCTTTGCAGCCGGAGGCTACTTGCCCAGCTGTCTGACGAGATGATCTAGATGGCGACTAAGAAGAAGCTAGAAAAGCAACTACAGGACCCCAGATGCTGCGGCAGGGAGGTCCCACCACGTACCCGGAAGCTCGAAGGAGTCTTCCCCTCCACAACCAAAAGTGGCCGAGCAGGGTACGAGGAAGGCACCGACTTGGCTAGCAAGCAGGGGTGACGGGCTCAAGAATTCAGAAATTGTGTTCCAGAAGCTCAAGCACAGGTGCCAATCCAAGTACCCCTGGGGTCTTATTTATAGGCAACCAAGGGGTAGGGGGGTTTTTATAGCCAACCCAACCTGACGACATATGGGATACTCGGCGTGTATCTCCGACCATAGTCGCCCATCTGGCGAGTATTAGCTGCTGCTCGCACAAGCCGGGCCGATACTCGCACAGGTCTTCTGAAGCTTGCCGGACGCCTGGGGCGACATACGGGATGCTCGACACGCATCTCCGACCATAGTCGCCCATCTGGCGAGTATTAGCCAATACTCGCCAAGTCTTCTTTTGCTCCTGCTGGCCGCTTTGTCTTGCCTTGTTGACTTTGACCTCTGCCTACGTGACTTTGAGTGGGTCGTACCCTCGGAGAATAAGGGTTGTACAACTACATCAAAACCACCTTCCCAGAATTTGATCCTTGAGGACAAGGATCATTTAAAGGGGGGAGTATTGTTACAATATTAATTATAAGTAACCGTTATTATGTTTTGTTTAAACTTTCAATTTCTGTGTTGGCAGGTGTAGAAAACGGGAACAGTTTCATAACCGCAGCTAACCGCCTCTGCTGGTTGTAAAAGCCCTGGCCTCAGTCAGGACAGGGCATGCGATGTTCTATGTTGATTGTGAAGTCGTGAATTGAATTTCCCTTCCCTTACCTCACCGCTTCTAAACGACGGTGCGCTGCCGTTTATCTTTCTCTTTTTACTTACCTATGCAGGAAGAACATGTAGCGTGATATCACAACGTCGAATTCTTCCACCAAAGAAACCATAGGTAAAGAAGAACGCACATGAGGGGGGAGAAATCGTTACCCAAGTCCTCAAGAAAACTTAGTGGAGAGTCTCTCCACCACGGATCAACCAGAGTCACATCGGACGGGATATGAGGCCGAGCTCCACCGGATTCACACCGAAAGGAGGAGGAGGAGGCGCGGTTGCCGAGTCCGGACGGATGGTCGCCGCTGCTGGGGCCGCACGGGCTGCTTCGCGCAGCGATAGGGGAGGCGCGGAAGGGGCGGCGATAGGGAGGTGAACGAACCCTAAGGGTCCGTTCGGCCGACCGGAATTGGAATTCTGGAATTGGAATTGGGAGATTTGAATTCAAAACAGCTGTTCGGCGGACCAGAATTCTCGCGGATTCGGAATTGGAGTGAATTCCATGAACTTCAAATAACGCGTGGGCCAATTCTTAGGGGTAAACCCCGATATTCCGTGGTTTTGGCGGAGCGGAACCCTACCCCTCCCTCGCGCGGCGCCGATCGTCTTCCTCAGGTAATTTCGTATCGCTTTTTTCTCCTCTTCTTCCTCGCCCTGCTCAGATCTACTATTCCTCTTCTTCCTCGCTGGTTTCGTGATGTTTTCTTCCGCTCGATTTTTTACAGCAATTATTCCTCTTCCCTGCTCAGATCTTAGGCTCCTCTTCACTGTTCCTCTTACTCGCCCGACATTTTTTTACAGCAACCCTACCCCTCCTCGCCCGGCATTTTTTTACAGCAGTAGGTATAAAACCATGATGATAACTTTGATGAACAACATTTTTTTTACGGCAGCTGATTATATGCTCTTTTGTAAATGGAATAATTTTACTCTCAAGATAATTAACATTCTCCATTTGAGATTATATGCTGATTATATGCTCTTTTGATGTTGATGCTAGTCGAGAAGGATTAACATCATCTCAAGATAATCATATGAGATTAAACTAATATACCATATCAGCTTTGAAAGATATTTGTAACGTGGAGGTTAACATATCAGCTTTGAAAGATATTTGTAACGTGGAGGTTAACAAGGAGAAGATCACAGCACGGCTAAAAACCTGGAACAAATACTATCATGATGTAAGTGCTATGCTGGATACTAGTGGTTTTGGGTGGGATTGGGAACGTCATATGGTCAAGGTTGACAGTGAAGAGGTGTGGGCAAACTACATAAAGGTAATCAACATTCTAGTTTTGTTTAATGTTCTTTTATGTGCTTACAATTTGTTTTTATGTTACTGATTATTTTGTGCAATTTTGCAGGCTCATCCATCGGTGAAACATTACAAAGGAAAAGTTATTATTAATTGGTCTGATTTGGGAGACTTATGTGGTAATGATAAGGCCACTGGTAGTCATGCTGCGACAGCGAACGAGAATGTTATCGAGATAGACAGAGAGTCGTTTGTGGAAGAAAGTAAGCATCCAGGAGATCGTCCAGTATTTGCAGGAGAGGGAAGCACAAAAAAGAAGAAGAAAAGATCTGGTGGGGTTGATGCGTTGGCAGAAGCCATATCTAGTGTTGCTTGTAGCATGAACAAGTCATTTCCTGGAAGACACACTATTGCTGCAGATACGTCGGTGGCACGGGCTCAAGCAATATATGTTGCTCTTTGTAATATACCGCAGCTGGAAAGGCATGAATTACTCAAGGCAATGAATTTACTCAATCGCGATACCGCTAAATATGGGGTATTCATGACTTTGCCGGATGCACTTAGGTTGGAGTGGCTCCGCATGCAGTTTAATTAGTAGAATTGACTCACTCCGCGTGCTTCTTTTATAATGTGTATTGACTTTAATATGTGTGTTAACTATAATTATGTGTGTGGACTTTAATATGTGTGAGGACTTTAATATGTGTGAGGACTATATTAATATGTGTGAGGACTTTTTAATATGTTTTATTTTATGTGTTTCAAAAATTCCAATTTCAATTTGAATTCCAGGTTTGAATTCCATTCTGCAACCGAACAGCAGAATTGTCCAATTCAAATTTCTGAAACTGAATTCTGCACAGCAACCGAACAACATAATTGGAATTCAACCAATTCTAATTCCTACTGGTTTTGGAATTGACTGAATTCCAATTCCAGAATTCCAATTCCGGTCAGCCGAACGGACCCTAAGAGTGCGTTCGTTTGACAAGAATTGACACAACGGAATTGAAATTGTGTTTTTCAATTCCAATTCCGTTGTTCGTTTGGCAAGAATTGACATAAATATTTGTTTTCAGCAAAAACCTATAGGTTTTAAGATTAGAAAAAAAAGCCTATAGCCAAAACCGAGGAAAAGTTTTGCGCGCAGCCCTCTCGACAGAACGAACCCCGCAAGGCGCGCTCCTTCCTTCTCCGTCGAAACCGCCGATCCTCCTCCTCACCGTCGACTTCATCCCCCTTCTCCTCTCCGGCGAAGGTCCAGTGGTGCTCCATACTCCTTCTCCTCTCCGGCGAAGGTCTGGCTAAGCCCTAGAGCATTGCATACGGCGACCTAATCGGCCGACCACTGCAGTTCGCCGCTCCTTCTTCCTTCTCTCCGGCGACGACAGCTAGGATCTTCATCCTCCAACGTTTTCCTTCTCTCCGGCGACGACAACGAGGGCTTCTTCTTCCTTCTTGGCCCACCTTCAGTTTAGGTATAAAAAACATTTTGCCCCCTTTTTCAAGATCCGATTTTACCTGGCATTGCATAAAAGGTTGTATGTATTTTGTGGTTGTGTGTGTTGTGTTTGTGTATGAATGTGTTAACTGTGATGTTGTATGTGTTTTGTGGTTGTGTGTTGTGTTTGTGTATTTATGTGTTATGTGGTTGTGTGAGTGTGTTGTGTGTATTGTTAAGTGTATGGTTTTGTGTGTGTGTTGTGTTTGTGGTTAAGTGTATGTTATGTGGTTGTGTGTGGTTGTATGTTATGTGGCTTTACGTGTATGGTTGTTTGTATGTTTTATGGTTGAATGTGTTTTATGGTTGTGTGTGTGTGTTGTTTAGTGTATGGTTGTGTGTGTTTGAATGTGTTTATGTTTGTATGTGTTTGTGTGTTGTTTAGTGTATGTTTGTATGCTTGAATGTGTTGTGTGTTGTATGTGCTTGTATGATTGTGTGTGTTTGGTGTGTTGTATGTGTTTGTGGTTTTGTGTGTTTGTATGTTTATGTTTCAATGTGTTATTTATGTGTTTGTTTTTTATTTTCAAATATCAATTTTTGTCTCTGAATTCCATCCTGCAACCGAACAGCAATATTGGAATATTCAATTCCTGTGACTGGAAACCTTCCTGCAAACGAACACAGACATTGGTTTTCACCCAATTCCAAAACCTCTGCGCCGTAGGTTTTCTGACAAAACCAATTCCTGTGAATCAAAACCTACCAAACGAACGCACCCTTACAGTAATAAAAAAATCAAATTTTCTTTTCAACAATTAGGGTCTACATGTTTTCATTTGCGATATACTTTAATCTTATTAACCTAAAATTTAATTTTAGCATGCAGCTAGATGGGTAGACAAAGAGATGGAGGAGTTTCTGCGAAATGGGAATCAAATGATGTCATGATTTTTTGCGATTTATGTTTGAAGGAAATCGAATTAGGAAACAAGCCCACAACACATTTTAGTAAGGATGGATGGACAAATTTGATGCTTAATTTTCAAGAACGTACTGGAAAAATGTACTGTCGAGCACAAATGAAGAATAAATGGGACCAATTGAAGAAGGAGTGGAGGTTGTGGAGAGAATTAAAACATGGGGAGACATGTTTGGGTTGGAATTCGACCAGAAAGACCATTGATGCTTCGAATGAGTGGTGGGAGCAGAGATTGAAGGTTAACACATATTTCTTGAACTTTATTGTATATAATTATCATTAATCTTTATTAATTTGTTCTCAATTTTCTTAGGTTGTACCTGCTGCGAAGAAGTTTCGTTATGCAGGAATATCTCCAGAATTGGAAGATAAATTGTTCATGATGTTCAGTAAAGTAGGGGCGATTGGAGATAAAGCTTTGAATCCACACTCTGGAAATATGGCACCCGAATCCATTGATGAACGCCCCATATCTGATAATGATAATGTTATAGAACATTTATCTACTCCGGTTGCTATGAATGAGAATGTTGGTTGTAGTTTACGCCCAACTTCAACCCAAAGTAGTAAGAGAATGAAAACCGGAAAAAATAAGGTTGTAGAAAACAAGTGTGCAATAAATTCAACCATGGGTGAGATAGCAGAAACATGCCGCATAATTCGCCATTGCTTGATGGAGCACTGCACCTACCAGATCTCTTCTTGTTTATTCACAATCCCTGAAACAATTGAAGAGCTTAGCAAACATCAAGAGATTCTTAATGACTATGAGTTATATGATTTTGCTACTATGTTTCTGAGGGAGAAGACTAATAGAGAAACATTCATGAGCCTTCCTGAAGATCTAAAAGTTAGGTGGATTACGACTCGCTATAAGAATCGCTCCGAGTAGAAGATGATGTTGAGTTTTTATTTATGCAAGTGAACAAGAGAACATGTGGCTTTTCTTTAATGTTGTTGTATGATATGTTAATTGTTAATGCTACCGTGAACATGTTAGCGAACATACAACTTCTATTTTAGGTGTTTTATTCATGCGAACAATATGCTATGATACAATGATGTCCATTTATATTTTCTACATCAGGTATGCATTTTGTACCTTTTTCATTTTAGTATATTTTTAAGTTTGTAAATAATTTTTTTTACCGAGTGTTAGAAGATAACACAAATAGTTTATGTGATTGAACAAATTTCAGCTCACTTGATCAGACGTAAATGATATGGTCTTTGTGATCAATTTCTAACAATGACAATATGTTGAATCAATGAGCACAGTTCATTAGCACTTGCAAATACATCATGCATGCCATCGATCCAAATTGACGATAAGTGAAATGGAGAATTATTGGAAGGCCATCTATTATGTTTCAAAACATATTCAGAATGTCATAACAAATAATTATTGATTTACTTTTGTCACTTGAACAACATCGTAGATTGAGGCTCAAGAAGAACTAATGCATGAGAAGTGCGCGCAATTACATTATATATTTTAACTCAAAATGAATCCATTAGAACTACATGTGTTTTCAACACCCAATGTAACTAGCAGCTATTTTTCTAAGGGTCTAATTGCTTTAGTTCAACTATCAATGAATGCCTACACACGAACATTTTAGAGATTTTTCAGTATAAATATTAAATGGTTATTATATGTCATGCTTCAAAGATTGTATTTGAGTGATTGATAGAACACATCCCTATGCACGCATTCTTATTCAAGATTTAGTTCCATTCATAGGACAACATGGTTCGCCAACTTAAAATTGTTATTGTTGTTCATGACTTCAATGTGTGTTCACATTTGTGATGGTTGAGTGAGAATGTTCAACACATGATATTTGTATTTTTAATAGTGTTGTTGTGGGCCCAATGTTTAATTTTCTATATCCACTTTGAGATAATTAATTAATATTTTTATGCCTATATTGCTCCTTTTTATTCAAAGATTTATATTTTGTAGTAAAAATATTATTTAGTTGATGCGGTCATCTACTACAATGGGGGTTCTTAAACCATGTTCGGATAAAATGTATCATTAATCTCATTTTGGATATGAAAATCGTCCATTTGAAGGACGACGAGAAATATTCAATCAGACATATTCCGCGTACTATGACAGAGCGGACCTTTGATTTTGGAAAAAATATGGTCCACTCTACGAGGCATGCCACAATATAGGTTTTCAAAGTTACGTGATATTGTGGTAGTTACAATGACATTGTATAATTATATTCGTAGACATTCGTAACATGCAAATCACGATTTCAGAGCATGTGATGATGATGTGGATTTTATTTACCCAGAGGCCCATGAAATCATAGTAGGACAATATAATATCACACATAGTTACATAGGTCAGATTAGAGGGTTAGAGGTTAATGTAGATGAATGACTGTATTTCGGAGTCCATTGCACAATAATTACTTATTTTGTGTAATTTATATTTCCTGAATCATTATTTTATAATTTTTGTAAAAATATTCAATACAACACTACATTTATATTTCCTAAATTTTAAAAGCCACCGCACCGCTATTTCATTAAACATTAAGCTGGTTCTCAGTTTTAAACTAATATGCAAAATGAGATCGTAAAAACAGTTCTCTCAATTTCCTCCCACCAATAGTGTCCTTCAGCTCCATTTGGCACCTTAGGATCTGTTTGTTTGGGTGGCGGGAGTGGGAGCGGTGGGAATGCATCGCTCTCCCAAATAGAACCTCAAAATCATCTGTCATTTTCATCTCTTCATAGCCCTAGTTTTGTCACTGGCCTCCCGTTACCGACCATTTTCTCATCTCTCACTGTAACAATATCTTCCTCTTTTCTTGAGCTCTCTCAATTCCAATAAATTCTTGCAGCATACTTGTGGTCCTTCTCTCCAGTAACCTAAGGTGATCCTTTCCCTATATTCACTCCCCATCTTCCGATCTCTGTTTTTTATTTTACCATCTGCTTTTCGTACTGAAAGGGTCTGCGGTTTGGAGAAACAAACATAGGAAAGGGCATCTTAAAGACACATGCAACTAAATTTTATCATTGTGTTCATTATTTATGTTTTCTTTGCATAATCAAGCCATCAGAATGTTTCTCATTATTAGGTTCCTCTTCTATTTATTTTCCCTGGATTCTAGGTTGTGTAGACATTACTAAACTTAAAGACTCTTTCCTACATCTTGCGGTATGCAATCTCCCTAATAGGGCCCCATTTGAATGTTTAACTTGGGATGAGACCAAAAGGTGCAAACGTAGAAAGCCTTTTTGCGCTTTGCAAGAATTCACACCTACTTGTTAAATGTCCCATGATTGATAAGAATATTTTTTCGATAATGAATTTTTTTGCTAGATCCATCTTTTAGTTGGCGTAGTTAGAAATTAAAGTTGAGATTATTTTAAGCTCATTAAAACCTCTTAAATATAATGATTTTATTTTCTTACATGTAAACTGAGTGAATAAACCATTTTTTTCTCAAGTACTTTTTAATCAATGAGCAACCAGATGATATTTTAGATTAATTCTCTGATTTTTTAATGCCACACTTTGTCTCTATGATGGGTCATATTTATGTGGTTGTTTTTGCAGTGAGCCTTGTCTCTCATTGCTTGTTCATTAGCAAGTTCAAGGTTGCATTAAAGCAACAAAGCAACTAGCATATCGATTATTGCATCCTGATTTGATCATGTAGTTTTATAGTTCTAACACTTTTCTCAAGAAAAAAATGTTACTCATTCACCAACACTTTTCTCAAGAAAAAAATGTTACTCATTCACTTGGACGAGCTTTAGATGCTTGTTGTCTCACCATCATACATGTTTTTATCACATTAAAACTGTCTATCATCTGATATCTTTTGTGGAGAACTGTTCATATTGTGCCTTATTAGTAAACACTCTTCGTAGAGAACCTACCTTATCAATATAAGGTAACCCCTTCACCATGTTTTTACTAGATAATATCTTAAGGCTCCAAAAATTAAGGTTCCCATATCTACAAGTGCCAAATTCAAGACATGTCCTTCAAGCATGCATTGAAACACTTTGCAACGTCATTGTGATGTCCAAAGTGAACATTAAGTTCTTTCCTCCACTTTTGCAACCAATTTATCGTCTTGATCTCGGATAATATTGTTTTTTTAATTTAATATATTTCTAGCTTAAATGAAACATCCTTTAAGAATTAAAGGCCATTTGTCATCCTCAATGAGAGAAAATAAGAGATGAAGCTAGAAAGTAGGAATGAAATCAATTTTTTTTCCTTGTAAGGGAATGCAAAGCTTGCAAGGGATGTTTGAAAGGTTATCAAATCGAGGGTGTCCTTTAAGACTAGTTTCCTATGTATCATACCTGAATGCCCACACTAAGCCCCCACGCAGAGTCAACTATTCGTAGTGGCGTCTGCCTCGATGTTAGAGAAACCGTTTTGGAGATCGGCTAAGGGAAGCCCAAGACACCCACTTACTTGAGGATATAAGCTATGACTAGGAGTGCCTACAAGAAAGCAAGAGCAAAACAGAAATGAGCGCCAAATGTCAGACACAAAAAAATGAGTAGGGACACTCTTATTTGATCCAACTCGCAAATAGCAGCTTGATCAGCAACAATGTCCCAGTCCTCCAAGTGGTCCTCGGTGAGTTTAGGGGTAGCCTCAAATTTGTCCATCCACTGAGCAACCTAGTTACCCAAACGTTTTTTGTGCAAGGTTTGAAAATGGATTATGGGGGAGAAGGGATTGTATACAACTATAAGAGTTGAGGTTAGCCCAAGAACTAAGGGAAATATATGATATGCAAATTGAGGTCTAATTAGATTCAAGATAATTGTTTTGATTGAGAGTTGACGGGTTCATTTAATGCCCTAGAGATGGGCAAAACAAGTGGTGAGATTGTCCGAGAGGTTTAGATGATCCGAAGTGATCTCTAATGATGACCCCACTTCTGGATGTATTTAGTTCCAATAGTGAAGTCAATAAAATTAATCTTAAATTTTTAGCTATGGGTTGACTCTAGTGAGTAGATTGGAAAGGATGGTGTCTGTAAGGGAAACTAGGGCCCTAAAACCATTGAAATAGGAAAAGGTGTGTGTGTATGTGTGTGTGGGTGGGTGGGGGGTGCTCTACCAATTGAAGAGGATCGGATTTGATGAGTGGTGATAAGAAATTTAACTTTTAAGGCAGAGATAGAGATGTTATGATGCTTAAAATCATTGCTGGATATCTGAAGGAACTAGGATGATGATGGAGGAGATGTGCATATATATATAACATGTACTGAAGTTCTTTTAGGAAGAGATAATGAATTGAATAGACGAGCAATTAAGATTGCGGAGTAGGAAAATGGAAGAGTACCATGGACAAATTCATTTCAACGCAAAAATCGTAAAAAAATCGTATAAAAGACGTGATTAATTGGTTCATAGTGTTATAACCTCTAAACTTATAGGCAAATGGGAAACCCTTGGACTGAGCTTATTATCCGCGGGGATATGCCCTAAAATAAGACATTACGTGAAGGAAAATTCTTTGAGGATGCTATTCCTACTCCTGAACCATTTGGAGAGGGAAAGCATCTGATAGACATGAATGCGGTCCCAAATGGATTTGTAATGGAAAGAGCAATGATCAAGGTGTTTGCAGATAACAAGATTCAGAGGTGGGGGTTGGACTCCAATTAGAGGTATTTTCTTTTAGATTTTCTTAATGAGATCAAGTTAGTTGAGACCTTGAGGAGTGAGTTTGATGGCGGTTTCGATGACTGGATGCCATACCTCAGCTATGTACAAGAAGGTGTTGAAGTTGGACTTGCAGTGGTTAATGGTAAGACCGAAGGAAAGGGGACAAGATTTAAGAAAGTGAAGTGGTCTAGGAATATAGAAGATCGAACTATTGGTGAAAATACTCATATCATCTATGAAAAACAAGTGACTAATCTTAACGTTTGCAGCGCATGTGAAGAGAGTGATCCTTCAAAAAATTGGCGCAGACTCAATGTCTTTCATACCTAACACAACGCATACATTTGAAATAATTTATGTTTTTTTTTCGTGCGAATGAAGATGTTAACATTTTCCTTTTACTTGGAATGCTCACTTGATCTCCTGTTGAGGAACAATCACTGTTGTCTGTGTTTATAAACATGTCTCTCCATCTGAGTATATGATTTCTGGCATTGATATCTAGATACTAAACATCTTGTATGTCTTCATCATGTTCTTGTAGTGAGCAATATCATATTCTCCTTTTTTTATATAGTTTGATTTTTCTCCACTTTGTTATTCTCATTGTGCCAACATTTAGATGCATAATGACCCATCTTTCACAATAATGACAACAAATATTTGGAGCATATTTTTGGCCTTTCATTTGATCTCTTTTGAATACGCCTCTTGAATTTCATCCTCATTGAAATGATTTTGGGTTCTATCTCCACATCATTTTTGATCTCATTTTCGTTGATTTTGATTGTCCACATACTCTTTGATTGTGACTCTTATTGTTGAGTTGTCTTAGCACCGTAGGGTTTTGTAGCGTAGAGTCATACTCACTACCCACTTTCCATCATTTTTGTCTTTGCGATGATCCTCGTACCACAACACAAACATTGTAGCACTAAATAGATCAATTAGTCAGTTTTTTGATCATATACATCCTTATGCCTCTCCTTGCTTTTACTATAAAGGGTAGATGTATAAAATTCCAAGTATGGAGGTATAGGTGTAAAGCTGATAGTTTCTCAGTCATTGCATGTTGCCATTGTGGATACTTAGGCCCGGCTGCCTCCGCGCGGTGGAAATCCGCGGATTTCCTGCGGGGGGCGGATCCCGGCTGCCTGACCGCGACCCCGCCAAACACCTGGCAGTCGCAGCCGGGCGGTGGCATCCGCGCGACCGCGGCGGATCCGCACCCCCCCCCCCCACGCACACACACACAAACGAATTTGAAAAAGACATGTACTAAGACACATTGTCAAATAATGCAACATGGCGATCAATACAAAGTTGTTGAGTTGGTTTAAAAGCGCTTTATGAATCGTGCTGTCAGTCAATTGTAGTATGAGTGTATGACATGTAATTTTTGTAACTTCATGAACAATTTGGCTCAACTAAATGTTCAGAGAGATGAATAACTGAAGTCGAAAGCATGAAGAAGTTTCAAGTATTATAGATGACAGATCGATCTTAATTAGGTAGACAAAATTATGCAGAGGTTCAGCAATGGAACACATGCTGACCTAAAAATAGCTATAATGGTTTCAAAATGTGATGTTATTTCTCATCAGTAACCCCATTTTATTCATGAGTATGTGGACAAGAATGTTGGAAGAAGACATCATGAGATACCTTAATAGACTGCACTGTAGAAGAGGAGTTATTCGGCAATACCATAATAATAAAATACTTAATACGTTTATTGAATTGAGTTTGAATCGTACGTATGAAATTTTAATAAAAATGATGACATGTGTTGAAACCCGGATACCGGTTCAACTGTTCGAGACTTGGGGGTGACCATGGGCTACTCGTTTAGTGATCGACTCACATGAGACAAGGTGATAAGAAGCTGGAGAGCATAAAGAACAACTTCGAATTGCCTATAAACAAGACCCGCGTGCTGCAGCGAGGAGGTCCCGCCACATACCCGGAAGTCTATAGGAACTTCTCCTCCTAAAGCCAATGCTGAGCTGACATAAGAGAGGCAGGCAATCTACTCGCCCACCATCGGGGGGGGGGGTGAAAGTGCCTTCTACTTGTGCGTTGGGGTCCTATTTATAGGCAATTCCAAAATGGACTGCGAATAGCTGCTCCCGCCTTCTGAAATGTACTCTCCCCAGGTGGGCGAGTTCTTCTGTACTCTCCCCAGGTGGGAGAGTTCTTATGTACTCTCCCCAGGTGGGCGAGTTCTTATGTACTCGCCCCAGGTGGGCGAGTTCTTCTGTACTCGCCCCAGGTGGGCGAGTTCTTCTGTACTCGGCCCAGGTGGGCGAGTTCTTCTGTACTCGGCCCAGGTGGGCGAGTTCTTCTGTACTCGGCCCAGGTGGGCGAGTTCTTCTGTACTCGGCCCAGGTGGGCGAGTTCTTCTGTACTCGCCCCAGGTGGGCGAGTTCTTCTGTACTCGCCCCAGGTGGGCGAGGTCTTCTGTACTCGCCCCAGGTGGGCTAGGTCTTCTGTACTCGCCATAGGTGGGCTAGGTCTTCTGTACTCGCCATAGGTGGGCGAGGTCTGATCTCGACGAATTACGGGTTATACAACATGAATGAGCATTTATGGGATATACTGAGTATACTGACCACCCTTCTCCAGACCTTCAAACCCCATGTCTCTCTACATCTCTTGCCCTCCATAAACAACACGTATCCTATGAATCAACCTTAGTAAAACCTAAATCATGGAGAGAGGAAGCAACATTGTGAGGACGAGAAGAAAAAGCAACACATATCCTATATTGTCTACTTAACTGTTATTTCATCATTGTGCTTAAGGCATTTCACTCCTAAACCATCATCTCCACCACACGGTTGGTCACCCACCGATGAAAAACCCTAATTTTGCCAAAATCTTAATCTTGGTAAAACTAGAAGAACTTTAAATATCTGCTTTCAAGTGATTAAGACATGTAATTAGTCACTTATTTGACAATATCGTTGCTTGAGTAGATAGGATTGTAGCCATCATATTCTCAAGCAATTCTATGTGTTGACTCCACACATTTAATCCAGGCACTCTGTTTTTGACTGGTCACCCACTGATGAAAAACCCTACTTTTGCCAAAATCTTAATCTTGGTAAAATTAGAAGAACCTTAAATATTTGCTTTCAAGTGATTAACACATGTAATTAGTCACTTATTTGACAATATCGTTGCCTTGAGTAGATAGGATTTAATCCAGGCACTCTGTTTTTGACTGGTCACCCACTGATGAAAAACCCTACTTTTGCCAAAATCTTAATCTTGGTAAAATTAGAAGAACTTTAAATATCTGCTTTCAAGTGATTAACACATGTAATTAGTCACTTATTTGACAATATCGTTGCCTTGAGTAGATAGGATTGTAGCCATCATATTCTCAAGCATTTCTATGTGTTGACTCCACACATTTAGTCCAGGTATTCTGTTTTTGACTGCATTCACCTGAAAGGTTTGTACACTAACCTAAGCTAGCAAATTCTGCACTACCTATTGATTATTAACTGGTAATTCACGTAAATCGAACCTTAATGGCCATACTTTATCACATTTCTAGTGGATTGAAAAAAACAAAATACTCCCTCAAGCTTTTTCAGAAGTAACTTTGAGTTATATGCTTTAACTGAGAGATTTTGTGTTATCAAAGAATTGTTAATAAATTGCATTTCTATCCATATTTCTCTTTTTTTGAGTGCTTGTGTTTATTATCTTTGCCTCTAAGTAACAGTCTGGTGATAATTTATTTATTTCACAATGTTTAGTGAATAGTGGTACATCTTGGCATCAACAATTGCTATTGGTAAGAAAAAGCTAGATCTGTGAGAACTAACAACAAAGATGGACACATGAGGAGTGAATCCTAATGTGGAAGGTAATTGGTACGTTCCCGGCAGAGGAATCCGGCGAGGGGAAGGGCCGACGGAGGCAAGGAGAGGAAGATGGGGGGAGGTTGATAGGAGAACTCTAGGGAGCAACCCTAAAACACTTTCATCCAAAGATAATGAAAAAGAGTACAACACAACCCCTTATAGGTGCGGGGTGCGGATAATGAAAGAACGGGTGCCAATAGTAAAGCATACAACATAACATAATACGAATAAGATAATCATGCCGTAGGCGCGTCTTCGGTGTCTCCTCCTCCAGACGGATCCGTCATCGTCTTCCTCCGCGTGTAGACCCGCCACAACGTCTCGTCGACGTGCACGTCCGTAATAATACCACCATCAATATGCCTTGTCCTCAAGGCAGTAGCCAGCGAACTGGCGGCGGAAGTCATCCCGAGGAAGCCATGTGGCGTCGGAGTCTGGGTGATTAGCCCAGGCGACAAGGGCTTCCTCCGAAGTGGGGTCTCCCGGCAGAAGGCAGCGACGATTAAGTATCTTGGCTGGGTAGTACGGTGCCTCGCCGACGAGATCGACGCCGACCAGGATGTGATCCGTGGTGGCGTGGATGCCCACCATGCGGCGTAGCTGAGAGACGTGGAAGACCGGGTGTATGCGGCTCTCGGCTGGGAGGCGGATGCGGTAAGCGGTAGGCGACCGCGCCGATACGCGCTAGTATCTCAAAGGGGCCACAGAACCGGGGGGCTAGCTTCAGGCAGGGCCTGCAGGCCACAGACAACTGGCGGTATGGGTGCAATTTGATGAACACCTTCTCCCCCACCTGGAAAGAGAGGTCGCGCCGCTTCCTGTTCGCAAAGGAAATATTCTGTTGGGCCCGTAGGAGGTGATGCTTCAGGTGGTCCAGGATGGTGTCACGCCCCTGCAGGGCGGTGGCCAGACTCTCGACCTGGCATTCCCCCGGCAGATGGCGGAGAATGGAGGGCGGCGACCGACCATAGAGGATCTCGAAAGGGGTGGTACCGGCCGCGTGCTGGTGATGGATGGGGATAAAATGGTCGTATTTGGACAGTCTGTCCACGACGACCAAGATACAGTTGAAACCCTGGGAGTGTGGTAGCCGAGTAATGAAGTTCATGGTCACGTCCTCCCAAACGCGGACCAGGATGGGAAGAGGCTGAATGAGGCCTTCCGGAAACGCTGCCTCGTACTTGGCCTTCTGGCAGACCAAGCAGACGACCACGAATTCCTTGACCTGTCGGAACATGTGGGTCCAGTAGAGAGAGGCCGCTAAACGACGGTAGGTACGGAAGGCCCTGGCGTGCCCTCCGGAGGGCGAGGCGTGAAACTCGGCGAGGATGCGGCGAATGCTCGGTGAAGAGGGCGCTAGAGCAAGGCGGCCCTTGAAGAGCAGGCGCCGTCTGAATCCCAAACAAAACGGGGTCGGCCTCAACCTCGTGCTAGATGGTCGCCGCGTCTTCCCACACTGGCCGAGAGATAGCCGTGAGCTCCGGCGATTGGCTCTGACGAGAGAGGGCATCGACTGCTCGGTTTACCCTCTCTGGGCGGAACTCGATGGTGAAATCACAGCCCAGGAGTTTGGCCACCCACACCTGTTGGGCGGGCGTTGCAATCTTCTGCTGGAGGAGGCAGTAAAGATTGTGGTGGTCGGTGCGGACCACGAAGGGGCGACCCAGAAGATAGGGGCGCCCTGAACGGCGAGAACGAGGCCCATGAACTCATTCTCATATGCGGAGCGGCTGCTGACGGTGCTGGAGAAAGCACGGCTGAAGTAGGCTATCGACCGTCCCACCTGCATGAGGACGACTCCCACTCCGGAGCTTGACGCATCACACTCCACGAGGAATGACAGAGAGAAATCGGGCATGACCAGCACCAGCCCGCGTACTAGGGCCGACAGCAAAGGCGGCAGCGCCCGCGACCATCCACTAAAAAGGGCCCTCCGACTTCTTCAGGAGCTGCGTGAGGGGGCGAGATAGAATCCCGTACCCCTGGATGAAGCGACGATAGTAGCCTGTCAAGCCGAGGAAGCCCCGGACGTCCCGCAGGGATGTAGGAGTCGGCCAATGAAGGACGTCCCACAATCTTCTCCTCGTCCATGGCGACCCCCCGGGCCGAGATGGTGTGGCCGAGGTAGTTCACCTCCGACGTCCTAATGGAACACTTCTTCGGGTGTAGCTTGAGATGATTGCGCAGGATGGTCGTCAGAGTGAGGCGGACGTGCCGAAGGTGATCCTGCCAGGAAGAACTATATACCAAAATGTCATAAAAAAACGAGAACGTGTCGACGAAGTACCACCTCGTGCTGGATGGTCGCCGCGTCTTCCCACACTGGCCTAGAGATAGCTGTGAGCTCCGACGATTGGCCTGACGAGAGAGGGCATCGACTGCTCGGTTTACCCTCTCTGGGCGGAACTCGATGGTGAAATCATAGCCCAGGAGTTTGGCCACCCACACCTGTTGGGCGGGCGTTGCGATCTTCTGCTGGAGGAGGTAGTAAAGATTGTGGTGGTCGGTGCGGACCACGAAGGGGCGGCCCAGAAGATAGGGGCGCCCTGAACGGCGAGAACGAGGCCCATGAACTCATTCTCATATGCGGAGCGGCTGCGGACGGTGCTGGAGAAAGCACGGCTGAAGTAGGCTATCGACCGTCCCACCTGCATGAGGACAACTCCCACTCCGGAGCCTGATGCATCACACTCCACGAGGAATGATAGAGAGAAATCGGGCATGACCAGCACCAGCCCGCGTACTAGGGCCGACAGCAAAGGCGGTAGCGCCCGCGACCGTCCACTAAAAAGGGCCCTCCGACTTCTTCAGGAGCTGCGTGAGGGGGCGAGCTAGAATCCCGTACCCCTGGATGAAGCGGCGATAGTAGCCTGTCAAGCCGAGGAAGCCCCGGACGTCCCGCAGGGATGTAGGAGTCGGCCAATGAAGGATGTCCCACAATCTTCTCCTCGTCCATGGCGACCCCCCGGGCCGAGATGGTGTGGCCTAGGTAGTTCACCTCCGACGCCCCAATGGAACACTTCTTCGGGTGTAGCTTGAGATGATTGCGCAGGATGGTGGTCAGAGTGAGGCGGACGTGCCGAAGGTGATCCTGCCAGGAAGAACTATATACCAAAATGTCATAAAAAAACGAGAACGTGTCGACGAAGTACCACCCGGAAGATGTCGTTCATCATCGCCTAGAAGGTGGCGGGTGCGTTGGTCAGTCCGAAGGGCATGACCAAGAACTCGTAGTGGCCGTCGTGCATCCGAAAGGCGGTCTTGGCGATGTCCTCGGGCCGCACCCGGATCTGGTGATAGCCCGCTCAGAGGTCCAGCTTGCTGAAGAATATGGCGCCGTGGAGCTTGTCTAGCAGCTCCTGAATCACTGGGATCAGGTACTTGTCCGAGATGGTGGCCTTGTTGAGCTCCCGGTAGTCCACGCAGAATCGCCAGCTACCGTCCTTCTTCCGGACCAGGAGGATCAGGCTGGAGAAATGGCTCTCACTGGGGCTGATGAGGCCCCCATTAACATCTCACGGACCAACCACCCGATCTCGTTCTTTTGCACATGGTCGTAGCGGTAAGGACGTACCGACACTGCCGTTGTACTGGGTTGGAGGGGAATGGCGTGATCAGTCGGGCGAGCCGGAGGGAGGCCGGTCGGGGCCTCAAAGATGTCAGCGAACTCGGCGAGTAACGCATGAAGGTCGGCCGGGTGTGGAAGAGGCGGCGGTGCCGGAGCAGAGAGAGGCCAAAGTCACGCAGAAAAATCGACGTCGGTGGTCCGTTGAATCGCGCAGGCGGAGGCCTGGAAGGGAAGCAGAGCGGAGTCGCCCACCAGGCGGCACGTCTGGCCCTGCTGGAGGAACTACATTGTCATACTCGCCCAGTTGACCCGCACTTCGCCCAACGTGCGGAGCCAAGCCACTACCAGAATGGCGTCAACCGCCGAGGCTGAAGGCGTAGAAGTCCGCGATCACCGAGGAGGACCCCACCGTTAGGGAGAGAGCGGTGCAACACCCTTGGGTCGGCCGGTGACGCCCATCGCCCAGGCAGACTGTAAAGTCAGGGGTGGGAACCAATGGAAGGTGAAGCTGGTGCGCCAACTGTGCGGAGAGGAAGTTGTGGCTCGCACCACTGTCCACCATGACAACAATGGGATGATCACACAACGTCCCCGCCAGCTTCATGGTCTGAGGCCCCGAAATCCCGCCCACCGAGAAACAGGGCAGCTCCAAGCGGTGGAAAGTAGGCTAGGCGGTGCCCAACACGTCGTCACCCTCAGAGAGCTCGAGGGCCTCGAATTCCTCCAAGGTGACCTTCGGTTCGAAGTCGCCGATGATGGCGTGGAAGTCATTGATGGAGTACACATGCGTAGGAGAGTAGGGCTGACGACACCGAATACACATGCCCTTGCTGCGACAGTCTTTGTAGGCACTGTTGTAGATGCGCTGGGGAACCGCCAGGCAGCCGGGACGGTCCCCTCCAGGGGGCGACCGCTGCGGGGCCGTCGAGGGAGTTGGCCGCCAGGTGGCCGAGGCGGGTGGTGATTGGCTGCAGGCGCAAGCGCCCTGGGGGCGAGGTCAGCCTCCACCAGACGCGCCATGTCAAGGGCGTTGGAGACCGTGCGGGGATGGTGTGTGCGGAGACGGGAGCGGATATGAGGCAGTAGCCCATGCATGAAGAAGCCCAGGCAATGGTCGGGTGACAATCCGGGGATGTGGGTGACAAAGGTGACAAATTCGTCAATATAGTCGTCCAAGCCGATAGACTGGCGGACGCCGCATAGCCGCTCGATGGCGTAGCCCGAATAACGGTTGTCATAACGCAGGATCATCTCCTGCTTGAGCTCGGGCCAGGAGAGGAACGAGTTGGATTGGCGGAGCCACCGAGCCCAGTGGAGGGCCGAGCCGTCCAGGCCAACCACAACCATAGACACCTTGTACTGCTCCAGTGTGTAGTTGAGGTCGAAATATTGCTCCGTTTTGGCGATCCAACCCATCGGATCAACGCCGACAAAAGAGGGAATATCGAGGGAGAGGGCGGACCGGCCCAGAATAGGCTGAGGAGTGGTGCTGGAGTGAATGGGCGGCGGCCTGGCTTCGAGGAGAGAGCCGCCGTCTGCGGGTGAGCCGGAGCCAGACGCGGCGGAAACAACGACGGTGGACGCCTGGAGGGAGTCAATCTTGTAGTGGAGGCGAGGAGCGAGGCATGCATGGAGGCGATGAGCTGATCTTGAGCCTCGATGTGACGGCTAAGGGCTTCAGAGGCAGTATTTGGAGCGGGGTCACCGGAGGAGCGAGTGTTGGGAGCCATGGGGCTGGAGACGTCGGACGTTGGCCGGGAGTGGGCGGATCAGGCTGAGGTCGGCGGAGGCAGAGGGCCGGCGGCCTTCCTGCGGCAGATTGGGGCTGAAATTTGCGGATCAGCAGACGGCCAGTTGTTGGGAGCGACGAATCGCGGTGATGCATGCGCGAGTGATGGCGGATCGGCGGGCCCGACGCTGGGAGCGACAGATCGGGGGACATGGCAGGCAGACGGACGCGCGGCGGGCGAAAACGAGTGCTGTAGGCGGATGGCGCAGATGGGATCAGTACGACGCGAAAGAGCAAGTCGCGGACGTAGCGCGATATCCAGCACCGACCATTAGATGGCAGGCGGTGAGATAGGTCGGGCAAATGGTACGTTCTCGGGAGAGGAATCCGACGAGGGAAAGGGTTGGCGGAGGCAAGGAGAGAAAGAGGGGGGGGGGGGGGCGAGATTGAGAGGAGAACTCTAGGGAGCAACCCTAAAACACTTTCTTCCAACGATAATGAAAAAGAGTATAACACAACCCATTCTAGGTGCGGGGTGCGGATAACGAAAGAACGGGTGCCAATAGTAAAGCATACAACATAACATAATACAAATAAGATAATCATGCCGTAGGCGCGTCTTCGGTCTCTCCTCCAGACGGACCCGTCATCGTCTTCCCCCGCGTGTAGATTCGCCACGACGTCCCGTCGACGTACACGTCCGTAACAGTCAATCATCATACATATTGCATTATAAATGAAGAGGCGGAGTTGAACATTTGACATCTGAACTTGAAGACTTAATATTATGTATAATGCAACCTAATTAACTATCTTGCACAGGGCTGTGGAGGAGATACGGTGCAAATATGTGTACAGAAATTGTGGTTTTCAAAAAACCTAAGTTACGGGATATATTTTTAAAGTATTAAGTACAAATTAACATGAAGTCATGCCTGAGATTTACGTCTTCGTTTTTTTCATCATCATATCTCACATATCATATATTAAATGAAGACAACTGTGTCACAAAAATGTATTATATCCTAAATAGGAGCAATGAATAAAAATATGTAATCAATTGAATCCCGCCACTTATCATTCAACACTCTCTTTCACATGACTTTCTCCATGCCCCCATCACAAAACACATAATTTTTGGGCATTTTCTAACATACTCAGGTGTATCCAGTAGTATCTGTGAGCATCTGAAATTTTTTTAATCTAAAATTAAAAGAAAGAGTTTCCGTGAGTTTCAGGGATAAGTTTCCGAGAGTTTCTCAACTCAGAAATATTTCAGATACGACATAAGGCCGTTACACGTATCCGCTCTTCGTACACTCTTGATATGCTTATGAGAATAAGAGAGATCCATTGATGAGTACACCATTAGTTCTTAGTTATCAAAAACTAGAGGGATTAAGACCTTCTGGTTGTTAAGATGGGACCAATGGGTAACCCCCAGTGCTTCCACTTGAATTTTTGATCAATTGCACGGTTTCCAAATGATTGTATGTCATTTGGCGTGTGTTGGGCATTAGAGGCCTATGTAGAGACTGCTAAGGAGGGTAGACAGAGCATTGATAAAGGAGGCATGGAGTAGGGCCAGTGGCAATCTCTAGGATGACAGGAGGGTGGGGCGGATCGATGTACGACAAGTCGACAACAACTTGCTGCAGCAGACGATCTGTTGAAGGTGTCAGGTGTGGTGTTGTGCGAGCTTAGCCATGGATGGGTTGAGCGGAATCAGGTCGTCGGTTTTACAGATGTTCGTCCTTGCGGATTAATTGGCAGGAGAGGGAAGAGTTGTTAGAGATGGCGAGGAATGAATGTGGCCTAGCCGGCGACGATGAAGAGAGCACGAGGATAGGAATCCATTGAGTGTTCGCCTTTGGGGGAGCAACCCTAATCTTTGTTTCTTAATGACCCAAGGTACCCCCGTATATATTGGGGTTACAATTAAAAACAACATAATACTACAAGATAACGTGTAATTAAGAACTAATTAGCCACGCTCGAGGCTTTAGTGCTCCTCAATCCTCATAGACCCTCCTTGTATGCGTGGGTTCCACGGTCTCCCTGTTGGTCTCTTTCATAACAGGTATAATATACTACATGAAATAAAATGGAAACTTGAAAGTGGGCGATAAGGAGCAACTAGTTACGTCAGCTGAGGTTTAATTGTTAACCCAGGTATCAAGCGAAGGCAATGTAGAAGAAGATCAGGTTGCTTTTTTCAAATCAGTTCAGATATCTCTATTCTTCAACTCTTTTAATGCCTAGTCTGCCAAGAGGGGAGTTAGCTAAGGTTCTGATTCCAAGAAGCAAGATCTTGTTCTTCGATGCTAGAAACGTATGTTCCTAATTGGTTATCTTTCTCCAAAGTTAATGGGATGAGAGAGCGCTAGTTTGGAGAGACCTTGCATCGGTGAGATCTGCCACTGATCGTCCCAAGATGAAAGAGTTCTACTGATTAGATCGACATACTCTTTCCATACTTTAATGCACAAAGATTAGCTTACAGAAGGAATATGCGAAGTTCCATTTTTTTAAAATAGAAAATAGGATTTTCTCCCCTCAACTACGAAGCCGAGTGTCTCCACTCCTTTTCCCTTCACTCGGGCTTCATTGATCCTCAATTTCCTTGGGGCTTTCTATAAGAGATTTTATCTCTCTTTATATTTCTAGGAATTCCAGGAGGCTTAATTTTCTTGATTAATTGCAAAACTAGTAATTAAGGAGCTGCTACGTGCTAAAGTACTGCTGGTAAATTTATTTTGCTTAGAATATCTTGAAACTATTTCTTCTTGAAACTATTTCTGAGCAATGCTGCTCTGCCACTCTGTGCTTTATTCAGTTTTCAAGCTAGAGCAGAAGGCTACATGCCCTGCAAAGAATGAATTGTCCTTTGAATTTCCACTTGAAAGCTTGCCCTTAACTATTCCCAATAACCTTATGGTTCGTTTGACGTGGGGTTTTTGGTCCGGTTCTTTCGGACAAAACGCCACCGCTATTTTACGTCTGTTTGATACGAGAACAGTTGCAACATACCCAATTTTGAATCTAAAGTTATGGGAGAGATCGGGCATTCACGAACCACGGTTCACAACCATTGTATTCACAACCACCACAACCGCGTGGTCCACACCAAACAGACCCTTAATCTATTCTTAATCTTTTTTTTTTGTATGGCTGTGTGAAGGTTGATTTGGCTGGTGGGTAAAGATGGATACGCCACTTCCATCTGCTGTTCACAAGGAAAATGTGCATATTGGTGGAGGTATCATATATTTTACTTGCTCTTCTAAATTACTCAATCATATCATGGTTCTGATGGTTGTTTTGGTTTCAATTTGTAGGAAAAGCTTCTGTCTTGATGAAGCTTGATAAGATAAAGCCAGGTGGCAAAGATCGGAAGGCTTTGACAGACCTTAGAAGTGCTCATGGGCCCGCGGTGGGTTTATCGAAGGATCTTGATTTGAAGCTGAAATCAGCATTTAAAGGTAGCGAAGTGAAGAAGAATTTAATGACACAGGGAAGGCATCAGAAGGCAGATGCTGTTCTTCATCTTCGTGCTACTAATAAACACGTAGTTACTAGAGTATCAAAGGGTGCCAAATTGAATGCCAAGTCAGTGCCACTTAGCAACTCAAATGGGAATAAACACTTGGACCATATATTGACTGATGAAGAAATAAAACAGTGTTATGAATGGGCTAATGATGGAGTAGAGGAAAGTGGAGGGTATTCTTGGTCTGAGAAGGATGAGGGGCATCTTCTTATGAACCAGACTATATCAGAGATAATGGCTTCAGCAATTGGTGTATCTGTTGCAGAGTTGGAAGAATCATTTCTGGTATTTGAAAATTTCCTGCAATTATGGTTTTGGGAATTAGTTTATTTGGATGCCGTGTAGCACAGGAAATACGTGCGAGTACATTGGCTTCAGCATTGTCCGTGTTTACCTAGAAAATTATATGATAATTTAGTGTATTTATGTCCAACCACTTTGGAATCTATTATATGCAATTTCTTTTGCACATATTTCCTGTTCTTTTCCTTCAAAAACTGTTCTGCGATGCTAGATTATTTTTTATGTCAAATTTGTGCACTTTTCATGTTTTCTTCGTTCTTTTATTTTTCTCAGAGTGATGAAGAAGGCTATGAAACAGATGGGTCAGATTTGCATAGTTCTATGTCCATTCCAGGTTTCTTTCTTTATCTATTCATACATTTTATAGGTTTTGGGTTATCTTATCTATTTTCTTCCGCACTTAAATGTGTTTTAGTAGATGACACATGCTTATTTAATTAAGCAATTATATGCATCTGCAGGGCGCCTTTCATCAATTTATACACCAGAAGAATTTGATGATCCTTTTGGTGTAGCTGGGATAGTACTGGATGAGTACCCTTTACCAGAGCTGATGTTGGATGAAGATTTTAATCTCGATAATGATGACGGAATTGATGGTATGACTTTTGAAAACCAATTGTTGATTGCCATGCATTCTGTCAATTAGGGCTAAAATGTTATGATGTTCAATAGAAGGGTCCCCATTATATATGGGAGAATACATAGTAACGTAACGAAATACGTTCTAACACTCCCCCTCAAGTTGGGCATGCTATATTTCTCATACCAAACTTATCAATACAAACATAAAAAATATTTCCCCCAAGACTCTTAGTTAGGATATCAGCTAATTGTCCCTCTGAGGGAACAAAAGGAATGCAGATAATCTTCTTCTCGATTTTCTCCTTAATGAAGTGTCTGTCCACCTCGATATGCTTGGTGCGGTCATGCTGAACGGGGTTGTTGGCAATGCTGATTGCAACCTTGTTGTCACAGTACAGTCGGATAGGACGACTCATTTAAACCTAGGTCACACATCAAAGAGCGTATCCATAATCCTTCACATATGCCATGAGCCATAACTCTAAATTCAGCTTCTGCGCTGGACCTTGAGACGACAGATTGCTTTTTACTTCTTCAAGTGACTAAGTTCCCACCAACAAATGACCAATACCCGGATATGGATCGTCTGTCTCCAGCGGAACCAGCCTAATCAGCATCAGTAAAAACTTCAATCTTCAAATCTGTATTGGGAGTGAACAGGATCCCCCTTTCTGGTGAAGTCCTCAAATACCTCAAGTTTCGATGAACAACATCCAAATGTCTCGTCTTTGGGGAGTGCATATATTGGCTAACGACTCCAACATCATAAGCTATGTCGGGACGAGTATGTGATAGATAGATTAATCTTCCAACATGGCGTTGATAGCCAGCCACATCTTCAATAGGGTCACCATCATCTTTTCCAAGATTATGATTCACCTTCTTAGGTGTATCAGCAGGTCTACAACCACTCTTACCAGATTGTTCCAGCAAATCAAGGGTGTATTTTCTCCGGGAGATGAAGATACCCCGTTTAGATCTTGCTACCTTAATTCCAAAAAAATACTTAAGTTTCCCCAAACCTTTTACTTCAAACTTTCTTGCCAAATTCACCTTCAAAGCTTTGACTTCTACAATATCATCTCCTGTTATGACGATGTCATCAACATAAACAATGAGAGCAATTAACAAATTTGTTCTCCTTTTAATAAACAAAGTATGATCAACGTGACTTTGTTTGTATCCAAGAGAAATCATGACTTCGTGGAACCGACCAAACCAAGCCCTCGAAGATTGCTTCAAGTCGTAAAATGCCTTTTTTAATCGACACACTTTCCCTTCGGATCCGGAAGGGGAAAAACCTGGAGGGAGAGACATATATACCTCTTCATCTAAGTTCCCATGAAGGAAAACATTCTTCACGTCCAATTGGATAAGGTCCCAACCCTTGCACGCAGCACATGATAACAAAACTCGTATAAAGTTCATTTTTGCGACGGGGGCAAAACTGTCTTGATAATCAATTCCCAAGGTTTGAGTATACCCCCTTACCACCAACCTTGCTTTGAATCATTCAACCAAACCTTCAGAGTTCTGCTTCACGGTGAACACCCACTTACAACCGACGACCTTCTTTCCATACGGAAAATAAGTTAGGTCCCAGGTACAATTCTTTTCCAACGCATTCATTTCTTCAATCATAGCCTCTTTCCACTGTTGATGCCCAAGAGCCTCCTGCCATGTGGACGGAATGGAGACAAAGGCAAGGGAGGAGACGAAAGCTTTGTAGGAAGAAGTTAGAGCCTCATAGGAAACATGATGAGATAGTGGATGTTGGGTGCAAGATCTGATACCTTTTCGAAGGGCAATGGGAGGTTCAGAAGAATCCGTTAACGAAGCTGGCATTGGCGCTGGTGGAGTGGGATGAGCCTGTGTGTTAGCTCTACCCCGTCTGGTGTACACTTGTAACTCCTGTTCTTTATAAGGAGGCTCCCCCTGATTGGGAGTCTCAACAGTAGGTAAAGAATATGAAGGAGGAATTGGTGACGGTAAAATAGGTGAGCTCACTTCATCCGTATGTGTGGGCTCCCCCTGAAGTTAGGGCACATAATAAGGTTCAGATTCACGAAACGTGATATCCGTGGTGACAAAAATCCGTTTAGTCGGGGGATGATAACATTTATACCCCTTCTGAGTGGGTGAATAACCAATGAACACACATTTAAGGGCCAGAGGGTTAAGCTTGGACGTGCCCGGAGAGTGTACGTGAGAGAAGCAAATACAACCAACAGTTTTTGTGGTAGAGAGGTCGGTGTGACCTCTAAGGTAGTAAGGGGGTTTGATAGCCCAGAACTGAAGAGGGCATGCAATTAATGAGATAGGCAGCCGTGAGAACTGCATCGCCCCAGTAGTATTTTGGGAGGTTCATAGTGAAGAGTAAGCAACGAGCCACCTCCAAGAGGTGATGGTTCTTTCGTTCAGCGACTCCGTTCTGAGATGGAGAGTGAACACACGTGATTTGATGAAGAATGGCATGAGCAACAAGATAGTCCTCCAAGGGAGCGTTGACGTACTCCCGACCATTATCACTACGAAGGATTTTAATAGTGGTAGAAAATTGAGTAGAGACCATGGTATGAAATTTTTGGAAAATAGAAAACACCTCATTTTTATTTTTCATCAAATAAACCCAAGTGTGGGAAAAGCAGTCAATAAATGTAATAAATCAAAAAATCCAGAAATAGAGGCAACAGGGCAAGACCCCCACACATCAGTATGAATAATATGAAAAGGAGTTGTACTAGGTAATGAAACATGATGAACAGGAATTCGATGGTGTTTGGCAACAACACAGATGTCACAAACAAAATGTTTAAAACACGAAGGAGAAAAAATAGGAAATAGACGTTGCATGGTCGTAACAGAAGGGTGGCCAAGTCGACGATGCAAGGTGAGCAAGGTGGAGGTCTGCGAAGAGTGGAGAGCTTGCGGAGGAGTAGACCCAAAAGAAGAGTCAAACACGTACAAGCCATCCTTCATGCTACCAGAGCCAATCACCTGTCCCGTCTTCAGATCCTGAATGACACAATGAGAAGGAAAAAAAGTAACTGAGCATTGAAGAGAATTAGTCAAATGACTAACAGAAAGTAGACTACGGGTGAACTTTGGAACATGAAGAACAAAGGATAAAGTGAGAGAAGAACAAAGATTGAATCCTTTCCCAGCAATGGAAGAAAAGGAACAATCAACAATGCTCACTGTATCTCTGCCAGAAAGAGGGGAATATGATACAAAACCTGAAGCAGAACCAGTCATGTGATTGGTGGCGCCGGAATCGATAATCCACTGAGTAGGACCAGTAGAAGCAGAATTGGCACTGGAAGTATGTTGGTATTTCCAAGGTGATCTCAAAGCAATCAAGCAGTTAGTCTCACTGCCAACGCGATATGAGCCTATGGGGTCGCACATAAGAGCGTTTGGAGAAATTGGAGGAAAGATTGTGTTGGCCTTTCTCATATTGGATATGAGTTATAGGACTAATCATATTATTCATTGAAGTTGAATAGGTTCGGCAAAATGCTCAGAAATATTATGAATATTGCTTGGAGCATGTTGGCGTCGAGTGTGCAAGACACTATTATGAATAGCTTCGAGTACAACACGCTGACTGACCTTTGGCGTCGAATGAACACGACGAAATTAGTCGATTGAACACGACGAATTAGTCGAGTGAACACGTCGAATTAGTCGAGTGAGCATGACGAATTAGTCGAGTGAACACGACGAATTAGTCGAGTGAACACGACGAATTAGTCGAGTGAACACGACGAATTAGTCGAGTGAACACGACGAATTAGTCGAGTGAACACGACGAATTAGTCGAGTGAACACGACGAATTATGAATTCGTTGAGTGATCTTCATGCCGTGCGTGCTGTCAAAGACTCGATCGTCGAGTGAACCCGATAATCGTCGAGTGTACACGACGAATCGTCGAGTGTACACGACGAATCGTCGAGTACTTCTGTTGATAGACCGAAAGACTGTTTATTCACTTCTATTGATTTTGGTCTGCGGGTAGAAAGGCCCATATCTGTCTTAGTATAAATAGACAGAGATTTAGGGCTTTGAAGACAGAGTTTTAGATCGGTAACTAGTGGGAATCGTCGCACAGTGCGAGAGACGAAAAAGTTCCGCAACTCTCCGCCGACCGCCCGCCGCTTGTTTCGCGAGCTCCGCCGCCGATCATCGCCGCCTCCCCTTCAACGAACCTAGCAGTTCGTGGGGACGCAGAGGGCATTTCCTCTCCGACTCACGCCTTGTTGGACAAGACGTCGGGGTTCTTCTTCGCTCGTGTGGACTGCCTTAGAGACGCAGATACACTTTCTGTGATTGGAACTCAAACGCTTGTTCTGGATCAGTTTTGGAGCACCTTGGTTGAACCTTAACTCAATCCCTTTCAGGTATATTGCAATGCGTTGCTCCTTTTATTTCTGATTCATGAAATCGCAAGATCCTATAACTGTTTTAGGTTGTTCTTGTTTATTTATTCCGCTGCGCACATGGGATGTGCTGTTAACTCTTGTTTAGAGAAAACCCATCAAAGTACCTGTGTGGGCAAGGGCAGATGATGGCATAGGGTCATATGTAGGCTCAGTAGTAAGACCGTGCATTAAACTACAGAGAGCTTGCATCTCTTCAGCAGAGAAGGAGGACGACTGAGATGAACCACCATCAGAAGTCTTGGTCAGATGAGCGGAGTGAGGAGGCCGCCCAGGAGTCCTACCACGACCGCGACAAACCACGAGAAGTCGATCCACCTATAGGAGGAGGAAATCCATGGAGGCTATAGCAAGTATCCCGAGTATGGCGAGGCTTGCCACATGTGAGATGATCCCTGTCTGTCGGCTTATGCTTGAAATCACGAGAAGCACGACTGCCATAATTGGGCGGATGAGCCACCAAAGCAGATCCCTCCAGAAGGTTGGAGGTGTTCCAAGACTGACGTCGATCAAACTCTTGTTGAACAATATTGTAAACCTCAGGAAGGGAGGGAATATGAACACGCCCCAAGATCTGGACAGTAATATGATCAAAATCTCTGTGCAATCCATGTCGGAAGTCGGAACTCAAATACCCGATTTCGATCCTCACGGTTCTTTAGCAAGAGTGCATCAACATTGCACACCATAACGAGAGAGTCAAAATGATCGTACTCCTGATAGAGCTGGGTAAACTCAAGGTAATAGGCAGAAGGAGGACGATCCCCCTGACAGGGATTCCCAATCTTGCGGCGAAGCTGAAAGATTTGGGCCGCATTCCCCTTACGTGAATAGGTAGACTCAGCACGCTTCCATATCTCTGCAGCAGTATCCAGGAAAAGATAATTCCGCGCAATCGATTCCTGCATGGAGTTGATGAGCCATGACATGACAAGGGAGTTTTCTGACTCCCATTTAGGCCAAGCAACAAAAGTTGTAGCAGGAGCAGTGGTGGTGCCGTTGACGTAGCCAAAGAGATGTCGACTTTTTAAGGCAAGGGTAATGGAGTGGGACCAAGCCAAATAGTTGGTGTCATCAAGGAGGATTGTGGTAAGCTGAGAATAGATGTGATCTTGACCAACGCGGGTAGATCCAGCGGGGGTCGTGGAGGTAGTGGAATCACTAATGTCTGACATGAAGACGAAAAAACAACCAAACCACTAGAAGATTGAATGAAGTAGAGAGGAACACCCCGTCAATGAGAAGATGGGGGAACGAGCATCAATGGAGGGTTAGGAGACATTCTCCGTGTAGACAAAGAAAACCCTAGATCAAAGATTGGGAGACATCCAACCGTTGGAATCACACGAAACTTGAGAGGGAGGATAAGAGAGGTAAAGCGAAACTTTTGCCAAATTTTGAAGTTAATTGGACCGCCGGAGGCATCATCCAGCGGAATAGCGCCGATCGGCCGATCTCTGCGTCGAGCGCCGATCGGCGCTACAGAAGGGGGGTTGCGACTGGAAGCGGAAGGGAAGAGAGAGAGAGAGAGAGGAGGGATGGGAGACGGAAGCGGAATTAGCCGATTGGAAGCGGAATTAGCCGATCGGAAGCAGAGCGGAATGCGGACTTAGCCGCACGCGACCGCTGGCTCTGATACCATGTCAATTAGGGCTAAAATGTTATGATGTTCAATAGAAGGGTCCCCAATATATAGGGGAGAATACATCATAACGTAACGTAACGGAATACGTTCTAACACATTCAATTATTTTTTTACGGTAAAATCTGCAAAACTGTCAGACTCTTTAGTGTGGAAGCGCCGTGTTCAGGTAACTGGATATTATCAAGTCGAGACTGAAGGATGAGGAACTCATTCGTGTACGTGTCTACAGATAAATTGTATGTTCGTAAGTTATGAAATTTCAATATAAAATTTGCAAGTGATCTGGAGGCACATATCTCTTCTGCACTTGTGTCTTAAACTCTACCTAGGTGGTGATAGGAGGCAGTCCTAGGCTGAACCTTGATTGTTCTAGTTAAACCCACTGAACTAAGGTGGGTCCCTTCAATCTAAGAGTTACATTATCCATTTGCCTATTCAAGGGCAACTGCTTCCAAGACATAAAAAGTTCCATTCTGCTGTACTAGTCGATGCATCCCTCTGGTTCTAGTCCACTCTCAAGATTTTTCACATCTAACTTGACTCATGCTTCCAAATCACAACAAAGCTGATTTCTAGGTTCTGGAATTCTTAGTTCTAGCTGCCTAAGGTTTAGGTTATTCTTTACAGGTGAATTATGGTATCAACCTAAGTTATGTAACCCATCATACCTTGTTTCGTGTCACCTATGTTTCAATTACTGTTTTCACTAATTGAATCATGTTTCTCATGAACTGAATCATGACTTCTACACTATCCTCTAACTTTCCTACCAAGTTCTCCATGTGCATGTTTTAGGGATAATAATAAATAGTTTCACTAATATTAAATTTTATTCTAGATATGAGAAAGTTGGCTAACTCGTATTATAAGTGAGTTGACCGGCATCTGGTACCAAACCGATGTAACTACAGATTCTAAGTTCAATCTCAATGCACCCTTACCAAATTTAACAAGAACAAATAAACTCGATGATATAACTAAAGACAAAATTATGGAACTAGTTCTTTGACATGCTTCGTATAATACCTTCAAAATTATGAGATTTGATATGTTCCACGGGATATATTTCTATTGCACACCTTAAGAAAAGAATAATGATAAAGATAAATAAATTTAGGCATTAAGGCAAAGCTCAATCAAGTTGTTCACTATAGTATTGCCTAAAAATGCGTCATCCAAACATGCAATAAGAAATAAGTGTGAGTGAGATTTTATCCCGGACTCCAATTTGTGTAAAAATTAGATCTATGGACTCGGCGGAAGCAACGTAGTTTAATATTGGTTATAATGGATGCACTGGAGTTTGTGGTGGGAGTAGCTAGTTTTCTGAGTAGTACGATTGAAGTTTCATGGAAGAGGGCATAGACAGAATTGTGGACCTGTGGTTGGGGAGAAGGTGGTCGTCAGAAGCAGCAGGCGTCGTCGTCAAAGGGATCACGTGTCTCGATTGGAAGTGGTCCCGGAAGTCGTTACCATTGGGAGTTTGGAAGCTTGTCGGGATGGTTTGTCAATTGAAGAGATGATTGTCGAATGACTCTTGTCAGCCTTGCATGCTCGGGTAGAGGCTTGGGAGCGTGATTTGTGAGAAGATATCAGGACGAAGAGTTCAGATAGGATATCACGGAAGAGAACGAATAGGAATTGGTTCCCTATTCGTTTCTCTATTTTCTACTACCCCTAACAGAACAAACTGGAGATTTTTATTATGCTATTAAGCAAATGTTATGATATGTCTGAGTGCTAATTGTTTGCCAAAATTTGCTCGAACTATTTGGTTACTTGTCCTGATTCTATGTGGATGTTGTTCGCTTTTCTTACTATCAGAAACTATGTATAATTATCAGACCTATTTATTTATGATCTTCTTGATCAGTCAAGCTAATAAGTTGGAACAAAATACATCCTTTGTGGGAAGATAAATAAATTGAATTACGTGCGTGCAAAAAAATGGCAGAGATAAAGATTGCGGGTAAAATTAAACACAAAAAATGCACTAGTAAATTTTCATTCTACTGTGACGCAGATTGCATCATCGAAGCACAAAGATTGCTATCATATCACCACTGAATACCTCAATGGAGTTAATAATTATATGTCATGGACTTTTTCCGTTAAATTTTTTCTCATTGGCAAGCAGATGCTTTCCCACATCACATCTACTCCTGCTCATACATATCTCAATTATGAAAATTGTATGTGTGAAGACCCCCTTTTTTTAATTTTTAATATGATGACCAATTTCACACAAGTGAGACCCTTCCCCGGACCTTCGCTGCGCGGGGATGCTTTGTGCACTGGGTTGCCCTTTTTAATATGATGACCAATTATATGGAGCGGTTCTTTAGTCTGACAATTGTCTTTCTTTCTTTATCAAGAAAGATATTGATCATCCTTCTTTGCTTCAATAATTTGCAGAGATTCTATGACATTTTAAAGGAAATTTGTGAGATGGAACATGATGATGGAATCTATCATATATTGCTTGTTTAGTCGTTTTCTCGAAGAGTGGAGGATGAATGTACCATATTTTACCGAACTGGTCCTTTAGGTGGAGACATAATGACAAGTTCTTTGACCATTCTTGACTTAGGTCATGTTTTCCCTTATCTTGAAGGCGTTTGTTCACATCTTTTGGCCACCATCCCCAGTCTTAGGTCCCATTTGGGGGGGGGGGGGGGGGGGGTGTTTTTGCAGCGGGGCTGTTTTAAAAAAAAAACACCACTGTTGTCTTAAGGCTGTTTGAGAGTAGCGTTAAAAAATTGATGCATCCTAGGTCGCATCCGCCAATACGCTTTAGTATTTTCGTCATTTAGTTTTCGCACTATATTATTATGTATGTTATTTTTTGCACGCGCATGTATCCTGTTTGAAGACGACTTATTGGATTGACCTGCTAGTAAGACCATGAATAAATAGGTCCGGTAATTTAGGATAGTTAGGGAGAGAGACGAACTCTCATTTTTTAAGTAACAAATAAAAATAAAGTTTAAAAAAAGAGGGAAAATATCAATTACTCATCAAGGAGAATAAATTTGATTTAGGAAAAGAAGGCTCATCTTAGTAATAATGTAATAACAAATAAAATCCTACCTAAGATGAATCCTTGCAATGTACGACTATAAAAAAGGGTTTTCTATTTTCGAAAGGGAGGGCATTTATTCAGAGGAAACGAAATCTATTTGTTTTCCTCTTTCGGCCCAAGCCGTTCATTCCCGCTGATCTTCCGTAAGACGCCCGCAAGTGAGTTTCTCTCCCAACATCGCCCGCAACTGCACCGCCGACGTCGATTTTTTTTGTTGACTCCCGCTGAGCCACCGCCGTCGCACCCCTCCATCATCTTCCTTGCCTTGACGAAGATCATGAAGACCTGACGACCACTGTCGACTTCGTCTCTCCTTCCAGTGGCATGTTCGTTCCAACGAGCTCCTCTTCTGGGCCACTGTCGACTCCAACACACCTTCCAGTGGCCCTTCGTCGATTCGTTCTATCAGCATCCTCATTGTTCGTTCCAGCGATCGTGATCACTTGCTGTGAGCTAATCTCTTACCAGTTGCAGCCGATACTGTTTGGTAATATCCACCTAACCTCAGGTGCTTAAAAATTTGCTAGGGTATTTTTATTGATTCTCTTAAATAAGTTCGAGCTTGCCCAAATTTTTCTAATTATTCGTGATTGCCGTTTTTGTCATGTTATTTTATCCAACTCTCTACCCGTGGAATTACCGAACTGTGTTAAGATTCAAGTCGCAAGCGCAAGAGAATCTCCCTCCTAAAACACGGTTAATAACTTGAATACAACCATCTACTCGGAGATTGAGAGCGCAACGAACTGCGAGAGAATGTCCTCATCATCACCACTGAGTTTGTAAATCGGATTGCATCAAAAATGCAAGACGTTTTTTGCATTTTTTTGGGTATATACGCCTTTTTCTCACTCGTTTAGCATTGACAGTGGTTTGCTTACAAGTCTTCTATTTTCTCCTCGTTGTGCCGGAGAATGAACAACTGGTTTAATTTGTCTTTTATAATGTTATAGTAATGAAAACAGAAGTACTACCTGAGCTTGTGCACAATTGGTGCTCCATTTCCAAGTTTTATGCATTTTATTTTTTGCACGGATTTGAGAATGATAACGTTGGTTTTTGGGTTGTTCGTGTTTATTTTTTGCAGTGTATTGAGCATTGTCTTTAATAAATGAGTAATCGGAAAGAGAGAGAGAGAGAGGAGTATCAACATCATGAGAAGCAAATGATGTCATGATATTCTGTGATATCTGTATTAAAAAAAATTCAGTCCACCACCCACTTTAATAAAGATGGTTGGAGGAATTTGATTGCCAATTTCAAAGCGCATTCGGAGAAAGTTTATGACCGTGCTCAACAAAAAAATAAATGAGACTAGATGTAAGAGTGGAAGCTGTGGAGGGAGCTCAAGCGTGGTTAGACGGGTTTGTGCTGGAACCTTATTAAAAAGACAATTGATGATATGTTTTCATGAACTTATTATTGCTATAACTATGTTTAACATTTAATATATTTGCTTTAACATTTTTAATATATTTGTTTGAACATTTTAATATTTATGTGGAGAATTTTAATGTTTAGGTTTAAACATTTTATTATTTATGTGAGAAATTTGACTCCAACAACCATCACAGTTTTGTGTCATCAAACAGATAAACTGCTTCCACGTTCATGACAATACTGAAAACACAGTTTCTCCAAACAGTGCAATTGTGCTCATGACTGCAGTTTTCAACTACTGCGTTCATGACCTCAACTTCCAACCGCTGCCCCAAACTGTCCCTAACTCTTTAACTGTTCGTCTACCTGCTCTGAGTCAAGTCAGTTGTACCTTTTAGCATGTGATCCAGTTACCTTCTTTGTTGTTTGTGGTTATGGTCGTTCAAATTCTTCTATTCATAGTCACAGTCGTGGTTATCATGGTTTTTGTAATACTTCACGAGTCCATGGTGATCTTCCTACAATTCGCTTATGTTGATGATGGTCCTAATATATAAGAGTCTAATCCGGGACTTGTTTTCATTAGTTATGCTGAATTTGAATAGCCATTTCTCCCCTCTCTTGTCTGGTGATCTTCCTCTCGACATTTTGTCAGATTTTCTACCCTCCATCTCCTAAAGGATTCTGACGTCATCCTATTTTCTTCTTCCTCAGCACAGAGACGCTCTCCTTGCAAGTCATCGCCACCTTTACAATGTTTGTGTGAGGGGTCTCCTGTCTTCCTCTGAACCTTCAATAATTCACCTTACAGTGCCTTTCCATATCCAATGAGATCTTTCCTAAATTTTTGGTTCTCCTATGCTGGTTCTCCTATGCTGGTTCTCCTATGCTTAGCATAGATTAGTTTAACACAGTTATTTTAAGGGAGATCTGTTCGTGATTTTTTTACTGTAGTAGATATTTTTTCGCTTGTATGCTACTTATTGATTACATATCCTCATTTATTGGATATTTTGTGTTGTTGCTTTAATGAAATTGATTCCTAATCTTTGCGGGTTGCTCCAAAAACCGTCTTTGAGTCTAATGTGTTACTTTAAATTGCACTTGAAATTACATTTTCATTGCACTCAGCCTATAGGGTGCAACTACGTGTGCATCAAGTAGTATCAGAGTAAGGTTATGTGTCGACTTAGGATTTCATCACACACACAAAAAAAATCAATTTCTCCATCCAATTGCTTGCGGTCCAAAAGTTTATTTACTATTTTTCTCTCAGACAAGACCTCTATTATTACGATAAATCATATCTGAAGCATAGCATCGCATTGTAGCTGCATATTGTTAATTTGAATTATTCCCATGGCTAATAACTTCTTAAAACATAATATTACAACCATCACATATGCTGTAAAGCTGACACACGCCAAACTAATAGACATTCAATGTAATCACGACGCCGCATAGAATATAGTTAGAAATGGTCAAGATAGAAAGTGTGATCAAGGCTCCGTTTTGCACGACGGTAGCGGTTGTGAACGCGTCGGTTATGAACCGTCGTTCGTGAACACCCGACCTCACCTAAGGAACTTCATCCACTTTTATGTTCAAAACTAGTTTTCTTTTCTTGGGGGCGGTCATAACCATTGTCATGCCAAACATACTTTCTATGACGGTGGCGTTCTTGTCCAAACTCACTGGAGCAAAAACGGTGCACCAAACAGAGACCAAATGAATAAGATTTATATCTAGGAGTTCAATGGATAATTAAGGCCAGAACAATATTTGAATTGGTTAGAAATGATTGAATATTATTTTGAATTGGAAGAATCAGAGAATGAAGAAGTTAATTTGTTAAAATGTGAAGCGTGCTCTCAGTTGGTCTAAAGAAATTCAAAATGAGTGAAGTGTGCTCTCAGTTGGTCGAAAGAAATTCAAAATGAGTGAAGTGTGCTCTCAGTTGGCCGAAAGAAATTCAAAATGAGTGAAGCGTGCTCTCAGTTGGTCGAAAGAAATTCAAAATGAGAGCTATGTAAAGTGAACAAAATTCAAGATTGGAATCAAATGAAAAAAAATTGCATACCAAACTTCTACCATTTGATTATTATTAGAGGACCTACAAGAGAAGTGTAAATTGAGTTTAATGGCACCTCACAAAATTGAAACACTCAGAATTGATTTGAACGAGCTTTGGTATTTTGGGAATATAGCCCACAATATTTCTGATTTAAAGAAGTCCCCAGGATAAAGATAAACTCACCTTGTATTTGATCATTGTTTGAGTTTTGATGTGACATGTATAACTTAGTGCAAGAATATCATGTGTAGGCTTAGTGTCTAATAAACATGGTTTTGCCAATGTAATCCCTTATTATGCAAAACATCATGTAGACATAAGTCCTAGACTATGTTAGACTTGTCACTAATCTACTTTAGACATCTACAAATGAATTGCAAAGTTGGTGAAAGCCTAAAAGAAAATTCAGCAGAAATAAAAAATCTGTCTAAGTCTTTTGTCGACTAGACTAGGTGTCGACACAGCCTATATCGACTTGATGTTGGTCAGATATGCTGAAGATATAGAAAAAAAATACTTTAAGTCATTGCTGATGTCGACTAGATGAGTAGCAGATAGAATTCATGTTGACTAGAAGGATTCTCAGATATAGAGTATGTCGACTTGAAGTTCTTCTTATATGCAGGTATGTCGACTAGAAGTTTTAGATGTCAACTAGAATCTATCGACTAGATTTTACTTAGAAGAATTCAAGTTCACTGCATATCGACTAGATGCCTATCAGATATGAAGTCATATCGACTAGAAGACTACACTACAAAGAACAGTGAAAATTTACTTATCGGCTTAATAGTTCTATGTCGACTAGACTTGGTTATGTCGACTAGACTTGGTTATATCGGCTAGAATAAATTCATATCAGCTAGGTTTTACTTAGCCAATTTCTCAATCGCCAATATCGACTAGATAGTCTTATGTAGTCTAGATAAATACATATCGGCTTGAAGATGTTCGTGTCGACTAAACAGTGTGGATATCGACTTGACAGTTCTTATCGGCGAGACTAAGTGTTTATCCACTAGAAGCTGCAAATATCGACTTGAAGGACTAATATCGTGCAGAGTTCAAAATATCGACTGGAAGCTCATGATGAACAGTCATATCGACTAGACGAAGTTCATATCACTTGACTGAGTTAATTTTCTCAGAATTTCAAATTCTGCCGCCGCTGATTGCGCCAGTGATTTTGAAGTAATTAATCACTCTTAATTGCGCATTTATGATTTCGAAAATGACCGTTGTCACTGCCAGAGATCAAGGTTGCAGATGTCGGATGTCAGGGACATGTCGGATTGAGTTTTTCGATGTCAGATACCGGATGTCGGAGACATGTCAGGGACATTTTAAAATGTCGGATTTCTAAAAAATATTTATATTATAAGTTATAACAACTTTGAATGTATGTTTCTATGCATCTGCTCTTTCCACCACCAGTAAGCATTAAGACAAAATACTAGCTGCAACACTTTATACTTGAACTGGGTGCAATTACCTAGTATTTCTAACTATTATGGTATCTATATCCTCACAAGTATATGCAAAATGAATGAATAACAACGCATATGAAACATTGAATAGATTAATCCAGAAAATAAATATTTTCTCTTCAATCATAAGTGATTCTAAGGCCTACATAGCGGATTTGATCCGAAATGTCGGGCGACATATTGCAAAACGCCATAACCTTAATATTTTCATTATGCAAGTCGTTTTCTGTTCAAACAGGAATGTCGGACATGTCGGCCAACATGTCGGACACGTCGTCCGACATTTAAAACACAATCAGAGAGATATATATATACCTATAGGATTCAAAATCGAAACCCTAACAGATAGAAATCGAGAATCGCCGTTATCTCTGAATCTTGTCGGCGAAAGTTCTAAGTACCGAGAACTCAAAATTTGAAGGAGCAGCCGTACAAGTTCAATCTTTGTTTTGCTCCAGATTTGCTCGAATTCATTGCGATCAGCTTTATTAGAGAAAAGAAGTTCTCTGAAACAAAGTTCAAGACCAGGTCGTGATCATTCGAGAAGAATCAATATTTTTGTTCCTGCATCTGTGGCCGACGACTTCAAGAACAGAGATCTACTTTCTGAAGGAGCTGTTTCATTCAAGTTTAATATTTCTGCTCAAGTATTTCTCAGAGATCTAAACTCTCATCCTAATTTGAGAAAATAAGTTCTCTGTCACAAAAGATCAAAGATCAAAATCAACGTTCATTCAAAAGAAATCTCCAGGTCTTGTTGTTGAAGCCAAATCAATTGAAGGAGGATATTCCAAGATATGATTCTGTTGATCAAGAAGAAGCTTTGCTCTAAGAAGACTCTATTATTCAAGATCTATTCAAGAAAAGTTGTAACATACTAATTCTACTTATTCTGTAGGATCTCTCTAAGATCTGAGTGTAAAGTCCTGTGTGACCTGAGGTACAGTTCTGTGTGACCTGAGGTACAGTTCTTTGTGAGTCTGAGGTAGGATTCAAGATTGAATCTGAGTTGTAAGAGTTGTATACTCTGAGTTGTAGGATCTTGTATTTGGGATCTGAGGTAGGGTCCTGTGTGACCTGAGGTAGGGTTCTGGATTGAACCTGAGATAGGATTTCAGCTTAGAATCTGAGTGTAGGATCCTGAGCTAGGGGATCTGAGGTAAGAGATCAACTAGTATCCCTGAGGTAGGAGTTTATCTCCGAGTTGTAAGATCTGCGGATTTGAGGTGTTTTGGTTGAAGTGGCCGAGGCTAGCACAATGTTAGATAGGCGAAGGGGGAAAGTGGACTACCCAACTCGGGGAACCACTATAGCTTTCTGTGTTTGTGTTGCTTTCTGTGTTTGTCCTTTTAATATTTTTATTATTCTGCAATTAGTTTTAAAAAGACAAACATCACCTATTCACCCCCCCTTTAGGTGAAGATTAGACTATTCCTTAACTTACACATTCAACATGATAAAATATTTAGTAGTTACTATGATTCACTTAGTGCTGATTATTCTGACTTAGCAGACCATGTAGTATTATTGCAAGATAATCTTTAAAATAACTCTATGTTCAATATGGAAGTTAACTTAGGGGATAATTATAAATTTCCCTACAAAGTGCGTTCTTCGACTTGTTTTTCAAGAATTCCTTCAACATAGAGCCACTCTCCTTGCGAGCCTCGCTACCTGTACAACGTTTGCTTGAGTTCCCCCGCCCCCTGTCTACCTCACATTGACCACCTTTCATTGTCTTTCCGTACCCAGTGAAATCTTTTCTAAACTTTCGGTTCGCTTCCGCTTAGCGTAGATTAATTTAACGTAGTTATTTTAAGAGAGATTTGTTTTTTTGCTGCAGTTGATTTCCTTCTGTGCCTCTTGTATGTTATTTAGTGATTATTGATTCCCAGAGATTGCCTCATTTATTGGATGTTATGTGTTGTTGCTTTAGTGAAATTGATTTCTAATCTTTGCAGATTGCTCCAAAATCGCATTTGAGTCCAACGTCACATCCGTTAATTTAAATTGTACCTAGAATTGCATTTTCATCACATTCATCCCCATAGAGTGTAACTACGAGAGCATCAAGAAATTATTAGGTATGTGCACCGTATGATTCTCTTGTGAGGTAGAGTATGAATTTTAGTCCGTGAGCATCAATATATTTCTTGGCACTTGTTCTGCATCACATGAGAAATTATTTGGTCTGATACTCGGATCTAAAAAAATATGTTGTTATTTAATTATTAGCGTCACATCTGTTAATTTAAATTGCACTTAGAATTACATTCTTATTTTTATCACATTCATCCCGTAGAGTGCAATTGCAAGAGCATCAAGAAACTATTAGGTATGTGCACCTTATGATTCTCTTGTGGAGGTAGAGTATGAATTTTAGTCTATGAGTGTTGAAATATGGTGAGGAAAATAAAAGATGCAAGTTTATGCTTCTCTGTAAAGGGTATTTAAAGGATCACAAAGACTGATTAAACACCGATAGCCCATGTGGGACTAAACACAGAACCAAATTCACATAAACAAGTGACTCTAATACATAGACAAAATAACAATATTAACTCATAAATAAACATCAGAAATTTATCACCTTTGCAATTTTGTCAAAACACGATCATATCAATGCGATCATATTTTCTCAAAGATCAGTTTTTAACTGTGTTCTGTATTAATCTTTTTTTGATCGCAACCATGATCGTTGATCCTCAAAAGAATCCGTAGATATGCTTATCTAAGAATGACGTAAGGATAAACTTCGAAGTTTTTGCGATTGTGTATGATTTTTATACTATCGCTTTGTTAATGCATATTCTATGAGATATCATAGGATTCAAACATTTCATCCATCAAGTTTTAAGATATGGTCGAAAGAAGAAACAAAGACTTTGAGGATAATGTGGCCAATATTGTAAATATATTGCAAATTTGTATATGTATATATATAGGGTTAATTATGGGGACCTCCCCTGGGAGTTTGCATAATTACAGGTTTCACCCCTCTATCTTTCAAAATTACATTTACCTCCACTCTAAGTTTCCCCCGTTTACAAAAATGTCCTTTACGTTAAAAATATGGTTGAAAAATGATAAAATCAGCCAAATTATTTTATGATATTTCAATTTTCTCCTTTTATAATGATTCTAGATTCATTGCAAAGGGTAAAATGTAACGCAACTTTTTCAATGTAGAGTTATTACAAAGGGTAAAATTGGAATATCATAATATAATTTGGCATATTTGATCACTTTCCATCTATATTTCTAAAGGAAAAGGTCACACCTTTCAATGTAGAGTCGTTACAAAGGGTAAAATTTAATATCATAAAATAAGTTAGCTGATTTTATCATTTTCCATCCATATTTCTAACAGAAGGGGCATTTTGTAAACTGGGGAAACTTAGAGGGGAGGTAAATGTAATTTTGAAAGATAGAGGGGTGCAACCTGTAATTATGCAAACTCCCAGGGAGGTCCCGGTAATTAGCCATATATATATATATATCTTAAATAAAGATTTTCGTTGCTTGCTACAGTGAAGCAGCTCCTCGATCACGCGAGATTCGCTCCGACGGAAATGCCCTTCCACCGCTCATTCAAGGCATCATAATTTCGCGCCGACGTTTCCTTTCTCCTCCCTCACTGCTCTCTCTTCTTCGTCGCCTACGACCCCCTACGTGCCGGCTCCTCTCTGCGTCCGTCTGCTCCCTCACCACCGGATTTCGCACGCAACCTCATCCTTCTCTGCCGGTAAGCTTCATGATCTTTATGATCCCTGTCGCCCTCTCTCCCTGCCGCCCTGTATAATCACAGAAATCGCTTTTCATTGTTGATTATAAGGATTTTATTACTTCTTCTCGCCCCTAAGAAGATTATAAGGATTTTATTACTTCTTCTCGCCCCTAAGAAGATTGTAAGCGGGGGAGGAGTCATCAGAGCCGCCATAGATGAGGAGAGCTACGGGGACGACAACTATTTGCTTCGCATTCTTCTCCGTTTTGATCCTGTTTGGTACACATTCGAACTATTTTTTCCTCTCCCTCTGTGATCTGTGTACTCCCATCTCCACTCTAATGGATTCTCATCCTGCTTGCGATTTCCTTTCTTCGTTGAAGTCTCTGCGAAGGAATCAGGCGATGTTACAGATCTGCAGATAGTCGTCAAGGTGAGATATAATTCCTGGGTTTCCTGCATCCTTCTCATAAAAGCGGGGTTATATGAAGGGAAATTATATGGTTTTGATTCCATCTACACTCCATTTACATGTTAGCATTTGAGATGAAATGCATCTTTGTCGATTCGATTGATGAGAATCCTGCCTGCCAGTAAATCTAGGAACTCAAAAATGAAAAATGGAAATTTGTATAGTGGTTCCTAAAGCTTTAGCCTTTTTAAGAGGAATACACCATTTTTCCAAGGAAAAAAGGCCCATGATGTCCTGATCTACAATTTAAAGACAATTTTGACTTGCGTTTGCATTAGGGTTAAATTGTCTTAAATCTATTTGGTTGTAATTATGAACTGGTTGTTTTCAATTTGTTTGTACAGAAGCCAAAATAATCAATTGACGTTAAATACTGCCTATGATTTTGTTTTTGATTTCCTTTTTCCCTTCTACCTATGATTACTACGTCGGCTCTGATTTCTTTTTTTCCGCCGTCGCTTCAAGCTTCCAGATCGCTCGCCACTGCCGCCTCCACCCGTTTAACCCTCTGCAGCCGCCGCCTCTTGCAGTCGAAGTGGCTTCCGCTGCCTGCAATTGAAGGCTCAAACAATCCGCTTCTCTGCTTCATTCGTCACCCAGAATAAGCGCCGGTAAAAATCTAACAAATTTGTTGAACAAAAATGGAATAGAAATTATGCTGTGAATGGAATAAAAATGGGATAGTTGGCATCGTCGTTGGCGAGGTGGGATAGTTGACATCGTCTATGGCGAGGCAGGATAGTTGGCATCGTCGTTGGCGAGGCGGAATAGTTGGCATCGTCGTTGGCGAGGCGGGATAGTTAGCATCGTTGTTGGCGAGGCGGGATAGTCGGCAAGGGCACGATAAGACTAAAATTAGGAAGACTAAAATGCCCATTCATTTAAAAACCATTGTGCAAAATGTAAAAGAGGGGTAATGCATTGTGCGCGTCATCGGAATGGCACACCGACGTTGTCGCTGGCAGATGCGTGTTAGGAAATCTTTTTGATTTCTTTCTCAGTTTCTTAACATATTTCTCATTATGGAGAGCATTATGCACATAGACATGTTTCATATTTTTCTCATTATGGAGAAGCATTTTTCTTTCCTACATACTTATAGCAGCCTATACACGTATGGCTAAGCCTCAATATTCTGTGAGATTTACTTTACATTTATGCTGATTGGAAGTGTTAATCATGCTTCAACATTACGCTTATAGCAGTCTATTCTATACCATGTTCACATGTATTTGATTAGTTTACAAACAATTATAGAGAAAAATTATTTTTGATGAAGCCTCTTCAAACAATAACAAACATTATCCATTTAAAAGTGCAGATTCTCTGAAGCTAAAATAGCACCTCTAAATATGATCTTAAAATTATTTTTTGGTGTTTTGTTTGTTGAATTGCTAGGTTTTGCCGTCCTCATTTTTGCGTTCCCGAAGCTTTCTTCGCCGCTGCGTTGTCTCACACTCACAGTTTTGTGCACTTCTTTGCTCGCCCTTTCACAAATAAATTTGCATCTCCCATCTTCTCTTCCATTTCCCGTGCCTCCCTAGCTAGCCTCTCATCGCGTGCTCCGCTACCAATTTTCTCACTGGAAGACTTCACATTAGAATCTCAAACGCCACTTATTAATCTGCGGAATAGAGATATTACCGTGCTCCCCTCCCTGCGGGTTCCTCTATCGATGAATGTTCGGCCGAAGTTGCAGCTGTGGCAGGGTGCATCGAAGAAGCTGTAGAATACTCAGAAGACTCGGTTTTGGTGTTGCCTGAGAAGCCTCATAGAAAACCTACAATCAAGATCGATGCCAATCTGGGGGCTGGATATATGCGTTTTTGGATAGTAGAATCGAGATGTTAAGGCATCGGTGAGGCAGAAGCCGGTGCCAGGACTGAAGACCGAAGACATTTTGGTGATTAAGTTGGTAGAATCTCATGGATTGGGGGGGGGGGGAGTGGGTCAAATTTTATATCTTTAGTTGTTGTATGGGTTCATGAGAGTAAAATGATTGCAGGAAGTGCCAGAAAACAGTAACAGGTTTTCTGTTTACAAGAGCATAATCATGTCTATGTAAAATGTGGGAATCCATACAAGTATTCGCATTAGGAGAATTATTGAATGCATTGGCGTTGATATTGCCTTCCCTATGTCAGTTTTTCTTGAATATATGTGCCATCTTTCTGATTTATATTGTTAAGTATTCTAAAGTAAACGAAGACAGAATCATTAATAATTTTACTACTCTTTCGAATGAAAGTATGCAGTTATATCCTTAATCAATTTCTTTTAAATTATGCCCAATTGATGGTTGAATGGTGTAACGAGTAAGCATACTCCACCTTCATTTGGTTAAGTCGTAGGTACATTCTCTTCCTACTCCAGCAGTTTGCATCTTCTTCCTGCTCAGTTGCGTCGAGGAATGGTTATACCATTGCTTTTATCCTTGGATTTGTACCCTAACCGGTTATTTTATATTTTTCTCTATCTCCGCTGTAGCACATGAACATGATGCTTACAACTTCTTTAATGATCATTTATTTGTGATGGATTCTTTTTTTCTTTCTTTATATAATTTAATTATAAAAAATTGTCAGCTCAAAGAATTTTATTTTGAGACTGTTAGGAAATAAAAAAAAATGATCAATAGGAAATGTACTACACAATTAGCTTATCATATGTTGTGAATCATGTAGACATCCAACTCCAGGAATTTACCTCTTATATTATATATATAATATAGGTATAAGAGAGTAGGTTTCATGTCATTTTCATCAAGGATCCAGGAATAAATTCCTTTTGTGTCAAGGCTCCGGGAATTTCACATGTCTTCGCATTTCATCAAACCTTTTGTGTCAAGGCTCCAGGAACTTGCTGCGAAATAGATATAAGTTGCTGCTAAATAGGCTCCAGGAATATTTGAAGCATTGCATCTGATTTTGAAATGAGAGTATAAGTAGGCCTAAGTTTCATTCATCCATTTTTGAACGGATCTCACTTGAGAGGCATCCCCGGGCCCCGCACAGCGGTATCCCGGTCGTGATAGCTACACTGTTCAATGTCCGCCGCAACTCAAGGTCTGTCGCAACTCAATGTCCGGCGATTTCTATATTTTCGTTGTTTCGCTCTTCTCCCCCGCAAGTTCACCCTCGCCAGCGCCTCCTCCCTCGCCGACGCCTCCTCCCGTGCCCTACCTTGCTAGGTCGCTCTCCGTTGTCCACGGATTCTGCGATTCGTGAATTAGCCGAGCGATTCGTGAATTCAGAATTGAGATAGGTGTAGAATTGAGAGAGGTACATGATAAGTCGTGCAATTCGTGAATGTTTTCTCTGAATTAGTCTAATTACAATTTCGCAATCACTGTCAATCCATCGGTGAGCTTCCTCCTTTCTTTTTTCTTCCATTGACTCGAACTCAGCATAACTCAGCACACTGTTATGAACCAAAAAGTTTTTGTTTTGATTTGGGAAGGGGATTTCTGTTTCAATTGCGCTCTTCCAAACCCCATGTTCATCTCCCTGTCTTAAATTTCTGTTTAAATTTGTGTTAAATTTGTTTTATTATTTTGTTGTTAGCACACACAAATAAGTTCTACAGTAAGCTCTTTCAACTGCACTTTGCCATGTTCATCCCTGTCTTATTGATGCCTGTGTTAAATTTCTTAAATTACTTACCAATTCACACAGAGCCGCCTCAAATGGTTTAAACATAGGTTGTCTTACACGCTAAATCACTGCATCTGTATATTCATCCCTCTTTTCTTTTTTCTTCTCTCAATGGTTCCATAATAACTTCATCCAGCGTCTACATTAAATAAAAATCAAGTAACATAAATGAATATTTTTAGTGTATAGATTTAATATTAACTCCATTATATTTTTAGTGTATAGATTTAATATAAAAGACTTAATATTACGAAAACAGAGAAAGTAAGAACTTAATAGCGGAACAATCTTATGGATGAATATCCATTATTACTTGAGAAAGTGGGACTTATTAACCAACAACAACAACAACAACAACAACAACAACAACAGAACCCATATAGTCCCCAATCATTGGGGGTATGGGCGGGGGAAGATTGGAAACAGACCTAACCTTTGGCCCTATGCACAAAGTGGCTTCTCTCAGAGGAGAAAGATCGAACCTTCGACAATAAATGCACAAAGTGGCTGCTCACAGATTACCACTGAAATAGTGGCCCCCTATACCGTCACGTTTGGGACTTAATAACCATCGAGAGAAAAATATCCATTCCTCCTTTCTCTGTTTTCTTACATTGACTTCGGCTGTCGGTAATGTGTTCCAAATAAGAGACCACTCATTTGTTTTTTCAGTAACGTTGATGGTAGATTGCTGAATTAACGCACGGAAAAAGTGCCGGATATATCGTCATTGGTGAGATGGGAATCAAGCAAATGGCCATGCCATTGTTGTTTGTAATGATGAACTCTGTAATGATGAACATTGTTGGGTCAGTATATGCTCATGCGTTCCAAATAAGAGAACACTCTCTGTAGTGATGAACAACGCTTAGGAATTCCTTTGTTTCCTCCTATAATCAGAAATAAAGGAATGAGAAAGAGTTGAGGGAAGGAGAAGCCAAGCTCTTTCCATTGCTGTCAGCAAAAGTTTTTTCTTTGGGGTAACTAATACAATTTATTTTATGATTTTTTTTTCGAGGGCGACACCCTTGATTACCTTGGCATTCCGGGATTACATATTGTTGGGAGTCAAGAAGTAATTGCCAAAATTATCTGCCAGGCTTTTTTAATGGTGAGCTAATATAATTTTTTCCATATTTAAATAGTTTTATCTACCAAGCTCTTTTAGTGTTTCCAATAAGATTTAGGGGTTTTTTTAAAATGCTGAAGCGGAATGCGCAAATAGTTGACTCCTTACGGTGTATTACATCCACTAAAAGTTTTATTTACTGGTGAATTCATTGCTGCGAATTGAAGAAAACAAAAACTTCTAAAAAAATATTTGAAAAGCCAATTTCCAGATTACTTTCCTTAGGACACACATATGTTTCATCGATTAGAAAGACTATGGTTTTGATCAGATCCCTCTACGCATATTCATGTAAGCATTTACTATCCCAAGTTAAAGAAAGCACAGAACCGATGGGGCTGTGGTGGGACAGTAGCCGCCAACCGGATGTAGCTCCTGGCAGCACCTGGGCGAATTCGGCTTGCGTGTTTTGTGGTCTAGGTGGAGAAGAGAAACATGGAAGAATGTAGGGTAAGGCTGACAGAACTTTGTTGGAGAACTTTGTGGTCCAGATGTTAGTACATATATGTGACTTCTTTCAAAATCACCAAGTGTGGTCCAGATGTTAGTAGATATATGTTAGTAGATGTTAGTAGATATATGTTAGTAGATATTAGTAGATGTTACCACATATATGTTAGTAGATATATGTTAGTAGATATATGTGACTTCTTTCAAAATCACCAAGTGTGGTCCAGATGTTAGTAGATATATGTTAGTCGACGATAGATGTGGTCCAGATGTTAGTAGATATATGGTACCTCATGTCAAAGGTAATGACTTCTTTCAAAATGGTTTAGTAACTTTTTGTTTGACTTTAAGATTAGTGTTAGTAGATATATGTGACTTCTTGACGAACATATTTATGTGAAATTCTATAAAGTATAAACATTTTTTATATGATGCATGCTTATTTGTGAAATCTCACCAAGTGTGGAATGTGTGTTTTTTTGGTTGCCTAACTGCTGAATTTTTATCATTTTTTACGAACCATATTGATTTTAAATCCACCAATGGCGAATCTGTCGCATAAGATAAAAGGTATGCTCTGTACATACCCCAAAGCAGCAGAATAGCATTGTCATAGACTACTTCCTTTGTTTCTTATTTCATCATGCAAAATCCTGATGAACTGTCATCCCCAATGTTTTCACATGCCAATGACACCTACGTATATATTACTACATATTCTAGCTCGATGTACACTACTGATATTGCTTCTCTTCATTTTGTCTACGATGTGACCCTCAAAATATACTGCATCCATAAAGGGTTTTGTAATGATTTTAAAAAATAAAATATTATTTTTGGATAAACGACTGTGTAACTGCCATCTTTACTTCCCCATATTAGTATGGATGATGTAAATTACAGAAGGTGTATTTTTATGTAACGTGAAATTTAGTTCTTAGATGGAGGGGATTCATTCTGTTTTTTTACGGTTTGATTGTTTTGTTTTGCTTGAAAATCTGAACTCCTACATGAAGTTGTTGTCACCATTCATGCCGTGTACTTGACATCTTTTGGACATTTGTTTAAGTAGTTGTTTAGGAGTGTATGTTGTTTAAGAATTTGTTGTTGGATATCTTCATGTTTGTGGCCTTGGTTTTGGGTTACACATTTGAATGTATATACTTCTCTTTTATCCTCTCATTTTTATTTTATAATATGTTAAAAAATTTTATGAGATAGAGCTACGTGCATAGTCGTACAACTTCATTTCAAATATGACCTTTTCTGCTTTCACTTCCCGATTCTGTGCATAATCAAACTAAAAGCCTTAGATTTACAAGTGCTATGGCCTTAAAACTAAATTATTTCTGCATTGCCCAAGCAAGAATTCACTTTCTACATTTCCTCATATTAAGCTCAACAAAATTATTGTTATTACAGGTTGTGACAAACCTTACAGACCAAAAATATGAGGGATAACCTGGAGGCCTCGGGAATGCACCAGGTTGCTACAGAAGATGATGCTTTCACAGGCGCAGGACTGTTTTTTTTTAATTACAGTTTATGGCATATAGATGTAATGAGAAGTTTTTTTTTGAGAAGTTTTTTTTGAGATGTTTATGGCATTGTTAATTTTTAATCTGCCTTTACCCATTTACTTGCCGATTTCTAAATGCGCTCACATTCAAGTTGGTGTGTTAACATATATGTATGATAGAATTCTTGAGCAATAAAACCACAAGATTGCTTCGACGTGTTAGGCATACGATCATGTCATTTTATTCTTATAAGAAGCATACTAACTGTGGACTAGGGTGTTCATCATTGCAACTCTTATTGTTTCAATTTTAAAATGTATTTCTCTATGCATTTGATATATTAGTAGATGTTCCAAATTTTTGATGCTTTCTGACATACTTGGTAGGTACTGCCATGCCATCCATTGCAACAGCCCATATTCTTATTGCTGCTGGAAGTGCAGATGTTCAAGTTCTTAAATCTGAGGTCTTTGCCCTTTTGCCATCCAAAAGTACGTTATGAATTAATAATGGCATTGTTGTATCCAGAAAAATTATTTTGGATGAAGCCTCTTCAAACAATAACAAACATGTTCGTTTGTCGGGAAATTGAAACATTGCAATAATGAAAACAAAGCGATATTCAAATTACCATAACGGCCGTCACATAATAGTTTATAATCGATCATAAACTATATCTATACTAATATATAAAGTTTTTTCGATGGCTACATTGGCTACCGGTTCATCCGTTCACATTATTTTTTGATTCAATCTTTTGGGATCCAATATTATATGAATCTATGTTCTCCGGATTACTCCGCCATTTTGATGTCAAATTTAGTAAACATGGAAAGTTTGAAGTATTTGATATTTATTATCTTATGGTTTATTTGCTGCCGCTTTGCTTCCTGTATATATGATGATGCACATATATATTTCCTTATTTGTTGTCTTTGTTGTGTGTTCAGCTGAATGAAGTTTGAGATTTTATCTACATTTACGCATGGCTTCAAGAAGTATTTACGATGCAACGACGTTGTCTTTTTAAATGGGGTTACTCAACAAATGTATATATAGAAGCAAGAAGTATTTATGCATGAATTTATAAGAACTGTATTGATCTCTTACGCATGATGCATCCATTACACGTAATGATTATGTACTCAAAGTTAGAGAGAGGCATCCTGTAGAGAACCGATATTACCACTATATATATATTTACTAGAATGATGTTTGAGGTGAGTTCTTTGGTTTGTTCCCTTGCGATCATGCATGCAGAAGTAAAAAAAAGAAACGAATCACTTTCCAACTTATAGTTTGGTCAACCAACCGTTCGCCCTGATTGCTCACTTACGGTCATTGATGCAGAAGAATATATATACGACCATCTTCGCACGGGCTACACCCGTGCTCGATGTTCTTCGCAGCGACAGTACACTTGCAGCGACGGTACCTCTGCCCAAAGTCACCCCTTCTCGGGTGCCCGGTCAATTAACAATGCAATTAGAATGCTACACTCGAGGATGACGAGCAGGTTTCGGCAATCGTCGTGCGATTTCTGTGAGCCCGAGAGAAGGTGCATGCAGACGGAGTGACGACCACAGTCAGAGTACTACTGTGTCTGGGGTACCGTCGTGCACGGGTGTTTGCGAGCTGCAGGATTGTCGTCGCGCTAGGACACTGTCGAGGCGGGGCTACTGTCGCGCTGGGCACGGGGGCTCCCGGTGCATTGTTAATTGACCGGGCGCCCGAGAAGGTGTGACTTTGGGCAGAGGTACCGTCGCTGCAAAGAGCATCGAGCACGGGCGTAGCGTCAGTTCGGGGCGGACGGCTCCACCCATATCAATTAATTAATACAACATAAAATAAGCACACTATCAATTAATTAATAAATGCGAAAATTCATTACACCATTTTTCATTTTTTATTACAAAACTATCACTTTAGTGCATGTTAAATCAACTTTAATAAAGTTGATGAGTTTAATGGCAGCTCCTCGAAAATACCGCTGACATGCCTAATGATAGCCGTTCTCGAAAAGACCGATGACATGTCTATTGATATCCTACTATAGTAGGTCTAGGAGCTCTACTAAAAACTTTTTCTATTTTATGAATTTCCATCATTATTTTTATTTAGGGATATGATGTAATTACATAAATGGACATTATATATATATTTTTTAAAATATATTACAATATATGTTAAGTCATTAGAGTAAAAAGAATAAGGCTATATGTGACAATTTTGAATGTTGCACCAAAGCCAACTTTTTCTTATAATAGTAAAGATATAGTCCTAAAGTAGTCTCTATCATCTTATCTTGTAGATTTGATAAACTGCAAAATACTCGTATAAGTCTCCATAATTTTCAACTTTATTTCAAATGAGTCCTAAATCTAATATCTTTGACTTTTTTTTGCACCGTCTAATAAAAATCATTATTTGCTTAAATGTTTTTATTAGCTGATACTATGGGTGTGCAAAAATAACCGAAGAACCGAGAACCGGACCGGAACCGAACCGAACCGAATGATTTGGGTCGGTTCCAAATAGGCTCGGTCCGGGTCCGGTTCTCATAATACCAGAACCGATAATTTGGTTCGGTTCCTGGTTCCAAGGGTCGGGTACCCAGAACCGACCCGAGAACCGAATATCAATGCTAAAAAAAAAATATTTTGAAACAACTATTATAGTCATATCACTTGATACGAAAAAATAATTGAGAATATTGTCGTATGACTAAAGAGAATAGGTATTGTACTCATGTAGTTGTATGACTTCAATATTATAGAGAATCGTGATACAATTATTTTAAGACATTGATAGTTATATTACAAATAATCATGAGTTGAAAGAGACATTTTTTTAATTATTTTGAGACAGGTAGAACCGAGAATCGAACCGGAACCGAACCGAAGCAAGCGGTTCGGATCCGGTTCTATACTTTAGGACCGTGGGTCGGTTCCGGTTCCAAAAGTTTGGAACCGAACATACATGGGTCGGTTCTTGGTTTTGGGTGGAACCGAACCGAACTGATCCGAGTTGCACCCCTAGCTGATACGATGGAGTTTCCTTCCTCTTTCTCTGGATCATTGCTGCGAGCTTAGCTCACCTCTCCTCCACCAAAACTTCATCTAGGAGAACTGTCCATTCCTTCTCTTCGAGCTGCAGCAGCGGCAGAAGTCGCCACCTTTGACCTTACCCTAAACCAATCCTGAGCCTGCGTCTGCCAACCTTCGTTTGCTCACAGCCATTGTTGTCTCCTACTTCATAGAAGGTTGTCCACGTTTCATTCGAAAAGGGTTTGGAATCGTCTTCTTGCATGCAGCTACCTCCATTGGAGAACCGCCCTTGGAGAACCTCCATTGGAGAGGCTTGCAAATTACCACCTTTGACTCGTCCAAGTTGAGCACCGACATTCATGCACCGGGAAGAAGCTGAGCCCGAATAGCGGAAGGAAGAAGATTGGGAGCATCGGGAGATATATCTTAACGGCGGAATAAAGACCACTGGTCAATAACTTAATGGAAATGAATAAAATGACTCATTTGAAATAAAGTCTGAAATTTATGGGACTTATTTGAACCAAATTAAACTTTAAGGATTAATTTGAAGCAAACATTAAACTTGCATATGACTATTTTGCTTTGATAAACATTTTTTAACTATTTTATGCTAATAAAAGTGATTGTTGCTTTGAATGTCAAGCCCAAGTGTGCACTTTGACTTGGGCTCTGGTTGGCGCAGCGTTTTTGCTCCGGTGAGTTTGGACATGCCACCGTCATAGAATACATATTTGGCAAGGCAACGGTTGTCACCGTCATCAAGAAAAGAAATCTACTTTTGAACATAAAAGTGAATGAAGTTCATCAGATGAGGTCGGGCGTCCACGAACGATGGTTCCTAACCACCACGTTCACAACCGCACTTCTGTGCCAAACGGAGCTTTAGCTTTTTATTGGCTGATTGATTGAGAAATATCTTATTTATTTTATTTTTAGAATTTAAGTTTTTTTTATTGAGTATTGATGTTCTACATGCATAATTGCTTACAACTAAATAACACGGAATAATAACTAGCACTTGGACGAAGTTGACCAAATTTAATCAAGTCAGCCTCTCTGTATCTTCATTGCAATGTTATATAGGGCAGATTCTGGAGTACTTAAGATATGATAACCTTTGAAAATTATCGAAATGGATATTCATCGCCGTAAATCAAAATAATTTTTGTAGTATAGGTTCCGAATATCTCGTGCAACGCTCGATTGGAGCGAACGGAAAATGTCGATTCATAGAGCCAACCGTAAAATAGTTGGAATAATGGCATTGATTGATGGATGATTCTTCTAACTGCTTCAGCTGACATTAGAAGCGTGCTGAAATTGACATAATCTGTGCAAGAAGATAAAAGAAATAGGAGATGGTTTGGAGCTGTGAAATTTTCAACCGGCTGTAACCTGTAAGTTGTTCGATTCTCTTGAACCGGTTTAGTTGGGGGAATTTATCGAAGTTTTTTGAGTTTTTTGTTTTAGAAGGAACTTACTTTAGCTTTGTGTATCTGCTATTATGTTTCTGCCATAACTGCTCGAGTCAAATGTGCTTGAAACTTAGAGTTAAAGCTGGAATTTTTCGTTTATTTTGCGATGAATTTTGTTTTTTACAAATATTTTCCAAAGCATTGAGCTCGCAAACTTTGTTTCGATCTTGATTCGGCTGGGAAATTGATCTAATTTGGTTTGTTTTTTGAAAAATGTTGGCGCAACTCGCATGCATACACTAACTCTTTTATGGAGATGCTAGTATATGTTTTAGTTTTCGATCTGAACCGAGGTTTGCTCGTGAGTTGATTCGCTGATTTTTATCCAAGTTTTATCCGAGGTATGCGCCGATCAAGATTGTCGAATGATTGTTGATCTTGTAGTTAAATTGCCAGTCCTAACGAACGTGCAGTTTTTGAAGAAACGCCTATCATTGGGAGATGATTATTTTTCTGTAAGTTTCTTCCTGGAGCTTTTAAGTTTTTTCTTGCTCTTTTCTTTTTCTTTAGATGAGATGAATCTTCACTTATAGCCTTTCGTGGGGCTTTTCGACAATATTTATTATTATTAAATAAATAATTCAATTGTAAATTCTTTTAATATGAAATTTAGTTTTTATTCCTTTTTAAAGATATTTTATCTAAAAATTCATTACAATAACATGAAATTTAGTTTTTCGCATTACTTTATGGTTAAAATCCGCTTTATCATAAAATATTATTAATTTTTAGGTTGAACAAATCTGAAACATGCATCATGTAAAACAAAATTTTAATATTCAATGCGGTTTCAAAAAAAAAATAATCGGCTGCTTTGAAGGTTAGTGAGGCCTGAACATCATCAAAATATGTAGCACTGTGGGTAGAGGTTTCCAACGATAATTCTGAGATATATTTGAGTCTGGCCTTCGGTTTTAACCAGGATTAATCCTTGATGTTGAGATTTATTGGTAATGGAGCCCGATAAATCCAAATCATTCACCTAAATTTTTTTGTACACATGACACGCTATTATATGCTCCGGTATTCTTTGGGTATCGGCCTCAAAAATTTATAAACTCATCAAATTTATTAAAGTTGATTTAATATGATATATGCATAATGATGAATGTTTTTTTAATAAAAATAAAAAAAATGGTGCATAACTAATTTTTGTATTAATTAATTGATATTGTACTTATTTTAAATCGTATTAATTAATTGGCATGGGCGAAGCTCGTGCCTATCGCGCTCGAGGTACTGTCGCAGTTTGCAGTTGAGACGGAGCCCCGTGCCTGTCGCGATTAAGGTACTGTCGTGGATGGCCGTAGGGATGGAGCTCCGTGCCCGTCACTCGTATCTATCTATACTAATATATAAAGATATCACCTTATGTCGTAACATGGTCGACAAACAAATATGAGCCGTCAGATTCCCCTTATCGGTGATAACCACCGTTCGATAAGGAGAGAGAGAGTGAGAGAGGGAGTGTGGCCCACAATTAAGAGAGAGAGAGAGAGAGAGAGAGAGAGCGAGGGAGGGGAGAGAGGGCAGCACCCGGTTGGACAAGGGTCCGAATTTGGTACGTATACGTACATTAACTACGTGCGTTTATAAGTAGTCTTTTTGTGTGTAGGGCCCCACCTTTTTCCTTCTCCCAAAAATTCGAAACGGCGCGCTGCTGCTGCTGCTCCCCTCTCCCTTTCGAGAGTGAAGAAAAACGCAGGCTCAGTGGAAACCCTAGCGGAAAAGCTTTGAATGTGAGTTAATCGGCCGACGAAAGACATCATTCTCATCAACGAAGGTACCTTTTGTCTTCTTTTTTACCATTTTCGACTGGTTTTACTTTCTCATCAACGAGGGACCCGAAATTAGGTCGGGGGAAACCGGCCATTGTTAGGTCGGCGGAAACAGCGGCGACTGCTTCTTTCTCTGAGAGAAACACTGGTAATATTTCTTTTGAATACCGTAATACTTTCATAATACGACCATCTAAGGTGGAGTTACTTGGTATTATGATACTATTTTGCTGTAGGATACCGGCGTAGTACTACCGTATTTTGCTGTAATATTGTCCAAATACGACCGTATTTTTTAAGTTTCCGGCGTAGTGCAACCGTATTTTGCTGCAATACTACAAGTATCCTCACATACCCATTTTGGAAAATTTGTTTCTGCTCATACAACTATATCATAAGTTCTTATTGCAGATGACTCGTTCAATAATATTGAACTCTCGTTGCGCCGTGTCGTCTTTTAAGGAGAGAGCACAACCTTTATTGAACAAATTGAGTGATAATACAAGAAATGAATTACAAGCAGCTGAGATTCTTCCATTGTTTTCTATTCCCAACATAAACCAAAACATTCCTCTAATCACCACCTTGCTTCGGTCACACTCAAGGAAAAATAGGGCTTTCCTGTTGGGAAAAGTTTACAAAAAAATGACCGTTAATGATGTAGCATTGATGCTGGGTCTACCAAATAGAGGGTTGCATTTCACATTTAATAGGACCCCTATTGCTAACTACGAGCAGAAAGATTTGGTAGGCGAGTTGTTGCGACTTTCAGAGGAAGAATGGACTGAAGAGGTTGATGCTCTAAGGGTTCATGCCCTTGTAAAGTATGTTCTTTACAAGCTATTTTTTCCACTCAAGATAATGAAGATACCTCGATGTCTACATACATTTGGAGGTTTGGAGGAGTTTAAAAAATATAACTGGCCCGAAGCAGTTCATTTCTTTTTACAGTCAGAAATCCGCGAATTAAGTTATGCAGCATCCAAAAGGGAATCAAAAGAGAGTTTGGGGTACATGTAAGGTTGCTCAATACTCTTGGTGGTGAGGCAAAAATCAAATTAACATTAAATTGAAGTAGTTAATGTTTTGTTTAATGTTATATTTCATATGTGCAGGTGTGGTTTTATGAGTACACCGACTTTCTATCAGTTGATGACGAATTAGCTAGGCCCCGGCTCTGTCGATGGTCTCCGAAGTTTAGTTTCTCTAATAAATTTTGTGCAGAATTAAGTACAAAGCTATGCGTCCGCGGGAGGGTATAATACCGTTAGCCTATTAATTTGTTATATTAAATTGCAAATTGGTGAATATTTAGAAGTGACCATGAAAGTATTCTACAGGTTAAGCAGTCTTTCGAGAATATATTGCCAAGTGAGGAGCTTTTATTAGGAGCTGTAGCAGCATCAGATAGCGATTTTGAAGAGTCAGAGAGCAAGCAAGAAGAAATGGAGGACGAAGTTTCTGTTGAGGAGACAACAGATAAACAAGAATTAAAGAAATATATGAAAAGAAAAGTCGAAAGGTACTTGACAAAATTAGAAGAAAACAATAAAAAGAGAAGAAAGAACACGGAGGGGGAGAAGAAGAATTTTTTGATGAGGAAAAAAAGAGGTAAAGATAAGGTAAACATAGAGGGGAATATTGAAGATAAAATTCGGGAGAAAGTAGGGGAAGAAATGGAAAAGTTTACGAATAGAATTACATTAGAGATGGTAGTTCAGTCTCAAAAGATTCATGATTTTGTAACGGAAGAGGTGAATAAATTACGTGGCGATATATATAGTAGACTTGATTCATTAACTACCACCATTTTAGATGACCTCAATCGCCCCCCATCACATACATATGAAGAACCAACAGTCTCCCATGATTCTACACCTATCGGCTCCAACCACTCTTCACCGATGGAAGAGCCAAATGATAATGACAATGTCCACCAGGCAGAACCTAATATTTGTGATGCTTTGGTGCTTTGTATTGATCCTTCAATTAAGATGGAGAGCGATCGAAGCTTGGTAAAAAAAATAAAAGGGCGACGTGATCGGAAACAAAATTCTAAATTTCCTTCATCAACCTCCAAATTAACATATCCAGGAAGGTCAAAAATATCCAAAGCGAAGCGTCTAATAATAGACCACGTTAGGGAATCGTTCCCTAGCAGGTTATAATTTTTTAATATTTTCTTCTTATTTGTCAAAGTTTTTGAATTTCTAATCACTAATTTTCTTGTTTAAATTGTTAAACCTTTTGTGCAGAAATATGACAGTGATTCAAGCGGGTAATATTGTGTTGTATCGTTCGCACTTTGATGATCTTTTAGGCAATGGGTGGATTAGTGATGCCCACCTAGATGCTTACAACATAGTTCTTACAGTTCAAAAATCACTTAACCCATTAAAATTTAAGCACTTCCTGTACGTCTCTCCAAATCATGCGGTTAGTATTAATTCTCCATTTGGTTATGTGTACATATCTTCACCTTATGTTTAGAGGACTGATAGATTAGTTACATTTGTTATGCAGAACCTAAAAAAAAGCAAAATTCCTGGTAAAGCACTGGTGAGCCACATCACGCGTAACTCGGTGATGTACAACGAATTATTTCTTATCCCAGTACACCACACCAATCATTGGGGTTTGTTGGTCGGCAACATAAAGGAAGAGTGTTGGCAGTACTACGATTCATTGTATAAAATTTCAAACTACAACAAGCTTCGCACAATGGTATGAAAGATTATTAATATATAGTATTTGTAAAACTTCTTGTTAAAACCTTTTTTTTTCTCTTGCAGATAGATTTTTTTGAAGAAGATGTAGGGGAAGATCTTCCGGAAAACATACATGAATGGCCAATTTTCTATATCCCGGAAAATCCAACACAAAGTAGCCCAGACGATTGTGGCGTATTCGTCATGATGTATATGAAGATACTTGCTGGGAAGAAAAAAATTGACTGGAGAAAGTATCAAAAATGGGGAAATGAAATTGCAAAGATACGGGCAGAGTTAGCATTGGAGATAATAAAGGCTTTTCCAGACAAAATAATGAGTACGTGGTTTACATTATAATTTGGAACATATACGTCTATAGCGTAGTTGCGCATGCTACATATTTTTGATTAATATTGCAGTATATACAACCGTAATACTCATATTGCGTGCACTTGTGTGCACTTGTGTTTAATATATCAGAACATGGCTGGATTTGTAAATTACTAACTTATTATGCCGATATACAACCGTACTATTCTTTGTAAATGACGTTATGGTAGAAATACGGCCGCATCTCTACCATACAACATTTTTGAGATTCTTGATAATTGAGATACTTACTTATACATTTCATTAAATAACTGACAGGTCGTTGAGGCAGTCTGCAGGGCGATATTGGGTGATTACAAACATTTGGCCAAGAAAATTTATATAAATATTTGGTTGGAGAACTATTAAAATGAAAATTACTAAAATTTTCATTGCTTTTGGACTTTAATTAAATTCAGAGCCTTAATTTGGATTTTAAATGAATGACAATATGTATGAAGTTTTTACTTAAGCAGTTTCAATTGTTTATACGTAGTTTTGATTGCAATGGTTTATCCGTATTTAAATTATTTATGCAGCTTACTTCTGTATTTTAATAGTTACATTGTCATTGATTTATCCATATTGAAATTATTTACAATGGATAGTGACTTATTAAGAAAGGATACAATCTCAATACTACCGTATTCAGGTCATATTAAAAAAACATAGATAAAATTGATAGGTGTAAAGCTGTATTATTATTTTGCAGCTTACTTCTGTATTTTAATAGCTACATTGTCATTTGTCACTGCATGATAACATATTCAAAACTAAAATCTGAGTTTTATTGTTGTTCGGCTTGGACAAAGCCAAGATACCGTCGTAGTTACTTTTTTCGTTGTTTAATAAAAAACCTATTGATTTTTTTTACCATGGATACTAGCTTATTCAGAAAGGATGCAATATGAATACTATGGTATTCTGGTCATATGAAAACAAAACATAGATGAACTTGATGGCTTTAAAGCTGTATTATTATATTGCAGCTTACTTCTGTATTTCAATAGCTACATTGTCATTTAACACTGCATGATAATATATTCAGAATGGATACAAGCTTATTCAGAAAGGATAGAACCTGAATACTACCGTATTCAGGTCATATTAAAACAAAACTTTTACAAAATTGCTACATTTTCATTCAGAATGGATAAAAGGTTATTCAGAATGGATACAACTTGAATACTATCGTATTCAAGTCATATTAAAACAAAACTTATACAAAATAGCTACATTGTTATTTGTCACTGCATGATATCATATTCAGAACTAAAATCTAACTATTATTGTTGTTCGGCTTGGACAAAGCCAAGATAACGCCGGTATCAAGTTTATTCAGAGCAGTATTTTGTCAAAATCGAATAAAATCCGTATTTTTTTTACCATGGATACTAGCTTATTCAGAAAGGATAAAATAAGAATACTACAGTATTCAGGTTATATTAAAACAAAACATAGATGAAATTGATAATTTAAAACATAACAACTGATTACTTCATCAAATAGTTCACCATTTGAACACATCGGGAATACATGAATAATTAAATGGTACATTAATAGATAAGTCGTCATTTAGCGAGAAATCATCGTTCAAATCAGAATTTGGTGGTGTGGAGTTCGAATTTGAACCAATAAAATCAACCGTAGCCGGCACCTTTCGTTTAGCAGCACGCGGCTTCTCTATTTGACAAATGTTCAAAGATAACAGTTAATAACATAGATAATCAATGCAAAAGAAAAAGAAATTATGAAAGCATACTTGTTTTTTTGGAGGTGGCTTCCCAATGACTCTTCAAACGTGTTTTAGGGGCTCCTTTAGTCGCATAGATTTTGGATCTTTCAAAACACCTTGGCTCATCTCTAAGTTGTCAACAATTCCTTTCTTCTTTTTTTCATCATTGTCAACCATATTTTCTAAAACTTCACCAACATCATTGATTACATTCACCATGTACTCCTTTGCAATTTGACAATTTTCAATGCGTTGGCACAAGTCATAGGTGCACTGCATCATTTGATTTCTGAAAATTAGGTTCGACTCATAGTGGTTTGAGGTTGCCGGGAGTGCAAATTTCTTTCGTTTCTTAGCTTGCATTGTAAATCTCCTTAATATGTAAGTTGGTTGAATATTTTGTACATTGCGATAATGGTAAACCCGCAAAGCATGCTCACACAATAAACCTTTGGTTTGAAAACCTCTACAAGAGCACTCTATATCATTGCTCTTCGTGTCTATTGTCACAGTCCACCGCTTATCAAGACCACAATTATCGGTAAGGCATATCGTGTATACAATTGTTTCTTCGTCATATATTGATTCCTCGGCCACGAGCAAACTAAGTAATCCCTCCATAAAAGTATGCTCAAATATTGAATATATTTTTCGAGTATATATTTTTGACATTTGCCTAAGGATCGAGCAATTATTGAATTTAAGAGAGAGGGAACCTTGTTTGCATTTGAAGTCTTCCTCGTGTTCCCTCCTTCGCCAACCATCAATCAATTTCTCAACACCAAGGAAGCATTCAACTAGTGAACTTGTAGCCTTTGAGCAACCTTGGAGACTATGATTTGCAGATTCACTACGTTGGGTAGATAAAATGCCGAGATCAAATACGTCCTTATTAAATGCAGTAGACCATTTCTTCTTAATATGGTAAAGATCACTTAACCATCGGTTGTCTTGCAAATTTCCTTGGATTAGCATTTGGCTCCAACATTGCTCAAACTCCATTTCATTGTCACATTTACTCATGCATGTATAAAATAAAGATCCATGGCACTTGTTTTGATTAAAAGAAGGTACCTTTGACGGTGCTTTCTTCGAAATATGCCACTGACATAAGCGATGACGAGTAGAAGGGGGGACCATCTCAATAGCAACTGCCATTGCCTGGTCTTGATCTGTGTAAATCGTGATAGGTTGCTTACCTCCTACAAACTTTAAGAAGACCTCAAATACCCAACAGAAAGATTCTATCGTCTCCTGTGGTACAAATGCACAACCAACAAAAACATTCTGCCAATGGTTATTTACTGATATAAAAGGACCGCAGACCAAGTTATATTTGTTTAGCCTATAAGTTGTGTCAAAAATAATTACGTCGCCAAAGTATTCATAATCCAATTTTGTCAGACCATCAATCCAAAAGAAATTGTGCAAGCGGTTCATTTCGTCTGTTTGTATATCAAAAGAGAACATGCTATGTAACACTTGTCGCTCCTTAAAAATTTCCAATAATTTAGATGCATCTCCTGTTTCGATGAACGCTTTTCTTTCCCGTTGCACAAAGTTATATGCATCCGCTTTCGTGAAGCCAACATTATGAGCACCACCAACTTCTCCTGCCATAAGATTGAACGTGTCAATAGTTCGTATTCCAACTCCTGCCATATTCTTAATGAACATTGCTTGACCATTAGAGACCTTGCGATGCGATCTCAGCAAATGCACATCTTCAGGTAATGCCAAGGGATGATTGTGCTCTTCAATAAATTTAAGCACCTTCCAGTTCTTACTGTCTTTGTCGGCAGTGAAGTGTAAGCAAGCTAAGCAACCTGTCCTAGTATCGCTCTGGCAGAATTTCTTTTGCACATCAGCACAAGACTTCTGAATCTTAAACCCTGCTTTTGAGCAAGAGAACTCACGACCCTTGATGATCCGTGTATGGGTCCAATAAAAAACATGTTGCCTTCGCACCCTGAACCCGCATTTAAGAGCATATTCTGAGTACATTTTGTATGCCTCCTCCTCTGAATGAACCGTGCGAAACAGTAATTCCTCCTTGTGGACCTGCAAATATGATGTTATGGGGACACGCATATACTACAACAATAAGATCGTATTCAGTACAATACGACTGTATCGTAGAAGTAAGGTCGTATTCAGTACAATACGACTGTATCGTATAATATACAGTGGGAATTCAGTAATATCATACGGTTTTCAACTCCTCCCGCGGTGCAGAATGAATCATGTCCTCCTCCTTCGACTTCTCGGATGGCAGATTGCTAGACGTCATAGCAGACGGAAGATATAAAATAGCAGACGTAAGATATTAACGTGGGTTGCTATAGAAGATCTCCCTCGCCACCAGATTAAGTTGGAAGTCTTGTTGAAAAACGCAAGCTCAGCGTTCTCCACGACGAAGGGGAGTAACCTACCAAAGCGTCTGAGCCCACAGATTGAGTTCGCCGCGGCTTCCCGATGCTATTTCCGAATGCTTCGAGCTAGGGGGATCGCCAGTGGATGCTTCGAGCAAGCTGGAGGTCGGCGAGAACGCAACACCGTAAAAGCAAAAAAGGAGCGGGAAAAAGTTAGGGCAGGAGAGGAAATAGGAAATTGCGACTTCCTTTATATTACGCACCAAAGCTTATGTACGTATACATACCAAACAAATTGTGGTGGGACAAAGGGAGAGGAGCGAGGGTGGGATTTGTTTTTTGGCTTTAAAGTTTTAAAAAAAATTAATGTATATATATATATAAAATACTAATATATAATTAATATATATACATAATTAAAAATTATATATACTGAATTAATATATACATAATTAATATACATACATAATTAATATATATACATAATTATGACAATGTCGGGGGCGGGCGCAGCCTGCCGGGGGCGGGTTACTGTCATGCGGGGCACGGGGGTCCCCCGTGCACTGTCACTCGTATATGTATAAAGAAGTCTCTTTATGGTGTAATGGTGAGCCATCAAATCAATTACAACCGTCCGATCAAGCTGAAATAAAATCTAGACAAATTAATTTTTGAGTAATTTTACATGCAAACCCATTTTGGCACTTGCAAATCACAGTTATGTGCAAATCAGAAAATTTTAGGTGCAAACCAACTTGTTATGTACAAACCAAAACAAAAAATACCATTTCAATATCTAATATCATAACAATTACTATATAAAATCAGTTTTAATACAAAATTTATTACACCAAAATCATTCTTTTTCATGTCCAAGTGTTAGTCCAAAGTCTGCCACCTATATTAAAAAAATGTGAACATCAACAACCTCCTCAATCGCAACAGCCGGATCAAGCACAGGAGACTGAACAATAATTGGAGACCGACAATTAATTACAATTTTAAAACTCAGGTTTTCAAGAAAATTGAAAAAATTAAATTGAATTTAAAAAAATGTGATGATGGTTGACAGATGAAGACTCAGGTTTTCATTTACCTTTTTTATTAATTAAAATCTCCGGCTGTGTGGGCGGGGTGTGTGAGCTATCGGAGGAGGCAGGGACGGCGGCAGCGGCGGGTGTGATCAGTCGGAGGAGGTAAGCACAACGGAGGCCATGGGCGGTGAGGGAGTGGTTGAGGGAATTAGGAGAAAGCCGCAGGGGGGGGGGGGGGGGCGGAGGCCTCAGATGGAGCTTGAGGCGGCGCCAAGGGCAGGGGAGTTCAGATGTAGCGAAGGAGAGTACCAGAAAAACCATGTCGATCGAGGAGAGAGAGGCAAATGACGATTTTAGGAGAGAGAGAGGTACATGGCGATTTGAGGAGAGAGAGAGAGAGAGAGGTGCATGACATTTTTTCTTGGAGCGGTTTGCACCTAAACAGTTCTTAAGGTACAATAAAATAATATTTTCATTTTTTTTCAGATTTGCACGTAGCGAAAACTGGGTTGCACTTAACACCACTCTAATTTTTACTAGAGCTCTTATACCTACTATGATATGGTGTCTTACACTTATAATTTCAGGTAACAATCCTACAACGTGACATTAAGAGTTGGACCCTATCTACATTAAATTTTAATACTTTCAAAATTGCGATCTCATATAAATATATAAACTACATATAAAGAAGTCTCCTTATGGTGTAATGACGAGTCAGCAAGTCAATCTCAACTGTCTGATCACGCTGAAATCAAATTTACCTAAATATTAATTTTACTAAAGCTCTTATACCTACTATGGTAGGGTGTCCTAGGCCTATATTTTCAGGTTACTGCCCTACAATGTGAAATTACAATTTTACCCATATCTACATTGAAAAATTAATACTTGCAAAATTGTGCTTGTTGAAACCGATTTCTCGATCGCTTGGTGACGACATCCGTCAACTCACCTATAAATAGGGGTGCATGACCTGTCACTTGATTGTGCCGGTCTTTTTCTGAGGTCGCGCGGTCTGAGTATTGTTTGACTGCTTTGTCTGTTCGCAGGTTAGCGACTTGCAGTTTGGGGTCAGCATTCTCTTTTCTTCCAGCTTTGAATAAACCAGTCCGGCAGCAGTTTGTCTGGGCGGACTGCATTTAGGTGTTCTTGGACTGTGCAACAGACTCAGTAGATCAGGCGGTCTTGAGTTGCGGTCTGTAGCAGGAAGCAGTTTTGTTCTCTGTTCGCAAGTACTTCTGTGATCTTGAGACTGTGCGGTCTGGGCGATCTCGAAGTGCGGACAGGTGTTTTTTCAGCAGTTGAATAAAGCAGCAGATCGAGCGGTCTGTGATTGCGGTTTGACAGTTCGAGGTCATCTCGCCTGTTCTGTTCGCGCGGTCTCAGGGGATAACCGCGCGGCTTGCCTGTTCGAGCGGTCTCGGCGGTGTCTGCTTGTCAAGTTGCTGTCAGCTTGTATTTTGTGTTTTGTGCTTCTCTCCTTCGTGATTCTTATGAATCATGTCTCGCCATGTATACCTCGAATTGTAAAAAGATAGTTAATACCAAAGTACTATTCGGTCTTTCCATTGTCATTGATTATCATGCTTGTGGATGGTTTGTGAAGTGTTCAACATTTCTTACTTCACCTCCTGCACCTCTAAAATTTTAACGTGGTATCAGAACTAGGTTGCTGAGTAGTAATCAATGTTGCTTTCTGCTTGGGTTCTACAAGTTGTTTTGATAATCAGTGAGATAGCAATGAAAGGAGGATATGCTAGAGGTCTTGGTATTGAGCTGCTTACTCAAACTAACTTTAAGAAGTGGAAGTCTTGCATGGAGAGCTATCTTCTTGGCGAGGACTTATGGGTGGTAGTAGGAGGAGAAGCAAGACAACCTGTTGTTCCTGCAGAAGGGAATGCTGAGCTCGTGAAGGCTTGAAAGAGAACGAATGCTAAGGCAGAGTTCACTCTCAAAAGAGCTATCATTCCGGAGCTGTTTGATCACATCATTGGATGTAGATCACCTGCAGAAATTTGGACAGCCTTGGATGACTTGTTCAATAAGAAGAATGTGGCTAGGCTACAATTCTTGGAAAATGAGTTGGCGAAGGCAACTCAGGGAGATTTGTCTATCTCAACATTCTTCTTGAAGATGAAGAACCTTTGCGCAGAGATATCGACATTGGACCCGGATGAGCCTATCTCATAAGCTAAGCTGAAAAGGCACATAATCCGCGGCTTGCGGAGGGAGTATGTGGCCTTTGTTACTTCTGTTCAAGGCTGGGCCAATCAGCCATCATTGCTGGAGCTGGAAAACTTACTTGCTTCGCAAGAGAGTTTGGCTAAGCAAATGGCAGGGATGTCAGTCTCCGGGGGAGAAGGAGAGGTTTTATTTTCTGACAAGAAAAGAAGTCATATGGTAACGATGGTTCGTCTACTTCATATCAGCAAGAGAGGAGTTATGCTCCTAAGTCTGAAGGGAAGAAGAAGGAAGTACTGAGATGTTTCAGATGCAACAAACTTGGTCACTTCAAGAGGGACTGCAAGGTCAATCTTCAGCCAGGGCATGCTGTAGGGAAGGAGGAGGCTGGTTCCAATGCTGAAGGTAGTTGGGGTGGTGGAGGTGCGTTCATAACGGGCACTTGTGTTCGGGCTATGGCTTCCATCAACTATCAGGATGATTGGATAGTGGACTCAGATTGTGGTCATCACCTCACCGGGGATGAGTCGAAGTTCTCCTCATTGCGAGCATATACAGGTAATGACGCTATTATTACGGCTATGATACTATACATGCAGTAGAGAAGGAGGGTGTGGTTTCATTGAACGATGATAGAGGTTCTCTTACGTTGAAGAATGTCAATCATGTTCCGGAGATGAAGAAGAACCTCTTCTTGGCGACCAATGCGGTTGATGTTGACTATCACGTTCTGTTTGGTCCAACAGAAGTGAAATTTCTCCGAAATGTTTCAACTGTGAAAGCCGAGGTCACTCATGTAGGGAGACGAGTGAAGGACTTGTTTGTTCTTTCAACAAGTTCTTATGTTGATAAGATGAGGGCTAACGACAACGCTGCTATCTGGCACGAAAGACTTGTGCATGTTGGGATGGATAAGTTGAAATCTATGGCGGGAAGAGGCCTGGTGAAAGGCTTGCCTAGTTTGTCATCTTTCAGAGATAGTCACGTTTGTGCAGGTTGTCAGTTTGGTAAGGCTCAACGTCTTCCATTTGACAAATCACAAAGCAGATGTAAAGCACCATTGGAGTGCATCCATGGTGATCTGTTTGGACCTACCAACACCGCCAGTTTTGGAGGCAGCAGGTATATGCTGATCTTGGTTGATGACTTCACCAGATATACTTGGGTATATTTTTTGAAGGAGAATTCAGAGGCGTTCGAGAGGTTTGTGGAGTTCAAGGAGCTGGTGGAAGGTCGGCTTAACCTGCGGGTCAAGAGGTTCAGAACTGACAACGGAGGGGAGTTCACCTCCAAGGCGTTCTTTAACTTCTGCAGGAAGCATGACATCCAAATGAAGCTTTCTTGTGCTCACACTCCACAACAGAACGGAGTTGCAGAGCGGAAGATTCGTCATCTGACGGAAACCTGCAAATGTTGGCTTCATGCCAAGAGTATCCCAAAGTCCTTCTGGGTAGAGGGAATGTCTTGTGCGGCCTATGTCATCAACTGGATGCTTCTCAGTCCCATCAACATGAAGACTCCTCATGAGTTGATGTTCAAGGAGAAGCCAAGCGTGGAACATTTTCGAGTGTTTGGTTCTACCTGTTACGTGCATGTTCTGGGTGCCCTTCGTACGAAACTAGATGCGAAAGCAAGAAAGCTATTTGTGAGGCCCCAATTCAGACCCCACAGAAAAACTGTACCTCATTACGTTTGCCAAGTATTCGATGCAGCAAATATATAATTTTCTAAGCATGAGTACAAAATAAACACATAAAACGCATACCTTGGATTTTTCTGCTTCGAGTCTTTTTCTTTCTTCCTCGGCCAACTTAGCCTTTCTTTGCGCACTCAAGGTCGTCTCTACTCCCTAAACAAAATAGACGACGGGCTTAGTCATAAAAATATGACTAAATGAGAAACATACCTCTTCCACTGCTGTGTAAGCAAACAATAAACATTAGTAACAATATGTATATATATTTCCACATTTATAACAAGTAGTAAAACAAGTACAGTGCATATGCAATCATCCGTTTGTTCTTTCTTTATTCGTATTCATTTCAATTTATGTTCAATATCAAAATCTCTATTCATATGCAATCGTTTTCATATTCGATTTCATATTCAAAACTGATTTTTCTTTTATACCTATCACATCACATTTTCGTTCTGTATCTTATTGTTCTTCAAGTAGGAAATTATAAGGGTATATTAAAAATGCATCCGGGTCTTTCACGACCCTTGAGCCTTCAACGGCTTCTGGCCTTCCACGGCCGCATATATATTTCAAAATGATTCCACCGTGGTATTCATACCCCCCCCCAAAGCACTGTGTTAACCCTTATTATTTCATACGCATCGATGCTTACACTTTTACATTCATCTTTTATATGTATTGAAGTCAACAAAATATTTTATTGAATTTTTTCACTAAGAATATATCGCTTATTTCATATTCGCATCCTTTAGCGATTTCTCGTTATCAGTGATTCAAAACGTCAAACTTATTCAATTCATATCATTATACACTTTCAACAATATGAAAAAAAAACTGATATAATTAGTAATTTGAACAAAATGTACTAAGCATAATAAAAGAGGTAAGGGCTCACCAATTGATCTTTGCCTTTAAAAGTACCGGGATTTTCATCGCGCCTATCACCGGACGCCATCCACTGCAGTATCAATGAAATCATTTACCTTAGGGTTGCGCCGTTTCAATAGTTACGAGTTAACTCCTACTACGATTACAACTGCGACTTAATAGGAATTGTCTAAGGCCGAAAAGACTTAGGTGAATTTAATCCTATTTAAGTACGAATTAAATGCTGCCGGCCGGAACTATCATAATCATAAATAGGAAAGGAAAAAAAATCTCAAAAATCTGAATTAGAAAGTTAAGCAAAGGAGCTGGCCGAATATGAATATCTCCCAAAAAAGAAAGATAACCTGAAATCCATATCAGGTATATCCGAATAAGGCCAACCACAAATATTTTCATGTATTTCTCTAAGATGGTCATATTTATACTAGCCAATAGCCAACTGTTACATTTATATTAATGGATAAGGGTATGAATAAATCCCCAAACTAGAGCCTCAACAGCCGGTCAGAAAATGAGAGAGAGAGAGAGATGGAAATAAGTACTATATATATATAATCCCCCAAGAACAAAAAAAAAATAGCCTGCCATGCTACTGATGACCCAAGGCCTTCACAACTTCTTAATGTAGAATAAAAGATAGCCAACAAATCAATTTCTAACCCCATCTCAAATTAAATACTTTCAGGAAGTAGGAGGAAGAGCTCACAGTTAGATTGAAGCCCAACTCCCAGCACTGTCGACAAGGTACCAGAGGGAATCACAGCGCAGAAAGGAGGAAAATAGCCAGCCCTCTCAGTCAGGAGGCGGAAAGACACATGAAGAAAGTCTTGAGCGGTAGGATAGATATATAAATATATGTATCTAACTTTATAATATAATATAATAATCCACCGCCTATTCTATACCACCGCTTCCCATATTCCATTAATTCTACCATCAGTTAAATCAGCCACCATTTTAATCCGCCACCAATTTAATAGTAAAGAAAAGAACTTAATTTTGAATATAGTTTTCACTAGCCAACACCACACAAGTAACTCAACTCAAGTTATGATTCAATATAACCATCATTCTCACCCCCCATAAAATATGGTGCCAATATAGCTATTTTGATAACAAAAAGTTAAATGAAATTAATTACGAGACGAACGCCACAAAAACATCGGAAATATCGAACTTCAAAAATAAATATGTGACGTTGAATCGACACTGATTTTATTTTCATCATTGAGAATTTCTTTTTATTCTCTATTAATATATAAATATCATTTTGGTGAACTTTGTAGTTTGGGGTCGTTACACTAGTCTTCGTCGGTTATGATGACCGGAAGAAAGGGTGGAGATGCATGGATCCTGAGACACGGAGATATGTGGTCTCTAGGGATGTGGTATTTGACGAGCTGACGTCATACCAAGGTAGATCTTCTGTTGAGTTACAAGAAAGCATGGTAGATGGTGAACCAGAGGAAACTGCAAAGGAAGTTCTGGTGGAGTTGCCTGTTTCTCCAGGAGCTCCAGGTATTTCTAGTTCTGGGTCAGGTGCTTCAGGTTCTGGAAGCAGGGGAAGCGACGCTCCATGTATACCTGAAAGGAGAGCTAGTCCAGAAACTGCAGTTGAAGAGGTGGTTCAGAGTCAAGCTCTGAGGAGGTCCAAGAGGACTATTATTCCACCAGATCGGTATACGAGAGGGAACTTGGTGAACTTTGTCTCATGTTTCTTCGCAGGTCCCCTGGATGAGAGAGAGCCATCTTGTTTTGAAAATGCCGTTGGAGTCAAGGAGTGGGAAGGAGTCATGGATGAAGAGATGGCTGCCCTCAGGAAGAATGAGACTGGGGATTTGGTTCCTAAGGTTGAGGGAGTTACTTCAGTGACTTGCAAGTGGGTTTTCAAATTGAAGAAGAAGGCTGATGGAAGTATCGAGCGGTACAAGGCTCGCCTTGTAGCTCGAGGTTTCTCTCAAAAATATGGGGAGGATTATGAAGAGACATTCAACCCCGTTTCCAAGATGACTTCGGTTCGGGTGGTGATCGCATTGGCAGCTTGCCAAGGGTGGAAGATTTGGCAACTCGACGTGAAGAATGCTTTCTTGTACGGCGAGATTGACAAGGATATATTCATGGACCAGCCACCTGGTTATGTATCCGAAGAACACCCAAGATAAGTTTGCAAGCTCAAAAAGGCTCTTTACGGCTTGAAGCAAGCGCCTCGGGCGTGGTACGGGAAGATCGCAAAATACCTCCAGTTCCTCGAATACTTTACTTCTGATTCAGATTCAAGCTTATTCGTAAAGAAGACGGGGGAGCTTCAGGTCTTGGTGCTGCTGTACGTTGACGATATGATCGTCACGGGGAACTCTGAAGTGGAGGTAGCTAGGCTTCGTGCTGAGCTAGCTATCAGATTTGAGATGAAGGACTTGGGTGAGCTCCACCACTTCCTTGGACTCGAAGTGGAGAGGAAGGAGAGCGGTATGCTTGTTTCCCAAAAGGGCTATGCGGATCGAATCATGAAGAGGTTCGACATGGAAGGAGGGAATAACAGCTCTACTCCACAGGAGGTTGGAGTTCATCTTCGACGAGATGAAGGGAAGGTTCTTACCGATCCTTTGGTGTTCCGGGATTTGGTCAGAAGTCTGATATACTTGACGATCTCGAGGCCAGATATTGCTTATGTAGTTGGCAGGGTGAGTCGGTTTTTGGCAGAGCCTCGGAAACCTCATATTGTGGCGGCTAGGAATATCTTGAAGTATGTCAAATCCACCTCGGATTTGGGTCTCTTCTACGAGAGGGATTCGGGCTTTTGTTTGCACGGGTACATGGACGCTGATTATGGAGGAGATTCAGATGATTGGAGATCGACGTCTGGGTATGTCTTTATGACAGACTCTACAGCTATATCATGGTGTAGCAAGAAGCAGGATTCCGCGTCTGTCTCTACCACAGAAGCAGAGTACAAAGCTTCGGTTTTGGCAGCTCAGGAAGCCGTCTGGCTTAGGAGACTTGTGGAGGACATTCATAGGGAGGTGCGAGGCCCTACTCTGTTACGTGGTGACAACGAGAGTGCTCTCAAACTGGTGAACAATCCAGTTTGTCACGCGCGTACAAAGCACATAGAGATTCATAACCATTTTATTCGTGAAAAAGTGTTGGAGGGATCTCTGATTGTGGAGCATGTGCAGAGCAAGGATAATGTTGCTGACATATTTACCAAGCCATTGTCTAAATGACCATTTGGTCGGTTGCGGAGTTTGCTTGGGCTGACTTCCACTTCCCACTTCAAGGGGGAGTGTTTGTTGGAACATGGTCTTCCGCATCTCCTAGGTTTGAGAATAACAAATCCTATGTGTATTTGATCTTGTGTGTTCAAGTGTGCAGGTTAACTAGGTCCACATGACTCAAGGAGTACATATGATGACTGCCCCCAAAATTGAGGCCAGAATTCCAACATGCCCACTCGCGCCGGCGGTAGCACCTAGCACCCGACGCTAGCGATGATTAGTGCAAATCCGGAGCAAATATAGAAGGCGATAATGCCTGGAGGTAGCTGATAGCGCTGGCGGTAGCGCGGAGTACAGAAGGCAAAAGAGCAATGTTGCCGCGGATTGAAGATTCTCCCGTGCAAAACAATACCTAATCGGGGATAGCGCCGGCGGTAGCGCTAGCGCTGGCGGTAGAGCTGAGTCTATAAAATGGACCCCTTGGCTCCGTCTTCTTCACCCTCTTGAGATCCTAAATTCCAGAGCTTCGTGCCACATCATAGAGAGGAAGGTTCAGAGAGATACTCCCACAAATCCATAAAGGCTTAAGGAGATCCGAGGAGAAGATTTCAACACGCGTCATCATCGTGACGAAAGACCGCATCGACTATGATCATACTCTGCAGGCCTTCATCCACTTCTCCAAGAAATCCATATAGGGAGTTTTTATATTATTATTATTTTGATTTCTTATTTCTTGTAAACGGTTCGTTAATTCGCCTCGTGTTGGCGACTAGGTCTGGGTAGGACTTAGGGGGTAATTCGCCTCGTGTTGGCGACTAGGTCTAGGGAGTAGATCTAGGGGGTGCTCGAGGCCTTTCTGGGGATAGATTGTCTAGAGCGGCTTGAGGCCGTATCTTAGGGAGAGATCGGCTAAAGCCAACTGGTTCGTGGGGATACGAGTCGGTATAGAAAACGAAAAAGAGTTTTAATTATTCGCCTCCGATTTCTAGCGTCATAGAGATCAAGTTTTGTAATCTTGCTTCTCAAGTTAATAAAATCATGTCTTTACTTTTACTTCACTTGATTTCTTATTGTTTTAATCTCACATTATTTCAAAGTTTTCTAAATATAATATAAATTTTTGAAAACCCTTATTCACCCCCCCTCTAAGGGCGCCTACCGATCCAACAAGTGGTATCAGAGCGAGGTTATTCCAAAATGGTCTAACAACCGGGAATAATGGCGTCTCATGATCTCGCTTCAACTAGTGGGGGAAATTTTTATGAAGAAGGAAAATCTCTTGCACCACCTTTATTTGAAGGAAGAAATTTTAAAGGATGGAAAATATTAATGGAAAAGTTTCTTAAAGCTTTAGATGAAAAAGTTTGGAATATTACTATTAAAAAGCCACCCAGCGTATTAAATAAAAACGAAATGTTTTTAAATGCAAAATCTATGAATAGTCTATTCTGTGCGTTAGATCAAAATATTTCCAAACTCATTCATACTTTTCCTACTGCATACGAGATGTGGAATTTTCTTGAGATAACTTATGATCTTCCTCTTGCAGATATGGAACAAACACAGGAAGAGAAGGACATACAAGCATCCATTATTATTCAAGAAGATCTCTCTCGCAGCGAAGCCATGGAGAACATGGAAATAGAAAAAGAGAGCAATACATCAAGAGAAAAAGAAGATGAAAATTCATTTATGTTGAAGGAAGGAGGGCTGGAAGACGATAAAGAAACTTCATGCTCACATTGTACCCCTTCCGATAGCACTGTAAAAATGTCTAACCCTTCTTATTTCCATATACTAAAAATTGCAAAAAGAAAAATGAAGAATTTAAAGATTGAAAATAAGAAATTACATTTAGAAAATAAAAATTTAAAAGCTAAAATTAATGATGAAACAAAGATTGATGTGTTTGATTATTCTCCACCTTGCACTTTAATTGAAAATATAAAACCATGTTTTGATATTAATGAAAAATTCAAGGATTTAGAAAAAGAATTTTTAATTTCAAAAGAACATAACAAAAAATTGATAAACGAAAATAATATTCTCTCTCATAAACTAGAATCTTTAAAATCACTCTTTCAAAAAGGTTTAAATAATTTCAAATATCTTATTTCTAGTTTATCATCGAACTTGTGTATTACTTCTACTAGTATGTTACAACATATTAAACATGCACCTAATAGAATGTTTAATCACACAAACATAATGAATTCTAACCCACATTATGTATCTCCCAAATTAAATTCAAATGTGCACAAATTTCCTATGAAATATAATTTCAAAAGTGATTATTATTTTAAACCTAAGTTTAAGGAATATGGAAATTTGATGCATAATATTAAATCAATATATGAATGGAGACCCAAAATAAAAAATGAAACATTAACTCCACTTGAAAGAATTCATTCATTTTTGTCTCCCCAAAAATTATCACGCTATATTTGGGTACCCAAAGGAACCGTCACTACCGGTCCTCTTTGGATACCTAAATCTCTCATTCATTAGTATCCCATCATTTGCATGAAGTAGAAACCAACTAAAAATGAAATTTCATTATTCTACTTCATGATTGGCTTAAACATCCTTTTTGTTTATTTTCTTTTACAACCATCATGATATGATCACTTTATATATCTTGTGATATGACTTTCATAAATTAAACCATAATTCATAAATGAATCAAAGTGAATAAAATTGAATAAAGGTTATATCATCTCTCAAGTGATCTACTTATCCTTTTACTGTTTTCATCCTTCTAAATCCATTTCCTAAATGTCTTATAAAATTTGAAAAACTAAATCTGTCATATGATATTATTAAGACTAAATGAAAAAAAATTGTCAGAATGGATTTAAAAGGTGTTGTTTTTGGGGTATTAGGCTAAATTCATAAAATGCGCAAGTTTTGCTTATTTATTTAATATACTTGCGTCATTTGTCTGCCCCTATCTTACTTAGCCAAAATCTGAAAAATCGGAATTAAAAACCAAAAACATCATATGCTTGTATTCTTTACATAACAGTGCACCTTGTTATCATAACTTCTCATCTAGCACCATCACTTACTATAAGTAGAAATCTGTGGCTATGCTAGTCATATCTTGCCTTATTATGCTAAAGAAAAATAGAATAATGAAAATTAAAAGTCAAGAAAAGTATATATATATGCATTTGTTTAATATTCAAAAACCAAAGAGAAAATTTACAATAACTTTTCAAACTAACCAAAAATAGTTTCTCACTATTTTCATATTCATTATTCACCTCACAATCTTTCTTTAAAATATTTTGAAAAATGATGAATATGAATTGTGCTACATGCTTCACCATCATAATTATGTAATATCAAAAGATCTTACACATAACTACAAAAGATCCATTTGGTTCTAACATTTGATTGGTGATCATAATAATTATATGAATGAATTAATGTAGTATGATTTGCATGTATCTCATTTGTTTATAGACCATAGAATCAACTTTATAGTAATTAGAATAAATCAAATGAAATCATAAATTCACTCTACGTCAAAATATTGAATCACTTTCTTGAATACAAGCAACATTATCTTAATTAATCTTGTGGTATAACAATTGCAATCAAACTCATTATTCTAGCATTATCAACTAATAGATATTATTATTCATGCTAATTATCTCTTATTGCCATAACGAATTAATTGTGAAGTAAAATAAAATAATATTGAACGATAAAATAACTCTGTGACTTTAAATTATTTCCATAGGACTAAAATGCTTAGGAATGTCCATGATTTTCTTATGCATGAACATTATTTTTTAAAATCACTAAAATCATGAATATTTGTTTTTTTTGTTCATTCATGACTTCACGTGCTTACATTTCCTATCATTTTCAAACTACATTAGATTGATAAATTTAAGCCTTAGAAAAATTAAAATGGAGACATAATAACTTATATCTCATGCAAATTTATTTTGAAAAGTCATATACAAAATCGCTAACGTTTCATGCAATTTGCACTATTTAAACATCTACGAAAAATCTGAAATTTCTGCATGAAACTACTATTGGGACACCCAATCAAGATCAACAATCAAAAATTTCAAAATCATACAAAATCGTTCACTGTCTCCCGCGCTAGCGCTACCGCAGGTGCTAGAGTCCTTATTCATTTTTCAGTCTTTTTAAAATTTTGAAAAATCTGTAAAAATATATTAATCTATATGTCCTATGTATTTTTACACTTCTGTTTTTATTTTATTTTTGAAAAATCAAATACAAAATTACAAAAGCCAAATTACAAAAAATATGTTTTGCTTTTTTGTTTGCTGTTGTCATTTATCTAAAGTTTTCTTTGCAAAAATCAAATACAAAAATATAAAACTTTAAAACTATCAAAAAAACTGTATGAATTTTCCTGTGAAATCAAGCATGATTTAATCTATTATTTAGAACTACTATAATGTTGCAATTTATCTTTTCAAAATACTTTGAACATTGGTTTCATCATGCTTTGATATATCTATTAATATGTGCATCAATTATATTTTCAAAGGGTGTGTAGAATCAAGCTTAGCATGCCTCTAAGTATGAGTAAATGTTTTATGTTTGATAATGATATTTATTCACTCACTTATTTTGGCATTGTCTACATATGGTTTAATTTAAGAATGCTTGTGTATGTTATGTATTAGTACAATGAATTAAAATTGCACAAGTATCTTACCTACACTCCTTTATTTGCACTTCTAAAATTTAAGAAAAGTGGTTATGTTTTTCATAAATTCTATTGGTTTGCAAAACAAGTGTATTCGGAGAACTTTGTACAAAACAAAAATCATAAATTAAATGACAAAGATAACTCCACCAAACACTACTTGAACCTCCTGATAAGTCTTAATAAGCGTTGTGAGGTTGAGCACCTTGGAAAGAATAGTAAAGTGTCTTGTGCAAATCAAATCTTTCTTTCAAAATAAAAACCACTTACTCTTAAGTACACCGGATCACTAGTCTCAATATTAAAATAAAATATGTGATCCCCAAGCACTACTTTGCACCCTGATAAGTCTTAATGAGCATTGTGTGTGCAAAGCACCTTGATAGTTATACCTTTTTTTGTGCATTAAAGTGTGTGGAAGTAAAATTATTTGTGTTTTATTGTGCTCTTACTTTACATATCTCTTGTATTTTTGATTAAAACATCTGTTTACTATACTCAAAAATACACTTATGTGCACATCATTATCTTCCATAACACTTCTTCTCATGAGTATTGGATCCTACTACTAATTCTATACTACTCCTTATTTATGAAATGCACTAGATAACCTAGCAAGCTTTCTACAATGTTTGGTATGTTTTGAAATTGTAAATTAAAGTAACATTGTTGTACTTTCTGTTTGATAATATTATTTCATGCTTGGTTACTTTATTTGTAACTTTAATTGAAAAATGATTTTCAAAAACATCTTCTTTTTGAACTTTAACTCATATATCTTTTTATGGATCATCAGTGCTCACAATAAGATGTTTCTTGTATTTCTATAAAGTCTTCCACATCATAACCATATAACGGTTTTACCTTGCGCTTTCATGCTTACTTAAAAGTCTTCTATTTTAAAATTCCTTTCAACAAATAATTGACTTGCTTGGTAAACCTTATATTGGTTACTATAAACATGAATACTTTTTGCTAAAAACTCTGATTTATGAAAATATTGTTATATTAAAAACTCTGATTCATTAATGGATTTCAAATTAGCTATGTGAGTGTTTTCATAAATTCAAATAAAAATATAAACCCATAGGCTATGAACTTATCACTAAATTTAAATGCTCAATGTTTCCAATAATTATTATCCATGACTTCATATCTCTCCATAGCGGGGGCGTAGGGTTGTAGACATTAGATAACCTTATCTCTAGTCATGTCTTGTCCTTAACCGGGGAGGGTTCCAGTGGGGCCTTGCGAGGCACTGGGGGGAAAGAGTGCTAGGTTGAGTTTTGTCTAGTGTTTGCATATGGGACTAACACCCCAACGTACGGCATGTTTGCAGCTCCTCATGCCCATCCATCACTTAGTATGGGGCTAGGGTGTAGACATATCATCTGGGTAGATTGGTTACTTGGAAATCATTTTTTTTATGCTTAAAACTCTTATATAAAGGGGAAATCATTATTTTTTTGGGCTAAAAAATCTGATATATTTCTATAAAAATTGTTCTAAAACTCCTTATCATTTCCTTCTCACTAAAAAGTTCGAACATGCCTTTATCTTACTATTAAACTTTGTGGTGGTGCCTCCTTACCCACTTTTGCTAATAACAAAAGGGGGAGAACTAACATGATAAATATAATCCGCTATCAAAATAAAAACCCAACATGATTAATTAAGATGATAGCTTACATATTATGGGAGCATTCACTTATGAGGAGCATGTATTTAGGGGGAGCAATTCTAAATGCTAAAATCGATAATTATCCTAAGTCATCACTCACACACACACACAAGTAGGATTTCATCATGCTTATATATTAATGCTCTGATTTATCATTAATGGATTTGTTATTATCAAAAGGGGGAGTTTGTTGGAACATGGTCTTCCGCATCTCCTAGGTTTGAGAATAACAAATCCTAAGTGTATTTGATCTTGTGTGTTCAAGTGTGCAGGTTAACTAGGTCCACATGACTCAAGGAGTACATATGATGACTGCCCTCAAAATTGAGGCCAGAATTCCAACATGCCCACTAGCGCCGGCGGTAGCACTTAGCGCCCGGCGCTAGCGATGATTAGCGCAAATCCGGAGCAAATATAGAAGGCGATAACACCTGGCGGTAGCTGATAGCGCTGGCGGTAGCGCGGAGCACAGAAGGCAAGAGAGCAATGTTGCCGCGGATTGAAGATTCTCCCGCGCAAAATAATACCTAATCGGGGATAGCGCCAGCGGTAGCGCTAGCGCTGAGTCTATAAAATGGACCCCTTGGCTCTGTCTTCTTCACCCTCTTGAGATCCTAAATTCTAGAGCTTCGTGTCACATCATAGAGAGGAAGGTTCGGAGAGATACTCCCACAAATCCATAAAGGCTTAAGGAGATCCGAGGAGAAGATTTCAACATGCGTCATCATCGTGACGAAAGACCGCATCGACTACGATCATACTTTGCGGGCCTTCGTCCACTTCTCCAAGAAATCCATATAGGGAGTTTTTATATTATTATTATTTTGATTTCTTATTTCTTGTAAACGGTTCGTTAATTCGCCTCGTGTTAGCGACTAGGTCTGGGTAGGACTTAGAGGGTAATTCGCCTCGTGTTGGCGACTAGGTCTAGGGAGTAGATCTAGGGGGTGCTCGAGGCCTTTCTGGGGATAGATTGGCTAGAGCGGCTTGAGGCCGTATCTTAGGGAGAGATCGGCTAAAGCCAACCGGTTCGTGGGGATACGAGTCGGTATAGAAAACGAAAAAGAGTTTTAATTATTCACCTACGATTTCTAGCGCCATAGAGATCAAGTTTTGTAATCTTGCTTCTCAAGTTAATAAAATCATATCTTTACTTTTACTTCACTTGATTTCTTATTGTTTTAATCTCACATTATTTCAAAGTTTTCTAAATATAATATAAATTTTTGAAAACTCTTATTCACCCCCCCCCCCCCCCTCTAAGGGCGCCTACCGATCCAACAGTGTTAAATTTTTTGAAGTGTAAGTCGAATGGTGATGGGCGGTCTGCGGATTGGAGACCGCAGAGACCGAGCGGTCTGCGCTGGTTTTCTGGCTGGTTTTGTCTCAGGCGGGTTGTTCTGAGCGGTCTGATCTGGGAGCCCACAACTGTGTCCGGGCGGCTTGCGCGGGGTGGTCTGGCAACTTGTCCTAATTTGGCCAGATGTTCCAGGTCGGCCTTCTTGCAGTGAGCGGGCGGGTCTGATGACTTGCTCAAGCTTGTCCAGGTTTCTGAAGAAGTGCTTTGCTTTTGCAATAAAGGTTGGGCGGTCTGTTATGTGAGACCGCTCGCGATCTGATGGGCAGTTATTGTATCCTTGTTTGTGCGGTGACGACATCCGTCAATTTGCCTATAAATAGGGGTGCAGGGCCTGTCATTAATAACTAGAACTGCAAGAACCAAAGTTGGCTTGATTGTGCCGGTCTTTTTCTGAGGTCGCGCGGTCTGAGTATTGTCTGACTGGTTTGTCTGTTCGCAGGTTAGCGACTTGCAGTTTGGGGTCAGCATTCTCTTTTCTTCCAGCTTTGAATAAACCAGTCCGACGACGGTTTGTCGGGGGGGGGGGGGGGTGGACTGTGTTTAGGTGTTCTTGGACTGTGCAGCAGACTCAGTAGATTGGGCGGTCTTGAGTTGCGGTCTGTAGCAGGAAGCGGTTCTGTTCTCTGTTCGCAAGTACTTCTATGATCTTGAGACCGTGCGGTCTGGGAATCTCGAAGTGCGGACAGGTGTTCTTTCAGCAGTTGAATAAAGCAGCAGATCGAGCGGTCTGTGATTGCGGTTTGACAGTTCGAGGTCATCTCGCATGTTCTGTTCACGCGGTCTCAGGGGATAACCACGCGGCTTGCCTGCTCGAGTGGTCTCGGCGGTGTCTGTTTGTCAAGTTGCTGTCAGCTTGTATTTTGTGTTTTGTGCTTATCTCCTTCGTGATTCTTATGAATCATATCTCGCCATGTATACCTCGAATTGTAAAGAGATAGTTAATACCAAAGTACTATTTGGTCTTCTCATCGTCATTGATTATCATGTTTGTGGATGGTTTGTGAAGTGTTCCGCATTTCTTACTTCACCTCCTGCACCTCTAAAATTTTAACACACACACACACACACACACACACACACACACACACACACACACACACACACACACACACACACACACACACACACACACACACACACACACATATATATATATATATATATATACGAGCAGCTCCGCACGGGCTACGCCCGTGCTCGCTGACTCTTAGCGGGCTACGCCCGCGTTCGGGCTGCTGCGCCCGCTTCTGTCGTGGGCGAGACATTTGTCGTGGGCGGCGTGCTACGCCCGTGTTCGGGCGGGCTGCGCCCGCTTCTGTCGTGGGCGAGACATTTGTCGTGGGCGTCGTCATTTGTCGTGGGCGACATTTGTCGTGGGAGACATTTGTCGTGGGCGATATTTATACTAATTAGTAAACATTTGTCGTGGGCGCGACAGTACCCGGACGACGACATTACCCGGACGGCGGCGTCATTTGACAGGCACGGGGCTCCGCCCCTTCTGCCAAGCACGACAGTACCCGGTCGGTGACGGCAGGCTTCGCCCGCCTCGGCTGGCTTCGCGCGGGAGGGCTTCGCCCGCCCCCGCCGAGCTTCGCCCGCCCCCGCCGAGCTTCGCCCGCCCCCGCCGAGCTTCGCGCGGGTGGGCTCCGCCTGCCTCCGGCGGAACATATACATGAGTACTCAAAATGACCACACAAAAATTTTAATTAATATTTTATAATTCTTTTTTTTCTCAAAAACAATTATATTTTAACAAAAAATCATTTTAAAGTAGGTCTATGAGGTCTAATGATAACCTACTATAGTAGGTGTAGGAGGTCTACTAAAACTTTTCGATTTTATGAATTTCTATCATTATTTTAATTATAGGGATATTGTGTAATTACATAAATAGCCATTATATTTTTTGAATTTCCATTTTTTCATAATATATGCTTAAGTAATTTGATTAAAAGAATGAGGCTATATTTGACAATTTTGAATGTTGCACCAAAGACAACTTCTTGTATATAGTAGTTAAAGATATATATATATATATATATATATATATATGATTTTAGTCAATCCGTTTAGCCTTTCCCACTCTCCCCCTTCCCGTGCTTTCTTCTCGAACTGTCGCGGCCTAGGGTTCTCCGTCGGCGGGTGTCGCAAGGTGCCGGAGAGGTCGTAGGAGGAGGGAGTTTCGTCGCCGGGGCTGTGGGATCCGGGCGGCTTGCTTCTCGCTCGTCGGGTTTCGACGGAGCCCATTATTAAGGCAAGGAAACTTTTCTTCTTCTTCCTCCCTCCTTCCTTTTTCTCTGTTGCTCTTCTGGTTTGAGTCTATGCTGGCAGATCTGTGCTTGTTTCTTAATGGTTGGGAGAGGGTAGCTGTTATGCTCTTATTATGGGGATGCCTTATATAATTGCTTCTCTTTGTTTTCCTTTCCTCCTTGTTGAGGGGGCTGCCGCTGTTATTTATTTGGTGGCTGCTCTTGTTTTTGTCTAATAAGGGCTGCTGTTGTTATTTATTTGGGGGGCTGCTCTTGTTTTTGTCTAATAAAGGCTGCTGCTATTATTTATTTGGGGGGCTGCTCTTGTTTTTGTCTAATAAGGGCTGATGTTGTTATGAATTTAGTTTGGGGGTTGTTTCTTATTAGTCTAAATTGAGAGGGGGGCTGCTATATTAATGTTTCCTCCTTCTTATGTTGAGGGGGGCTGCTAGGTATATAATCCTCTTTTTTCTTTTGTTGAGGGGGCTGCTATATATTTATGAACACTCCTTTTCTTGATGAGGGGGCTGATATATCTATGATCCTCCTTCCCTTGTCGAGGGGGCTGCTTTATATCTATGGCTCTATTAGCTACATACCTATAGTACTATTCTTGCTATGTGACATTTAATCGCTTTGGTTATACGGCCCTGGGTATAGGAGATTACGGTTGTCAAGTTCGGCAATCGTTTAAGCGTTGGCTAAATTACAAAACCACTCATAGCCTCACTAATAGTTTAGTTGTTGAGGGCTTTATTTATTTTTTTGTATTAAACCACACTGCGGCTTCAAATGAGTTTGGGTTAGTTTTGTTGGCTTCATCTCTGATGGTTTGGAGGTAATTAAACCCTAATTTCCCCGGAAAGTTCGCTTCCTAATTCCCGACGGCTTAGGGAATTAGGTGCTAAATTTTCTGGGAATTTCCCCTGCTAGTACTCGGCGACTCAACGAGGCTAGCAGTTGATTGAGAAGAGTATGTGTATGAGATTCTTTGGCTTCCTTTCAGCAATTTTTTTTTGAACCTAAATCCCCTATTCCCCTATATTAAACATAAGACCCTCCTCGAGCGTCAAACCACGCATGCTGCTAACAAGTTTTGTTGGATATGATTTTGACTGGAGTGTGGGTGGACGTAGGGGCCCTCACCACAATGATTTTTTACTGGAGAGTGGGTGGACGTAGGGGCCCTCACCACAGTGGTTTTTGACTGGAGAGTGGGTGGACGTAGGGGCTCTCACCACAGTGGTTTTTGACTGGAGTGTGGGTGGACGTAGGGGCCCTCACCACAGTGGTTTTTGACTGGAGAGTGGGTGGACGTAGGAGCCCTCACCACAGTGGTTTTTGACTGGAGTATGGGTGGACGTAGGGGCCCTAACCACAATGGTTTTTGACTGGAGAGTGGGTGGACGTAGGGGCCCTCACCACAGTGGTATTTAACTAGAGAGTGGGTGGACGTAGGGGCCCTCACCACAGTGGTTTTTGACTGGAGTGTGGGTGGACGTAGGGACCCTCACCACAGTGGTTTTGGACTGGAGTGTGGGTGGATATTGAGGCCCACACCACAGTTCTTTTGGCTTGTTGTGCAGCAGCTGGGTTTGGCCTGTTCTTCTTCTGGTTACTTTTTAGCTTTCTTCTTTTCTCCTACTATTTTCTTGCACCCTTTGGGCTGATGCATTCTTTTCTTATGAATGCCTCAGGTTCAGGTCGGTAGCGGCTGCTGGTGTTGGAGCGGAGTCGCCCTGTTTCACCCACCGAGGCCTCTCCTCCCCTGTGGGTAAGGATGCAGTTCTTTGTTTTGTGGCGGTAGCCTCCTTTTTCTTTTGGACTGTTGGCTCTCTTTCCCGCGGGTTCGTGTCAGTTGTTGACGCCCATATGACTTTTGCTTAGTTTACTTGCTCATGCTGCTGCTAGTTTATTTTTCTTCTACTTAGTTATTTTGTACATGTGCACTCTGGGAAAAGCTTTATTTTTTTGGGTACTTATGAAGTTCTTTTAGCAAAACTAGTTCCTTTAGCTTGCTTTGTTACACTTACTATTATGTATAAGCTATTTGCAAAGCTTAAAACAAAACCGGTATTCCCTTATGATATACTAAGTTTAGTCCTACGTGCGCCCTGAAGACATTTCTGGTCTTCAGTGCCTTTAGGAATAAAAGGAACCTATTTTCTTCCGTTGTGTTCGTTTTATTTTTTCTAATGGTGGCTATGTTGACCGCAGGGCCGAGGGGCAGGGTAGGTGATTTTTCCCCTCGGATGATTCCGCTGACCGGGTTCTCTCTAGCCGACAGGTCAGGTTGACCTCCCAGGGAGGCTAAGTAAAATTTTCTCCTCGGATGGTTCCGCTGACCGGGCTCTCTCTAGCCGGCAGGGCAGGGTGACCTCCCAGGGAGGGTATGTGGTTTTTCCCCCGAGGTGGCTTTCGCTAGCCGGGCTCTCGCTAGCCGGCATGGTAGGAAGGCCTCTCGGGGAGGCTAAGTTATTTTTCCCCCGAGGTGGCTCCGCTAGCCGGGCTCTCGCTAGCCAGCAGGGTAGGAAGGCCTCTCGGGGAGGCTAAGTTGTTTTCCCCCCGAGGTGGCTCCGCTAGCCGGGCTCTCGCTAGCCGACAGGGTAGGAAGGCCTCTCGGGGAGGCTAAGTTGTTTTTCCCCCGAGGTGGCTCAGCTAGACGGGCTCTCGCTTGCCGACAGGGTAGGAAGGCCTCTCGGGGAGGCTAAGTTGTTTCTCCCCGAGGTGGCTCCGCTAGCCGGCAGGGTAGGATGACCTCTCGGGGAAGCTTGAGTAAATTTTCACCGGTACGAGGTAGGATCTTCTCAAATCCACTCAGCGCCACTCGCCAAATATACATGGTTGGACGTTTCTTTCCGAGCGTGTACCTCGCTCGAAAAGAGCGGGGATTGTGTACAACCCTGTATTCACCGAGTGGGCTCCCGTGACCTAAGGGGTATTTTTGATATTATTTCCCAGCGCGGTCGAGGACAGGAAGAGAGGGGAACGAGAGGAGGGGCGGCCTGCCCCCTCTCTCCCTCGCCCAGTAAAGGGGGCGAGAGGAGGAGGGGCGGCCTGCCCCCCTCTCGCCCTCGTCCAGCAAAGGGGGCGAGAGGAGGAGGGGCGGCCTGCCCCCTCTCGCTCTCGCCCAGCAAGGGGGCCGGGAGGTGGAGGGGTGGCCTGCCCCCCTCTCGCCCTCGCCCAGCAAGGGGGGCGAGAGGAGGAGGGGCGGCCTGCCCCCTCTCGCCCTCGCCCAGCAAAGGGGGCGAGAGGAGGAGGGGCGGCCTGCCCCCCTCTCGCCCTCGCCCAGCAAAGGGGACCAGAGGAGAGGGTGGCCTGCCCCCTCTCGCCACAGCCCCGGTAAAGGCGACCCGCCTCCTCTCGTCCATCCCCGAGAAGAGGGGGCGGTCTGCGTTTAGCGCCTCAGAACAACGGGATTTGGCTGTTCGCAGACCAAATCCGGGGGTATTTTGGTAATCTCGTAGGCCAGAATCCGGTTATTGGCAGACCAAGTTCAAAATTCTATAAATAGGACCAATGGGGCACCATTTGAAGGGATCCCTTTTTTGTCCTCTCTCTCCCCAAGTCTCTTTTGTTGGGTGGAGAGAGCCTCCAAAGGTGCCCAAACTTAGCATTGACTTGGGAGGGGAAGCGCTCTAAGATCTTCCGGGTGTGCGGTGAGACTTCCTCGCTAAGCCCTTAGCCTTGTTCCTAGTTCCTTAGCCTCTTAGCCTAGAGCTCTCCCTTGGGAGAAGTAAGTGTTGGTCACCCCTCAACTTGTTGAGGGCCCGAACTCCTCGAGAGACCAATTTATTGGTTTCAACACGCACTTAGCAGGGGAGAGGTGAATACGGGTTTTAAGAAATTCACGTTTTAATAGAAAACTTTGATCAAACATATTTTACTTAAAATATTTTCATGAATAGAAATTGAAATAAATTTAATAAAATAAAATCAAGATTATGTTTCAGAAATAAATCATTTCATAAATAGAAAACACCAAGACATTATTTATATTAATTTAGAAGTGAATACAAATTGTGATTTTTATGACACTAGAAATCGTGGCGGTGAATATAAAAATCATTTTGTTTTCTATACCGATCCTTCTCTCTAAGGACTGATTGGCCCTAGCCTATGTCTCCCCAGATAGGTCTCAAGCCGCCCCTAGATTTAAACCATAAATCTAGTCATCAACACCTGCGGAGAATTCCTCCCTAAGCGGCGCACGACCTAGTCGTCAACAACCGCGATGAATTCCACTAACGATACAAAAGTAGTGACCAAAATAACAAGAAAATACAAGATATATGGGATGTAAAATATGCAGACCTCCCTATGAAGAACTTCTGAAGGTGAAGACGAAGGCATGAGCGGAATCGTCGTGTTGATGTGCGACCTTCGTGTATAATATTCGTTGTAGCGCTACTTCTTCAGGTTCTCCTTTTGATCTTCAAAATATCCCAAAGGAGTTCCTACGTGGATCTGATACGAGGCTATGAAATTTCAGAGTGGTGATACAATATTCGCCTTTCAGTAGTCGGTCTGAAAGAAGGAGCGAATTCAGTCCTTTAAATAGAGTCTGCAAGCTACCGTCGACGGTAGTGCTATCGCCGGGCAGTATCCTATAAGGAAACCATGAGACACACGATTCGTGGCAGACATGATATGTGTTTTTCTTCATTTTAGGCACTCTCATTTAAAGCAACACCTACCGCGCCGCGCTAGGGATACCGCGCCGCGCTAGCGATACCTCGCCGCACTAGCGATACCGTGCCGCGCTAGCGATATCGCGCCGCGCTAGTGATATCGTGACGCGTTAGCTCCATATACGCTGCTCCTAGGGGCGGATCTAGGGGGTGGGTTGGGGCCCGGGCCCCCCCAAATATTTTGCAAAAATAGATAGTCGGTTTGGATTCCTCTCTTCGAGACAGTGAATTTTGACTATTTATACGTCAAAAACGGTGACCGAATGGGGGGGGGGGGGGGGGGGGGAGAAACAACTCCGATAAGGTGGAGACATTCAAAAAAAACTTTGGCCGGAGAAAGACAATGTCTGGCCCCCCCTTATTAAATTTCCTGGATCCGCCACTGGGCCTGCTCCGTTGATTTCTTGCTCCATTTGACTCCTCAATTCAACTGTTGATTGTCGGACATTCCATATGTTACCGTCGGACGTTAGCGTTAGCGCGTCGCAGTAAACCTTACTAAAGATGATTTCTTCCGCCAATACTTGCGTTGAAACTCAATTTGCCAGCTGTCCCAGCATTCAAACCTACCGCCAGCGGTAGGTGCTACCGCCCTGCGGTAGCTCTCAATTCAGGGCAAATGGTCTTCATCAATTATCCTCTTTTAATGCGTGCTTCTACCTGTATGAGATGCACACTATAAACACACATAATGCTAGATCAAGTACATAATGATATTTGTTATTCTCAAACAAAGAGATGCGAAATGCATATTCCAACACACTAATCTTATAATTATATATTTTTCTGTTAACCAAAAAATTCTGCACCATTAACTTAAATAAGAATGCATCCACACCATAAAATAGAACTCAGTTTGAGCCCGAAAATGGAGAGAATTCTGATCTAGAAGACTCCCACGATTGATCAAGCTGCCTTGCCGCACCAAATTTTTTTGCGCCTTTCACACTCTTTCCACCTTTCCGAACCCTGAGTCGTTCTTCGCCCATTTCTCCTCCATTGACGACGAAAACCTCAGCGTCGAAAACAAGAGCTCCAGTCGCACGTTTTACCTGCGCCAAAAAGGTCGAAACCCTCTCCTCCATCGCCGACGCAGGGGAAGCATCGTGGTTTGTCCTTCTTCCTCCATTTTCGCAGCATCATCGTCGGTTTGTGCATATTTAAAAAAAACCTAGATCGTCTGCCCGATACTTCTCGTGATTTCCCCTTTCTCGCAGAACCCTCCCCTTCCCTGCCGACCGCCGCTGATCTTGGGGAGAACACCAGCAGATCGCCGCCGAGTTTCTTCCGCATCTGCAGACGTTCTCGAGCAGCAGAAGTTCTTGCGCTTCTGCAAACAACCCGCCAACATCGTGATCTAGGGTGTAACACCTCCCCTGTAATGACCATATAATATGGGTCCAGCCGGGACCGCACAACATATAACCGCCACAGCTTTAGTATTAAAAGATGATATTAACTACCCAATCTCAAAACTCAGACAACACAGTGGAAACAAACTAAAACCACAAAGATTGTCCACAATACATAGGAGTCCAACTGGCCTTAAGGCCTTACAAAACCAAAGTCCAAAGCCAAACATTCAATACTAATAAGACATCCCAATAAAAGGGGAAAAAATAGTTTTCCCTAAACTACCTCGGCATGCAAGCCGGATATAACAAAGTACGATGAAAGTAATGCAGGAAAACAAACTAAGCACTTCATGAGGTTTTAGGCCTTTTTGGCCGGCGCGCTGGGTCCAGCCTGCGATTCTTGCCCTGCAACCAAATTACAAAGAGCGGTAAACGAGGGTTAGCTATGGCTGACCACAAACGGTGTAACAACATCCCTCCTCCCGGCCGTCCTAGCGGACCCCGGGGAACTACTTCACCCTGCAAGTCAGCACTTCATATGAAAATGTACAATAAGAAAAGCAACATAAATACAGGCATGAGTGTCACAAACATCATCCACGTTTCTATGTTGAGCAGGTAATAAAAGGGGCCTAACAATGCAAAATGAATGCAAACCCGGGTTTCACCCAAGGCACCCTAAAGCGTATGAATCTAGCACATCATCATCACATCACAAACACAAAGGTACTCATTATTTCCCCACAAGGGCATCGTAGCCCAAGGCCAAGAGCTCTCGTTGAGACCCACCTCGCCTGGCTCACCATGCCATCGGGCTTGTCTAACAGCTCACATGCTCAGGCCGCTAACAACACACCAAACCGATGCTAAGAATTCTGGCTTAAGCAAAATGTCCCAAGGCCCTGGACTTACACTCGGGACAATGTCCACCGACTGCCTCGCCTGGCGACCGTTACCGGACTCATCCGTAGCACAGACATTCTCGTCAGTCAACACCGAAGGGACTAATCTTGCCGGGACACTCTCCACACGTGAATCTCAGTCTTCACGGGATAGCCAACCGACCACAAAGACCAATCGCGCCTTCGCACAACACTAGGCATCACAAGCCCCACAATCCGCACATTATTTCTCCGCCCTAAACCCAACATTCATTACCACACGAAGCTACAAGGGCATCACAACGACGAGTTCGCCGTAATCGGATTTCTAACAAAACCCCTAATATGCGCGTCATTCAACATCACCGAATCGGACCAACGGCCGCAAATCCGGCTTCACCCACAATACCTAATCCGCTAACGGAGCGGATCTCTAGTGCAAATCATGTCGGGGATAGACTCAATCAACCCGATGGTTCCTTTTGAACCAAGGCGACCCGGATCCCTCTCACTCGACGGATCTGGTGCCAAAAATGCAGAAATTAAGGGATGTCATGCACGCATCCTAAAGACCAGGAGGAGAAATGCCGTTACCTTTTGAGATCTCCTCCTAGACATGAGAAGCTTGCAAACAAACGGTGGAGAAGAAGCGCCTCGATGCCCTCTACGCGCTGCCGGTCTGGGATCGGCGAACGGAGCTCCGAAGCTCCAACAATGGCGGATTCACTTCTTCTTCCTCCTTGCCCCTTCTCCTTTCTCCAACCTAAGAGAGAGAAAGGACTTGAAAGAATGAGGGAATAACCCCTCATCCAAGCCCTAAGTCCCCCCAACGGATTATTTGGGTCGTCCGATCAAGATCTAATTCGATCGGACGCCCAAAAATCGCTGTTTTACGGATCTGTTACAGAACGCACGGTCGAACGCACGACCGTGCGTTAGAACGCACGATTAAATTCAGAACACCACTTTACCGGGCGTAGGGCACGCACGGTCGGATCGAAGGAAACGCACGACCGTGCGTTAAAACGCATGGTTAACGACAGAACCACCATTTTGCCGGTCGGAGAGCATGCACGGTCGGATCGATCGTGCGTTAGGAAAACGCACGATCGTGCGTTAAGAAAATTTGCCATTTTCAACGTTAACTCTCCGCTCCGCAAAACTGGGGTGTTACAACTCCACCCCCCTTAAAAGAATTTCGTCCTCGAAATTTCAAAACTGAAACAAAAAACTGCAATGCATATCTGATGCAAATAGTTCCGGGAAATCCTCCCGCATTGCTTGCTCACGCTCCCAAGAGAATTCGTCTCGCCCGCAGTTGTCCCATCGCACCCTTTACAAGCTTGACTTCCTTGTTACGTAACTGCCAGACTTCTGAATCCTCCACGCAAACCGGGCGAACCCTCGCCCCCAAATCCTCCATCACCGGCACCGCCGCTGCTTCGACCACGACGCTCGGCTCCACCAAAGCTTTCCTCAGCACAGAGACATGGAAAACATCAAGTAATCCACTCAGCTCTGCGGACAACGCCAAACGATAGGCTGCTTCGCCTATACGTTCTGTAACCTCGAACGGACCCAAATATCTCGGACTCAACTTCTTGAGTCGCCGCACCCGCGAAACACCCTTGAACGGCTTGATCTTCAAGTAGACCATGTCGCCCACTGCAAACTCCACATTTCTGTGGCGCGCATTAAAATACTTCGCTTGTCGATCCTGAGCAATCTTCATGCTCTCCTGAATCGTCTGCACAATCTCGCAAGCATCTTCCACCACTTGCTTTCCTAAGAGCTTAGTGTCTCCCACCTCTGCCCAAGACATCGGCGTTCGACACTTCCTTCCATACAACGCTTCGAATGGCGCCATCTTGATACTCGCCTGGAAGCTATTATTATAGGCGAACTCCACCATGAAAAGGTGGTCTTCCCAACCTTTGCCAAAGTCGAGAGCACACATCCTCAACATGTCCTCCATCGTACGGTTCGTTCGCTCCGTCTGACCATCGGTCTGCGGATGGAACGCGGTACTAAACTTGAGCTTCGTGCCTAAACTTTTCAGCACTAACCTCCAGTCCTTCGAAGTGAAACGCCCATCGCGATCACTAACAATGCTCTTCGGAATCCCGTGCAACCGCACAATGTTTCGAACATAAAGCTCCACGAGCTTCTCCACGCCATCGCCCTTCTGATTCGGAATGAAGTGAGCTACCTTGGTCAGGCGATCCACTATCACCCAAATCGCATCGTTACCCTGTCGCGACCGAGGCAAACCATGCAGAAAATCCATGGAGATGTCATCGAACTTCCATTCGGGGATGGGAAGAGGCTTCAAGAACCCACCGGGCTTTTGGCACTCAGCCTTCACCAAAGCACATGTCTGACATCGGCTTACGTACTTAGCTACATCTCGCTTCATCCCAGGCCACCAAAAAGATTTCTTCATATCTGCGTACATCTTTGTACTTCCTGGATGAATGAAGTACTTTGTAAAGTGAGCTTCAAACATTAACTCCTCGCGAAGCTTGCCAAAACGCGGAACACAAATCCTTCCGTCTCTTTTCAGAATCCCCCAACCATCTCCAAAGCCGTGCCTTCGCTTTGCTGAGCCTCCAACACCAACTGTTGGCACTCTTCGTCTGCACTGGTCACCTCTCGGATTCGATCTGTTTTGTCACACTGCATTTCGATCCAGTTCAAACGAGCCACGCCAGACTCACCTCTAGCCACACAAGAAATGACAAGAGACTCCAAGTCTCGAACCAAACGCTCGTCATGCACCTCCATCCAATTACCTTGCCCGGAGTACTTCCTACTCAAGGCATCCGCCACCACGTTGGCTTTTCCCGGCGTATACTGAATCTCCACGTCGTAGTCCCCAAGGAACTCGACCCACCTACGCTGCCGCATATTCAGATCCTTTTGGTCTAGGAGATACCTCAGGCTTTTGTGATACGTGAAGATCTCCACCTTCGCACCATAAACGTAGTGCCGCCACAATTTTAGCGCAAAGATTACCGCCGCCAACTCCAGATCATGGACGGGATAATTCCTCTCATGAGTCTTTAACTGCCTTGACCCATAAGCGATCACCTTGCCGTGCTGCACCAGCACGCAACCCAACCCGCAACCTGACGCGTCGCTGAAAATCTGAAATCCTTCCGTCCCACTAGGAAGACTAAGGATTGGAGCAGACATCAACCTTTCATTCAAATTCTCAAATGCACGGGTACACTCTGGTGTCCATACGAACCTTTGGTCCTTGCAAGTGAGAGTGGTGAGGGGCAACGCCATCCGCGAAAAGTTCTCCACGAACCTTCTGTAATAACCGGCTAGTCCAAGGAAGCTCCGGACTTCCGCCACGGTTCTCAATACAGGCCAATCCCTAATGGCTTCAATCTTCGCTGGATCTACCGCCACCACATCTCCACTAATTACGTGACCCAAGAAAGCCACCTTCTCGATCCAAAACTCGCATTTTGAGAACTTAACATAAAGCTGATTCTCCCTTAGAGTCTGCAATACTTGCCTCAAGTGAGACTCATGCTTTGCCTCTGTTTTTGAATACACCAAAATATCATCTATGAACACCACCACGAACGAATCTAAGAACGGGCAAAAAACCCTGTTCATCAAATCCATGAACATAGATTGCGCGTTTGTCAGTCCGAACGACATCACCGAAAACTCATAGTGGCCATACCGAGTCCCAAACGCTGTCTTGGCAACGTCCTCTTCTCAAATCTTCAACTGGTAGTACCCCGATTTCAAATCCAACTTGGAGTACACCACCGACCCCACTAACTGGTCGAACAAATCATCGATTCGGGGAATCGGATATTTATTCTTGACGGTCAACTTATTTAGTTCACGGTAGTCGATACACAACCACATACTTCCGTCTTTCTTTTTCACAAACAATACCGGCGCGCTCCACGGCGAAGAGCTGGGCCTAATGTACCATTGCTCTAACAACTCTTGCAACTGAACCTTTAGCTCGGCCAGTTCCTTCGGTGCCATCCTAAACGGAGGACGCGACACCGGTCTCGCACCCGGTACCAACTCTATCGAGAAATCGATTTCACGCTGAGGAGGTGCTCCCGGAAGCTCCTCGGGGAATACATCCTCAAACTCTTCCACCACCGGAACTTCTCCAATAGCCAACTTTGTAGAGTGAGTCTCCAACAAAGCTAAAAACGCCTCGCCTCCTTGGTTTACCGCACGCCTCACTTGCATAGCGAAAATCAGGGAGCAAGCCACTCCGCTTAGGCCTTCGAACTTGACCTCTGCTCTACCTTCACCTCTCAGGGTTACCACCTTCAACTGGCAGTCGATACTAGCTCGCTGCGCTGCAAGCCAGTCCATCCCCAAGATAACGTCAAATTCGGCTAGTGGCAGAATCGCCGCTACCAACACGAAATCAGAATTACCAATTTGCATCACAATGCGTCCTTTCCTCATGGTAGTCATGAAAGACCCATTCGGCATACGCACACTCAGCTCCACCTCTGCCTCTACGGACTCAGCACCAATCTTCCGAATAAAACTTTCCGCAAGAAAAGAGTGTGACACTCCCGTATCGAATAACACTCGAGAGGGGTAGCCCAAAACTAGCACGAAACCTAACCACGTGCAAAACAAACATGAAAGGTCGCAACCTACATTATAGTAACAACGAAAACTTAAACTTTTCGTACCTGTCACCACGTCGGGTTGACGCATCGCTTCCTGCTGCCCAAGATTATACACTCTCGGCTGCACTGGAGGGAACCACGAAGCACTTGACTCCGCCGCTTTCCCCTTCTCTGCAACACTAGGACCGGAACGCACCAATTGTTCCTGCCTCGGCTCCTGCTCAGCTCCGCCCTCGGTACAAAACCGACTTATGTGACCCACCTTGCCGCACTTGTAACAAGTAAACGGACCTTTGGAGAAGAAATCTCCCGAAGGTGCGCCACTTCTCTCCCCAGGCCTACTAGGACTGGGCTTCTTCTTCCATCGGCTGCCCTCGGACTTCCACTGAGACTGAGACTGAGAAGGCTTTCCTTCTCCCTGCTTTGCCGCAAAACCCTTTCGCCGTTGGGTTCGCTCCATGTCGCTCTCCAAAGTGCGAGCGGCTTCGACCAACTCATTAAATCCCGCATTCTTCAAGGCTATGAGGGGCTGCCTTAAATTTTCCCTCAACCCTTGATAGAAGAGATTATCCCTCTCTTCATCATCTGCCATAGTCGTTCCCGCATAATGACCCAACCGAGTGAACTCTTGCAGATATTCGTCCACTGTCTTCTCACGCTGCACCAAATGCAAAAACTGCCGATGCAGTGCTAACCTTGTCGAGGCCGGAATATAACGCTTGAGGAAAGCGTTCCCGAACTTCTCCATGGACGGAACACGCCCAACAAAATGGCGACCGTTATGGTTCACCCACCACAACTTCGCATCGCCCTCTAACATGAAACTCGCATAGTGAGACTGCCTCTCCTCTGGGGTCTCAGCTGCCTTCAGGAGTTCCTGGATCCTCGAAAGCCAATCTTCGGCATCCGTTGGAGTGCCAACCCCCTTGAATGTCGGAGGGTGGAAACTCAAGAAGTACTTCATGAATCGATCACCCATCGGAATATCTCTCTCCGCTAAAGGCTCTGCTTGCTTCACTTAGACATCCGGTGTATCCGGCGTAGCCTCCGGAGTGACAGGAGTCGCAACTTGCACCACCGACGTAGGAACCCGTGGCATCGCTCCAGCTTGAGCCGCTACCATTGCTTCCGCTAGCATGCGACAGAAATCAGCCGGGGACATGCCCACATTCATGAGGCCCGGAGCAGTAGCACTGCTCCCCGAAGGCTCCTCTTGCCTCCTCGACGTCCCCGCATCGTCGCCAACATCCTAGCATAAGCAAGGAAAAAGACTCATCAAGCTCTATTCGCGAGACTCAAACACAGGGATACTCATGATCCCGCACAATACTCCTATGTGGACAATCTCTTACGCGATCCAAATACACTAGACCTCGCAAGAATACTATAACCTAGCTCTGATACCAAATTGTAACACCTCCCCTGTAATGACCATATAATATGGGTCCGACCGGGACCCCACAGCATATAACCGCCACAGCTTTAGTATTAAAAGATGATATTAACTACCCAATCTCAAAACTCAGACAACACAGCGGAAACAAACTAAAACCACAGAGATTGCCCACAATACATAGGAGTCCAACTGGCCTTAAGGCCTTACAAAACCAAAGTCCAAAGCCAAACATTCAATACTAATAAGACATCCCAACAAAAGGTGGAAAAAATAGTTTTCCCTAAATTACCTCGGCATGCAAGCCGAATATAACAAAGTACGATGAAAGTAATGCAGGAAAACAAACTAAGCACTTCATGAGGCTTTAAGTCTTTTTGGCCGGCGCGCTGGGTCCAGCCTGCGATTCTTGCCCTGCAACCAAATAACAAAGAGCGGTAAATGAGGGTCAGCTATGGCTGACCACAAACGGTGTAACAACATCCCTCCTCCCGGTCGTCCTAGCGGACCCCGGGGAACTACTTCACCCTGCAAGTCAGCACTTCATATGAAAATGTACAATAAGAAAAGCAACATAAATACAGGCATGAGTGTCACAAACATCATCCACGTTTCTATGTTGAGCAGGTAATAAAAGGGGCAAAACAATGCAAAATGAATGCAAACCCGGGTTTCACCCAAGGCACCCTAAAACGTATGAATCTAGCACATCATCATACATCATCATCACATGACAAACACAAAGGTACTCATTATTTCCCCACAAGGGCATCGTAGCCCAAGGCTAAGAGCTCTCGCTGAGACCCACCTCGCATGGCTCACCATGCCATCGGGCTTGTCTAACAGCTCACATGCTCATGCCTCTAACAACACACCAATCCGATGCTAAGAATTCTGCCTTAAGCAAAACGTCCCAAGGCCCTGGACTTACACTCGGGACAACGTCCACCGACTGCCTCGCCTGGCGACCGTTACCGGACTCATCCGTAGCACAAACATTCTCGTCAGTCAACACCGAAGGGACTAATCTTGTCGGGACACTCTCCACACGTGAATCTCAGTCTTCACGGGATAGCCAGCCGACCACAAAGACCAATCGCGCCTTCGCACAACACTAGGCATCACAAGCCCCACAATCCGCACATTATTTCTCCGCCCTAAACCCAACATTCGTTACCACACGAAGCTACAAGGGCATCACAATGACGAGTTCGCCGTAATCGGATTTCTAACAAATCCCCTAATATGCGCGTCATTCAACATCACCGAATCGGACCAACGGTCGCAAATCCGGCTTCACCCACAATGCCTAATCCGCTAACGGAGCGGATCTCTAGTGCAAATCATGTCGGGGACGGACTCAATCAACCCGATGGTTCCTTTTGAACCAAGGCGACCCGGATCCCTCTCACTCGACGGATCCGGTGCCAAAAATGTAGAAATTAAGGGATGCCATGCACGCATCCTAAAGACCGGGAGGAGAAATGTCGTTACCTTTTGAGATCTCCTCCTAGACATGAGAAGCTTGCAAACAAACGGTGGAGAAGAAGCGCCTCGATGCCCTCTACGTGCTGCCGGTCTGGGATCGGCGAACGGAGCTCCGAAGCTCCAACAATGGCGGATTCACTTCTTCTTCCTCCTTGCCCCCTTCTCCTTTCTCCAACCTAAGAGAGAGAAAGGACTTGAAAGAATGAGGGAATAATCCCTCATCCACGCCCTAAGTCCCCCCAGCGGATTATTTGGGTCGTCCGATCAAGATCTAATTCGATCGGACGCCCAAAAATCGTTGTTTTACGGATCTGTTACTGAACGCACGGTCGAACGCACGACCGTGCGTTAGAACGCACGATTAAATTCAGAACACCACTTTACCGGGCGTAGGGCACGCACGGTCGGATCGAAGGAAACGCACGACTGTGCGTTAAAACGCACGGTTAACGACAGAACCACCATTTTGCCGGTCGGAGAGCACGCACGGTCGGATCGATCGTGCGTTAGGAAAACGCACGATCGTGCGTTAAGAAAATTTGCCATTTTCAACGTTAACTCTCCGCTCCGCAAAACTGGGGTGTTACATAGGGCATAGCCCGTAACTCTCCCACTCGCACTGCAGGTCATCGTCGTCTTCCCCTACATTTTCTCCTCGCGCTGTAAGCCCTTGATCTCTCTCCCCGCTCTTCCGTTTCCTCACTTGTTATTCACTTTTGCTCTTCCATCCCCTCCCAACAGTTTGGAACTTTGCATCTTCGATTTCCCTGTTCAAAACTAAAGAGACATCAATGTACAGTATATCATGAGGATTAGGAAAGCGAATCTTACCTACTCTTCTGCCCCAACTTCATCCGAAATGAATATTAAACCCACAGATCCTGAGTTTGCATTTTTTTTTTACTTTCTTGTGTTGTCATAATTTCTATGGAATCTTACCTGATAAAATTTCAGTTCTTGAGTAGCTAGATTAGCAAAACCAAACCTGAAATGACATCAGAATCTTCAAGTATGAATATGTAAATTTTTTTAGTTTCTTTTAGGGTAATTATATTGGCAGCCCCTATTTGGCTATTGGCACACCAATTTTTATGAGTTATAACGCGCCTTTTGAAAATACGCTCTGTACATGCATTTTTAGGAAAAGTGTTCAACACGAAAATTGTATAACTCGTCGAGATATACAACTTACGTGTTGAACACTTTTCCTAAAAATGCACGCACAAGACGTATTGCCGCCCTGATCGTAATTATAGAAAATTTTTGACGAATTTTTAAAAATACGCTTTTGTACATGCATTTTTAGGAAAAGTGTTCAACACAAAAGTTGTAGATCTCGATGAGATCTACAATTTTCGTGTTGAACACTTTTCCTAAAAATGCATGTACAAAGCGTATTTTCAAAAGGCGTGTTATAACTCATAGAAATTGGTGTGCCAATAGCCAAATAAGGGATGCCAATATAATTACCCTTATTTTATCCCAATTCTGTGATTTTCCTCCTACATATGATAATAAAATAATCAAATTTTCTTTCGCATAGCCTTGACATATCAGCCAAAATCTTCTTAAGAGGAACTCACGGGTTCTTATATTTTTCTCCAAATAAAACTGAAATTTTTCATTACCTAGCTCCTCCAAAACATGAGGTATAAATATGGTTTCACAATAACTCTAAACCTCACATCAAAGGCAAAGTAAAATCCTAGCCATTCAATTAAACCCAGACATTGACCACCTAACAATTCAGTCAACCGAACAACTCAAAATAAATAGCATATTAAATTGTTTGATAAACAAAATGACAAGACATACTAATAGAAGCAAATTAAAATTATTATCGGATCATCTCGCGATAGGCCCGCCTCGTGTTGGGCCTAAGATTGTATGGGTGTGCCGTCTTGTCCAATGGTACTGGGTCGGCTCCATCAAAAAGAAAATCAAGTCATCAATTTTTTAGGTTTCTCCCAGTGCATTCCGCTCCACCAACTATTCGAACAAATATTAGATTTATAAATATTATCTCAAGAAACTTGAAGCCAATTATCTCTCTCCTACATTTTAGCAGATTGCAGTATTGCACATTACATGGTTTTGGAAAGAAATTAATGATGATTTTTGCTGCTTGAACGGTGGTTTACATGGAAATGCTAACAAATTATGCTTCAAATGCTAACATAAACTTTTTTTTGTAGGTAAATCAAAATATTATATGAGGGAAAGTCATTTTTGAGGTTGTTGCGGATTGCTCGGGGCCTTCGGTAGATCGGGCAACTCGACCGCCTTAGCCCGCTAGCGCCCGAACGTGCAAACAGATAAAGGGGTCTCCTGGGAGACCGAGTCCAAGAACTCTTGACGTGGAAAACCCGCAATCGGGGTGAAAAACCACGCGGCCGGAGCTGTGCCGGCCTAACCTTCACTATGCTTTTTGAGTTCCTCTACAGATTTGTTTTTGAGAGAGCGACGACGACAAGCCGCGCCTCGTTACAATGATGGGAGATGAGACAGAGAGAGAGAGAGAGAGAGAGTATGTTGTCTTGCTCCAATGCGGGTTTGCCCCCCGGGTCCAAGCTTTGTCCGTACCACTGTGGGCCTTCAGCTTCTTGATTGGTCTGCCAATAACGAGTTTCAAGTCTCCAAGCGATCTGCCTATAACGAGCCCCGAGCCTCCAAGCGGTCTGCGAATAGTGAGCTCCAAGCCTCCAAAGCGGTATCCCTATAGCAAGCTCCAAGCCTCCAAGCGGTCTGCGAACAGTAAGCTCCAAGCCCCCAAAGCGGTCTACCGATAGCAAGCTCCAAGCCTCCAAGTGGTCTGCGAATAGTAAGCTCCAAGCCTCCAAGCGGCCTGCCGATAGTAAGCTCCAAGCTTCCAAAGCGGTCTGCCGATAGCAAGCTCCATGCCTCCAAGCGGTCTGCCGACAACATTTTCCAAGCCTCTAATCTCTAGAGAGGGAGAGAATTGAGAGAGAGAGAGCCCCCACCCAAAAGTGAGGGAATGAGTGAATAAATGGGTCTATTTATAGGCTTTTGAAGGGGCGGTCCGGTAATTATATTTCTAATTATCGGACCGGACAATAGAATCACCCGGATCCTATCCCGCGGATTGCCAAATTCCCGGAAATGACGGCCCTGCCCCAAACCCTAAACGGATGTGGTCGGGAGGAGGAGACGGCGCGCGGCCGCCGGCCAAGACGGCGGCCAGGACGGAGGGCGGCTGGCCCGGCCTAGGGCGGTGGCGCCTTAGGTGGCCGCGACCTAGGGCGGCCTCGCCGAAGGCTGGCGCGGCCTTGGGCGGCGGCACCCTAGGCGGCCACGACCTAGGGTGGCTTCGCCCAAGGCCGGTGCAGCCTTGCGCGGCAGCGCCCTAGGCGGCGACGGCCTTGGGAGGCGGCGCCCTAGACGATCGTGGCCTAGGGCGTCTGGGCCCTAGGCCGAGGCGGCGGCCTTGGGCGGCCGCGACCAAGGCCGGGGCGGCGGCCTTGGGTTGCCGCCACCAAGGCTGGCGCCGCCTTGGGCGGCGATGCCCTTGGCAGCCGTGGCCTTGGGCACCCGCCCCTTGACATGGGCAGCCAGGCTTGGCCGGCGCCTGGAGGCCGACCCTTGCTTGGCTGGCCGCGGGCGCGAGAGGCCGAACGGGGATTGCGGCGTGCACGTGCGATCCGGTGCGCCGATCATGCACGCGGGGTGGAGCTTTCCTTGCGGGGAGGATTCGCCGAATATTGCGTTTACTTGTTTGTCGCCCTTCCATACGTGGGGACTTCCTATTTAATGGGCTTGGCCCCATCATTTGCCCCCCAAAGATTTCGGGGCCGAGTATCAGAATAAGAGGGTCTCGAGAGCTTTTATCTTTTTTCCCTCGGGATGGCGACGATGCTGAAGGAGATCGAGGCGGCGCGTCAGAGGCCGACCAGGTACGTGAATGAATCGAGGGCATGCACGTAAGAGGCGCAAGGGACACACGTGCGGAGCGCGCGCCGACGAGCATGCTATGCGCGTGGAGGATCGCTCGGGGCTGAGTTTGATAGGGAGGAGCAGACTCTAGTCTTGTTGTTTCTTACCTTAGTTGTACTTGCACTGTAGGGGCGTTTGCTGATTGGACCTTGCGTCCTGATTTTGCGTGGAAAACTTTAGAGCACTCCTCTGAGGCTGACTTTTTGAAGGACGAGACCCAGATCGCCTTGTGCTCGATCGCCCGGGCGAAGGGTGAACTCTTCGAGCTGGTCAGGGAGAGTTTTGGTTGGTTGTCAGGAGATGTATCTGAGTATTTGGGCGAGACCCGGGTGTACCGGGGGATGTCGCGGAATATTTGGACGAGACCTGGGTGTACGGGGGGATGTTGTTAAATGTTTGGACGAGACCCGGATGTACCGGGAGGGTTTCGTTGATGCCACGACCCAGGATTACTGGGCGATGTCGTTGAGTGTATGAGTGAGACCCGGACAAACCGGGGGGGGGGGGGGGGGGGGTGCCGCTGATGGCGCGACCTGGGATTACTAGGGGATGCCGTTGAATGTTTGGGTGAGACCCAGACAAACCAGGGGGTGTCACTGATGGTGCGACCCAGGATTACTGGGGGATGTCGTTGATTTTGTGTTGGTGAAGAGCGAATCTTCGAACTGAGGCGACCGTGAGGGGGGCAGTCCCTGACGATGCTGCGACTTGCTGTGCGGAGAAGTGCTGACCTTCGATCCCTGACAGCGAGAGGTCGTGAAGAACGAGACCCGGATAGCTCTGTGCTCGATCGCCTGGACTTGGGGGCAACCTTTGCCCGCCAGGGAGAGACTGAGGGTGCAATCTTGGGGGATGTCGCTGAATGTCTGGACGAGACCCGGACAAACCGGGTGGTGCCGCTGAATGTCTGGGCGAGACCCAGACAAACTGGTTGGGCGAGACCCGGGTAAGCCAGGGGATGCCGCTGGGTTTGCGCGGAGCCCTCCTGCCCGCTCCGCTCCAATGGGGTTGTAGTCCTAAAGCAATCATGACATGCGATAGATGGCCCATCAAGATAAAGAGTGCTCTGGTACAAGCTTGCGTCTTTATAGAGACAACCTTGCGCGCAGCCCCGTAGAAGGGGTGAGGCTACTGGTAGAAGCGTCGTAGGTTCTGAGCGTTCCAAGTGCGGGGCAGATTCTTCCCTTCTGCCATCTGAAGTCCGAAGACTCCGGGCCTGATGACCGTTGTGACGATGTATGGTCCCTCCCAAGACGGGGAGAGCTTGTTCTTTTGCGGTCCCTTCCCAGCAGCTTCGATATTCCTTAGTACCAAGTCCCTGATGTTGATTTGTCGGGGTCGGACCCTGCGGTCGTAGTAGCGGACCACTTGCCTCTAGTATGTGGTGTTTTGCTGCGCGGCCATGTCCCTTACTTCTGCGATCAAGTTCAGGTTCTTGCAGAGCCGTTCTTCATTCTTCTCCAGATCGAAGGCCTGGACGCGGGAGCTGGGGATACCGACATCGATTGGAATGACGGCCTCGGGCCCGTAGCACAGGTTGAACAGTGTCTCTCTAGTCGGGGTTCTTTCCATCGTGCGGTATGCCCATAGAACGCTTGGGAGCTCATCTACCCACTGCCCCCTGCCTCGTGGAGGCATGTTTTCAACTCTTTGAGGACAGTTCTATTGGTCACCTCTATCTGCCCATTTGATTGGGGGGTGCGCCACAGAGGTGTGCCTAAGCTCGATCTTTAGATCTTCGCACATCTTCGTGAATGATTTCCCGGTGAACTGTGTCCAGTTGTCGTCCACGATGACAAAGGGTATCCCTAAGCAGCAAACAATGCTCTTTCAGACAAACTTTTTTGCGTTGTCCTCGGTAATCTTGGCGAGAGGCTCCGCCTCGACCCATTTCATGAAGTAACCAATCGCCATGATGATGAACTTTCTCCGCCCGATCGCGATCGAGAGTGGTCCTAAGATGTCGATCCCCCAGAGGGCGAAGGGCCACGTGCTCTAAATAACTGTGAGGGAGGTCGGCGGTTGTCGTGGTGTGCTGGCGTGGAGCTGACACCCAGCGCACCGGCGGACGAACTCCTGCGCGTCTTTCTGCAGTGTGGGATAGTAGAACCCTTGACGAAGTATCTTCCTTGCCAGGCTCTTTCCTCCAAGGTGCTCACCACAAACCCCTCCATGCACCTCCCATTGAGAGTATTTTGCTTCTGTTTCAGATAGACACCTTAGGAGAGGCCCGGAGAACGCTCGTTGGTACAAGTCTCCGCTGATGATGGTGAAGGATACAGTTCGCAGGCGGATCAACCGTGCCTATGCACGATCACTGGGGAGCTGTCCCTGCTCGAGGTAGTTTCTTATGGGGTGCATCCAAGATGCCCCGGAGTCCTCAAGGGCGGCGATGTCCCAGGGTCCCTGGATGCATGGTACCCTAAGATCTTCCACCCTTCGTCTTCGAGACTGGTACTGCGTCGGGGAGGCCGCGAGCTTGGAGAGTGCATCTGCTCCGGTATTTTGCTCCCGGGGGATGTGGAGAAGTTGCCATGATGGGAACCTTTGGATGCAATCCCGAGCGTAGGCGTGGTACTGTGTCATCTGGTCATGCTTTGCTTCGAAATCTCCGTTGACCTGTGACACGACTAGTTGGGAATCGGTGTAGACTGTCAAGCTCTCAACTCCGTAGCTCCGGGCGAGTCGAAGGCCTGCGATTAGGGCCTCGTACTCCGCAACGTTGTTAGTGGAGGGGAACTTCAGCCTGAGGCCGTACTCTAGTGTCTCGCCCTCTAGGATTATCAACTGCATACCTGCTCCTGCTCCTCCCCCTCCCGACGCTCTGTCCACGTACAGTGCCAGGGAACTGCGGTTGGTGCCCATTTGGTGCTGGTTCTGGGATGGCGCACTTCATAATGAAATCTGCAAGGACCTGCGATTTTATGTCCGGCCGAGGGTGGAAGCGGATATCAAACTCTTCGAGTTTGACGACCCACTTAACTAGTCTCCCATAGGCCTCCGGCTTTTGAAGTATGGCTCACAGCGGGAGCTGTGTTAGGACCCTTATGGTGTGAGCCTGGAAGTGGAGCGAAGTTTCCTCGCCGAGAAGACCAAGGCCAATGCCATTTTTCTACCACCAAATATCTTGTCTCTGCGTCGGCGAGGCCCTTGCTGAGGTAGTAGACGGGATACTGGACGCCTCCTTCATCCCTCACGAGCATCGAGCTAAGTGCGGCGTGCGACACCGCTAAGTACAAGAGTAAGTCTTCCCCCGGCTCTGGCCTCGATAATAGGTGTGGAGCCTCCATGTGCTGCATGAGGAGGTCTAAAGCCGCCTGGCACTCGTCGGTCCACTGAAATCCAGAGTTTCAGGCTCCTCGGAGGGCCTTAAAGAAAGGAAGGTACTTGTCTCTTGTGCGGGCCAGGAATCGAGAGAGTGTCGTGATCCTTCCATTCAGCTATTGGACCTCCTTGATCGAGCGAGGAGGGGCCATGCATTCCAATGCTTTTATCTTCTCCGGGTTTGCCTCTATTCTGCGGTGCGTCACCATGAAACCCAAGAATTTTTTGCATGTTACCCCGAAAGCGCACTTGTCCGGGTTCAACCTCATCTTGTAGTAGCATAGTACTTGGAAACACTCCCATAGGTCCTCTAGGTGCCGGCAGCGCCTGGTGCTCTTCACTAGCATGTCATCAACGTATACTTCCATGGTTGTTCTGATGAGCTCCTTGAAGACTTTGTTCATCAATCTTTGATATGTGGCGCCGACATTTTTGAGGCCAAAAGGCATAACTCGATAGCAGTAGGTGCATTTGTCCGTGCGGAAAGCTGTGTGCTCCTCATCTACGGGATCCATGCGAATTTGATTGTACCCCGAGTACGGGTCCATGAAACTTAGCAGTTCTTGCCTGGCGGTAGCGTCCACAAGTTGGTCGATCTGGGGTAGCGGGAAGCTGTCCTTTGGGCACGCTTGATTCAAGTTGTTGTAGTCGACGCACATCCTCCACTTCCCGGAAGCCTTCTTTACCATGACGACATTGACCAACCATGTCGGGTACTTCACCTCTCGGATGAACCCTGCCTTCAATAGTTTATCAACTTCCTCCTCGATTGCTAGGATACGTTCCGGCGCGAAGCTCCTTTTCTTCTGCACCACAGGGCGACACAACAGGTTGATGTTCAATGAATGGAGTATTACATCTGTGTCGATCCCCGACATGTCCTCTGGGCTCCAAGCAAAGATGTCACTATTCCCGCGGAGGAAAGACACTATTTCCTCCTTCTCCTCCTGGGTCAGCAGGGACCCTATGCACACCTCCCGGGATGGGTCTGACGAAAAGAGGGGGGCGTGGACCAGACCTTTGATGGGCACTCCCCGCTGAGCTGAGGTCTCATCACGAAGATCGAAGTCATCAATGTTGTATGCGGTAGCCCGGGCTGCCCCGGCCGGCTCTGCGCGGCATGCCCGCGCGACTTATTGATCTCCTCGTGCAACGCCAATGCCCCACGGGGTCAGAAACTTCAGAGCGAGATGCGTAATTAAGGTGATTGCCTTGAACGCATCCTGAGCGGGTCTCCCAAGGATTGCGTTGTAGGGGAAGCTGAAGTCCATGACTGTGAACCGAAGGAGCTGGTGCGATTGACAATGTTGGCTGCCAATGGTGATTGGGAGTGTTACTATCCCTCGGACTGCGACGGGGCAACCATTGAGGCTGCAGACGGTGTCCAGTGAGGGGCTTAGGATCCTGCCCCCAACCCCATCCTCTGTAGTGTTTGAAGGAATAACACATCGACGGGGCTCCCGCAGTCGACCAAGATTCTTTTTACCCGAAAGCTCGGGTCTCCGATGCTGGCGGTGATTACCATGGGATCGTGATGAGGGAATTGTACCCCTTCTAGGTCATCCTCGTCGAACGTGATTGTTGGTTCCCTCCTCGCCATTTTAGGCACCGGTTCCTGCCGCTGTACGCGGCCGATGTATCCATGTCTCCCCGACGATCTTCTGATTCCCTTGGTGATTGCTGGGAATTGTTCCTACAGACGGCGCCAATCTGTTGCAGATCGCTCGGGGCCTTCGGTAGATCGAGCAACTCAACCGCCTTAGCCCGCTAACGCTGAATGTTCAAACAGATAAAGGGGTATCCTAGGAGACCGAGTCCAAGAGCTGATGACGTGGAAAACCCGCAATGGGGTGAAAAATCACGCGGTCAAAGCCGTGTCGGCCTAACCTTCACTATGCTTTGAGTTCCTCTATAGATTTTTTCTTGAGAGAGCGAGGGAGACAGGACGCGCAACCGACACGCATATTAGAATAGTTACCTGTACATTTCCTTTTTCATATTCCCATCATCTAGAACTCTTAAAGTTCTGAATAAGTCGTGCTAGGAGGACAATAACCCCAGTAGTTATCTTACTTTTTCATGCTTTTTCATCCTTTTTAGTTCTATTTAGTTAGTTGCATTTCATTTTAGTTTTCCATTTTCTTTTGTTTTTGCGGAGCTCACCCCTGCAGGTACATTCCTTTATGAAGCAGGTGGTTGTGATTCTTCGTTGGGTAGCTTTGTCCTGGATTTACATGCATGTCTTCTGGTATGCTCACTCGCTGAGCATTGGGTACTTTCTTCCTCTAGCTTTATTTTGAATTTCATAGCCATATATTGTGTTGGATTGTTTAGTTTATGTCTTGGGGAGAGTCGTTTTATGTACCCACTCACGTGCACTATTGTATAGCATGCTAGAAGCATTTATTTAAGATGTTTTATTCATTTTCTTTGCACACAACAACACCCACTTGAACATGTAATTAGCTGTTGGCGCGTCATGAATTGAACTCATTCTTATGTGTGATTGGGAAAATCATTGCGTTGGCGTTTAAATTATGTAGTGGAGTAAATGTTGACTCCGGTGTTCCTAGTCAAGTACTCACGTAAGTGTAGAGATTTGTGTAGATTAGATTTTTTTATATACTTTTAGTTTTATACATTTTTATTAGTGTAAATATTATTTACTCTACTCAAATGGTGAATCCGGCGTGAATCAAAAGGTAGAATATGGATGTGTGTAAATTATCGTTAGACTGGTATTGTTTGAGTCAAGAGAAAGGAGAATATTTCTCGTTGGCTAAGAACCTGCCCCAAGCGATTCTTGAAACATAGGCATAGGATAGTTCTGTTGCGCGAGAATGACGTAGGCCATCATTTTGTCCCGGTTGAGCCTTTGTGCCATTCCCGATATCTTCCCTCGCTAGCCCCATTGTGCCTACTCCACTCTCTTGGTTCAGCTCCAATATTGTTAACCAAAGCCTAAACACCAATCCTAGTCGCACACCCAAATGCGAGCATTTTGTTTAGATTTTAATTTGGTGGTGTTGATTGTGGAATTATAATGTGAAGATGTGGATGTGTTCATGTGTCTCGTTCTGCGCTAATTTGGGTTAGGTGCTTTAAATCGTCCTGTTTATCATTGTTTACCTCACCGTAACCCAAGCCCCATTTAAAACCTAAAGTCCTACCGACTCACGCTATGAACCAATCTAGTGCCGTGGAAATGTGACCGGGCGAGCTTATGGTCTCCGACACCGATGGATTTCGGCTGAGTTTGTCCTGAATCCCAACTTTGGCAATGCTCATCTCAGCGATTATTTTACTTTTTTCGTATGTGTGACCGGATGATTCACCGTAATTCAGTTTTTATTGAGTAGAAGTAATATCTATTTACTCTATTAGAAATTTATAAACTATGTGTATAATTAGAAATCTTCTCTACTATTTTTCTATGCATGTGAGCATGCGACTTCGCATGGTACTCCATTTTGTAATTTTAAGCTAGCTATTCCATTTTCCCGCTCCACCGAATTTGTTTGCTCGGGACGCGCAAACAAGTAAGTATGGGGGTGTGATGAGTCTGGTTTATGTAGCTATTTTCGGACTCATCTGGGTCATTTATCTTGCCAATGCACTTCACTTATTCCTCATAAATGCTTCTATTTGATTACATTGCGTATTTCAGCGCTAAGTGCATTCCTTGGCCCATTTTGGTGTGACTTCTTGTATGCCGTACTTTAGATCTATTCTGTGATGTTATACTTGTGCGGTGGATATTGTAGAATGTTCATTTCAGTGGTTTTCCTGCTGGTACAGGGATTGCGTGGACACTCGGAGTGGGTTGTGCCATTTTAGCCTAAAAGTCCACTGGTCGTGCGTTTTTGTTCACACACGATCAGGCGCACGACCACTGGTCATGAGCCTCGGATCGTGCGCTATTTTGTCATTCTGAATTTTTGCTACAGGTTGTTCCCGCAGGGTCAGTGGCATTTCTTCACGCACGACCACAGGTCGTGCGCCACTGATCATGCACGCTCAAAAATCTGTTTTCTATAAATACGCGTTTTCACGAATCCTTCCGCCCTAATCCGCATTTTAGGTCTTTTTCAGCGCCGTTTTCAGCTGCTCTTCATTCTCCTTCACCCTCCATCATCCAAGAGCCTCCAAGGAGAGGATTCTATCCCAAAGATCATCAATACCAAGCAAGGAGATCGTGTTGGAGCATGCGTTCCGCACTCGTCCGGTTTGAGAATAACAAATCCTGAATGTATTTGATCCTATTTTTGATTAATGGTGTGCAAATAACAGGTGCAAGAATAACATGGTTTCATTTGGAGCAAAATGACATTTTCCAGAAATTTGAGCTATCGGATTTCCGACAGCCCTATCGGATTTCCGAAAACGTGTTTATTTGATCTCTGCACACGGTTACGAGCTATCGGATTTCCGATATCGCTATCGGATTTCTGACAGCCCACGATCTTCCAATAACGCCAGGACGTGCAACAGTTACCTTAGCTAACGGATATCCGACAGTGCTATCGGATATCCGACAGCCCACGTCTCAACCACGACCTCAACGCCACGCAGAAACTTCGTTTTAGTGGGACACGTGGCAGCCTCTGGAGATATCGGATTCCGGAGACAGTAGCTATCGGACGGCGACCGCTCCTTTTTCTTAAAAGAGCTCAAAACTTTGTGGAATTCAGTTCTTGAGATTCCCAGGCTTTCTTCCAGAGTGCATACGAACCAGAAGCTCCAGAACACCATCAACTCCCATTTGTGCTAAGAAGGATTGAGATTGAAGACGAGATCGGACGCGCTTCTACATCAACGATCATCTCGAGGCTTCAACCATCCTTTCAGAGATCTGAAATTCTAGGGAGTTTTTCATTTTGTATTTCATTTTCATTTACCTTTCAATTTGTAATCGTTGTAGAAATCGTCGTCTTGCGTGCGGCGTCTAAGTCCTTGCGTGGCTTAGGGGAAAATCGCTTCCTTGTGCGGAGCGTCCAAGTCCTTGCGTGGCTTGGTAGGAAATCGTGGCCTTGTGTGCTACGTCTAGATCTTGGGAAGATCTAGAGGATAGGCTTGGGGCTTGGTCTTGGGAGAGACAAGTGATAGCCTTCCGATCCTTGGGAGAAGGATTGGTAAACCAAAATTATAGAAATATTATTATCATATTTGTGCCTTGATCTTAAGCATTGTTAAGATCATTTTTATTGTATGCAAATTTCATGATTAATATAATTATGTCTTTTTCTTTAATTACATATTTGATTGTCTAATCTTTAACTTAGAAATTTGGTTTTGAATTATTTTAAAAATCATAGTGTTTGGAAATTGTTTAGAAGTAATTTTTAGAAAAGTAAAAATTGTTTAAAAATTCTTAAGTAAAAAATTAGATTTTAAACACACCCTTATTCACCCCCCTCTAAGGGCGTCACACGATCCAACACGTGGTATCAGAGCCAGGTTACTCCAAAACTGTACAAACCCCATATCCATCGAGTGAGGCCCAGCATGGAGGGCCGTCGAGACGTGTCGACTAGACCCAAGGGGTCTTAAGACCTTTGGGTATCGCCCGGCGAACCCCCGTAGCTCTCACTAGAGGAGGAGTTAGAGGCGAGAGGGGAGGGGCGGGTGCCCCCCCTCTCGCCCTCGCCAAGTTAGAGGCGAGAGGGGAGGGGCGGGTGCCCCCCCTCTCGCCCTCGCCAAGTTAGAGGCGAGAGGGGAGGGGCGGGTGCCCCCCCTCTCGCCCTCGCCAAGTTAGAGGCGAGAGGGGAGGGGCGGGTGCCCCCCCTCTCGCCCTCGCCAAGTTTGAGGCGAGAGGGGAGGGGCGGGTGCCCCCCCTCTCGCCCTCGCCAAGTTAGAGGCGAGAGGGGAGGGGCGGGTGCCCCCCCTCTCGCCCTCGCCAAGTTTGAGGCGAGAGGGGAGGGGCGGGTGCCCCCCCCCTCTCGCCCTCGCCAAGTTAGAGGCGAGAGGGGAGGGGCGGGTGCCCCCCCTCTCGCCCTCGCCAAGTTAGAGGCGAGAGGGGAGGGGCGGGTGCCCCCCCTCTCGCCCTCGCCAAGTTAGAGGCGAGAGGGGAGGGGCGGGTGCCCCCCCTCTCGCCCTCGCCAAGTTAGAGGCGAGAGGGGAGGGGCGGGTGCCCCCCCTCTCGCCCTCGCCAAGTTAGAGGCGAGAGGGGAGGGGCGGGTGCCCCCCTCTCGCCCTCGCCCCGTAAGGGAGCTCGCCAAACCCCGTAAGGTACCCCCTTTGCCCAAGGGAGGTCCCTTCTCGTCCCGTTTTGGCTATTCGCAGTCCAAATTTGGCTATTCGCAGTCCAGCGGTCTGCGTTTAGCGCTTCAGAACAGCGGGATTTGGCTATTTGCAGTCCAGTTTTGGCTATTCGCAGTCCAAACCCGAAAAACCTATAAATAGGACCAAGGGGGCACCATTTTAGGGATCTGATTCTTAGCTAGCTCTCTCCTCTCTCTCCCTCCTCAGCAAGTCTCTCTAGAGAGGGTGAGGAGAGGCTCCAGTGGTGTCCAAGCTTAGTAGTGGCTTGGGAGGGGAAGTTCCAAGGGGACTTCCGGGTATGTGGCGGGACCTCCCCACTAAGCCCTTGGTCCGTTTCTAAATCTAAGTGCTCTTGCCTAGAGAGTTGGCTCGAGGGAAGTAGGTGTGAGACCACCCCTTCTTAGGGACCCCGAACTCCACAGAGACCAAGTCTTGTCCTCAAGATTTCGGTTTCAACATTTTGGTGCGGTGAGCGTGGAGAGTGGTCAGCACAGAAGTCCTTGAGCCAAATCTCATGACAGGAGACCTCGGAGGAGGAGACAATGAGGGGTCTCGCCTCCCAAGTGAGGTGGTAGGAAGGGGAGAGTTCATGACGGCCATCAAGGGAATCATGGAGCTACTCCAAGGCATCTCCAGGGGAGGTGACTGCTCGGCTCCCTCCCCCCAGACACCGCCTTCTGGGTCGCAAGGGGTGCTCGCCCAGGGGGGGTCAGGAGAGGTTGCCCCAGGGGGTCGGCCAGGCAAAGAGCCAGTGACTGAGAGTGGCGAGCGAGACCTCGCCGGGCGAGTGCTTTTTCCCAGCCCGGCAAGTGGGGTCTCGCTCGGAGCAGGAGTCGCGCGAGCGGAGCTCGCAAAGCCAGCGAGTGGGGGGTCACCCTTTAGCGAGCTGATCATCTCGGCTCCCATCCCGGAAGGCTTCAAGGAGCCCAACATGACTTTCTATACCGGAAAGGATGATCCCGTCCAGCACCTACAGTGGTTCGAGGATACCGTCTCCATCAGGCCCATGGCGGACGCGTTCAAGTGTCGTCTCTTCGCCACCACCCTGAGAGACAAAGCTAGGGACTGGTTCCACCAGCTCCCGGTTGGCTCCATTTACAGCTTTGATGACTTGAGCCGAAGCTTCCAGCTACGCTTCTCCACATCCAAGAAGAGGAAGAAGAATGCTGAGTCCATTTTCCTGGTCAAGCAGACGCACGAGGAGACGTTGGCCCAATACATGGACAGATTCCAGGAGGAGATCCAGAACATCCAGGAGGTGCCAGGGTATGCCCTCCAGATGGCTTTCACCGTGGGGCTACGAGAGAGCCTCTTCAAAATGCGCCTAACTAGGAAGCCTCCCCTGTCCTTTGAGGACCTGATGGAAAAAGCTGCAAAGGAGATAGCCACTGAGGCGGCGAACCCGGGGCTGGCAAAGAAGTTGGCAAAGATGGTGGAGGTCGAGCCAAGAGTGCAAGGTGGCCTCAGGCAGCAGGAAGGAAGGAGGAGGGAAGAGCAGAGGGGTCAAGGGTACCAGGGACCCCAGGGGGGTCAGGAGCAAGGGAGGGGTCTCGCCCAAGGAGGGGGAAACTTCTACGGAGGCCAAGGGAGGCCCAAGCCTCCTCCTTGGAGGCAAGCCCCTAGGCAGCTCCTACCCCCACCAGCTCAAGCTATGGCGATTCAAAGAGGAGGAGGAGTGGAAGCAAGAGACATCCCAGCCCGTAGGAGAAGGGGGGGGGAAGGGTGGTGCCGTACTGCGACTACCACCAAGCAGAGGGGCATGCAACAACTACCTGCCCGGAATTCTTGGAGGTGAGAGAGGCGAGAGGTCAGGCACAACAGCAGCCGCCGGTGCAGATTGAAGAAGTTCCACCTGGAGCAGTAGTGGACGATGACATCTGCGAGGACCGAACTGACATAGGAACCAAAGGACGGGTCGCGGTGATCCACGGGGGGGGGGGGGGGGGGGGGGGGGGGGTAGGGATCGAGGCCACCCGTAAGGCAAGCCTCCACGCCGTATATCGACGCAGCGTCGCTTCAACGTCACAGGACCCACCTCCCGAGGAGAAAATCACTTTCTCAAGCAAGGACATGCCAGATAACGAGGATCCATTCTGTGATGCGCTAGTCATTCAGACAGCCATCGAAGGTTACACTATCTCTCGGATCCTCGTTGACAACGGGAGCTCTGTCAACGTCATCTTCAAGAGGGCATTTGACGAGTTGAAGGTGGAGCCAAGGAGGGTGCTGGCCTCAGATGGGCCCTTGTTCGGATTCTCCGGAGAAAGGAAAGAGGTGGAGGGTGGAGTTGGACTCCAAGTGACGATGGGGGGAGGCTCAAGGAACTGTCGGTTCGTCATAGTTGACGCTCCTAGCAGTTATAATGCCATCTTCGGAAGACCCCTCATCAGCGCCTTCCGATGCGTACCATCATCCTTCCACCAGTGCCTCAAGTTCAACACTGGAGGAATCCAAGTCAGGATCCGCGGAGACCCCAGGATGGCCAGGCACTGCTACGTCACGGCCGTCAACAGCATCTCCTGGCAAGCGGGGGCGGAGGAGATGGAGAAGATCATGGAGAGCATGAGCCAGATGGGAGTGGCAGGAGAAGCAGAGGAATAATCATCTCGCGCGAGCAGCCGGAGAGGCGAGTGCCATGGGGGGCATGATGTGTTTGTTTTTTGTTTTTTGTTTTTGTGGTCTTCCTTTGTAACAAGCTCTACCCATCACTGGTAGGGCCAGGAGGTTTTTGACAAGGGAAATCCCCCCATTAGATGGATGAAGTTACTTTGCTTATATGATTAGTAAGTTCAACATCGAGATGTCCTCCTCACTCCAGGCTCTCACTAGCTGGGTGGGTCGAATGATCCTCGATGGGTGAGTTCAACACCGAGATGTCCTCCTCACTCCAGGCTCTCATTAGCTGGGTGGGTCGAATGATCCTCGGAAGAGTAAGTTCAACACCGAGATGTCCTCCTCACTCCAGGCTCTCACTAGCTGGGTGGGTCGAATGATCCTCGGAAGGAAGGGCTCGCCATCGAGATGTCCTCCTCACTCCAGGCTCTCACTAGCTGGGTGGGTCGAATGATCCTCGATGGGTGGGTTCAACACCGAGATGTCCTCCTCACTCCAGGCTCTCATTAGCTGGGTGGGTCGAATGATCCTCGGAAGAGTAAGTTCAACACCGAGATGTCCTCCTCACTCCAGGCTCTCACTAGCTGGGTGGGTCGAATGATCCTCGGAAGGAAGGGCTCGCCATCGAGATGTCCTCCTCACTCCAGGCTCTCACTAGCTGGGTGGGTCGAATGATCCTCGATGGGTGAGTTCAACACCGAGATGTCCTCCTCACTCCAGGCTCTCACTAGCTGGGTGGGTCGAATGATCCTCGGAAGGAAGGGCTCGCCATCGAGATGTCCTCCTCACTCCAGGCTCTCACTAGCTGGGTGGGTCGAATGATCCTCGATGGGTGAGTTCAACACCGAGATGTCCTCCTCACTCCAGGCTCTCACTAGCTGGGTGGGTCGAATGATCCTCGGAAGGAAGGGCTCGCCATCGAGATGTCCTCCTCACACCAGGCTCTCACTAGCTGGGTGGGTCGAATGATCCTCGATGGGTGAGTTCAACACCGAGATGTCCTCCTCACTCCAGGCTCTCACTAGCTGGGTGGGTCGAATGATCCTCGGAAGGAAGGGCTCGCCATCGAGATGTCCTCCTCACTCCAGGCTCTCACTAGCTGGGTGGGTCGAATGATCCTCGATGGGTGGGTTCAACACCGAGATGTCCTCCTCACTCCAGGCTCTCACTAGCTGGGTGGGTCGAATGATCCTCGGAAGAGTAAGTTCAACACTGAGATGTCCTCCTCACTCCAGGCTCTCACTAGCTGGGTGGGTCGAATGATCCTCGGGAGCGAGGTTCTGCCCCCCCCCCCCCCCTCGATGGATATTTGGGCTTGGACTTTTTCTTTCCGAGGTTGTACCAACCTCGCAAAGAGCGGGGATTGTGTACAACCCCCATATCCATCGAGTGAGGCCCAGCATGGAGGGCCGTCGAGACGTGTCGACTAGACCCAAGGGGTCTTAAGACCTTTGGGTATCGCCCGGCGAACCCCCGTAGCTCTCACCAGAGGAGGAGTTAGAGGCGAGAGGGGAGGGGCGGGTGCCCCCCCTCTCGCCCTCGCCAAGTTAGAGGCGAGAGGGGAGGGGCGGGTGCCCCCCCTCTCGCCCTCGCCAAGTTAGAGGCGAGAGGGGAGGGGCGGGTGCCCCCCCTCTCGCCCTCGCCAAGTTTGAGGTGAGAGGGGAGGGGCGGGTGCCCCCCCTCTCGCCCTCGCCAAGTTAGAGGCGAGAGGGGAGGGGCGGGTGCCCCCCCTCTCGCCCTCGCCAAGTTAGAGGCGAGAGGGGAGGGGCGGGTGCCCCCCTCTCGCCCTCGCCAAGTTAGAGGCGAGAGGGGAGGGGCGGGTGCCCCCCCTCTCGCCCTCGCCAAGTTAGAGGCGAGAGGGGAGGGGCGGGTGCCCCCCCTCTCGCCCTCGCCAAGTTAGAGGCGAGAGGGGAGGGGCGGGTGCCCCCCCTCTCGCCCTCGCCAAGTTAGAGGCGAGAGGGGAGGGGCGGGTGCCCCCCTCTCGCCCTCGCCCCGTAAGGGAGCTCGCCGAACCCCGTAAGGTACCCCCTTTGCCCAAGGGAGGTCCCTTCTCGTCCCGTTTTGGCTATTCGCAGTCCAAATTTGGCTATTCGCAGTCCAGCGGTCTGCATTTAGCGCTTCAGAACAGCGGGATTTGGCTATTTGCAGTCCAGTTTTGGCTATTCGCAGTCCAAACCCGAAAAACCTATAAATAGGACCAAGGGGGCACCATTTTAGGGATCTGATTCTTAGCTAGCTCTCTCCTCTCTCTCCCTCCTCAGCAAGTCTCTCTAGAGAGGGTGAGGAGAGGCTCCAGTGGTGCCCAAGCTTAGTAGTGGCTTGGGAGGGGAAGTTCCAAGGGGACTTCCGGGTATGTGGCGGGACCTCCCCACTAAGCCCTTGGTCCGTTTCTAAATCTAAGTGCTCTTGCCTAGAGAGTTGGCTCGAGGGAAGTAGGTGTGAGACCACCCCTTCTTAGGGACCCCGAACTCCACAGAGACCAAGTCTTGTCCTCAAGATTTCGGTTTCAACAAAAATTGTTTTACCACCGGGAGTAATGGCGCACAACGATCATGCGTTCGTTGAGGGGCAAGGCATAAGTAGACCACCTTTATTCACGGGCACAGACTATAATTATTGGAAAACACATATGCGTTGTTTTCTAATTGCGCTAGATATAAAGGTCTGGAATATGGTAGAATCTAGTTACACTTCTCCAACATTTGTTGTTGGAGATGTAACTATGGAGAAACCCAAAGACAAGTGGGATGACAATGATAAATTAAAATGTAAGAACAATGCAAAAGCCATGAATGCTCTATTTTGCGCACTAGATCGCACTGAATTTAATAGAGTTTGTGCTTGTCAAAATGCTTTTGATATTTGGAATCTTTTAGAAATTACTCACGAAGGTACTTCACAGGTAAAGGATTCAAAGCTATTTCAACTGGAGTCTGAATTTGAAAGGTTCAAAATGGAGGTGGATGAAGATATTGATACGATGTACACACGATTCACAAAAATCGTGAACGACTCAAAGGTGCTAGGAAAGGTGTTCTCTAATGGAGACTTAGTAAGAAAAATCTTAAGATCACTTCCCCCGAAGTTCAATCCTAAAGTGACTGCAATTTCTGAGCCACATGATCTTAAGACCTTACAATTGGAGAGCCTCATTGGGAACTTGAAAACTCATGAAGTTGAATTGAAAATTCAACAACAAGAGTATATGGAGCCAAAGAAGAAGGGATTGGCTCTAAGATCTAAGATGGAAGAAAGTAGTGATTCTGAGGAGAAAGAAGAAGATGAAGAAAGTTTATTTGTTAGAAATTTCAGAAAATTTATGAAAAATCCAGAGAGGAGGAATTCATTTAAGAAGTATTTTAAGAAGGAGACGTTTAGGAAGAAAAAAGGAAAGGAAGACGATGAGGAGGAAGAGAGACCGCCACCGGAGTGCTATCACTGCAAGAAGATAGGACACATCTGAAGCAAATGTCCAAAGTACTTGAAAGAACTTAAAGAAAAGAAGCACAAAGGGAAGAAGAAGGTGCTGAAGGCGGAAACATGGGATGATACTACTTCCGAGGATGCAAGCAGTTCAAGCTCAAGTAAAGAGGAAGAGGCCAACATGTGCTTAATGGGAAAGAGCGTCATATCTGATGACGAATGCAGTGTCCAAAGCGACACTGAGGTAACTCCTCCAACCTATGATGAATTATTTTCTGAATTTTTAAAGACTTGCAAATTTTATGAAAAGAGCTTAAAAGATAATGATCTTCTTAAATCTGAAAATAAAATTTTGCTTAAGGAAAACAAAAAATTGTTAGATGAAATTAAGACTATTGGAAAAAGGAGAAATTTCTTGCCAAAAGTGTGATCACTTTTTGGGAAGAATTAAAGAATTTAAAGAATCTCTTTCTAAATCTCATTCTATAATAAAAATTCTTACTAAAAAGAATGAGATTTTAGAGAGAGATCTGCAATCTTCAATTTCCAAAGTCCATGAGGGAAAGAAATCTTTTGAACGTAGATGTGTAACTCTAGTATCCGAGAATACAAAAATGAGAAACCAGATTCATGACTTAACGCTAGCCATGAAAAAATTTGGAATGGGCCAAAGATCACTGGATATGATCTTAGGATACCAACGCCATGGATCTGGAAAGTTTGGACTCGGATACACATCAGGAAGCTATCGCCCGGCGACAACCACTGTCGCCGGCGACAGCGAAAAGTCCAGAAAATCCAATTTTAAAAATTCTGAAATTAATAAATTATCTAATACTGCATCCCCATCCAGTAAAAGTCCAGAAAAGTTATACTCTTCTCAATACATTACATGTGCCAAATGCAATAGATTTGGTCACACTACGGACTCTTGCTGGAGGGAAGGAAAAAGCAAGATTAAACAAATCTGGGTGCCTAAGGCTTCTACCTATACCATGGGTGGAACCACTTGGGTAACCAGATCTTTACTCACCTCTTCTTTCTAGGTGTGTTGGCAGGCTAAGGACAAAGAAGACGTGTGGTACTTGGACTCGGGTTGTTCAAAGCACATGACGGGCAATAAAGAGAAGTTCCTTAGCCTGGAGATGAAAAAAGGAGGAGTTGTTACATTTGGAGATAATGGAAAAGGAAAAATCATCAGCATCGGAGTTGTGGGCAACAAAATTTTTTCAATTTCAAATGTTTTATTTGTAGAAGGATTAAAGCATAATTTGATTTCTATTAGTCAATTATGTGATAAGGGTTTAAATGTTTTATTTGAATCTTTTACAAATTTGTGCAAAATTATTAATTCTAAAACAAATGAAATTGTTTTTACCGCACCTAGATGTCATAATGTATACATGATTAAATTTCTTGATTTTTCAAATTCTACTTTAAAATGTCTTTTATCAAAAAATGATGAATTAGAATTATGGCATAGGCGACTTGGACATACTAGTGCTAAGTTAATTACAAAACTTTCAAAAGATAAATTAATCAAAGGTTTACCATTGTTAAATGGAAATTTATCTTCTTCATTATGTGTGCCTTACCAAAAAGGAAAATTTTCAAAATCATCTTTTAAAAGTAAAAATATTATTTCTACCACTAGGCCACTTCAATTAATACATATGGATTTATTTGGGCCAATTGGAATTTCTAGCTTAGGAGGTAGAAAATACACATTTGTATTAATTGATGATTATTCTCGTTTTTGTTGGACTTTATTTCTAACCTCCAAATCCGATGCATTTTCAGAATTTTCAAAATTATGTTTGCGTATTTAAAATGAATTTGAGTTAAAAATTAAACACATACGATCGGATCATGGAGGAGAATTTGAAAATGAAAAGTTTGTTTCTTTTTGTACGGAGTTAGGAATTAAACACGAATTTTCCGCTCCACGCACACCACAGCAAAATGGTGTAGTGGAGAGGAAAAATAGAACTCTTCAAGAGTTAGCCTGTACGATGCTTTCTGAGTTTCAATTACCAAAATCCTTTTGGGCTGAAGCGGTTAATACGGCATGTTATATAATTAATAGAGTAATGCTTCGCCCTATTTTAAAATTAACTCCTTATGAATTAATTTTTAGTAAAAAACCAAATGTTTCTTATTTCAAAGTTTTTGGTTGTAAATGTTTTATTTTGAATTCTAAAGATTCCTTAAGAAAATTTGATGAAAAATGTGATGAAGGTATTTTTATTGGTTATTCTTCAAGTAGTAAAGCTTATAGGATTTTTAATAAAAGAACAAAAATAGTTGAAGAATCTATTCATGTTAGGTTTGATGAGTTTGCTTCATGTGTAGAAAAGAAAATTACAGGAAAAGAAGAAGAACCCCTTCCTTCAGTGGAGAATGATGATGAAGAACTTGGAGAAAATGAAGAAGAAAAAGAAGAAGAGAGAGAAGGAGAAAGAGAAGAAAACAGAGAAGAAGAAGAAAGAGAAGAATATGTGCCTCCAAGTGAATTGAGATTCTCAAAGGATCATCCAAAGGAGTTTATCATTGGAGATCCGCAAAAAATGGGTTAGTACTCGTTCATCGTTACATGTTTTATTTTCAAACCTTTGTTTTGTCTCTGAAATAGAACCAAAAGATGTTTCCACCGCTTTAAATGATGAATTTTGGTTTTTAGCTATGAATGAAGAACTTAATCAATTTGAACGTAATAAGGTTTGGAATCTTGTAGAACGACCCAAAAATCATCCTATAGTTGGAGTTAAGTGGCTCTTTAAAAATAAACTGGATAGTGAATCTAGAATTGTTAGAAATAAAGCCAGATTAGTTGCAAAAGGTTATGCACAAATTGAAGGGGTAGATTTTGATGAAACTTTTGCACCCGTAGCAAGATTGGAAGCGGTTAGGATATTTCTTGCATTTGCTTTTTTTAAAAGATTTAAATTATATCAAATGGATGTCAAAACCGCATTTTTAAACGGGTATATAAAAGAAGAGGTTTATGTAGAACAACCTCTGGCTTTATAAATGAAAAATATCCAAATCATGTTTATAAATTAGATAAAGCACTTTATGGATTAAAACAAGCGCCTCGTGCTTGGTATGATCGATTAACTCAATATTTATTAAAGCACGATTATAAAATAGGAAGTGTCGATTCTACACTCTTCATTAAGCAAATTGATCATGATTTAGTTATTTTGCAAATTTATGTTGATGATATTATTTTTGGAGCCACTAATGAAGAGTTGTGTAATGAAGTAGTTCAAATTATGAAAAATGAATTTGAAATGAGCATGGTAGGAGAACTTTCATATTTTCTAGGTTTTCAAATTACACAAAAACATGATGGTATTTTTATATGTCAATCCAAATATATTCATGATATGTTAAAAAGATTTGGATTTGAAAATCTTAAGCATGCAAACACTCCTATGAGTACTTCACTAAAATTAGTAAAAGATGAAATTGGTGTTTCAATTGAGCAAACCCTTTATAGAAGTATGATAAGATCTTTATTGTATTTAACCGCATCTAGACCTGACATTATGTTTGTCGTTTGTTTATGTGCTAGATTTCAGGCTAATCCTAAAGAGTCACATTTAAAAGCGGTGAAACACATCTTTAGATATCTTATAGGAACATCTAAATTAGGATTATGGTATCCTCATAATGATTCCTTTATTTTACATGGTTTTTCGGATTCCGATTATGCGGGATGTTCTTTAGATAAGAAAAGCACAAGTGACACTTGTCATTTTATCGGCCCTTCACTTATTTCATGGTCGAGTAGGAAACAGAATTCTGTTGCCCTCTCTACTACCGAGGCCGAATACATTGCACTAGGTAGTTGTTGTGCCCAAGCTCTTTGGATGTCACAAACGTTAGAAGACTTTGGCATGCAACAAAGTAGTGTAGAATTAAAGTGTGATAATAAAAGTGTTATAGACTTAACTAACAATCCCGTATTACACTCTAGATCTAAGCATATAGATGTCCGACATCATTTTATAAGGGATCATATTAAGAAGGGTAATATAAAAATCAACTTTATAGGCACGGATAATCACTTAGCGAATATATTCACTAAACCATTACCGGATTCCCGTTTTTCTATGCTTAGGCTAGAATTGGGAATCCTAGATATTTCACAATAATTATATCCCTACTTATAACCTATAAAAATTAAACTCATCACCATAGCCTTACCATTTAAAAAGAAAAACAAAAACTTAAAATAAACATTCTCCAAATAAAACATGTCCACATATTCAAAATTATTACAAAACTTTAATCAAAGGTACTTAAAATGTCTGATAAAAGAAATGCACAAAATTAGGAAGAGATCTGAGCTGGGCAGCTGTCGGATGGCGACAGTGAGCTGTCGGATGGCGATATCCCCCAGAACTATGATTCAATCCAACTCATCATTTCGACTACCTGCACCACTGCTTTCAGGAATATCAAAATCTGCTCTCCTTATAACTGTCTTCCTCCGTCGAGTCAGACTGACAGATTGGCGACGCGGCTCCTCCTCTGTAGGCATTTCCCATTCCGCGGCTTCGACAGGCGTAGGCTTTAACTTAAGTCCCTTAACAAGGAACTTCATAAATTTCTGCATCCGCGTCCGATCTTTTTTCACCTCCACCTTATGCTCTTCAAATGACCTTATATGCTCTTGAAAGTCATCTATATGTTTATCCAACTTTGTTTGGAACGTGTCAAGTGCCTCCCGCATAGACCCTCCACGTGCAATTGGAGTCTCTCTCATTTCCCTGGCAGGCGGCTTCCGTGGATTTTTCTTACCTATAGCCGTCGTTTGATATATCTCCGGGAAGCAATCTCCAAGATAAAACTCTTGATCTATCCAAGCGTATTTCTTGAATAGGATATGCTGGATAATAGCACCCAAAGGGAGGGTGTGTGCCTTTTTCCAATCCGGACTTTTTAGGCGGTATGTATATCGAATCATAGATAATAGGAGATCGGCCACATCGAATAACTCATGCTCCACTATATAATAGGTCACAAGACTAAGTTGAGCCGTAATACTATGTGCATCACTGGACTTCAACATAATCGTATGCCTTAGTATATCTTGCACAAGACGAGCATCGTCTGTCAATGTCATCATAGTGGATATGAGGTTTTTGGTGGAATTTCCATGCAAAGACATGTTCATTAATGTCCAATCTCTCTCAAGTCTATAGTTTTCCACTATATCCAAGACATTCTCACTTTCCATTAGACCAAATTCACTTCTTAAATCAAATGGAGTGATCTCCACATATTGGCCTTGAATTTTGGATCTCACTCCTCCATTCAAATCCGTATATGAAGGATCCTCCAGATGATTATAAAATTTGCGTACTAAAAAAGACGAGAAGATGTCTTGGATAATAACAGAAATTATACCTGCCTCCGCAAGCATATAATATACTCGTTCATGTCTTGGGAGATCAAACTCTACAACCTTTGAAACTCCGATTTGGGCCTTTTCTATGCCCGGGAAACTTTGATAAGAGGAATGCGCATCTCCTGACTCACCCCTTCTTAATCTCCAACTAGAAGACATATCTGCATAAGACATAAGGAAAAATTTTAAGAAAAAAACAAAGAAAAATTCTGCCACTGTCGGATTTCCGATACCACCTATCGGATATCCGACAGCTAAAAATTTCTGCTTTCGAAAATTTTTATTTCACAAAAAATCTTCCTATCCCAAATCTACAATATTTTCACACAGAAAAATTTCTTCACCATTTCTAATATTTTGGAAAAATCAAAACTTTAGTGCACAACACTATTCATCATCTTCTTCCTATAACACTTCAAATTTTTTTTTCATATATCTCTAAATCTGATAAATAAGAACTTCTAGATCTACACAAAAACAACAAGAAAGAAAGGAAACTCATGTTTCACAACATAAACTAACAAAAATTACTACTTTCTCTTACCACAAACAAGATCTAAATCTCTTATACAACCCAAGATCTCAAATATCTAGATCTACTAAACCTTCTACATTTTATCTTCAAAAAACTCCATGAAAATCAAGAGGAATATGAGAATCACAAAACTATTGGAGAAATTTTAACCAAAACTTGAAAAACACACAAATCTCACCTTAGATCTGAAGTTTTCCGGCACCTGGAGCTCTAGATCTCGAAAATTCTCCTAAAACTGCAGTGAAGTGTCGGTCAAAAGACGAAACACGTCTTTTTAACCTTTCTGAGCTGTCGGATGGCGACAGCTAGCTATCGGATATCCGACAGCTCCCAAATCAAATTTTTTTTTTCATTCTATTTTACACTTGTTTGTTCAATCCCTGATTCTATAAATGTTCATATGAGAATTTTGGTATCTTGCATAAAGAATTCTTCTTGTGTTATTATTCAAACAAAATAGCTTACCACATGGTGATGTTCCATCTTAACTTATCACTGTGATGACACGTTCATATCACAATTACGAATTTTTTTCGCATGCCTCTAAGTATAAGAAATCTTTTATCTATGACAATGAGCAATCACAAACACTTACTTTGGTACTACATGTTAATAAAATTTATTATATGCATACATCATGATTGTTCAAACATAACAAAAAAACATTTCATAAATGCCACCTTCACCTTTGCTACTTTGCACTTATTCACCTTATACCATTTTTGCATGCAAGTGAATTCGGAGATCCTTTCCCTATACAAATATTAAAAAAAAAGGGGCAAATCAAAAAGCAAAAAAAATTATATTTTGCCAAACAAAAAGTTGAAAGCCCTAAATAAACAATTGAAAAGGATCCTCCACCAAGCACTACTTAGCCTCCTGATAAGTCTTAATGAGCATTGTGAGGTTAAGCACCTTGGAAAGAATTGTAAAGTGTCTTGTTATGCAAAACCAAAATGGTCCTTTTATGTATACTTGCAAAGTTTCTATCTGTTCATGAGTTTGGCTTTATGTATATTTATGTTATGTTTAACAATTCCATGATAATGTAAATTTTAAATATATTCATATGTATTATTTCTCAAAGTCTCACTACTACACTTCATTGTTATTTATAAAATTTCTTCTTATGAGAATTGGACCGAAACGATTCAATATTCTATATTCTCATGCGTCTTTCTTTGATAATTGAACTTGAATCTCATCATGGTTGGGTATATTTGCTTCTCTGCATTATAACACATTGCTAGAAAACTTAGCATCATCTATCAGATTCCCTACCTCAATATTCTATAAATTATAAAGCTTCCGCTGGTATACTCCAACTTTCCCCATATTCTTTCTCATTTCCTAAAAGATCTCTATAATCCTCTTTCCTCGTATCTATTTACATCTTTTTGATAATATCAAAGGGAGAGAAGATAATAAGAAATCACTTAAATCACTTACAATACTAAAATAATTTAGTAAGCATACATGTAGGGGGAGTTTATATGTAGGGGGAGAATATTTTTAGAAGGAGCTAATATTAAGGGGGAGATCACATTAAGGGGGAGATCATGGAGATCTTAAGTTCACACTTGTACACACATAATGTACTTTTCACTATCTCTATAGGATTTATTCGATTTCTTTTTATAAGGATTTGTTATTATCAAAAGGGGGAGATTGTTGGAGCATGCGTTCCGCACTCGTCCGGTTTGAGAATAACAAATCCCGAATGTATTTGATCCTATTTTTGATTAATGGTGTGCAGATAACAGGTGCAAGAATAACATGGTTTCATTTGGAGCAAAATGACATTTTCCAGAAATTTGAGCTATCGGATTTCCGACAGCCCTATCGGATTTCCGACAGCGTGTTTATTTGATCTCTGCACACGGTTACGAGCTATCGGATTTCCGATATCGCTATCGGATTTCCGACAGCCCACGATCTTCCAATAACGCCAGGACGTGCAGCGGTTACCTTAGCTAACGGATATCCGACAGTGCTATCGGATATCCGACAGCCCACGTCTCAACCACGACCTCAACGCCACGCAGAAACTTCGTTTTAGTGGGACACGTGGCAGCCTCTGGAGATATCGGATTCCGGCGACAGTAGCTATCGGACGGCGACAGCTCCTTTTTCTTAAAAGAGCTCAAAACTTCGTGGAATTCAGTTCTTGAGATTCCCAGGCTTTCTTCCAGAGTGCATACGAACCAGAAGCTCCAGAACACCATCAACTCCCATTTGTGCTAAGAAGGATTGAGATTGAAGACGAGATCGGACGCGCTTCTACATCAACGATCATCTCGAGGCTTCAACCATCCTTTCAGAGATCTGAAATTCTAGGGAGTTTTTCATTTTGTATTTCATTTTCATTTACCTTTCAATTTGTAATCGTTGTAGAAATCGTCGTCTTGCGTGCGGCGTCTAAGTCCTTGCGTGGCTTAGGGGAAAATCGCTTCCTTGTGCGGAGCGTCCAAGTCCTTGCGTGGCTTGGTAGGAAATCGTGGCCTTGTGTGCTACGTCTAGATCTTGGGAAGATCTAGAGGATAGGCTTGGGGCTTGGTCTTGAGAGAGACAAGTGATAGCCTTCCGATCCTTGGGAGAAGGATTGGTAAACCAAAATTATAGAACTATTATTATCATATTTGTGTCTTGATCTTAAGCATTGTTAAGATCATTTTTATTGTATGCAAATTTCATGATTAATATAATTATGTCTTTTTCTTTAATTACATATTTGATTGTCTAATCTTTAACTTAGAAATTTGGTTTTGAATTATTTTAAAAATCATATTGTTTGGAAATTGTTTAGAAGTAATTTTTAGAAAAGTAAAAATTGTTTAAAAATTCTTAAGTAAAAAAATTAGATTTTAAACACACCCTTATTCACCCCCCTCTAAGGGCGTCACACGATCCAACAGATCGTGCATCGGAGTAGATCGGGTCGTGAGACGAAGAAGACAGGTCATTGGGAGGAAGTGACAACCCTCCTCTACCCCGAACGCAGTTGTGGACTGAGTTTGGACGCGGATTGACAACCCAGTGATTCCTACCATGAATCCCAACAAGGCTTCGGACGTGGTCGATTCCTTTATTCATTTTCCTCTTGATTTGTTATTTAGGGTAGGATTTCTCTATCTTTTGATGATGAACACTATAAACCATGCGTGTAATGTTATTTCATTTATATGAAATCATCTTGTTTTATATGTGTGTATGAGGTGTGCTTTAATGGAGATTGTGGTGTGAGTGTTTGGGTTTGCTACACTAGCAATTGCTAGGTGTGAGCTTTTGTGATGAGGTGCTTGCGATCCACATTCCGCCGGTGCGACTAACTCCATCCGTAAGCCTTCTCGTCCATCCGCGTAGCGAAACGGTGCTAACGGCCCGTGTAATCCATCCGCCTTGCCAAGAGGTGCTAACGACCCTCAAACCTTTCTGCAGTTACACTCACCTCATCCGCTAGCCTTCTCGCCCATCCGCCTAGCGAAGCAGTGCATAGCGACCTGCATAGTATCCATCCACCTTGCGAAGCAGTGCATAGCGACTTGCATTGTAGTGTTAATTTAGGTTCTTTTATTTTGCTTTTCACAAACCAATACACCTTTTCCGCAATCCATCCGACCTAAAAGACTTCAATCTCAAGTCCTTCCTCGATAATTAACTCCACCTTACTGTGTTCCTTTGAGATTCGATACTTGGGAATTAATCGTCCATTTTATATTACTTGAACGATCAGTACACTGCCGATTCGTGCCACAATCTCGCTCCCGCCTATAGCGGTGTGCTAGATCATTGCATCAAGTTTTTGGAAACGGCACAAAACGATAGTGTATCGATCGTTCAAGTAATATAAAATGGGCGAGTAATTCCCAAGTATCGAATCTCAAAGGAACACAATAAGGTGGAGTTAATTATCGAGGAAGGACTTGAGATTGAAGTCCTTTAGGTCGGATGGATTGCGGAAAATGTGAATTGGTTTGTGGAAAGCAAAATAATAGAACCTAAATTAACACTACAATGCAGGCTGCAATGCACTGCTTCGCAAGGTGGATGGAGACTGTGCAGGCCGCTATGCACTGCTTCGCTATGCGGATGGGCGAGAAGGCAAGCAGATGAGGTGAGTGTAACTGCGGAAAGGTTTGAGGGCCATTAGCACCTCTTGGCTAGGCAGATGGATTACACGGGCCGTTAGCACTATTTCGCTACGCGGATGGACGAGAAGACTTACGGATGGAGTGAGTCGCACCAGTGGAATGAGGGTCGCAAACACCTCGTCACAAAGCTCACACCTAGCAATTGCTAGTGTAGCAAACCCAAACACTCACACCACAATCTCCACCAAAGCACACCTCATACACACATATAAAAAAGATGATTTCATAAAAATGAAATAACATTACACACATGGTTTATAGTGTTCATCATCAAAAGATAGAGAAATCCTACCCTAAATAACAAATCAAGAGGAAAATGAGTAAAGGAATCGACCATGTCCGAAGCCTTGTTGGGATTCACGGTAGGAATCGCTTGGTTGTCAATCCACGTCCAAACTCGGTCCACAACTGCATCTGGGGTAGAGGAGGGCTGTCACTTCCTCCCAATGACCCATCTTCTTCGTCTCACGACCAGATCTACTCCGATGCACGATCTCCTTGCTTGGTATTGATGATCTTTGGGCTAGAATCCTCTCCTTGGAGGCTCTTGGATGATGGAGGGTGAAGGAGAATGAAGAGCAGCTGAAAACGGCGCTGAAAAAGACCTAAAATGCGGATTAGGGCGGAAGGATTCGATAAAATGTGTATTTATAGAAAGCAGATTTTTGAACGCGCATGATCAGTGGCGCAAGACCAGTGGTCGTGCGCGAAGAAATGCACTGACCCTGCGGGAACAACCTGTAGCAAAAATCCAGAATGACAAAATAGCGCACGATCCGAGGCGCACGACCAGTGGTCAAGCGAGAAGGAATCCAGTGATCGTGCGAACCGCTCGGTTGGGACAAGGGGGAGTGGTCGTTCGCCTGATCGCGCGTGAACAAAAACGCACGACCAGTGGACTTTTAGGCTAAAAATGGCTCAACCCACTCCGAGTGTCCACACAATCCCTGTACCAGCAGGAAAACTATTGAAATGAGCATTCTACAATATCCACAACACAGGTATAACATCACATAATGATCTAAAGTACGACATATAAGAAATCACACCAAAAGGGCCAAGGAATGCACTTAGCGCATAAATACGCAATGTGATCAAATAGAATCATTTATGAGCAATAAGTGAAGTGCATTGGCAAGATAAACGACCTAGATGAGACCAAAAATAGCTATATAAACCAGACTCATCACGCGCCTAGTTACAATGATGGGGGATGAGAGAGAGAGAGAGTCTGTTGCCTTGCTCCAATGCAGGTTTGCCCCCCCGGGTCCAAGCTTTGTCTGTACCACTGCGGGCCTTCAGCTCCTTGATTGGCCTGCCAATAACGAGTTTCAGGTTTCCAAGCGGTCTGCGAATAGTGAGCTCCAAGCCTCCAAAGCGGTCTGCCGATAGCAAGCTCCAAACCTCCAAGCGGTGTGCGAACAGTAAGCTCCAAGCCTCCAAAGCCGTATGCCGATAGCAAGCTCCAAGTCTCCAAGCGGTCTGCGAATAGTAAGCTCCAAGCCTCCAAGCGGCCTGCCGATAGTAAGCTCCAAGCCTCCAAAGCGGTCTGCCGATAGCAAGCTCCAAGCCTCCAAGCGGTCTGCCGACAACATTCTCCAAGCCTCCAATCTCTAGAGAGGGAGAGAATTGAGAGAGAGAGCCCCCGCCCAAAAGTGAGGGAATGAGTGAATAAAGGGGCCTATTTATAGGCTTTTGAAGGGGCGGTCCGGTAATTATACCCGGTAATTATCGGACCGGACAATTAAATCGCCCGGATCCTATCACGCGGATTGCCAAATTCCCAAAAATGACGACCCTACCCCCAAACCCTAAACGAACGTGGCCAAGAGGAGGAGACGGCGCGCGTCCGTTGGCCAAGACGACGGTCGGGATGGAGAGCGGCTGGCCCGGCCTAGGGCGGCGGCGACCAAGGCGGCTCCAGCCTAGGGCGGCTTCGCCCAAGGCTGACACGGCCTTGGGCGGCGGCACCCTAGGCGGCCGCGACCTTTTGCGGCGGCGCCCTAGACGGGCTCGGCCTCGGGCGGTCGCGGCGTCGGGCGACCGCGGGCTCGGGCGGCCTCGCCCGAGGCCGGCGCGGCTTTGGCCGGCGGCGCCCTAGGCGGCCGCCACCTAGGGCGTCCGAACCATAGGCCGAGGCGGCGTCCTTGGGCGGACGCGCCCAAGGCCATTGGCGGCGGTGCTGATGAAATCACCAAAACACATTTATTTTATAGTATTTTATGTTAGATTTTATTTAAAAACTATGCTTTTCACGGTATTTTTGTTTATTGGTACGCGCAGTTTATATATTTATTTCATAGTTTCTTTTGTTATATTTAAAATGATACTTTTCATGGTATTTTCGTTTGTGTAATTGCAGGCGATAAAATAAATTCCAAAAGATGTCAACGCACAATAGAGATTTTGAATGGAAAAGAAAGAAAAATAGTCGAAGCGCGGAAGACCGACCACGCCCACGATGGAACTAGCTTAATGGATAAACACCCAACTTGGATGTTGACCGGAGTCAACACCAAATGGTGCTGAAATGAATTCAACGTTCTCCATGAAGGCTGAATTTATTTCAGCCCCCAAATGTTGCCTTGGGTGTTGACTTAGTCAACACCCTTGAGAAACGCCCAAATCAAGATTTCAGCCCCCAAATGTTGCCTTGACCCTTGGGAACGCCCAAATCATGAATTCAGCCTCCCCATGGACGCTGAATTCATTTCTGCTTCCCTCATGGGAGCCGAATTAATTTCAGTCCTTTTTGGGCTTTGGAGTTACATATTTTCCCGCTCAAATTTTTTGAGCTGAATTCTGAATTTTTTTCTATAAATTGATGTTCCTTAGTGATGAAAACATCATCATAATTTTATTGAGAGCTGAAAGTGAGAGTTTACATGCGTTGTATTTGTGAGTCTATGTGAGATATTGCGGCGGATGAAGGAGAAGATTTAGAGGGAGCTTGTACATGCGCTTCACGCAAGTTTGTAAGTCTTTGTTTGAGTCAATTAAATTATTATTATTTTGCTTCTATATTCTTCCATGATGATCTCTCTTATAAAATTTGTAAAACAAATCATGCGCGAGTAATCTTCTTTTTTCTCGGATGCAATATAAATAATTATGTGATTATATAATTATTATGATGATTCATCATCGCTTCATTCGAAAATATTTATGTCCAAAGATTTTATTTAATAACTTTGATATTTTGTGTAGCTTAAAACACATGTTACATTCCTACGAAAGTTCGATGTAATATGGAGCGAGTGCACACAAAATATTCTTAGCGATTTAAGAAAATATTTCTTGAACTCATTCTTGAATCTCAATCAAGTTTTATCACTAAAGATTTTGCATAACTTTGCTCGCATATATCACGTGCTTAAGAAATTTTGATGTAATATGTGAAAAGCAATATACAAATATTTTTTGAAGACTTATATAAATTTTTTTTTCTATGTATAAATTCTATATATCTTGTATGCAGTGATGAGTCATTATTCAATAATTATTTATTAAACATTTTTAATAAAATTGCACCCGAGACATATTTGTCAAAAATTACTTTTCTCAAATTAAGATCTCATTTTTAAACAAATCAATCCAATCTTTTATTTATAGTTCGCCTGGATTAAGGTAAAATTGAACTTCTCTGTGGATCGACCCGTACTCGCATTGGTTTTACATTTGTACACCGTGCACTTGCGGTTTTTATTACTTGAAATTTTATTGCACTATATCAACTCCAACCATAACTGTTTATCATATTGTTTCATTTTTTTAGTGTTTTGAAATTTCTCATCAAGCTTTTGGCGCTGTTGCCGGGGAAGTTTTAATTTCTCTTTAGTTCTTCGAATTATTAGATTAGAAAATAATTATTATAAAAAATTAATTAATTTACAATTTTAAAATTTCCTAACTAGTTGGTGTCTAGGAAAATGGTTAGGGGTGAGCCAGTATCCCCCGAAAGGAAGGTGGTGTTTAACGGTACCTAGTGCGACCACTAATCTTACGTTTACCTGTCCGACGAATTTGTGAAATTTAAAATTTGTAAGTTTCATCTTTATTTTAAGCTAGTTTATTGGTGTCTAGGAAAGTGTTTTGGGGTGAGCCAGTATCCCCTGAAAGGAATGTGGGGTTTAACAGTACCTAGTGCGACCACTAACCTTACGTTTACCTGGCCGACGAATTGGTGAGATCTAAAGTTTGAAAATTTAAGAAAATAAAATGAAAAATAGTTAGTAAAAATCTATATATCTAAAAAAAAATCATTTATCATTTTTCTAGTGTATGCCCATTTGGACTAGAGATTCTACAAAACGCTTAGTACGATTTGAATTTAAAATTTTAGTTATGGCCGAAGTGAATCCAGCAGTTGCATAACGTGATAGATGTTATCCAATGAGAACATCACTACCTTCATGTATTAAATTACATATATCAACTGCAAATAATTTTGAAATAAAACCCCACTATGTGAATATGCTTCCAAAATATCTAGGAGCCGATAGTGAAGATGCTTACATCTTTATAAGTGAATTTGAAGAAGTGTGTTCTAGGATGAAATTACGAAACTTAACTGAAGACGCAATTAAACTTCATTTTCTCCCATTTGCTTTAAAAGATTATGCTAAGAAATGGTTACATAGTTTACCCGTCGATTCTATAAATACTTGGAATGAGTTTATTAAAGTATTTCTTAGAAAATTTTATCCTAATCATAAAACTGCAAAGATTAGAAATGAAATAAATCAGTTTTCACAAATTCCTGGAGAAACATTTTGGAAATATTTAGAAAGATTTAAAAATCTATTAACATTATGTCCTCATCATGCATGCTATAGAAAAATGGAGACAATGTCAAATTGTTATTGGCATATCCTCCAATAAGAAGGCATGTCATAAAAAGAACTAATAATGAAGATTCTCTCAGTAGCATCATATATATCTTTCTTCCTCATATAACTTCTGGATTTGGGGCTATGCAAACCATTCATATGCACGTGAGACAGTAAGTTTTGACAATTCCAAAGCACCTTCACGACTTTCTCAATTTCTCTACAATGAGAGGTGGTGATGTTGTTCATCCATATTGGTGATTCTAATGTAGAAAAGGTGTTGCCAAGATGTGCCATCAATGTTTTGGTATGATCCAGAGTTGCCAAGGTAACGAAACTCCCCTTCTTCCAGTAAACACTTTAATGTTGTTGCCCACTTCCTGAATTATTAGGACCTTTCGTAAGTCCACTTTGATTTAAGTTTTTCAAACATAATATCCAACGCATCCTCCCACATAAGGTAAGAGATACTATCCGACCATTTTCCAATGGATTTCTATAAACACCATCATGGGTCTTACAGTGAGGTAACTGAGAGTCGAAATGCACTATTTTTGAACCAACAATTGAAAGATTTGCATCCCCATGGAATATTATTCACCTAAAATAGTTAGTCCTACGAAATGAGAAAGTGAATGACAAAGTAGATCTGCATTTGCATTACAATAAAATTTATAACGGTCTGCAAAAGATATGGAGTATCAAATGAGTTTTGAGCATATAAAAAGAGTCATAATTATCAATAAAATATTATGGAAAAAATATATAATTGCATGTCATGTCCTGCCATAAATCCATAGTATCTTGATTTTTGGTTTTTCATTCTCCAAAATAAGAAAGTGAACGACATATTAGATTTGCATTTACATTTCAATAAAATCTATAATGACCTGCAAAAGAAATGAAGTATTAAAAGAGTTTTGAGCATATAAAAAGGGCCATAATTATCATTAAGAGATTACGAAAAAAATGTAATTACATGTCATGTCCAGCAATAAATCCCTAGTATCTTGAATTTTTGTAGTGTTTCTTTTTCATTCTCTGAAATGAGAAAGTGAATGACAAAGTAGATCTGCAATTGCATTACAATAAAATTTATAACGACCTGCAAAAGAAATGAAATATCAAAAGAGTTTTGAGCATATAAAAAGGTCATAATTATCATTAAGAGATTACGAGAAAAAAATATAATTACATGTCATGTCCAGCCATAAATCTCTAGTATCTTGATTTTTTGTGTTTCTTTTCCATACTCCGAAATGAGAAAGTGAATGACAGAATAAAATTGTATTTGCATTATAATAGAATTTACAATGACCTGCAAAAGAAATGAAGTATCAGAGTTTTGAGCATATAAAAAGGCTATAATTATCCTTAAGAAATTACAAAAAAATATATAATTACATGTCATGTCCAGCCATAAATCCTTAATATCTTAATTTTTTGTGTTTTTTTCCCTTTTCCCAACCATATGCTTCTAAAAGACATTTACCATTCACTTTAGGATAACGAGTTGTTTTTTAGTTGTGTTGAAACTGTATAGGATGTCATTTAGGCTTACACTACTACGATTCACCCCACAGGTACATATATAATCGTTAGTTAAATGGACACAATGAAGATGCAATTCTCTATCATTGCAATGCAGTCAAGTCGCAATTCATTCAACTTTATTCAACGTTGTAACACAAATGCAGCAGAATATTTTTGTGCCAGGAGGGCTAAGAATCCAACCCACCCTCGATTTCTTGATAACTTGCTTGCCAAGGAATTTAAACCGCTCTTGAAAATTTTGGCAACAAAAGAGTACAAGACTGCTTTCACGACATGATAATTTAGCAATCTCCAGGTATTTAGCAGGAATTTCAAAAAGTTGAGACATCTTGTTCAATGAGAGCACAGGATAAGACTCTATGCTCTTTATCCATATATGTATTATATGTTTTGTGACACCAAATGCTGAAAAACAAACAAATTCATTCATGTTATATTGTAGTCATATTGTAACATCTTTCAAGAAACTGAAACAAGATGTTATTTGGAAAAGCTTAAATTGATAAAATTTTAGGTCTATCTTTCACAATTTAAAGAAAAATAATAGATGACAATAATTACCTGTTGCATTGGAAGTGATGCAAAACTCGATTAACTCAATAGAGAAAGGACTTTCGTAACTATTATGATTCATCGCAGAATTTAAAAAATCAATGGGTAGAATAATAATTCCACCGGACGTTCTAAGCGTCAAAGCAGGGCTTAAAATGGTATCGAAGGCGGGAGTGTACACTTTTTAAATTGATTCCTTGAACTGCACTAGATTAATACAGTCAGTAAAATCAATCTTCTGTGGTTGAGTGTTTGAGTTGGCTAGGACTACCCATAACCATTTGTCACATATCTTCGATTTCTTATGTTGTACCTAATAGAATCAAGATACCAATAATTCTCTTATTCATCTAGTCTCATCAAAGAAGTAAGAAATGGTAATGAAATAAACAATAATATTTCATCCCAAAATGCACGACAAGTTAAACACACAGAAATGCATGACAAGTTAAACATTTCTTCCCCCTCTTTCTTCCAGTCTCTCTTTCTCTCTCCCTCTTAATCACTTATTGCTTAGACGATGCCTCTTAATCCCTTCCTCATTTTTTGTCCATAGAAGTTGTCTAGCCATATCTGAAGTCCAATGGTACTCCCCCATTTTCCTGTCTGAAACCAATAGTTTTTCGCCCATTTCTCTGGTTTAGTGTTGTCTCTTCCATTTTGATACGAGCACGAACGATCCCATTAGCGTGCGTCGTTACGAGCGCGTGTACACACTTTGCACACATGGCTCGAATGCGGCGTGAGGCCGGGCAGAATTATCTTTTTATTGCATTACTATATTATGTTTGTCGTATTTTAGTATATGTACACTTTCTATTTGGGGTTGGTTCAGCCTTTGTATCGGACCCTCATATATATATGGGAGGGGGCTTAACTTCTATCTTATGCTTGTATCTGGTTTTCACTAAATGAAATCGGAGAGGGGATACGACCCAGCGTAGCCTCCCTTGCCCTAATACTGTTGGTTCTACCAATTTTGTCTAACCTACCGGATCGCGTGCCGCTTCGCACCGATTTCCGCGATCCAGTACACCGGCGCGACCCTTCTCAGTTTAACCTCTGCCCTCTTCAACTTCCCTCGTTCCCTACATTCCTCAGTCGACCGCTCATCACCCTCTCTGCTACTGCTTGTTGTTGGAATATGGTCTTCCGCATCTCCTAGGTTTGAGAATAACAAATCCTATGTGTATTTGATCTTTTGTGTTTAAGTCTGCAGGATAATAGGGTCCACTTGACTCAAGGATTACATATGATGGTTGCCCCCAAAATTGAGGCCAGAATTCTATCATGCCCACTAGCGCCTGCGGTAGCACCTAGCGCCTGGCGCTAGCGATGATCTGCGCAATTCTGGGAGCACATATAGAAGGAGATAGCGCCTGGCGGTAGCCGATAGCGCAGGTGGTAGCGCGGAGCACAGAAGGCAAGAGGGAAATGTTTCCTCGGATTGAAGATTCTGCCGCGCAAAATATGTCCTAATATGGGATAGCGCTGGCAGTAGCGATAGCGCAAGCGCTAGCGCTGAGGCTATATATAGGACCCCTCTTCTCTCATTTCAGACACACATCACAGAGAGAGATTGAGTGCTAGAATTCCAGAGGCTGCCTTGACCGAAAGTTGATGTCCTACCAAAGTTCTACAAACTTCTGAAGGAGAATCTCTTCACGCCGGATCCAAACGAAGTCCGCTTTGACAACGCTTATTCTAAAGCGGATCTTCGTCTCCAACTTCAGAAGTTCATCAATAGGGAGTTTTAATTATTTTCATTTCTTATTTCTTGTAAACGGTTAGTGAAATCGCCTCGTGTTGGCGACTAGGTATGGGTTAGACTTAGGGCAGAAATTCGCCTCGTGTTGGCGACTAGATCTAGGCTAGGTCTAGGGGGTGCTCGAGGCCATATCCGGGGAAGGGTTGGCTAGAGCGGCTTGAGGCCGAATCTGGGGTGGATAGGCTAGGGCCACCTGTTCGTGGGGATACGAGTCGGGATAGAAAACCAAAATAGTCTTTTTCTATTCGCTTTGATTTCTAGCTTTGATAAGAGATCAAGTTTTGTAATCATGCTTCTCAAGTTAATAAAATCATGTCTTTACTTTTACTTCACTTGATTTATCTTGATCTTCTCTAGTTCAATAGTTAAAGTTTTTCTAAGGTATTCAAAATATATCAAAAGTTTTTAAAAACCCTTATTCACCCCCCCCCCCCCCCCCCTCTAAGGGCGCCTACCGATCCAACAAGTGGTATCAGAGCGGTTTTATTCCAATCGTCTTAACAACCGGGAATAATGGCATCTCATGATCTCGCTTCTACTAGTGGGGCAAATTTCTGTGAAGAAGAAATATCTCTTAAACCTCCTTTATTCGAAGGAACAAATTATAAAGGATGGAAAATTTTAATTGAAAATTTTATTAAAACTTTAGATATCGAAGTATGGAATTTAGCCATAGCTAAACCTGCAAATGAATCAAATAAAAAGGAACTTCAGTTAAATGCAAAAGCTAAACACTATTTATTTTGTGCTCTATCAAATGAAGTTTTCAAATTAATATATTGTTTTTCTAGTGCATACAAAATATGAAAATTTCTTGAAGAAATATATAATCTTCCTCTCGCAGGTATGAAACAAACACAGGAGGAGAAGGACATACAAGCATCCACTACTATTCAAGACGATCTCTCTCGTAGCAAAGCCATGAAGAACACGGAAATTAACATAGAAAAAGAGAACAATACATCAAGAGAAAAAAAAAAGATAAAGATTCATCTATAATGGAGGAAGGACTAAAAGATGACAAAGGAACTTCATGTTCACATTTTGCCTCCTCCAATAGCGCTGTAAGAATGACTAAATCTTCTTCTTGTGTGATAACTTCTATCTCTAGTTTCAATATATTAAAAATGGCAAACGTAAGATCAAAAAATTTAAAATTACTAATAAAAATTTACGTTTAGAAAATAAGAGGCTAAAGGCTAATGTTAATTTAGAATCAAATTGTGATGTGTTTTCACCATCTTGTCTTTCACTTGAAAATACAAAACCTTGTTTTGATTGTAATAATATTAAGGAAAAAGTCAAAGAACTTGAAAAAGAAATTATTTGTATGAAAGAACATAATGCAAAATTATGTTTAGAAAATTCATCTTCGAAGAATGATTGTGCTAAATGTAAAGACTACGAAATTGAAATTAAAGAGATGGACGAAACATTTGATGAATATAGGGATAAATATGAAAAACATATTGAATCAATTGTTACCACTCTTAAAAATAGCACAATCGCTTATAATAAAGCTAGACATAATTTAAAAACTAAGAATGATGAATTAAATGCTAAAATCAACTTGCTTAAGGAAATCATAAAGAAAAATGCTCAAAACATTCATTCACAATATCAAGATATATCTAAAAGCAAGTTGAATATAATTTCTCAAAATGTTAATAAATCAAACAATGGAAATAAAAGACATCAACAAATTGTAAATGAAATTCCAAAACACTATCATCATCATCATCATTTACAATATCAATATTCCCCCAACATAAAAGTAAATGTTCACAAATTTCCTATGAAAAATATTTTCAACAATCACAATGGAAATTTGACTCATAGAAATAATATTAAACCACAGTTTGAATGGAGACCCAAAATTAAAAATGAAACACTAACTCCACTCAAAATGGCCCATTCAATTCTATCTACCCAAAAGCAAACACGTACTATTTGGGTACCCAAAGGAACCGTCACTCCCGGTCCTCTTTGGATACCTAAAATTCTCATTCAATAGTACCCTATCATTCGCATGAAGTAGAAATAAAAAAAAATTATATCAAATATTCTACTTCATGATATGCATTAATTTCTTGTTTTCTTATTTTTTTTAAAGGCTATCATGCTATGGTCATCTTATATATTATAGGAAACATGATCTTATCTCTTAAAATTTAATGAGCCTATAAAATTAATCAAAATTCAAAATCATATCTTATTTAGGTGACCTATTTATTATTCATATATTCATTACATATATATATACATCATTTATCAACAATTAAATTCAAAATTTTCTATGTGGTATTAAAATATCTAACCATAGAATTTCAAAAATTATACCACATAAAATTGCCTAAACATCTCCACTTCATGACTTCAAAAATTATAAATAAAACATAAAACAAAACTACCAAAGAAGGATCAGATAAAAATAGTCAAAACATCCAAAGATAACAAAATCAAACAACATCCAAGAACATAGGTTCAAATTCCTGTATTATTACAAAACTAAAAAGTGTCCCCCCCCCCCCCCCCCCCCCACCCCGGACCTTCCTACACTACTCTTCCTCGTCTATCTCCTCCACACTAGGACTTGGGGAGCATCTTCTGCGAGCCTTCTGAATCGAATGACGGGGCGGATCCTGTTCTGGGCTGTCCCACTCCCTCCGCTCCAGTGTTGATGGTTTTATCTTTAAAGCCTTGATCATAAACTTCACTATCTTCTTTATTCCAGAAACATCCTTCTCCACTCTTGTCATCCGCTCTCCCATTTCTTCTCGAAAAGACTCAAATGAATCATCTCGAGCCCCTCGAGATGACGCTCCTCGCCGGAGTGGTGGTCGAGCAGACGTCGATGGCTCATCTGGGATGAATGTTGCTCGCAAATGTGAGGTACTATAGATAGGAGGGTAGCAATCTATCAAGAAGAAACCCATTTCAATAGAAGGATACATCACCTGAATAACCCGCTGTATGATGCCACCCAGGGGCAAGTTGTTGTATCTCTGACGGGAAGGTTGCCTCAACTTGTAGGAATAGCGAATCAAGGAAAGTAACAAGTCAGCCACATCAAATTTCTCTTCCTCCAAAATGAAATAAGTGACATAACTAAGCCGTGCTGTGACTTTTGCCGTGTCACCCAACTTTAGCATAATTGTATGGCGTAACACATCCTGAACGACTAGGGCATCTACTGTGAGAGTCGACACAGAAGAGATCAGACTCCTGCATTCCTTATTATTTAGCACCATGTTCACCTGAGTCCAATCTCTGTCTACCCTAAACTTCTCAACAATCTCCAACCGATTTGGATGTTGGGTCAATCCAAACACGAACCTCAGTTGGTCATGGGTAATAGTCACCACTCGTCCTTGCACCTGTGACTGCACTCCTCCATCCAGCCGTGTCTGCGATGGGTCTTCCAAGTGCGTATAGAAATCTCGCACTAACTCTGAAGAAAATCCGTCAGAAGTAAATAGATTCAGCACCTCAGAGGCAGCAAATAGCTGCATAATATGTTGGTGACGAGGGAAGTCAAACTCCACGACATATGGAACACCCACTACAGCTGCCTCCACAGCCAGCTCTGCAGTTTTCTTTCCCTTAGATCCAGTGCCATCTGCACATTACAAAGAAAAATTAAAAATTAAGCAACCGTTACTAGCGCCAGCGCTATCAATAACGCCTGGCGTTATCAATAGCGGTTACTGTAGCGCCAACACGAATCCTCTCATCTGAAATAGTAAAAATCTACTTAAAAATTAAATATTTTCAAATCCTAACTTGCTAGATCCAAGAAATCCACATAATCCAAACAAAGATCAAAACCAAAATCCTCATAAAAACACAAATCTTGAAGAAAATCAACCATTATAGATCTAGTGTCTAAAACCATCTAAAAATCTCAAACATCTTCATCTCTAACATCAAAATCAAGTTTTAAAACAAAAATCATAAGAAAAGATGAAGATTTACCTCAGATCTACGTGTGGGCTGGGTCGTCTTCTAGGGTTTTACGGGAGAGGATAAAAGCAAATGACTGAGATGAAAACGTAAAGGGGATTTAAATAAAGGCTCGCTAGCGCCAGCGCTATCGCTAGCGCCAGCGCTATCGTACATATTTGCTTTTCTGTAATTTTAAAATTTTGAAAAATTCTTAAAAATATATTAATCTATATGTACTATTTATTTTTGCACTTCTGATCTTATTTCATTTTTGAAAAATCAAATACAAAACTACAAAAGCCAAATTACAAAAAAAATAATATGTTTTGCCTTTTTGTTTTTGTCATTTGTTTAAAGTCTATTTTTGCAAAAATCAAATACAAATAAAACATTAAAACTATCAAAAAAAACTGTATGGACTTTCCTGTGAAAATCAAGCATGATTTAATCTATTAATTATAACTTCTATAATGTTGCAATTTATCTTTTCAAACTACCTTGGACATTGCTTTCATCATGCTTTGATATATCTATTCAAATGTGCATCAATTATATTTTAAAAGTTGTGTAGGATCAAGCTTAGCATGCCTCTAAGTATGAGTAAATGTTTTATGTTTGATAATGATATTTATTCACTCACTTTTTTTGGCATTGTCTACATATATCTTTAATCTAAGAATGCTTGTGTATGTTTTGTATTAGTACAATGAATTAAAATTGCACAGGTATCTTACCTACACTCCTTTATTTGCACCTTTAAAAGTTAAGAAAAGTGGTTATGTTTTCATAAATTATATTGGTTTGCAAAACAAGTGTATTCGGAGAACTTTGTACAAAACAAAAATCATAAAAACAAAGATAACTCCACCAAGCACTACTTGAACCTCCTGATAAGTCTTAATAAGCGTTGTGAGGTTGAGCACCTTGGAAAGAATAGTAAAGTGTCTTGTGCAAACCATATCTTTCTTTCAAAATAAAAACCACTTACTCTTAAGTACACCGGATCACTAGTCTCAACATTAAAAATAAAATTTGTGATCCCCCAAGCACTACTTTGCACCCTGGTAAGTCTTAATGAGCATTGTGTGTGCAAAGCACCTTGGTAGTTGTACATTTTTGTTTGTGCATTAAAGTGTGTGGAAGTAAAATTAGTTGTGTTTTAATTGTGTTCTTACTTTACATATTTCTTGTATTTTAGATTAAAACATTTGTTTACTCTACTCAAAAATACATTTATGTGCACATCATTATCTTCCATAACACTTCTTCTCATGGGTATTGGATCCTAATGCTAATTCTATACTACTCTTTATTTATGAAATGCACTAGATAACCTAACATGCTTTCTACAATGTTTGGTATGTTTTTGAAAGTGTGAATTAAAGTAACATTGTAGTAATTTCTTTTTGGTAACATTATTTCATGCTTGGTTACTTCATTATTTCTCTTGAACAATGATTTACAAAAACATCTTCGTTATGAAATTTAACTCATATATCTTTTATGAATCATCATATCTTACAAAAGATGTTTGATTGTATTCTTCTAAGTCTTCCGCAACTTTACATTTACCTTGTATACTACAAACTCTGCTTTATGAAAATATTGTGATACTAAAACTCTGATTTATTTCCATGAAAAGTATTCTACAACTCCAATCATTTCCTTCTCTGTACAAGCTCGATCATGCTTTTATCTTATTATCAACTTTTAAGTGGTGCCTCCTTACCCACTTTTGCTAATAACAAAAGGGGGAGAACTAACATGATAAATATAATCCGCTATCAAAATAGAAAACTAACATGATTAATTAAGATGATAGCCTACATATTAGGGGAGCATTCACGTAGGGGGAGCATGTATTTAGGGGGAGCAATTCTAAATGCTAAAATCGATAATTATCCTAAGTCATCCTCTCACTCACACACAAGTAAGTTTCATCATGCTTATATATTAATGCTCTGATTTATCATTAATGAATTTGTTATTATCAAAAGGGGGAGTTTGTTGGAACATGGTCTTCCGCATCTCCTAGGTTTGAGAATAACAAATCCTATGTGTATTTGATCTTGTGTGTTTAAGTCTGCAGGATAACAGGGTCCACTTGACTTAATGATTACATATGACGGTTGCCCCCAAAATTGAGGCCAGAATTCTATCATGCCCACTAGCGCCGGCGGTAGCACCTAGCGTTTGGCGCTAGCGATGATCTGCGCAATTCCGGGAGCACATATAGAAGGAGATAGCGCCTGGCGGTAGCCGATAGCGCAGGCGGTAGCGTGGAGCACAGAAGGCAAGAGGGAAATGTTTCCTCGGATTGAAATTTCTGCCGCGCAAAATATGTCCTAATATGGGATAGCGCTGGCGGTAGCGATAGCACAGGCGCTAGCGCTGAGGCTATATATAGGACCCCTCTTCTCTCGTTTCAGACACACATCACAGAGAAAGAGATTGAGTGCTAGAATTCCAGAGGCTGCCTTGGCCGAAAGTTGATGTCCTACCAAAGTTCTGCAAACTTCTGAAGGAGAATCTCTTCACGCCGGATCCAAACGAAGTCCGCTTCGACAACGTTTATTCTACAGCGGATCTTCGTCTCCAACTTCAGAAGTTCATCAATAGGAAGTTTTAATTATTTTCATTTCTTATTTCTTGTAAACGGTTAGTGAAATCGCCTCGTGTTGGCGACTAGGTCTGGGTTAGACTTAGGGCAGAAATTCACCTCGTGTTGACGACTAGATCTAGGCTAGGTCTAGGGGGTGCTCGAGGACATATCCGGGGAATGGTTGGCTAGAGCGGCTTGAGGCCGAATCCGGGGTGGATAGGCTAGGGCCACCGGTTCGTGGGGATACGAGTCGGGATAGAAAACCAAAATAATCTTTTTCTATTCGCTTTGATTTCTAGCTTTGATAAGAGATCAAGTTTTGTAATCATGCTTCTCAAGTTAATAAAATCATGTCTTTACTTTTACTTCACTTGATTTATCTTGATCTTCTCTATTTCAGTAATCAAAGTTTTTCTAAGGTATTCAAAATATATCAAAAGATTTTAAAAACCCTTATTCACCCCCCCTCTAAGGGCGCCTACCGATCCAACACTTGTTACAACCTCTGTCGACCGTTTATCATCATTTTTGTGGCATTCCGAACACCGTGCGTCCTGCTTGCTCTGCACGCCTTCCTTCCTCGTGCAAGTCCATCACTTGGAGCATGGTGCACGATAAGGATACCGGATTGAGGCCCTCTTTAACTACATCGATCACGTCGATACCACACTCTCCGACCTCCAAATAGTTATGTGCGACATCCACTCCCTTCTCGCCAACCGCCAGCAACCGCCGCCTCCTCTGCCAGCAACCGCTGCCTCCTCCGCCGACCCCTCTAAACCCAACGTCGATTTCGACCAGCTACGCCGCCGAATCTCTGTGCGTTCTTCTATTTCTGGGAGACCCATCGGCGCCTCACCTTTGTCGGCTCGACATTTTGGTGTTTGACGGCGCCAATCACCTGGGCTGGATGGCCCGTGCTGAGCATTACTTCGACCTCCAAGGCACACTTGAAGCCCAGATGGTGTCACTCGCGAGGATCTACATGGAAGACTCGACCCTACACTGGAGTCGATGGCTCCGCCAGTCCAACCCCGCCCTCTCGTGGTTGACACTAAAGGACGAGTTAATTCGTCATTATGATATGCTCCACGCCGGCAACCCCTTCGAGCACCTAAGTAATGTTCGTCAATCGGAGTCGGTTGACTCCTACATTGAAGATTTCATCGAAGTGGCCATCCACGTTCCGGGATTGTCTCCCGACCACTACTTGGGCCCCTTCCTTGTCGGTCTCCACCCACATATTCGGGCACGCCTTCAGATACATGACCACACCACCGTATCTCGGGTGATGGAGCAAGCCTGATACGTCGAAGCGAATTTTGACACCTCTTCCGCTTCCGCCTCACGGACACCGGGGCTCACACCAACTCCACGGTCGTCCACGTTCAATCTATCGATCACCTTGGGTGGTATGTCACCTCTTCCTACAGTGTCAGGTCGTCCACCGCCGCACCTGCCACCGGTCCCGCCTCGCGCCAAGACATCATTGCATAAGGTCTCCCATCATGAGTTTTGGACCTCCGCAACAAACGTTTCTGCTTCCTCTGCAAAGGGCCATACTCTCCCACCCATGATTGCCCGAACAAGGATTTCAAAATGCTCTTTGGGAGCGAAGATGACGACATCGATCTAGCTGATTTTGAGGCCTTGGAGCTCGACGAGGAAGATGATGACATCGATCACTACAGACTCACTGGTTCTTCTACATCGCTTAGACATCTCCTGCTATTCGGTGGGCAGCATGCCCGGGCCCTGCAATGTGAAACTCGCGGCCTCTCTTCGATCGATTTGTGGTGATGATGTTCGACAACGGGGCGAGCCACATTTTAATTTTTCAAAACCTCGTGATAGAGTTACAGCTTCTGGTGACCCCAACATCGGGCCTTCACGTGTGTCTCTGCGATGGACGTCGCGCTCACATGGTGGGCCGATGTGTTGGCCTTCCCCTTACCATCGGCTCTTACTCTAGTTCGGCAGATTTTTATGTATTTTTGCCGGGAGGCTTGGACGCCATTCTGGGCGTGGCCTGGCTACGCACCTTAGGGACATCAAGCACAATTGGGATTGCCTCACTATGGTCTTTGAGACCCCTGGATGCACTCACCACTGCAAGGGGATCCTTGGCACACTCACCGGCCGGCCTACATTCCATTCTTCAGACCAAAGACCCCGACTTCAGTGTCCTCTTGTGGCACTTGGGGTCGAGGCGCCGCTTTCGCTGTCCATTTCGCATGCCGAAATCCAGAGACTGTTGGCCAACCACTAGTCCCTCTTTGCCACACCTCACGGGCTTCCCCCGAGCAGGGCCTCGAACCACCACATTGTACTACAGCCGGGTGTATCCGCAATCTACATCCGCCCATACCGATACGAACACGATTAGAAGACTGTCATGGAGGTCATGGTTACGGAGATGTTTCGAGCAGGAATCGTGCAACTGAATGCCAGACTGTCAGCCCCTCTCCAGCCCCGTGCTACTAGCCCGAAAGAAAGACGGCAATTGGAGATTATGTGTGGACTATACCGCAAGCTGAACAAGCTCACGATCACGAACAAATATTTGATCTCCATCATTCAGGAGCTGTTGGATGAACTGCACAGCGCGACCTATTTCTCCAAGCTGGACCTGCACTATGGCTTACTACAACAAATTAAAGCCATCGCAAAAAAATTTTAATGCCTTTGGCGGCGCTTTTTAAACGCCGCCGTAGATACAGGTAGCTTCTCCAAGCGCCGCTAAATCACCGCGGTTGGAACGGCCACGGAAAAGTCTGCGGAGTTTTTTTTTTTTAAACATCGCAGAAATATCTGCAGCATTTTTTCTAAAACACACCGCTGCTTATTCAGAATTTCCGCTGCTTGTCACATTAAAAACACCGCGGATTGAACCTTTTTTTAAAAAAAAAATCTTTGGCAGCATTTGTATATAAAAAGCACAGCGAATAAATCTCTTTTTATATTTAAAAAACCATTTGCTTTTCTGCTGCTGCAATAACGAGTGATACATTTGCTTTTCTTCGTGACCATTAGAAGTCCAGCAAACAAAATACTCTTCCAAGCATTGTTGCTTGCAGATTTGGTATGGATGGTATTGCTCTGTTTAAAAAAATTGTTTAGATTTTTATTGGATTTCCTTTTGCCACTTTGACCCAAGGATCGCGGCAGAATTGGGAATATGTCATGCAGGAACAAACATCTTATAGGCAAACACTTTTAACTCAATCTTGATACATGCAAATACAGATTCATGTAGAAGTAATACACAAAAATATTGTACAGCATGACCTTTTAAATAACAATTTAATTATTTTTAGATAACAATTTAATTGATGAATATAAGTTTCCAAGAATATTCCAAAGAACAATAAACATGAGAATACAAATTTATTTAAACTCATGAATGTGTAAAAAATTTACTAAAAGGAAAAAAAAAGCTGGATTCAACCTGCTCTTCAAGGATCTGGCTTTCAATGAACTCCGTCATCTGCGGATCCTTGCTGCGGATCGTTGCAACGATCTGCGACCTATTTAGGCGTATACATAGTCGTGATTATCGCTCTTATATTGTCAAATTAATTAATGATTCGAAGAGACGAAGAAGGATACTCACGGCGTGTAAAGCAAGGAGCTTCTCGTTTACGAGCCTCTCGAGTGCTAAAGTCAGCTCCATTGCTACAGGGAGGAAGATAATATTTCAGTAAAGAAGGAATAGTACAATACTAGCAGTAACAAAAAAGAGAATAATTTAGTAATTTGAAGTTGTCTGCAAACAAAATGTCATGATTCAGACACACCTGATTGAAAATTCCATTGTGCCGGTGGAATAATTTATGGGAAATAATATTATTGGAAATTCATATAGCAGTATTATTATTTGATCTCCCATTTGGAGTTACCTCAACGGAGGCTAAACAAGCTGGAGCATGACTGGGTAGACGAAAAACATGCGAAAACTAAGCTACTTTGCAAGAGAAAGCTTGGAGTTCATCACACTACAACAAATTAGACCTACCGCGGCTTTGATTGATTCTCAACCCCATCAGTCTCTGGTGGGGGAATAAATCCCCAAAATGTATGAACGTTGTTTTTCCTGACAAAAGATACAAGCTAGCTAAGATCTGCTATCAAACACATGATTTGCACATTATACCCAGCTAGCTATCATTCTTTAATGCTACATATAATCAAAAATATATAAGAATGGAAATGAAAGATACAGGCATGCGCGCATTCGTACAAAATTGTCTAGAAAATCATGCTCAACTAAACCTGAGCCCATTTCTATTCACACACCAATGTGATGCAAGCTAGCTAAGATCTGCTATCAAACACATGATTTGCACATTATACCCAGCTAGCACATTATACCCAGCTAGCTACCATTCTTTAATGCTACATATAATCAAAAATATATATGAATGGAAATGAAAGATGCAAGCATGCGTGCATTCGCACATATGACATGCATTTCTCTACCCCCAAAGCTGTCCGCAGTTATAATGTATAAATAAGTATATATATAAGTATATATATATATGCACACGATCCTAGCTATATATGTGTTTATAATTTACATACATCCATGTATATACATATATCCTCCATTGGTATCACATGGATTCTTCAATCTTGAACATAGTTGCACACATTCTAAAAATTTCCCAAGTACAGCACGACCAATGCAGTGTTTATGTTAATATTGGCAAGAGCTACAACCTTGCTCAACACATTAAAATAAGAAATAATGAATGGACGAATTTCTTTGCCAAACCAGTTTACAGTCATCAAAATTATGAAGAACTATGATATAGTAATATGCAACATGTTTTGTTACCTCTTCTCTTGATTCTTCCAAGGCAAATTCCCAACAGGTTTTGAGAAGTTAAGAACCTGAACACAATAATTTAGAGCTCTTTCCACACCCTGCCAAGCCTCCTCTCTTCTAGAAACTGTTACCTATTAACATCCATAGGGAAAAAAATAAATAGGCTAGCCACTTCAAACAAAATCAAAAGAACATCACAAAAAAATGTTAATTTCTACACCTACATGGCTTCAATCTGCCTCTGTAGTGGCCTAGTTTGAATGACCTGCAACAAAGCCTATTTACAACAACAAAGGCTTCATAGAAGGAATAAAAATTTCATTGTAAAATGTAATGATATCAACATGCTCTTGACCAATAAAAAAAATGGAGAGAAATGGGTTATTGAGTTGCAAGCATATTTTAAAAAAAATGGATTACCTTCCCCTTCGATGAATACTAGTACGTCACCATATCAGCAAATTGACTTGCAGACATTTTTAGGGCCACCACGAGCAATTACAGATGCAGGAGTGTCCGAGGGTCGATAATAAATGCTCTTAAACCTTGCTCTGTAATCTCTAAATGATTCTCATAATATGTTTTTTATCAGTCTCATAAACATCAAAGCGATGTTGCACAAAAAGATAAAAAATGAATAAACAAAAATAAAAAAGTACGTGTGAATGTAAGTGATGGAAGATATGCACCTTTATCAAATTCCATGTCGTATCTTTACTATAGTTGGTCACATGCGTTCACGATTGAGAAATCGTTGGAAACAATGATACATTTCTAATTAGTGTGCCCCAAAAAGAAGAAAGCTGAACTTTTCCATCACCAAAGAATGGGCCATACACATTTCTCTCCATTTTAATGACTTTATCTGTGGGCATTAGATGAATCTGTTTGCATGTTGTTTCGACTCATCCTTTTTGACGTTCAGTAGGGTCTAAAATCAACAAAATATTTCTGGTAAATATCATTAACAATAAGAATAACATACTGAATTAAAAGTATTTATTACCAATTGAATTAAAACTATGTGGTTCATCTACATTGTGATCAACTTCCCGATCAAGTTTTACCTTTTCTTTTAGAAATACGACTTTCTACATATAGCTCAAGCCGAGTTGGCTCCCTTCCCAATTCATTAGCCTATTGAAAATTAAATTATCTTTGTATTAAAAATGTTAGAAGCATAAATGCGCAATTGTTTTCTATTTGTACTTGTACAACATACCAGTATTTTCTTACGGTTGGCAAGACTCATTCTTCCAAGGGCATGTGCTCCAATTTGCTTACTTCGACATATTTTTTTTCACTTATATTCTATCATACCACATTTCAATGGTCATAATAATATCACTTAAATATCCATGCGATGTAAAGAAAACAAATAAAATAGAATAAAAATAGTTGGATTACCTTCCCCTTCGATGAATACCAGTACGTCGCCATATCAGCAAATTGACTTGCAGGCATATTTTTAGGGCCACCGCAAGCAATAAAAGATGCAGGAGTGTCCGAGGGTCGATAATAAATGCTCTTAAACCTTGCTTTGTAATCTCTAAATGATTCTCGTAGAAGTTCCATAATATGTTTTTTATCAGTCTCATAAACATCAAAGCGATGCTGCAAAAAAAGATAAAAAATGAATAAACAAAAATAATAAAGTACGTGTGAATGTAAGTGATTGAAGATATGCACCTTTATCAAATTCCATGTCGTATCTTTACTATAGTTGGACACATGCGTCCACGATTGAGAAATCATTGGAACAATGATACATTTCTAATTAGTGTCCCAAAAAGAAGAAAGTTGAACTTTTCCATCACCTAAGAATTGGTCATACACATTTCTCTCCATTTTAATGACTTTATCTGTGGGCATTAGATGAATCTTTTTGCATGTTGTTTCGCCTCATCCTTTTTGACGTTCAGTAGGGTCTAAAATCAACAAAATATTTCTTGTAAATATCATTAACAATAAGAATAACATATTGAATTAGAAGTATTTATTACCAATTGAATTAGAACTATGTGGTTCATCTACATTGTGATCAACTTCCCGATCAATAGCTTGATTGTCATCTTCCCGGTCAATAGTTGGATTGTCATCACTACTTTCATTCGATGAATAATACGCCATGGTTGTCGCATCATATAATGAATCCTTATGGGCCCGCAAAGTGCTTGCATTTATCTCTTCACCAACAACTTCATTGCAATTTTTAGATAGAGTATCACCACTTTGATCATTGGTTATTGGCGTGGGATCTCTTGAAACATATAAATTTTTTGGATACAATTTTCTTTTAGGAGGCATTGTGATGCAGTGGAGGGCGACTCGAGGTGGACACACTAAATGCGAACCTAAATGCAATATGCTTAGGTAAATGCAGGAGACGATCCGCAATATAAATAGCAGCAGTAATTAATTATTATAAATAAACTAACAGAGGCACCAACTTTCGCAAATTTTAATTTAAGAGAGCAAACGAGGTTTCACAAGCGAAAGAGGCGCAAATACTTTAAGCGCGCGCTGAATAAACCCTGCAAATCAAACGGCCACAGATACTACTAGCTAGCAAGATAAACATTCACTGCAGGTATAGTGCCAAGTTACAACAATAGGAAACTAAAACTCCAAAATAACGACTAACGCCTGCGGGCGGTAGAGGGACGATGGCTGATCATGCGCATCTAAGGGTATGATGGTTGAACGGCGGCGTGGAGGGGATCCGGAAGGTGAAAAGGGGGCTATCGGTGGTGGGGATTAACAGGAAATGGGGTGCGGGCTGTAGGGGAGGTGAAGGGGTGGCTTCTGCGGGTAGAGGAAGAGGGCGGGGGACTGCTGTAGGTAGAGGGGAGGGCTGAGAAGGGGGAGGTCGCTTCAGGGAGGTGGAGGGGCGGCGGATTTGGGCTGGATGGAGAGGCATCCGGTAGTCGGCAGTTGGCTGGAAGGGGAAGGGAGGAGGAGGCGTGTAGGCTGGATGTAGGTTGCAGGTGGTTGCACGAGGGAGAGGAGGGGAGGCAGTGAGATTAGCGGTGGTTGCACGAGGAAGAGGAGGGGAGGCGGTGAGGTTAGCGGTGGTTGTACGAGGAAGAGGAGGGGAGGGCCGGTGAGGGGCTCAGGTTGAGGAAGGCTTACCGGAGAGGGGGAGGGAGGTGGAGGAGGGGCTTCCCGAAGTCGCACCAGGGGGGTCTTCCGATGTCGCACCGGAAGAGGAAGAAGACTGCGCGATTCAACAAATCCAGCAAAACCCACGATGCCCAGAACCCTTAAATGTGAACTAGCAGCCATATAGTCGTTTTCCCATTCCCCGCCTCGACGATCTCCTGGATTCGATGGCTGGAGCACAGATTTTCTCGAAGATTGACCTTCGCAGTAGGTACCATCAGATTAGAGTTAGGGAGGGGGATCAGTGGAAGACGGCCTTCAAGACGAAGGACGGCTTGTATGAGTGGCTTGTTATGCCGTTCGGATTATCGAACGCACCCAGCACATTTATGAGAGTGATGACGCAGGTCCTGCGACCCTATATGGGTAAGTTTCTGGTAGTATACTTTGACGACTTATTGATATACAGTCAGGGCCGCACCGACCACCTACACCACATTCGCCATGTGTTTGATCTCTTGCAGAAGGAGCACCTCTATATAAATCTGAAGAAGTGTTCCTTTCTGTCCGCATCGGTCCACTTTCTGGGTTATATCATTTCTGCATCTGGTATCTCAGTTGACCCGGACAAGGTCAAATCTTTTCGTGATTGGCCTGTCCCATCAAATATCCATGAGGCCCGGAGTTTTCATGGACTAGCCACCTTATATAGGAGGTTTGTCTGAGGATTTAGCTGTATTATGGCCCCATTTACGAGCTGCATTCGCAAGGGCGATTTTGTGTGGACGAAGGCCGCCACGCGGGCCTTCGAGGAGATCAAGGAGAGACTGTCATCCGCCCCTGTTCTCCGTTTACCAGATTTTTCCAAGGCCTTCGAGGTGGCCTGTGACGCGTCCGACGTTGGCATTGGGGGAGGGAGTGCTTAGTCAGGAGGGTCATCCAGTTGCTTACTTCTGTGAGAAATTGAATGACGCCCGACAAAAGTACTCCAACTACGATCGGGAGTTCTACGCCATAGTACAGGTCCTTCGCCACTGGCGCCACTATCTCTACATAAAGAGTTCGTTCTGTATTCTGACCACCAGGTCCTGCGATACCTTGATTCGCAAAAGAAATTAGACCACTGTCACGCAAAATGGGTGGAGTATATGCAGGAGTTTCATTACGTTCTCAAGCACCATGCGGGTGTTGAGAACAAGCCGACTGACGTCTTGAGTCGTCGAGTCATTCTCCTCCACACCATGAGCACCAGAGTAGTGGGATTCGAGCGACTAGCTTTTGACTACCCTGAGTGCCCAGATTTTAGTGAGATTTATGCAGCGCTATCGAGGGATCTACCTGATCCTCGTGAGGGTTACACGATCTCAGATGGGTATTTATTTATGGGCTCGCGCCTCTGCGTTCCTCAGACGTCTCTCCGAGATTTTCTCATCTGGGAGCTGCATGCAGGCGGAGCAGCGAGACACTTCGATCGGGATAAGACAATTGCGTTAGTCGAGGATCCCTTCTTCTGGCATGGCCTGAAGAAAGACGTTACTAGGGTTGTCCGGCATTGTCGAGTCTGTCAGACTGCGAAGGGATCTCGCCAGCCCCCTGGATTGTACACTCCATTACCCGTTCCTCTACGACCATGGACTGACATTAGTATGGATTTTGTACTCGTGTCCCTCGCACTTTGAGGAAGCTCGATTCAATTTTTGTGGTGGTGGACCGTTTCTCCAAAATGGCCCATTTTATCCCTTGTCGAAAGACTGCTGACACCTCTCATGTGGCAGTGCTATTCTTTAGGGAGGTGTTCAAGTATCACGGGTTGCCTACTTCCATAGTTTCGAATTGGGACATTCGCTTCATGAGTTACTTTTGGAAGACGTTGTGGAAGAAGATGGGCACAACCTTGAAGTTCTCCGCCTATCACCCACAGACGGATGGACAAACTGAGGTTGTCATCCGTAGTTTAGGAACCCTACTGCGTTGCCTAGTTGGAGATAGCCCGTCTACTTAGGATTTCGTGCTGCCTATCGCCGAGTTTGCATATAATAGTTTCGTCAATAGGTCCACAGGTTTGAGTCCATTCCATATCATATTAGGATATGAACCTAGGAAACCAATTGACTTGATCGATATTCCCATTGAGTCGCGACCCAGTGTGTCCGCTAAGTCCTTCATTCAGCATGTGGATGCACTTCATGAGTCGGTCCGTAAGAAAATTGTAGCTAGTAATGATTATTATAAAGAACGAGCAGACCAGCACTGAGGCGAACAAATTTTTGAGGCGGGAGAGCAGTTGTTGATTCACATCCGACCAGAGAGGCTCCTGCAAGGGCCCGCAAAGAAACTAAGCGCTCGCTGAATGGGCCCCTACACAGTCATGCGGTGGATTGGTACGAACGCATATGAGATCGACATTCCTCATGGTATGGGCATCAGCCGAGTATTCAACGTAGAAGATTTGACTCCATACTACGAGGAGCGCGTGTATGTGGATCCTTTCTCCACACCCACACCTGAGCTTTTGCCACCTTCGGTCCCTGCTAGTCCTACCCCATCTGAGGAGTCACTCCAGGAGGTTCACCCAGCACCAGTGACAGTTCCACTGATCCAGCAGTCAGACGGAGATACATCACAGTCAGAGCCACCCACTCTTACCGGCGACTTATGTCAGATCATGGGCCATGACTTCCTTGCCATGGGCAGACGAGCTATCATACACTATCTTGTTCGTTGGAGCAGTCACTCGCTATACGACGCTACATGGATTTCTTCAGAGGAGCTCGAGAGACTCGCCCCGCAGCTACGTCGAGAGTACGATCATCTTCACTCACCGGAGATGAGTGCTTTCAAGCCGGGGGAGTTGATAGCGCGCAACGCCCTACGCGCGTGTATTCCCGCAGGAGGCGGTGAACCATCGCCCTTCCGAGAGATCCGAGTCCACAACCGCGTCTGGATCGTTGTTGCGAGTTGATTTACTATATTACTTTATTTATTTTGAGTTTTATTTGGCTCCCGATCGGACCGGACGATATGAGTCGTCCATTTTGGGATGTCTTAAGTTTATTTGGTATAAATATTTGGGGTGCTGGCTATAGGGAAGGTGAAGGGGTGGCTTCTGCGGGTAGCGAAAGAGGGGGGTTGTTGTAGGTAGAGGGGAAGGCTGAGAAGGGGGAGGTCGGCTTCAGAGAGGTGGAGGGGCGGCGGATCTGGGCTGGATGGAGGGGCGGCCGGTAGTCGGCGGTTGGCTGGAAGGGGAAGGGAGGAGGAGGCATGTAGGCTGGATGTAGGCTGTAGGGTGGCTGCACGAGGGAGAGGAGTTGGGGAGGCAGTGAGGTTAGCGGTGGTTGCACGAGGAAGAGGAGGGGAGGAGGGGAGGTGGTGAGGTTGGCGGTGGCTGCACGAGGAAGAGGAGGGGAGGGGCAGTGAGGGGCTCAGGTTAAGGAAGGCTTACCAGAGCAGGAGAAGGAGGTGGAAGAGGGGCTTCCCGGAGTCGCACCAGGTGAGGTCTTCCAATGTCGCACCGGAAGAGGAAGAAGACCGCACGGTTCAGCAAATCCAGCAAAACCCACGATGCCCAGATCAGCCAGCACCCCAAATATTTATAGCAAATAAACATAGGGCATCCCAAACTGGACGGCTCATATTGTCTGGTCCAATCGGGAGCCAAATAAAACTCAAAATAAATAAAGTAATATAGTAAATCGACTCGCAACAACGATCTGGATGCGACTGTGGACTTGGATCGCTCGGACGGGCGATGGTTCACCGTCTCCTGCGGGAATACATGTGCGTAGGGTGTTGCGCGCTATCAACTGCAGCTCAGTTGGTGATGATGCCTGTTAGGAGAGGTTCTCATCAAGGGGGATGGGTTCGATACCCAACCCCAACATCCTACCGCGCTGAGAATAGGCGCGGAGAAGGGTTGTGGTACTTGGGCTGCAGCCCGGCAATCATTCTTGTCACGGCGTCAAGGCGAGCGTCGGGCGCCTTGACGCCTAGGCGATAAGGCGGATGCCAAGGCGGCAACAAGGCGAGCTAGTCCAAGACGACTTGTTTTTTTTTTTAAATTATCTGGGACTATACACTGCGGTTTTATCCAAAACCGCAGTGTATACCCAAAAACTAGACTATACACTGCGGTTTTGGATAAAACCGCAGTGTATAGTATGTATAGACTGCGGTTTTATCCAAAACCGCAGTCTATACCCCATTATGAAGACTATACACTGCGGTTTTATCCAAAACCGCAGTCTATACCCCATTATGAAGACTATACACTGCGGTTTTTAATATAAACCGCTGTCTATTCTGTTTTTTTTTTACATTTTTAAACTTAAGTCCCAGACACCCAGTCGGCCAGTAGTCCAGTACAGAATATGAGTATATAACAGGATACAAATCAGAGATATAACTCAACATTGGCATTGCAATTATAAGTTTATAACATTATAACATGAAACATCATTAATTTTTAAAGTTTACCAACATGAAACATTATTAATTTTTAAAGTTGGCATCTTAATTTTTAATGAAGATGCCAAATCAGTTGCATCTTCATTAATGTATTCACCAGACTTTCTTTTATGACCAGCTTTCCACAACTCCATACGTGAAATTGGTGCATTTGCACCTTGTTCAATCTTGACAAAATAATGAAAATAAATTAACATTTAAATTATTGAGAAAACTACTTTTTAAAATAAAAAATACAAGAGAGAACTAATACCATCTTTTTTTCTAATCCAGAATAACCCATTCTGGAAGTAGTATGGAAAGTCTTCTGTGCTTTCGCTCTTTCTGTATTAATATTACTTGTCTCCTGCACAAATAAATATTTGTTAATGCTTAAATTGTTTATAAAGTTAATAAATGATATAAAATATTAAATTTAATAAGAACATAACCATATATTCTGGAGTGATGCGATGGTCGACAAATACTCTCCAATCTTCAGGAGTAATAAAGTTATACTTCACAGGTACATTGTATCGATGCTCCAAACCAACATTCTTTACATAAGTGACAAAAAGTTTGGATTTCCAAGTCCTCCAACTTTCACCCATGTTTTTCATTAATTCATTGCGAAGACCATCAATATTATCAAAATAAAGCTGAAAATAATAGAAAATATTAATTAATAATTAACTAATGATAGTATGATACACAATTATGTAATAAATAATAACTAATAAGTAATACTAATAACAAAGTTACGTACATTTAATTCTTCCCATAAATGATTTTTAAGCTGTTTATCAACTTCCTTCCATTTAGCATATGTAATTGGCACATGAAATTTCACAAGAAAACCCATGAAACTCATCAATTTATTTGTGTTAGGCCCGGGAATAATGCCACCATCATCCCTCACAGAAACAATAAGTTTCTTCCCTTCTAGCCTAAGCTTATTCAATTCAGACATTTTAGTGGTGCCTCTTGTTGATTTTGATAAAGATCCTTTATCGGCCATTATCCTGTAAATCTGTAATAGAAAAACCCTAAAAAAACCTTAACCATACAAAAACCCCAAACAAGATTCATAAAAAGAATTTGGGTAACTTTTGTTATAATTGTAAAATGCACTAAGCACATAAATGAAAGAAGGATCATAATTCATAAGTCATAACCAATAGGTAATAAGTTGTAAGCACTAAACACGTGATTAAAAACTAACAACTCATAAGCACATGAATGAGAGAAGGATCAAAAATTCATAACTAATAAGTCATATACCTAAATGAGAGAAGGATCAGAGGAGTTGAGATGTTGAATAGCTGATTTGAGGAAGATGGTCGGGGAAATCACCAAATCGAAGGGAGAAGGCAGAAGGTTTCGTCAATCGGCCGAGGGTTTTCGCTTAGGAGCGGCGTGTTACGGACATGAGGTTAACTTGATGGACCGCTCTAGATTTGTCTAGATAAGTCAAGAATGTTCCGGAATATTGCAGAAGCTAACAGTGTAGAATAATGTGGAAGGATCCAGAAGAATATGGAGTCATCCAACCCCTTCTTTATGTGGAGAACTCTAAAACCTTCCGTTTTGGAGGGAAATGGTGGACGAGGCCTATATAAAAGAAAGACCTCCTCATTTGCATCCATGGAGGATTTTGGAGCTTCGTTGGGAGTGTTGTTTGGAGAGTCTCTTGTGTGCTTGTGAACTTTATGCTTGTTGAGTCTCCTCTTGCGAGGGTTAAGAGTTTGTGGGGATTGAGCACTGTTGTGTGCCTTGTTTGTTGTATGTCTCGCTCTTTCGTATGTCTCGCTCAACTATCTACCTAGTTGTCTTGTAACTTTGTTGAGAGTTATAATAAGAGTTGTTCTCTTTATTCCATTGCTTTGTTTGAAGAAGGCTTACTTGGTTAGCCTAAGTTTGTTGGAATTCTAGCCAAGTGCCGCACGTACTTAGTGTCAAAGTGCTAAATCCGTGACAGTTGGTATCAGAGCTAGGTTGTGCGCATCGTGCTGCAACAAGACCAAGTATGGAAGGAGAAGATTACATTACAGAGGAGGAACGGGGTAGAGATGTTACCCTACAAGCTAGCAAGAAGAAGCGTGACCAAAGCCGTGCTCGAGAAGAGAAACACTTGGAGCTGGCCATGGAAGACTGGGAGAAACGCATGGAGGTAATGGAGATCAATAATCATTCCATGCGCAAAGAATGGGAAGCCTCTCGTGCGGAGCTAGTGAACAAACTCCACTGCGTATTTGAGGAGAATATCACACTACTTGCACGCATCAATGAGTTGGAGCAAGAATCTGGCGAACTAAAGGGAAGGATCGATCACCTGGAGGAAGACCTAGCCATTTGCAAGAAGGCTATCGCTAGTGGAAGTGTCGCCACCAATGCTTTTATGTCTAGAGTGGACATACCCAGACCCGAGCCATTTTTGGGCAAGCGAGATGCTAAGGAAGTTGAGAACTTCCTATGGAAGATGGAAAACTACTTCGAAGGCTGTCATCTACAAGATGGTAAGACTAAGGTACATACCGCATCACAGTTCCTTGATGATAACGCCGCTCTATGGTGGCGAAAGAAACAAACTGATGTCGCAAAAGGTTTGTGTCGATTGGACACATGGGAGGAGTTCAAAAAGGAACTCAAGCGACATTTTTACCCGGAGAACGTAGCATACCAAGCTCGAAAAAAATTGAGAGAGCTAAAGCAAAGGAGAACAATAACCGAGTATGTAAATGAGTTCACAACGCTCATGCTACAAATCCCCGATATGGCTGAGGAGGATCGGCAATTCTACTTTGTGGATGGGCTACAAGCTTGGGCAAAACAGGAGGTACAACGACGAGGACCCCGTACGGTCGATGAGGCGATTGCAGCAGCCGAATCACTATGTGAGTTCCACCAGGAGGAGGAAATGCACTACCAAAAGGATGTCGGAGATGCTGAAGTTGAGCCCAAAGATGATGCCCCTCGACAAAGGAGATTCGAAGAAAGAAAGAGGGCCCTCACTTGCTTTGTATGCAAGGGGCCTCACCATATGAAGAATTGCCCAAAGCTTGGCACCCTATCATCAATGAAAAAGAAAGATGACTCTACGAGCGGGGATGAGGAGGAGCCACAAGACATGGCAAGGCTAAGTATCATGCGGCGTCTTAATGCCATGACTACTCGGGGATCCTATATAAGACACCAACATTTGCAATGTTTCTACTGCCAAGGACCGCACAAGGTATGTGATTGCCCTACTTTGGAGTCCATAAGAATTGTTGTTGATAAAATGGAAACTAAGGGCAACTAAGTTGGGAAGTGCGAGTTTAACCCATGGAAGAAGGATGGAAAACAAAGGACAAATGATGGTGGATGTGAAGATCGAGGGCACAAAGATGAGAGCCTTGGTGGACACGGGAGCAACGGACTTCTTCATGTCCAAGACTGCTGCAGAGAGAATCGGGCTACCAATCAGGTTTGGACCAGCACGCCTCAAATTTGCTAATTCTCAAGAGGTGCGAACTATTGGTCTTGCTCCGGATGTGAATGTTTGTCTTGGAGGATGGAAGGGGAAGGTGCCCATCGAAGTTATCCCCTATGATGACTATGATGTTGTCATTGGGATGAACTTTCTTGATAAGTTTGAAGGACTTCTTATTTTTCCAACATCGAAGATTCACTTAATTGATGGTCCAAATACATACCCGGTGCCGATAAGGAGGACTCATGGACGAGAAGAGAAGTTCATGTCCGCAATGAGGACGGTACAAAGATTTCGACAAGCTTGATGATGCATCGAGGGCGATGCATGAATTCAGTGGGGGAGAATGTTACGGACATGAGGTTAACTTGATGGACCGCTCTAGATTTGTCTAGATAAGTCAAGAATGTTCCGGAATATTGCAGAAGCTAACAGTGTAGAATAATGTGGAAGGATCCAGAAGAATATGGAGTCATCCAACCCCTTCTTTATGTGGAGAACTCTAGAACCTTCCGTTTTGGAGGGAAATGGTGGAGGAGGCCTATATAAGAGAAAGACCTCCTCATTTGCATCCATGGAGGATTTTGGAGCTTCGTTGGGAGTGTTGTTTGGAGAGTCTCTTGTGTGCTTGTGAGCTTTATGCTTGTTGAGTCTCCTCTTGCGAGGGTTGAGAGTTTGTGGGGATTGAGCACTGTTGTGTGCCTTGTTTGTTGTATGTCTCGCTCTTTCGTATGTCTCGCTCAACTGTCTACCTAGTTGTCTTGTAACTTTGTTGAGAGTTATAATAAGAGTTGTTCTCTTTATTCCATTGCTTTGTTTGAAGAAGGCTTACTTGGTTAGCCTAAGTTTGTTGGAATTCTAGCCAAGTGCCGCACGTACTTAGTGTCAAAGTGCTAAGTCCGTGACAAGCGGCTGTAAAAAGTAGAGGTAAAATGTAAGATTTCGGCTCAGACGGGTAATAAAACTGGCATAGACTGCGGTTTATACAAAAATCGCAGTCTAAAGGGTGAATAGACTGCGGTTTTTGTATAAACCGCAGTCTATTCTAACCCTAACATTTTAAAATGAAGAATAGACTGCGGTTATACGACAACCGCAGTTTATTCCCCATATAGACTGCGGTTTTCATATAAACCGCAGTCTATTCTTCATTTTATGAATAAAAAAAAGGCGCAAGTCGCCTTGGATCTAGTCTGGCGCCTGGACGCCTAGGCAACGCCATGACAAGAATGTCGGCAATGCGTGCCCGAACGTGTTCCTGATGGCTGGTGTGACTCCACCAGGGCGGGGCGGTCCTGGGCGTGCTGCATCAAAAAAGTGCACTTTTATGATGCAGGGCAGGTGTCCCACCCTCCTGCCACCCTGCGGCCTGGCATCACACCCCGACACAGTGGTTCCACCGGGAGTCCACCTAATAGGCCTTACCAGGTCCGCAGCCCGTACACCCCAAATTCATCCCCAGCCCCATCACAGGGCCGATAGGTTGTTGAGGTCGGGGCTCGATCCCCAGACCTCCTTGATAAGAATCCTTCAGCGGAAGACTTATCACCAACTGAGCCTTCGGGTTCACTTTAGTTAATTTCACTCAATTAATACATACAGGCATGGAACTAGAACATGATCCTTACATATTCCCTTCTCAAGCAAGAATGATATATTATATCTCTGATCCTAAACAATCTTGTTGGGAAGTGGGCACGAAGATGGTGTCGCGAGATGAGTATGAAATGGGTGACACCACAGCTATAAATAATGATGTCCGTCAAACCTTAATTCAATGTGTTGTTAATGAAATACAAAATGTTGAGAGCTTGTACTAAGACGAGGATGTCGAGATAGTTAGAACTGATGTTGATCCCATTATTGTGCAAAGAGAAGGATAAATTTCACCAAGTATGCTTTCACTTATGTACTTAACAATGCATTTTTTAACTTATTATTTACTCTCTATCATTGATATTGTTAATGTTATTATTATAATGCAGATAGTCAATGTGATGCAGGACGGGCGTCCCACCGACCTGCCACCCTGCGGCCTGGCGTCACACCCCGACACAGGGGTCCCACCGGGAGTCCACCCGATAGGCCTTATCAGGTCTGCGGCACGTACACCCCAACCCATCCCCGGCCCCACCACAGGGCCGATAGGTTGTTGAGGCCGAGGCTCGATCCCCCGACCTCCTTGATAAGAATCCGCTGAAGGATTCTTACATCGTAAACCTGATCAACAGGATTACTACATGTCTTGGTAAAACTGATCGTAAACCGACAGACAAGAACTGTTGCATGATGATGTGACAATCATGACTCTTCAACCCTTGCATTTTACATTGCTTGAGCTTAACACAACGTGATATGTGGGATGCGTATCCATCTGGTACTCGTATTGACTTTACCATACCTAAGAAAATTTTGTTCTCGCTTTTATTCATGGCAAAACATGCTGGAGGAATGACCTCAATCTCATCATCTCTTTCTTGAATCCATAATTGTTTTAGAATCTTAAGATCCTTGCAATCTCTTCTAGCACGCACATCATCCTTGCTTTTGACAGGGTCGCCTAATATGGTGCTTAGGATATTATCGCATACATTCTTCTCTATATGCATGACATCAAGACAATGTCACAATAAATTTGTTTTCCAACACGGCGGGTCAAAAAATATGCTTCTTTTTTTCCAATACATAATCAGCCCTCGTGATGGATTTTCTCTACCAAAAACAACTTGAATATCTTTGATTGCCTCAAGTACATTTCTTCCTTTAGGTGGTTTTGTATTATCAACACTTAATTCATGACGGCCAAATTTTTGTGACTTCCTATATGGATAATCAACTGGCAGAAATTGACAGTGAGATTGAAATGCAAATTTTTTGACTGTGTTTTAACCAACATGAGTTAGTGTTCAACCCGCATGATGGCATCCAAGTTTCGAATGTGTATTCCATCCTGATAAATTACCAAGCCCAGGAAAATCACTAATAGTCCAGAGTAATGGCACACGTATTTTAAATGTTTTTCCCTCTGAAGCATCAAACACTTCGATTCCATCTTCCCATAGCTCCTTCAACTCCTTTATTAATGGTTGCAGATAAACATCAATATTGTTACCAGACATTTTCGGACCAGGTATCAGACCTGACATGATGATAGATCTCTTCTTCATGCACTCCCAAGGTGGCACATTATATATGGCTAACATAATTGGTCATGTACTATGTGTGCACCAAAAGGATTGAAACCATCTGTGGCAAGAGCGATGCGAATATTACGAGATTCACTGGAGAACTTTTCGTGTCTTCGATCAAAATCTTTCCATACCAAGCCATCTCTAGGGTGGTGCATTAAATTATCATGATTAGGCTCTTTGGCATGCCATTGCATCATTTCGGTTGTCTGTTTACAAAGAAATAGTCTTTCTAAACGCTCTTTCAATGGAAAGTAACAAACAACTTTTTGGGGGATCTTTTTTAAAGTCCTCACATCTTGTTGCTTACGTTTCCTTGACTTGTGAACTAATTGGCTTTCAGCTCCTTCGACCCATCGTGACTTCCCGCACACAAAGCAAGTATTACTACTTTGTGTGATCCCCAAAATAATGAGCAATCATCTTCACATGCATCAATCTTAATGTAATTATGGCCTAATTGGGAAGTAATTTTCTTAGCCTCATTATAGTTAGCAGGTAGTGTTTCATGTCCACCTGGAATCGCACCCGGTAGAGTTTTCAACAACATACTGAAGTGTACATTACTCCAATTTCCAAGTGTTTTAAAATGCAGAAGCTTTAACAAAAAAGGTAATTTTGTGTACTCCAAACATCCTTCTCACAACGGTTTATTTTCCTCCAAGAGAGACATATATAAACTATTTTATTTTCATTTGCACTGATGGGAGTTTTAGGATAGTCAAATGTCTTATCTTCGTCATATTGATCATTCTCAGATTCTCCTTCATCTGCATTCTCATCGTGTGCCAAGTTAGGGATGGCTGCATGCAACAGTTCATCAATGAGACTAGTAGAACTATTATTGGTGTAAAAAAAGTTTGTTGTAGAGGAAAAGATGTTATTAGGTTGGCTCCCTTTTTGAGATAATCGTCCATCATGATATATCCAATCTGTGTAGTTTTCCATAATACCATTCCATACTAGATGCCCCTCAACCTCTTCTCGATACCACATCTTCATGTTTACACATTTTCTACAAGGGCATGGACATTTTTCACCAACTGGTGTATATGCATAGAATAAATCTAACAAACATTTCCTGCATTCTACATAATTTTTTGAATGGCATGGCTCTATCATCCATTTTCTGTCCATTGCTTACCTTCACAGAGTATGCAGATAAAATTATAAAAAAAGTGAAAAATGCTCCAAAGCAACGGCGTTGAACCAATGTTAATTCCTATAGTAAAAGCCTGAAATGTTCAAGCAAAATTATATTAATAAAGCTGATGTACAAATGAAATAATACAAAATAATTTGCAAAAAATGACTTATTAATCATGACATATAAAGTACATTACTTTTGATGTTCTATGTGTGTCTATATGTGTCTAGATGTTTATTGAAATCCTGATTTATTATTTTCCCAAACTAGTGACACTTGTTTTCTTAATGAGGGGATTAGATATGTATGCAATATTAGTGATTCGTGTTATAGAAATTATTTTCTTTGCACATTTGCTGCTCCACTAAAAGCTGCTCATGGAGGACAACCACTATTACAAAAGTGCTTATTATTTTTTTTATTAATGAGGGGATAACATATGTATGCATGAAAACAAAAAATACACAACTGTTGGAAGATTATACATATAGGAAGAGAAACTTTCTCCGCCTAAGGATCAATTTCAGCTGAGGATTTGAGGGCAACAATTCTCATAGTGCTACTCTCTCCAAAGAGAAAATAATGATATAATTAAAATTCTCAAATTTAGAAAACTTACTAATAAATAAGCTCTTGATCACATTGTTTCCCCAATAACTATTTGACTCAACTTGATCACAGTCTTGTAGCATTTTCTCTAATAGAGCTTTGATAAGCATATATCTCAACTGCTTGCCTAATGTGACTTCTCTCTCAGAAAATAGCAATGAGATATCTACAAGCATCCAACTAACTAAATAATAATGAATAAATCAATAAGTTAAATTAAAAACATAAAAAGATACCAAATAATAATGATTAAATCATGCCAACCCGTATAAACAAACATGGAGAAAAAAAGTAAGGCATGAATCAAATATGACAAAATAAATAAGTTCACCCAACTTTGAGTGCACCTAACAAAACTCAAAGGCAGAACTTTTCATCATTCCATAAGGGTCGCCAATGTATGTGCAAAGGGTCGCCAGTGTATATAAAATCCATAAGGGTCGCCAATGTATGTGCAAAGGAACTTTTCATCAATCTAGCAAATGTTACGCAATGTCGGGAGCCATAAACCCTAGATCGGGAAGAAATGACGCAAGGGGAGAGTTATACATGTCCTGGATGACGACATGAAAATGAGAGAAAGGGCTTTGGTGGCGTGAACGATGGCCTGGAAATGAGAGATCGCCTGAAATATCTCGCAGTGAGAACGTCAGGCTGCAGATGGGAGGAGAAAATGTCAGTCAGCTTGCACAGAGCATGTTATTTCGACGACCTGGAGATCGAGTGGAGTTCACCTTCTTCCGGCGTCCTGGAGATCGAACGGACTTCACCTTCTCTTTCGGCGGCCTGGCAATCGATCAAGCAGAATAATGGAAGACGAAAGTGACGAGCCCTAAATAAAATCGCACCATTTATTTTAGCGGCGATGTAAGAGAGAAACGTCGCAAAATCCCTAATTGTCGTGACGCTTATTTAAAAAAAACGTCGTCATAGTTATAAAATATTGGCCACGTTTTTCCCAAAAAGCGCCGCGAAATATAAAATTTACGGCGGAGCTTTTAAAAGCACCGCAAAAAAAAATGCCGTCGTAAATCACTTTTGTTGTAGTGGCTACCACCAAATTTGGGTCTAGGCTGAGGATGGCCCAAGACAGCGTTCCGCACCCACGATGGCCATTGCGAGTTCCTCATCATGCCATTTGGCCTGACCAATACTCATGCCACGTTCCAGTACACTATGATCAATTATTTGGGCATTATCCTATTTTTTTCCTTAATGACCCGTGATATACTAACTATCCAAGCCAATATTATAGCTTTCAAAGTCTGTATTTTCTTTGAGTAACAGGATTTTGAATGAGCGACGGAGTCGCCTAAACAAAAAGTCTTTGAAAATTTGCATATTCTATAAAGATCATTTGGACGCAATGAAAAGAGCGCATCAAATTTCACCCATCGAAGAAAGCTCATCTAAAGTTGAAGAAGAACCAAGTTCATTAAATTTGAATAATGAAGATTGATATGTAATATAAGTTGTAACTTATAAGGTTGTATTATTTTATATGTATTGATATTTTAGTTTGAATTTATTCGAGTAATGTTATATTTCGTGAATAAGAATAAAATTTTAAATATTCACTTCTCATTAATACAAGTCTCATTTGTCACTTTTTAATTTTTTACACTTGGGAAATATAAATAATTATTGTAATAATCATATATTTGCATGTTTTATATAATAACAAAATTATTTTTTTATATACATATAAGTAATTAACCATGTATATAAAGTAATAACCCTAAAATCTAAATACTAATAATTATTTATTAATAATAATAAATTGTCGGTCCCTCAGCCTGCGAGCCCTCCCAGGCCCCACTTTGGAAGGGTGGGCAAAGCCTAGCTTGTCAAAAGCTCAGTCTGACCCGGGCTTGCTTATCCTTTTGGACACACCTAGGTCAGGGTAATAGCTTAAAAGAGGGCTTCTTTAGACTCCCACTCCTTAGGACTGGATCGAGCCTAGATCGATGCCCGACCCCATGCCTAGACCTGACCTGTTAGAGCCCAGTCCTAATCGGGCTTTTTTGTCAAGCAGGTCCGAGTGAGTTTTCCAGGCCTGGGTCTTTTGGACACCTCTAAAAAGCCTTAATATTACACCAAAAATAAAGCTTATGTTTTATAATAGATGCATAAGTTAAGAATTTGATTTTTTGTATTTTGTAGTATAAGTTAATGTAGAATTAAATTTTAATTAAGTAGAATTGAAGGATAAGCTATAATCATCTTATTATGTCAATACTTCAGAAAAAAATAATGAAAAAAACATGAATACCTTTTTTTCCGATACCACCCAAACCAATGTTTGTTATATCATATTACAGATTGGAGGATCATCGTCATCCTTGTTATGAGAATCATCATGCATAATGTCTGAGCCCAGCAAGTCCTGAAATGGCATGAGAAGTGGAGAAATGAGTATTAGAGTTTTTGGAGTTATAGTTGGAGAAAATGAGATGGTAAACCTGAAGTGCGGTCACAATTTGCGAATGAAATGATAACAAGCAGAAGATAGGCATTATGAAATCTATAATTGGCATTTGAGAGAACAATTTGCAATGCATGGTATCCTCCGTGCAATTTACACAGCAAACTAATATGAATTAGTCTAAATTATACTCGAACAATGAATCAACCATTATACTCGAACAATGAATCAACCATCTAGTTATCATACACACTGAAACATAATATCTGCAAAAGCAATTGATATACATCTACACTTACAAAGAAGATTGAATGTGGATAAGATAACCATAAAGAAGCTTACCATTTGGAGTAGCAAACTCAACTTTGACACCTGATTTCCACTGAATTGATCCACAAAGATTGTGCAATGCCAGAAACAAATTCTTTGATTGAAATAAAAATAAACTGCTGTAACATAAGAATGTGATCATTTATATTAGGTATTGTAACAAAATCAAGATTCTTCAAAATAATAAACAACTTAATTTAACAAGTCAAAGGGTTCATGTAACCCATTGCAAACTTTATTTTATGAGCTATTATTTTCAATATCAGGCAATAAGAAATATTGGGTTCTGATTCCTAAAACAATATAATATGAATTATTAATTTCATTGTCAAATAAATAATAGCAATACAAACAAAATACCGCAAGTGCACAATGTAATCACGTGCATATGTTTTTGCCGGATTTTGTATATATTTGAGAAAAGCAAAAAAAGACAAATTTGAAGCAGGCAGTTTATAAGATGCTTCTCTCAAACTCGCTTATCATCCTATTAAAAGTATCAGGTTGTAGTTTGGCAATCATGCATGTAGGGATTTTGAAATCGCAACCGAATCTCCGTCGGCAGAAAATATGAAAGTTGTTGGCCCATCCTTAAAAATTCATGAAAGCTTCTTCTCATCATTCTAAGATCACTGATTGTGACGGTTCTTCGATCCGATCTTAAGACCTCTTGCGATCTTTGTTGGACTATCATCTCTGTGAAAAATGAAATTCAACGAATTGTCCTTAAATTTTTGGGAAATCCTCTTTTTATCATCCCGAGACTACTCGTGGTGATGGTTCATTGACCTAATATTTGGCTATCAAGCTACTACCATCAGAACAGTAGAATTAATCAATTTCAATATTGCATGCTCAATTCCATTGTCAGGCCAAACAACAGAATTAAAATTTAGGCCAATCCCACTTCATATGGAACTGGGAGATCACAATTCTTAAATTCAATTTCAATTTCATCCAAATGAACAGACTCTACATATATTTCACTAATACGTCACCTTTTTGACACATAATCGGGAAAAAGAAATACTATTGTTATTTTTTGTGTATTTAACAAGCACATTGTACTGTATCAAATAAATTGTAATTAGAGGTGAGGGAAATTGGAAACAAATGCTAAGTGATAGACAAATTTAGTTTCAATAAACAGCAAGTGTAATTAAAATGAAACAATGTAGAAAAAAATGCACAAAGAATTAATTTTAGACTGGATTTCCTATAAATTGAAAACTAATGGTAGTTTCCCACTACATCGAGTAAATGAGCTGGGAATTCTAATATATGAGTCAACCAAATAAAATGAGAAATTTCAAGTACATTCATGTTAGAAAATTAAACAACTAACTTCAGCAAACTGCAAGTATAATTGAAGCATTAGCAAGTTCAGAATTTGTATATAATAGACAAAAAAAATAAATGTTCTTGGAACAAAAAGTAGTGGGAAATAGCTTAGACTGTATTTCCTATAAATTGATATTCCTTCTAAACCTAAAAATATATATTAGTCAACCAAATAAAATGAGAAATTTCAAGTACATTCATGTTAGAGAAATTAAACAACTGACTTCAGTAAACTGCAAGCATAATTGAAGCATTAGCAAGTTCAGTATTCGAATATAATAGACAGAAAAAATAAAAAAATTGTCCTTGGAACAAAAAGTAGTGAGAAATAACTTTAAAATGATTTGGATCCAAAGTACTGCATCCCTCTACAGGTTCTTTAAATTTTGAAATTATTATTTTGTGCATCAGCTACAGGAGCATCTAACAGAAATTAACTCCAATTCGTTCAAAATAAAGGATGAAGACAGTAGAGTTTTTTGGGGATAAAGTAGTACATTTTACGGTGAAGTAAAAATAAAATAAAATGCAGTATCCGTGGATCCCTTGCAATGCCGGATCAAATAGAAAACGTTATGAATAATAAGTACTTTTAATAGTTAAAGAGGGTAACAAGATAGATACGTGAGCAAAATAGAAACTAAGACGAACTAGTAAACTATTGGATATGGAAATGTCAATGACAAAGAACAGAAGCAAAAAAAGAAGAGAACAATATTCGAAGTTCTCTTGGGGAAGAAGATTCTCCGAGAGAAGCTGCGCGGCACTTTGAGAGAGAAGAAGATAGAGAAAAGCTACGCGAATTTGAGGTGGAAGAAGAGAGAGCAGCAGCTGCGCGGCACTTCGAGAGAGAAGAAGAAGAGAGAGAGCAGCTGTGCGGCGCTTTGGAGAGAAGGAACGCTAATAGAGAGGTTGAAGAAGCCCTAGTTTTTGGCTTTGAAATCACTCAGCCGTTCGATGGGATCGCACGGCAATTAATACATAGCAGAAATGAAACCTAACTTTCGTGTTGCTAGAAATAATTCATAATCCAATCAGCTGCAACTATTTTCGTGTCCGATGTGCTTGCAGCCCCCGTGAGGACCCACCGCGATTCATTTGAGAGTGTCGTTAGTGTCGGGCCATTATTCCCCACTGCCGAGCTGCAAACGTCGCCAAATCCGTCTTGCCTTTTTTGTGAATGCGATCACTTGTTATGAATTTGTTTGCACATAAATTTTTTAGGTTTTGTATATGAGTAGTTTGCAGATAGCCAGAGAGAATATATCATCATCCTTAAAATATTTTATAAACAATACACTTTCTCATTTTAATAATAATAAAGTAATGATTTGTAATGATTTTAATAGGTAAGGGAGCAAGAGACCACTCATTCTCTTCTCTCTCTCTTCTCCTCCATAAAGGGGAAAGGGGGGTGTGCAGTGCGTTTCCCGCACTGCACCGTGCAGTGCGGGAATCGCACTGTTCACCTCACTTTGAGATGTGTGCGATGATCGCACACATCTCAAAGCATGTGTGTGAACGGTGCGATTCCCGCACTGCACGGTGCAGTGCGGGAAACGCACTGCACACCCCCCTTTCCCTCCATAAAGGAAGCCAACAAAGGACATTGGTATGAGTTATTTGCACACCTAAACACTACCAAATAAATTTAAAACCCCTACCTATTTTAATTCTCAAAGCGCACCGTGTATCACCCCAGGTTTTTCCAGCTGTAGAGAGCAAGGGAATCTGGTAGCAGGAGCTAACGTCGGGCGTTGGTGCTAACGTCGGGCGTTGGTGCTAACGTCGGGCGTTGGTGCTAACGTCGGGCGTTGGTGCTAACGTCGGGCGTTGGTGCGAACGTCGGGCCTTGGTGCGAACGTCGGGCGTTCGTGCGAACGTCGGGCGTTAGTGCGAACGTCGGGCGTTAGTGCGAAAGTCGGGCGTTAATGGTATATCGACGGGAAGATATCGGCTAGATCAATTTGATTAGGCATCAAGTTGAATACTAACGCCCGACGCTTGTGCTAACGTTGGCGTTAGGTATCGACTTGATGATTTAATCTTGTCGTCGTGAAGCTACTTTGTCGTTGAGAGATCTCGACTATTCGACTAGATGGCTAACGTCTGGCGTTAGGGCTAACGTCTGGCGTTAGGGATAACGTCGGCGTTAAGTCTAGTCGAATTGTTAAGCGGTGATGGATAAGATCAAATCCACTGCTCTTGGGGCTAACGCGAGCATTAGTGCTAACGTCGGCGTTATCTCTTTAATCGGATTCATTAAATTGAATCGTGGATGTCCATTCCTTATTGATTTTTGGATCTGATGACTGAGATTTATCCTGATTCAGCTAAGGCAGCAGGAGTAGTCTTCCTCTCTTCGTTTAACTTATCACTTTCTCTCTCTCTCTCTCTCTCCAAAGAAAAGGAAGATTAGGGCTAAGGAAGAAAAAGCCTCATCCAGCCATTAGAAGAGCTTACAAGCTCCGATTCATGCGCCGAGTTCAAATCCGTGAAGGGGACCTTACAACGAACCTTTCCATCCGGATCGATTGTGGATTCATGACGCCAAAGTGATTGTGAAGGGGAACGATCCTTCTGTTAGTGGGTTTGGCTCAAAGTAATCTACAATACCCCATCTAGGTATGGAATGGGATATATATAGTACTTCCAGCGTAGGGCCAAGCCCTAGTGTGACACGAACCCGTAACCTACCCGAGACGATCTCTACACGTACGGACATAAATATTAATATCTTCAACAATCTCCTCCTATGTCCATCGTGAATCCAGACTTCGGGTAAAGGGGTGATTTGTATTGTATTCAATCAAACATGAAAACAAATACAACCATGTCCTGCACCTGTTTATAAAGCAATTTGGACTAAAACACTCATAGTATGCACGCATAAGTAAACAACAAGAAACTCAGCTGCAACACAATAAAAGTCTCAGGAACAATCAAGACACAGGCCCTATGCACCTGGCGTCTAAAACAAACAGAGATCTAAATGTCCAAAAACAAACAGTGCAAACAAGAAGAGCTAAACAATGCTCTGAACAGAAGTACATGAAATAAACATAATAATACTCAAACGGGCTAATCATCCAAAAGATCATCCTCCTCCGGATCCCAGACAACCAGTGCTCCTCCTGTCCTAGAAACTCCTGCAATTCAACAGAGAATTTCATTTAGAATGAATTCTATCCTTTGCAAATTTGCAGAATCTAGTTTTAGCATAAAACTTAGTATTGATTATTATTATTGGCTGGGAGGACACGTTCACAGAGTATTATAGTTTAACCTCAGAATCTGTTATCTGTTTCCAAATGAAACGATTATCAGACTTCTGGACACCGCAGCTATATCTGTAATCTTATATGGAATGTCACGGTTACTACCCTTCTAAAGTCAATTGGAACTCATCAAGTTTGGAATGGAACCAATCTTCAGAAGAAGAGACAAACCAAGTCAGATTGTGTTATCAAGTTTGGAATAACACTCTCCTCCAAGGCAAAAGCCGAATCCGATGAAGCTGTTAACATCAAGTTTGGAATGAAACAAACTTACCAGATCCGAGCTCAGCAACCAGGAACATCAGCGGACCACAACATACTTGCATTGACAGGGGAATGTGGAATAATCAAAACGTCTGGACTAAGGCTGAACCGAATCGCCTGATACTGAACTAAAACCGAACTAAATCGCCTTTAGTCTCATTTCCCCCACTGTTTTGATTAACCGATCTTTGGGCATTCCTTTCGTCAGTGGATCAGCAAGGTTATCCTTTGAGCGTACATCAATCAAAGTGATGACTCCTTGTTCTTTCAGATAATTCAACAACGCATGTCTCAGTCGTACATGTCTCCTCTTAGTATTATAGAGGGTATTCTTAACGACTTGAACTGCTGCTTGATTATCGCAATACAAGCTCAACGAGTTGACTTGTAACTTAGACAGGGGAATGTCTAAAATCAAGTTTCTGATCCAGTCTGCCTCTTCACCAGCTAAAGCTAAGGCAAACAACTCGGCCTCCATAGACGACAAAGCTATACAGGTCTGTCTCTTGGATTTCCAAGTGACAGCAGCTCCTCCCAAGGTGAATATGAATCCACTGGTGGACTTGCTGTTTCCGACTTCTGAACACCACGAGGCATCAGAATGTCCTTCCACGGTAGGTGGGTAACCAGTGTATCACAGAGCATAGTTAGCAGTACCTCGAAGGTATCTCAACAGCCTATCTAGGGCAACCCAATGCTCTTTGCCAGGACTACTGGTAAAACGACTCAGCGCGCTAACCGAGAAAGCAATGTCTGGCCTTGTACAAGTTGTAGCGTACATGAGACTACCAATTATTTTGGAATATTTGACTTGATCAATGCTGGCCTCAAGATTAGGACTTAACTTAACATTGTGGTCAAACGGTGTCTCAATCGGCCTACTCTTATCATATCCCCTGGTAGAGAGAAGTTGCTTAACATAGTGAGCCTGGCTAAGAGTAACTCGACCCTTGTCAACTCTAACCTTCATACCTAACAGGGTATCAACAGGACCAAGATCCTTCATGTCAAATACTTCTGCCAGAGTGGATTTGACGTCCCTAACTGCAGCAAGATTAGACCCTAAAATCAACAAATCATCCACATATAAGCATATGATGACTGTTTGATTTGACAAGGAGCGGTAATAAAGGCATTTGTCAGAGAGACTGGACTGGAATCCAATGCTCTTTACCACCTGATCAAACTTCATATGCCACATTTTAGGTGCTTGTTTAAGACCATAGATTGACTTATCGAGTTTGCACACTTTGTCTTTTTGATCTTTGTGTACGTAACCTTCAGGTTGCGTTATGTAGATCTCTTCATTAAGCTCTCCATTTAAGAATGCAGTTTTAACGTCCATCTGGTGAACTATAAAGTTCTCAATAGAGGCTAATGCAAGAAGAATCCTGATAGTCGATAGATGACACACAGGTGAGTAGACGTCAAAATAGTCAATTCCCCCTTGTTGCTTATAACCTTTAGCTACGAGACGCGCTTTATACCTGGCTATAGATCCATCACTATGTAATTTCTTCTTTAAAACCCACTTGCATCCTAGGACTTTAGCACCTTTCGGTAAGTCAACTAGATGCCAGGTATTGTTATGTAACAGCGAGTCCATCTCATCGTCAATGGCTTCTGCCCACATCAACGAATCTCTTGACCTCATTGCTTCCTAATAGGAGAATGGATCATCCTCTAAGTGATAGGTGATGAAATTCTCACCAAAATCCTTAGGAACTCTCTCTGGTAGATGCTCTAAGTGGAATAGGTTCCACCTCTACAGGTTGGGGAGCGGTGCCAGAAGGGCCAGCTTCAGGTTCAACGATAGATTCAGAAATCATATCATTAGACCCGGAGACAGACAAACCATGATCTTTGACGAATTTGTCTTCAAAAAATATGGCATCTCTAGACTCTACCATAGAATTTGTGGATAGATCGAGAAATCTGTCTGCTGCACTATCTTCTGCACTACTTAAATAGACGCAAGTCGTCGTCTTAGGTCCCACCTTAGGCCTCTTAAGGTCTTGTATACGCACATAGGCAATACAACCCCAAGTCTTTAGAGTATCGTACCTGCACGGGTGACCGTGCCACAGCTCATACGGTGTAGAAGTGAGCTGAGAGTGAGGTACTCTATTTAGAATATGATTTACAGTGCGGACTGCTTCTCCCCAAAAGGAATTAGGCATGCCAGCTGTTAGGAGCATGAAATTCAACATTTCTGTTAAAGTCCTATTCTTACGCTCGGCAACCCCATTTGACTGGGGTGAGTAAGGAGTTGTGGTTTCAAGAATTATTCCCTCAGAGGCACAGAATTCCTTGAATCCAGTAACAGTATATTCTCCTCCCCGATCACTTCTAAATCTCTTAATTTTCAGGCTTAACTGATTTTCAACACGACACTTAAAAGTCTTGAACGCCTCAAAAGCTTCGTCTTTCGATTTCAACAGATATACATGACAATATCTAGAAAAATCGTCTATGAAAGTGATTAGATACTTCCTTCCCCCTCTGGTAGCATGACTGCGAAAATCACAGAGGTCTGAATGTATCAATTCAAGGAGTTTTGTGCTCCTAGAAACTGACCTGAAAGGCTTTCTAGTGATTTTGGTTTGAGCACACACCTCGCACTTGTCAAAACGAATCGACAGATCTAAGGGGATGTTTTGACTCTTGGCTAGATCTAGCATCTTCCGATAGTTCACATGTCCAAGTCTGTTATGTAACAACTTAGGATCTATAAGGTTCGAACTTACTTGGTTGATGCTATCATTGTTTAAGCTTAGTCTATACATTCCGTTGATCAGATACGCACACCCAAAATAATATGAATTTACCATAAGGGTCATTCTACCGTTTTGAGTTGTAAAGGTCATCCCAGCCTTATCTAGTAGACTTATTGAAATCAGATTTTTAGTTAAAGAAGGAACTACTTTAACATGCTTCAAAAATAAACTTTTACCTGACGAGAGAACCAGCTCGGCTGTCCCAGCATGGGTCACCTGAGTCTCTCCTCCGTTGCAGTTCTCCACTTTCTCCTTAACCGCCTTCACCTCAGTCAGTAATCCTCTGTCATTCGTTACATGACAGGTAGCACCGCTATCCAGCCACCACTCAGCAGACAAACTGCGGTGGCTGCTCCCGATCATAGTCATGAAGGACTTGGGATCTGAAGCATCCGCCAGCATGTTCGCCACATTTTGTGTGGCTTCCTCTTTATTTTTCTTAGGGGCCTTACAATCAGCCGCCCAGTGTCCCCACTTACCACAGTTGTTGCACTTGCCCCTCTTCTTCTTTTTGAAGGAGGGCTTTTTAGGTTCTAACTGGGTAGAGACGTCACTCTTGGGCGCTGGTGGCTTCCTACGAGGCTTGCTGGGCCGAGACACAAAGTTGACAGTCTGTGAGGACTGCGCACCTTGTTCCTGTCTCTTCCCTGCAATGTTTTGATCCTCGATATGGATGAACCTTTTGAGTTCATCGAGAGCGATCTTTTCCTTCAGCCTGTGCATTTCAGTCTTGAAGGTAGACCACTCAGGAGGTAGCTTGCTTAATATAGAACACACAAATAGATTATCAGAGATACCGGACTTATCGTCCTCCAACTTCTGACGCAGGGCTTCCAGTTCAATTATTTGGGAGGTGATTGACGAGGTTAGATTAAATTTCATATGAAAGAATCTCTCTCCGAGGAGAGTCCTCGACAACCCCTCTTCCTTCTGGAAGTTCGCATTTAAGCGGTCCCAAATCTCCTTTGCGGTTTTATAACCACTGTAGGTCAAGGCGAGTCTAGGGTTGAGTGAATTAAGGAGGTAGTCTCTACAGAAATCTTCGTCTTTCCTCCACTGATAATCGTCCACGTCCTCTTCGGTTGTGGCGAAATCGCTCAACACAGTGTAGAAGATCTCTTTTTCCTTCATTCCCAGCTGGACGTGCAGTCTCCAAGCATGGAAGTCGGAGAGATCGAACGACTGGAGCTTGACGATGTCGTAGGAAGTAACCTTCGGCATCTCTCTAAAGCTTTAATAGTAAAACAAGAACAATATCACCTGAACGGCGCGGCGACGAGACGCGGTCTTCGGATCCAATCCCACGGAGAATTTGCTCCTCCTTTTCAAGCAAATCAGCAGTAGCAGGAAACAATCACAGAGATCTAGCAGGAACTAAACACAGAGATTTGCCCTTAGGTCTCCTGCAATCTCCAAAACTAAAAGAAATTCTTTGTCAAAACTTTGCTGAACAAGGAGAACTCCACTTGCTGAACAAAGAGATCCTCTCCCTTTGAAACTGACCAAAACAGAAACGATCTCCAAAAAAGATAACAGATGTTGGAGATGAATCAACAGGGAGATCTATAGATCGGCGAGTGGAGGCAGATCTGCGTCCAGAGGCGTCACTGCACAGGAGATCTATAGATCGGCGCAGCAGCGTGCTCCGACCGGCGCTGATCGGGAGAAAACCAGGCGAGATCGGAAACCGGGGCTGGCGATTGCCCTAGATCTGAAAACAGGAGCGACGAGCAAGGATCGGCTGTATCTGGAAAAACACGAACGGCAATAGCGCCTCCTCCTCCGACGATCGGCAGAACTCGAGCAACCAACGCAGAACAACAAGCGACGCCGCAGAAGAGTCGCGTGCTGGAGAAGAGATCGCGGAAGCGACGACTTGCGTTTCCTTCGATCTAGCCGGCGAGCAAGAAAAGAACTGGAGCTTCGATCGATAGCGGCTCTGAGCGAATACGAGAGCGTGCGGAGGAGCCTCCTTCGATCGGCAGGATCCACGAGCGGCGATGAAGAGGAGGCAGAAAATCGCGATCGACTCTTGCGAGCGGCGGAAAACCCAGATCGCAAAAAACGGCGGAAAATCGAGAGCGCAAACCCTAACCGGGAACACTACTTTGAGAATGTTAGTGGGTTTGGCTCAAAGTAATCTACAATACCCCATCTAGGTATGGAATGGGATATATATAGTACTTCCAGCGTAGGGCCAAGCCCTAGTGTGACACGAACCCGTAACCTACCCGAGACGACCTCTACACGTACGGACATAAATATTAATATCTTCAACAATTCTTCTTGGTGATATGACATGATAGTCCTATGTTTTGTTGTTAGCATAGTGCATGAAAGTGCCTCTTTCACTAATTAGTGAAAGGCTACACTTTCACCGGGTAGATGTTGTCCATCCCCGGTATGAACTGCATATAGAATCTGATTCGTGTACTGATATATGCATGATGTGTGAAGCCCATCTGCGACATGTTAGTCCGGATTGGTGATGACTGAATTGCGTGACGGAGAAGACTCTGTGCTTATTATGTTATTTGTATAGCTTGAATGAAGTATACTGGGTTGTATAATGTGCTGGAGAGCAACAACGGGAAACACATTCATTTCGGGAAGGAAATGGTGTTCTGAATGCTAATGTCAGGCGTTAGTGCTAACTTCGGCGTTACCGCCACCGATACTATATATCGTCCGGTGTGATTGGAAATTGCCCATGAGACTGTGTTGATGACCTAGTGGTGGTTGTCTCATTTACGGGCCGAGGTGAAGTTGTACCCGCATCGTGCTGGTTGCTCGCGATGATTGAGCCGGGCAAGGCGAATCTGAACCTGTTCCATGTTGGTCGGTGAAGAGGTCGCCCCTCGGTGCACCGTCTAATCTTGGAAAGGAAGTCCGGGAAGCGTAATGGCTTAACCGGCAATCGCTCTATTACCATCTAAGCTGAGGATGGAGGTGGGACTCGGGGAGCACACTGAAAGCGTGTCGTGAGAGCACGAAATGTGTGATCATGCATACCAACGTTTGTGGTGATTGTGCATATATCGATTGTGTTAGCTGCACTTTCCTGTTTAGATATATGCTAATATACTGCTGACTTGCAGGGAAGGAATACCACTGCCCTAGGAATGGGATAGGATCGTTACACCATTGTGGTCAGCTAAGCTGTCCGTTGTTTTGTTTTCCCACGTCTTTGTGGATTGTAAATGTGCAAGTGCTAGCGAGCCGAGCGGGAAATAGTCGGGTTGAAGCTCATTGTTGTGTTGGCCCTCGAAGGCCAATCTTTTGTGTGTATACCTTTCATGTGTTGTCGCCTGCGTGCCGATGCATGTAATTCATGTAGAGGATTAAACACTTGTTTTGTACAGCATGTATGACATTAAGGCCAAACAGTTTATATATATATATATAAGTCATCCCTAACTGGTGATGTTGACATATTTTGGTTTAAGATTAATAAAATGCTTATGTTAGCTTCTAGCGATGTGATGTCGTTGGTTGATTTACATTATTTCGTAACTCTTTAGCTTGCACATTTAATATAACGTGGGGTCACAGCCGGACCTACTGTTATATTACTTGGAGTGGGTAGGGTGTTACAATTTCGGATCAGCTTCTGATCTCGATCCCTTGTTGTTCGAATTCGTGGTTGAATTCTTTTAAAGGGTGGTGAGCACGTGTATGCGTCGTCGTTCAAACCATCTAAATAACCAGTGAATGCCCACTTAGGAATGCATTATATACATGTTTGTAGCATGGTTGCGAAACCTGCATGTTCCTTGATTGTTGTTTTGTTGTGATATTAGTCACTAAATTATGTGCGACATGATTATAGGTGACTAAAAGTGGTGAGGGGCAGTCCCAACCCCGTCACACTGCTGAGAATAGTGCATCTGCATAGGTGTCTACACCTCCTCCTTCTGCTGAGACGATACAATTAGTTGTTGAAGCCTTGTTTGCGGTGATGAATGCGCAACCAGGAAGGCTTGTACAACCTCCTACCCTTGGGGTGGCCCCCGGGCCGGTTGGCGTAGTTGAGTTAGTTGTCATGGGGCAAGTCCCTGAAGTACCGGTCGTAGCAAAGCGAGCATCAAACCAACAGTTGAAGCATTTTCTGAGCTTCCACCCTCCTATATTTGCGGGGGCAGGATCCCCGATGCAAGTCGAAGATTGGCTCTCTCGGATAAATAGAACCTTGATGGCTACTGAGTCGGAGGAAGGGAAAAAGTGACCTTAGCTACCTTTCTCTTGGATGGAGAGGCGAGGCTTTGGTGGGATGAAATGGAATTGCATCAAAAGCGAGCAGGCAACTGACTGACATCTCGATGGAGGAGTTCTCGAGATTGTTTTTGGCAAGGTATCTCCCCTCTGCTCAATGCATTGCAATGGAGAACCAGTTCCAGAGATTGACTCAAGGGCATAGTCTGGTGGATGATTACCTTCATGAGTTTACGTGACTGGGAAGGTATGCGGGATCTTCATTTGATGAAGAAGAAAGAAAGACCAACAGGTTCTATGAAGGTCTGCGTGATGATCTACGGCTGCTTCTGGCAGGTCCGATGACGCAAGGCTTTCTTACCTTGGTGAATACTGCAAGATCCCTTGAGCAGGATATGAAGAGGGACCAAAGTAGGAAGGACCTATCTGTGAAAAAGTCAGAGTTCAAAGTGCCGAGCTCTGCAAAGTCTGGGTACCAAAGGTTAAAGAAGAAGTCCAGGTTTTCAAAACCGGCTTCCTCTTCTATTTTAGGAGCGACGACTGGGCAAGGTCCGATTATTTGATATATGTGCGATAAGTCATGACACATAGCCCGAGAGTGTCGCAGTGGTCCCCAGAAGTTGGAGAAAAAGGCAGGTTCGTCTTATGCGGAGAAAGGGAAATCAGCGGAGTCGTTTGCGTCCCAGTACACTCCAGCTCAGCCTCGAGTTTATAATCTTGGCCAACAGGAGGCCATCAAGCAAAGTGACGTCGTGATAGGTATGGTTTAGTATATAACATTTATTGCCTTATGTACTTTATATCTTGTGTGTGATTGTTTGTATAACCTGTTCGTATTAGGCTTTGTCCTAATTCACAGTTCCGATGAGGGCATTATTTGACACTAGAGCATCTCACTCCTTTCTGTCTGAGGACTTCATACTACGTATTGGAATGCCTTCTTTCCTTTTAAAGGACAGATTGGATGTCTTACTACCAAATGTGAATCAGATGCGTGCAGATAGAGTTTGTGGTGTTCAGGTGCGGATATGAAGTCAGAGTTTGACTTGGAAGCGTCAATGTTTCCGATATCTGAGTTTGATGTGATCTTTGGCATGGACTGACTTTCGAAGCAACATGCATGCATCGATTGCAATCTAAAGGAAGTCACATTGGGACACAACACTGAACACGAGACTATATTTACTGGTATGTGAGGATCGAGCAAGATGCTGATGTCTGCTCTCCAATTAGTCAAGGCAGTTTGGAAAGGCGCGGAGTTGTTCTTCACACTGTTTGAGGCTTCGGAGCCAAAGCCCAGTTTGAGTGATATCCCAATCGTATCAGAGTATGCAGATGTGTTCCCTAAGGATCTCCCTAGAGCTCCACCTCAGCGAGAGATCGACTTCTCTATTGAGCTAGTGTAAGGTGCCAAACTCGCGGTACGTTCACCGTACCGAATAGCACCAAAAGAGATGGCGGAGTTGAAAGTCCAATTGCAGGAATTACTGGAGCAATGCTATATACGTCCAAGTTCATTTCCTTGGAGTGCACCGGTCCTCTTTGTGAAAAAGAAGGACGAAAGTTTGTGTCTCTGTGTAGACTATCATGAATTGAATAAGCTGACGGAGAAGAATAAATATCTGATTCCGAGAATTGATGATTTATTTGATCAGCTAGTTGAGTCGACTGTATAATCGAAGCTGGATCTGAAGTCCGGTCACTACCAGTTGAGGATCAGAGAATGTGATATTCCTAAGACGACGTTTAGTACCCGTTACGGGCACTACGAGTTCACAGTGATGTCGTTTGGCTTGATGAATGCGCCATCGATATCCATAGATTTTATGAACAGAACGTTCCAAGAGTATCTTGACCAGTTTGTAATTGTCTTTATAGGCGATATACTGGTCTACTCTTAGTCTGAAGAAGAGCATGTGATTCATTTACGCATAGTTTTGGATACCCTAAGGAGAAGTCAAATGTATGTCAAGTTCTCTATGTGTGAGTTTTGGCTGTCGTCTGTGGCATTCCCGAGTCACGTGGTAAATGGAGAGGGCATTGCAGTGGATCCGACGAAGATAGTTGCAATACGAGAGTGGCCTGTGTTGACTACAGTGGCAAAAGTTCGAAGTTTCTTAGGACTTGTCGGCTACTATAGACGCTTCATAGAGAACTTTTTGAGGATAGCTCTACCTCTCACAACCTTGACCAGGAAAGATCAGAAGTTCGTTTGGTCGTCGGCGTGCGCACAAGCTTTTGAGGAGCTGAAGAGTCGTCTAACACAACGCCAATTTTATGTTCGCCATGTGGTATGACAGACTATGAGATTTATAATGACGCATCGGGAAGCGATTTAGGGCGTGTTCTTCTTCAGTTTGGAAGCGTGATAGCTTATGGCTCTCGCTAGCAAAAAGTGCACGAAAGGAATTATTTGGTCCATGACTTGGAGTTAGCGACCGTGATATTCGCTCTTAAACTTTGGCGACATTACTTATATGGCGTGAATATTGACATTTTTACGGACCATAAGAGCCTAAAATACATGTTAGATCAGGAGCTGAATATGCGACAAAGAAGGTGGATGGAGTTCCTAGGGGACTACACTTTCGAGATTCACTACACTCCCAGGAAGAGAAATGTTGTCGCTGATGCATTAAGTCGTAGGGCTTCTACGCAAGCAAACTGGATTCAGATGCATGATGAGCGTCTAATCAGTGACTTGGAGTCCCTTTCGATTACGTGCGTCGAGAAGAGGCAAACTGCTAGTGCATGCTTGAGCTGGATCGAGGTACAGTGCAACCTTGCGGATCATATCCGTCAATCCTTGGAGCTTGATGAAAGCATGAAACAGTGTGTGGCAGAGACTGTGGACGGGTCTAATGCCGAGTTCTCTTTCGAAGATGGTCTTTTGTGGAAAGATAGCCATTTGCGCGTCCCAAATTTTGGGAAATTACGGGAGGAGTTGATGTACGAGGCTCATTTTACCAAGTACTCAATCTACCCAGGGAGCACAAAGATGTACCAAGGCATGAAGCACTTGTTCTGGTGGCCAGGTTTGAAGAAATATATTGCTCTATACGTGGCGAAGTGTCATACTTGCGCACTCGTGAAGGCAGAATGTCAAAGATCTGGTGGCTTTCTGAAGTCATTACCGGTTCCATAATGGAAGTTTAATGACATATCTATGGACTTCGTACATGGCTTGCCGATATCGCAACTTGGGAATGAAGTCATTTGGGTGATCGCAGTCCGATTAACAAAAGTATCTCACTTCATTCTGACCCGGAGAGACGATTTAGTAAAAAAGTTGGCAAAGTTATATGTGGATAACATAGTACGATTGCACGGTGTGCCCCGCAGCATTATAAGTGACCTAGATGGGCGCTTCACATCAAATGATTGGACGCTAATCCACCAATTATTGTGTACCAAGCTGAAGTTTAGCACTGCCTTCCACCCTCAAATAGATGGGCAGACTGAACGGACCAATAGGACAATGGAGGATATGCTTCAAATGTGCGCCTTAGATTTTGGTAAGAGGTGGGAAGATCATCTTTATATGATCGAGTTCGCCTACAACAATAGCTACCAAACGAGTATACAAATGGCGCCCTTTGAGGCCATTTATGGTAGAAAATGTCATACTCCCTTGGCTTGAGCAGAAACAGGCGACATGAAGTTGTTTAAGCGAAAAGACGTCGATGATGTAAATTTGGTGATTCGAACAATCCGGGAGCGGTTGTTGATTGCTCAGGATAGGCAGGTAAAATATTATAACACTAAGCACCAAAATATCAAGTTCATTATTGGCAACTGGGTTTACTTGAAGATCAAACCATTCAAGGGGTATCGAGGATTCGATGCTTTAAAAAGCTAATTCCGAGATACCTTGGACCGTTTGAAATTTTGGAGTGTGTTGGTGAAGCTGCCTACCGGCTTACTCTTTCGACAGAGTTGTACGATTTGCACGATGTGTTTCACATATCCGTATTGAGGAAGGCATTGTAAGAGCCCACTCATGTTATTGCTGATGTTTAAGTGCCGGTTGATGGTGGGCTAAAGACAAAAGTCAAGCATATTCGCATTGAAGACACTGAAGTCAAGCAGTTGCGGAACAAAATGATTACAATGGTCAAAGTTCGCTGGGATAATTGCGAACGTGAGGAGATTTCATGGGAGCGAGAGCAGACCATGCGTGAGGAGTTCCCTAAATTGTTCTGTTAAGGTACAATTTATGTCTTTTGTACTTTTGAATGCTTTCTTAATTCTGGAAGTTCCGGACGAACTTTCTTTAAGGGGAGGAGGATTGTAACACCCCAGGTTTTCCTAGTTATAGAGAGCAAGGGCATCTCATAGCAGGAGCTAACGTCGACCGTTAGTTCTAACGTCGGGCATTAGTGACATTGACTAGAAGATATCGGTTAGATCGGCTAGATCAATTCCATTATACATCAAGTAGAATACTAATGTCCAACATTAGTGTTAACGCTGGTGTTAGGTATCAACTTGATGACTTAATCTTGTCATCGTGAAGCTCCTTTGTCATCGAGAGGTATCGACGATTCAATTAGATGGCTAAGGCCTGGCGTTAGGGCTAACACTGACGTTAAGTTTGTCGAATTGTTAAGCGGTGATGTATAAGATCAAATCCACCGCTCCTGGGGCTAACACGAGTGTTAGTGCTAACGCCGACGTTAGCTCTTTAATCAGATTCATCAAATTGAATCATCGCTGTCCATTCCTTATTGGATTTTGGATCTGATGGCTAGGATTTATCCCGACTCAGCTAAGGCAGCATGAGTAGTCTTCCTCTCTTCATTTAACTTGTCACTTTCTCTCTCTCTCCAAAGAAAAGGAAGAAGAGGGCTAAGAAAAGGAAGAAGAGGGCTAAGGAAGAAAGCTTCATCCAGCCATTAGAAGAGCTTCCAAGCTCCGATTCACGCACCGAGTTCAAATCTGTGGAGGGGACCATGCTGCGAACCTTTCCATCCGGATCAATTGTGGATTCATGGCGCCAAAGCGATCGTCAAGGGTAACGACCCTTCTTCTTGGTGATAGGACATGTTAGTCCTATATTTTTCTGTTATCATAGTGCATGACAGTGCCTCCTTCACTAATTGGTGAAAGACTATACTTTCACCGGGTAGATGTTGTCCATCCCCTGCATGAACTGCATATAGAATCCAATTCGTGTACAGATATAGGCATGTTGTGTGAAGTCCGTCTACGACACGTTGGTCCGGATTGGTGATGGCTGAATTGCGTGTCGGAGAAGACTTCGTGCTTATTGTGCTATTTGTATAACTTGAATGAAGTATACTGGGTTGTATACTGTGCTGGAGAGCAACAACAGGAAATACATTCATTTCGGGAAGGAAATGATGTTCTGATTGCTAACGTCGGGTGTTAGTGCTAACGTCGGCGTTACCGCCAGGGATACTAGGTATCGCCCGGTGTGATTGGAAATTGCCCATGAGACTGTGTTGATGATCTAGCGATGGTTTTCTCATTTACAGTCTGAGGTGAAGTTGTACCCGCATCGTGCTGGTTATTCACGATGATTGAATCGGGCAAGGTGCATCCGAACCCGTTCCATGCTGGTCGGTGAAGAGGTCGGCCCTCGGTGCACCGTCTGATCTTGGAAAGGAAGTCCGAGAAGCGTAATGGCCTAACCAGCAATCGCTCAATTACCATCTAAGTTGTGGATGGAGGTGGGACTTGGGGAGTACACCGAAAGCGTGCAGTGAGAGCACGAAACATGTGGTCATGCGTGCCAATGTTTGTGGTGATTGTGTATATATCAATTGTGTTAGCTGCACTTTCTTGTTTAGATATTTGTTGATATACTGCTGACTTGCAGGGAAGGAGTATCACCGCCCCGGAAATGGGGTGGGGTCGTTACACCATTGTGGTCAGCTAAGCTGATCACTGGTGTTTTGTTTTATCACGTCTTTGTGGATTGTACATGTGCAGGTGTTGGCGAGCCGAGCGGGAAATAGTCGGGTTGAAGCTCATTGCTGTGCTGGCCCTCGAAGGCCAATCTTTTGTTTGCTTACCTTTCATGTGTTACCGGCCTCCTCACACCCCAACCTGACTGCTTGTGACTCTTCAGTCTTCTCGTCGTGTCGATTCTCGCCACCACCTGCTGGTTTCATGCCGCCACCAAGTTTTCACTCAATTCTGTTCAAGGATTTCGTGCTCTCTTTCTTCTCATTTATCTTCTAACATTTTCTTCTGGTGACTCTTTTTTGGTATTTTTCTGTAATTTTCTAGGCACCAGAGAAGAAGCTTACCAACCCTATGCGAGAGATCAAAGTGCAGAAGCTGGTGTTGAACATATCGGTAGAAGAAAGTTCCGATCGTCTCTTCCAATGTCTATCAGGATTCCCCTCGATCCATTTTTTTACTTATAATTGATCAAATTTCTCGATGGCCTGCATTGTTGTTCATACTTGCTATAGACTTCGTAGGGTTGTGGTAGAGAGATCGGAAGCAAAATCATGCGATTTTTCTCCCGTTAGACCAGCAAGAAGGTTGGTCAAAGTTTCTGCCGCACCTAATTTTTTAGGTTATAAAGAAAACATCATACAATCTTCCTTGTTATCGCCAATGATTCCAAAATTGAGAAGGTCCTCAAGGAAGAGGGAATGAGCGGGGTATGAACATGTTCGTTGACAAGAATGACACAAGTATTACATAGATAGACATTGATTTTTCTGCAAAGCTTGTTTGCTAATATATCTCATTTTTTTATAAAACTAATGTTTTGTGTGCAATTAGTATATCGGTGTGCAAATATAATTATTTGTGTTGTGAGCATAATTTGATTGTGAATAGACGATATCGTGCGCTTATAACATCACTTAATTTATTCTCTTCTATTTGTTAAGAAGAGTCAACCCCCTTGCATATTCTACACTATATACAAGGGAAAAATGCTCATTGATGAAATATTTATTTTACAAATTTTAATGCATTCTTTATTACAACTTTTACACCATTTTTGCAATTTGATTTAATTTGTGTTTTTATTTTATTTTAACATCACTATTTGGCAAGACAAACAATTTTATGAGTTTTGTGGGTCACTTAGTGCTCTCCCGGTCTGGAAGAATTGAACTGTCATAGCTCGAGAGTGAGTCAAGCTCGCAAATAGTCAAATGGGAACCAACAACGAAAATGGTGAAACTTTTTGCGTGGAAATACCCAGAAAGGGAAAAATCATGTGGACGGTTCGGTGTTGACCAAGTCCACTAGTTTGTTTGAGGTTGCAAGTGTTAGAAACTTCGAGAGGGTGACAGATTACCTCTTCGTTTACAAGTACTTGAAAGCGAAAAAAGTTAAGTCCTCCTTAGCGCTCGCAGGAACAGAATCTAGAGAAGGTACCAGAGTAGGCACTGGAGCAGGCATATTCATGAACCGAATCGAATCGAGTAGCGCTTCAATCGAATCCAAATTTGTCATATAATGCAGAGATTCAGATTCATTCGAATATTCGAATTAGAATTCGGATTTGTCATGGAATTTTTTGTTCGAATTCGGATTGAGATTCAAATTCTAATTTTTCTTTTAAATAATACAAAATTAATATGGATGAATAATATAAATTTATTTTAATATATATTCTATTGTTCGTGAATAATTTTTTACGGAGGTAATTATTTGGATCCAAAATTGGATTTGAAACTGGATTCGAATTCGAAAAATATCAACGGCTTCACACACACTATCGACGTAGGAAGTCCAAGTCAACTCTGATACGATGGGTGGTCAAGTTCTGCGTTCAACCACATAACACTCACGATGCTTTCGTTTAGTGCTTCCCGAGCTCCTTTGATCACAAACCCTGCAAAGAAATGACGCATTCTTCAGAGTCATTCTTTGTCTCACAGGCAGCGCCACCCGCGGCCGCTCCACCCGCACATGCCCATCGTCATCCCGCGCTCCACAGTCGCACGCAGAGGGCGCGTGGTCACGGCCGACCGCTTGGCCTCGCGGGCGAGCGCCTCACGGAGGTGCACGACCACTGTCACGGTCGGCCGGGGGGACAGCCGCGTGGCCTCATGGTCGCGCGCCCCGTGGTCGAGGATGGCCGAGTGGCCCGTGGCCGCACGCGGAGGGCGCGCTACCACGGCCAGTCGTGTTGCACCGCGTACGCGCGTCCTATGGCCGAGGCTGAATACGCGGAGGGCGCGCGGCCACGCGCGGAGGGCGCACGGCCACGCGCGGAGGGCGCACGGCCACGCGCGGAGGGCGCACGGCCACGCGCGGAGGACGTGCGGCCACGCGCGGAGGGCGCGCAACCACATGCGGAGGGCGTGTGGCCACAGCCGGTCGGGTGGTCGGTCGCGTGGATGCGCGGCCGCGCACCTCGCGGTCGCGCGCGGCAAAAACCGACCGCAGGGCCGACCGCGCGGCCTCGCGACCACGCATCCCGTGGCGGCGTGCGGCCAAGGCCGGCCGGGTGGCCGACCAGCCTTGCGGCCGCGCGCCACGCGTGGGTGGCCGGCTGTGGGGCCGCACCCCTTGGGAGTGCGGTCAAGGGCACCCGACCCACTGGCCGATCGCTGGGCTTGCGGTTGCGTGCCGACTGTCGGTTAGAGTGGGGGTATGTTCGGACCGCGCGCGGTGATCGTGTGTGTAGTGGTTTTCCTTCTAACTCCCCACTAAAAGAGTGAGGGTTATGAAATTTCGGTTATTCGCAGCCCGAAATTCCTATATAATGAGGGTGACTCCATCATTTGCCATCCAAAGTCCCTGAAGCCCGGAGCCGGTGTTAGAGAGGTGCGGGGAATTTTTGTGAGAATGAGTTGTGGTGATTATTACTCAGAGACAGGTGCTCATGATCAGGGTTTTTATTTGCTTCCGTTAGACATTCTGTGAGAGAGTGTTTGCATTCTGCTTCATTGGACATGTATCGGGCATAAGCTCTTACTCTCTTTACCTTATTCATCTCATTGTGGACTATTGCTTTTGACTTCATTTATATATAATGAGTCGTGATTTGTGGACTATGCTGTTTAATATCTTTTGAATTTGCCTAGTTGTGATATGATCGTATAGGTCGGCAGGATCGGTGTCGTGCGGTGGCGACTAACTCGAAAGTTGGTGTCACTGTAAGACAGCGGTTCTGGGCATAAGACCTGGGTACTCCACGGTGCGAGGGAGAAGTCTTACAAAGATGATCTTACTGACCGGGATATCCCACTAGCCGGCAGGTCAGGTGATCTCTTAGGTTGCAGGTTGGAAAGAAATTTTAAAGCAAGTCTTGAAGATGATCCCGATGACCGGGCTCCCACTAGCCGGCACGATAGGTGATCTCTCAGGTTGCAGGATGAAAAGGAATTTGGAAGCAAGCCTTGAAGAAGATCCCGATGACCGGGCTCCCACTAGCCGGCAAGGCAGGTGATCTCTCAGGTTGCAAGTTGAAAAGGAATTTGGAAGCGAGCCTTGAAGATGATCTCGCTAACCGGGCTCCCACTAGCCGGCAGGGCAGGTGATCTCTCAGGTTGCAAATTGGAAAGGAATTTGGAAACAAGCCATGAAGATGATCCCGCTGACCGGGCTCCCACTAGCCGATAGGGCAGGTGATCTCTCAGGTTGCAGGATGAAAAGGAATTTGAAAGTAAGCCTTGAAGACTATCCAGCTGACCGGGCTCCCACTAGCCGGCAGGGCAGGTCATCTCTCAGGTTGCATGTTGAAAAGGAAATTTGGAAGCAAGCCTGGAAGACTATCCCGCTGACCGGGCTCCCACTAGCTGGCAGGGCAGGTGATCTTTCAGGTTGCAGGTTGGAAAGGAATTTTGAAGCAAGCCTTGAGGATGATCCCGCTGACCGAGCTCCCACTAGCCGACAGAGCAGGTGATCTCTCAGGTTGCAGAATGAAAAGGAATTTTGAAACATGCCTTGAAGACGATCCCGCTGACCGGGCTCCCACTAGCCGACATGTCAGGTGATCTCTCAGGTTGCAGGTTGAAAAGGAAATTGGGAAGCAAGCCTTGAAGATGATCCCGCTGACCGGGCTCCCACTAGCCGGCAGGACAGGTGATCTCTCCGGTTGCAGGTTGGAAAGGAATTTTGAAGCAAGTCTTGGAGGCGATCCCGCTGATCGGGCTCCCACTAACCGGCAGGTTAGGTAATTTCTCAGGTTGCAGGTTGGTAAGAAATTTTGGTTGGTTAAACGCCCCGAGAAGATTCCGCTGACTGGGCTCCCACTAGCCGGCATGGATGGAAGTTGCACTCGAGTGGCAGGTTGGTATGAAATATTGGTTGGGTGAAATCCCCGAGCAGATCCCGCTGATCAGACTCTCACTAGCTGGCAGGGCTGGAGGAACACTCGAGTGGCAGGTGGAGATGAGAAACTATGTTGAATGAAAGCCCCCAAAGAAGACTCCGCTGACTGGGCTCTCAAAGCTGGTGGGGATCTCTTGGAGAGGCAGGTTGAAATGAGCAAGTTATTTTGGTTAGAGGGCCCAAAGAAGATTCCGCTTACCAGGTTCTCACTAGCCGGCAGGGCAGGCTGATCACTCGGGTGGCCAGATGAAAAATAAGTAGTCTTTGTTAGCAAAGGCCCCCAAGAAGTTTTCTCCACCTCCAATTGAGCTAGGCTCCTGGGAGGTGATGAAAAATAAGAAGTCTTTCGTTCAGAACTTTTGTTGCTCTTTAAAATTACATTATTGGATTTACTTGAATTTAACGAAACAATATAACTAGTATTTGTGAGCACTAGAATAGCCATCTCTCCGTAGGAACGATCTCTACTCACATCTTATTACTTGATCTGACACGTGCACTTGCGTTTAAATCATTTTCCACGAATCAGAAATTCGCAAGAATGATGGAGCATCAATCTTCAACTCACCCAGCAATTCACCACGGAGTGGCAAAAGAAGGAGAATCTTCTTGCTCGACAGATCTTGGAAACACGAGACCACTCCTCAAATCAACTAACGGATCAAATTGCCTCACTACGACGTGAGATAATCAATCAATTTGAGAACCCCCACACGACAATGGGTGCCAGTTCCCATCAAGAGCCTCGGCGCTCAATAATCCTATGAGGACCTCAGATTGACCGCCACCGGCCACCAGAAGCACAAATGACATAAGCTGCGGAAGGAATTCTGGGATCGCCTCCGATCAACAACGGAAATCAAGTTGTTTCTTACTACCCTAGTTCTTTAGATACTCTTTGTCCTCGTTTTGCCGAGGTAGATCCAATGGACTGGCTTTACGAATTGAAACATTTCTTTGAATATAATAACATTCGCACATAAGATTATTTAATAATTGCATCATGGCCATTTAGACAAACAAGCCTCTAAGTGGTATCAAGCCACGTTAGAAGACCACCCGACGTTAACATTTACCCTATTCATGGACACAATAACAAAAAGATTTGGCCCATCATTATATCTCAAACCCGCAGGATTGCTAACAAAATTGCAACAAACATCTTCAGCTCTTTCTTACAAAAAAGAATTCGAAGATCTCATCACTAAGGTCCCGGGGCTATCACCAGAATTCATTTCCGATATGTTTGTCTCAGGACTCAAGGAACATATTCGAGGACCCGTGCTGCTCGCCCGCCCTATAGAAATACACAACGCTTACGCGATCACTAGGATGTACGAAGACCAACAACAACTAGGATTCAAGACTAGAAGTTCCTATGCATCACAACATATAACTGCCACTCATGAGACTAGTAGATCATTTAATAACCCAAATAGGCCAAGATTGCCACCGATCAAACGTCTGACTCCAGCAGAGCTTCAAGCCAAACAAGAAAAAGGGCTCTGCTATAACTGTGATGAAAAAATACCATGTGGGGCATATGTGTAAGGGTAAAGGGGCATTACTATATCTATGTGGAACAGAGGAAGACGATAATATAGACGAGGCTACTGAAGACCACAATGACACGTATCAAGAGGAGGATGACCCAACATCGACGGTTTATTTAAAAGCCTTAACAGGAGCCATTCCCGACCACGGGATAAGGGTAACAAGATATATTAATAAGCAACCACTAGAAAATTTCATAGATAGGGGAAGTTCTCACAACTTTATCTCCAATGGATGACAACTTTCCTAAAAATACTGATACACAGAATTTCCGAATTTCCAGTATTCATGGGCAATGGATCAACAGAACACTGCAGTGGCAAGTGTAAAGATACCAAGCTGCTCATACAAACCAACTGTGATGTTATTCACTTATACGTCCTTGATATCAAAGGGGCCGATCTTATTCTAGGGCAACGATGGCTTCGAACATTGGGACCGGTTACAACAGATTATAATAACCTACTATATCCTATAATGGAGTCCAAGGACAAGTGAAACTTATATGACACAAAAATGCTACCCAAGTTGGTAAAGTTACATCATCGCAGCTTAAACGAATGTTAGCTCTAAAGCCTACTACCTTCTGCCTACTGATGATAAAGGAAGAAAACAAACCCACGAATGCTGACAATCTATTGACTGAAATATTAAACCAACTACCCACCCAATTTCGCACATTACTTACCTAATACTCCGAACTATTTCAAGAACCCACCAACCTCCCACCAAAAAGATACATTGATCACGACATTAATCTAGTCTCAAGCTCGATAACACCAAACTTAAAACCTTTCCGTTATCCTTACCAACAGAAAAATGAGATGGAGAGACTTGTTCACAAAATGTTGAGTAATGGTCTAATTAGACCAAGCAACTCAACATTTAGCTCCCCTGTCCTCTTAGTAAAAAAAGGATGGTACGTGGCGATTCTGCGTTGACTATAGGGCCCTCAATAAAATAACCATCAAAGATAAGTTCCTGATTCCTACAATCGAAGAATTACTAGATGAGCTCTACTCCGCGAGATTTTTCTCTAAAATCGACTTAAGATCAGACTACCATCAGATTTTAATGGCTGAACGAGACATACATAAAACAACATTTCGCACACTCCAAGGCCACTATGAATTCGTAGTGTTACCTTTTGGATTAACAAACGCACCCTCAATGTTTCAATCATTAATGAATACTATTTTTCAGCCATTCTTAAGAAAATTCATCGTCATATTTTTTGATGACATACCGATTTTCAACCCCACTGAAACAGAGCATATGAAACATTTATGAATAACCTTGAGAATTTTAGAAAATAATCAATTACTAATCAAGTTTTCCAAATGTAATTTCTTAACTAGAGAAATAGAGTTTTTAGGCCATACAATTAAAAACGGTGAGGTAACACCAAATAAAATTAATATCGAAGCCATAAAACAATTCCCAATCCCCACCAATCAGAAGGTCGTGAGAGCATTCTTAGGAATTACTGGCTATTATCGGAAGTTTATGAAAGATTATGCAAAATTAGCTTTCCCAATTACCGAACTTTTAAATAAAAATTCATTCCAGTGGAATTTGCAAACGCAAGAAGCATTTGGCAAACTCAAAATGAAATTGATTTCTTACCCAATATTAACCCTACCCAGTTTTAATGAGCCTTTTGTTATTGAAACAGACGCATCGATCAGGTATAGGAATTGGCGATGTACTTATGCAAGACAAAAGAACCATTGCATATTTTAGTAAAACATTATCCCCCATGATGCAACGAAAATCAACCTATATCAAATATTCAAACACCAGAGCAAAATGGAGGTAATACCTCTTAGGGCATAAATTCACAATTCTCACAGATCACCAAAGCCTCCACCACCTCCTTAAACAAAACATTCAAACATCAGAGCAGCAAATATTCCTAGCAAAACTATTAGGATACGATTTTGAAATAAAATATAAAGCGAGAAGACACAACCAAGTAGCAGATACATTATTGAGAATTCCTGAGATTCCAGAGCAACATCCTCCCATGAGCCTCAACATGATCACCATTCCAACATCCCCATTATTGGAGGGGCTGGAACATGATTATGAGGGAGATGATTTTGTCAAGCAATTCAGACAAAATCCACAGAGTTACCTCCACTAGAAACAACAAGAAAATTACATCATTCATAAGCATCGCATATACATTCCCAGAACATCACAGATTATAAATAAAATATTAGAGGAGATCCACTCTAGCCTAATAGGAGGGCACCATGGAATCAGAGGAACTATCCATAAGTTTCAAAATCATTTTTTTTTGGAAAAATATGAAGGAAAATGTCACAAATTATATCAACAAATGTGATATCTGCCAAAAAGCTAAACCAGCAAACCATTCCCTTTATGGATTACTCCAGCCTTTACCCTCACCTAGTAAATTATGGAGTGACTTGATCATAGATTTCATCACATGCTTACCAAGATCTAATAAATTTACTATTATTATTGTTGTAATAGATATGTTATCTAAAGCTATCCATCTAGCCCCTCTACAACACCCAATATCAGGCCCAAAAGTGGCCAAGACATTCTGGAATTCTGAAGGGAAGCTCCATGGAATTCCAGAATCAATTATATCAGATAGAAATCCAATCTTCTTAAGTGATTTCTGGACTGAACTATTCAGATTACAGGGAACAAACCTCAAATACATCTCTTCTTATCACCCCCAAATAGACGGATTAACCGAACGGCTTTGTACAACCCTGTATTCGCCGAGTATGCTCACGGGTCTCGAAGGGCCTTTTTAAACATTATTTTCCAGCACAGTCTAGGACATGAAGAGAGAAGGGGAGCGGTGAAGGCGAAGGCCTCCCGCACGCCCAACCAGCAGGGGGGCGAGACCAAGGGGGGCAGACCCCTGGTCTCGCCCCGCCCCAGCTAGGGGGGCGAGGGGGCCTCTGGCCCCCTCGCCCCTGCCCCAGCAGGGGGGCGAGGCCGAGGGGGGCGGACCCCTGGTCTCGCCACGCCCCAGCTAGGGTGGCGAGGGGAGGAGGCCGCTGGCCCCCCCTCGCCCCCGCCCTAGTAAGGGGGCGAGGTCAAGGGGGGCGGACCCCTGGTCTCGCCCCGCCCCAGCTAGGGGGGCGAGGGGAGGAGGTCGCTGGCCCCCCCTTGCCCCCGCCCCAGCAGGGGGGCGAGACCAAGGGGGGCGGACCTCTGGTCTCGCCCCGCCCCAGCCAGGGGGGGGGGGGGGGGGCGAGGGGAGGAGGGCAGCCTGCCCCCCTCTTTCCCAGTCCAGTAGGGGGGAGGGGTCTGTGTTTGGCGCCTCGGAATGGCGGGATTTGGCTATTGGCAGGCCAAATCCGGGGGTATTTTTGTAATCTCGTAGGCCAATTTTTGGCTATTGGCAGACCAAATCCAAAAATCTATAAATAAGACCAAGGGGGCACCATTTGGGTGGATCTCTCTTTTGGTCTCTCTCTCCCCAAATCTCTTCCTTGGGTGAGGAGAGCCTCCAAAGGTGCCCAAGCTTAGCATTGGCTTGAGAGGGGAAGTTCCTTGTGAGCTTCCGGGTATGTGGCGGGACCTCCTCGCTAAGCCCTTGGTCTTGTTCCTAGCCCCTAAGCCTCCAACCTAGTGCTCTCCCTTGGGAGAAGTAAGTGCGAGGTCATCCCCCAACTTGTTGAGGGCCCAAACACCACAGAGACTAAGTCTTGTTCTCAAGTCTTGGTTTCAACAGGGTTAATCGTTGTATATAGCAATATCTGAGGATTTTTACCCATGAGAACCTATCCCAATGGTCTGAATACCTCAATCTAGCAGAACATCATTACAACACCACTTTTAATGCATCGACCAACATGACCCCATATGAGGTCATGTATGGTCGGCCTCCTCCTAGCTTATTAAACTATTGTGCAAGGGGGACAAAGAATGAAGCCGCAGACATAACATTACAAACCAGAAACGAAATGATGCACGCCCTCAAGGAAAGCCTAGCAAAATCTCAACACAGGATGAAAATCCAAGCAGACTAAAGGAGACAGAATTGAAGCTAGAGAAAGGCGACTGGGTGCTATTGAAGCTGCACCCTTTCAGACAACTATTAATGACACGACCAACAGGACGAAAACTAAGCCTCAAGTACTATGGACCATTTCAGGTCACAAGGATCATCGGAGAGATGGCCTACCGCCTTCTCCTTCCCCCAGAATCCAGGATACACCCGGTGTTCCATGTATCTTTGCTAAAACCATATAATGGCGAACCTAATCAACAAGTCATCGATCTACCAGATCTCAGTTGGAAGAATAATCCCCTACACAGATCGCTAGTCGTCATCAGCATGCGCCAAATCATACGGCAAGGAAGAGAAATACAACAAGCCCTCATCCAGTGGCAAGGGCTGCCTCCTGAAGAGAGCACATGGGAAGACCTGTCATCCTTAATAGAGCACACTCAACTACAAGTAGATCTGCAAACGTTACAACCTGAAAAAGTGACAAACAAAAAATCACCGGCACACAAATCCCAGAGATCAACATCGACGAGATCTACGGAAAACCAAACCGCAAACATAATACCAGCAGAAGAACTAACAAACTGGGGAAATAAGAAAGCGAGAACAAAGAAGAAGCGACCCACACAAACAACGTCAACAACACATGCAGCAGAGAGCAAGCGATACCTAACTACTGGAAGAACCTCGGAAGAAATGAGTTGTAGATCTCAGAAGGAGGTAGATATCTGTTCGGCATCTGAGGCCCCATCATCACAGCAACCACCATCTACATCGTTTCAACCAAGCTCTTCGACAACCACGGTACCACGTCTCGCCAGAAACCCGCCACCACTCCCGACGGAGAGAGCAACAAGTTCAGCAGAAGAAAGAGAAAAAAAGGGAGAAATGACTTAAACGTTGAGGACATCTTTCAAATAAGGGGAATGTAATGTTAGGGTTGGAAATCTGACGGTCTCAGTTATCCCATTTAGATCCAGCGGCCCAGATAATGCCAGCCATCATTTCATTCAGGCAGTCGATATAAGCCAGATATAATCCAACGCGCAAGAATAAGTCAACCATCACATCAATCAGGCGGCAAATAAACGATCGAGATTCATCATTGACCAAATCAACGGCCCTCAGCAAGCATCGCAGATCAGTGCCCCAGATTCATCCCGCCACCCAAAAAGATTATCAACGGCATAGAATTAAGCAAATAATGTATTTTCATTTTTATTAATTTTTGTAAAGCCATGTAACAGCTAGTTGTAATGACAGGTATTAATACCTGAATGATTAGTTGTAAAGGTAAGAAGGTTTATGAATGAAGTTTTCCTCTAATTCCCCCACCCCTCTTCTCTCTTAACTCCGTCCACCTTTCGGGCCATTCCTCTGTCACGGAATACTCCTATCGGCGGGATCCTAACAACCTCCCTTGGCCATTCTCCTGTATTTCTTATATTTCAGTTATATGAACGTAACATTTGGTGCTCTCGTCACGATCTCTCCTCCGATTTACTTCTACCCAAGATCCACCGCCTGTTCTCTTCATCGTCCCACCGCCGACATGTTCATCCTCCACTTCCGCCGTCGTGAGGCTTGAAGAAGAGCCATCTCTGTTTCTTGGATCAAAACCTTTTCTGGATCAATAAAGACATTCTTCGCAATCGGTTCATCCTCCACCACGGCCACCGTTTCCTCCTACGATTCCTCCTCCCATCTGCAAATTGACTTGCTGCGGAAACCAACTGCGCCGCACCAACCACCGCCGGCGATTCGCGTGCCGGATAGCAAGTCATACTCGATCCTCGTGTTTTTTATGCCAAAAAGAGCTGGTAACCTTGCCACAAAAACAAAAAACGAGAATTAGCCAATGATTTCTCGTGAGACAGCAAAGAAAAAAAATCTGGAGATTAATGAAATGAATAACTTTCTTCTGTTCTTATTTCTGTACATTGCTAAAAAAAGAATTAGCTATTCTTTTCTTGTGAGACATAAAAAGGAATAAGATTATTCTGCTTTACTCCAGAATAAATACCCACTTCAAATGGTTTCTGTTATCTCAATTTTTTACAATGGCGGATCATTTATTCGCTGTTATTGAAGTCTGTGAGCAAAATATGATACGCAGTTTTGATACCTTCGAGCAAAGTATGGACAATAATTTTCAACGCCTCATATACACGCGACAATAATTTTCTGAAATACAACCGTCTTCCTTGACCAAGCTTGCGGCCTGCCAAAGAAAACACGAGGAGGCGATCAATCAAACTTTGCAAAAGCTCGAGAATCTAAATCTTGATCTTATTGAGGAAGAGGAACAAGATTCCCTTCCCATAATTCTTGAGGAACAAGATTCCCTTCCCATAATTCTTGAGGAGCAGATTCCACCAATCATCAATTCGTCACCAACAATAATAAACGATTCTCACTGTTAGAATTAGCCTAACTCACCTGGAAAACCGGCTTAACAGGTGGGGGTTACTGAACCATATAAACAGATCAGAGATGAGAGGATTGGCAGTTTGAGACTATTATTAATATCCCCCCTCGCCCATAGCATGGGCTGACCGGACGAAACCGGGATTCATAGCTCATGGGCGGACCGGACGGAACCGGACGGAAAGACGGACAGAACCTGCTCTGATACCATGTTAGAATTAGCCTAACTCACCTGGAAAACCGGCTTAACAGGTGATGGTTGCTGAACCATATAAACGGATCAGAGAGGAGAGGATTGGCAGTGTGAGACTATTATTAACACTCACCATACAGTTCTTGAACAACTCAACTTAATCCTCGAGCCACCGATGCAAGCAGGATATGATTTTGTGTTGCCATCTAGCACCTCCGCAATCAAGAACGATTATGAGGACGTTTTGGAAGCGCATTATGTTGTGAAACATTTGCCCATGATAGCTCCAACAGAATCCGTTTTGAACAATCAAAGAACAACAATAATTCAAGTGTTTGATCCTGGTGAAAATTATCATGCAAGAGTTAGTGTTGACAATCATGCTTTGAAAATATTGTTAGGTTTATTAATAATATATGTCTGCGCGTGTCAGGATCGACTCGGAACGACCCGATGGGTTATGTGTCACTAGGGTGTTGCTCTACGCTGGAGATACTATAAAGGTCAATTCCACATGTTGATGAGGCCTTGTAGAATATCTTGAGCGGAAAGTAACATTCTCAAGATACCAAAAAATTAGGTTTTCTCTCTCGCGCGATCTCTCTCGTTCCCGTCGGTGCTCTCGCGATTTTTCTCTGCGCCGCTCCCGTCGTTCTCATTTTTTCCTACAGGACGCCGATCTTCTCGCAAACGATTCTCGTTCGTTGTAGGGCTGCTCTTGTTTGGAGAGATAGGAAGTCGCTGCTCCTCCTGGATCGCAGATCGCGATTAGCGACATCTTCTTGCGCTCGCTGCAAGCAAGATCGCAAGGAAGATCGTTCGACCTTTTCTTCCCTTGCCTGCTTCTGTCGCAGATCCGAAAGGAGGATAGATTTGCGTTTTCCGATCGTGAAGGAGCCCGCCGACGCAAGATCCAGATCGTGAAGAGCCATCCAGATCTGCGTTTTTTTCGATCTGCTTGCTGTGGTTTTTCTCCGATCGAGAAGAAGCCGCCGAAAGTTCTCACACCTCCCCGTGTCGCGCATCCCTAGAGTTCGATCGCCGTTCTTCTGTGCACCTTTCTTCCCGCCGCAGATCGGAATCTTGGAGTCTTCCTCACCGGAAAGCTCGTCTACCCAGCGCCGATCTGAAGTTTTTTCTAGCCGGGAAGTTCCTCTGCTGCAAGGATCTGGGTTTGGAATCACCAGATCTTGTTTGGAATCACCAAATCCAGAGAAGGTTTCTCCTTGCACCTCTGTTGAAGGGGGTGTTTCCAGTCTGGATCTCTATTATTTCCAGATTTTATGAGGAAATTTCTGCTGCAATCTTTGTGATTCCAGATCCGGTCTCAAGCTACAGATCAGACTTTGTTGGATCTCTGACCTAGGAGATTGGAGAAGTGCTCAGTTGAAAAGAGGCGCAAACGATCTACTATATTGGATCTGAAGTTTCCCGGTCATCTCCGCGCGAATCAGGTGATTTGTTTCAGTTTTTTTCTGTTTTAGAATTCTGCTGCGATGTCAAAGAAAAGCGCGTTCGACGTCACCAAATTGCAATCCTTCGACGCGTCCGATTTTCTCAGTTGGAAAATACAAGTCCAACTAGGAATGAAGGAACGCGACATCTTCTACACTGTCCAGAGCAACTTTGCGTCTTCTGGCGAGGGCATAAACGAATATCTGCGGAATAGGGATGATGATTTCTGCAGGGACTACTTGTTGAATTCTCTCAACCCTCGTCTCGCACTGACCTACCACGCCTACAAGACCGCAAAGGAGATCTGGGATCGTCTCAACGCGCACTTCCAGAAGGAGGAGGTGTTGTCCAAATCGCTCATTGGGGAGAAGTTCTTCAACTTCCGCCTCAAAGCGAACCTGCCGATCACCTCTCAGATCATATAACTGGAGAACCTGCGCAACAAACTGGAGGACGATCAATCGAAGATGGACGATAACCTGTTCGTGTACTTGATCCTGAGCAAGCTACCTGCGGAGTGGCTGACATTCAAGACGGAGATGCACAGGCAGAAGGAGAAGATTACTCTGGATGAACTCAAAAGGTTCATTCACATCGAGGACCAGAACATCGCTGGAAAGACCGCGGAGCAGGTTGTTCAGCCCCCATGGGATGTCAACTTTGTCTCCCGACCTAACAGGCCTTCTCGGAAGCCCCCGGTACCTAAGGGTGACACTCCTGCCCAGTTGGCTGTCAAGAAGCCTTCTCTCAAAAGGAAGAAGGGTAAATACAACAACTGCGGCAAGTGGGGTCACTGGGCCGCTGACTGTAGGGGTCCAAAGAAGCAAAAGAATGAAGCTCCACTTCAGGCAGCAAACATGGTGGTCGATATTTCTGATCCCAAGTCCTTTGTGGCTATGATTGGGAGCAATCACCGCAGTGCGTCTTCTGAGTGGTGGCTGGACAGCGGTGCTACCTGTCACGTCACAAATGACAGAGGTCTACTCTCAGACGTCAGAGCAGTTTGAGACAGAGTAGAGAATTGCAATGGAGGAGAGACAGTCGTCACTCATGCTGAGATGACAAAGCTGGTCCTCTCTTCAGGCAAACTTTTATAAAAATTTAATTTCTATGAGTTTGCTAGATAAGTCCGGAATGTCTTTCACAACCATTAGCGGTAGAATAACACTCACTGTTAATTCACATTACTTTGGTTGCGCTTACTTAATCAATGGAATGTATAGACTTAGCCTAGAAAATGAGTGCATAAATCAAGTGAGTTCGTCTCTGTTAGATCCAAAGCTACTTCACAATAGACTTCAACACGTTCACTATAAGAAGATGCGCGATCTAGCTAAGAGTCACAACATTCCATTAGATTTCTCTATTCGATTTGATAGGTGCGAAGTGTGTGCCCAGACTAAAATAACTAGAAACCCTTACAAGACCGTCTCTAGGAGCACACAACTTTTGGAGTTGATCCATTCCGACCTCTGTGACTTTCGTAGTCATGCCACTAGAGGGGGGAAGGAAGTATCTAATTACCTTTATTGACGATTTCTCCAGATTTTGTCATGTTTACCTATTGAAATCGAAAGACGAGACATTCGAGACCTTTAAGATCTGCAAATCTCGGGTAGAAAACCAGTTAAATTTGAAGATTAAGAGACTTAGAAGTGATCGAGGAGGAGAATACACTGCAACTGGGTTTAGGGAGTTTTGTGCCACTGAGGGCATAATCCTTGAAACTACAGCTCCTTACTCACCCCAATCTAATGACGTTGCTGAGCGTAAGAATAGAACTTCGACAGAGATGTTAAAATCTATGCTCCTTACCGCTGGCATGCCCAATTCCTTCTGGGGGGAAGCAGTCCTCACTGCAAATCACATTCTGAATAGAGTGCCTCGCTCAAAGCTCAGTTCTACTCCTTATGAGTTGTGGCACGGTCATCCTTGTAGATATGACACTCTTAAGACTTGGGGCTGTATCGCCTATGTACGTATACAAGATCTTACAAGACCTAAGGTGGGACCTAGAACGAAAACCTGCGTCTATCTAGGCAGTGCAGAAGACAGTGCAGCTGACCGGTTTCTGGATCTATCCACTAATTCAGTGACAGAGTCCAGAGATGCTATCTTCTTTGACCATAAATTTATCAAAGATCATGGCCTGACCGTCACTGGATCTACTACATGATCTCAGAGTCTACTGGAGAACCCGAAGCTGGCCCCTCTGGCACTGCTCCCCAACCTCTAGAGGTCGAACCTGTTCCTCTTAGAGTATCTACACGAGATAGAATCCCTAAGGATTTTGGTGAGAACTTCGTCACCTACCACTTAGAGGATGATCCATTTTCCTACCAGGAAGCGATGAGATCGAGAGATGCGTTAATGTGGGCAGAAGCCATCGACGATGAGATGAACTCGTTGCTACAAAATAATACCTGACATCTAGTGGACCTACCGAAAGGAGCTAAAGTCCTGGGATGTGTAATATCTAGTTACCAACCAAAATCACCTAGAGGGGGGTGAATAGGTGATAATTGCGTCTTTTGCGGAATTGAAAATCTTGAAAATAAAGAACGCACAAAATGCAAATCACAATCACAGACGACACAAGAAATTTATAGTGGTTCCCCGTTCTTGGGTACTCCACTTGCCGGCCTCGCCAATCTAGCACCACAGCTAGACTTGACTACTTCACTAAATCTCGGATCAAGAACGATCCTACAATCCTCAGAGTCAAAACTCTTACAACTCGGAGATCAAACTCCTACAAACTCAGAGATAACCTTCTCTTACAACTCGGAGACTACCTCTCCTACAACTCGGAGAACAATCTCTCCTACAATCAAATGTAAATTTAGATTGAAACAATACTTAACGAATCACGATCAGATCTGAATAAATTGATGAAGATCTTCTTCCTTTTTGCAACAGAAATGGCTTCGGCTTGATGTTGAAGAAGAAGAATCAAACCAGCACAAATCAGATCTTCTAAGGTCTTGATCGATCCAATGAAAACAGAACAAGAGAGGCGATGATCGATCGACCTTTTTCTTCCACTTGGAGACGAAATCAGATAACTCACGATCGAACTCCAACGATGGCGATGCACGACATTAGACGACGATCTTGAATCAGATTAGGTTTTTGGAAAATACGAACTCTGATCTTCTAAAAATTAATATGTCCTTTCAAAAAAGTAATCCTTATATAGATGAAGATCTAACGATTAACAAGGAAGGACGTCACGTGAAATTGACGGAAAAGACTTGTCGTCAAAAAGGAAAAACAAAGGTTACGAGAAAAGATAGAACCAGACTTCTCGAGAGATCCAAGGCTTCTCGAGAGAAACCGGCTAAAAAGCTTTAGAAGAAATTATTAAAGAATTAAGACAGGGCTTCTCGAAAGATGCAAGACTTCTCGAGAGCACAAGAAACTTCTCGAGGGAGGAAGGATTTCTCGAAAGCTGCCACTGAAACAGATTTCTCGAAAACTATTAAAAAAGAAGATTTCTCGAAAACTAAGGGGACTTTCCGAGATACCATTGATTTCTCGAGAGATCAAAACAGCTACTCGAAAACTTTAGCTTTCTCGAAAAAGACCTTTAAGACAACCCTTCTCGAAAAATTTACTTAGGAAAAATTTCTTCCTTTTTCTCTAGACCAATGCTGCACTCCAAGCTTTGAATCTTTAATGTCTTGATCATAAAGTGTAGCCCAAATGAGAGACCACACATGAGTCAACCCCATATCCCATACAATGAAGAATTACATTGCATGAGACTGTGCTTATTGACTCATTGTGACCTGACATTGGTTTATACTTAGCAATGTGAACCTGCAAGAACAATACTAGAAAAATATATCAAATACACAAACAATTCAATCTTGGTTCAAATTTGACTTTCTACAAATCAAGGTTATTGTGGATACAAACCCAACTGGATGCAAGTGGGTACTGAAGAAGAAGTTACATAGTGATGGGTCTATAGCCAGATACAAAGCACGTCTAGTAGCTAAGGGTTATAAACAACAAGGGGGAATCGACTACTTTGGTGTCTACTCACATGTGTGTCACCTATCTACTATTAGAATACTTCTAGCCTTAGCCTCTATCGAGAATTTCATAGTCCATCAGATGGACGTGAAAACAGCCTTTTTGAATGAAGAGCTAAATGAAGAGATCTACATGGCACAACCTGAAGGTTATGTTCATACAAATCTGAAGGACAAAGTGTGCAAGCTAGATAAATCCATCTATGGGCTTAAACAAGCACCTAAGATGTGTCACATGAAGTTTGATCAAGTGGTAAAGAGCTTTGGATTTCAGTCCAGTCTCTCAGACAAGTGTCTCTATTACCACTCGATGTTAAACCAAACAGTCATCATATGCCTATATGTGGATGACATGTTGATCCTGGGGTCAGACCTAGCTGTCGTGAGGGATATTAAGTCCGCTCTCGCCAAAGCGTTTGATATGAAGGACCTTGGTCCTGTCGATACCCTACTAGGTATGAAAGTAAGAGTAGACAAGGGATGTGTCACTCTGAGTCAAGCTCACTACATAGAGCAGATTCTTAATACCTGGGGTTATAAAGATTGTAAGCCTGTTGAAACACCAACTGATCCGAATGTCAAGCTGAGTCCGAATGAAGGGACAAGCGTTGATCAAGTCAAGTACTCAAAGATCATTGGAAGTCTCATGTACGCCATAAGCTGCACTAGACCTGACATTGCTTTCTCCGTAAGCATGCTAAGTCGCTTTACCAGTAGTCCAGGTAAAGAGCATTGGGATGCCTTAGATAGGCTGATGAAGTACCTCAAAGGTACTAAAGACCACGCTCTGTGCTACACTGGTCACCCTCCTACTTTGGAAGACTACTCTGATGCCTCCTGGTGTTCAGAAGTTTCAAACAGCAAGCCACAAGTGGATTTATATTCACATTGGGTGGCGCTGCAGTTACTTGGAAGTCCAAGAGACAGACTTGCATAGCTTTGTCGTCTATGGAAGCCGAGTTGTTTGCCTTAGCTTCAGCTGGTGAAGAGGCAGACTGGATCAGGAATTTGAACTTAGACATTCCCTTGTCTATAGTTCAAATTAATTCTTTAAGCCTATACTGTGATAATCATGCTGCAGTCCAAGTTGTTAAGAATGTCCTCTTTAACACTAAGAGACAACATGTACGACTGAGACACGCTCTATTGAATTATCTCAAAGAACAAGGCGTTATTACTTTGGTCGACGTGCGATCAAAGGATAATCTAGCTGATCCACTGACAAAAGGAAAGCCCCGAGACCGTTCAATCAAAACAGTGGGGGAAATGAGACTCAAAGCGGTTTGACACCTGTTTTAGTCTGAATGTTTTGATTCCTTCCTTTGTCAAATCTAACATATTGTGCTTCGTTGGTGTTTTGGTTGCTGAGTACGAATCTCTGGTTGGTTGTTTCATTCCACATTTGATGATAACAACCCCATACGAATTCGTATTCCTTAACTTGGAGGAGAGTGTTATTCCACATTTGATAACACAATCTGACTTGTTTTGGACCTTCTCCAGTTGATTGATTTCATTCCACATTTGATGAGTTCCACTTAACCCTAGAAGAACAGTAACCAGGATATCACACATAGGAACACAGATATAGCTGCGTTGTCCAGAAGTCTGAAATTGTTTCGTTTGGAAACAGTTAACAGATTCTGCGGTTTAACTTGAAATACTCTACCTATATCCTCTAAGCATAATTAAAGTACTATGTTCTTATATGCAGAACTAGATACATGTAGATTTTCCATAGTTGAATTCATTCTGAATGAAGTTCTCTGTTGGAAATTACAGGAGCTGCTGCTGCAGGAGGAGCACATGCAGACTGGGATCCTGAAAAGGATGATCTGCTGGATGATGGTTACTAGAGTAACTGTTTGGTTTTTGTTTCTTTGGCTTAGAGCAATGTTTAGCTCTCTTTACCTGTTTTGTTTGGACTATTTTTATATTCTTTGTTAGTCATGAGACAGTAAGTCTTCTGGTACTTATCTCTTTGATTGTACTTTGATAATGATATGATGCTGCTTAGTTTATGTTATATGTTTATGCGTGCATACATACTCTTGCTTCTTTCAGTCCAATATTTTATAACAGGTACTTGCGGATTTGGTTGTGTAATGAGTCGAATTGGTTGAACATTACACACACCAACCCCTTTTCCGACGTTGGGTTTACTGCGGACATATGAGGAGATTGTTAGGTTTATTAATAATATATGTCCGCGCGTGTCAGGATCGACTCGGAATGACCCGATGGGTTATGTGTCACTAGGGTGTTGCTCTACGCTGGAGATACTATAAAGGTCCATTCCACATGTTGATGAGGCCTTGTAGAATATCTTGAGCGGAAAGTAACAAATATTATCGATGATGGTTTCTATAGAGATCGTTCAAAACTCTCAGGTCATAACTCAGAGAACTCTCAGGTCATAACTCAGAGAAATTTTGTATTCGATCCCGGAGAAATTATTGAAGCCGCAAAGTTGAAGTTCCCAACGATGATTTTTTTTTCAACAACTAAACGACGAGGGCGTCATTTTAAAAGGCGAAGACAATGTAGCATGTCTAATAGCAGGTCACATAACAGGTCTAAGTCGCCCGCTCTTGACGACGTTCACTACTTTCAGATTTAGGCTCCTTTTAGGAGAACTTATTTTCACCGATCAAACGATTACGATCGCATGAACCAGACCTTAATTTATTTTCACCGGTAAAGTGGTTACGATCACATGAACCGGACCTTAATTAAGATCTGGTACATGCGATCGTAACCGCTTGACTTAAAAGTAGCTTTAAACTTTATAAATATCTCATTAGTCATGTAATAGAGTTTAGGAAAGAATTTAATAAAGTTTTAGTTCTCTTCTTTTCAGTTTCTCAGCCCCTTTCATCTCTCCCAGCTCCGGCAAATTTCTAGCCTTCTTCTTCTCCCTCAGCCCGGTCACCTCCCTTGGCTATTCTCCGGTATTTCTTACATTTCAGTTATGTTACAGACTTACAGGTCCTGATCCTCTATTTTCCTTGTTGTTTTTTGCATTTACAGGACAAAAAGGAGGAAGTGAGAGTCGGATTTATGTCCCGTAATCAATTTAGAGCTGAGAAGACGGAGGCGCATCTGAAAAGACCTGGTCGATCAGGAAATTTTGGTCAGAACAGGGGATTCTCCGACGGCGTGAAGGGCGGTGGACCCTCCGCCCCTGGTCCTGGACTCCCGTCCTCCGCTGCTCCTCTTCCTTCGTCGGCGTCTCATGAGTTTTCGGCTATTCGAAGGCGAGGGCTTCATTGGTTTTTCTTTTATTCATCAATTCGTTTGTTGGATCTAGTTTTGATACTTTTCTTGCTTCTCTTCTTCGCTTAGCTACAAGAAATCTGTTAATGGACAAGGGGAGCAATCTAGGGCGAATCTGGGTACTGCGGGCTGTTCCAAATGGATCTCATGCAAAAACCAATTCACATGGTACCGAAAATGCTCGTGTGAACTAGATACACACATCTAAAATTGAACTTCGATTTTCTAACACGGATCATTTCGCGATTTCACATGGTTTGAAGCTTTCTTATATATATCTGATTCCTGCAGGGCCGCCATCTGATGGCCTGGAATTAGGCAGTTCCAAACCCTCAGATTCATTTAATAATAAGAAAGCTCCAAGAGCTGGTCCCAAGGCCCCGATTCAAACTGAGCCTACTCAGTCGGAAGTTTCTGCTCCAGGTTTTTCTCCATATCCTCAGCCATGCTTTTATGTAGTTCATGTCTGTTTTATTTTCACATGCATTTCATCCAGGAGATGAGTATGGACCATTGCTTCAGTTTGGGATGATAAATCCTGAAATTATGAATGGGATGCAGGTATTTGGTCATTTCGTCTCATCTTATTTTGCTCGTCTATTTTTGTTAACTAATATGTGCTTGCAAATTTTTGTGTGATTGTAGATTCCTGCTAGAACCTGCTCAGCTCGACCAAATCTGGACGAGCAGAAGCGACATCAGGTCTGCTGATCTGTTTCTGATCTGTTTCTTATCAAAGCTTTGATCTTTTCGTTCAAAATTCTGACTGAAATTTTACTTCATTCTATGCATTTCAATGACCCCCTTGAAAACAACATTTTTCACAAGTATATGTTTCATTTACATTGAAATGGCAGCTGGAATTAGCAAAATTTGATATTAAATTATTCTAGAGAAGCTGTTGTTAAAGTGATGCTTTTGGATTCAGGCTGTCCATGATTCAGTTAGGGCTGACCGGGATACATTACCGAGTCCTGGAAGAGTTATAGATAGATCTCCAGGTTCTTCTCGGGTTGACCGACGCATGACTTCCGATGAAGACAGGTGGAACGTCGCTCCCATGAATTTTCGTCCCGTACAAGGAGTTAAGCATGGTGTTCTCAGGAATCCACGTTTGAGCCAAAGAGGTTTGATGCCTCCTCCTCAGGGATCTATGCAGACAATTCACAGGTCTGCAACCAGATATGAAATTGGCAGAGTTTCTGATGAAGAGGAGCAGAAACAGAGACGATTGAAAGCTATATTGAACAAATTAACACCTCAGAATTTTGAGAAGTCATTTACCCAAGTTAAGCAGCTCAACATTGACAACACAGTGACTCTTACTGGGGTTATCTCACAGATTTTTGAGAAAGCATTGATGGAACCAACTTTCTGTGAAATGTACGCTGATCTCTGCCACCATCTTGCTATTGACTTACCCGATTTTACTGAAGACAACCAGAGGATTACATTTAGAAGATTGCTTTTGAACAAATGTCAGGAGGAGTTTGAAAGAGGGGAGAGAGAGGAAGATGAAGCTGATCATGCTGAAGTGGGTGGAACTTGTCAATCTGAAGCGGAAAGGGGGGTTAGTAGGATTCAGACACGAAGGCGCATGCTGGGAAATATTCGGTTAATTGGAGAACTGTACAAAAAGAAGATGTTGACAGCGAGGATTATGCATGAATGCATCAGGAAACTGCTGGGGCAGTTTCAGAACCCGGATGAGGAGAACATCGAGGCCTTGTGCATATTGATGAGCACCATTGGAGAGACGATAGATGATCAACAATCGAAGGAATCTATGGATGCTTATTTTATAATGATGGAAAAACTTTCAAAAATCCCAACCCTTTCTTCTCTGGTTAGGATCATGCTTGAAGACACAATTGATCTTAGAAAGAACAGATGGCACCAGAGAAGGAAGGTTGAAGGTCCGAAGAAGATTGATGATGTTCACAGAGATGCAGCTCAAGAGAGACAAGCTCAAACTTTTAGATCGGCACGTGGTCCTGTTATTTCTTCAAAACGATGGCAGCCTGTTGATTATGGTCATAGAGGGTCCACAACACTGAATGCTTCGAGTTCTCAGCTGAGTGGTAGTTCTGGTGCTCTTCCTGGTCAGTCTCGAGGTTCTAGTAGCCAAGATTTTCGGTTGGATGATAGAAATCCTCTGGAGGGGAAGGTGTAACACCCCCCCAAAGTTACAAGATTTAATAAAATAAATGGTGGTGTGCGTTTAGCGGAGTGGGTGTGCTAATAGCACTTTCTAGTTAGGTTTAAATAAAAACCTAAAACCCTACCTCTCCTCATTCCCGACCCCCTCCTCTCTCTCTCGGTTTTGCGCGAGCAGCCCCCCACCCTCTCCCTCTCCCTCTCGTCACACAGAGCAGCCCCGAGCCCCCCTTTTCCCCGATCTCCTCGTCGGCCTGGAGCAAGGAGGAGCAGCCCCCCTTTTCCCCGATCTCCCCGTCGGCCTGGAGCAAGGAGGAGCAGCCCCCTTTTTCCCCGATCTCCCTGTCAGCCTGGAGCAAGGAGGAGGAGCCCCCCTTTTTCCCGATCTCCCTCTCTCTCGGTCTCTCTCTCTCCCCCTCTGCCGACTGGAAGGAGGAAGAAGTCCCCCCTTCACTTTGTCGCTGCCCCTAGGGCCGACTGCTCCCCCTTGTCGAGAGCTCCAGGATACCGGGTGCTTGCGCTGACTGGAGTGAGAGTTCCCGTCGCTGTTTTGGCGCCTGACCGAGGATCTAGAGGAGGTCTCTTGCCGAGAACCGTGTGTGGAGTCGAGTCGAGGCTAGATCCGTGGTAGGGCAGCCGTTACGATCGTCCCAATGTCTCCGCGACGCTCTGCAAGGGTAACGATTTCTTTCCCCGGTCTTAGGACCGTATGTTCTGTATTTTTGTGCATGTGATTATGTTCCGTGCAATGAGAGTCCCCTCACGCCGTTTCAGTTGAGGACGGGGACTCCTCCAGGGTGTGGGATTGCGACCCCGGCGTATGTTTGTGTGAACTGCACGTAGAGTCCCTCTCCCGCTACGCGGTGGAGAGCGGGGACTCCGCCAGGGAGTGGGATTGCGACCCCGGCGTAGTTTTTCTGCTTTTACTTTGCTTAGGATGGCCACCCGCCTCCAATTGGACGCGGTGTGTGTTTCCCTCGGTTCATTGCGAACCCCCGGGTCAATTGTGTCCGCCCCCGGCATAAATGTGCATTAGTGATCCGACGTGCGAGTCTGGATTTAGGCATGCTGTGTGAAGCCTACCCGTGGCGGTAAGCCCAGATCGGTGATGTTTCTGTGATGTGCATTGCGATTAGCCCTTGATACGCGAACGAGAATGTCCCGTGCTATTCGTCATAGTATTGCAGGAATTCGTGGGCATTGTTCTTGAATCCCCCGTTCCTAGGCGGGTCTGTGTTGGGCCCGGTAGAACGTCTTTGTGGGGTTTTGTTGGACGAGTGGATTCCCGTCAGTGCGTAGATTGCGCTTCCTTTGATCAGTCCTCTGCCACTTCAAAATTGCAGTTGTAGGTCGTATCCTTTCGAACCAGTCCTCTGTTGCTTTAAAAAGGGTCAGTTGTAGGTTGTCTTCTGACCAGCCCTTTGCCACGTCAAAAAGGAAGTTGTAGGTCGTGTGTCTTCTGACCAGTCCTCTGCCACATCAAAAGGCAGTTGTAGGTCGAGTGTTTTCTGACCAGTCCTCTGCCACCTCAAAAGGGGTAGTTGTAGGTCGTTTATCCCAAACCGGTCCTCTGTCCATTCTCTAGGACAGTTGTAGGTTTGGTCCTTCCTGTCGCTTCGATTGATTGTGTCGCGGTTGTGCTGTTACTGAACGTTGAAGCTTAGATTGTGCGTTTTCGTTGTGTTCATGGCACGTGCGTGGTAGTTTGAAAGGTGACGCTATACATGTCCCCTGGCTCTTTGTTCTTGGTTTCTTGTTTGCATATTTTGATTTGCGTGCGTACTTGCTGGAGAGAGATATACTCGCCCTGGAGTTCGCTAGGATGGCCGGGGGGATGAGTCATTACGTTGTGTTGGTCAGCCCCATGCTGACCTTCGTTGCACCGCCTGTTTGTTCTTGGTTTCAGGTGGCGGAGCTTGCAGTGGTTTGTAGTGGGCTGGAGCCCATGGGTTGCTGAGGAGCTGGTTTGTATCTTCTCTTTGTTTTGGGGTTTTCGTGTAACCCTTTTTGTTATGCTTTGTTGAAAGCCTTGTAAGGACATAAGGCCGTGTCTTTTCTGTACTGTTTTTCTTTTTAGCTGTGGACATTTTGGCCCCTTTGTTTTGGGCTTGTGGTTAACTTCCGATGTTGTTTACTCTGAGTCGTATTAGTATGTTTCTTGTATCAATTAATAACATTTTAGGCTTTGTGGATATTATATGTCGTGGGGTCCCGACCGGACCCATGTTATATTCTATTTGCAGACCAGAGATGTTACAATTGGTATCAGACTTTAGGTTTCGTGATCCGCTAGTCTTTAGGTTTCGGGATGAACCCTTTTTAACGGGTGGTGAGAAAACACAGTGCAAGAGCCTAAATGACTAAATTTAAGCAGAATGTCCACTTAGGATTGACCAAAATTGTGGTTTTCGTGCACTTTTGGGAATTTAAGCGCCTCGTGCTTAGTGATTTTCCCTACTTATGACTGTTAGACCATGTGTCTCACATGTGTAAGCTTTATTAATGACTGGCTGAAGTGCTTTTGACCTTCATTTCTCCAAGGATTACGTTATTGGAAAATGGAATGAGCGGTTGGTTACCTGTAAAGGAATACGAATGTTAGGAGAATCGCCGCTATGATTTGGGTGTTTCCATAACTTAGGTGTTGACCACCTTAGTATGTTGATAAGTGTTGTGAGTCCTTGTGGCTACCCTTATGCGAACATGACTAGTGAAATGAAAAGTCATGGTCTTTAAGGTGAGATCTGTTGTAGTGGTTCACCCGATACGGTATTAGATGACTATATATGGCGTCGAACCTTTGCTGACCTATTATTTGGAATCGTTGGATTACACATATACCGTGTGAAATTAAGTGCAATGTATGAAAAGAGGTATCCGATCGTTTGTGTTACCTTACGCTTGATGGTGTGACTCTGATGTGCGCAAGTGAGCGCATAAATTCACACTTAAGATTGATGATTAAGTAATGACACGCTATGTTAATGGCGGTGATGAATTCTGATTCATGAGCAATGAAGTGTATTGAAAGGATGGGTGGTTTCCCCATCACGCTCTCTTTGGACAGTTGCGGGATGCTCCGCTCTGTCGCGCTCTTTTTAGTTAATTATGAAATCTATTCTTTTTATGCTGAAACATGAGATAGTCCATGAGTCTGACTTGAGAGTTCGGTCCGGTAAGAAGTTTAGTGAAATTGGGAGTTGTGCACTGCTAATTTTAGTTTGGGTGCTTTGTGTGCACTGTGCTTGTGTTTGGAGCCATAGTTTGGCCTTGAGTTTGTAAACTCTTTGACTTGGGTCCCCTAGAGTCTGGTGTGATTGTCCGGACAAGTAAATGCCCATGTGTGTTTGAAGGGTTTTGTATGCCCTATATTGTGAGTGCAATGAGAGCACTAGGTTTGACTCAAGTCTAATATTCGACTTGATGATCTTACGCTGTTGTGTATTCTGTATGATGGATTACGTGTGTGGTGACTACTTTTGGCATCGTTCTAACAGTGGTGTGTTGAACCCTATCGTCGCTGAGGTGTCATTTGTAGAGTCTTATCCTAAGACCGTTGTAGCAGTCATGCATTGAATGGTGTGACTAAGGACCTGAGTGCTCTTTGCATGCTGATTAGTTGTTTGTGTTATATAATGTCGTCTGTGTTGTTGAGTTCTTTCGTCATTCTACCAGGTGATTGGTGAAGAGGTTGGTCACACTCCCTTGCAGGAGACAACCACAACTAGTGGAGCTGAAATAGGAGTGATGGAAGAGCAGTGTGCCGGTGCAACTGCTAGAGGGACACCGATCCCTGTGGTATCTGCGCCCATGTCTGCTATTGGAGAAACAACATACGAGACTCGTGATTGGGTGACTTACTTCTTGAGTTGCCATCCACCTTTGTTCAACGGTGTCGAGTCACCCGCTTATGCTCAAGATTGGTTGGAATGGATTAAGGATCTCATTTTGGCCTTAGGAGTCCCGCCGGAGCTGAGGGTCACTGTTATCTCCTTTGCACTTTTTGGGGAGGCTAAGAGATGGTGGCAAGAGGAGTGTCGTGGACGTTTTGCTCGACGTCCTTGGTCCCAAATCCCCGTGGAAGAGTTTGCGTCGGCATTCTGGGAACATTTCGTTCCGACGACTACCCGCCTTATACTACGAGAAGATTTGCTGATGTTGAGGCAAAAGGAGATGTCTGTGGAGACTTATCTCCAAGAGTTCTTGCGATTGAGCCATTATGCTGAGCATGTCTTGGTAACTGATGGGGACAAAGCACGATATTTCTTTAAAGGCTTGCGTGAGGAGTTGAAGATCAGATTGCGTGTAACAACATCTATTAGTTTCCCCATTTTGATTCAAGCTGCCCGCAACTTGGAGCTTGTTAGGGCAGAGTGAGTCGAAAGAGGAGTTTGAAAGAAATAGATTGTTGGTTGCTGAATCAAAAAGAGCACACGCCATTGAAGAATCCAAAGCTGGGAGTTCAAGAGAATCAAGGAAGAGACAAAAGTCACCTATTGCCTGTTTTGTTTGTGGCCGTCAAGGTCACGTTGTGCGTGGGCGCCGATCTTAGTCCTGAAGAAGCAGTGGTGATGACATCTGTTGTCCCCCCTTTGTGTAAGGTAACCCGCGTTGGAGTTTAGTGTGCGCGTGTAGTCGCACTTATGAGCAATGTATTGTTATATGTGTCAAGCATATACCCTCTTTTTTTGGATTCTCATTGGAGGTTTATCTTTCTCTTGTATTACTTTGCGAGTCAAGCTCATTTGTGATGATATGATAGTTTTTGTACATGGTGCTCGTGAAGCTTTAACATGAATGGTGACTATAACGGACGAGTCAAAATTCAATTGTTATGTAACGATGCAGTTGTGACCGCATATGAGTTGGACCTCGTAATATATTAATGATGAAAATTTATATATGTGTTACTTGATAAGTAGCACGCTCGTGAAGAGTTTTTAGTCTACCACAAGATGGAGTGAAAGTGATTCCTTCAAAATTGAGTTGTTGACACAATACCATAATATTTACTTGTCGTTAGTTTAGAGATTGTTGGTTTGGGAACCTGATCTTTGGATGTGTGTCCAATTAAGTTGGAATCATGAGTAGGTTCACAAACATTGGAGTTCGTAGTTTTCTTGGTAGGATTCGTACGGAGGTTCGTACACGTTTGAACCCAAGTAAATGCCTCATTGAGATTGAAATACCTCGGATAAGGTTTTCTCTTTTGTGTATGATTTACGCAAAGCCCTGGTAGTAGTTGATGACTTTGGAGCGTGTATGAGCTTTGTCACTCATGAAATGTGTATGTGGTGGCACTAGGAAGAGTACAACATGTAAGTGTCACTTATAATTTGCTAGCATGGGTTAAGACTCGTGTCAATCTGGTGATTAACTTATGTATGAGATGGATTGGTTGTAATAAATTGTGATGAATACGACTCGGTTGAAGTTATTTGTTTGACCTGTAAAAGAGTCATGACGAAATATTGACATCTTTCATTTGAGGTTGTGAGTTGATAAGCGAGAATTGAAATTGTTGGTAGCAAAATGCGTGTTTATCATGTGCAATGTTTGGATTCATGCAAGAATCGTGGACTTAGCGTGAAAGATGATTATAGCGATTTAGTCGTGTTTTCTTATTGCGTGGCTATGTAGTGATGATCCTTTATGAGGTTGATCTCCTAGCATGTTGGTGAATGAAAATTGTTATTTATGTTACTTGCTAAATAACACCCGTGAAGCGTTGCTAGTCTGTCTTATGATGAGTTGAAGGTAATTCGTTCGAAATCGAATCGTTGGCGCGACGATATGAAAATTTATGTGTCGTGAGTTGGAGACTTATGGTTTGAGGACATGATCCTTGAAATCATTGTAGAGGTGAACCTATATGGTTGTGATGACCTATGTAGTGAAACCTCTGGAAAGGTTTAATCGATTGAGCTTGTTGTTTGCGTTGAATGAAAGTGTAGAAAAAATCCAAGTGAAAGCGCCCTGTTGAGATTGTGATATCTCAGGCGTTAATTTCTCTTTTGTGTGTGGCTTACACAAAAGGCAAATGGTAGTGGTGGTGTTGTGTTTTTGTGTGTTAAATAGAGATGTTGTTCAAGTTTGATTACTGTCAGTTAAAGGTTTACGAGACTATTGCAGTCTTCATGAGTTTGGAGGTGTAAGTGAACTCGCAAAGAATTGGAATCAATGTAATGAATTGTTTCTCCTATGAGAGGTTGAAGCTTCTCGTTTTGGGAAGAGTGTAACCTTCCCTGACATGATGGAATGACCATGGAGTGACGGAAATAAGAGTTCGTAAGGCTTTGTGGTTATAACCAATATGACGGGTGAATCCTTGTGTTGATGTATGTAAAGATTCGTCGACGTTTGTAAGTCAGAATCTAGGATGATTTCCCGAGCGTTGAAAAGCCGTACGAATGCTATCCATGACCTCTTAGGTTGGTATCTCACCGCTTTTAAGATCGCGTGGTTTTCCTCATGAATGTGTAAATCAGAGTAGCGCAGTGAAAGTGTGACGGGTCCATAACCCACGGGCCGTTTTGTAATTTTGGCTTGTGTACCCCTTGCAGCTGAGGCCGGGTATAAATTTTGGGACGAAATTTTGTTAAGGGGAGGAGAATTGTAACACCCCCCAAAGTTACAAGATTTAATAAAATAAATGGTTGTGTGCGTTTAGCGGAGTGGGTGTGCTAATAACAGTTTTTAGTTAGGTTTAAATAAAAACCTAAAACCCTACCTCTCCTCATTCCCGACCCCCTCCTCTCTCTCGGTTTCGCGCGAGCAGCCCCCCTGTGATCCCTCTCCCTCTCGTCACACAGAGCAGCCCCGAGCCCCCTTTTTCCCCGATCTCCCCGTCGGCCTGGAGAAAGGAGGAGCAGCCCCCCTTTTCCCTGATCTCCCCGTCGTCCTGGAGCAAGGAGAAGCAGCCCCCCTTTTCCCCGATCTCCCCGTCGGCCTGGAGCAAGGAGGATCAGCCCCCCTTTTTCCCGATCTCCCTCTCTCTCGGTCTCTCTCTCTCCCCCTCTGCCGACTGGAAGGAGCAAGAAGTCCCCCCCCCCCTTCACTTTGCCGCCGCCCCTGGAGCCGACTGCTCCCCCTTGTCGAGAGCTGCAGGCTACCGGGTGCTTGCACCGACTGGAGTGAGAGTTCCCTTCGCTGTTTTGGTGCCTGGCCGAGGATCTAGAGGAGATCTGTTGCCGAGAACCGTGTGTGGAGCCGAGTCGAGGCTAGATTCGTGGTAGGGCAGCCGTTACGATCGTCCCAATGCCTCCGCGATGCTCTGCAAGGGTAACGCTTTCTTTCCCCGGTCTTAGGACCGTATGTTCTGTATTTTTGTGCATGTGATTATGTTCCGTGCAATGAGAGTCCCCTCACGCCGTTTCGGTTGAGGACGGGGACTCCACCAGGGCGTGAGATTGCGACCCCGGCGTATGTTTGTGTGAACTACACGTAGAGTCCCTCTCCCGCTACACGTTGGAGAGCGGGGACTCCGCCAGGGCGTGGGATTGCGACCCCGGCGTAGTTTTTCTGCTTTTACTTTGCTTTGGAGGGCCACCCACCTCCAATTGGAAGCGGTGTGTGTTTCCCTTGGTTCATTGCGAACCCCCGAGTCGATTGTGTCCGTCCCCGACATAAATGTGCATTAAAGACCCGACGTGCGAGTCTGGATTTAGGCATGCTGTGTGAAGTCTACCCGTGGCGGTAAGCCCGAATCGATGATGTTTCTGTGATGTGCATTGCGATTAGCCCTTGGTACGCAAACGAGAATGTCCCGTGATATTCGTCGTAGTATTGTAGGAATTCGTGGGCTTTGTTCTTGAATGCCTCGTTCCTAGGCGGGCCTGTGTTGGGCCCGGTAGAACGACGTCTTTGTGGGGTTTTGTTGGACGAGTGGATTACCGCCAGTGCGTAGATTGCGCTTCCTTTCATCTGTCCTCTGTCACTTCGAAATGGCAGTTGTAGGTCGTATCCTTCCGAACCAGTCCTCTGTTGCCTTAAAAAGGGGCAGTTGTAGGTTGTCTTCTGACCAACCCTCTGCCACGTCAAAAAGGCAGTTGTAGGTCATGTGTCTTCTGACCAGTCCTCTGCAACGTCAAAAGGTAGTTGTAGGTCGAGTATTTTCTGGCCAATCCTCTGCCACCTCAAAAGGGGTAGTTGTAGGTCGTTTATCCCAAACCGGTCCTCTGTCCATTCTCTAGGACAGTTGTAGGTTTGGTTCTTCCTGTCGCTTTGATTGACTATGTCACGGTCGTGCTGTTGCTGAGCGTTAAAGCTTAGATCATGCGTTTTTGTTGTGTTCATGGCACGTGCGTGGTAGTTTGAAAGGTGACGCTTGGCGTGTCCCCTGACTCTTTATTCTTGGTTTCTTGTTTGCATATTTTGGTTTGCGTGCATACTTGCTGGAGAGCGATGTACTCGCCCTGGAGTCCGCTAGGATGGCCGAGGGGAGGAGTCGTTACGTTGTGTTGGTCAGCCCCATGCTGACCTTCGTTGCACCACCTGTTTGTTGTTGGTTTCAGGTAGCGGAGCTTGCAGTGGTTTGTAGTGGCCGGAGCCCATGAGTTGCTGAGGAGCTGGTTTGTGTCTTCTCTTTGTTTTGGGGTTTTCGTGTAGCCCTTTTTGTTATGCTTTGTTGAAAGCCTTGTAAGGCCTTAAGACCGTGTCTTTTCTGTACTGTTTTCCTTTTTAGCTGTGGACATTTTGGCCCATTTGTTTTGGGCTTGTGGTTAACTTCCGATGTTGTTTACTCTGAGATGTATTAGTATGTTTCTTGTATCAATTAATAACATTTTAGGCTTTATGGATATTATATGTCGTGGGGTCCCGGTCGGATCCTTGTTATATTCTATTTGTAGACCAGAGATGTTACAGAAGGTGTTGTCAGTTCCTCTCCCTCATAGGCCTCCTGCTGGCACAACCATTACTTTGGGCCCTCAAGGAGGTCTTGTTGGAATTTTTTTTCATTCGGTGGACATATTCCATCGAGACGACCCGTTAAAGTCGTACACGATATTTGAGTCTATTCGGACTCCTACGAGCGTGCGTTAGTTCAGTCGCGCAAACAGTCGAAGCATGTGATAGGTGGGCCTGACCGTCTCGTAAATTCAGTCGCGACCCGGTCTCAACCTTGGCACGTTTGGGCTGAATTAATTTAATTTGATAGGGTTTTATATTTATTAAGTTTTGGAGTTTTAATGGAATTTATTCAAACCATTAAAATTTTGTAACTCCTCCTTCATGGCCTTCTCCTATTAAAAGGCTGAAATAAAATCCCTAGCCCATACTTTTCATTCACGCGTGAACATTGGTGAAAATCCGGATTGCTTCCCTCCTGTTTGGTAACTGCCGTTCGCGTCTTCTTCATCGGCTAGGGCTTTCCTTGGAAATAGAGATCTGTTCTTCTCCTATTCGGCAACAGAGGAGGAGCAAACGCCATTACCGTTGATAGGATTTCCATCGTCGGCGAGCAGCGATTATCCTCCTACATGCTTGCAGATCCGACGATCTACTCGGCAACATAGGAAGTCTGCAAATACTCTCCTCCATTCGGTTCTCAAGGAAGGAGGCAATAGTGGATTTCTTGTTGATCAAGGCACGGTCCCCTCTTGTCAGATCTAGGACAAAGAGAGGCTAAACTAAATCATCCTAGAATTAATTAATACCTGGCAGGTACCTCTTCGTTTTTTTTCCTTATCAGATCAAGAGGTGTTTAATAATCTGTGTTTATTCTTGGATACTGATAAGTACATATATATATAATATGCTTAGTTGATCTGAGATTATAAGATTGCAGTGCAGTTAAATCTTGGTTTTATTTCAGATCTTAGTTACAAGTCGCAACTAGATTGACTACAATAAATTTTGTGTGCTAATCATTTTTATTGTAGAGAACGAATTTTGGACACACTCTAGTATGTTGAAAGAGTTTTCGAACTCGTCGCGGACTTCATAAAGAACAATATATAGCAACTATTGCGAATCTCCGCTATCATGAAACACGAACAAGAATCGAAGAATGGTACGATTTAGTTATCCGCACTTCAGTCATATTTAAGTACCATTCATTTGTGTGTTATTTATTTATTTAATTGTTCAATTAAAAAAAATAATGTTTAGTATAAACTCCAATTCGAGATCGGTAGCATTTGGATAAGAACGATTCTTCATAGTCGTGGCGTCACCACTTTAGTTTTATTTTGTGCTACATTTAATTTTATCGATAACATAATTTGGTGACGCGCGCACACCTAAATTTTCCTAACAGTTGTTATCAGAGGAACTTATTTGAAATCTATTGGTTTCCTTCGTTAATCGGAGTTATTTATTTTCTAATTGATTCAAAGTTTGAACACCAAAATTAAAACCCTTTTTCATTTTGAGAGAAATAAAATTAAGGGATTAAAAACTAAAGTGCATTAATTAATCAATCCCCGACAAAATCGTTGTGTTTTCTTTAGACGATTAATTGCCCACACGTCATTAAAAAAAGAGACACAACATTAATTTTAGGGCAATATTCAGATATCCCGGTGTGAAAGGGTCTCGTGGATTGATAAGAACTGCAGCCACCAAAGTGGTCTTTTCGAGTCAATCTGTGAGATTACGGTTTCACATGTTTTAGGGAGTTCTCTGAGACTAGTGCGCAATCATTCTCCCAAAGGAGGTGCTTGCGCAATAGGTTCAGAGGGATACACACGGACATTTGGACGGTAGTGCGGGGCTCTAACAATCTTTTTGCCCAAATGTGAAAGTGCACAGTATGCCTCTGAGAATCCTCTAGAGAGGGGTGAATAGAGATTTATAAATATTTCTATCCTAACTGTGATTAATCAATAAATTACTTTAAAGAATTATGCTTAACAACACAAGCAGAATAATATAATGCAAGAAATAATGTGCAGAATAAAAGATTGGGACAACACAGAAAATCACAGCAAATACACAAGGAATTTTATAGAGGTTCCCCAAACAATGGGTACTCCTCTCTTCTACCACCTGGTAGGAATGCACTAGCAGTGCATGAGTCTTTTGATAAGGAGACTCTTAGAACCAGTGAGTCTTTTGATAAAGAGACTCTTAGAAGCACTGATCTTTTGATAAGGAGATCATGAACCACCAGATCTTTTGATAAGGAGATCTTGAACCACTGAATCCTTTGAAGAGGAATTAATAAAACTCTTTTACAGAAAATAGAAAGAGAAAGAGAGGAAAAAAGGTTTAAGGAATTCTGTTCTCAGAATTCTTGAGTAGGCTGACTGAAGTTAGCCTATATGAAGTTCCACAAAATCTGCTCTTGGTTAGCCTCTGCTTCAGATGGTGATGAACTGCAGAGACTTTGTTTGTCAGATTCTTTGAACTTCTGCTGTATGAGATCTGTCTGCTATATGATGGTGATGAAGAGCAGCTTCCAGATCTCCTGTTCTATCAGATGAAGAACTGCAGAATTTCTTTCTGTTCTTTTCTTTCTTAGAGTTCCTGAGAAAGAGGGAGAAGAGGAAGAGAAACCTTAATGAGAAAAGAGACGGCTGATGGTGATGAATGTTCTGCCCTTCTCTCTTTCTTCTTTCCTCTTATAGTCTCTCTTTAATTTGAATTAACTTCCTTTTCTGGTAAGACCTGAAAAAGTATCTTCTTCTCGACAATCTCTTTCCTTCTCTATTTAATTCTCGGCCCGTCCACCAAAAAGGAATACACTTCCAAGAAACTATTTATCTCCTTCTTTAATGTTTCTTTCTACTTCAGGCAATTATTGGGTCGTTGGAGAACGGTCTTGAAGGATGTGGGCCATGAGAGAAGCATCAGAATGACAGCTGAAAAGATTGAACTTTTACAGACTGTATTCGACGTAGCGTCGAATTAACTTCCTCTCTTATCGACGCAGCTTCGAGTTCTTGTAGGAGTAGCTTCGATTTCATCTCTGCTTTGATTGAACTCTGCTAGTCGATGTTGCGTCGATATCGTGTCGACGCATCCGTCGAGTTAAACAGCATGACTCTGACTGTCAATATCTGCGTCGAGATGAAGTCGACGTTGCGTCAACTTTAGATGGTTTCGACAGATATCCCCTTCTGCGTCGAGTTGAAGTAGAAGTTGCGTCGACTTCTCAGGTTACTTCGACAAGTCCCTGACCTCTACGTCGACATCTATTCGACGCACCATCGACTTGAGTTACTTCGACAGAAGAGTTGAACTACTTGGATTTCTAGTCAGAGTAACGTCGATATGAACTCGATGTTTCGTCGAATTCCATTCGACGCAAATATTAACTTTGCCCAAATTTGCACCTCTTGAACTGGTCTTGACACTCTATGTTGAGTGTGACATCCTAAGACATCTAATGACCAAATTACCCTCACTATACAATGGGTAACTTAAATCTTAGGGGATAAAATCACTTTTAATTAATTTATTAAGTTAAATCAAGGGTTTTCCCCAACAATCTCCCCATATTTATCTTAACAAATTTTACAGTTTGTTCAGAGTGATTTTATACAATTTTTCATAAACAACAATACACACAATATGGTATAGACACAAAATAATGCAGACTGAAAATTATAAACACTTCCATTCAGTTGTCAGACAGTAAAATTGTATCACACTGTTCTTCCCAGTATATATATTTGCCTTCAGAAGAAATGATCACAGAATACCTCTTAATTAAGAATCCTTCTCAGGAGTCTTTCTTTTTCTTGAGAACACCTTTGGAATGAATTTCCTTGGAGCTATCTTCAGAGGCTCATCTTCATCAGGAGGGATAGCTGAAATTTCAGTATCAGCTTTATTAGGCTCCCCCTGATCTTGTGCTGTCTCCACATCAACAATTTTATCAGGCTCCCCCTGATCTTGTGTAGTCTCCACAGCAGCCTCCATTTCCATATCTAGATTTCTCTGAATGACTGGAGCTAGCTCCCCCTGAACTGCAAGCTCCCCCTGGATTTGTGCAGCTTGCTCAACTTCCTTCACAGCTTCCTGAGCTATCTTTGCTATTTTATCAAGCACCTCTTGAACTGCTGGCCCCCCCTTGGATTTGAGCTCCCTGAAAGGTAGTCACCTTATCAGGGGCAAGCATTTTATTGGCTTCAACCAGATCCTGTCCTCCCAAATCAAGGACATGACCCTCTTCCTCTAAGATATTCTCCCCCTTCTTGACCTTGCTGGCCAGTGAGGTTAAGAATTCCTTTATCACCATAGAGGAAGAGACAAATTCCTTTAATCCCTGTAGGGATCTCTTTGAATCCAACAACTCAGCCTCTATCTGTGAATACTTCCTTTCAAACTTTCTTCCCTGGGTGGCTACCAGATCAGCAAAGGTTGAGGAGGTTAGAGTCACTGCCTTGGAAATGACCTGCTCAAGGTCAATGGGAGGGTGAGCTGGAGGAGGAGATGGAGGAAAGTTTTTTGGAATGGGGGATAGAGCATGGTAGACATCATGTGAAAAATGGGTAGATGGATGTGGAGGTGGAACTGGCTGATGATCTGGGGGTGGAAATGAATGGTGTATATGGGAAGATGACTCAAGGTCTGAGGTGGAATGAGAAGGATGATCTGGAAGATGTTGTTGTTGGTGTTGTTGTTGTTGAGCTGTATCATCATCTTGATTGGAATCTGGAGCAGTTTCCAATGGAGGAATCTCATCCCTTTGAGGATCTGGGATTTGCCTTGCAGGTTCTTGAAGAGGAAGAGATGGAGGAGGAGATGCTGCAGCTTGACCAGGCTTCAAGATCTGCCTGGTCCACTTGGAGAATATCCCTATGTTGATTCTCTTTCCTGAAGGAATATGCACTCCTTTGGATTTACACACAGTGGGGTAATGGTGAAGCAGTACCTAACTCATGATCCTCATGAATGCATTTTCTTTGTTGGAATATTTGTGAGCAATCAGCTTGAGGAGGCACCTTCCCCAGTTAACCTTCTTGTGCAGAACAAGAATTCCCATAATCTGCAGCTGCTGTTTTGGGATTGCATCATGGGCTGAGACCTTGCACAACAGAACTTTCCCAACAATATCAGCTAGAAACCTGTATTCTTCTACCACATCAACCTTTTTGAGGTTAATTGGCTTCTCCTTCCTGAACTGCATTATCTCTAGAACATTCTTTACTTCTTCTGCTGTGAGTTCATCTGAGTCATTCCCAGTGGGCAGATCAAACGTTTAAGAGAGAATTTCCTCAGATATGCTGATGTCTTGACCAGATACTGACCCTTGGAGGGCTCCACCATCTGTCACTGAGACAGTGTCCTAAAATTCTGTAAGTTCTACATCTAGAATCTTACATCTTATGGAGATAAGCTTTGTTAAACCAGCAGAATGAAATAGACCAAGAATGACCTTGAAGTTTTCTGCCGCCGCATTAAACGAATCAATGTCGACATCGAATCCTGAGTTCATCTTAGGAGGATCCATTTGTTTGTTTGTACCTGCAAAGGCGAGGGGAAAGAGAGAGAGAGGCGCACAAGAAAGCTGGAGAATAGGAGAGTGAGAGAGCAAGGGAGCAAGAGAATTCGAAAGCGCAATGTTCTCGACGTTGATATTGCTTAAAAGAAGGTGATTCGTCGCTGCTTAGGGTTTAAGTCGACGCACCATCGATGTGTATCAATGTTTGGCGCACAAAAATAAGTAGAGAATGCTTCTAGAAGACATTCTTAGCGCGCAGACAATTCGACGTTGCGTCCAATTATATTTGACGTAATCCAGTCGACGCAATCACTTGCTGAAGATTGCTCAGCAATCTTTAAATCGACGTTGTCTAGTCGACATTGCGTTGACTTGCTATCGACGCAACTTCAATTTTAATGAGCATCCAATCATTACGATGCATGCGTTGATATGAAATCGATGTTACGTCAAGATCTATTTGAAGTATTCACTCTGGGTGCTTCTTGACGCCGGTGTCGAGTAGAAATCGATGGTGCGTCGACTTCTATTCGACGCACCTCTGAATGAACATAGCTATTTTCTTGGAAAATCCTTGTTGTTTTTCCCAGCAATCATATTTGTTGAAAATAGATTATATTATTAATTTAATAAGTTATAGAGGCTAATCAAGGTGGAGTTCACTCCCTTGGGTGAAGTTTGTTCCTTATCCTTGTTCTACATCTTTCTTCTCACTCTATTTTCTCCTGAGTGGGATCCTACCCAAACCTGCACATGAAATTTAAATATTAGAAGGAACCCAGGTTACCTTGGGTCCTTTGCTTTTACCATTATAAGGTTCAATGAAAGAGTAGAAAGGTCTTTCGTGATATCCTTTGGGATGATAAGGAATGGCTCTCTCAATCCTATTGTTTTGATGGTTGTAGTGACTATAGAATGTATCAGAATATAACAAGTCAGCAGAGTGTCTTATTATCCTAGGTTTTACTTTACCCTTTTGGGCGCTGTTGTTTAATTTCCCTATGTTGTTTTTATTGGGTTTAATATATTTATTATTTCCTGTATTTATCCCACATCGTCTGTTAGTGATGGGGGACTCCTGTAATTCATTTATATACTCCTTATGGAGCATAATAGAATACAAGAAATCAATCCCTAATCTCATATTCTATTTGGTATCAGAGCCGATCACTGTTTCCGCGATCCCTGTTTCCGCCCGATCCCGTATACGGGTTGCCGATCTCGCTCGCTGCCCGCCGATCTACGCTTTCGCCTCCCTCGTTCTGCTCGCCCGAGGTCGCCGACCCCTCCAGCCCCTCTTCCTGTGCTCGCCGACCTCCAACAACCTCTCCTTCGCCGCCTTTCCCGATGTCTTAGGCCGATGTGAGGGCTGGAGCTTTGATGCCCTCCTTCTTCCTTCCTTCTTTCTTTCTTTGACCTAGATCTTTGATCTACGGTCCGTTGTGTTCTTCAGATGGAAACTCCTTCTCCTTTTTAGGGTTTCTGTTTCTTCTTTCTTTTTCCGTTGGAGCCACTTTTCTTCCCTCTTCCGTTGGAGCCACCTTTCTTTCTTTTTCTTCCGTTGGAGCCATTTTTTCTTCTTTCTTCTATGGATTCTTCGGGTGATGGCTTTGCTAGGCGGATTACTACCACTCTCCTTAATGAGAAGAATTTCACTGCATGGTCCACCTCCGTGCGTGTGCACCTCGCCGGTCATGACAAGCTCGATTGGGTTGAACCCGATGGGGTTCCCAAGCCTACCGATGAAAAAGGTCTCCGTACCTGGAAAACAGAAAACTACAAGATCCTTGGGTGGCTCCAATGATCCATGGAGACTCGTATCTACGAGCAGTTCATGCGTTTCGATACTGTTCAGACCCTTTGGGCTGCCCTTACCCGCACCTTTGGGCACACTCGTGTTGATATACGGATTTACTCTATCTTCCAGGAGATCTCGACTGCTCGACAGGGGGATCGTTCGGTCCATGACTATTTTACCTTTCTCTCTGGGCGTTTCCTGGAGCTTTCTGATCTCGAGCCACTGACTGCCTTTAAGCATTCTGAGGATATGCTTGTTGCCAAGAAAAGACAGGAGCGGCATGAGACCTACCAATTTCTGATGGGATTACGCCCTGAGTTTGAGCAGGTTAGGGTTCAGATTGTCAGCCTGAACCCGCTTCTAGATATTCTCGACGCTTACTCTATGGTGGAGGAGCATGAGTGTCATGCCCGCCTGACTGCACCTCTTGCTCCTCTTCCAGATCAGATGGCCCTTGCTTCTGGTCGTACTTCTTCTGGGCGTGGGGGGCGTTCTTCCAGGGGTCGCGGAGGTGGCCGCGGGAGCCCGTTTGCCTCTGTTCAGTGTCATCACTGCCTTCAGGTTGGTCATGAGAAGTCCCGATGCTGGCAGCTTTTTCCCCACCTTCGCCAGTAGTCGTCTGCTCCTCGTGCTGCTGCCGTTGCTACTTCTGACTTTGGGGGCCAGCCTAGTTACAGTACCTCCTCTGGGGACCCTTAAGCTGACTAGAGCCAGCTTATGGCTCAGGTTCAGGAGCTTCAGTCACAGATTCAACACTATGCTCTGCCACCTCAGCCGCAGACGGATTCTGCACCTAGACCCTCGTCGTCGACTTCAGCCGCTGCGTCAGGTACTCCGACGGCCTTTCACGTCACTCGTGAGGGATCTTCCTCTCCCTGGGTGATAGACACTGGGGCCACTGATCATATGACGGGTGAGCCACACTTGTTCTCCTCCCTTGTCTCTCCGACTGTCCATCAACATGTCCACCTTGCCGATGGTTCTGTGACCCCCATTCTTCACAAGGGCACAGTCTCTCTTTCTCACTCTTTTCCCTTGAAATCGGTTCTGCATGTTCCCAAACTAGCTTTAAATCTTCTTTCTGTGAGTCGATTGACTCGGGATTTACATTGCTCAGTAACTTTTGATCCTTCTGGTTGTGTTTTTCAGGACCTGACCACGAGGAAGATTTTTGGCTACAGCTGTGAGCGTGAAGGGCTTTATCTGCTGGATCTTCCACCTCCTTTACTATCACCGCCATCCAATATTTCTGCTGCTACCACCACCACACCTGCTATTTGGCATGCCCGGCTGGGACATGCTAGTCTTAAGATTGTGTCCTCTATTTTTCCGAGTGTCTCATTTGAGCACTCTTTTCAGTGTGATGTGTGTCAGCTGAGTAAACACACACACACTTCATATCCTGTTTCTTTTTCTCGTACTTCTGCACCTTTTGATATTATTCATTCTGATGTTTGGGGTCCTGCCCCGGCTGTATCTTATGATGGTTTTAGTTATTTTGTTTCTTTTATCGATGACTTTACTCGTTGCTGTTGGGTTTATCTGATGCGTGCTAAGTCTGAAGTATTTGACATCTATATTCAGTTCTCTAGTATGGTTCGCACCCAGTTTTCGTCTCCTATTCGGATCCTACGCTCTGATAATGGAGGGGAATACACCTCTTCCTCGTTTACTGCTTTCCTTGCTAGCCAAGGGACTCTCCACCAGTTCTTATGTCCCTATACTCCGGAGCAGAATGGAGTGGCGGAACGCAAGAACCGCCATCTCCTAAATGTGACCCGTTGCCTTCTTCGTGGGGCTAATGTTCCCAAGACTTTTTGGAGCGCTGCCCTTCTTACGGGGACCTTCCTGGTCAACCATCTCCCATGCCAACCTCTGGCAGGTCGTGTTCCCTTGAGCCTTCTTTCTCCCAGCCGCCCGTTGTTTCCAGTTTCTCTCCGAGTCTTCGTGTGTGTGTGTGTTTTGTCCAAGATCGCCGTCTGACTCAGACTAAACTGGATGACAAAGCCATCCGTTGCTTATTTTTGGGATACTCCTCCTCTTCCAAGGGGTATAGATGTTATGACCCCTCTTCTCGCCGGACCTTCCATACTATGGATGTCACATTCTTTGAGGATGTCCCCTTCTCTTGTGACTCTCCTACCTCTGCTCCTTCCTCTCCTCCACCCATTCCATCACCAGTGCCTCTGATCTTCGAGCCAGACTCTGCTCCCCTCCAGGTCTATACCCGTGGCCCCTGTGGGCCTTCTCGTGTCCACCCTATTCTTCGTGATCCACTGATCGAGCCCAGCTCACCGGACCCGGTGCCACTTCCTCAGGCAGGTGATGTTTCTTGCTCTTCCGACTTACCTATTGCCATTCGCAAGGGTAAGCGTTCTTGTGTTACTGATCACCCGGTGGCTAGTGTTGTGTCCTACCAGCGCCTTTCACCGGAGTACCGAGCTTTCCTCACCGCCACTGACCAGATCCGGCTTCCGAGGTCGACGATGGAGGCTTTTCAGCACCTTGAGTGGGTGGCAGCCATGGAGGCTGAGATGTCCGCTTTACAGAAGGCTAATACCTGGCGGTTAGTTCCTCTTCCCGCTGGCAAGAAGACTGTTGGTTGTCGGTGGGTCTACACCGTCAAGTATAATGCCGACGGGTCTTTGGATCGCTACAAAGCCCGGCTTGTTGCCAAAGGGTTCACCCAGACTCCAGCAGATTACGGGATGACATTTGCTCCTGTCGCCAAGCTCTCCACCGTTCGTCTCCTTGTTTCCCTCGCTGCCTGCCATAGGTGGCCCCTTTAATCAGCTGGACTGAAGAACGCCTTCCTTAATGGCGACCTTGCTGAAGAGATTTATATGGATCCGCCTCCCGGGTACAAGCTTCAGGGGGAGTATTTGGGTCGTGTCTGCCTCTTGCAGAAATCATTGTATGGGCTGAAGCAGTCCCCTCGAGCGTGGTTTGAGCGGTTCGGCGTTGTTGTTCTTCGGAGTGGTTTCACCAGATGTCATGCTGACCATACATGCTTTATTCGGACTGCTATGGATGGCCGTAAGGTGATTATCCTTGTCTATGTGGACGACATCATCCTTACTGGAGACGACAGTTCAGGTATAATTCAGATTAAGGAAGTACTTAAAAAGGCCTTTGAGGTTAAAGATTTAGGGCCTCTGAAGTACTTTCTCGGGATTGAGGTTGCCAGATCTCATCAGGGGATCTCTTTGTCTCGGAAGTACACCCTTGACCTTTTGAGTGATACTGGTCTTCTTGGGTGCTCTCCAGTTTCTACTCCCATGGATCCCAAACACCGCTTACACGCTGAGTCTGGTGAACCTCTCCCTGATCCTGGCACATACCAGCGACTGGTTGGAAGACTTATCTACTTGACCAATACTCGTCTTGATATTAGCTTTCCTGTGAGTATGGTCAGTCAGTTCATGCATGCTCCCCGAACTTCTCACCTTGATGCTGCTCTTCAGATCCTTTATTACTTAAAAGGCTCCCCAGGTCTCGGGCTCTTCTACCGTTCATCCCCATCTGCCGATCTTAACTGCTACACTGATTCTGATTATGCTGGCTCTCTCACAGACCGGCGTTCGACTTCAGGGATGTGCACCTTCTATGGTGGTAATCTTGTTTCCTAGAAGAGCAAGAAGCAAAGTGTTGTGTCCCGCTCCTCCGCCGAGGCTGAGTACCGGGCTATGGCCCATGGCGCCACCGAGCTCCTCTGGATGCGGACTCTCTTGACCGAGCTTGGTTTTCCTCCGACTAGTTCCTCGACATTGGTTTGTGACAACCAGTCAGCTCTCCTGCTTGCTTCTGATTCTGGCCTACACGAGAGAACCAAACATATTGAGGTGGATAGCCACTTTCTCAGGGAGCACATTCGCTCTGGGACTCTTGCAGCATCCTACGTCCCTTCCGCCGACCAGATTGCTGATGCCTTTACCAAGGCTGTTGGGCCTTCCCGTCTTCTTTCTACTTATGGCAAGCTGGGCTTGCTTGACATCTTCGCCCCAGCTTGAGGGGGAGTATTGGGTTTAATATATTTATTATTTCATGTATTTATCCCACATCGTCTGTTAGTGATGGGGGACTCCTGTAATTCATTTATATACTCCTTATGGAGCATAATAGAATACAAGAAATCAATCCCTAATCTCATATTCTATTATTTTTACCTAAGAATTTTACTCTATTGGTTTTACCTACCTTATCTGAATGATTGTGATCCTTACCCTTAATTGGAGCACTCTTCTTACTGGGCTGATAATTACTAGGTCTGACAAAAGACACTGGATTTTTCCAGGCAGGCTTCCTAGGAGGTTCTGTGCTGGTGGAGGGTTCTGCCCCTAATCCTAGATGATTAAATCTCATAGAGAGATTTTCAGTGATATCTTTGAGCTTTTGACTCCTCCCATTGAGTGAGTCCGCAAAGGCCTTTGCCTCTGCTAGCTCTTCTTTTAGCCTTAAATTTTCTTTTCTAATTTCTATTAGTTCTATTTCTTTATTGTTAATTTCTTCTATTAAGCCTTGATTTCTTACATACACATCATCTTTCTTTAGGTTTTCTAGTTCTAACCTAACAGTATCTAGTTCCTTTTCTACCCTGAGATGATCATTACAAAAATTCTTAAAGCAGATTTTGAAATCTTCTGAATTGAAATCAAAGTTATCAAAAAGAGATACCTTCTCTTCTTCATCATCTGATGACATCCCCAGTGCCATCATGCAGGCAGCTTCAGCTTCAGCCTCATCATCACTCTCAGATGAGGATGAGCTATCTTCTGCTTCTGAATCACTCCAGGTTTCAGCAATGAAATCCCTTGCTTTCTTCTTATCCTTCCCTCTGAAGGATTTCTTCTTGTTGTTTTCTTCTTTGTTGCTGCTTCTCTCCCTTTTCTCTTGAGGGCACTCAGGAGCAATATGATCTGTCTTGTTGCATGTGAAGCAGATAATCTCCCTCCTTGGAGTTTTATCATATCTGGGTTTTCACTCTCTTTCTCTTCTCCTTGAGTCTTCAGTCTTGACCCATTTCTTGAATCTCCTTACCAGGAGATTGAACATCTCATCTTCTCGAGTAGAAGTCTCTCCTTCAGTAGCTTTCAGAGCTAAGTCCCTTGGGGTAGGAACATGAGTTTTCTCCATTTCCTCTGCTTCAGCCCTATTCTTTAGAAGCATCTCATAGGACTTCAGCTTTCCTAGCAAAGCTTCAGTTGAGATCTCCCTGTGGCCCCTCGATTCTCTGATTGACCAGATCCTTGAATCTCATGAGCTGGGGAAGCACATGAGAATCTTATCATTAGTTTCAGTCAAGGATATTTCCTTGTCTAGGCCTCTGAGCTCATTAATGATAAGACTGAATCTGTCATACATATCAGCCACAGATTCCTCAGGTTTCTTCTTGAAGTTCTCATATAGGGAAATGAGGAGGGACTTTCTGTCCTTTCTTTCATCAGAACTTCCTTCCACCATCCTGGTGGGGTATCCCAGATTTCTTTTCCAGATTGGCATTCAACAACCTTATGAAAAATGTCATCTAACACTGTAGATACCAGAATGTTCATGGTCTTGGCATCACATGCCTTGACTTTCTTTTCAGCCTCTGTCCATTCCTTTCTTGGGACAGCCTCAGTTGTTGAGGATACTCCCGCCTTTTGTCTGACTGGAGCTGGAGGACATGTGAGAAGAACATCATATACATCTTCATCAATAGAGTTCATATATAATTTTATTCTGGCATTCCAGAGTGTGAACTTATTCAAGTTACACACTGGGGGTCTTATTGAAGCATAATCCTTAGAACTCATTTTCTTTATAAAATATATTTGTATAAGAGAAATAAGTGTAGAAGGTCTTTCTGATCAAGGTGTTAGCCTTTTATTGATCAACCTCCCTCTGATACCAATTGAAAGTGCGCAGTGTGCCTCTAAGAATCCTCTAGAGGGGAGGGGGTGAATAGAGATTTATAAATATTTATATCCTAACTGTGATTAATCAATAAATTACTCTAAAGAGTTATGCTTAACAACACAAGCAGAATAATATAATGCAGGAAATAATGTGCAGAATAAAAGTTTGGGACATCACAGAAAATCACAGCAAAGACACAATGAATTTTATATAGGTTCCCCAAACAGTGGGTACTCCTCTCTTCTACCATCTGGTAGGAATGCACCAGCAGTGCCTGAGTCTTTTGATAAGGAGACTCTTAGAACCACTGAGTCTTTTGATAAGGAGACTCTTAGAACCACTGATCTTTTGATAAGGAGATCATGAACCACCAAATCTTTTGATAAGAAGATCTTGAACCACTGAATCCTTTGAATTGAGATTAATAAAACTCTTTTACAGAAAATAGAAAGTGAAAGAGAGGAAAGAAGGTTTAAGGAATTCTATTCTCAGGATTCTTGAATAGGCTGAATGAAGTTAGCCTATATGAAGTTCCACAGAATCTGCTCTTGATTAGCCTCTACTTCAGATGGTGATGAACTGCAGAGACTTTGTTTGTCAGATTCTTTGAACTTCTGCTGTCTGAGATCTGCCTGCTATATGATGGTGATGAAGAGCAGCTTCCAGATCTCCTGTTCTATCAGATGAAGAACTGCATAATTTCTTTCTGTTCTTTTCTTTCTTAGAGTTCCTGAGAGAGGGGGAGAAGAGGAAGAGAAACCCTAATGAGAAAAGAGATGGCTGATGGTGATGAATGCTCTGCCCTTCTCTCTTTCTTCTTTTCTCTTATAGTCTCTCTTTAATTTGAATTAACTTCCTTTTCTGGTAAGACCTGAAAAAGTATCTTCTTCTCGACAATCTCTTTCCTTCTTTATTTAATTCTCGCCCCGTCCACCAAAAAGGAATACACTTCCAAGAAACCATTTGTCTCCTTTAATGTTTCTTTCTACTTCAGGCAATTATTGGGCCGTTGGAGAACGATCTTGAAGGATGTGGGCCATGAGAGAAGCATCAGAATGACAGCTGAAAAATGTTGAACTTTTACAGACGGTATTCGACGTAGCGTCGAATTAACTTCCTCTCTTATCGACGTAGCTTTGAGTTCTTGTAGGAGTAGCTTCGATTTCATCTCTGCTCTGATTGAACTCTGCTAGTCGATGTTGCGTCGATATCGTGTCGACGCATCCATCGAGTTAAACAGCATGACTCTGACTTTCAATATCTGCGTCGAGATGAAGTCGACGTTGCGTCAACTTTAGATGGCTTCGTCAGATACCCCCTTCTGCGTCGAGTTGAAGTAGAAGCTGCGTCGACTTCTCAGGTTACTTCGACAAGTCCCGGACCTCTACGTCGACATCTATTCGACGTACGGTCGACTTGAGTTACTTCGACAGAAGAGTTGAACTACTTGGACTTCTAGTCAGAGTAGCGTCGATATGAACTCGATGTTGCGTCGAATTTCATTCGACGCAAATGTTAACTTTGCCCAAATTTGCACCCCTTGAACTGGTCTTGACACTCTAGGTTGAGTGTGACATCCTAAGACATCTAATGACCAGATTACCCTCACTATACAATGGGTAACTTAAATCCTAGGGGATAAAATCACTTTTAATTAATTTGTTAAGTTAAATCAAGGTTTTTTCCCAACAAAAGGTGGTAGAACCGCGAAAACCTTAAGCATAACTGTTGCTCGTTCTTGTGTTGAGAATCACTAATTGTGTGGCGCGTAGTCTGCCCAAAGGTGCTGCGCGTTGACATGCCAGGATTATCTGCCTAGTGTGCTATTTAGGGTTTTATAGCCATTGTTGCCTTATTTGTTTCTAATAATTATTTTCTCTATATACAGTCACCTTCACAGTTCACAATAATATGACGACCATTGAAAAACTCACTGGATCAAATTTTAAGAAGTGGAAATCCGACATCATGTTTGCATTAGAGATGGCAGACATAGAAATGACCATGAATACCGATCAGCCTGGAGTCCTTTTAGCGACCAACACTCAAGTTGAGAAGGATCTATATAGTGCATGGAACAAGTCCAACAAGATCTGCTTGTTGACTATGAAGCATTCCATTCCAGAGCACCTGCTGAGTGGTCTTCCTGACACGACCATCGCTAAGGATTTTCTGACTGTCGTTGGGTAGAGGTACAAGGTGTATTCAAATGCTGAGATTGCGACTCTGATTCAGGACCTCTTCTCCATGAGGTATTCAGGAGGAGGCGGAGTCCGTGACTATATACTAAAGATGGTCAACTTCCAGACCAAACTGCAGGAGTTGGAGATTACTCTCCCCGAAGCGTTGATTGTGCACCAGGCACTCAACACTCTCCCTGGAGAGTTCAGCATCCTGAAGACCACCTACAATTCCTAGGATGAGGCGTGGAAGTTAAATGATCTGATCACTCGTTGCGTTGCTGAGGAGGAGAAGCTGAAGAATGAGAAGACGAACACTGCACTGCTTGTAGTCAAGTCCCCTTTCAAGAAGAAGAAGTCCAAAGCTCCTACTAAAGTGCACACTGGACAAACTTCAGGGACTAAGGACGTCGTTGGTGGAAAGAAGCCTCTTAGCTGCTTCTTTTGTAGAAAGAAAGGGCATGTGAAGAGCGAGTGCCTAAAATTCAAATCTTGGATGGAGAAACGTGGCTTCGCACATAAAGGTAACCCTTTAGCTCTTGTCCTTTGTGAATCCAACTTAATAGAAGCCTCATCTAGTTCTTGGTGGCTTGATAGTGGAGCAACTAATCATGTTGCTTACACACTACAAGGATTCATCAAAAGGAGGAGGCCAAGCAAGGGTGAGTGCAGACTCACGGTCGACAACAATGCTGAGGTGGAGGTGGAGTTCATCGAGGACATTTGTTTGGTCCTTGATTCTGGATATGAACTTTTATTGAGACACATATTTTATATTCCTTCATTTAGGAGGAATTTGATTTCAGTTTCATCTTTAGATAGACTTGGTTATGGTTTCAATATTTCTGCTGGTTTAATTAAGTTATTTTATGAATCACAGTTTATTGGCCAATATTCTCTATCTAATGGTTTATATAGAATATGTCTTGCACCTGTTGATTATCATGCAACCTCCTATAGTGTAGAAAATGTTGCCACTAAAAGACCTCTAATTAAGGAACAGTCCTCCGTGCTATGGCATAAAAGATTAGGACATATCTCTAGGGAAAGAGTGGAGAGATTAATTAAACAAAACATTCTTCCTACTCTAGACTTTAGTGTCCTAGAGACATGTGTGGACTGTTGTAGAGGTAAAATGACCAAGATTAAAAGGAAAGGCTCAACTCGTAGCTCAGATTTATTAGAGGTTATTCATACGGACATCAGCGGTCCTTATTCTACTACTCTTTGTAGGAACACCTACTTCATTACCTTCATAGATGACTACTCCGGTTTTGGATATTTGTATTTAATTAAAGAAAAATCTGAATCTCTTGACAAGTTCAAGATTTTCAAGACTGAAGTAGAAAAGCAAATAGGGAAAGTCATCAAGATTATTAGGTCTGACAGAGGTGGCGAGTATTTTGGTAGAGATGATGCCTCTGGGCAACATAAAGGTCTGTTTGCCAGATACTTGGAGAGCTGCGACATTGTTGCCCAGTACTCCATGTCGGGTAGTCCAGAGCAAAATGGTGTGGCCGAAAGACGGAATCGCACCCTTAAGAAAATTATGAGGAGTATGATGAGTAGGACAAATCTTCCTGAATTTTTGTGGGGCGAAGCGCTTAAGACTACGATGTACATCCTTAATAGAGTCCCGTCTAAGTCAGTAACCAAAACACCTTTTGAGTTGTGGACTGATAGATGACCCAGCCTTAATCATTTACGCATTTGGGGTTGTCCTGCAGAAGTCCGTTTATACAACCCATCTGAAAGTAAGATTGCCCCTAGGTCTTGTCATTGCTATTTCATAGGCACCCAGATCACTCCAAGGGATTTAAGTTTTATTCCCCTTCAGGAGGACCCAGAATTATGGAGTCTCAAACAGCCAAATTCTTAGAGTTTGATATCGTTGACGAACCGAGTTGCTCTCGTACTATTAATGAAATCGAGGAAATTGTGCCTATTAATTTATCTGTGCCCTTGGTGGGAAATCCTGTGGTGCCTGAAACCGTGACGGAGTGTGTGGAGGATGTGGATTTGGTTTTACCACCGATCCCAGTCGAGGTTCCTCCGCAAGTTCAGGAGGCCCATCCACCCATTAGGAGATCCATTAGGGAGAGAAGGCCTGCAATTTCCTTAGACTATGAAGTCTATCTGGGCAAGAGTGATTTTGACATAGGTCATGTAGTTGACCCAGTGACATTCAAGGAGGCTGTATCTGGACCTCAAACTGATCTGTGGTGGGATGCGATGAAGGAAGAGATAGAGTCCATGAAGCTGAATAAGGTTTGGGAATTAGTTGAGTTACCCAAAGGTTGTAAGCCCATTGGTTCTAAATGGGTGTTTAAGACCAAGAAAGACTCTAAAGTAAAGGTCAAGCGGTTTAAGACAAGACTGGTTGTCAAGGGATTTACGCAGAGAGAAGGAATCAATTATAACGAAACCTTTTCTCCTGTTTCCTCTAAAGACTCTTTCAGAGTGATAATGACATTAGTAGCTCATTATGATTTGGATCTACACCAGATGGATGTAAAGACCGCATTCCTGAATGTCGATCTTGCCGAAAAAGTCTATATGGTGCAGTCTGAGGGATTCAAGTCTGGTTATTCCAACCAGCTTGTGTGTAAACTTAACAAATCCCTATATTATTTGAAGCAAGCTTCTAGACAATGGTATCTGAAATTCGATGAGGTGGTAACCTCTTTTGGTTTTGTAGAAAATAAGGTAGACCATTGCATATATCTCAAGATCAGTGGGAGTAGATACATCTTCTTAATTCTTTATGTAGATGATATCTTGCTTGTGAGTAGTGATTTGTCGTTATTGCATGAATCTAAGCAATTTCTTTCAAAACACTTCGATATGAAAGATCTTGGAGAGGCATCCTTCGTTCTAGGAATTGAGATCATTAGTGATCAATCTCATTATTCTTTAGCACTCTCTCAGAAAGCCTACGTCGAGCGTATACTTGAGAGATTTAGCATGCTTGATTGTAAGCCTGGTGACGTACCTGTGATTAAGGGTGATAAGCTTAGCTTATCACAATGCCCCAGGAACGATGCAGAGAGAGAGAGTGCATGAAGGATATACCTTACACTAGTGCGGTGGCAGCTTAATGTATGCCCAAGTCTGTACCAGGCCGGACATTGCCTTCACAGTAGGACTTCTAGGCAGATATCAGTCAAACCCAGGACCTGCTCATTGGGTGGCTGCCAAGAAAGTCTTAAGGTATTTGAAGGAAACTAAGGATGTGAAATTGGTTTACCATAGAGTACAGAACCTTGAGTTAGTGGGGTATACTGATTCTGATTTTGCGGGGTATGAGGATGATAAAAAGTCTACCTCAGGTTATATTTTTAAGTTAGCTGGCGGCGCCATTTCATGGAAGAGTGTCAAACAAACACTGATTACTTCATCCACAATGCATACGGAGTTTGTTGCTCTTTTCGGAGCTTCTACTCACACAGTGTGGCTTAAGAATTTCATTACGGAGTTGAAGGTCGTCAACACTACAGCTGGACCCATTCAGATGTACTGTGATAATATTTCTACAGTTATGTTCTCGATGAACAATAAGAGTATCACAGGGTCTAAGCATATGGAAATTAAATTTTTGACCATTAAGGAATTTGTCAAAAAGAGTGACATTACAGTGGAGCATTTAGGGACATATGACATGTTAGCTGATCCACTTACTAAAGGACTTCGCCCCAATGTGTTTCAGAAGCATGTCTTGAATATGGGGCTTAAGGAGTCATTTGATGTACTAGATTAGTGGGAGGCTGCATGAGACTCCAATTTATTTATCTGTCATTTTATTGCACTTTGTTAATTTATCAAAATTAAAGAATATTCATTTAGGAATATCATTAAGTTTCGATATTCGCGAAAATTTATGTGACACGTCACACTATATTAAAAGTCTCATGACTTGTGTCAGTCGGAGCATAAGGCCTAGGGCACTATATTTTGAATTATGGCTTGCAGTATGTCTTTTGACACATGCATTTAAAATCTTAAGATTGGACATACTTGTTCTTTTGAACACTTAAGAACTTCTCACAACATGGTTTAGTGCATTCATTTGAGAAGTTTGGTTGACCACCAAGTAGAACAACCTTCATGTGCACATTTTCATTATGTTGTTCTAAATTTTATATAACTGTGCTTTGTTCATGTCGATTGAGTCCGTAAGCTGTTGTGACCATGGAAGGTCCCGTGTCGCTCAATGATGCGGTTGCCGCCATGATTCGGAGTGAAGGATTTGGTTGGACCGGATTGACGTGGGAGTGGATTCAATATCGTGTTCGCTAATTGGTACCCTTAAGTTTAGTGAAGACTTTAAATGGAGCGTCATAAGTTACGATGAGAATAAGTCCAAGTGGGAGAATGTTGGAAATTTTTTCATTCGGTGGACATATTCCATTGAGACGACCCGTTAAAGTCGTACATGATATTTGAGTCTATTTGGACTCCTACGAGCTTGCTTAGTTCAGTCGCGCGAACGGTCAAAGCCTGCGATAGGTGGGCCCGACCATCTCGTAAATTCAGTCGCGACCCAGTCTCACCCTTGGCACGTTTGGGCTGAATTAATTTAATTTGATGGGGTTTTATATTTATTAAGTTTTGGAGTTTTAATGGAATTTATTCAAACCATTAAAATTTTGTAACTCCTCCTTCATGACCTTCTCCTATTAAAAGGCTGAAATAAAATCTCTAGCCCATACTTTTTATTCGTACGTGAACATTGGTGAAAATCCGGATTGCTTCCCTCCTGGTTGGTAACTGCCATTTGTGTCTTCTTCATCGGCTAGGGCTTTCCTTGGAAATAAAGATCTGTTCTTCTCCTATTCGGCAACAGAGGAGGAGCAAACGCCATTACCGCTGATAGGATTTCCATCGCCGGCGAGCAGCGATTATCCTCCTACATGCTTGCAGATCCGGCGATCAACTCGGCAACACAGGAAGTCTACAAATACTCTCCCCCATTCGGTTCTCAAGGAAGGAGGCAATAGTGGATTTTTTGCTGATCAAGGCACGGTCCCCTCTTGTCAGATCTAGGGCAAAGAGAGGCTAAATTAAATCATCCTAGAATTAATTAATACCTGGCAGGTACCTCTTCTTTCTCTTTTTTTTTCCTTGTCAGATCAAGAGGTGTTTAATAATCTGTGTTTATTCTTGGATCCTGATAAGTACATATCTTTAACTATTATATACAAGAACTTGCCTTTGGTGCAATATTCAAAATTGCCAAATATAGCCTCATTCTTTTACTCCAATGACTTAACATATATTATGAAACAAATGGAAATTCATAAAATATAATGGCTATTTGTGTAATTACACTATATCCCTATAATAAAAATAATGATGAAAATTCATAAAATCCAAAAAGTTTTTAGTAGACCTCCTACACCTACTAGAGTAGGTAATCATTAGGTCTACAAAAATTTAAATATAATAATTTTTTTAAATATAATGACTTACTTTAAAATGATTTTTTGTTAAAATATAAATATTTTTGAAAAAATAATTATAAAATATTGATGTATATTTTTTTACGGTCATTTTGAGTACTCATATGTATATGTTGCGGGCAAGGTTCGTCGGGGGCGGGCGAAGCCCGCCATCGTAGGTCGTGTGCTGTAGAATGCGGGCGCAGCCCGCTCGAAGGCGGGCGCAGCCCGCTAAGAGTCAGCGAGCACGGGCGAAGCCCGTGCGGAGCTGCTCGTATATATATATATATATATATATATATATATATATATATAATATGCTTACTTGATCTGAGATTATAAGATTGCAGTGCAGTTAAATCTTGGTTTTATTTCAGATCTCAGTTACAAGTCGCAACTAGATTGAATACAAGAAATTTTGTGTGCTAATCATTTTTATTGTAGAGAACGAATTTTGGACATACTCTTGTATGTTGAATGAGTTTTCGAACTCATCGCGGACTTCATAAAGAACAATATATAGCTACTATTGCGAATCTCCGCTATCATGAAACACGAACAAGAATCGAAGAATGGTACGATTTAGTTATCCACACTTCAGTCATATTTAAGTACCATTCATTTGTGTTATTTATTTATTTAATTGTTCAATTTAAAAAAAAAATTTAGTATAAACTCCAATTAGAGACCGGTAGTATTTGGATAAGAATGATCCTGCATAGTCGTAGCGTCACCACTTTAGTTTTATTTTGTGCTACATTTAATTTTATCGATAGCATAATTTGGTGACGCGCGCACACCTAAATTTTCCTAGCAGGTCTTGTCAAGGGTCTAGCAGAGGACCAGGACTCCTGTCAAATGTTCCTTCAACTGAAATAGGTTCAAGAAGTGATTCTCAAAGATTAGCGCCAGGTTCTAATGGTGTCAGTTGCTGTGGTTGGGTTCGGATCCGGATACAAACCGAATCCAGTTTTTGGTAACCGCCATGCATGGCAGTTTCTCTCTCTAGATAGAGAGAGAATGGGTGCTGCCGTTTCCAATTTTTGGACTGCCAATTAATGGCCGGTTCTCCTCCTGCGCAGTTACAGTTGGTTGACATTAATTTTAGAAAGAGAAAGATGGAAATCTCTTGCATTATTTTTAGGAAAGTTTGGGAATAACTGTTCCTGACTTGAGTAACTGTTCCTGACTTGAGCGAGAGAGATTATCTCTCTTACGTGGAGATTTATAGCAGACCGAAAAAATAAAAGGTTATAAATAGGAACCGTGGGAAGGTGTGGAGGTACACCGCTGAAAAAGGAAAACCGGCCTGAAGGTTTTTGGAGAAGCCACATTGCAGAACCGTAAAGGAGACAACCAAGGCCAGCCCTCTCTCCTCTCTCTCTCCCGTTTCTCTCTCCTCTCTCTCTCGTGCGATTGGGAGGCCGCCGGCCTCAAGGTTTCGCCGTTGGAAGGAGGTGTTGCCGGTCTTGGAGGTGAGCCGCCGGCGTTGGAGAGGGAGCCGTCATCGGGCTTGGCGGAGATCGTCGTGGACGAGGAAGGCTTGCGTGTGTGCAGTTATCCTTGACGGCGTTTGTCTCCGGTGGTGGTTGCGGTTGAACGTCGGACGTCGACGTTGAAGGTTCCGACGAACCTTGTGCGTCCGCTAGGCGGATTGCAGTCCAGATCTTCTACCTTTCCTGCGGATCGTGCGCGTCCGGCGCGTCCGTGGCGTTTTGTATCGGACATTATCTGTTATTTTGAATATTATAAATATTATTGCTGCTAATATTTTTCCCTTGCATTTTGTCCGGCGCCGATTTCCTAGCAAGTGGTATCAAAGCTAGGTTCGGGTAGACGACCGTGATTGGACGTTCTAGGAAGGGTTTGACTGCGGTGGTGAACGACTAGGTCCTCTTCCCACTCTTTCAGATCCGACCTTTGAACTAATCAGGTCTTCTAGTTTGCCGGGGACAGTCATGGCAGGGGAGAGCGCAATTTTGGAAATATATTCAGTAGAGAAGTTCGATGGCAGTGGGAATTCCAGCCTATGGCAGATTCGAGTTAAGGATATGCTGATTCAGCAAGGCTTGATTCGAGTCCTGCGGGGGCGCGACAAATTAACCACGGAGGTCAAAGATGAGGAATGGAAGGATCTTGATGAAAAAGCCATGAGCACAATCCGGATGTGTGTTGCTGACCAGGTGCTCTTCAACATCGGGGATGAAGAGAAGGCAGTCGGGCTTTGGGAGAAGCTGGAGCGACTGTACTTGGCAAAATCTGTGACAACAAGATTGTTACTGAAGCAGCGCCTCTACGCGCTGAAGATGCAGGAAGGTGGCAACCTGCAGGAACACTTCAATGTGTTCAACGGTCTTCTGAGCCAATTGCATGTGGTTGGCTCGAAGGTGGAGGAAGAAGACAAGGCCCTCTTGCTTCTTACCTCGCTCCCGGCGTCGTACAAGCACATGGTGACTACGCTCCTGTATGGGAAAGATACGGTGGGGCTGGAAGAAGTCACGTCGGCGCTGTTATCCAGTCAGATGTTCAAGGACTCCACTCCTAGGGGTGACCAGATCTTGGTAGCGCATGGACGCGGGAGGAGTTCTGACAGAGGATCGAGCAGTGCACGAGCTCGGTCGGCGTCGAAGAAGGCAGTGACGTGTTACCACTGCAGACAGGTTGGTCACATTAGGAGAAATTGTCCGCAGCGTGCAGGAAGTTCTGGAACTTCGAAGGATGTCCAAGATGCGGGCTTAGTGACACTGGACCTGGAAGGAGATGACGGATTCTACTGAGTCGACTGGAGCAAGTCGGCTGACGCCTCAGTTTTTGGGGTGGTGCTTCGTGCAGGTTGTTGCTTCGCGCAGTCGGTGCTTTGTGCAGTGTTGCCTTGTGCATTTAGTGTGCTTCGTGCAGGTGGTGGCTTCGGATCCCGAACCAAGGTGGTGATTGTTGTGGTTGGGTTCGGATCCGGATACAAACCGAATCCAGTTTTTGGTAACCGCCATGCATGACAGTTTCTCTCTCTAGATAGAGAGAGAATGGGTGCTGCCGTTTCCAATTTTTGGACTGCCAATTAATGGCCGGTTCTCCTCCTGCGCGGTTACAGTTGGCTGACATTAATTTTAGAAAGAGAAAGATGGAAATCTCTTGCATTATTTTTAGGAAAGTTTGGGAATAACTGTTCCTGACTTGAGTAACTGTTCCTGACTTGAGAGAGAGAGATTATCTCTCTTACGTGGAGATTTATAGCAGCCCGAAAAAATAAAAGGTTATAAATAGGAACCGTGGGAAGGTGTGGAGGTACACCGCTGAAAAAGGAAAACCGGCCTGAAGGTTTTTGGAGAAGCCACCTTGCAGAACCGTAAAGGAGACAACCAAGGCCAGCCCTCTCTCCTCTCTCTCTCCCGTTTCTCTCTCCTCTCTCTCTCGTGCGATTGGGAGGCCGCCGGCCTCAAGGTTTCGCCGTTGGAAGGAGGTGTTGCCGGTCTTGGAGATGAGCCGCCGGCGTTGGAGAGGGAGCCGTCATCGGGCTTGGCGGAGATCGTCGTGGACGAGGAAGGCTTGCGTGTGTGCAGTTAGCCTTGACGGCGTTTGTCTCCGGTGGTGGTTGCGGTTGAACGTCGGACGTCGACGTTGAAGGTTCCAACGAACCTTGTGCGTCCGCTAGGCGGATTGCAGTCCAGATCTTCTACCTTTCCTGCGGATCGTGCGCGTCCGGCGCGTCCGTGGCGTTTTGTATCGGACATTATCTGTTATTTTGAATATTATAAATATTATTGCCGCTAATATTTTTCCCTTGCATTTTGTCCGGCGCCGATTTCCTAACATCAGTTTGACCCATGATCGAATAATATCTTCCTCTGTGGACGAAAGCATGTCTAAGCACGTGCCTAATAGATCATCAGGGGCAACAAATGATCAAACAAACTTTCAAGATCGTAATTCGGCTTTTGGGATCAGAGAGACGCATCATATAGATCATGCTTTTGATGGATCTGATGTAGCTACTTCAGAGAAGAGACCAGGTTCTTCAGGTGGCAAGATGGGCATTTCAGAACCTCAACAATCATCTGATGAGACCCTAAAAGGAAAGTCGATATCAACTATTCGAGAGTTCTACAGGTAACATTATATTCTTCTTCCATGATTTTCACAAATTATCAAATCCTACTGGGCATGAATTAGAGAAAATAATGGTGTAGGGAATTAGCATATGATAATCAAAATCCTAATAAATTCATGTATAACATGAATGGGTAGAGTAGAGCACGGAAAACTAATCACTACCTCGTAAGTGCGTTGATATTCTTTTTTATATTTTTATTTGGTATCAAACAGATTATTGAAATCTATAATGTTATTATTTAGAGGAACATACTTCTCCTCTTGAAATTTTATTTTTTTGGTCAACTTTTAAGATTTGACAATCCAATAACTAAGCTATTGTGGTATATCTCATAAAAAATCAAATAAGTTTTTTTTTTCTTTGAGAAAAGTTGAGGGCATGATCAATTATAATTAAAAATATAGTGGAATTTTCAAAATTATAAATAGAAAAGAGGAGGTAGTTACATAAGACGGATGTATCTCATAAGTTGAAGGAATCCTCTGGAGGGGAAAGTGTTGTCGATTCCTCTCCCCAAGCCCGATTTTCTCTTCCGCCAGCCCTCCAGCCGCCGGTTTTCACTATTCCCCTGCCCCTACCCCCTTTTAGTCCATCCACAGCCACCCGCACCCTCCATAACCTCCACTAGCCCGACAACCACCCCCAAGCCCGATTTTCCCCTTCGTCAGCCCCCAAACAACATCTACACCTCCGTACAACCACCACCACCTCCGGCATTGAGTACTTGGTGAGTTTTACACTATAGTTTCATTTTCTCTGCATTATACGGGAACAACTTGTGTTCTTTGAAATTATTGAGCTCGTATTTATATGACTTATTGCTCTCTTAATTGTGCATCGTCTATTAACCTGCATTTACTTTCAACGCACTCTCAATTAATCTGTAATTGTTGCTGCTTATTTTCATTGTAATATTTGTAATCAATTGCGACGCATGTACGGGATTTTAAAATTAATTTGTATAATCAATTGTGTCAGAAAGAAAAAAAAATTTGCATGATTGAATCATTGCATGTGCATTGCATTAAGATTATCCTTCGTTAATTCATTGGATTGTATGTGTGTGTTCATTTGCATATTCATTTTTAGGGTTCGTCAGTAGTTTCCTTACATTCATCGTGACTGTTTGCATCTCATCTAGGGTTAGTGCATTGCACGTCCGCCACATATAGATTCGTGCTGCGTCAGGAGGAAACATGAAGTAATTTAAATTGTTAGATCTCGCCAATACTAGGTCCTATTGGTCGAAAATGAAACAAGATGTCTTCGAGCTTATTAGGCACTGCACTACGTGTCAACTATATAAGGGGCACGCCCAAAATATTGGATTATATACCCGTTACCAATTCCTGAGAGACTGTGGGATGATATTTCGATGGATTTCGTCGAAGAGCTTTCTCGCACTGAGAGGAAAGCCAACTCCATTTTTGTAGTGGTAGATAGGTTTTTTAAGATGGTGCACATTTATACTATGTAGAAAGACCTCCAATGTCGTGCATGCCACTGAGTTGTTTTTTACAGAGGTCGTCCAACTGCATAGGATTCCTAGAACAATCACATCAGATAGAGATACACGCCTTATGAGTTTTTTTTGGAAAACACTGTGGGGGAGGATTAGGGATCAAATTCGAATTTAATAACGTTTATCACCCTCAGATCGATGGGCAAACTGAGGTAATTAATATGGGTTTGGGAGACATTCTCTGGTGTTTAACTGAGAAGAATCCAAAGCAATGAGATCTCGTACTTCCACAAGCTGAATTCACATTTAATAATTTTAAAAATCGCTCTACACGCTTTATGAGTTATTTTTGGAAAACATTGTGGGGAGGATTAGAGATCAAATTCGAATTTAATAACGCTTATCACCATCAGATTGATGGACAAACTGAGGTAATTATTATGGGTTTGGGAGACATTCTCTGGTGTTTAACTGAGAAGAATCCAAAGCAATGAGATCTTGTACTTCCACAAGCTGAATTCACATTTAATAATTTTAAAAATCGCTCTACCAATAAATTTTCTTTCGAAATTGTCTATGGGTTTTCCATACCACATTTGCTTGACCGCCATTCTTTGTCATCTCGTGAACGTGTTTCTTTTGACCAAAAGTTATACTTTTCAGAAGGAGATTGAGTGTTTGCTTATTTTAGAAAGCAAAGATTTACCTATGACACTTACCATAAACTATAGCAGAGGAAGTTCGGTCCATTTCAGTTTCAGAAGCGCATATGTGATAAGACTTACCTTCTAGATCTACCCGTTGAGTTTGGTACTTCGTCGATTTTAACGTGGCTAATCTGACGCCTTTCTATGAAGAGACACCTAGTTCCTGCTCCAGTCCACCTATAGAGTTGCAGTGACGACGCCCCGATCTTTCCGTTGCCAGTCTTTGCCAGTTCTCACCGGGTCGAGTGCTATCAACCCCGGGTGAATTGATGCACCCTTCGTAGCATCAGAAATTTTATTTTATCATTTTATATTATGTATTTTTCTTTTCCAGTGCATTAGTTATCGTTTTGGGTTTCCAGCTCACCGATTTGACTACCCACTAAGACTATGAATAAATGGTCCGATAATTTTGAATAGCTACGACGGAAAAGGCAAATTCTAAATAATAAATAACGCATAAAGCTAAGTGGGAGTCAATTCATTTCAGATATTAATCTCATTTAATGAGAATCAATTGGAGGAAGATCTAAGAAAGAAATATTTGTTTTCTTATATTATTCTCAATTAATCAAAATCAATTGGAGGTAGGTTTAGGATAGAAATATTTGAATGCTTTATAAAGATATTAAACGGAAAATTGGATAACGCATAAAGCACGGTCAAGGTGGGTGGTTTTTGGAGAGCACTTCATCATGAGGGATAAGTGGCCTCACTCTCTCCACTATAAGCACTTCTCATTAGTGAAGAATTTTTACTATTTGCACATCAAATCTTATAAATTAATAGGATACTCATCAATATTAATAACTAAAGTGATATAATAAAAGTTGTATAATTATTGGAATAGATTTCATATACGCACAAGCTAAAATAAAACTCATGATCTCCTTGAAATGTTTAGGAATTAGTAAATTTTATAATCACCTTTGAATTATGCAATCATTACTATATATATCCTAATTTGGTTTATAGATATTTTTCTTACTGGCGAGAGAAATTTATAATTTTATTTAAATCTATAATCTTTCATTTAGATTATCCGTCTAATTTTGTGCAATTAAAAATTACTTTATAAGTCCCAAATGTTTTGATTCAATTCAAAATAAACCTCGGGGTATTAATTTGTGTTAAATTAAGGCAATTGTTATTAGCACATCATTTTTGGCTATTCGCACACTAATTTCTATGAGTTATTACGCGCCTTTTGAAAATATGTCTTGTACATGCATTTTTAGGAAAAATGTTCAACACGAAAATTGTAGATCTCGTCAAGATTTACAACTTTAGTGTTGAACACTTTTCCTAAAAATGCATGTAAAAGACGTATTTTCAAAAATTCGTCAAAAATTTGCTATAGTTACGATCAGGGCGGCAATAAGCCTTGTGCGTGCATTTTTAGGAAAAAATGTTCAACACGAAAGTTGTAGATCTCGACGAGATCTACAATTTTCGTGTTGAACACTTTTCCTAAAAATGCATGTACAAGGCGTATTTTTAAAAGGCGCGTAATAACTCATAGAAATTGGTGCGAATAGCCAAAACTGGTGTGCTAATAACAATTGACCAAGGTTAAAACGGTCGAGGTGTGTTTTTGCAAAAAAATCGGCGAACCATAGAATATGATTAGTAAAACATTGATTTTATTGCATTTCTCCGTCCTCTATCTGCTCTCTCCACACTTGCATTCGATACTAATAAAGACTCCACAATTTACAAAGCGAAGGTGCAATTGCTACATCGACATCTCGCAGGTCGCCTCTTAGCCGTCTAAGTTCGATAAACCTCAACCCCAACGGGAGAGACTCTGTTTTATACCGATGCAGGCAAGACAAGGATGTAGAGAGGATATGGATTTGTAATAAAATTAATGTTTTGCTAGCCATATCCTACTGTCTGAAGACTTTTTTCAAAAACAAATTTAGCTTAACCTAGGTCCATCTATAATCGAAAATGTCGAAACTATTCTTTTAATTGCTCAAAAAAAATCTCAGATAATAAGTTGAAAACTACTTTGACACAAGTTAAAACCCCGGGAACTGTTTTAACATTGGATCAAAACCCCGGGTACTAGAATGATTTTTACAACTTTGGATGATAAATTGAAGGACTACATTGACACAAATTAAAACATTGAGGTCTATTTTTACATTGAATCGAAACCTCAGGAATAAAGTGATTTTTACCCTAAACACAATGTGTACAAGATAGATGTGGTCTAATGTAAAATCCCATGCAAGCTACTTTACCCCCTGAGTCTTAATGAGGCCTTCGTGCGAGACACGAGTCCCAATTAACACACAGACCACCCCTACCAACATGGTCTAGTTATCCCAATTTGTGCCATGGGAACCATATTAAATCTAAGATAGCCAATTAAGCATAAAGTGCATAAAACAATGCCCAAATGGCCACTTAAAATTTTAGTTTTTTCGGTCGGCCATCGAAAAACGCCTATCGGTGGATGAATGGCTCAGTCGGTGATCGATCCCTCGAACGAAGAACGTCGGATGACAAATGGTTGGCTCGGACGACAATCATGCCCTCGATGTGTAACACCCCGATTTCAGAAAATGGAGAAATGGAAAAATTGGGAGCTACCGCTGCGCGGTAGTGCCATCGCCGTTAAGCCAAAATTAATTCTAGTTCAAATTGACCGAGTTCTCTGTTTCGCTGTCGCGGCCAATCTGGGGGGTTATCGTTGCGCGGTAGTTATTACCGCAGGCGATAGTGCTCAATACAAATGACCAGTCTTGCCTAGAGATAATGTGGCGCATTAACTCGCTGGCAGATCTAGTTGTTTAAAATCTACGATCAAGGTCGTTAAATCCTATTGAACCTTGATCGGATGGCCTGGATTAGCTCGTCCAAGTGCTCTAAGTGACGCTGAAACCCTTATTCCAAGTTTCATTCTTCATTTGGCTACTTTGTGTCTAGGATTGAGTTGAGAGAGAGGAGGAAGAAGAAAGATATCCCGCCATTGGAGGAGCTTCAGAGCTCCAAACTTTGAGTCGTGTCCGAATTCGCGAAGAGGACTCCACTGCGGTCATCTTCCTTCATTCTTTGCGTCGTTCCATGGCGCCAAAGCGAGCTCCAAGGGTTACGATCTTAGGACGTTGAATATCCATTTCATTCTTGATTTGCTTGCATAAGAAGAGTCTCTTCCACTAATTAGTGGAGGATATGACCTCCAATGGTTCGCTAGAATCTCAGGTCCATTGTGTCCGTCCCAGGCATGAATTGCATGTAGAAATCCAGTAACTGTTGCAGATTTATGCATTGTGTGTGAAGCCTACACGTGGTCATAGACTCAGATCAGTGATGTTCGATTGACGTTGCATTTAGGTTTTCCTAGTATGCGTGCTGGATAATCTTTCCGTGAATTACGTCATATTGCTTGCGGAGTTTGGGAATGAGAAACCTTTGGTGTACCTATTGCAAGCCCTATGTTCGTGGCCCTCCAGTTGGCCCTTATGGATCGTCGCGTTGTGTATCCTGCCTTAGTAGTAGTCGATTCTCGCTGACCATGATATTTGGTATTATGCTTGTGGTAGACCGCAAACCTTCACCACGAATTGTAATAGAGTTGACTTGGTCCTCCTACTTCAAATGAACATACGAAGCCTAAGTCATCTTGTGAGGATTAAGTGTGTTGTATGAAAATTGTGTATTTGATAGTGTTGATAAGCGCTTACGTGCCGAGGTAAAGCCGCACCCGCATCGTTTAGTCGATCATGATGACTTGAGCAACATGCAAAAGCTGAACCGAGCCCGCACCCTGCAGTTCGGCACGAGATTACCCCTCTTGAATGTTGATTAACCATGGGATAGGCCATGATCGGCGTGATAGCCCAATCCGATAATTGCTCAACAGAAACTAGGTTATATTATAACCTAGATTAGTGGCATCGCTCATCATAGAGTACTCATATTGTATGTCTTGAATGCATGAACTTGTGTAGCTGTGAGTGCTCGTGAATGATGAAGTGACGGATGATGTTGTGCTAGCTTCATGCATTGTTGCTTAGGCGGTTGTGGGGAAATCCTCTGGGTGAACCCAGTCATCATCATTTGCATACCTAGGTCCTCCGTTTTTATATGTTTAATTTAGAAGATTGATTGTGCTTGAAATTTCACCATGTTTAGCTTAGTCGCACTTCCTTTACTTTATTACATATTGCTTGTGTGGCATACTTGCAGGTAAGCGGTATTTCGCCCTGGAGTCCGCTTGGATGGTCGGAGGATGGATCGTTACATGATTTATGGTCAACACATAGTTGACCCTCGTTTACCTCTTATTTGTGTTTGATGCAGGTCCCGCAGAGCATAGTGAGAAATAGCAGACTTGAAGCCCAAAGCTGAACTGGAAAAGAAATGCCATGTCTTTTACTATTTTCATTAAACGGCCTGTGCCGGTGTTGTGTATTGGTAATTTGATGTGTCGATAAACTTGATGTGATGTAAAGTCATAAGGCTGAAACTCCTTGCGAAACATTCCTTAGTAAATGTGGACTATTCATGTTTGATTTTAATTCAAAGATTCTGCTAGTATTTACATGCTCTAAGTAGTTTTATTTCTTTATGCCTTATTTAATATCTAACTTGTGTGTATGGTATGTCACGGGGCCCCGACCGGATCTATATTACATTATTTGTACAGACAGAGTGTTACAATTAGGTATCACACTTTAGGATGTCGATTCATAGTCAGTAGATTCCAGGACAAACACTTTTAAGGAGTGGAGTGAACATGTAGTGTGTCATCCTAAACGATTAGATTTTTGAGATGAATGAATGAAAAGCATGCTTATTTGCAGAACCTTGGTGTTCCATGATTGATCTTTTGCAAATTTTCATTCGCTAAATGGTGTGTTTCATAATTATAGGTGACCAGGAGTGGAGCGGGGCGTTCTCAACCTCGTAACACCGACGAGAGTAGTTGTCTGCTATTGCACCTCTGACTTCTCCAGCTAAAATGATTAGAATCATCACCGAGGTGGTCGTATTCGCACTCAATGCGCAGCCAGGAAGGCTTTTACAGCCTACTAATCATGAGGTGGCCTAAGTGTTGGTTGTCCCAGTTGAGCCAATAGCCGAACCACGAGCACGTTGTCCATAGTTGAAGCACTTTCTGAGCTTCAATCCTCCATCTTTCTCGGGGACTAAATCCCCAATGGAAGCAGATGATTAGTTGCCAAGAATCAATATGACATTAATGGCAATGGATGCTGATAAAGTTAAGGTCACTTTGGGTACCTTCCTATTGATCGGGGAGGCAGGGATTTGGTGGGAAGAAGAGGCAGTGCACAAGTATGGTGGGGGGCAATTTACTAAAATCTCGATGGGCAACTTCTCGAAGTCGTTCCTTCGAAGATACATTCTGTAACGACCCAAATTTAACCAAGTTAGAAATTCGAATGATTATAAGGGTACTTAAGTTAAATATATCTAAAAAATACTGAACTATACTAAAATCTACTGCATGTCTTGATAATTTCAATTTCAATCAATCCACAAGAAATGAGAAAGGGACACTAAGTCCAAAGTATATGAACACAAGTAACATGAAGGATCTTCCCATGCATAGCTTCAAATATTTACAAACTATTGGAGGGTCGTTACGAATAACCGCTACCCAAAATAATTAAAACATGCACACATTGATGGTTGCGACAACAACAACACTCTACTCCACCCGATCGAAAAAATTATGCCCTTGTCCTGAAAAATATCAACAACGAGAGGTGAGCTATACTCAATGGATAAACATCAAATCTCTATGAGACAGTGTTGATCAAACAATTTTATAACAATATGATAGCTTATCAAATGCATATAATAGTCACTAAGCTGAATAGAGATGATACAATGCATTCAGGTAGAGGTAAATTCATGACAATGGAGTAAATGCATATACACATACACTTATTGTATAAATGTCAATCATCAGAAATACATAACCTATCGACAGGAGGACTATTGTATGGGATAAAAATTTTTAAATTCACCATATGACTTTTCAAGTCACAAACCCAACTCACTAGAAATTCTTCGGATTCTAAGTGAGTTAAAAAACATAACGCACTGAGTACATAGCATTACTCCCTACTAGTACCATAATGGGAGCCTCCTGTCTTTCATCAAGCACAAACACATTCATAGATTCAATATTCAATGCATAATATTGTAGCTCATACATATGCTGGTTTCAACATTTAAATCAGTAGTTGTGTGAAACATGAGAATTGAATTCATCATAGCATAATTGAAGCAACAATCTTGTATGCACTTGTAAATCAAGGCTATAGTAGAGTCATAAGCAAACTTAGATCATATACTTAAGCATAAATGCACTTAATTTGAAAGGAAATGCAATATTAAAAATAGCTTTCCACACGAGAAAAAATGCATTCACTATTGCAAAGAGAAGTGAAGTTACCCACCAAAGGAAAAAAATTGGATTTGGTAGTTTGCTGCTCCTCGAGTTAACCTAAATTTTTTGTTAGACATAACTTTCATTAGAAAATAAAACTGAATAAATCCTCTAATGACCCCACGTATTCCCAAGAAGTGCAACTAAGATAACTAAGGCTTCGTTTGGGGGGACTTATTTTCACCGGTCAAGCGGTTACGACCGCATGAACCAGACATGCGGTCGTAACAGCTTGACCGGTGAAAATAAGTCCCCTCAAACGGAGCCTAATTCTAAACTGGAAAAAATATCACTTTGTTGTCATTAATTATCACAAAACTAGATAGTTGTTACACTAAGAAGATGGGAAAACCACATATATCTTTATTCAACTATGGAGTTTGATTTTTCATGAAAGAATTATTTTCAGCAAACACCATCAAAATGACAATAGCAGGAACATGGAGAAAGATGGAAATGAAAATGGGCGTTCACTGTTAAGGGATGTCAAAGATTTCAAGCTAAGACATAAGATCATAGTATACTATCATTTTTTATATTAAGAAATCGAGACTAGGATAAAATAATACCCGTTAAACATAAAATAGAACTTAAAAATAAATATTCCAGCAAAAACCGATATATGGGCATCAGGCAAAATAAACAAAATTAAAGAATTCAAAAATCATGTAACGGCATAGAGGAAGGGCTTTGGCCTCGACTTGAAGTTTCGACGGCATAAGACCTACGTTATGAAAGGCGCGCCTCAGGCTCTGGGCTCACCAGGCACACCGGGCCTCGCCTCTGCAAGGCAGAGGCGGGCGATGTGCCCCAGGCGCGCCTTAGGCGCGCCTCGTCGTGCGCCTCGGGTGCGCCTCAAGTGCGCCTAGGCGCGCCTTGCTTCATCAACAGATTTTTTTTGCCTAGTAATTTTTGAAATCTTATTTTTAATGTAAATTATTTTTGGTATGCAATTATAGTATGTTGATATGGTGATAGATTTATTTTTATATTTTTTTATGTTTAATAAGCTATATTTTATCTTTTTTCCTTTTTGCGCCTCACGTGCCACAGGCGCACGCCTGCGCCTTGCGCCTAGGCTCCAGGACCCCTTTGCGCCTCGGTGCGCCTTGCGCCTTTAATAACTTAGCATAAGACTAAAGCTTCAACGACGCGAAGGAAATTTCCTTTTTTTGGAGAAAAGAGCTTCGACAATGGCAAAGGTTGAAGGAGAACGAGCAAACCCTAGCAACATTCAATGTCCCAAGCAAAGAACTAAAAAAAGAACAGGAACTTCGTGTAAGGACTCTGGATAATTATCTTTTACAAAGTAAAATGAATATTAAAATTTTCACCCACCCTATATCTCATAAAAGCCTGATTTTTATGCGAATGAATATTAGACGCAACCCATTAGCTACTTAGGATGCGTTTGGCGCGGCTTATTTGCTCCGGTGAGGTTGGACAAAAACGTCATTGTCATAACAAAATCTTATGCCCCAAACTAGTTTCTTTTTTTGGTAACGGTTGTAACATTTGTCATACCAAACATACATTCTATGACAATGACGTTTTTATCCAACCTCACCGGAGCAAATAAGCCACGCCAAACGCAACCTTAGTTAAAAATTTGACAAGTATGCATGGGTTGATATATAAATATGTGTGATTCCAACTAATTTGCTAGTTCACATAATTAGCTTGTATAATGATGTATACATTCATATGCGTATGATTTAAACAAATTTTAATTTGTTGTAAATTAAAAACATTCTTTTATTATTAGTAGTATTATTAGTCATAATTATCAATATAATTATTATTTTATATATATTTTTTGTAAGTATTTACTTAATAGTTAAAATGAGAATAAAAATTTGCATACAACTAAAATTTGTAGGTCCTCACACATTCCCTCCGCCCAGCGCATCACATTGCAGAACCAATTCCTACGTATGATGCAGAATGATCAAAAAGATTATATCGTTCTAACTTCACTTTCAGTTTCAGGTAGAATGCCCAATGACTACTAACAGTAAAAACGAATTTGGACCGATGAATTGTTGGATTGCTCGTACGTTGGAAGTAGGAAGCCTGGATTGCTCATATGTTGGATGTCTAGTTGTTGGATTACTAGCAGCTGGATTGCTCGTACGTTAGAAAGGAAGAGAAAACAGCGGCTTGGAAGCAGGAAGCCATTGGATCGCTGACCACTGGATTGATCATACACTGGAATGGAAGAGAAGACACTACACTACCTGAAATGGAATTAGGTAAAGGAAAAAAGAAGTGTTTTCTGGACTGGAAGAGATCGAAGACATCGCCCATTGCCTCCGTTTGGAATCGGCGGTCAACACTTGAGATAGGGTAAAGCGACAAAATGTGATTCTGCAATGGGGTATGGGGGTCGGGATTGGGATAGGGTTAAGCGATGAGGTATGGGAATTGGAACAGTTGAATGGGGTCAGGATAGGGTTGGAAATGTTTCTAGTTCCCTGTGGCTGAACAGATAGAATCGTGTCGGGATCGCGATCCTAAGATCTGGATCGTGATCCCAGCCATAGAGGTGCTGATTTACGATCCAACGATCCGAATCACGATCCTGATAACCATGCTAATAATACAACTCACTGCCACTCATGATCTTCTAACCACATATATGACTTTTGATCAAGGATCCAAAGTGGTGTCAGGTCAGGTCTAATGAGTATGATCATATACGGGTCTTATCTTGGTTAGTTCATATTCCCTCAAACTTAAACTAGAATTTGATTTGATACAAGTAAAATTTTCACATTAAATATTCACCCGAAGGATCTTTTTGATAGGTATAAAGCTCATCTTGACGTAAAGGGGTTTCATCATTGTCCTAGAATGGACTACCATGATTCAGCATTGTCCTAGAATGGACTACCATGATAGTCATGGTTGGTTTCTAAGACAATTTTATGTCAGCAATGCCTTTCTAAAGCTCAATCTTGATGTTAATATAACTTATCTGCTGAGATTTACTAAAGGTTGTCATCCTCCTCATGTCTACAAACTTTGCAAGAATACCTACAATATAAAATAAGCTTCACCTGGTATCATGAATTATACTAACATCTTACTATCTCCAAATTCGCCAACTCTCATGTCAACACATCTTTGTCCATTTTCACCATCAGTGGGGCTATGATTTATCTCATAATTTATGTGATAACAATAAGATAATAATGATGGAATTGTGCAAAAGTTCATCCAACTACTTGATCAATGATTATTTCTAAGGATCTTGCCACATTGGCATATCTTCTTGGTGTAAATATTGTTACACATTTGCAAGGCGTTTTTTTTATCTTAATAACAATATAAAACAAACACCTATGACAAATGCAAAACATTGTTGCTACAGCCGCCACTACTCCCACTCTTACCCTAACTTTGACATGATACTTTTTAATCTCTCCAAATATTGCATCATTGTTGATAGGCTCTAATATCAATTACATACACGTCACTGGCACTTGCATATTTAGTGTTGCCCATACAATGAATAATCTCTCTTAGTTCATGCATCAACCCACCATTGAACATTGGACTGTCTTAACTAACACACGTCACTAGCCTTGCCATAAATGTTTTGGTATGATCCAGAGCTGCCAAGGTAACGAAAGTCCCCTTCTTCCAGTAAACACTTCCATGTTGCTGCCCACTTCCTGAATTGTTAGGACCTTTCGTAAGTCCACTTTTGATTTAAGTTTTTCAAACACGATATCCAACGCCTCCACCCACATAAGGTAGGAGATACTATCCGACCATTTTCCAATAGATTTCTATAAACACCATCACGGGTCTTATAGTGAGGTAACTGAGAGTCGAAATGCACTATTTTGAACCAACAATAGAAAGATTTGCATACCCATGGAGTATTATTCACCTAAAATAGTTAGTCCTATGACATGAGAAAGTGAATAACAGAGTAGATCTGCATTTGCATTATAATAAAATTTATAACGGTCTGCAAAAGATATGGAGTATCAAACGAGTTTTGAGCATATAAAAATAGTCATAATTATCAATAAAATATTATGGAAAAATATATAATTGCATGTCATGTCCAGCCATAAATCTCTAGTATCTTGATTTTTGTTTTTCATTCTCCAAAATGAGAAAGTGAACGACATATTAGATTTGCATTTGCATTTCAATAAAACTTATAACGACCTGCAAAAGAAATGAAGTATTAAAATAGTTTTGAGCATATAGAAAGGGCGTAATTATCAATAAGAGATTACGGAAAAAATGGTATTACCTGTCATGTCCAGCAATAAATCCCTAGTATCTTGAATTTTTGTGTTTTTTTTCATTCTCCGAAATGAGAAAGTGAATGACAAAGCAGATCTGCATTTGCAGTACAATAAAATTTATAACGGCCTGCAAAAGAAATGAAGTATCAAAAGAGTTTTGAACATATAAAAAGGGTCATAATTATCATTAAGAGATTACAGGAAAAAATATAATTACATGTCATATCCAGCCATAAATCCCTAGTATCTTGATTTTTTGTGTTTCTTTTTCATACTGCGAAACGAGAAAGTGAATGATATAATATAATTGCATTTGCATTACAATAGAATTTATAATGGCCTGCAAAAGAAATGAAGTATCAGAGTTTTTTGCATATAAAAAGACCATAATTATCCTTAAGAAATTACGAAAAATATATAATTACCTGTCATGTCCAGTCATAAATCCTTAGTATCTTGATTTTTTGTGTTTCTTTTCCCTTCTCCCAGCAATATGCTTCCAAAAGACCCTTACCATTCACTTTAGGATAACAATGTGTTTTTAAGTTGTGTTGAAACTGTATAGGATGTCATGTAGGCTTACACAACTACGATTCACCCCACAGGTCCATATGCAATCGTCAATTAATTGGACACAACAAATATGCAATTCACTATCACTGCAATGCGGCCAAGTCGCAATCCATTCGACTTTATTCAACGTTGTAACACAAATGCAGTGGAATATTTTGTGCCGGGAGGGCTAAGAATCCAACCCACCCTCGATTTCTCGGTAACTTGCTTGTCAAGGAATACAAATTGCTCTTGAAAATTTTGGCAACAAAAGAGTACAAGGTTTCTTTCACGACATGATAATTTAGCAATCTCCAGGTATTTAGCAGGAATTTCGAAAAATTGAGATATCTTGTTCAATAAGAGCGCATGATAAGACTCGATGCTCTTTATCCATATGAGTTTTATATGTTTTGCTAAATCAACTGCTGGGAAAACAGACAAATTCATTCATGTTATATTGTAGTCATATTGTAACATCTTTCAAAAAACTCAAACAAAATGTAATTTGGAAAAGCTGAAATGGATAAAATTTTAGGTCTATCTTTCACAATTTAAAGAATAATAATAATATATAACAATAATTACCTGTTGTATTGGAAGTGATGCAAAACTCGATTAACTCAATAGAGAAAGGACTTTCGTAACTATTCTGATTCATCGCAAAATTTAAAAAAAATCATTGAGTAGAATAATATTTCCATTGGACATTCTAAGTGTCAAAGCAAGGCTTAAAATGGTATCCAAAGCGGGATTGTATGCTTTTTTAATTGATTCCTTAAACTGCGCTAGCTTAATACAGTCAGTAACATCAATCTTCTGTGGTTGAGTGTTTGAGTTGGCTAGGACTACCCATGACCACTTGTTACACATCTTCGATTGCTTATGTCGTACCTAATGGAATCAAGATACCAATAATTCTCTTATGCATCTAGTCTCATTAAAGAATACAAGAGCGTCAATTTTCAAACAAGCTGTATCAGAAGTAAGAAATGGTAATGAAATAAACAATAATATTTCATCCCAAAATGCATGACAAGTTAAACACAGAGAAATGCATCACAGTTAGACAGTTCTTCCCCCTCTTTCTCTCTCCCTCTTAATCACTTCCTCATTGCTTAGACGACGCCTCTTAATCCCTTCCTAATTTGTGTCCATGGAAGAAGTTGTCTAGCCTTACCTGAAATCCAAAGGTACTCCCCCATTTTCCCCTCTGAAAACCAATAGTTCTTCGTCCATTTCTCTGGTTCAGTGTTGTCTCTTCCATTTTGATACGAGCACGAGCGATCCCATTAGCGGGCGATGCTACGCGCGCATGTACACACTTCGCGCGCGTGGCTCGGATGCGGCGTGAGGGTGGGCAGAATTATCTTTTTATTGCATTACTATATTATGTTTGTCGTATTTTAGTATATGTGCTCTTTCTATTTAGGGTTGGTTCAGCCTTTGTATCGGACCCTAAGATATATAGGGGAAGGGGCTTAACTTCTATCTTAGGTTTGTATTTGGTTTTGACTAAATGAAATCGGAGAGAGGATACGACCCAACGTAGCCCCCCTTGCCCTAATACTATTGGTTCTACCAATTTTGTCCGACCTACTGGATCGCGTGCCGCTTCGCGCCGGTTTCTCCCGCGCACACCGGCGCGACCCTTCTCAGTTTAACCTCTACCCTCGTCAACCGCCCATGTTGTCTGCATTCCTCAACCGACCGCTCATCGCCCTCTCTGCTACTACTTGTGGCAACCTCTGTCGACCGCTTATCGCCATTTTTGTGGCATTCCGAACACCATGCGTCCTGCTGCTCCACACGCCTTCCTTCCTCGTGCATGTCCATCACTCGGAGCATGGCACACGATAAGGATATCAGATCGAGGCCCTCTCTAACTACATCGATCACGTCGATACCACACTCTCCGACCTCCAAATAGTTGTGTGCGACATCCACTCCCTTCTCGCCAACCACCAGCAACCGCCGCCTCCTCCGCAGACCACTCCAGACCCAACGTCGGTTTCGACCAGCTGCGCCGCCGGATCTCTGAGCGTTCTTCTATTTATGGGAGACCCGTCGGCGCCTCAGCTTTGTCGGCTCGACATTCCAATGTTTGACGGCGCCGATCACATGGGCTGGTTGGCCCGTGTCGAGTAGTGCTTCGACCTCCAAGGCACACTTGAATCCCAGATGGTGTCACTCGCAAGGATCTACGTAGAAGGCTCGGCCCTACATTGGAGTCGATGGCTCCGCCAATCCAACCCCGCCCTTTCGTGGCCGGCACTAAAGGATGAGTTAATTCGTCGTTATGATATGCGCCATGACGACAACCCCTTCGAGCGCCTAAGTAATGTTCGTCAATCGGAGTCGGTCGACTCCTACATTGACGATTTCATCGAAATGGCCATCCACGTTCCGGGTTTGTCTCCCGACCACTACTTGGGCCCCTTGCCGGTCTCCGACCACATATTCAGGCACGCCTTCGGATACATGACCCCACCACCGTATCTCGGGTGACGGAGCAAGCCCAATACGTCGAAGCAAATTTTGACACCTCTTCCACTTCCGCCCCACGGACACCGGGGAACACACCAACTCCACTGCCGTCCACGTTCAACCTGTCGATCACCTTGGGTGGTATGTCACCTCTTCCTACAGTGTTAGACCGTCCACCGCCGCGCCCGCTACCTGTTCCGGCTCGCGCCAAGATATCATTGCATAAGATCTCCCATCAGGAGTATTTGGACCTCCGCAGCAAAGGCTTCCGCTTCCTCTGTAAAGGGTCATACTCTCCCACCCATGATTGCCCGAACAAGGATTTCAAAATGCTCCTTGGGAGCGAAGATGATGACATCGATCTAGTCAGTTTTGAGGCCTTGGAGCTCGACGAGGAGGACATCATTACGGACTCACTGGTTCTTCTACATCGCTTGGACATCTCCTACTCGGTGGGCGGCATGCCCGGGCCCTGCAATGTGAAACTCGCGACCTCCCTTCGCGATCGATTCGTGGTGATGATGATCAACAACGGGGCGAGCCACATTTTTATTTTTCAAAACCTCGTGATAGAGTTACAGCTTCTGGTGACGCCAACATCAGGCCTTCACGTGCGTCTCTGCGATGGACGTCGCGCTCACATGGAGGGCCGCTGCGTTGGCCTTCCCCTTACCACCGGCTCTTACTCAGGTTCGGCAGATTTTTTATGTATTTGTACTGGGAGGCTTGGACGCCATTTTGGGTGTGGCCTGGCTACGCACTCTCTGGGACATCAAGCACAACTGGGATCGCCTCACTATAGTCATTGAGACCTCGGGCTGCACTCACCACTTGCAAGGGGATCCTTGGCGCACTCGCCGGTCAGGCTACATTCCATTCTCCAAACCACAAACCCCAACTTCAATGTCCTCTTATGGCACTTGGGGTCGAGGCACCGCTTTCGCTGTCCATTCTGCATGCCGACATCCAGAGACTGTTGGCCGACCAATAGTACCTTTTTGCCACACCTCACGGGCTTCCCCCAAACAGGGCCTCGGACCACCATATTGTACTACAGTTGGGTGTATCCGCAATCTCCATCCGCCCATACCGATACGGCCACGATCAGAAGACCGTCATGGAGGTCATGGTTATGGAGATGTTTCGAGCAGGAATCGTGCAACTGAATGCCAAACTGCCAGCCCCTCTCCAGCCCCGTGCTACTAGTATGAAAGAAAGACGACAATTGGAGATTATGTGTGGATTACCGCGAGTTGAACAAGCTCACGATCACGAACAAATACTTGATCCCCATCATTCAGGAGTTGTTGGATGAACTGCACGGCGTGGCATATATCTCCAAGCTGGACATGCATTCTTGTTACCACCAGATTCGGGTCTAGACTGAGGACGGCCAAGACGGCGTTCCGCACCCACGATAGTCACTACGAGTTCCTCATCATGTCATTTGCCTAACCAATACTCATGCCACGTTCCAGCCCACAAAAATCAATTATTTGAGAATTATCCTATATTTTCCTTAATGACCCGTGATATACTAACTATCCAAGCCAATATTATAGCTTTAGAGTCTGTATTTTCTTTGAGTGATAGGATTTTGAATGAGCTACGGAGTCGCCTAAACGAAAAGACTTCGAAAATTTGCATATTCTATAAAGATCATTTGGACGCAATGAAAAGAGCGCATCAAATTTCACCCATCGAAGAAAGCTCATCTAAAGTTGAAGAAGAATTGAGTTCATTAAATTTGAATAATGAAGATTGATATGTAATATAAGTTGTAACTTATAAGGTTGTATTATTTTATATGTATTGATATTTTAGTTTGAATTTATTCGTGTAATGTTGTATATTTCGTGAATAAGAATAAAATTTTAAATATTCATTTCTCATTAATACAAGTCTCATTTGTCACTTTTAATTTTTTACATTTGGGAAATATAAATAATTGTTGTAATAACCATATATTTGCATTTTTTATATAATAACAAAATTAATTATTTATATACATATAAGTAATTAACCATGTATATAAAAGTAATAACCCTAAAAACTAAATACTAATAATTATTTATTAATAATAATTAATTGTCGACAAATATTTGATCCCCATCATTCAAGAGCTATTGGATGAACTGCACGACGCAGCCTATTTCTTCAAGCTGGAACTGCACTCTTACTACCACCAGATTCGGGTTTAGGCTGAGGATGGCCCAAGACGGCGTTCCGCACCCACGATGGTCACTACGAGTTCCTCATCATGTCATTTGGCCTGGCCAATACTCATGCCACGTTCCAGTCCACTATGATCAATTATTTGGGCATCATCCTATTTTTTCCTTAATGACCCGTGATATACTAACTATCCAAGCCAATATTATAGCTTCAGAGTCTGTATTTTCTCTAAGTGACAAGATTTTGAATGAGCTACGGAGTCGCCTAAACAAAAGGTTTTTGAAAATTTGCATATTCTATAAAGATCATTTGGACACAATGAAAAGAGCGCATCAAATTTCACCCATCGAAGAAAGCTCATCTAAAGTTGAAGAAGAACTAAGTTCAATAAATTTGAATAATGAAGATTGATATGTAATATAAGTCGTAACTTATAAGGTTGTATTATTTTATATGCATTGATATTTTAGTTTGAATTTATTCGTGTAATGTTGTATATTTCGTGAATAAGAATAAAATTTTAAATATTCACTTCTCATTAATACAAGTCTCATTTGTCACTTTTTAATTTTTTACATTTGGGAAATATAAATAATTATTGTAATAACCATATATTTGCATTTTTTTTATATAATAACAAAATTAATTATTTATATGCATATAAGTAATTAACCATGTATATAAAAGTAATAACCCTAAAATCTAAATACTAATAATTAATTAATAATATTAATTAATTGTCGGTTCCTCAACATGCGAGCCCTCCCAGGTCACAGGCCTAGACCTGACATGTTAAAGCCTAGCTTGTAAAAAGCTCAGTCTGACCCGGGCTTGCTTGTCCTTTTGGACACACCTAGGTCAGGGTAATAGCTTAAAAGAGGGCTCCTTTGGACTCCCTGAGAGTGGATCGGGCCTAGACCGAGCATGCCCGACCCCATGCCTAGACCTGACCTGTTAGAGCCCAGTCCTGACCGAGCTTTTTTGTCAAGCGGGTCCGAGTGAGTTTTTCAGGCCTGGGTCTTTTGGACACCTCAAAAGACTAAAAAGCCTTAATATTACACCAAAAATAAAACTTATGTTTTATAATAGATGCATAAGTTAAGAATTTGATTTTTTGTATTTTGTTGTATAAGTCAACATACAATTAAATTTTAATTAAGTAGAATTGAAGGATAAGTTGTAATCATCTTATTATGTCAAAGCTTTAGGAAAAAAATAATGAAAAAAATATGAATACCTTATTTTTTTTCCGATACCACCCAAACCAATGTTTGTTATATCATATTACAGATTGGAGGATCATCGTCATCCTTGTTATGAGAATCATCATGCATAGTGTCTAAGCCCAGCAAGTCCTGAAATGGCATGAGAAGTAGAGAAAGAAGTATTAAAGCTTTTGGAGTTATAGTTGGAGAAAATGAGATGGTAAACATGAAGTTCGGTCACAATTTGCGAATGAAATGATAACAAGCAGAAGATAGGCATTATGAAATCTATAATTGGCATTTGAGAGAACTATTTGCAATGCATGGTATCCTCCATGCAATTTTACACAGCAAACTAATATGAATTAGTCTAAATTATACTCGAACAATGAATCAACCATCTAGTTATCATACACACCGAAACATAATATATGCAAAAGCAATTGATATACATCTACACTTACAAAGAAGATTGAATGTGGATAAGATAACCATAAAGAAGCTTACCATTTGGAGTAGCAAACTCAACTTTGACCCCTGATTTCCACCGAATTGATCCACAAAGATTGTGCTATTCAATGTCAGAAACAAATTCTTTGATTGAAATAAAACTAAACTGATGTAAAATAAGAAAGTGATCATTTATATTAGGTATTGTAACAAAATCAAGATTCTTCAAAAGTTCAAAGTAATAAACAACTTAATTTAACAAGTCAAAGGGTTCATGTAACACATTGCAAACTTTATTTTATGAGTTATTATTTTCAATATCAGGCAATAAGAAGAAATATTGGGTTCTGATTCCTAAAGCAATATAATATGAATTATTATTTTCATTGTCAAACAAATAATAGCAATACAAACAAAATACCGCAAGTGCACAATGTAATCACAAGCATATGTTTTTGCCAGATTTTGTATATATTTGAGAAAAGCAAAAAAAGACAAATTTGAAGCAAGCAGTTTATAAGATGCTTCTCTCAAACTCGCTTATCATCCTATTCAAAGTATCAGGTTGTAATTTGGCAATCATGCATGTAGGGATTTTGAAATCGCAACCGAATCTCCGTCGGCAGAAAATATGAAAGTTGTTGGTCCATCCTTAAAAATTCATGAAAGCATCTTCTCATCATTCTAAGATCACTGATTGTGACGGTTCTTCGATCCGATCTTAAGACCTCTTGCGATCTTTGCTGGACTATCGTCTCTGTGAAAAATGAAATTCAACGAATTGTCCTTAAATTTTTGGGAAATCCTCTTTTTATCATCCCGAGACTACTCGTGGTGATGGTTCGTTGACCTAATATTTGGCTATCAAGTTACTACCGTCAGAACAGTAGAATTAATCAATTTCAATATTGCATGCTCAATTCCATTGTCAGGCCGAACAACAGAATTAAAATTTAGGCCAATCCCACTTCATATGGAACTGGGAGATCACGATTCTTAAATTCAATTTCAATTTCATCCAAATGAACAGACTCTACATATATTTCACTAACACGTCACCATTTTGACACTTAATGGGGAAAAAAGAAATATTATTGTTATTTTTTGTGTATTTAACAAGCACATTGTAGTGTATCAAATAAATTGTAATTAGAGGTGAGGGAAATTGGAAACCAATGCTAAGTGATGGACAAATTTAGTTTCAATAAACAGCAAGTGTAATTAAAATGAAACAGTGTAGAAAAAAATGCACAAAGAATCAATTTTAGACTGGATTTTCTATAAATTGAAAACTAATGGTAGTTTCCCACTACATCGAGCAAATGAGCTGGGAAATCTAATTACTCCTTCTAAACCCAAAAGTATATGAGTCAACCAAATAAAATGGGAAATTTCCAAGTACATTCATGTTAGAAAATTAAACAACTAAGTTCAGCAAACTGCAAGTACAATTGAAGCATCAGAAAGTTCAGAATTTGTATAAAATAGACAAAAAATAAATGTTCTTGGAACAAAAAGTAGTGGGAAATAGCTTAGACTGAATTTCCTATAAATTGATATTCCTTCTAAAACTAAAAATATATATTAGTCAGCCAAATAAAATGAGAAGTTTCAAGTCATTCATGTTAAAAAAATTAAACAACTGACTTCAGTAAACTGCAAGCAAAATTGAAGCATTAGCGAGTTCAGTATTTGAATATAATAGACAGAAAAAAATAAAATATAAAAGAAATTGTCCTTTGAACAAAAAGAAGTGTGAAATAACTTAAATGATTTGGATCAAAAGTACTGCATCCCTCTACAGGTTCTTTAAATTTTGAAATTATTATTTTGTGCATCAGCTACAGGAGCATCTAACTGAAATTAACTCCAATTCGTTCAAAATAAAGGATGAAGACAGTAGAGTTTTTTTGTGTGGATAAGTAGTACATTTCACGGTGAAATAAAAATAAAATAAAATGCAGTATCCGTGGATCCCTTGCAATGCCGGATCAAATAGAAAACGTTATGTATAATAAGTACTTTTAATAGTTATTAACTAGGATGTTATCAATGTCAGATCATGAAAATATGGGAGTCTTGAAATTGTATTGAGTGCACATTTGACTCGAAATCCCTCTACTTCAAGTAGGCTCAAAATCATGTTAAGCCAGCTCGAAATCAAATCAAGAGAAGCTGTGAATTGTTAACCCTGAAAGTTCTAAAAACATACAAAAATGCATAGACCAAAAATCCAAGGTTAAAGAGGGTAACAAGATAGATACGTGAGCAAAATAGAAACTAAGACAAACTAGTAAGCCATTGGGTATAGAAATGTCAATGACAAAGAACAGAAGCAAAAAGAAGAGAACATAATTCGAAGTTCTCTGGGGGAAGAAGATTCACCGTGAGAAGCTGCGCGGCACTTTCAGAGAGAAGAAGATAGAGAGCAGCTACGCGAATTTGAGGTAGAAGAAAGAGAGAGCAGCAGCTGCGCGGCACTTCGAGAGAGAAGAAGAAGAGAGAGAGCAGCTGTGCGGCGCTTTGGAGAGAAGGAACGCTAATAGAGAGGTTGAAAGCCCTAGCTTTTGGCTTTGAAATCACTCAGCCGTTCGATGAGATCGCACGGCAATTAATACATGGCAGAAATAATTCATAATCCAATCAGCTGCCACGTTGCAAAGTCATTAGTCCCGGAACAGGCGTGCATACATTTGATGAAATATTGCGATCAAATAATATAATTAACTAAAAAGACATTGAACAATTTTTTAATTTTTTTGCCATTGAATAAATCAGTCGTCGTTATTAGCACTTCAATTTTAGCTATTGACACTCACATTTACTCATTTTTAGGGCTTTACCTAAAAACTATCTGCACTCACCCTGCCGACCCCCTCTCACGTATTCACCCCGACCTCACCCTCATTTTTCATTTCCTGGAACGAGAACCTCATGTGTGGTGGTAGCTCGCCTGCGATTGATAACTTATTGTGTGTTGGTAGCTCGCCTTCGAACGAGGACCTCCCAGAGGGCGATTCCTGCTCGCCAAATGGCGGGATCTTGCTCGCCCAGACCGATAGAAATCCAAAAGAGAGCGTCAAATCCACCCAACTGGGAGCGGAGTAGAGCCCCCTCCCCCCTGTTAGAAATAATAATTATATGAGCCATAAATGTTAATTGTGCGTGTTACGGTTTAAATAATGTGTGGATGTCGGGCGTCATTTACGTTCATATGATGAGCTTAAATGTTGTTGCGGTCTGCTCGAGGCTCCTTGAACCGGTCTGAAAATCGGTCGTCTTAGATCGGGAGCGTGTAACAGCCCAGGCCCAACAAGTCCTGGACTGTTAAGCGCCGGCCCACAAGTCCGAGCGCCCGGGCTGCAGCCCGCTTAGCACACCCCAACCCTTCTCTGAGCCTGTTTCTCAGCTACAGCGGGGTGTTGGTAGCGGGGATCGAAGACCCGACCTACCCTTGATGAGCCTCTTCAAACAGGACTCATCACCAACTGAGCTGCCCCGCTGTAGCTGAGAAACAGGCTCAGAGAAGGGTTGGGGTGTGCTAAGCGGGCTGCAGCCCGGGCGCTCGGACTTGTGGGCCGGCGCTTAACAGTCCAGGACTTGTTGGGTCTGGGCTGTTACAGAGCGGTCGAGCGCGCAAACAGTCACAGAGAAACGAGACGGTTGACAAGGGATCTTTTTAGCGTGGAAACCCAGGAAAGGGATAAAAAATCACGTGGTCGGAACGGTGTCGACCGAACTTCAGTATTTGATGGTTCTTTGTTGGGCATGCTTGAGAAATTGAGGGCAACAGGTTGCGCCTCATTACAATAGGGGGTGAGAGAGAGGTGCTCGAAGGGTGACAGGCCGCCGCTCACGTAGCTAAGTACTTTCTTCGGCTGTAGTAGGGAGCGTTGCGCTCTGGAGCCTGGATGGTCTTTCGCGCACCCTGCGAACCTTGAGCTTTGCCCTCTGAGCATTCGTGCGTTCTCGTTGCTCTCTTGGAAGGGCTCGGAGCCTGGCGTCTCCTTGGTGGCAATGATCATTGTGCGATCCTGCACGGGGGAAAACTTGGAGGAAATTAGTAAGACCTATAAGCGATCTTCGAAGTTCTTGAAAGATCTTCAAGGGCGGCTTCGAAGATGAGTGAGATCTCCAAAGGAGACTCTTTCTTTTGCACTTAGGAGTAGAGATGCAAATTTGGCCTGGATCTGGTTGCCCGGCCCGGGTCTGTCCGGGTCTGAGCCCGGTTTAAGCAGGGCCCGGTTTGGGCCTGGTAGCAAAAAAGCCCAGGCCCAGGGGGCCGAGCCCGGCCTGGGCCCGCAGGGCTTTTTCTGCACGCCTACTTAGGAGGGAAGGAGGGAGAAGGAGTGAATGAGAAATGAAGAGGAGCATGTGGTCTATTTATAGGCCCCAGGGGTGGTTACGGTGGTTACCGTGGATAACTACGGACCGTAACCACCAAAAATACTAAACGCAGACCGATTTTATAAGGTTTGCAATGCATATTAATTAAATATTTCCCTATGCACAAATCAAGATAATTTTGGATATCCGCACTCGTCCACTACGGGTGGTTACGTTGGCGGTTACACGGGTGGTTACTCGCTAATCGGAGGGTGGAGAGATCGCGGAGCGAACGTACGGCAACAGCAGAGAGCCCGGCCGGTGGCGAACGTTGGTCGGCGAAGAGATCCACCGGCGAAGAAGGGCGGCCGGCCGGGAAGACAGTCGGCCCCGAGCGGCCAGCTGCAAGGCCGTTGCGGCACTTCGGCCGCGCGGCCGAAGCCGACCAACCAGGTGGTCGGCCGGATGGCGTGGCGGCCGGCGGGCACATGGCCACGAGCGGCCGGTCAGGAGGCTGGTGGCGGAGCCGCGCGTCGGCTGGCCGCATGCGCTAGAGGCGGGGACGGCTGGATGGTCGGCCGCACGGCAAGGCCGCACGCTACGGGCATACAGTAATGGGCGGCCGACCATGTGGCCGACCAGGCAACGCGCGCGGCCACGGGCGGTCGGCCGTTGGGTCGTGCGCCGACCGGCCCGCCGCGCGGGCCGAGGGCGTGCGGCCGGTGGTGGTAGCTGGCCTCCGATTGATAACTTACTGCGTGTTGGTAGCTCGCCTTCGAACGAGGACCTCCTAGAGGGCGATTCCTGCTCACCAAATGGCGGGATCTTGCTCGCCCAGACCGATAGAAATCCAAAAGAGAGCGTCAAATCCACCCAACTGGGAGCGGAGTAGAGCCCCCTCCCCCTGTTAGAAATAATAATTATATGAGCCATAAATATTAATTGTGCGTGCTACTGTGCTGCATTAACATCGACTCAATTTAGGTGATCTAATATTGTATGGACGGTTTAAATAATGTGTGGATGTCAGGCGTCATTTACGTTCATATGATGAGCTTAAATGTTGTTGCGGTCTGCTCGAGGCTCCTTGAACCGGTCTGAAAATCGACCATCTTAGCCCGGGAGCGGTCGAGCGCGCAAACAGTCACAGAGAAACGAGACGGTTGACAAGAGATCTTTTTAGCGTGGAAACCCAGGAAAGGGATAAAAACCACGTGGTCGGAACGGTGCCGACCGAACTTCGGTATTTGATGGTTCTTTGCAGGGCATGCATGAGAAATTGAGGGCAACAGGCTGCGCCTCGTTACAATATGTAACATCTCATTTCCTACTAGACCCCTTAACTTCAATTAGGGTGAGACAAGTGGTGATTGTTGTGAGTTGTGCTAGGTTGCAACCTTGGGACACGTAGAGTTGAATGAACTCGCATGTGGTCTACTATAGGATTCAAGTCAACTTAGGTCAAACTGAATGAGGAGTTCGTCGAACTCAATGTGGAGTTCGTCGAACGCAGGAAATTTTCTGAAGAAAACTAGTTTTCGTCGAACTCAATGTGGAGTTCGCCGAACGCATTAAATTTTCTGAAGAAAAACTAGTTTTCGTCGAACCCAGGAAGGAGTTCGTCGAACTCAATGTGGAGTTCGTCGAACGCAGGTAATTTTCTGAAGTAAAACTTGTCTTCGTCGAACGCAGAGCTGAGTTCGGCGAACTGAGTTGTAATTTGATAAACCGTAGGAAAATCAAATTCGTCGAGCACAGAAAGGAGTTCGTCGAACTCAATGTGGAGTTCGTCGAACCGAGGAATTAGCTGAATACTGGTTTTTTTCGTCGAACGGAAGCTAGTCGTTCGTCGAACTCAGGATGGAGTTCGTCGAACGCAGAGTAGAGTTCGTTGAACGCGGAGATTCATTCTTTGCCTTCAGTTCTAGCTACTTATACGACCCATTCTGAAGCCCATTCTGAGGCCCAAGTACTTAATGACCAGCCTTGCCCCCTATTCCCAACATGCAATGACATGCAAAGGGGTAAAGGGGTCTTTTCCCCCTTCCTCCATTAAGGACAAAGATGATTTTGAGGAATGGAGGACATGTGGCCCTCCATTCCTCTGCCAATGCTTTCCTGAGCACCCCACATCAATTCCCAGTCGAATTTGGGTTGCATTGCTGCCATTTGGCAGCTGGGAGGAACAACCAAAGCTTGGCCGAACCATGATTTAGTGGAGCTTGCACTTAGAGCCCTCCTCTCCTTCATTCAAGTTCACCATCAGCCTCAGAGAGGTCCAAGCAGTGGAGCTAGTGCCTTGGAGTGGAGCAAACGGTGTCGGGTCGAGATTTCTGGGAGGATCATCGGAGCTCGCTGCCACCGTGCCGCACCACCACAACACTCGCCGTCAAGCCCTCCTTCAGGCACGGTTTCTCCCCCTCTCCCCTTGTGCTAGCTTCCCCTTTCTTCCTTTTTCAAAACCAACGAAGAAATGGTGATCCACCATTTCGGATTTTCCATGTTCAAGCTTGAAAAACGAAAACGGCAGGAGAGCTTCTCCGACCACCTCCGGTCGAGTTCTCACCGCCGGTCGATAGCCCTACTCTACAACCCCCATATCCATCGAGTGAGGCCCAGCGTGGAGGACCGCCGAGACGTGTCAACTAGACCCAAGGGGTTTTTAGACCTTTGGGTGTCGCCCGGCGGTACCCCCGTAGTTCTCACCCAGTTTGGTAGCATTGAACCACGCAGAAGGAGAGGTAAGGGCGGAGATGGGGGAGGGGGGTCTCGCCCCCCCCCCCCCCCCCCCCCCCCTCTCTCGCCCAGCAGGAAGAGGCGAAGAGGGGGGAAGGGGGTCTCGCCCCTCCCTCTCTCGCCCAGCCGGAGAGGCGGAGAGAGGGGAGGGGGGGTCTCGCCCCTCCCTCTCTCGCCCAGCAGGAGAGGCGGAGAGAGGGGAGGGGGGGTCTCGCCCCTCCCTCTCTCGCCCAGCCGTAGAGGCGGAGAGAGGGGAGGGGGGGGGGGGGGGGGGGGGGTCTCGCCCCTCCCTCTCTCGCCCAGCCGGAGAGGCGGAGAGAGGGGAGGGGGGGGGGGGGGGGGGTCTCGCCCCTCCCTCTCTCTCCCAGCAGGAGAGGCGGAGAGAGGGGGGGGGGGGGGGGGGGGGGGGGTCTCGCCCCTCCCTCTCTCGCCCAGCAGGAGAGGCGGAGAGAGGGGAGGGAGGGTCTCGCCCCTCCCTCTCTCGCCCAGCAGGAGAGGCGGAGAGAGGGGGGGCGGGTCTCGCCCCTCCCTCTCTCGCCCAGCCAGAGAGGCGGAGAGAGGGGAGGGGGGGGGGGGGGGGGGGGGGTCTCGCCCCTCCCTCTCTCGCCCAGCAGGAGAGGCGGAGAGAGGGGAGGGGGGGTCTCGCCCCTCCCTCTCTCGCCCAGCCGGAGAGGCGGAGAGAGGGGAGGGGGGGGGGGTCTCGCCCCTCCCTCTCTCGCCCAGCCGGAGAGGCGGAGAGAGGGGAGGGGGGGGGGGGGGGGGGGGTCTCGCCCCTCCCTCTCTCGCCCAGGGGAGGCCCTCCTCATCCAGTTTACTATTCGCAGTCCAGTGGTCTGCGTTTAGCGTTTCGGAGCAGCGGGATTCGGCTATCCGCAGCCCAATTCAGGGGTATTTTGGTAATTTGGCAAATCAGTTTTTGGCTATTTGCAGCCCAACTTGGAAAACCTATAAATAGGCCCTAAGGGGCACCAAAGGAGGGGCTTCCAAATTTCGGATCTTCTTCTTCTCTTAGAGCTCTCCTTTGGTGCCTCTAGTTCAGCATTGGCTAGGGAGGGGAAGATCTCTCAGGTCTTCTGGGTGTGTGGTGAGACCTCCTCGCTGTAGCCTAGGGTCCGTTTCCAAGTCCAAGTGCTCTAGCCTAGAGAATTGGCTCGAGAGAAGTAGGTGTGAGACCACCCCTCTCAAGGGAACCCCAAACTTCACGGAGACCGACTTGTCGGTTTCAACATTTTTGGTGCGGTGAGCGTGGAGGACCGCCGAGACGTGTCAACTAGACCCAAGGGGTTTTTAGACCTTTGGGTGTCGCCCGGCGGTACCCCCGTAGTTCTCACCCAGTTTGGTAGCATTGAACCACACAGAAGGAGAGGTAGGGGCGGAGATGGGGGAGGGGGGTCTCGCCCCCCCCCCCCCCCCCCCCCCCCCCCCCTCTCTCGCCCAACAGGAAGAGGTGGAGAGGGGGGAGGGGGGGTCTCGCCCCTCCCTCTCTCGCCCAGCCGGAGAGGCGGAGAGAGGGGAGGGGGGGTCTCGCACCTCCCTCTCTCGCCCAGCCGGAGAGGCGGAGAGAGGGGAGGGGGGGTCTCGCCCCTCCCTCTCTCGCCCAACAGGAGAGGCGGAGAGAGGGGAGGGAGGGTCTCGCCCCTCCCTCTCTCGCCCAGCAGTAGAGGCGGAGAGAGGGGAAGGGGGGTCTCTCCCCTCCCTCTCTCGCCCAGCCAGAGAGGCGGAGAGAGGGGAGGGGGGTCTCGCCCCTCCCTCTCTCGCCCAGCAGGAGAGGCGGAGAGAGGGGAGGGGGGGTCTCGCCCCTCCCTCTCTCGCCCAGCAGGAGAGGCGGAGAGAGGGGAGGGGGGTCTCGCCCCTCCCTCTCTCGCCCAGCCGAAGAGGCGGAGAGAGGGGAGGGGGGGTCTCGCCCCTCCCTCTCTCGCCCAGCAGGAGAGGCGGAGAGAGGGGAGGGGGTCTCGCCCCTCCCTCTCTCGCCCAGCAGGAGAGGCGGAGAGAGGGGAGGGGGGGGGGGGTCTCGCCCCTCCCTCTCTCGCCCAGGGGAGGCCCCCCTCGTCCAGTTTACTATTCGCAGTCCAGTGGTCTGCGTTTAGCATTTCGGAGCAGCGGGATTCAGCTATCTGCAGCCCAATTCAGGGGTATTTTGGTAATCTGGCAAATCAGTTTTTGGCTATTTGCAGCCCAACTTGGAAAACCTATAAATAGGCCCTAAGGGGCACCAAAGGAGGGGCTTCCAAATTTCGGATCTTCTTCTTCTCTTAGAGCTCTCCTTTGGTGCCACTAGTTCAGCATTGGCTAGGGAGGGGAAGATCTCTCAGGTCTTCCGGGTGTGTGGTGGGACCTCTTAGCTGTAGCCTAGGGTCCGTTTCCAAGTCCAAGTGCTCTTGCCTAGAGAATTGGCTCGAGAGAAGTAGGTGTGAGACCACCCCTCTCAAGGGAACCCCGAACTCCACGGAGACCGACTTGTCGGTTTCAACATTTTTGGTGCGGTGAGCGTGGAGAGTGGTTAGCACAGAAGTTCTTGAACCAAATCTCATGGCAGGAGACCTCGGAGGAGGAGACGATGAGGGGTCTCACATCCCGCCGCCAAGTGAGTTGGTGGGAAGGGGAGAGTTCATGACGGCCATCAAGGGAATCATGGAGCTGCTCCAAGGTATCACCAGGGGAGGTGACTGCTCGGCTCCCTCCCCCCAGACACCACCTTCTGGGTCGCAAGGAGTGCTCGCCCAGGGGGGGTCAGGAGAGGTTGCCCCAGGGGGTCGGCCAGGCAAGGAACCAGTGACTGAGAGTGGCGAGCGGGACCTCGCCGGGCGAGTGCTTTTTCCTAGCCCGGTGAGTGGGGTCTCGCTCGGAGCAGGAGTCGCGCAAGTGGAGCTCGCGAAGCCGGCGAGTGGGGGGTCACCCTTTAGCGAGCTGATCACCTCGGCTCCCATCCCGGAAGGCTTCAAGGAGCCCAATATGACCTTCTATACCGGGAAGGATGATCCCGTCCAGCACCTGCAGTGGTTCGAGGATACCGTCTCCATCAGGCCCATGACGGATGCGTTCAAGTGTCGTCTCTTCGCCATCACCCTGAAGGACAAAGCTAGGGACTGGTTCCACCAGCTCCCGGTTGGCTCCATTTACAGCTTCGAGGACTTGAGTCGAGGCTTCCAGCTACGCTTCTCCACATCCAAGAAGAGGAAGAAGAATGCTGAGTCCATTTTCCTGATCAAGCAGAGGCACGAGGAGACGTTGGCCCAGTACGTGGACAGATTCCAGGAGGAGATCCTAAACATCCAGGAGGTGACAGGGTATGCCCTCCAGATGGCTTTCACCGTAGGGCTACGAGAGAGCCTCTTCAAAATGCGCTTAACTAAGAAGGCTCCCTTGTCCTTTGAGGAGCTGATGGAAAAAGCTGCAAAGGAGATAGCCACCGAGGCGGCAAACCCGGGGCTGGCGAAGAAGTTGGCAAAGTTGGTGGAGGCCGAGCCAAGAGAGCAAGGTGGCCTCAGGCAACAGGAAGGAAGGAGGAGGGAAGAGCAGAGGGGTCAAGGGTACCAGGGACCCCAGGGGGGTCAGGAGCAAGGGAGGGGCTTCGCCCAAGGAGGGGGAAACTTATACGGAGGCCAGGGGAGGCCCAACCCTCCTCCTTGGAGGCAGGCCCCTAGGCAGCTCCTACCCCCACCAGCTCAGGCCATGGCGATTCGAAGAGGAGGAGGAATTGAAGCAAAAGACATCCCAGCCCGTAGGAGAAGGGGGGAAGGGCGGTGCCTTACTGCGACTACCACCAAGCAGAGGGGCATGCAACAACTACCTGCCCAGAGTTCTTGGAGGTGAGAGAGGCGAGAGGTCAGACACAACAGCAGCCGCCGGTGCGGATTGAAGAAGTTCCACCTGGAGCAGTAGTGGATGATGACATCTGCGAGGACCGAACTGACGTAGGAGCCAAAGGACGGGTCGCGGTGATCCACGGGGGGGGGGGGGGGGGGGGGGGGGGGGGGGTAGGGATCGAGGCCACTCGTAAGGCAAGCTTCCACACCGTATTTCGACGCAGCGTCGCTTCAACGTCACAGGACCCACCTCCCGAGGAGAAAATCACTTTCTCAAGCAAGGACATGCCAGATCACGAGGATCCATTCTGTGATGCGCTAGTCATTCAGACAGCCATCGAAGGTTACATTGTCTCTCGGATCCTCGTTGACAACGGGAGCTCTGTCAACGTCATTTTCAAGAATGCATTTGATGAGTTGAAGGTGGAGGCAAGGAGGGTGCTGGCCTCAGATGGACCCTTGTTTGGATTCTCCGGAGAAAGGAAAGAGGTAGAGGGTGGAGTTGGACTCCAAGTGACGATGGGGGGAGGTTCAAGGAACTGTCGGTTCGTCATAGTTGACGCTCCTAGCAGTTACAATGCCATCTTCGGAAGACCCCTCATCAGCGCCTTCCGATGCGTACCATCATCCTTCCACCAATGTCTCAAGTTCAACGCTGGAGGAATCCAAGTCAGGATCCGCGGAGACCCCAGGATGGCAAGGCACTACTACGTCACAGCCGTCAACAACATCTCTTGGCAAGCAGGGGCGGAGGAGATGGAGAAGATCATGGAGAGCAGGAGCAAGATGGGAGTGGCAGGAGAAGCAGAGGAATGATCATCTCACGCAAGCAGCCCGAGAGGCAAGTGCCATGGGGGGGGGGGTATGTTGCGTTTATTTTTTGTTGTTGTTGTTGTTTTCCTTTGTAGCAAGTTCAACCCCTCGCTGGTGGGGCCAGGAGGTTTTGACAAGGGAAATCCCCCCATTAGATGGATGAAGTTATTTTGCTTATATGTTTAGTAAGTTGTCATCGAGATGTCCTCCTCACTCCAGGCTCTCACTAGCTGGGTGGGTCGAATGATCCTCAGATGAGTAAGTTGTCATCGAGATGTCCTCCTCACTCCAGGCTCTCACTAGCTGGGTGGGTCGAATGATCCTCGGATGAGTAAGTTGTCATCGAGATGTCCTCCTCACTCCAGGCTCTCACTAGCTGGGTGGGTTGAATGATCCTCGGATGGGTAAGTTCAACGTAGAGATGTCCTCCTCACTCCAGGCTCTCACTAGCTGGGTGGGTCGAATGATCCTCGGATGAGTAAGTTGCCATCGAGATGTCCTCCTCACTCCAGGCTCTCACTAGCTGGGTGGGTCGAATGATCCTCGGATGGGTAAGTTCAACGTCGAGATGTCCTCCTCACTCCAGGCTCTCACTAGCTGGGTGGGTCGAATGATCCTCGGAAGGAAGAGTTGTCATCGAGATGTCCTCCTCACTCCAAGCTCTCACTAGCTGGGTGGGTCGAATGATCCTCGGAAGGAAGAGTTGCCATCGAGATGTCCTCCTCACTCCAGGCTCTCACTAGCTGGGTGAGTCGAATGATCCTCGGAGGGAAGAGCTTGCCATCGAGATGTCCTCCTCACTCCAGGCCCTCACTAGCTGGGTGGGTCGAATGATCCTCGGATGAGTAAGTTCAACGCCGAGATGTCCTCCTCACTCCAGGCTCTCACTAGCTGGGTGGGTCGAATGATCATCGGATGAGTAAGTTCAACGCCGAGATGTCCTCCTCACTTCAGGCTCTCACTAGCTGGGTGGGTCGAATGATCCTCAGAGGGAAGAGCTTGCCATCGAGATGTCATCCTCACTCCAGGCTCTCACTAGCTGGGTGGGTCGAATGATCCTCGGATGAGTAAGTTCAACGCCGAGATGTCCTCCTCACTCCAGGCTCTCACTAGCTGGGTGAGTCGAATGATCCTCGGAGGGAAGAGCTTGCCATCGAGATGTCCTCCTCACTCCAGGCCCTCACTAGCTGGGTGGGTCGAATGATCCTCAGATGAGTAAGTTCAACGCCGAGATGTCCTCCTCACTCCAGGCTCTCACTAGCTGGGTGGGTCGAATGATCCTCGGATGAGTAAGTTCAACGTCGAGATGTCCTCCTCACTTCAGGCTCTCACTAGATGGGTGGGTCGAATGATCCTCGGAGGGAAGAGCTTGCCGCCGAGATGTCCTCCTCACTCCAGGCTCTCACTAGCTGGGTGAGTCGAATGATTCTCGGAGGGAAGAGCTTGCCATCGAGATGTCCTCCTCACTCCAGACCCTCACTAGCTGGGTGGGTCGAATGATCCTCGGAGGGAAGAGCTTGCCATCGAGATGTCCTCCTCACTCCAGGCTCTCACTAGCTGGATGGGTCAAACGTGCCTCGGGAGCGAGGTTCTGCCCCCCTCGATGGATATTTGGGCTTGGACTTTTCTTTCCGAGGTTGTGCCAACCTCGCAAAGAGCGGGGATTGTGTACAACCCCCATATCCATCGAGTGAGGCCCAGCGTGGAGGACCGCCGAGACGTGTCAACTAGACCCAAGGGGTTTGTAGACCTTTGGGTGTCGCACGGCGGTACCCCCGTAGTTCTCACCCAGTTTGGTAGCATCGAACCACGCAGAAGGAGAGGTAGGGGCGGAGATGGGGGAGGGGGATCTCGCCCCCCCCCCCCCCCCCCCCTCTCGCCCAGCAGGAAGAGGCGGAGAGGGGGGAAGGGGGTCTCGCCCCTCCCTCTCTCGCCCAGCCGGAGAGGCGGAGAGAGGGGAGGGGGGGTCTCGCCCCTCCCTCTCTCGCCCAGCCGGAGAGGCGGAGAGAGGGGAGGGGGGGTCTCGCCCCTCCCTCTCTCGCCCAGCAGGAGAGGCGGAGAGAGGGGAGGGGGGGGGGGGGGGGGGGGGGTCTCGCCCCTCCCTCTCTCGCCCAGTAGGAGAGGCGGAGAGAGGGGAGGGAGGGTCTCGCCCCTCCCTCTCTCGCCCAGCAGGAGAGGAGGAGAGAGGGGAGGGGGGGTCTCGCCCCTCCCTCTCTCGCCCAGCCGGAGAGGCGGAGAGAAGGGGGGGGGGGGGGGGGGGTCTCGCCCCTCCCTCTCTCGCCCAGCCGGAGAGGCGGAGAGAGGGGAGGGGGGGGGGGGGGGGGGTCTCGCCCCTCCCTCTCTCGCCCAGCAGGAGAGGCGGAGAGAGGGGAGGGGGGGGGGGGGGGGTCTCGCCCCTCCCTCTCTCGCCCAGCAGGAGAGGCGGGGGGGGGGGGGGGGGGGGGGGGTCTCGCCCCTCCCTCTCTCGCCCAGCAGGAGAGGCGGAGAGAGGGGAGGGGGGGTCTCGCCCCTCCCTCTCTCGCCCAGCCAGAGAGGCGTAGAGAGGGGAGGGGGGGTCTCGCCCCTCCCTCTCTCGCCCAGCAGGAGAGGCGGAGAGAGGGGAGGTGGGGTCTCGCCCCTCCCTCTCTCGCCCAGCAGGAGATGCGGAGAGAGGGGAGGGGGGGTCTAGCCCCTCCCTCTCCCGCCCAGCCGGAGAGGCGGAGAGAGGGGAGGGGGGGTCTCGCCCCTCCCTCTCTCGCCCAGCAGGAGAGGCGGAGAGAGGGGAGGGGGGTCTCGCCCCTCCCTCTCTCGCCCAGCAGGAGAGGCGGAGAGAGGGGAGGGGGGGGGGGGGGGGGGTCTCGCCCCTCCCTCTCTCGCCCAGGGGAGGCCCCCCTCGTCCAGTTTACTATTCGCAGTCCAGTGGTCTGCGTTTAGCGTTTCGGAGCAGCGGGATTCGGCTATCCGCAGCCCAATTCAGGGGTATTTTGGTAATCTGGCAAATCAGTTTTTGGCTATTTGCAGCCCAACTTGGAAAACCTATAAATAGGCCCTAAGGGGCACCAAAGGAGGGGCTTCCAAATTTCGGATCTTCTTCTTCTCTTAGAGTTCTCCTTTGGTGCCTCTAGTTCAGCATTGGCTAGGGAGGGGAAGATCTCTCAGGTCTTCCGGGTGTGTGGTGAGACCTCCTCGCTGTAGCCTAGGGTCCGTTTCCAAGTCCAAGTGCTCTTGCCTAGAGAATTGGCTCGAGAGAAGTAGGTGTGAGACCACCCCTCTCAAGGGAACCCCGAACTCCACGGAGACCGACTTGTCGGTTTCAACACCTACCATGGCCGAAGGTGGTGGCTTAGGGGATTGGCCGGAACCCCCTTGTGGTGGCCGGAATCGATGGCCGAAAATGCTCCAGGAAATCTGCGTTTGTTGTTTTTGGGTGCAGGGACGATGAATAGAAATTTTAATAAATATTATATAGTTATTAAATTCTGTTACAAATAATCACAGAACTTTAATTAAATATTTATGTCCCTTAGGCCCAGAATCAAAAGAAGTGACCAACATGAAAATTGTAGACCTTGGTCTTAACTTTAATTTGCCACTGATTTCATGTCAATAGGATCATTGTAGCACCCCCAGCACTCATTTTAGTGAGGCTGGTCAAAATAAAAATCAGGATTTAAAATGTGTTTATATCCTAAATGCCAAGTCTGATGTAGCTGAGATTTTGGCCATGCATGTATGTGCCATATACCTAGCTTAGGTTCAAATATCAGAATTTTTGGAGACAATTTTTCTATAGTTTTATTCAAAATATGGAAAATTAAATAAATGAAATAACTAGAGTTATATAACTCCAAATGACCCCAAATTTGGGTGTCATGCTTATTTAACCTATATTAGTCTATGGTTAAAAATTGAGATCATTTGGACCTCTACATGTGGGTTAAATTCCCTTGCATGTCTCTACCCTAAGGGGCAATGGTGTGCTAATAGGCAAAAGTCTATTTTGTTGAATTCAGATGAAATGGCTTGGAGTTAGCCTCTGAAATTTTGGTGATACATTCCTTATGTCAAAACACACCACCTTAGGGAATCTTAGGATTTTTGGGATCAAAAATCCTACATTTTGGATTAATGTGAATTAGGTCACATAGTGATATTCAAAAAAAAATTCATGTCAAATACCTTGTAGAAAATTATAGAACTCTGGAGAATTTAGTGTTATGACATGTAGGACCTCTGTAAATTTTGTAGAAAATTTCAGAGGTTTTTCCTTTGCAAAATTGCAAAATTACCCCTAGGTCACAAATTTGAATAATAGGATTTCTCTGAGCTATATGCATAAGATAATTGTGAAACTATGGAAGATAGTTAGAAATACAACTATAAGTCTCTGGTATTTTTGATAGAATTTTTAGAGACATTATTCATGTTGAAATACCCTTTATTTAATTTGTCATACTTTTATACCATGATGTACATATGGTTTAAATTTACTGGAAATTATGATCTTCTGGAATTAGTGTTTTTATGTCAATATAGTACTACTGTAATTTTTCTAGAATTTTAGGAAGTCAAAATCCAGTACTTGTAGTGTAAAGTCATTTTGCCACGCCTTTAATGAAAAATAAAAATTATGGGTTTAAATTTGCTGGAAAATTACGATCTTCTGGAATTAGTGTTTTTATGTCAATATAGTACTACTGTAATTTTTCCAGAATTTTAGGAAGTCAAAATCCAGTACTTGTAGTGTAAAGTCATTTTGCCACCCCTTTAATGAAAAATAGAAATTATGGGATTAAATTTGCTGGAAAATTATGGTCTTCTGGAATTAGTGTTTTTATGTCAATATAGTACTACTGTAATTTTTCCAGAATTTTAGGAAGTCAAAATCCAGTACTTGCAGTGTAAAGTCATTTTGCCACCCCTTTAATGAAAATTAGAAATTATGGGGTTTAAATTTGCTGGAAAATTATGATCTTCTGGAATTAGTGTTTTTATGTCAATATAATGTCACTGTAATTTTCCCAAAATTTTAGGAAGTCAGAACCTAGTAATTGATGTGTAAAGTCATCATAAAGCGCCTAGGTCATAACGAGTAATAAGAGAGTGGGTCATCAAAAAAGGGTAGTCACTAACTAAAGTAATATCCCGGAAAGGGGGATTTGGGTTTCAGCCCATTGCATTCCCTAGTACCGCTGCGAGCCCTTCACCGGGTAAACCTCGGGAAGTCCAGGATTCATCATAAACTTCTAAGTGTACAATAATTAGATAAGATTAATCTAACTAAATGAATAAGAAACATGGTGAACTTCATCTCGAGTTAAGGGATGGGAAGATGCATATCAGGACGGGTTAGTCCTGCGAGATGGAGGCTCGGGAGGTTGTGCATCAGGACGGGTTGGTCCTGCGAGCTGGAGGCTCAGGTTGTGATAACTTGCATGTGCATAGAAACAAATTAGTGGCGGGTCTTCGGTACGGGCCGGTCGTCACACCGACGACAGTACGTTGACTTAGGCGGGTGTGAGGTTGAGGGGCCAGTAGGTTGATTATACTGCGATCTGGAGGACGATCCCCAAAAGGACGCACACCCGGCCTTTAAGTCTGGTAGGTTCCAGCAAAGAGTACACAAGGCTCTAGAGTGCACCTAGGACGTGTACAGAGGCGTACGGGAGGTCTAGGCCTGGTAGTGTGTATACCCGCCTAGGGGTGGAGACGCCCGCTCCACCGCTGCCGTAGCCACAACAGCGGTACCAGAGAGTTTAGCTAACTCCGAAAAGTGGGAACTAAAGGTCTGTGATCACAGAGTCGTGTGGGTGAGTTGCACTTGCATGAATCATAACATAGCATGTATATCATATCATACATAAACCTAGAACATAACTGCAGATCCTTATCATATAAATTAGTATGGGCTCTTTTATATGATAAGTTATATTTCCGGAAACCTTAACTTATAAGTTTGTATGGGCATTCATATAAGTTAAGGTACTCATGTGATGATAGTGTAGAATTATTTATTGCTTATTACACTGCTCACACTGTTTTACCATTTACTTCCTTTACTGCTCTTTACTGCACTCTTACTTGTTTGTTCTGCTAGAGTAGTGCTTGCCTTTATATATATACACTGCTAGTTAGTTTTCTCTGTCACCTGCTTTTGTTTACCCCACTTTGTTGTCCTCCGCTTCTTCCTCCCGCTCGGTGCCTTGGAGTCGCGGGGGGGGGGGGGGGGGGGGGGGGGGGGAGACAAAATCGGCTTAGTCTTATGACTAACGGTTGGTTGTGACCGAGGAACTGGAGCCCCAGCAGGAAGAGGAGACAGGACCTGAGGAGCAGATGTCGCGCATTACTACCGCTACGAGACAGGTGTTCGATGAGAGTAGTTTTGTTTTAGCTTCCGCATTTGAGATGTAGTGAGAGAGAGTTTTGTGTACTACTTTATTCATTTGGATATGTATCGGGCTTAAGCCCTTCTCTCTTTTGTGCTCATGTTGGACTATGTATTTTGTTTAAATAAAATATCTGTGATGTGGACTTGCATTTCATTTTATATATTCTATTCTCTATTGGCCTAATGGTTGAATGATCGTACTAGCCGGCAGAATTGGCGTCTTGCGGTGGCGACTAACCTGTGTGTTGGTGTCATCCGTAAGGCGGCGGTTCTGGGCATAAGACCCGGGTAACCCTCCTGGTAAGGGGGAGGGGGGGGGGGGGGGGGTCTTACACAATAGGGGGTAAGAGAGAGGTGCTCGAAGGGTGACAGACCACCGCTCACGTAGCTATGTACTTTCTTCGACTGTAGTAGGGAGCGTTGCGCTCTGGAGCCTGGATGGTCTTTCGCGCACCCTGCGAACCTTAAGCTTTGCGCTCTGAGCATTCGTGCGTTCTCGTTGCTCTCTTGGAAAGGCTCGGAGCCTGACGTCTCCTTGGTGGCAATGATCACTGTGCGATCCTGCACGGGGGAAAACTTGGAGGAAATTAGTAAGACCTATAAGCGATCTGCGAAGTTCTTGAAAGATCTTCAAGGGCGGCTTCGAAGATGAGTGAGATCTCCAAAGGAGACTCTTTCTTTTGCACTTAGGAGTAGAGATGCAAATTTGGCCTGGATCTGGTTGCCCGGCACGGGTCTGAGCCCGGTTTGGGCCTGGTAGCAAAAAAGCCCGGGCCCAGGGGGGCCGAGCCCGGCCAGGGCCCGCAGGGCTTTTCTGCACGCCTACTTAGGAGGGAAGGAGGGAGAAGGAGTGAATGAGAAATGAAGAGGAGCCTGGGGTCTATTTATAGACCCCAAGGGTGGTTACGGTGGCTACTGTGGATAACTACGGACCGTAACCACCAAAAATACTATAGATCTACGATGTTCCTTTATTAGAAGAGTAGATAAAATTGATAGTGACACATTATATGTAAGATAGTATTATGTTTTATTGAGATGGCTACAATATATATATATATATATATATTATAATATAAGGGAGAAGTTCTCTTTGGTGCAACATTGGCTATGCCAATTATGCCCTTGCACCAAAGGGGATTTCACCATTATGCCATTATAAAGGCAACTCAGGCAACTCGAGCAAGAGAGGGGTGGGTAAGAGAGAGAATACCGCGACAAGTTGTTTGGGCGGCCAGAGGCCGCCGTTGGGGCGGCCGAAGGCCGCCGTCTGGGAGCAGCGAGTACGGGCGAAGCCCGTGCGGAGCTGCTAGTATATATATGTATATAATATATATATATATATATCTTTATTATATAAGGGAAGAGTAAAGTTAGGATGGTGAAACATTTTTGGGATCAAAATACCCTCAGCAAAACTCTTCCTTCTATAATAAAATCAGGGTTTTTCTGTCATTAAACTCCCCCCCCCCCCCCCCCCCCCGCATTGACTCCCGCCCCTGCATTAACTCATTCGGCATAAACTCTGCATCTCCAACATTGACCCCACCTGCGGTTGCTCATTCCGTGAAAACTCTGCACGGCAAACGCCGAAAGCAGCTTCTGAAATCATGCTCCTCGACTGCCGCCTGCCGCCCGCCGAAAGTTGCGCCACAGCCCTCGACAAAAGAGAAATACTTAGGTGCGTTCTCTCACCTAGTTCTAGGTGGGGGATAAATACAGTCGTATGATCTTAGATCCGACGGTAGGGAAAATACTGACATTATTTATTATTCATAAATACAGCAGTATTTAGAGCTATCATCGGATGAGATGCACTCCTCTCACCATGATCTAGGTGAGAGTAACTCACCTAAAAAATTTTCTCGACAAAAAGCCTCCTCCAAGACGCCCTCGCCAGAGCCCCACCAGCCCTCGACAGAGCCTTCTAAACTTCTAAAAAACCCTAGCCAGCACCTCGCCAGCCCTCGACAGAGCCCTCGACAGCCCTCGACATCACCTCGCCAGCGCCTCGCCAGCACCTCGCCAGCCCTCGACAGAGCCCTCGACAGAGCCCTCACCATCCCTCGACAGCGCCTAGCCAGCTCCTCCAACCTCCTACGCTAAAACGTCGCTCCTCCGTAGAGCCTGCACAGAACATCTGCAAAACCTCCGCAGCTCCTTCCCCACTTCGAGAGTGCTCCTCTGCAAGGTATTTCCCAATTCTTCTTCCAAACCTCTTCATTTCTATGATTGCTCTGCTTTGGTGTCATGAGAAAGGGTCATACATGGAGATTTTGAGAGGCTGCACTGTCAAGATTGTTGGCAGCTCTCTATTCGATTTACAGATTGTTGGCTGCACTGTCAAGATTTTGAGAGGCTGCACTGTAAATGGTTTAGATAGTTGGCAGTGCAGCCTTAATGCAGGGATGCTCTTCTGCAAGGTATTAGTTTTTATTGAGGTTTAGATGGTTTAGATAGTTGGCAGTGCAGCCTTAATGCAGGGATGCTCCTCTGCAAGGTATTAGTTTTTATTGAGGTTTAGATGGTTTAGATAGTTTAAATGGTTTAGATGCATTAAGGGAACACCTTAATGCAGGGAACACCTTCATGCAGGGAAGGATAAATCTGCATTAAGGTTTAGATAGTTTAAGGAGCTAAGGTTTAGATGGTTTAGATCTGCAAATGGGGAAGGAGCTTCATTAAGGTATAAATGGTTTAAATGGTTTAGATGCACTGTTAAAATGGGGAAGCAGCTGCACTATTAGTTTTTATTGCTCAGATTTTATTTAAATGTAGAGGCCGATCCATGTTGAGATTAGAGCTGCAGGGAACACCTTAATATAATAAAGACATTTAACAAAAACTAAGTTGAATAGAGATCGAATAGAGATCTGTAAAAAGGCAAATCGAATAGAGATCTGTAAATGCTTTAGATGGACAATGAATTATCTCAAAAAAAGGCAACGTGGTTTCGTATGCAGTTTACTTATGCGGTTATTTTGTGATATGTTATTTCCTCCTATCTTTCATAATTACATGTGATAAAGATAATTAATTGTGAATTAATCCAAAGTCCTATAGTGTTTGGATCTTTTATTTGCTTAGATCTTATGCTAAATAAATAATTTTTATGTACTTAATTTCCAAGTCTTTAAGTGTATGAGTTATCCATGCAATGAAAGAGCGACGTTAAATAAAAGAAGAAATCAAATAAGTTTTATAAGTATTTTATTTCACTATAAGTATTTTATTTTACTTATAGTGTTCTCCATGGTTCTTTGGTGTGTTTCTCTTGGCAGTGGTAAGTTTGTACATATGCTGCATATGGTTATTTGGTGTGTTTCTCATTATTTCCATGGTTTCTTTGGTGTCAAAAAATCCTTACCACTTAGTTGTACTGTTGCATATGGTTATCCAGTTATAATTAAAGTAACAATTATACATGTCATGTTGTATTCTTACATACATTTTTGTCCTTACTCAAAACAATACTAAAAGTTGCCATTATTCCCCACTATTTTCAAGATATTCATGTGTGATCATGCAGACATTATTCCATGCCTAATCGTTACCCATCATGGCAAGAAATTATTATTGCTCTCTAAAAAATTCCTACTGTTTTTTTCATTTTCTTTTTTTAGATAAGTTATTTTTTTATAGTGGAATTATCATTATGAGGTCATGGAAGTATCCTTATAATAATGCTGTTAGTTTTTCTTATATAATAAAGATATCATGAGAAATGCATTAAGATGGCTTTGTTGTAAAGAGATTCAACAAGTTACTAACTTGGTTTTATTGAGAAGTTCTTAAAAGCTTTAAGATTTTGAAAAGTTTGCGATTTCATTTCGTTGAGGTTGACATTCTCTTGATTTGATTTCAAATTCACAATCATGATCATTATGAAATCAACTCTATGTTATATTGTTGCGTGTTTTTTTGCTACCCCTCTTTTACATACCTTTTGTGTTACTTTTTTTAAAACCTAAAACCTCTTCTCTTTTTAAAACCTAAAGCCTCTTAATGCTCTTCATAAAGTTTACTTTCTGGCCTTCTGCCATCGTCCCTTCAATCCTTTCTATTTTTCTTGCACAGGTCTTGCTCGACACCTTCATCGCCTCCTTCCAACCCGCGTCGCGCATTATTTCCCCTTCGTCAAGCCAATGCATTGCCGAGGTATGACCAAGTCCTCTTCCATCTACTGATTAGAATCGGACTATTAATGTTTGTAGAACATTTCTATGCTGCTATATAATTTCTATGTCTACTCATTTGTTGTTGATGGCTTATAAGCAACATCCTATTAAATTGAACGTATGAAATTATAATACATTTTAAGCAGCCTTCAGTTATAATTATAAGCAACATTCAGTTTACACCTTGAACAATGGAAATGAGTTTTACATTGATTTAACGGTTATAACAAATTAGTAGAGTTGAAATTAATACAGTTGAAATCAACATGTACAGAGTTTTATCTAATGTACAGATTATTGAGTTTTACTCAATAATCTAATGTCACTTTTATCTAATGTTTACAGTTCTTTTTTTACTCAATAAGATGTTCCATTAATTTTCCAGTTCCACCATTAATTTTCCAGTTCCACCATTAATTTTTGCTCCATTAATTTTTACTCAAATTAATCTCATGTTGTTTAGGGGATAAAAAAAGCCTAAACTGAAATTAATCTATCATATTTTAATGACGCACTGTTTCCTCCTTAGCAGCACTTGCCGAGGCCAAAGCTGCATATCCTCCAGAACTTGCCGACGCCAAACCTGCGTATCCCTCACTGAAGGTGTGCGTATCCCTCATTAAGGCCAAACCTGCGATTCCTTTTCATTTATGATTTTCTTTGAGGATGTGTACTGTTGGATTTTCATATGCTCTTCAATTCTCTGATTAGGACACAAATTAACTTCTGAAATAACAAAACTTTATGAATGTAGTTTAAATGATAGTGTGAATGTAGTTTAAATGATAGTGTGAATGTAGTTAATGCTATTATTAATATATTGCAAACGATAACTGAACCTGTTATTATATATAAAGATTTAACTCCATGAAGTTGGGTCAATGTCCCCGCCCTCGACCAATGTCGTCACTAACTGTGTATATAAATTGCTACTATGAAAAACTAGAAAGTATAATCATTTATTTCAAACAGATGCAGATGGAAGACCAAAATCAAGGTGAGCCTTCATCGTCGAGGGCCGTTAGGGGTGGGATAGTCCAACGTAAAAGGGGGAGGCCTTTGACTTCGATGACAATGACTGAGCAAGCTCGAGAACCAACCCAGGCGCGTGCTACTAATTGGAGACAGTCATTGACCACAGAACAACGGAGTGCACTAAATGCGAGGAGAAGCAGTCGCGCTCATCAGTGACTTTGCCACCAACCGTGCAAGTCCAGACTGACGAACCAGAACAACGAAATCAACCCGTTGAAAGGGGACGTAATCGTTTGACGCGCCCTACCAGAGTAGGACATCGAAATATAGCGAGAGATTATCGTTCCTCCGAAAATGTCGGCATTTACCGAATTCCACAATCGACGACTTGCCCTCACTGTGCAGCCCGATTATTCCACAAAGAATCAAAAAAATTGTGCTGTAATCTCGGCAAGGTTATCTTACCATCCATTCTTGTACCCCAACAGCTACTGGCGCTTTACCATCCATTCCTGTACCCCAACAGCTACTGGCGCTTTACACCGACCATTGTCGTCGCCACGACCATTGTCGCCCCCCGACAAAGGTCTCCCAGAATACCAATATTGCCCCCCGATCAATGTCTCCCCGAAAACCAATATCGTCCCCCGACGACCATTATTTGGGACCACGACATATTTGGGACCACGACCAATGTCGCCGCCCCGGCGACCAATGTCGCCGCCCCGGCGACCAATGTCGCCGCCCCGGCGACCAATGTCGCCGCCCCGGCGACCAATGTCGCCGCCCCGGCGACCAATGTCGCCGCCCCGGCGACCAATGTCGCCCCGGCGACCAATGTCGCCCCGGCGACCAATGTCGCCCCGGCGACCAATGTCGCCCCGGCGACCAATGTCGCCCCGGCGACCAATGTCGCCCCGGCGACCAATGTCGCCCCGGCGACCAATGTCGCCCCGGCGACCAATGTCCCCCCGGCGACCAATGTCCCCCGGCGACCAATGTCCCCCCGGCGACCAATGTCCCCCCGGCGACCAATGTCGCCCCCCCGCACGGGGTCCCCCGTGCACGGCTGCTCGTATATATATATATATATATATAGAGAGAGAGAGAGAGAGAGATCTTTAAGTACTATATAGAAGAAGTTGCATTTGGTGCAACATTCAAAATTGTCAAATATATCCTCATTCTTTTACTCCAATGACTTTACATATATTATAAAAAAAATGAAAATTCATAAAATATAATAACTATTTGTGTAATTACATCATATCACACATAGTTTGTCAGTTAAAGTGACTATGCAATTTAATTCTTTAATCAACTAGGCAAACAAGATCGGATTGCGGGTTAAACGCGGAACATATAGAACATGCCGAAACTTTTTGAGTAAAGGATTTGAACATGTTAAGAACCACGTTCCATTGATCATCATTCAAGGCAGGAGCAAGAGTTGTACAATCTTGAGATGTTAATGCACCAATATTAGCATTGCCAATAACTTGTGCAAAAGTTGGATTGATTGCGGTTTGAGCAGCATTAGCAATGCCAACAACGCCCTTGCCACGTCCAATAGCGGAAGAAGATTTTCCACCCTTCCCTTTCTCAATGCCTATGTCGTTCCCTCGCCCATTGTTCCACAACTCAGGATATCCTATTATCTTAAAACAAGAACTTGCCTCATGTTCTGAACACCCACAGTTCATTCAAGTGGGCTTATCATGTCGTCGGGATGAAGCACCGCGAATAGAAAACGCCATAACGTCGCTGTGTGTGTCACGGCCTTTCGTCATTTTTTTGTGTCGTTCCTCTTGAACCACCAAGGCATAAGCTCGATTTAAAGGGGGAGAGGATCCTGAGCCAAAATATTAGAGCATAGGGTACCATATAAATCATCATCTAGGCCCATCAAGAATTGATGGAGTCACTCGTCTTCTCGCTCCTTGCTCAAATCAGTTACCCAGTTGCAGGTACAATGGCCACAAGTACATCCTCTCGCCTTTACATAAGTGGAAAGCTAATCCCAAATCTTTTTGGATGTCCATAGCATGTTGCTATATTTTGACCACGTTGATCACTACGTGTAAGGTCTGACCTCAATTGGTGAATCTGAGGTCCATTGCCAATAGAGAAACGTTGTTGCAAATCGTTCCAAAGTTCTTGCGCGATCTCATAGTAGGTAATAGTGGAATGAAGGGAGGGTTCAATGGACAGGACAAATGGTCATGTCGGGATGATCCGAAGGAGGTAGATAATATGGAGAGGCAAGATCGACCGCCACCATCTTGCCTTTTTCGGCTGCTGCACCATCATCTTTCGCCATGGGTTCAATGCCGGCAAAAATAAACGCAGGCGGGGCTGTTACGAACCTGGCTCTGATACCATGAAAGAATAATTTGTGGAAGATGTTTCCTTGCCTTTTCTCATTAATGTGTGAGGCTTTATATAGAGCCAGAATACAAAAAAAAAACATTCCTAATAAGTGGGAACCAAATAAGGATAGCTATTTACATCAAATATTACAGCTATTTTCTAACCGCAGGAGCCTTAATTAGGGCAGTTATTTACAACCAATATTAGTTATTTCGAAAACCGTAGGAGCCTTAATTAAGCACAATCAATATGATATTGATTTCCTAAACCAGCGCTCATAATTATCGCATAATTATCGCAATACAGGGTCGTAACAGAAACACACACAAAAGAAAGAGGATAAATACATGGAAGTAATGAATCCCAACTATTCCATGAGGATAAAAAGGTGAACAAGAAAAACAATCTGCAGGTTGAAAAGGAATATGAAGACGACATATAATGAGGAAAGAACGTTATAAGAACCTTTCTCCAAACGAGAAGTCAATCGCGTACCTTCGACTTGGCCGATCCCCATTACTATTCCGACAGTATAATCCCGTCTCTGTCAGTAAAGAACAAAGATCACAAACTGTATGATGAATGCATCGTAGGAATAAATAGAGTGTAGAATCACAACCTGCTTGTCGGTGGTTAGGGTTTTCGGTTGGAAAAACAGTGAAGGAGAAGAGAGTACTCCGTGGATTCTACAAGACATCGCCATTGTTGAAGAGTGAACTACTAGTCACTCTTTTTTCTTCCATTTTTTTGGCGGCGGCTGATCTAGGCCATAAGTATTTCCCGGTATCGGACATATAAATGATATATTTTGGAGTTCAAAATGATTTTTTTCTTCTTATTTTGAGAGATTATTTTTTGGTTTTTTAGATCATTTTTATCTCCATGTTTAAATATTAAAAAAAATTTGAGCAGCGCATGAACTCCTATTTTTGCAGCATTTTAGGAAACTTTGTTTCAGGAAATCCTGCATTAGAGATATCAATGTTTTAGATAATTCTGTTTTTAGGAAATCCTATTTTTAGGAAATTCTGCATTAGTGGCAACTGGCAATATTGTAGGAAATAAATGAAATCCAACATTAATATGAAATCCTGCATTAGAAATTTTTGGGCAACGATATGCAAGTCCTTGTGTACCTGTATGAAAACATGAATGAAAGTTTGATTTTTCTCCTCACCGCTCTTGTTCTCTCTTCTCTCACACTCAAGTTCTATCATGGTATCAGAGCCTGAGATCCAAAACGACCTCTTCTTTCTTCACCGCTTCTAGCACGGGGTGGTGAGATGGCCAGAGATCTTGAGAAAACGGTGGGGCAAGGGTCGGGCAACACTCCGAAGGTGCCCATGCTTGATCCTCAGTCTCCCTATTTTGTGTCCGCCGCCGACAACCCGGGAGCAATTATCACTCCGGTAATTCTCAAAGGGGAGAACTGTGCCGAGTGGGCAATGGCTGTGCGCAATGCTCTCCAAGCAAAGAAAAAGCTTGCGTTCGTGGACGGTAGAATGAAAAGGCCCGCAAGTGGGGACCCGAAAGAAGAAGATTGGTGCGCCGTCAACTCGATGATCGTTGGGTGGATATTCAATACCATAGACCCGGTTTTAAGATCGACTCTATCCTACATGGATTGCGCAATGAATCTGTGGGAAGATATATCAGAGCAATTTTCTATCGACAAAGACATAAGAATTCACCAATTGAAGAACGGCATCGTTAACTGCAAACCTTCCCTGTAAGTTAGCATAATTATTGAGAGCACCCCTCTTGTTTTCAAAATTACAAAAACCTCCCCTTAAATTTTCATTTCATTACAAAAATCTCCCTTGAACTTTTCATTTCCTAACATTCATGAGCAAAAATACCCCCTGGAAACTATACACCGAGGGGGGTATTTTTGTGCATGAATATTATGAAATGAAAACTTCAGGAGAAGTTTTTGTAATGAAATGAAAACTTTAGGAAAAATTTTTGTAATTTCAAAAATAAGAGGGGTGTTGTCAGTAATTTAGCAAAATTAGAGGGGAGATCCCGAGAGGGGCAGTTAGAGAGAGAGAGGGAGATGTAGCGCATTACTTTGTGCTTATAGATTAAGGCTCCGTTTGGGGGGGGACTTATTTTCATCGGTCAAGTGGTTACAACCGCATGAACTAAACCTTAATTAAAGTCTGGTTCATGTGGTCGTAACCGCTTGACCGATGAAAATAAGTTCCCCCAAACGAAGCATAAACCTTTAGATATAAAATTCAAGGGTAAAATCATTCACCACAAGATTAAAAGCGAACTCTTTGCTTTTTTGCAAACCATCATAAAATTAGTGTTTAACGTGACAGCGTTTATGATCTTCATAAAAATAAAAATAAATTTAAATATAAAACTTAAACAGAGTTACCACAAACAATGGTTCATAATTACCACATTTATGACAGCTTTCACAAACAATGGTTCATAATTACCACATTTATAACCACCGCCACCATGCCCAGTATCCAAGATTTCATTTGACCCAGGTAGCAAGTAAAAGATTTTGATTTTTGATAAAAAAAAATTAATTCAAAATTACCAAAAATATTATTGCTAATTGAATTCCAGCACTTGTCATAGAAGCAGCCTACCCTAAACTATAGAACAACCCAAGAACAACCAGAATGAGATTTTTGGAAAGCATATTGAGCAAACTTTTTTAGCGAAACTGTCACCAAAGTTATTAACTGCAGCAAGAGAATTTTGTAGTGAAGATTTGAGTTTCAAGCAGAAAAGTAAGAAATAGCAAAACTACAACAATCCAAAATAGAGACTTAGTTTTGCAATGAAGGGATGAGAAACTGAATGGACTGCCACTATATAGAGCAAAAGATTGCAATATTTACAAACTGAATGGACTGCCACCAACCGGCACAAACGTTGCAATATCTGAACATGAATTCAGCTAGCGGTCGAATGAGCTCTAAAAAAAATGCAAATTCCCTACTTGATTATTAAACCAAGATGGATGTTTTAGAAGGAAAACTAGAAAGAAGAGAACATAACAAAATTTTTGACAGAGCAAGCTAGGCCAAAAATGTTGTGAAACTGTAAAAGGAATCCGTTTATAAGCTATTCTGCTAACAACTGCTGCAATAAAAATGGCAATTCAGAAACTACAAAAATCTCCTAATCCTGATACTTCTATTATTTCAGAGAGGAAGATGTAGGGAAAGAGGTATGAGAGAGAAAGCAATATACGCATGGAAAGTCACTTCCTGCTCCCTATTCCTAAAGCCTGTTTCAGAGCATGGGGCACAAAAAACAGCATAGTGGATAGAGGTAGAATAATCAAAAGCTTCGGCACCAATACATCCACTTCTTCGCTGGCTTTCCTGATGCAAAGCAGAGTCCCTACAACACACATACAATAATTCCATATGATCAGAGAAAAGCTTTATAAGTAAGAACCTTTGAAAGAAGGAAAAAAGACCAGAGAAAAGCTCTGATTAAGCGCGCTTCCCTTTGTTGTGGGCTGGGCCCGGGACTCTGGGACTCTGGGCCTAATCCCGCTCCCGCTCCCGGGTTTAGTCCGCCACACAACAGGGCCACGCCCAGACATCCCAACCCCTCTCTACACGTGTTCTCAGCACGGCGGGTTGTAGAGGTTGGGGCTCGATACCCAGACCCTCGATGAGAGGCACTTAACGCTTGCCCTCATCACCAACTGAGCCGCAGAGAGGGGTTGGGGTGTCTGGGACGCGGCCCTATTGTGTGGCGGACTAAACCCGGGAGCGGGAGCGGGATTAGGCCCAGAGTCCCAGAGTCCCGGGCCCGGCCCACAACACCCTCCCCAAATGGAACATGGAGCACGTAGAAGGCAGAACCCCAAACTCCAACATGGAATATACTCCCCTAACTTTATATCGAAGGGATTATAAAGTCAACCACCCTAAATAATTGGGAGAAGCCTAAATATGATTTATTATTGTTGAAGAGTACTCCTAAAGCCCATGTACAAGCCCATATAAAAGCCCACTAATTTCCACTGTATAATGTTTAGTCCCACACCTTGAGTGAAATTGTGTCTTCACTCCTCATTCGTACTTAATTGTACATACTCTTTTATTATATTTTGATCCTTGATGAAATACGAGTGATATTTGAAATACACATCATATTTCTCTGGCTCGACATTGTATTACTCAACTATTATGATGAATATTATGTCCTATTGGGCTATTTATGAAAATAACATGCATATCATATTACTGCCTAGAAGTCCACCTCTTACAGCCATTCTGATTTTACCTTTGGAAAGACCCGGCTGATCAAAAGGAGAGCACAATGTTTTGGCGGCTCTAAATTGATCTTCTGTGCGTTTCTTCACATCTTTCTTAAGTTCCTGCAATAAAATTTTGCACAAAGAAAACTAAGTCATGATGTTGTAAAAAGACTTTCTTCAACTTCTACTGAAAACCAAGCTGCATAGAAAGGCGGCAAACACTAAATAAAAAAAAATTACAACTTAAATTTTGAGGTAATGGATATGAAAAAAGAATGATGTAGGCAGAAGATCATATAATGTTTTGGATAAAATCTTAATGTCTCGAACAAAAAATAATATTGAAGCCAAAACTTGCTTTTCACGAAAAAAAGTATGTTCATCATGTACATGAAGCACTTGATATAATTCTACTCTTCTTTTTTTCTTCTTTTTCATAATTAGTCATTTTTATAACAGTTTTATCTATAATCTATTACATCCTTTTTCATTTATTTTACAATGTGCTAGCTTAGGTGTTAACTATATTTTTCACAAATCAATTTGAGTAACTTCTATCTATATTATTTGTATATTTCTCCGCTTCTTCCTGATCCTCCCGACATTAATTTTAGGTGATTGTTATGTGCAAACCACCTTTGGATACGTGCAGAGATCTACGATAACTCTCTGTTCGAGAATTTAGAACTCACTCGTAGGGGCAAGTAGCCAGCCTGCAGGGGAGGAGCCCAGTGCTACGGCCTGGTCTACGACAACTCTCTGCTCGAGGACTTAAAACTCACTCGAGGGGGCAAGTAGCCAGCCTGCATGGGAGGAGCCCAGTGCTACGGCCTGGTCTACGGCAACTCTCTGCTCAAGGACTTAGAACTCACTCGAGGGGGCAAGTAGCCAGCCTGCAGGGGAGGAGCCCAGTGTTACGGCCTGGTCTGCGACAACTCTCTGCTCGAGGACTTAGAACTCACTCGAGGGGGCAAGTAGCCAGCCTGCAGGGGAGGAGCCCAGTGTTACGGCCTGGTCTGCGACAACTCTCTGCTCGAGGACTTAGAACTCACTCGAGGAGGCAAGTAGCCAACCTACAGGGGAGGAGCCCAGTGCTATGGCCTGGTCTACGGCAACTCTCTGCTCGAGGACTTAGAACTCACTCGAGCGGGCAAGTAGCCAGCCTGCAGGGGAGGAGCCCAGTGCTACGGCCTGGTCTAAGGCAACTCTCGGCTCGAGAACTTAGAACTCACTCGAGGGGGCAAGTAGCCAGCCTGCAGGGGAGTAGCCCAGTGCTACAGCCTAGTCTACGGCAACTCTTTGCTCGAGGACTTAGAACTCACTCAAGGGGGCAAGTAACCAGCCTGCAGGGGAGGAGCCCAGTGCTATGGCCTGGTCTACGACAACTCTCTGCTCGAGGACCTAGAAGGATCACGCTGCTCGGTACCTATTGCTCAGATAGTGAAGCGCTACACATTTGCAACAGAGTATTATTACTTTATTTCAGCATAGGAGATGAACAAGACATTACATTGCTTTTAGGAGTAGAAACGCTTCAGGTCGTCTCCACTCCAAGTGTTTCCCAGGAGTTCTCCCTCGACGTTCTGCAAGCGGTACCCGTCTATTTTCAACACCTCAGAGATTATGTAGGGGCCCTCCCAATTAAGGTGGAGTTTACTTACTGCTGTGGATCTCCCTGCAGCGTCCACCTTTTTGAGAACAAAGTCCCCTTTGTCGAATTGCTTGATTCGAACGTGTTTGTCGAAGTGTTTTGCCATCCTCCGCTTGATCTCCTCCTGGCGGATCGTGGCTTGGTCGCGAAGCTCTTCTACAAAGTCCAATGAAAGTCGTTGCGCATCTTCATTCTTGAGCCTCCACCCTTCGTCTCCATCTTCCGTTGTCACCACCCTAGGGTTTCTGCAGCTTGAAGGGTGTTTCGCCGGTTGCCGTGGTGGGGGTAGTCCTCAAAGCCCAAATGACTGAGGGGAGCTGTTCCACCCAGTTTCGCTTTAGGTTCTTCACTTTCTTCTTAAGTAGGTTGACGATGACTTTGTTGGCCGCCTCGACCTGAACGTTGCTCCTTGGATGATGGACTGAGGCAAAGCGAAGGTCGATGCCGAGTTGGCTGCAGAAGTTTGTGAGCTCTAGACTGCCAAACTGAGGACCGTTGTCGGTGACGATGGCAAGGGGTAGGCCGTGCTTACATATGATCTCCCCCAGATGAAATTCTTCACTATCAGGGAGGTTTTCTTGCCTAGTGCTTTCACTTCCATCCACTTGGAAAAATAATCAATCATCACCATGAGGTATTTCCTTTGCCCACTTGCCGGGGGGGGGAACGGTCTTACCAAGTCCAATCCCCAAATGGCGAAGGGTCAGCGGGTGGTGATCGACCGAAGACGCTGGGTTGGCTGCAGCTGGAGTTAAGCATAAAGTTGGCACTTCGAACACCTTGCGAATTCGTCTGCGTCCTTTATGATGGTAGGCCAGAAATATCCAGCTCCCAGCACCCTCTTCTCCAGGGTTCGGCTTCCTGAGTGACTTTCGCACTCACCCGCGTGAATCTCTTCCAGGACCTGAGAGGCTTCTTCTTCGGACAGACACCTCGCCAGGGGACCAGACAGAGTTTTCCTATAAAGCACCCCATCATTTAGTAGATAATAAGCTGATTTATACCTGAGCCGTCTCTTGTCCTGGACCTCCAATGGTAGCTCGCATGTAGTTAAGAAAGTAACAAGTGGATCCATCCATGAGGAGGGCTGATCGATATCCATCATCTCCCCTTCCTCGATAGAAGGTCGAAACAACCCTGTGACTGTACCCCAGACCAAGGGGACGTATTTGGCTAGTCGATCTGCTTGGGCGTTTTCCCCCTCGGAACAAGTTGTATGGAGAAGGATCTAAAGACGCCCACCAACCCCTTAACCTTTGCCAGATAGCGCTTCAGTATCGGCTCCCTCGCCTCGAACTCCCCTCGAACCTGGGAGGCAACCACCATCGAGTCGGAGTAGACTTGGATGTTGTGTACCCCCAGTTCCCAGGCTAGGTGGAGCCATGCGATCACGACCTCATACTCCGCCTGGTTGTTGATGACCGGGAAGTGGATGTTAACGGCCTGCTCGATCCTGGTGCCTTGGTGGCTGATCAGGATGATGCCTCCTCCACAGGAGTTCTTCCCCGATGCTCCATCCACGAACATTTCCCAGGCTACTTGCTGGGGTGTTTCATCTTCCCCAACCTCCACGGTGTAGTCGGCCAAGAAATCTGCCACCGCTTGAGCCTTCATGGCCAGCCGAGGGACGTAGGTGACGTCGAACTCACCGAGTTCCGCCGACCACTTGGTCAATCTCCCCGAGTGCTCTACTCCTTCCAAGACACTGCGGAGAGGGTGGTCGGTCACCACCTTGATCGGGTGGGCCTGGAAATAGGGTCGGAGTCTTTGGGCTGAAACTATCAAGGCAAACACCAGCTTTTCCAAGATGGGGTATCACAGCTCGGCCTTCCGCATGACCCGACTTACGTAGTAAATAGGGAGCTATCTCTTTCCTTCCTCACGGACCAAGACCGAACTTACCGCTTCGACTCCTACCCCCACGTATAAGAAGAGGTCTCTCCCTCCCTGGGTCCCTGCAACAAGGGTGCCTGTGTCAGCTGGAGCTTCAAGCTCTCGAAGGCTCCTTGACATTCTGCCGACCATTCGAATTTCTTGTTATCTCAGAGTGTTTTAAAGAATGGCGAACACTTTTCTCCAGCTTTAGAAAGGAACCTACTCTGCTTTAAATCCTGCAGCTGTCAATGTTTGAACTGCTGATGAGCAAGCTGCAAAGATGGCTTCGACATTGGCATTTTTGAAGAGCACAGGAATGATGATGATTTGGACAACAACAACCTTAGGTGGAAGAACTAAGCTCGTGTTATCACCATGAATCATCCCCATGATTCCAATCTACAAATTAAAGTATATTGAACTAAAACTCATAAAACCATTAGCCAAAATAATTTGGTAAAAATAAATCGACTATTCCTAATCGTGCGGAGACAAATGTGGCCAATTTGAGGGGCGACTGCGAAGGAAGGATATAATTTATTACGGGAGAAATAACCAATTTAAGAAAAACCAAATAATTAAAAATTCGAAGAATAAATTAACAAAAAATTATGCTAAATAGTGCTAAGGAGACAGCAATACACAGAGAATAGAAGAAAGGTCTTGCTAAGTATAAATACCGCTATGAAGTTATAGGTCCAAAAATTTTGCCAAACCCAACTGCTCTTCCCCCTCTCATTCGTAAACTTTATATTAAACTTCTTCGCAAAATTTTGTCCAAGGCAATGTGAAGTTGCGCCATCTATTCCGCAGCCTATATTTGGAATAAAAATCTGGCAGCCAAATAAACAGAATAATCTAAGAACTCAAATCAAAACATCATTGCAAAATGGAGTTACAATATATATATATATATATATATATATATATATATATATATATATATATATATATATATATATATATATATATACGAGCAGTTGTGCACGGGGGACCCCGTGCGGGGGGCGACATTGGTCGGAGCGGCGATATTGGTCGCCGGGGCGACATTGGTCATGGGGGTGACATTGGTCATGGGGCGACATTGGTCATGGGGGCGACATTGGTCGGGGCGGGGACATTGGTCGTGGGTGGCGACATTGGCTGTGCGAGGCGACATTGGTCGTGGGGGGCGACATTGGTCGATCGAAGGCCAATCCAAAACTATTTGATTCTAAAATAACCAGTGCTATAAAAATATTTGATTCTAAATCTTTAATAAGACAATTCAAATTAAAATCAAGATATGTATGTGTTCAAGATGAAGTAGGGATCACAATAAGGGCCTAAGAAAGGATAACCATCCTTACCCTTTGATAAATAATTAGGAGTAGGAGCCTAGTATGATCAAAGGATCAAAAACTATTTAAAATGATGAAAAAGTAGAAGAGTTTTAAAATAAAGGTGTTTTTTAAGGTAATTTGGGGATGTGAAAGTTACACCATGATCACTTTTATCTTTGCCTATAGTACAGAGATAAAGTTATGCAAAATCTAAATTTAAACGTATGATCTAATTGGACTTACAATTCACTGCTAATATTCATTATTTTCCCGACTTCAGAGATGAATTGCATCAGGAAGGTAATGCATCTCCCAAAAACATGCAGTATATAATTAACAAAAGAAAACACATTTTTAATTCGGCAACTTATTCAAATTCCCAAAGTAAACCTGATGAATCACCCTCTAATACATTTTATTTCATCCATGAGTAGCAATATTTTGTCTACATGAACGAATACATGAGTAGCAATATTTTGTATCCCTAATATTTCTAAAGCTTAATGGCGCAGTTTTTTTTTCATTTTTGTTTTAAAGTCTAGATCAAGACTTTCTATAGTTCTAGCTAAGCACAATATTTATTATTTGTGTATATTTCACTTACCTAAACGGAAAATGCAGGGATGACTTCCAATTCTTGATCTGAACTACCATAAAATAGAGTGAAATTTAGAGAAATGGGTAATAACAGTTGCATTAAAAAACAGTTTAAATAAAAAATAGGGAAATATATATCAACAACATTCACCAAGCACTATAACCTTCAAACCCAAGTGTAAGATAAATAAAAAATCATAAAACTCATAATGAAATAAGAACATGGTTTGAGTTTGCCGAGATGAAATAAGGAAACATGTCCAATTAAGTCTTCTCCAAAGCCATGAAGCCATGAAAGAAATATAAATTCAAATACACAATATGTTTTTGTCAGAAAATAGCGTCCTTTGACCTCTTTATGACATACGCACTACTCTTTATATCACATGAACGCACACAAACACAGGATAGGCACACAAAAGTATTGACCAGTTAAAAAAGAGACTGGTACAAAGTTTTTAAAGCATAAATAAGAAAGTGTATCAAACAAAATATTACCTCCTATGTTTGTGTTAATCAGATCCATCCTTGGATTATGAAGCCAAACACTTTCCATCATGCGAGAACTGTAAAAACCATATTTCAAACAGCTTATGATGACAAAACAGAGGAAAGTCGTAGCAAATATAGGAGGTAATATTTCAAACAGCTTTTGATGACATAAAAAGTCGTAGCAAATATTAATAGTTTTAAGTTTTAACAATTTTTGGCTTCTGCAACAGTAGTTGTGCGGATACTCCATGATGAGCTTAAAGTCTCGAATTCACCGAAGATGGAAAACGATCATAGAAGTCCAACAAACAGCTTAAAATCTTAAGTACTAACCCTTGCAAATTCAACAAACGCAATGCGAGTAGCATTATGAAAATCTCCAAAAAGCTTCAAGCGATAGATTTTTCCTGCACCAATAGGATAGTTTCGGGAGCCCTTGGATGGGCGGAAATGGATTAGCAAAGATAAAAGAATTACATTAACCAGACACTGCATTTCATGCTAAAAAACATACAACAGAAATCGGTTTCAATTGTGCATAACTCAGCAAAAATTTAAAACTTAGCAAAGATCCTTGCCGCATGATTATAAAATATTAATTACCATTTTCAATTGTGCATGCTTAGAAGAATCTTGATATAATAAATTAGAAATCGGTTTCTAAAAATTAGTATAGACAACTCAGCAAAAATTTAAGTTAGAAGATAAATCATTAAAATAAGCTTCAGTTATTCATTGTGCAAGTAAAACTAATTAGTATATACCATTAGCACTGAAGTTGAAGAGAGAGCATTGAGTGAATACACAGAAAACAACAGTTCCATTGGAGTAACTCCACACTATGACATTTCTGCAAGGAATACTAACAAGCACCTTGCGGGCGAAAATTATAATGCAATGAATGCTTGAGAGCATAAGAAGAGCGGAAAAAGAAAAAAAAATAGTTTTTAAGAAAAGAATAAGAAGAAACCTGAAATAGCTGTTGAGGGAAATCTGAAATCAGATGAAGTGGAGTATGAGGAAAAAATGTGCAGGTGATCAGAATTCTGAAGAAACATGCAGGTAACTTGCCGGAGAAGTGAAAAAGGATGATAGATGGTTTGCGAAATACCTGAAAGTGATAAAAAATTTAACAAAATCCACCAAAAATTTAACATGAAGTTTTTATAGAAGAAAACCTAAACCTGAATGAAAGCTGAAAATTGAGTTGTGCGGCTCTATGCCATAATAAAGAAAACAAACAGGAAGATTCCCTCTTACCAACTGAATCTAATCAGAATTTCTATACTTTGACTGAGTTTGATCAGAGAAGAAATCAAATAATTAAAGTTGAAAAAAAAAGACCCTAACCTTAATGGCACACCTTCAATGATCACCTGCTGTTTCAAAAGGAGTTCAAACAAAACTTTGCAATGGAGTGAAAGGGAGAGAACTCCTTATACAACAACAAAAAACAATAGTTTAGTTGAGAAACTTGAATGGATCCACCAGATAGGAGAAAATTAAAGCTTGATATGTGAGTTACCTTCTTCTGAAGAGAGTGATGATGTCCACCGAGGAGGAGCTTTGGCGAGGCGTGGACAGAGGGGAAGAAGTCGTCGTGCTATGAGGAGGTGAGACTCCGTCGTGGAGGAAAGGATCGTGGATGCTGGAGATGCCGCCTAGGCAGAGTCCGGCTTTCTCCCTGCTGTGAGGTTCTTCTTGCTTTGGCGAGGCGTGGAAAGAGGGGAAGAATTCGTCCGACTGTGAGGAAGCAAGGTGATGTCGTGGATGATAAGAAATAAACATTGAGATTGCTTGTGGCAGAGATTGCTTGGGGCAGTGGATTTTCGGGAGACGTGAATCATTTGGGCGGGAGCAAATCCCGAAAATGGCAGAATACCTATAGAACCACCAAATTTGAAATAAAGAAGTGTTTTTGGAGGGCATTTTGGGAAGAGTGAAAGTTACACCATAGCCCCTTTCCTCCTTGCTTATATAATAAATATATATATATATACATATATATATATATATATATATGAATGTCAAGTCAATACCTCTACGCTTGTGGTATAAAGGTCATCAGCAAATTTTTCTAGATTGGTTTTCCATCCTTTCAGCACCGAAATAGCAAGATATTCTTCATAAATTCTCCGATATAATTCAATATCTCAAGAACCTCAGAACAATATTAAAAGGTCAATTCAGTATCTCTAAATCAATAAGCTCATCATGATATATACATTTTTTTTCGGTAAAGCTAAGAATATTAGCTACCTCACTATCAGCTTCGCATTTTATTGCAAAAGCTGAATAGCCTTCTTGAGCCAGAAACTCACGACTCCTGCAAATGTATATGAAGTGATCAGCAAAAATCGTTAGCCTCATGTTGAAGAATGCAATGTTCAATGTTAGCAACGATGAATAAAGGTCAGAAGAAAAACAATTCATAAAATACTAAACTTCATTTATATATTTTATCAATGAGTTTTACCAAAGACTATTTCCACCATAAATAGAGAATAATTAAGTAATTAAATCACACATAATTCAAATACTTTATACTTTAAACAATTGATGATAATAAAATGGACAAAGAAAGTAGACGAATAGAAATGTGATGTCCTCACACAGTGCATATGGTGTCCATAAAGAAATATTAAACAAGGAACAAAAAAGAATACCTTATAAAAGGAATTGGATACTTCAATTCCCATAGAGAGTTATAACACCAATCATTGAACTTCAATGACAAATCTATATAACTTTTTATCCTCTTGGCAATTTTAGGAAAAACGGCATATCCATTTATAAGAACGGGCACATCATCAATTTTCCCAAATACAACCTGAAAAGAAATAAAGGTTATGTATCCAAATATAAACTTAGAACTAAATAAACCAAAATTGCAAAATGTATTCAGTCCACAACACCTGAATACAGGTCAGAAGAAAAACAATTCATAAAATACTAAACTTCATTTATATACTTTATCAATGAGTTTTACCAAAGACTATTTCCACCATAAATAGAGAATAATTAAGTAATTAAATCACACATAATTCAAATACTTTATACTTTAAACAATTGATGATAATAAAATGGACAAAGAATGTAGACGAATAGAAATGTGATGTCCTCACACAGTGCATGTGGTGTCCATAAAGAAATATTAAACAAGGAACAAAAAAGAATACCTTATAAAAGGAATTGGATACTTCAATTCCCATAGAGAGTTATAACACCAATCATTGAACTTCAATGGCAAATCTATATAACTTTTTATCCTCTTGGCAATTTTAGGAAAAACGGCATATCCATTTATAAGAACGGGCACATCATCAATTTTCCCAAATACAACCTGAAAAGAAATAAAGGTTATGTATCCAAATATAAACTTAGAACTAAATAAACCAAAATTGCAAAATGTATTCAGTCCACAACACCTGAATTCTCAACATACATCAATATATGCTTGAAAATTAAAGAATGTACAAAGTGTGCTGAAAGAAAAAGAACGTGATAAATTTATTATAATAATGTTAGAACATATAAAAGCCCATGTACAGAAAGCCCATGTATAAGGCCCTTTTGTCCCATCTCTCCTTAGGCTCCTTTAGTCCCACATTGCCTATTCTCTTTTCTTCCTTTCTCCCTTGTCCTATTTAAGGACCTAATCTTCTTGTATTATGTTACAGAATATAATTATTGGTTGAATATTCCAAAGAGTGATTTCCAACTCTGTTCTTCTACATGGTATCAAAGCGAGGTTGCGATCCCGTTATTTCCGGTTGATGCTTTACTCCCGGCTCTCCACTCCCACTCGTCAGCTCTCCCTCTAGCCCACTCGCCAACAGCAACCCACTCGCCAACCTCCAGCTCTCCCTCTCGCCCCCACTCGCCAGCAGCCCACTGGCCAGCAACCTCCTCGCCGGCCCACTCGCCAGCAGCCCCCGCTCGCCAGCAGCCCACTCGCCCCCACTCGCCAACCTCCAGCAGCCCACTCGGCAATGGGAATTGCTACTGCCTCCACTTCTTCCACTCTTCCGGCTCTTGCTACCGCCCCTGTTTCTGATCCTCGGGATAAACTCAGGATTACAACCATCTCCCTTGCCGGGAAGAAAAACTTTGTGGAATTGGTTCATTCCGTTCGCCGGGTCCTTCAGACTAAAGGTCTCCTTCACCATCTTACCCGCAACCCTTCTACTGACCCTACCGAGAATTGGCTTCGCGATGATAGTCGCGTCCAATCTTGGCTTCTGAATTCCATGGAGGGTGAACCATACCGGATGGTTATGTATCATGACACTGCCAAAGCTATGTGGCATGAGCTTCATTCCTTATACTCTGGAAAAGATAGTTTCCAACACCTGTTTGACATCTTTCTTACTCTACATCAGCTTGACCCCGGGCTCGATGGGGATCTCACCTCTTATGTTGCCCAGTCCAACACTCTTGTGGAGGCCTGGATACAACATCATCCCTCTACTCCGGACCTCGCAACTCAACGGGCTCAGAAGGAAGCTGTTGGTATTGCCTTAATGATGGCATGTGTTCCTCCTCATCTCCATAGTGTTCGAGCAAACATCCTCTCCTCTCCTACTATACCTTATCTCTCTCTGATGTTTGCTCCATGTTGCTTAAGGTGACGCCACCTACTGCCCTTCCGACCCCGTCTCCTGTGCTCCATCACGGTTCAGATCACAAACCCCCACTTGTTCCCTCTCGGGGTGGCCGCTCTAATACACGAGGGAGTGATCCTGACAACCGTCATCGCCCTAAAGGTCCGAACACCCGTCTTTGCACCTTTTGTGGTCGGGAGGGTCACACTGAAGCAGTATGTTATAAGAAACATGGGTTTCCACCACAACATGGTTCCTCCCTACCCCATGCCTCCACTGCTCGTGAGACTGCCTCCTCTCACCCTGACATTGATGCCTTAAGGGGAGAACTGCAGCAGCTGCGTGGTCTGATGTCCCTGTCATCTTCCTCTAGTTCTTCTGTCTCCATACAGGTATCTCCTATTTCACCCTTAGCCCCTCCTGAATTTTGGATTCCGGTGCAACCAACCACATCACTCCTCAGAAGTCGGCTCTGTATTTGGACTCTCCAAGTCCAAAGTTTATTACTGTGGCCAATGGTGACACTACTCATTGTACAACCCTCATTTTCCGAGGGTGGACCCCCCCAAGGCCACGTAGGCAGAAGTCAAAGTCAAAGAGGTCAACACGGCAGACAAGCGTAAGAGCAGAAGACAGCCTAGGCGAGTAGGGGCGCACTCGTGCGAGTAGCCCGGATACTCGCCAAAAGGTGGGCGACCATAGGTTATACTCGCCCATTTGCCCGGGGAGATCGCCTCAATGTCGCTAGTCGCCGGGCAGGGGCTGGGCTATAAAAACCCCCCCTACCCTTTGGTTTTCCTATAAATAGGACCCCAGGGGTACTTGGATTGGCACCTGGACTTGAGCTTTCGAAACCCTGCTCTTGCATTCTAGCATCTATCGCACTTGGTCGCTACTCCCGGTACTAGCCAAGTCGGTGCCTTCCTCGTACCTTGCTCGGCCATTCTTTGGTCTTGGAGGGGAAGTCTCTTCGGAGCTTCTGGGTACGTGGTGGGACCTCCCTGCCGCAGCACCTGGGGTCTTGTGTGTTGCTCTTCTATCTCTTCAGTAGTCGCCAGCTTAGTCGTCTCGTTGGACTGTTGGGCGAGTAGCCTCCGGCTGCATCGGTCCGAATCTTGAGGTCGGGATTTTCCTGGCTTCAAGATGGCGGCGTGTCTGCAAAAGAACGTCGACATCTTTGCTTGGAGCGCAGCCGAGATGCCAGGAGTCGACCCTGAGGTTGCGTGTCATCGCCTCAACCTGGATCCCACTGTCCAGCCTGTCCGCCAGAAGAAAAGGAGAACCGCCACCATCCTCACCAAGCCAATTAGGGAGGAGGTTAAAAAACTGCTCGATGCAGGTTTTGTGTCAGAGATCCAGTATCCAGGCTGGGTCTCCAATGTTGTAATGGTGACAAAGGCGGGGGGAAGCTGGAGAATGTGTGTGGATTTTTCCTTAATGAATAAAAGCTGCCCGAAGGATTGCTATCCCTTGCCTCGAATCGACGCGCTGGTTGATTCAGCCGTCGGTTTTTCTGTGATGAGTTTCCTTGATGCGTTTTCAGGATATCACCAGATCCGGATGCATCCCCCCGATTGCCGCGATGTCTCCTTCATCACCGACGATGGCTGCTACAGCTTCAAGATGATGCCCTTCGGTTTGAAGAATGCAGGAGCTACCTATCAACGGATGATGGACCATGTTTTCAAAGAGCAAAAGGGGAGGAACCTGGAAGTGTATGTGGACGATCTCTTGATCAAAAGCAAAAGTGTCCAGGAACACATAGCCGATCTGGTAGAGACCTTCGCGACGCTAAGAAGATTCAAGATGAGGCTCAATCCGACGAAGTGCGTCTTCGGAGCAGGCAGGGGAAAGTTCCTGGGACATCTCCTTACCTCGGAGGGAGTAGAGCCTAACCCCGACAAGGTTAAGGCGATCCTGGAGATGCCATCCCCGAAGACGATGAAGGAAGTCCAAAGGTTGACAGGAAGGCTGGCGGGTCTTAGCCGCTTCCTCTCTAAGGCCGGAGAGAAGTGCTCTCCATTCTTCAAGACACTCCGCAAAGCGGAAAGCTTCGAGTGGTCCGAAGGATGTGAGATGGCGTTCGGGAAGCTGAAGGAGCAGTTGACTCAGACACCTCTCCTCCAGAGCCCGAAAGAAGGCGAAGACCTGCTCGTCTACCTGGGAGTAGGAGCAGAGGCGGTGAGCTCCGTTTTGGTCCGGGAGGAAGGAAGGAAGCAGTTACCCGTCTACTATGTCAGCCGGGTGCTGAAGAAGGCGGAGCTGAAGTATCCAATCCTGGAAAAGCTTGCCTTCGCCTTGGTGGTGTCGGCACGAAAGCTCCGGCCTTATTTTCAGGCTCACTCCATCCGAGTGGTAACTGATCATCCTCTCCGCAATGTCCTAGAGGGAGTGGAGCATTCAGGGAGGTTGGCGAAATGGTCGGTAGAACTCAGCGAGTTCGACATTTCCTTCTCTCCCCGAGTAGCGATCAAGGCCCAGGCAGTAGCAGACTTCTTGGCTGACTTCTCGGTGGAAGCAGAGCCAGGAGAAGAGGTGCTCAATCCCATTCCTTGGAAGTTGTTTGTTGATGGAGCTTCGGGCAAAAGCTCTGTAGGGGTGGGCATCGTGCTCGTCAGCCCGCAGGGAACAAGAATCGAGCAAGCCGTCGAGATCCTCTTCCCCGTCACAAACAACCAGGCAGAGTATGAGGCCATAGTGGCAGGCTTGCGCCTTGCCAAGGAGCTGGGGATCCGTGATGTCCGGGCTTTCACGGACTCAATGGTGGTCGCGTCGCAGATTCGAGGCGAGTTCGAGGTGCGCGACACCATCCTGCAGAAGTACCTGGTAAAAGTAAAAGGACTGATTGGAGGCTTCCAGTCTTTCTTCGTCGAACATGTGCCAAGAGAGGAGAACTCGGCAGCAGATCGCCTCACCAAGTACGGGCCGAGGGCTGGAGGAACTATCACCGAGCTATTACACCCATCCATTGAAGAGGGAGAGATAATGGAGATCGAGCAACGCCCCTCGTGGATGGATCCCTTTGTAACCTTCCTGACCAGCGCCCAGCTTCCGGCGAACGGAGGGGATCAGAGAAAATTTCGGTACAAAGCGGCATACTACCTCCTGCAAGATGGGGAGCTGTACCGCAAGACCATCTCGGGCCCCCTGGCCAGATGTGTTTCCGAAGATCAAGTACCCCGAGTGTTGGAAGAGATCCACTCGGGAGAGTGTGGAAGTCATTCTGGGACTCGCACTTTGGAGCAGAGGGTCTTGAGGCATGGTTACTTCTGGCCTACTATCCGGAAGGATGCTGAGATCTTCTCGAAGAAGTGCCAGAAGTGCCAGCTCTTCGCCCCCCTTCAGTTGCAGCCGGCCCAGCAGCTCCGATCGATCATCTCCCCATGGTCGTTCGCCATCTGGGGAATGGACTTGATCGGCCCTTTCCCCCAAGCCAGTGGACAACGAAAGTTCGTTCTCGTCATGATCGACTACTTCTCCAAGTGGATCGAGGCCAAAGCCCTGGCCAAGACCACCTCTCAAGTCGTGAAGAACTTCATCTGGGGAGAGATCGTCTGCAGATTCGGGATCCCTCTCGCCATCATCACCGACAATGGTCCCCAGTTCGCCAGCTTAGAACTGGAAGACTTTTGTAGGCAGCTAGGAACCGACCTTCGGTTCGCCTCCGTACATCACCCAAGGAGCAATGGCCAAGTGGAGGCCGCCAACAAACTGATCATCAACCTACTGAAGAAGAAGGTGGAGAACCTAAGAGGTAACTGGGCGGACCAGCTCCCCTCGGTCCTGTGGGCTCTGAGGACCACTCCTAGCTCAGCCACAGGGGAAACGCCGTTCAAACTCTCTCACGGGTCAGAAGCTCTCATTCCAGTAGAGTTCGAAGTCAGAAGCCCAAGGGTGATAGCTGCGGAGGGCGGAAGCGAAGAATGGCGACTAGAGAATGAAGAGGTTCAAAAGTTATCTCTCGACTACATCGAGGAACTCCGAGATTTAGCTTCAGCCAGGCAAGAAGAGATCAAGCGCCGGATGGCAAAACATTTTGACAAAAATGTTCGCCTCAAACAATTCCAAGCAGGTGATCTGGTCCTGAAAAAGGTGGATGCAGCTCCATGTGTATACCCCATCCTTGTAAATTCATTTCTTTGAATAAAATCTGCATCTCCCTGAAACATGGGACGAGGCAGCTTCTTTCGCATCAACAAAGTTTTCATAATAAAGAAGTCAGGTGAAGTCAATCTCCACGCTAGGTTGGAAAATGAGCCTCCGACTTAACCCTCGTAAAAACTCAGAACGGATGATGGGACAGTGCCTCGGGTGTGCGTTCCCTTAAGACCAAGCCTCTGCAATGACGGCCGAGATCAGCTCCCCCCTTGCATGTTGGCCGCGGTTCCCACCGACTGCATTTCTCGTCCGACTGTAGAGATTACCAGGAAGAAGTCTGGACGCCGACCTTCCGATTCGGCGAAGGGATGATCGATTTCACTAGCTCAGGGAACCCTTGAAAAAAGGCGTCGTGTACCCTCGAGATCTAAAAAGCTCGCAGCAAAGCATTTCATTTTCTAAATTATTGTGTTAGATCATATGAGTTATTGTGCCTAAAGTGTGCTTAACTCCCTGCTAAACTCAGTGAGCAACAGGAAGCAGGTCCGATCCACATCCAACATCCAAGTAGGATGGAGGCCTCGGGATGGTGTGTCCCCTTGGATCTCCCCGACTGTCACTCCCTGCTTGACGTCGTCCTACATCAACATTCGCCGCCGCAGGTTGGAAGACGAGCCTCCGACTTGACCCTTGTAAAAACTCAGAACGGATGATGGGACAGTGCCTCGGATGTGCGTTCCCTTAAGACCAAGCCTCTGCAATGACGGTCGAGATCAGCTCCCCCCTTGCATGTTGGCCGCGGTTCCCACCGACTGCATTTCTCGTCCGACTGTAGAGATTACTAGGGTAAAGTCTGGAAGCCGATACTCCAACTTGAGAAGGGGAGCGATCGATTCGACCGGCCAAAGGATGGAGACCTCGGGAGGGTGTATCCCCTTGGATCTCCCCGACCGTCATTCCCTACTTAACGTCACTCTTCGTCGACGTTCCGGCATTCAAGTAGGATGGAGGCCTCGGGAAGATGTGTCCCTCCAGGCCTCCCCAACTGCCCTTCCCTATCTCTTTTTCCCTTAAAAGTCCATTATTATTAAAAGAGTCTGATGAACTCTTCACCAGGTGCCAGGCAAGACCTTGAGAGCATGTGTCTCACGGTGCCCTCCAAGTAGCCTCCATTGAAGAAGGCGAGTATGTATGCGCGAGCACCTAGGCGAGTATGCAGGTACGAGCATCTGGGCGGTGCGAGCATCTAGGCGAGTATACATGTGCGAGCATGGGTGTGCGAGTATACAGATGCGGGCATGAAGGAGCACTCAATCTCGCCGTGACCCTAAGAGCCGAGCGAGCACTCAACCTCGCCCCGAGCCTAGGAGCCTAAGCGACATTCAAAAAAGAAAGGGATGCGAGCATCAAAGAAAAAGGCGAGCAAAATGATTATATTCATTTATTGACGTAAATACATACACAAAAATGATTGTACAGATTTGCAAAAAGAAGACAGGCGACTATGCATCCTCGCCACCATCATCGGCGTCGGGATCGAGATCTTCCGCATCATCAACCTCGTCCTCAGAATCGTCGTCGTCAGAATCGGTGGATGAGGATGGGAGATCTCGCATAGGGGAAGTGGACTCTTCGGCGAGTAATGCCGGGATGATGTCCATGACCGTCAGATGCATTGCCTCCGGCTTCAAGAAGCCATCAGCCTTCAAGCTGCTCAGGACCACCTTCCCGGTTGCTCGAGCGATCTCCCGGCGGATATGCGCCATATCATCGCCGACTATCCGGATCTGCTTGCCCACCCTGGAGGGGCCCGCCGACGAAGGCTGTTGCTCGGCAGGCCGAGTTTCCAACTCAGCGATTCGCACTTGGGCGGCCTCCAAGGTTTGCCGAGTATCCTCCAGCTCCTTCTCGGCCTGGGACAGCCTCTTTGCCGACTCCAGCTCGGCGGCCTGCAGCGAGCGAAAAGAAGAAGGTTAGTTTAAATAAATTTGCAAGGTAGCGAGTATCCCAAAACGCGAGTAAAGTCGCATCGGTGAGTACCTCGAACTCCTTAATTCTGTTCGCCATGGCGATCATCTTCGGGCCCTGCACCTTGATCATCTGCTCATATTCGAGCAGTTTCCTCGCCGTCGCATGCCCAAGCTCGACAGCCCGCAGGTTGGCTCGCGAGCTCTGATGGGCGAGATATTCGGCCGAGACCTCTTGCAAGGATTCGGCGTCCGCGCGACCATAGAGGGCGAACGAAACGTCGAACGCCTCGCCCGCATCCTCCCAATCCTCCGACCAGGCGGGGAGGTTGGTGCTCAAGGTCACTTCATGGGCTCGCTCAGCCCAGGACACCAAAGGGCGACCATAAGCATCCTCGCTGCCCCCACCTTCGCCGAAGAGAGGATGGCCGCTAGGCTCGCCCGCCTCCGATGGATCGGCCCTCGCTTTCAGATCCCTCCTGGCGACCTCCTTCTTTCTCCCAGGCTCGACGGATTTTGCCTTGGCTTTCCTCTTCTTCGAAGGCCCAGCATCATCGCCGGCGACCTCCTGATCATCGTCGCCGGGCGACAAATCAACCAAGGCAGGGGTCCCCGCCTTCGGCGCCAAGGGAAGAAGCTCGCTCGGCAAAGAGCGAGTAGCTACAACAAAAGAGAAAGAGAAAAACGTTAGACACCGGGTGAAGACGAATTGGCGAGTATGACCTAATGCTCGTTTAGGCGACTACCTTCACCAGGGAACACCTCCGCGAGCTCATCTACTCGCCTCCTCCAGAAGACGACATCCAGCCGGCGACCTCGGAAGCTGTCGAGTAGCTTCTCCCGGCTTTCCTCCAGGTAAGGAGGGAAGAACGCACTCTCGGCCGGCTGGAAAGAGGAAGTCGGCACGACGCCAAAGTCGCCCTTAATGACGACTATGCGCTCCGTCCAGCGATGGTTCTTGTTCGCCGTACCGACTAGGGTGCAGACATGGCTGCACAAAAAGACAACGCATTCGCCAGTGGCGCCAAAGTGGAATACTCGCCGGAAGACGGAGAGATCAAAGGCGATCCCCTGATCGCGCAAGTAGCAGAGGAACCCCACAATCATCGCCACTCCGTTTGGATTGATCTGCGCCGGGACTATCCCGTGGTAGCGGAGGATCTGGCAAACCTCCGGCCACAAGGGTAGTCGCAGGCCGACTTCAAAGTGGCGGATGGGAAAGACCAACTCGGTCGCCAAGAAAGAATTCAGGCGTTCATCCTCACAAGGGAGCCTGGCGACATATCCCGGCGATAAGTACTTGGCGGAGAACTCCTTCAAGTCGCTCGGCCGAGTAATCGGCTTCTTGAAGGAATTTGCCTCGAAGTTCTTCGCGTGACTTGCACGGCGAATAGCTGCATCGTCAGCCATCCAAGAGTGGAAGGATCGAAGAAGCGAGTAGCGAAGGGCGAGGAGAGGAGCAATCGAGAGATAGTCGCTAGAAGAAAGGGAAGATCGTTAAGAGCGTAATAAATACGTATCTACCCCCCCTATTTATAGTACTCGACAAAGCTTGGCTTCCCGCGTACGCCACCGCGAGCGCGAGTAGGAGATGGCGCGCATCGAGGAAAAGTCGCCAAAACCTATGGTGCACGTCAAAACACTGATGTCGAACGAGCGAGCACCTGCATCAAATTTTTAGGCTACTCGCCACATCAACGCGACATTTAACAAATACTCGCGGAAACAAAAGACAAAAAAGAAAATCAAGACATCACAGCAAGCAGGAAAGACAACAAAGGCGATATTCATACTCGCCAAATAACAAATTACTTGAAGAAATCAAATAGTTCAGAATTACAAACATTTGCCAAAAGGCTACAAGCGACTATAAAGAAAAAAAAGAGGGCAGGATCCTAGGGGTTCGGTTGAGCATCAGGAAGTTGTGGTTGTCGCCCAACCCAGCCCAAACCACGAGCTCTCTTGAAATGCTCGAAGGCCACGGACATCGCATCCTCGCCTTGTCGCAGCTGTTCCTCCATCCTCGCCAGGCGACCTACGGAGCCCATGCTCGCGCGCATCCCCACCAGCTCGTCATGATGCAGCTGCTGGCGATGATCCATCCTGCCCACCCGGCGCTCCAGCTCACCGACAGACTGAAGGCGAGATTCTACACTAGCCAGGCGAGTTTCTAACTCTTCCAGCCGTAATGCCCGGACCTCCAGCTCGGTCAGACGACGCTGGGAGTCAGCAGCCGCCAAGAGCTCTATTCGCGCTTCAACCGCGGTCAGACGCCGATGAGACTGGCTGATCGCCAGCCGCTCCAACTTCGCCTCCAAATCCAGGATGGCGCGAGTAGCCCTCTCCTGATACTCGCGAGAAGGAAGCCCGACGGCGTCGACCAGAGCCCCGATAGGGGTAGGGGCGCGAGCTGCAGGAAAAGACATGGAAGCAAAATCTTAGTGACGAGTAGCGAGAAGACTCTTCTTAGAAGATACTCGAAAAAGCAGCGACTCCACTTACCAGGCCGATAGGCCTCACTCCGCGAATCGCGGCGAGGACTCCGAGATGGTCGGCGAGGAGAGCTCCTTCCCCGATGCGGGGACGTACTGCGACGAATGCCATCTCGCCGGTTCGAATGTGAACCGCCGATGTGCTCCCTGCTGGAGGGCACATCACCCCGACCGCGACCATCCACTGGTCGCCCTCCCCCTCTGGGAGCGAAGAAACCAGAAGATCCCGCCATCCCGCCTCGACGCGAGGATCCAGCCGGATGAGCGGTAGGAGCCGAAGAAGACAGGAGGCGGCGATCATCTTGCATGTCGGCCGGAGGAGGAAACGGGGGAGGTGGAGGAAGTTGGTCCGCAGGTAGTTGCGAGCTACTCGCCACCTCAGGTCGCTGCAAAGGCGGTGGCGGCGGAAGAGGATTGCTCGCTGAAAGAGTCCTCTGCTCACTCATCGGCCTCTTGTCTACCGCAGAGCTATGAAGGATTCGCACCGATCCGCCCTGGCGAGTTCCTCCCCCAGCCGTGTTCAGGACCATAGGCGAGGATCGTAGGGGAAGGACGCTCAGAGGCTCCTGCCGAGCATCGGCGAGAAGCGTATCTGCGAAAAAATACAGAAAACGTCAGAGACCAGCCGACATTTGGGCGACTAATAAAAGTGGTGAGTAGGTAACTCTCACTTTGCGCAGGAGTAACTTCAACCGGATCTTGAGCCGAGATCCTCGCAGTGCTCGCCTCTGGAACAGTATTCGACAAAGGAAAATCAGGAGCAGGCGAGCCACCTGACTGGCCGAGACCCAAATCGGCGAGCACCTGCTGAGTAGTGCCGACCTGGGAATCAGCGACATTCTCGGAGGCGTCGGCACTCTTCTTCTTCTTTTTCCTTTTCTCCTTCTTCTTCTCCAGGCGCTTCCTCTTCCGGGAAGCGAGGAAGTCTTCGAGCTCAACATCGCGAGCAGGCTTCCGCAACGGCGGCAGCAAACTGGCAAGCTCGGCCAAATCCGCAGCAGCTTCCTCGGCAATACTCATCGACATCTTGAAGCGAGAACCAAAGAAACCTTGGCGTCAGAGACCCCTCCCCCTCTATATATAGGGCTGGGAAGTCAAAACAGCGGGATGCCGACTACGCACTGATACTCGCCCAGAAGGCAGCTCGTCGAACAAGGGTTGGATGATTCTTTCCGAGCAACTACGTTACTCGCAAAGAGCGGGGATTGTGTACAACCCTCATTCTCCGAGGGTGGACCCCCCCCAAGGCCACGTAGGCAGAAGTCAAAGTCAAAGAGGTCAACACGGCAGACAAGCGTAAGAGCAGAAGACAGCCTAGGCGAGTAGGGGTGCACTCGTGCGAGTAGCCCGGATACTCGCCAAAAGGTGGGCGACCATAGGTTATACTCGCCCATTTGCCCGGGGAGATCGCCTCAATGTCGCTAGTCGCCGGGCAGGGGCTGGGCTATAAAAACCCCCCCTACCCCTTGGTTTTCCTATAAATAGGACCCCAGGGGTACTTGGATTGGCACCTGGACTTGAGCTTTCGAAACCCTGCTCTTGCATTCTAGCATCTGTCGCACTTGGTCGCTACTCCCGGTACTAGCCAAGTCGGTGCCTTCCTCGTACCTTGCTCGGCCATTCTTTGGTCTTGGAGGGGAAGTCTCTTCGGAGCTTCTGGGTACGTGGTGGGACCTCCCTGCCGCAGCACCTGGGGTCTTGTGTGTTGCTCTTCTATCTCTTCAGTAGTCGCCAGCTTAGTCGTCTCGTTGGACTGTTGGGCGAGTAGCCTCCGGCTGCATCGGTCCGAATCTTGAGGTCGGGATTTTCCTGGCTTCAAGATGGCGGCGTGTCTGCAAAAGAACGTCGACATCTTTGCTTGGAGCGCAGCCGAGATGCCAGGAGTCGACCCTGAGGTTGCGTGTCATCGCCTCAACCTGGATCCCACTGTCCAGCCTGTCCGCCAGAAGAAAAGGAGAACCGCCACCATCCTCGCCAAGCCAATTAGGGAGGAGGTTAAAAAACTGCTCGATGCAGGTTTTGTGTCAGAGATCCAGTATCCAGGCTGGGTCTCCAATGTTGTAATGGTGACAAAGGCGGGGGGAACCTGGAGAATGTGTGTGGATTTTTCCTTAATGAATAAAAGCTGCCCGAAGGATTGCTATCCCTTGCCTCGAATCGACGCGCTGGTTGATTCAGCCGTCGGTTTTTCTGTGATGAGTTTCCTTGATGCGTTTTCAGGATATCACCAGATCCGGATGCATCCCCCCGATTGCCGCGATGTCTCCTTCATCACCGACGATGGCTGCTACAGCTTCAAGATGATGCCCTTCGGTTTGAAGAATGCAGGAGCTACCTATCAACGGATGATGGACCATGTTTTCAAAGAGCAAAAGGGGAGGAACCTGGAAGTGTATGTGGACGATCTCTTGATCAAAAGCAAAAGTGTCCAGGAACACATAGCCGATCTGGTAGAGACCTTCGCGACGCTAAGAAGATTCAAGATGAGGCTCAATCCGACGAAGTGCGTCTTCGGAGCAGGCAGGGGAAAGTTCCTGGGACATCTCCTTACCTCGGAGGGAGTAGAGCCTAACCCCGACAAGGTTAAGGCGATCCTGGAGATGCCATCCCCGAAGACGATGAAGGAAGTCCAAAGGTTGACAGGAAGGCTGGCGGGTCTTAGCCGCTTCCTCTCTAAGGCCGGAGAGAAGTGCTCTCCATTCTTCAAGACACTCCGCAAAGCGGAAAGCTTCGAGTGGTCCGAAGGATGTGAGATGGCGTTCGGGAAGCTGAAGGAGCAGTTGACTCAGACACCTCTCCTCCAGAGCCCGAAAGAAGGCGAAGACCTGCTCGTCTACCTGGGAGTAGGAGCAGAGGCGGTGAGCTCCGTTTTGGTCCGGGAGGAAGGAAGGAAGCAGTTACCCGTCTACTATGTCAGCCGGGTGCTGAAGAAGGCGGAGCTGAAGTATCCAATCCTGGAAAAGCTTGCCTTCGCCTTGGTGGTGTCGGCACGAAAGCTCCGGCCTTATTTTCAGGCTCACTCCATCCGAGTGGTAACTGATCATCCTCTCCGCAATGTCCTAGAGGGAGTGGAGCATTCAGGGAGGTTGGCGAAATGGTCGGTAGAACTCAGCGAGTTCGACATTTCCTTCTCTCCCCGAGTAGCGATCAAGGCCCAGGCAGTAGCAGACTTCTTGGCTGACTTCTCGGTGGAAGCAGAGCCAGGAGAAGAGGTGCTCAATCCCATTCCTTGGAAGTTGTTTGTTGATGGAGCTTCGGGCAAAAGCTCTGTAGGGGTGGGCATCGTGCTCGTCAGCCCGCAGGGAACAAGAATCGAGCAAGCCGTCGAGATCCTCTTCCCCGTCACAAACAACCAGGCAGAGTATGAGGCCATAGTGGCAGGCTTGCGCCTTGCCAAGGAGCTGGGGATCCGTGATGTCCGGGCTTTCACGGACTCAATGGTGGTCGCGTCGCAGATTCGAGGCGAGTTCGAGGTGCGCGACACCATCCTGCAGAAGTACCTGGTAAAAGTAAAAGGACTGATTGGAGGCTTCCAGTCTTTCTTCGTCGAACATGTGCCAAGAGAGGAGAACTCGGCAGCAGATCGCCTCACCAAGTACGGGCCGAGGGCTGGAGGAACTATCACCGAGCTATTACACCCATCCATTGAAGAGGGAGAGATAATGGAGATCGAGCAACGCCCCTCGTGGATGGATCCCTTTGTAACCTTCCTGACCAGCGCCCAGCTTCCGGCGAACGGAGGGGATCAGAGAAAATTTCGGTACAAAGCGGCATACTACCTCCTGCAAGATGGGGAGCTGTACCGCAAGACCATCTCGGGCCCCCTGGCCAGATGTGTTTCCGAAGATCAAGTACCCCGAGTGTTGGAAGAGATCCACTCGGGAGAGTGTGGAAGTCATTCTGGGACTCGCACTTTGGAGCAGAGGGTCTTGAGGCATGGTTACTTCTGGCCTACTATCCGGAAGGATGCTGAGATCTTCTCGAAGAAGTGCCAGAAGTGCCAGCTCTTCGCCCCCCTTCAGTTGCAGCCGGCCCAGCAGCTCCGATCGATCATCTCCCCATGGTCGTTCGCCATCTGGGGAATGGACTTGATCGGCCCTTTCCCCCAAGCCAGTGGACAACGAAAGTTCGTTCTCGTCATGATCGACTACTTCTCCAAGTGGATCGAGGCCAAAGCCCTGGCCAAGACCACCTCTCAAGTCGTGAAGAACTTCATCTGGGGAGAGATCGTCTGCAGATTCGGGATCCCTCTCGCCATCATCACCGACAATGGTCCCCAGTTCGCCAGCTTAGAACTGGAAGACTTTTGTAGGCAGCTAGGAACCGACCTTCGGTTCGCCTCCGTACATCACCCAAGGAGCAATGGCCAAGTGGAGGCCGCCAACAAACTGATCATCAACCTACTGAAGAAGAAGGTGGAGAACCTAAGAGGTAACTGGGCGGACCAGCTCCCCTCGGTCCTGTGGGCTCTGAGGACCACTCCTAGCTCAGCCACAGGGGAAACGCCGTTCAAACTCTCTCACGGGTCAGAAGCTCTCATTCCAGTAGAGTTCGAAGTCAGAAGCCCAAGGGTGATAGCTGCGGAGGGCGGAAGCGAAGAATGGCGACTAGAGAATGAAGAGGTTCAAAAGTTATCTCTCGACTACATCGAGGAACTCCGAGATTTAGCTTCAGCCAGGCAAGAAGAGATCAAGCGCCGGATGGCAAAACATTTTGACAAAAATGTTCGCCTCAAACAATTCCAAGCAGGTGATCTGGTCCTGAAAAAGGTGGATGCAGCTCCATGTGTATACCCCATCCTTGTAAATTCATTTCTTTGAATAAAATCTGCATCTCCCTGAAACATGGGACGAGGCAGCTTCTTTCGCATCAACAAAGTTTTCATAATAAAGAAGTCAGGTGAAGTCAATCTCCACGCTAGGTTGGAAAATGAGCCTCCGACTTAACCCTCGTAAAAACTCAGAACGGATGATGGGACAGTGCCTCGGGTGTGCGTTCCCTTAAGACCAAGCCTCTGCAATGACGGCCGAGATCAGCTCCCCCCTTGCATGTTGGCCGCGGTTCCCACCGACTGCATTTCTCGTCCGACTGTAGAGATTACCAGGAAGAAGTCTGGACGCCGACCTTCCGATTCGGCGAAGGGATGATCGATTTCACTAGCTCAGGGAACCCTTGAAAAAAGGCGTCGTGTACCCTCGAGATCTAAAAAGCTCGCAGCAAAGCATTTCATTTTCTAAATTATTGTGTTAGATCATATGAGTTATTGTGCCTAAAGTGTGCTTAACTCCCTGCTAAACTCAGTGAGCAACAGGAAGCAGGTCCGATCCACATCCAACATCCAAGTAGGATGGAGGCCTCGGGATGGTGTGTCCCCTTGGATCTCCCCGACTGTCACTCCCTGCTTGACGTCGTCCTACATCAACATTCGCCGCCGCAGGTTGGAAGACGAGCCTCCGACTTGACCCTTGTAAAAACTCAGAACGGATGATGGGACAGTGCCTCGGATGTGCGTTCCCTTAAGACCAAGCCTCTGCAATGACGGTCGAGATCAGCTCCCCCCTTGCATGTTGGCCGCGGTTCCCACCGACTGCATTTCTCGTCCGACTGTAGAGATTACTAGGGTAAAGTCTGGAAGCCGATACTCCAACTTGAGAAGGGGAGCGATCGATTCGACCGGCCAAAGGATGGAGACCTCGGGAGGGTGTATCCCCTTGGATCTCCCCGACCGTCATTCCCTACTTAACGTCACTCTTCGTCGACGTTCCGGCATTCAAGTAGGATGGAGGCCTCGGGAAGATGTGTCCCTCCAGGCCTCCCCAACTGCCCTTCCCTATCTCTTTTTCCCTTAAAAGTCCATTATTATTAAAAGAGTCTGATGAACTCTTCACCAGGTGCCAGGCAAGACCTTGAGAGCATGTGTCTCACGGTGCCCTCCAAGTAGCCTCCATTGAAGAAGGCGAGTATGTATGCGCGAGCACCTAGGCGAGTATGCAGGTACGAGCATCTGGGCGGTGCGAGCATCTAGGCGAGTATACATGTGCGAGCATGGGTGTGCGAGTATACAGATGCGGGCATGAAGGAGCACTCAATCTCGCCGTGACCCTAAGAGCCGAGCGAGCACTCAACCTCGCCCCGAGCCTAGGAGCCTAAGCGACATTCAAAAAAGAAAGGGATGCGAGCATCAAAGAAAAAGGCGAGCAAAATGATTATATTCATTTATTGACGTAAATACATACACAAAAATGATTGTACAGATTTGCAAAAAGAAGACAGGCGACTATGCATCCTCGCCACCATCATCGGCGTCGGGATCGAGATCTTCCGCATCATCAACCTCGTCCTCAGAATCGTCGTCGTCAGAATCGGTGGATGAGGATGGGAGATCTCGCATAGGGGAAGTGGACTCTTCGGCGAGTAATGCCGGGATGATGTCCATGACCGTCAGATGCATTGCCTCCGGCTTCAAGAAGCCATCAGCCTTCAAGCTGCTCAGGACCACCTTCCCGGTTGCTCGAGCGATCTCCCGGCGGATATGCGCCATATCATCGCCGACTATCCGGATCTGCTTGCCCACCCTGGAGGGGCCCGCCGACGAAGGCTGTTGCTCGGCAGGCCGAGTTTCCAACTCAGCGATTCGCACTTGGGCGGCCTCCAAGGTTTGCCGAGTATCCTCCAGCTCCTTCTCGGCCTGGGACAGCCTCTTTGCCGACTCCAGCTCGGCGGCCTGCAGCGAGCGAAAAGAAGAAGGTTAGTTTAAATAAATTTGCAAGGTAGCGAGTATCCCAAAACGCGAGTAAAGTCGCATCGGTGAGTACCTCGAACTCCTTAATTCTGTTCGCCATGGCGATCATCTTCGGGCCCTGCACCTTGATCATCTGCTCATATTCGAGCAGTTTCCTCGCCGTCGCATGCCCAAGCTCGACAGCCCGCAGGTTGGCTCGCGAGCTCTGATGGGCGAGATATTCGGCCGAGACCTCTTGCAAGGATTCGGCGTCCGCGCGACCATAGAGGGCGAACGAAACGTCGAACGCCTCGCCCGCATCCTCCCAATCCTCCGACCAGGCGGGGAGGTTGGTGCTCAAGGTCACTTCATGGGCTCGCTCAGCCCAGGACACCAAAGGGCGACCATAAGCATCCTCGCTGCCCCCACCTTCGCCGAAGAGAGGATGGCCGCTAGGCTCGCCCGCCTCCGATGGATCGGCCCTCGCTTTCAGATCCCTCCTGGCGACCTCCTTCTTTCTCCCAGGCTCGACGGATTTTGCCTTGGCTTTCCTCTTCTTCGAAGGCCCAGCATCATCGCCGGCGACCTCCTGATCATCGTCGCCGGGCGACAAATCAACCAAGGCAGGGGTCCCCGCCTTCGGCGCCAAGGGAAGAAGCTCGCTCGGCAAAGAGCGAGTAGCTACAACAAAAGAGAAAGAGAAAAACGTTAGACACCGGGTGAAGACGAATTGGCGAGTATGACCTAATGCTCGTTTAGGCGACTACCTTCACCAGGGAACACCTCCGCGAGCTCATCTACTCGCCTCCTCCAGAAGACGACATCCAGCCGGCGACCTCGGAAGCTGTCGAGTAGCTTCTCCCGGCTTTCCTCCAGGTAAGGAGGGAAGAACGCACTCTCGGCCGGCTGGAAAGAGGAAGTCGGCACGACGCCAAAGTCGCCCTTAATGACGACTATGCGCTCCGTCCAGCGATGGTTCTTGTTCGCCGTACCGACTAGGGTGCAGACATGGCTGCACAAAAAGACAACGCATTCGCCAGTGGCGCCAAAGTGGAATACTCGCCGGAAGACGGAGAGATCAAAGGCGATCCCCTGATCGCGCAAGTAGCAGAGGAACCCCACAATCATCGCCACTTCCGTTTGGATTGATCTGCGCCGGGACTATCCCGTGGTAGCGGAGGATCTGGCAAACCTCCGGCCACAAGGGTAGTCGCAGGCCGACTTCAAAGTGGCGGATGGGAAAGACCAACTCGGTCGCCAAGAAAGAATTCAGGCGTTCATCCTCACAAGGGAGCCTGGCGACATATCCCGGCGATAAGTACTTGGCGGAGAACTCCTTCAAGTCGCTCGGCCGAGTAATCGGCTTCTTGAAGGAATTTGCCTCGAAGTTCTTCGCGTGACTTGCACGGCGAATAGCTGCATCGTCAGCCATCCAAGAGTGGAAGGATCGAAGAAGCGAGTAGCGAAGGGCGAGGAGAGGAGCAATCGAGAGATAGTCGCTAGAAGAAAGGGAAGATCGTTAAGAGCGTAATAAATACGTATCTACCCCCCCTATTTATAGTACTCGACAAAGCTTGGCTTCCCGCGTACGCCACCGCGAGCGCGAGTAGGAGATGGCGCGCATCGAGGAAAAGTCGCCAAAACCTATGGTGCACGTCAAAACACTGATGTCGAACGAGCGAGCACCTGCATCAAATTTTTAGGCTACTCGCCACATCAACGCGACATTTAACAAATACTCGCGGAAACAAAAGACAAAAAAGAAAATCAAGACATCACAGCAAGCAGGAAAGACAACAAAGGCGATATTCATACTCGCCAAATAACAAATTACTTGAAGAAATCAAATAGTTCAGAATTACAAACATTTGCCAAAAGGCTACAAGCGACTATAAAGAAAAAAAAGAGGGCAGGATCCTAGGGGTTCGGTTGAGCATCAGGAAGTTGTGGTTGTCGCCCAACCCAGCCCAAACCACGAGCTCTCTTGAAATGCTCGAAGGCCACGGACATCGCATCCTCGCCTTGTCGCAGCTGTTCCTCCATCCTCGCCAGGCGACCTACGGAGCCCATGCTCGCGCGCATCCCCACCAGCTCGTCATGATGCAGCTGCTGGCGATGATCCATCCTGCCCACCCGGCGCTCCAGCTCACCGACAGACTGAAGGCGAGATTCTACACTAGCCAGGCGAGTTTCTAACTCTTCCAGCCGTAATGCCCGGACCTCCAGCTCGGTCAGACGACGCTGGGAGTCAGCAGCCGCCAAGAGCTCTATTCGCGCTTCAACCGCGGTCAGACGCCGATGAGACTGGCTGATCGCCAGCCGCTCCAACTTCGCCTCCAAATCCAGGATGGCGCGAGTAGCCCTCTCCTGATACTCGCGAGAAGGAAGCCCGACGGCGTCGACCAGAGCCCCGATAGGGGTAGGGGCGCGAGCTGCAGGAAAAGACATGGAAGCAAAATCTTAGTGACGAGTAGCGAGAAGACTCTTCTTAGAAGATACTCGAAAAAGCAGCGACTCCACTTACCAGGCCGATAGGCCTCACTCCGCGAATCGCGGCGAGGACTCCGAGATGGTCGGCGAGGAGAGCTCCTTCCCCGATGCGGGGACGTACTGCGACGAATGCCATCTCGCCGGTTCGAATGTGAACCGCCGATGTGCTCCCTGCTGGAGGGCACATCACCCCGACCGCGACCATCCACTGGTCGCCCTCCCCCTCTGGGAGCGAAGAAACCAGAAGATCCCGCCATCCCGCCTCGACGCGAGGATCCAGCCGGATGAGCGGTAGGAGCCGAAGAAGACAGGAGGCGGCGATCATCTTGCATGTCGGCCGGAGGAGGAAACGGGGGAGGTGGAGGAAGTTGGTCCGCAGGTAGTTGCGAGCTACTCGCCACCTCAGGTCGCTGCAAAGGCGGTGGCGGCGGAAGAGGATTGCTCGCTGAAAGAGTCCTCTGCTCACTCATCGGCCTCTTGTCTACCGCAGAGCTATGAAGGATTCGCACCGATCCGCCCTGGCGAGTTCCTCCCCCAGCCGTGTTCAGGACCATAGGCGAGGATCGTAGGGGAAGGACGCTCAGAGGCTCCTGCCGAGCATCGGCGAGAAGCGTATCTGCGAAAAAATACAGAAAACGTCAGAGACCAGCCGACATTTGGGCGACTAATAAAAGTGGTGAGTAGGTAACTCTCACTTTGCGCAGGAGTAACTTCAACCGGATCTTGAGCCGAGATCCTCGCAGTGCTCGCCTCTGGAACAGTATTCGACAAAGGAAAATCAGGAGCAGGCGAGCCACCTGACTGGCCGAGACCCAAATCGGCGAGCACCTGCTGAGTAGTGCCGACCTGGGAATCAGCGACATTCTCGGAGGCGTCGGCACTCTTCTTCTTCTTTTTCCTTTTCTCCTTCTTCTTCTCCAGGCGCTTCCTCTTCCGGGAAGCGAGGAAGTCTTCGAGCTCAACATCGCGAGCAGGCTTCCGCAACGGCGGCAGCAAACTGGCAAGCTCGGCCAAATCCGCAGCAGCTTCCTCGGCAATACTCATCGACATCTTGAAGCGAGAACCAAAGAAACCTTGGCGTCAGAGACCCCTCCCCCTCTATATATAGGGCTGGGAAGTCAAAACAGCGGGATGCCGACTACGCACTGATACTCGCCCAGAAGGCAGCTCGTCGAACAAGGGTTGGATGATTCTTTCCGAGCAACTACGTTACTCGCAAAGAGCGGGGATTGTGTACAACCCTCATTCTCCGAGGGTGGACCCCCCCCAAGGCCACGTAGGCAGAAGTCAAAGTCAAAGAGGTCAACACGGCAGACAAGCGTAAGAGCAGAAGACAGCCTAGGCGAGTAGGGGTGCACTCGTGCGAGTAGCCCGGATACTCGCCAAAAGGTGGGCGACCATAGGTTATACTCGCCCATTTGCCCGGGGAGATCGCCTCAATGTCGCTAGTCGCCGGGCAGGGGCTGGGCTATAAAAACCCCCCCTACCCCTTGGTTTTCCTATAAATAGGACCCCAGGGGTACTTGGATTGGCACCTGGACTTGAGCTTTCGAAACCCTGCTCTTGCATTCTAGCATCTGTCGCACTTGGTCGCTACTCCCGGTACTAGCCAAGTCGGTGCCTTCCTCGTACCTTGCTCGGCCATTCTTTGGTCTTGGAGGGGAAGTCTCTTCGGAGCTTCTGGGTACGTGGTGGGACCTCCCTGCCGCAGCACCTGGGGTCTTGTGTGTTGCTCTTCTATCTCTTCAGTAGTCGCCAGCTTAGTCGTCTCGTTGGACTGTTGGGCGAGTAGCCTCCGGCTGCATCGGTCCGAATCTTGAGGTCGGGATTTTCCTGGCTTCAAGATGGCGGCGTGTCTGCAAAAGAACGTCGACATCTTTGCTTGGAGCGCAGCCGAGATGCCAGGAGTCGACCCTGAGGTTGCGTGTCATCGCCTCAACCTGGATCCCACTGTCCAGCCTGTCCGCCAGAAGAAAAGGAGAACCGCCACCATCCTCGCCAAGCCAATTAGGGAGGAGGTTAAAAAACTGCTCGATGCAGGTTTTGTGTCAGAGATCCAGTATCCAGGCTGGGTCTCCAATGTTGTAATGGTGACAAAGGCGGGGGGAACCTGGAGAATGTGTGTGGATTTTTCCTTAATGAATAAAAGCTGCCCGAAGGATTGCTATCCCTTGCCTCGAATCGACGCGCTGGTTGATTCAGCCGTCGGTTTTTCTGTGATGAGTTTCCTTGATGCGTTTTCAGGATATCACCAGATCCGGATGCATCCCCCCGATTGCCGCGATGTCTCCTTCATCACCGACGATGGCTGCTACAGCTTCAAGATGATGCCCTTCGGTTTGAAGAATGCAGGAGCTACCTATCAACGGATGATGGACCATGTTTTCAAAGAGCAAAAGGGGAGGAACCTGGAAGTGTATGTGGACGATCTCTTGATCAAAAGCAAAAGTGTCCAGGAACACATAGCCGATCTGGTAGAGACCTTCGCGACGCTAAGAAGATTCAAGATGAGGCTCAATCCGACGAAGTGCGTCTTCGGAGCAGGCAGGGGAAAGTTCCTGGGACATCTCCTTACCTCGGAGGGAGTAGAGCCTAACCCCGACAAGGTTAAGGCGATCCTGGAGATGCCATCCCCGAAGACGATGAAGGAAGTCCAAAGGTTGACAGGAAGGCTGGCGGGTCTTAGCCGCTTCCTCTCTAAGGCCGGAGAGAAGTGCTCTCCATTCTTCAAGACACTCCGCAAAGCGGAAAGCTTCGAGTGGTCCGAAGGATGTGAGATGGCGTTCGGGAAGCTGAAGGAGCAGTTGACTCAGACACCTCTCCTCCAGAGCCCGAAAGAAGGCGAAGACCTGCTCGTCTACCTGGGAGTAGGAGCAGAGGCGGTGAGCTCCGTTTTGGTCCGGGAGGAAGGAAGGAAGCAGTTACCCGTCTACTATGTCAGCCGGGTGCTGAAGAAGGCGGAGCTGAAGTATCCAATCCTGGAAAAGCTTGCCTTCGCCTTGGTGGTGTCGGCACGAAAGCTCCGGCCTTATTTTCAGGCTCACTCCATCCGAGTGGTAACTGATCATCCTCTCCGCAATGTCCTAGAGGGAGTGGAGCATTCAGGGAGGTTGGCGAAATGGTCGGTAGAACTCAGCGAGTTCGACATTTCCTTCTCTCCCCGAGTAGCGATCAAGGCCCAGGCAGTAGCAGACTTCTTGGCTGACTTCTCGGTGGAAGCAGAGCCAGGAGAAGAGGTGCTCAATCCCATTCCTTGGAAGTTGTTTGTTGATGGAGCTTCGGGCAAAAGCTCTGTAGGGGTGGGCATCGTGCTCGTCAGCCCGCAGGGAACAAGAATCGAGCAAGCCGTCGAGATCCTCTTCCCCGTCACAAACAACCAGGCAGAGTATGAGGCCATAGTGGCAGGCTTGCGCCTTGCCAAGGAGCTGGGGATCCGTGATGTCCGGGCTTTCACGGACTCAATGGTGGTCGCGTCGCAGATTCGAGGCGAGTTCGAGGTGCGCGACACCATCCTGCAGAAGTACCTGGTAAAAGTAAAAGGACTGATTGGAGGCTTCCAGTCTTTCTTCGTCGAACATGTGCCAAGAGAGGAGAACTCGGCAGCAGATCGCCTCACCAAGTACGGGCCGAGGGCTGGAGGAACTATCACCGAGCTATTACACCCATCCATTGAAGAGGGAGAGATAATGGAGATCGAGCAACGCCCCTCGTGGATGGATCCCTTTGTAACCTTCCTGACCAGCGCCCAGCTTCCGGCGAACGGAGGGGATCAGAGAAAATTTCGGTACAAAGCGGCATACTACCTCCTGCAAGATGGGGAGCTGTACCGCAAGACCATCTCGGGCCCCCTGGCCAGATGTGTTTCCGAAGATCAAGTACCCCGAGTGTTGGAAGAGATCCACTCGGGAGAGTGTGGAAGTCATTCTGGGACTCGCACTTTGGAGCAGAGGGTCTTGAGGCATGGTTACTTCTGGCCTACTATCCGGAAGGATGCTGAGATCTTCTCGAAGAAGTGCCAGAAGTGCCAGCTCTTCGCCCCCCTTCAGTTGCAGCCGGCCCAGCAGCTCCGATCGATCATCTCCCCATGGTCGTTCGCCATCTGGGGAATGGACTTGATCGGCCCTTTCCCCCAAGCCAGTGGACAACGAAAGTTCGTTCTCGTCATGATCGACTACTTCTCCAAGTGGATCGAGGCCAAAGCCCTGGCCAAGACCACCTCTCAAGTCGTGAAGAACTTCATCTGGGGAGAGATCGTCTGCAGATTCGGGATCCCTCTCGCCATCATCACCGACAATGGTCCCCAGTTCGCCAGCTTAGAACTGGAAGACTTTTGTAGGCAGCTAGGAACCGACCTTCGGTTCGCCTCCGTACATCACCCAAGGAGCAATGGCCAAGTGGAGGCCGCCAACAAACTGATCATCAACCTACTGAAGAAGAAGGTGGAGAACCTAAGAGGTAACTGGGCGGACCAGCTCCCCTCGGTCCTGTGGGCTCTGAGGACCACTCCTAGCTCAGCCACAGGGGAAACGCCGTTCAAACTCTCTCACGGGTCAGAAGCTCTCATTCCAGTAGAGTTCGAAGTCAGAAGCCCAAGGGTGATAGCTGCGGAGGGCGGAAGCGAAGAATGGCGACTAGAGAATGAAGAGGTTCAAAAGTTATCTCTCGACTACATCGAGGAACTCCGAGATTTAGCTTCAGCCAGGCAAGAAGAGATCAAGCGCCGGATGGCAAAACATTTTGACAAAAATGTTCGCCTCAAACAATTCCAAGCAGGTGATCTGGTCCTGAAAAAGGTGGATGCAGCTCCATGTGTATACCCCATCCTTGTAAATTCATTTCTTTGAATAAAATCTGCATCTCCCTGAAACATGGGACGAGGCAGCTTCTTTCGCATCAACAAAGTTTTCATAATAAAGAAGTCAGGTGAAGTCAATCTCCACGCTAGGTTGGAAAATGAGCCTCCGACTTAACCCTCGTAAAAACTCAGAACGGATGATGGGACAGTGCCTCGGGTGTGCGTTCCCTTAAGACCAAGCCTCTGCAATGACGGCCGAGATCAGCTCCCCCCTTGCATGTTGGCCGCGGTTCCCACCGACTGCATTTCTCGTCCGACTGTAGAGATTACCAGGAAGAAGTCTGGACGCCGACCTTCCGATTCGGCGAAGGGATGATCGATTTCACTAGCTCAGGGAACCCTTGAAAAAAGGCGTCGTGTACCCTCGAGATCTAAAAAGCTCGCAGCAAAGCATTTCATTTTCTAAATTATTGTGTTAGATCATATGAGTTATTGTGCCTAAAGTGTGCTTAACTCCCTGCTAAACTCAGTGAGCAACAGGAAGCAGGTCCGATCCACATCCAACATCCAAGTAGGATGGAGGCCTCGGGATGGTGTGTCCCCTTGGATCTCCCCGACTGTCACTCCCTGCTTGACGTCGTCCTACATCAACATTCGCCGCCGCAGGTTGGAAGACGAGCCTCCGACTTGACCCTTGTAAAAACTCAGAACGGATGATGGGACAGTGCCTCGGATGTGCGTTCCCTTAAGACCAAGCCTCTGCAATGACGGTCGAGATCAGCTCCCCCCTTGCATGTTGGCCGCGGTTCCCACCGACTGCATTTCTCGTCCGACTGTAGAGATTACTAGGGTAAAGTCTGGAAGCCGATACTCCAACTTGAGAAGGGGAGCGATCGATTCGACCGGCCAAAGGATGGAGACCTCGGGAGGGTGTATCCCCTTGGATCTCCCCGACCGTCATTCCCTACTTAACGTCACTCTTCGTCGACGTTCCGGCATTCAAGTAGGATGGAGGCCTCGGGAAGATGTGTCCCTCCAGGCCTCCCCAACTGCCCTTCCCTATCTCTTTTTCCCTTAAAAGTCCATTATTATTAAAAGAGTCTGATGAACTCTTCACCAGGTGCCAGGCAAGACCTTGAGAGCATGTGTCTCACGGTGCCCTCCAAGTAGCCTCCATTGAAGAAGGCGAGTATGTATGCGCGAGCACCTAGGCGAGTATGCAGGTACGAGCATCTGGGCGGTGCGAGCATCTAGGCGAGTATACATGTGCGAGCATGGGTGTGCGAGTATACAGATGCGGGCATGAAGGAGCACTCAATCTCGCCGTGACCCTAAGAGCCGAGCGAGCACTCAACCTCGCCCCGAGCCTAGGAGCCTAAGCGACATTCAAAAAAGAAAGGGATGCGAGCATCAAAGAAAAAGGCGAGCAAAATGATTATATTCATTTATTGACGTAAATACATACACAAAAATGATTGTACAGATTTGCAAAAAGAAGACAGGCGACTATGCATCCTCGCCACCATCATCGGCGTCGGGATCGAGATCTTCCGCATCATCAACCTCGTCCTCAGAATCGTCGTCGTCAGAATCGGTGGATGAGGATGGGAGATCTCGCATAGGGGAAGTGGACTCTTCGGCGAGTAATGCCGGGATGATGTCCATGACCGTCAGATGCATTGCCTCCGGCTTCAAGAAGCCATCAGCCTTCAAGCTGCTCAGGACCACCTTCCCGGTTGCTCGAGCGATCTCCCGGCGGATATGCGCCATATCATCGCCGACTATCCGGATCTGCTTGCCCACCCTGGAGGGGCCCGCCGACGAAGGCTGTTGCTCGGCAGGCCGAGTTTCCAACTCAGCGATTCGCACTTGGGCGGCCTCCAAGGTTTGCCGAGTATCCTCCAGCTCCTTCTCGGCCTGGGACAGCCTCTTTGCCGACTCCAGCTCGGCGGCCTGCAGCGAGCGAAAAGAAGAAGGTTAGTTTAAATAAATTTGCAAGGTAGCGAGTATCCCAAAACGCGAGTAAAGTCGCATCGGTGAGTACCTCGAACTCCTTAATTCTGTTCGCCATGGCGATCATCTTCGGGCCCTGCACCTTGATCATCTGCTCATATTCGAGCAGTTTCCTCGCCGTCGCATGCCCAAGCTCGACAGCCCGCAGGTTGGCTCGCGAGCTCTGATGGGCGAGATATTCGGCCGAGACCTCTTGCAAGGATTCGGCGTCCGCGCGACCATAGAGGGCGAACGAAACGTCGAACGCCTCGCCCGCATCCTCCCAATCCTCCGACCAGGCGGGGAGGTTGGTGCTCAAGGTCACTTCATGGGCTCGCTCAGCCCAGGACACCAAAGGGCGACCATAAGCATCCTCGCTGCCCCCACCTTCGCCGAAGAGAGGATGGCCGCTAGGCTCGCCCGCCTCCGATGGATCGGCCCTCGCTTTCAGATCCCTCCTGGCGACCTCCTTCTTTCTCCCAGGCTCGACGGATTTTGCCTTGGCTTTCCTCTTCTTCGAAGGCCCAGCATCATCGCCGGCGACCTCCTGATCATCGTCGCCGGGCGACAAATCAACCAAGGCAGGGGTCCCCGCCTTCGGCGCCAAGGGAAGAAGCTCGCTCGGCAAAGAGCGAGTAGCTACAACAAAAGAGAAAGAGAAAAACGTTAGACACCGGGTGAAGACGAATTGGCGAGTATGACCTAATGCTCGTTTAGGCGACTACCTTCACCAGGGAACACCTCCGCGAGCTCATCTACTCGCCTCCTCCAGAAGACGACATCCAGCCGGCGACCTCGGAAGCTGTCGAGTAGCTTCTCCCGGCTTTCCTCCAGGTAAGGAGGGAAGAACGCACTCTCGGCCGGCTGGAAAGAGGAAGTCGGCACGACGCCAAAGTCGCCCTTAATGACGACTATGCGCTCCGTCCAGCGATGGTTCTTGTTCGCCGTACCGACTAGGGTGCAGACATGGCTGCACAAAAAGACAACGCATTCGCCAGTGGCGCCAAAGTGGAATACTCGCCGGAAGACGGAGAGATCAAAGGCGATCCCCTGATCGCGCAAGTAGCAGAGGAACCCCACAATCATCGCCACTCCGTTTGGATTGATCTGCGCCGGGACTATCCCGTGGTAGCGGAGGATCTGGCAAACCTCCGGCCACAAGGGTAGTCGCAGGCCGACTTCAAAGTGGCGGATGGGAAAGACCAACTCGGTCGCCAAGAAAGAATTCAGGCGTTCATCCTCACAAGGGAGCCTGGCGACATATCCCGGCGATAAGTACTTGGCGGAGAACTCCTTCAAGTCGCTCGGCCGAGTAATCGGCTTCTTGAAGGAATTTGCCTCGAAGTTCTTCGCGTGACTTGCACGGCGAATAGCTGCATCGTCAGCCATCCAAGAGTGGAAGGATCGAAGAAGCGAGTAGCGAAGGGCGAGGAGAGGAGCAATCGAGAGATAGTCGCTAGAAGAAAGGGAAGATCGTTAAGAGCGTAATAAATACGTATCTACCCCCCCTATTTATAGTACTCGACAAAGCTTGGCTTCCCGCGTACGCCACCGCGAGCGCGAGTAGGAGATGGCGCGCATCGAGGAAAAGTCGCCAAAACCTATGGTGCACGTCAAAACACTGATGTCGAACGAGCGAGCACCTGCATCAAATTTTTAGGCTACTCGCCACATCAACGCGACATTTAACAAATACTCGCGGAAACAAAAGACAAAAAAGAAAATCAAGACATCACAGCAAGCAGGAAAGACAACAAAGGCGATATTCATACTCGCCAAATAACAAATTACTTGAAGAAATCAAATAGTTCAGAATTACAAACATTTGCCAAAAGGCTACAAGCGACTATAAAGAAAAAAAAGAGGGCAGGATCCTAGGGGTTCGGTTGAGCATCAGGAAGTTGTGGTTGTCGCCCAACCCAGCCCAAACCACGAGCTCTCTTGAAATGCTCGAAGGCCACGGACATCGCATCCTCGCCTTGTCGCAGCTGTTCCTCCATCCTCGCCAGGCGACCTACGGAGCCCATGCTCGCGCGCATCCCCACCAGCTCGTCATGATGCAGCTGCTGGCGATGATCCATCCTGCCCACCCGGCGCTCCAGCTCACCGACAGACTGAAGGCGAGATTCTACACTAGCCAGGCGAGTTTCTAACTCTTCCAGCCGTAATGCCCGGACCTCCAGCTCGGTCAGACGACGCTGGGAGTCAGCAGCCGCCAAGAGCTCTATTCGCGCTTCAACCGCGGTCAGACGCCGATGAGACTGGCTGATCGCCAGCCGCTCCAACTTCGCCTCCAAATCCAGGATGGCGCGAGTAGCCCTCTCCTGATACTCGCGAGAAGGAAGCCCGACGGCGTCGACCAGAGCCCCGATAGGGGTAGGGGCGCGAGCTGCAGGAAAAGACATGGAAGCAAAATCTTAGTGACGAGTAGCGAGAAGACTCTTCTTAGAAGATACTCGAAAAAGCAGCGACTCCACTTACCAGGCCGATAGGCCTCACTCCGCGAATCGCGGCGAGGACTCCGAGATGGTCGGCGAGGAGAGCTCCTTCCCCGATGCGGGGACGTACTGCGACGAATGCCATCTCGCCGGTTCGAATGTGAACCGCCGATGTGCTCCCTGCTGGAGGGCACATCACCCCGACCGCGACCATCCACTGGTCGCCCTCCCCCTCTGGGAGCGAAGAAACCAGAAGATCCCGCCATCCCGCCTCGACGCGAGGATCCAGCCGGATGAGCGGTAGGAGCCGAAGAAGACAGGAGGCGGCGATCATCTTGCATGTCGGCCGGAGGAGGAAACGGGGGAGGTGGAGGAAGTTGGTCCGCAGGTAGTTGCGAGCTACTCGCCACCTCAGGTCGCTGCAAAGGCGGTGGCGGCGGAAGAGGATTGCTCGCTGAAAGAGTCCTCTGCTCACTCATCGGCCTCTTGTCTACCGCAGAGCTATGAAGGATTCGCACCGATCCGCCCTGGCGAGTTCCTCCCCCAGCCGTGTTCAGGACCATAGGCGAGGATCGTAGGGGAAGGACGCTCAGAGGCTCCTGCCGAGCATCGGCGAGAAGCGTATCTGCGAAAAAATACAGAAAACGTCAGAGACCAGCCGACATTTGGGCGACTAATAAAAGTGGTGAGTAGGTAACTCTCACTTTGCGCAGGAGTAACTTCAACCGGATCTTGAGCCGAGATCCTCGCAGTGCTCGCCTCTGGAACAGTATTCGACAAAGGAAAATCAGGAGCAGGCGAGCCACCTGACTGGCCGAGACCCAAATCGGCGAGCACCTGCTGAGTAGTGCCGACCTGGGAATCAGCGACATTCTCGGAGGCGTCGGCACTCTTCTTCTTCTTTTTCCTTTTCTCCTTCTTCTTCTCCAGGCGCTTCCTCTTCCGGGAAGCGAGGAAGTCTTCGAGCTCAACATCGCGAGCAGGCTTCCGCAACGGCGGCAGCAAACTGGCAAGCTCGGCCAAATCCGCAGCAGCTTCCTCGGCAATACTCATCGACATCTTGAAGCGAGAACCAAAGAAACCTTGGCGTCAGAGACCCCTCCCCCTCTATATATAGGGCTGGGAAGTCAAAACAGCGGGATGCCGACTACGCACTGATACTCGCCCAGAAGGCAGCTCGTCGAACAAGGGTTGGATGATTCTTTCCGAGCAACTACGTTACTCGCAAAGAGCGGGGATTGTGTACAACCCTCATTCTCCGAGGGTGGACCCCCCCCAAGGCCACGTAGGCAGAAGTCAAAGTCAAAGAGGTCAACACGGCAGACAAGCGTAAGAGCAGAAGACAGCCTAGGCGAGTAGGGGTGCACTCGTGCGAGTAGCCCGGATACTCGCCAAAAGGTGGGCGACCATAGGTTATACTCGCCCATTTGCCCGGGGAGATCGCCTCAATGTCGCTAGTCGCCGGGCAGGGGCTGGGCTATAAAAACCCCCCCTACCCCTTGGTTTTCCTATAAATAGGACCCCAGGGGTACTTGGATTGGCACCTGGACTTGAGCTTTCGAAACCCTGCTCTTGCATTCTAGCATCTGTCGCACTTGGTCGCTACTCCCGGTACTAGCCAAGTCGGTGCCTTCCTCGTACCTTGCTCGGCCATTCTTTGGTCTTGGAGGGGAAGTCTCTTCGGAGCTTCTGGGTACGTGGTGGGACCTCCCTGCCGCAGCACCTGGGGTCTTGTGTGTTGCTCTTCTATCTCTTCAGTAGTCGCCAGCTTAGTCGTCTCGTTGGACTGTTGGGCGAGTAGCCTCCGGCTGCATCGGTCCGAATCTTGAGGTCGGGATTTTCCTGGCTTCAACACTCATGTTACTGGTTATTGTGATATGATGCTTACTCCAACTATCACGTTGAAATCTGTTCTTCATGTTCCAGGCTCTCACTTTAATCTGCTGTCTGTCAGTCGTCTCACCAATGATAATGATTGTCTTATTACTTTTTTTCCTCTACTTTTCTTATGCCGGATCGGCAGACTCGGAATATCATTGGTAGTGGGCGGTTGTCTAACGGGCTCTATATGTTGGATCCACCTCCTCCTGCGCTATCTTCCATTAGTTCTGTTGACTGGCACCGTCACATTGGTCATACTCCTCTTCCAATCCTTCAGAAGGCTCTGCCGGACTATTATTTCTCTTCTTTCGATTGTGAATCTTGTATTTATGGAAAACTGAATCGCTCTGCTTTTCCTCCCAGTTGCACTCGAAGTATTGCCCCATTTGATTTAGTGCATTCTGATATTTGGGGACCTTACAAAACTCCAAGTCTTTTTGGTTATCGTTACTTCGTTACTTTTACTGATGATTATTCCCGCATGACATGGTTATATATGATGCATGATCGCTCTGAACTCCTGTCTATTTTTTGTTCTTTTGTCGCTGAAACCACCACCCAATTTTCTCGCAACAATAAAATAGTTCGCACTGACAATGCTCGTGAATACACTAGTCATGACTTCCAACAGTTCTGCAAGTCCTTGGGAACTATTCACCAAACCTCCTGTTCTTATACGCCGCAACAAAATGGCATCGCTAAACGAAAGAATCGCCACCTTCTCGAAGTGGCCCGATCTCTCCTCTTTCAGATGCACGTCCCTACTTACTACTGGAATTTTGCTATCTCCACTGCATGCTACCTTATCAACCGCATGCCCTCCTCGATCCTCAGCTTCTCCACCCCCTTCTCTCTCTTATTCCCTGAGCGTGAACCATTTCCCTTAACTCCACGGGTCTTTGGTTGCGTCTGCTTCATCCATCATCTTGGACCTCCTGTTGACAAATTAGCCCCACGTGCAACTCGCTCCATGTTCGATGGGTACTCCCGGACTCAAAAAGGCTACGTTTGTTATTCTCCCTCTACCCGAAAACTGATTACGTCTGCAGACGCTACTTTCCTTGAACAAAAGTCTTTTCATGACACCGCCCACATGACACCGTCCTCCTCTCGTGATCTCCCACGTCCTGTTTTTCCTACCACATCCCCGTTACCACCTCTTCTCCCAACACCTCCCCCTCTCCGTGTATTCTCGTCGCTTCCCTCGAAATAGTGCCTCGCAACAGCCCCTGCCGACCACGAATGCTTCGTTGCCTGTTGATCCACCCGCACATTCCACCGCGCATCCTCTTTCCAACTATGTCTCCTTACACCGGATGTCTCCTGATTTACAGAGGTTTGCGGCTTCTTTGTCCTCTATTTCTCTTCCCTCTTCTGTGCAGGAAGCTCTTCAACATCCCGGGTGGAGGGCCGCCATGGATGAAGAAATGACGGTTATCTGAGCGAACAACACATGGGATCTTGCCCCCCTTCCTCCTGACCAGTCCCTGGTTAGCTGCAAGTGGATCTTCACTATCAAATATCATCCCGATGGGCGGGTTGATCGCTTTAAGGTTCGTCTTGTCGCTCGTGGATTCACTCAACAGTAGGGTATTGATTATGAGGAACCTTCTCTCCGGTTGCCAAGCTCAGCATTGTTCGCCTGCTCATATCTCTTGCGGTCCATCGACATTGGCCGCTACACCAGCTTGACATCAAGAATGCCTTCCTCAATGGCGATCTGCTGGAAATAGTTTATATGCAACAATCTCCTGGTTATGCAACCACGGGGGAGTCCCTAGTGTGTCACCTGAAGAAATCCTTATACGACTTCAAACAGTCTCCTCGGGCATGGTTTAAGAAATTTAGTCGAGTGGTTCGTGAGTGTGGCTTTACCCAAAGCTCAGCATATTTCTCATTATTTACCCGTCGACGTCCCTCCGGAACTGTTATTCTCTTGGTCTATGTTGATGATATTCTTGTCACGGGAGATGACCTTGTTGGCATTGTTCACATCAAGAAGCATCTTGCCTCTCAATTTCACACCAAGGACTTAGGTCGGCTACGGTACTTCCTAGGGATTGAGATCGCTCGACGACCGGATGGTTTGGTTCTCTCTCAGCGAAAATATTGTCTTGATCTCCTCCATGATGCTGGCAACTCTGGGTGTAAACCTGTGGACACACTCATGGATACAAACCATCAACTGAGTTCTCACGGATCGGACTCAGATATGCTCCTTCCTAATTATTATCGACGCCTCGTGGGCAAGCCTATCTATCTAACTGTCACACGTCCAGATATCTCCTTTGCGGTTGGTGTGGTCAGCCGCTTCATGCATGCTCCCCGGACTTCCCACCTTTAGGCCGTCGAACGAATTCTTAAATACTTAAAGAATGCTCCTGGACAAGGCCTGATATACAAGCGTTCCACCTCTCTATCGCTTGTGGCATACTGTGATGTTGATTATGCTAGGTCTCTCGATAATCGTCGCTCAACCAGCGGTTACTGCACATACTTTGGTAGAAATCTAGTTACCTAGCTAAGCAAGGAGCAAACGTTGGATGCTCGCTCCTCCGCTGAAGCTGAGTATAGTTCCATGGCCGTTGCCGTCTCTGAACTCACCTGGCTTGAGAGTCTTCTCACTGATTTAGGAGTCCAGCTTCCGGCTCCGGCAATACTCTTTTGTGATAGTCAAGCTGCTATACATATTGTGGAAAATCCTGTGATTCACGAACGCACCAAACATATCGAGGTTGACTGTCACTTTATCTGGGAAAAGGTTCAACTTCAGAAAGTTTGACTTCGTCATGTCCTGCTGCTGATCAAGTCTCTGATGTTCTTACAAAAGCTCTACCTCGCTCTCTGTACCAGAAGTGCCTTCCCAAGCTTGGTGCCTACGACTTGTATGCTCCAGCTTGCGGGGGAGTGTTAGAACATATAAAAGCCCATGTACAGAAAGCCCATGTATAAAGGCCCTTTTGGCCCTTTCCACCTTAGGCTCCTTTAGTCTCACATTGCCTATTCTCTTTTCTTCCTTTCTCCCTTGTCCTATTTAAGGACCTATTCTTCTTGTATTATGTTACATAATATAATTATTGGTTGAATATTCCAAAGAGTGATTTCCAACTCTGTTCTTCTACAAATAACAATACTATATAAGCAATATTTCTCTATATAGCAGTTGTCTTTTGATTGTCCTGTGAAAACTGCTATATTCATAATAATAAACGTTTGAAACATTGAACAAGCATGTTGACTGCACGTCGCGCATTACCAAGCATTGGACTAAAGTTGTATGCTTCTACGCTAATGCTATTAGTTAAAAATTAAGTTGCTATGTAGCAAATAATAGTGCTCAAGATACTATATATACATGACTTTAGTGCAGCCCTACCAGATCATTATTAGCATATCTAAAGTTCTTCGGCTTCTGAGGAATAGCCCTAGGATTGTACTTAGGAAAAAATGACCCATTGATATCCATCTCCGCTGTTTCTGCATCAACAAATGCCTGCATGACAATAATAATGATCAACAAACCATTGTGAGTCATGTTGTAAACAGGCAAAAAATTAATAATACAAATAATATCACAATTATTGTATATGCAACAGTTAAATAAATATGATAAACAACATATGAACATAGTTATATTGTTCAAAAAAGGGGGAAGGGGGGAAGATCAACATGAGCATAAAAAGGAATAAAACTTCTATAAGATAAAGTTTTCAAACACGAAGAAGGATGTCACTAACCAAAAATTCATGAGCACCTAACATCACATAAAAGTGCACACTAAAAAAATAAGAAAAAGAAAACAAATCTGATATTCAAAACCTCAAAGCAAAATATTCAAATCGTCAAAGCAGAATATTCAAATCAAACACATACCTACATAGTTTTCCAAATAATCATTGCTCGTGGTTCCACTGTGTAAAAGTCGGAGGAATAATATTTTGATATCAGTCCACTTTTCACAACAATCTGAAAATCAGTAAATGACAGTCACAAAAAACATAAGCTCTATAACAATAGAAATGAAAGTATCAGAAACCTAAATCATGCTTTTACCTCGGAGTACCACTCTCTAAAGGAAAGATTTTTCTCAAAGGTCAAACCAAGTCCGGGTTTTATACAAAAAGAACGCCTTGCAGAATTTATGTAACGTGCACACCACATAGCTGAAATTAAAAAAAAAATCTTATAACAAACACAGTAATATAGATTGAAAACATAAGAAACGGATTCTTAAACGAAGAGGGAAGAGCGGTGGCAGTTGCAAATACTCCATTTGTAGATGGTGGGTTGCAAATGGAGCAGTTGGAAATTGGCAATTGTAAATGAGAAATTGTTTTGATAATCTTTATTTGCAGGGATGTTCATAATAGAGCACACTATAATTGTTTGGATAATCTCCAATATAACTCAAAACTCACAAATATAGCAGGGCCAAGCATGCTCCTTGTCACGGACTTGTCCCCTTAACAATGTTGTGTGCGGTCTTAGCTCATTTCCGCGCCCTTCGCAGTTAGCTAAGTCAGCCTTCTCCAACACTAATCCTGGCAAGATGAAGATGAGTAAGTGAGCACTTGAAAGAGAGAGCAAGAGAACAAGAGTGAAGAAAGTAAGAATGCTTAGATTGTTTGAATTCTTGGATGATTTAACAAATGAGGGGTTCTCCCCCTTATATAGTCCCCCAAGGGGTTTCCCTCCAAAAGATGGAAGGATCTAGACTTCTTTTTCTTGTATCTACATCTTTCAAGAATCTTCTAGACTAGTCTTTAGAATTCTATGTACAAGAATATACTCCAAGATTCTAGATTTCTCTAGAAATCTCCGGAGACTAACCCCAAGTCGTGACATCCTCCCCCACCTAGCCTGGCGACGCCCTCGTCGCCTCGTACTGCTGGATGATGTCCTTGAATTGCCAGAGATCCTCGAGTGTCTCCCAAGTAGCTTCAGACTCTGGTCTTCCTTTCCACTTGATCAAATATTGTGTGCTAGGTTGCACACCTCTTCTCCGCACTGTCCTTTTCGTAGGCACCTCATCCACCTCTCGATCAAAAGACTTGGTCATCACTGGTGGTGCTCTATGTGATGTCCTCCTTTGAAGGTCTTCATGGTCTTCATGATATGGCTTCAACATGCTGACATGAAAGACTGGATGAATCTTCAAAGAGTTGGGTAGGTCAAGGCGATAGGATACCTTACCCACGCTTGCAATCACCGGAACTGGGCCTTCGTATCTACAAACCAAGCCCTTGTGCAAGCTGCGCAAAGCCTTGAACTGTTGAGGGAGAAGTTTCACCATTACCTTATCCCCAACTGTGTATTCCACCATCCTTCGCTTCGAATCCGCCCATTTCTTCATCCGCTTGCGTGCTTTCTCTAAGCATGCTCTGGCTACGTTTGTTTGCTCTTCCCAAGACTTGGCCATCCTCGAAGCTCCTGGGCTTCTTTCGTCATCTGTCGTGGTTGCCAATGTATGCGGAGTGAGTGGTTTCCTTCCTGTGGCAAGCTCGAACGGGCTCCTACCGGTTGCTTCGCTCCATTGCAAGTTGTACGAGAATTGCGCCACATCCATCAGCTTGGCCCAGTCCCGCTGATTGGCGCTCACAAAGTGCCGTAAATAACATTCCAACAAGGAATTCACCCTCTCCGTCTGCCCATCGGTTTGAGGGTGGAAGCTGGTGGAGAAGTTCAGTTCTGACCCAAGCAACTTGAGCAACTCCATCCACAGCTTTCCAGTAAATCTGGGGTCTCGATCACTAATGATAGTCTTCGGCAGCCCCCAATACTTCACCACATTCTTGAAGAATAGGCGTGTCGTCTCCTCTGCGGTAGTATCCCTTGTGTTGGGGATGAACATGCCATACTTGGAGAAACGATCGACTACCACCAAGATCGATCCGAACCCATCTGATTTTGGCAACGCGTTGACGAAGTCAAGCGTCACCGACTCCCAAGGGTACTCTGCTACTGGCAATGGTTCCAACAATCCTGTGGGTTGCTTGTTGTCCACTTTGTCTTGTTGGCAAACAAGACAAGTCTTCACATATAACTCCACTTGATCCCTCATCCGTGGCCAGAAATATGACTCTTCCATCAAAGCCAAAGTGCGTTTCTGTCCCGGATGTCCAGCCCACTTGGTATCATGGCACTCCTTGATGAGATCCCTCCGTAGGTTTTCCCACTTTGGGTTGTACAATCGCCTCCCTTTGGTGTAGAGTAGCTCATCCTCTACCCAAAATCTTCTGGCTTGGCCCTCCCTGGCCAACTCCATGAGTTGCACGGCAAGAGGATCCTCCTTCAACCCTTGCCTAATTTTGTCCAACAATTCCCCATTAGCTGTGGACATTGCGGCTAGCTCAGCTTTGCGGCTTAGTGCGTCAGCCACAACGTTGGTATTCCCCGCCTTATGCTCTAGCACAAAGTCGAACTCCGACAAGAATTCATGCCATCTTGCTTGCTTAGCGGTCAGTTTCTTCTGCGTCTGGAAGTAAGTAATTGCCATGTTATTCGTCTTGATGGTGAACTGCGCCCCAAGTAGATAATGCCTCCATACTTGCAAGCAATGGATGATAGCCGTCATCTCTTTCTCTTGAACGGTGAATCTCCGTTCCGCCTCATTGAGTTTTCGACTTTCGAAAGCTAAGGGGTGGCCATCTTGCATTAGCACTCCTCCAATCGCAAAGTTTGATGCATCCGTATGCAACTCGAACCTCTTGCTAAAGTCCGGCAAAGCAAGCACTGGTTCCGTACAAACCGCTGCCTTCAAGTCATCGAAAGCGCTTTGGCATTCCTCCGTCCAACGCCAAGCCTTGTTCTTCTTCAACAGGTCCGTCAACGGCACTGCCCTCCTCGAGTAATCCTTGATGAACCTGCGATAGTAGTTTACCAGGCCCAAAAATGATCGCAAGTCTGGTACCTTCGTTGACGGTTCCCATTCATCAATTGCCTTGATCTTTGTCATGTCCATCCGCAAGCTCCCATGCTCGATGACATGACCAAGAAAGTGTATCTCCTCTTGTCCAAATGAGCATTTGGACTTCTTCACATCAGCTCATTCTCCCGCAACACTTGGAAGACTTGGCTAAGATGCTCCGCATGCTCCTCGATGGTGTTGATGTATACCACAATATCGTCTAAGTATACCACCACAAACTTGTCCAAGTAGGGGTGGAATATTTGGTTCATCAACGTGCAGAAAGTAGCGGGTGCGTTAGTTAATCCAAAAGGCATCACTAACCATTTGAATGCTCCATATCTTGTGACACATGTGGTCTTCGGCTCGTCTCCTTCCACAATTCGCACTTGATGATATCCCTTTTGCAAATCCATCTTGGAGTAGATCCTTGCACTTCCAAGCATGTCAAAAAGATCAGCAATGAGAGGAATAGGATACTTGTTCTTTACCGTCACCTTGTTTAGTGCTTGGTAGTCTGTGCACAACCGCAACGATCCATCCTTCTTCTTTTGAAATAGCACTGGGGCACCAAATGGCGCCTTAGACGGCCTGATCATTCCTGATTCCAGCAAAACTTGGAGTTGCTTCCTTAACTCCTCTAGTTCAGGGGGAGCCATCCGGTATGGTGCTTTGGTTGGTGGCTTCGTCCCTGGCTCCAACTCAATTTTGTGATCCACCTCCCTCCGAGGAGGTAGCTTCAATGACAACTCTGCAAGCATGATGTCTTCATTTCTTGCCAACACGTCCGCAATGATAGGAGGCACCTCCTCCATCGTGTCACCATCTTCCTCCTTTATGGTGGCCAAGTATGTTGGTTCACCTTTCTTGAATCCTTTTGCCAACTGCATGGTCGATAGCTGTTTCGGACCCTCTTTTGCTGGTCCTTGCACCGTGGGAACCATGCAAGCATTGCCTTCTTCTAAGATACAAACCGAGCGATGTGCCGACATGACGATGGCTTGCATCTTCTCCAAGAAGTCCATCCCAAGTACGACCTTAAAGTCATCCATGGGTGCAATAGAGAAGTCCACCCGACCCTTCCAGGTGCCCATGCACAACTCCACGTTGCGTGCAGCTCCGTCAAGTGGTCTCGCCTGACCGTTCACGGTCTTGATCCAACCTCCGCCCTTCATAACCTGTAAGCCCAATCTCTTGGCTTCTCCTTCGGTCATGAAGTTGTGTGAAGCTCCAGTGTCGATTAAGGCCTTGGTTGTCTTCCCCTTGACAATAGCTTCCACATACATCAGCCCCTTGCTTGATGTAGCTTTCGTTGGCTGCACGTTCAAAGCATTTAACAATTATAATGAACTCATTTGAGAAGTACCTTCCTCCGATGGGGTGACATTTTGACTCTCCACAATAGCTGATAATGACCCCAACTTTGGGCACTTGCTCATCGGATGTGGCCCCTTGCACACATAACATCCGTCTTTGGGTGCGAAGTTCTTCCTTTCCTCGAACTCCTTCCTTGGATCGGGCAAAGTATTTGACCCTCCTTTGAAATGAGTCTTATTGTCTCGTCGGTCTCCCCCACCTTGTCCTTCTTCTCCTTGATAAGATTTGGTTGGCGCTGGAACTCAATAAGAGACTCGGCGATGGCAATAGCATCCCTGGTGGTTCTTGGGTCCTTCCTCTTGACCTCTTGTTTCACCCAATTTTGCAGCTCATCGATGAAGTTAAAGAGAAGGATATGTTCGGGGGCATCGAATACCTGAAGTGATAGAGCGGTAAACTCCTTCACATAGTTTCCAATGGCGCCCTTCTGTCGTAGCTCCCTGAGTTTCAGCAAGTTTTCATCCTTCACATTTTCAGGAATGAAGTTCCTTCTCAACTCCTGCTTGAAGTCCTCCCAAGTATCGATCCGGTAGAGTACCTTTGCAATATCTGCTTGGATTTTCCTCCACCACAAAGAAGCAAGGTCTTCCAAGTAATAACCAGCATGGCGTACCTTTAGTGCCTCATCTGTGATGTCATATCCTTCCAAGTATTTCTCCATGTGCCAAAGGAAATTCTCCACCTCTAATGCATCCCGCTTTCCTGCGAACTTCTTGGGTTTGGGCACATCAAGCTTTGCATTTGCCATGGCTGCACCAATCCCACCATTTCCACCATTTGTAACAACTAGCCCCGCACGTCATTCACTTCAGTTTCGAGACTTGTGAGGCGATCTTCCAAGTCGCTTATGATGGTATCAAAAGCGCCTTCCGACTTGCCCATAGTTTGCTCTTTGAGAAGGTCAATATCCGCCTGCAACTTCTCTTGTTCAACATGAAAAGTGTCAAAGTACTTACATATTTGATCCACTTTCCGATGAAGGGTAAGATGAGCCTCTTGCAAAGCTTCAAATTCATCTGGGTTAACCATGTTTTGCTCCATGCTGGAACCATCAAGATCCTTGCTTTGGTCCCTCTTATTCCTTCTATCTCTTTTCTCCTCAGTTGCCCTGTCGCGCTCGTCAATAACGCTTGAGTTGTTGTTCCCTTCCAAAGCCATCTTACTCCTTAGCACGAATCATGAACTCGAGCCGAACCTCGCTTTGATACCAACTGTCACGGACTTGTCCCCTTGACAATGTCGCGTGCGGCCTTAACTCCTTTCTGCGCCCTTCGCAGTTAGCTAAATCAGCCTTCTCCAACACTAATCGTGGCAAGATGAAGATGAGTAAGTGAGCACTTGAAAGAGAGAGCAAGAGAACAAGAGTGAAGATAGTAAGAATGCTTAGATTGCTTGAATTTTTGGATGATTTACAAGTGAGGGGTTCTCCCCCTTATATAGGCCCCCAAGGGGTTTCCCTCCAAAAGATGGAAGGATCTAGTCTTCTCTACCTTTTTCTTGTATCTCATCTTTCAAGAATCTTCTAGACTAGTCTTTAGAATTCTATGTACAAGAATATACTCCAAGATTCTAGATTTCTCTAGAAATCTCCGGAGACTAACCCCAAGTCGTGACATCCTACTTCATCCACATGATTCAAGGTTATCAGATACTTCAAGCTAATATATATCAATAATAGGGCCTAGCATAATCTTGTCTAAGGTAATCGAAAAAAAATAACAGGACAGGCATATAAATAATTGAAAAAAAACAAGCATATATTAAAGCCAAGGTTTTGAGAACCGGACCGGACATCAAACCGGCGAAGGGAAAGGTTCAACCGGTCCAACCGGGGTCGAACCGTTATATATATATATATATATATATTATATACATTAGAAAATAAAAACAATTAACATTATATTAAAAATTTGCATATAAATTAGTAATTTATTATCATTATATTGTGATACAAATAGAAATGATGTATTCATTATCACTATATTCGTATATTTGTAAGACTCCATTTTGCATGACGTTTTTGGCGCGGCGTGGCGTTTGGACAAAAACACTATCGTAATAGAATTGATGTTTGGCATGCCAACGGTTAAGATCACAATCAAGAAAATAAAACTAGTTTTTTTTTACTTTTGAACATAAAAGCGGATGAAGTTTCTTAGATAAGATGGGGCGTTCAAAAATGACGGTTCATAACCACCGTATTCATGACCACCACTGCCGTGCCAAACGGAATCTAAATTTTATTTGAAATATAGATGTGTGTACATATTACAAATATATCATGCACTTTAATTTTTAAAACATAATTTAATTTGTTAATATAATAATACATCTAAAAAATATTTATTTTATATTTATTTAGATATGTATATTAATTATACATTTTATTTAATATATACATTAATATTTATATGTATATAATATATGATAGCCTAAAAACATAAAAAACAGTCGGCCAGGTGGATAGCTCCTCTTAAATTTGCATAGTCGCTGGTTCGAAACTCCCCTTTGTTTTATTTCTGCTACTTAATTTTGTTCTTGGCCCGCCCGGTTGTGTAGAACCGCGCCCGGTTCCCGGCCCACCGGTCAGCCCGCCCGGTTCCGCGGTTCTTAAGCGGTCCGCGAATGGAGCGGTTTTCTTATCTGGGCCGGACCGGCTGGATGTCCGGTCCGCGGTCCGACCGGCCGGTCCGGTCCGGTTTTTAAAAGCTTGATTAAAGCATCTGCATCCAATTGAAGAAAAGAGTTCTTTCTAAAAATTCTCTGCCCAAGTCCTCCCTCTCCAAAAAGAGTTCAGTGACATCATGAAGTTACCAATTGATTCTTAAGGTCAGGATTGAGAGTTCCTAACCACAATGAATGTGACAGTAGAGGACGACATGGCCTTCCTTCGCTGGCTTTGCAATTGAAGAGCGTGTAGCCAACTACTAAGAGCCTTCGAGCCATAGAATATATATACACACACACACACACACAAGTGACAGTGCACGGGGCCCCCCGTGCCGCGCACGATAGTACTCAGGCCATGGAATCGTCTCGGCGCGCCGGCGCTCACGCCGCTCGCATACTCCCGTGCGCACGACAAAATTGAGCAACGGGCGGAGCACAGTGCTCGTGGGTTTGCGAGAGATGTGAGCGCCGACGTTCCGAGGCGATTTTGTGGGCGGGGTACTGTAGCGGGGGCACGGGAGGCCTCCCCTGCACTATCACTTGTATCCAGCATAAGTAATAATAGAGTTAAATTCTACAGTGGTCAATAATCATTTGACTCAGGCAAATAAATATGGCCAAAAGTAAATTCGGACACTCGTACCCTTGTTAAATTTGAATTCCAAAATAACAGCAAGTGCTTGTGAATTCAATGTCCTTTAGACCCTACAATAGTTTCCAAGCGGGTGATGCTTACAAATTTCTAATTAAATGGTATTATTTAACATTTTAAAGAAAAATAAATTTGAAGCATATAACTAACAACTGTAGCTACTTATTCAAGAACATCTTTCATAGAATTGAAACAAATGTATATATATATATATGTATATATATCTATATGTGTGTATATATAAGGAAATTAGGGAGATGAATGGTAACTTTTAGGCCTGCAAGCGGTTTGATTTTAGGTAAAACCGAAACCGGACCAAATAGCCTCGGTTTTTACACACTCAAAACCGAAATCGAACCGAAATGGATCAGTTCGATTCAGTTTTTTAACATCGGTTCAGTTTTCCGGTAAACCTAAAACATACTACCCAAAAAATGTTGATTTTGACTATCCCCATGATTCAAAAAGAATTTTTAATGTTTACCCAAGTGCATTTCTAATAGTAAATGTAGAAAGAAGTTCATCAACATTAAAGGGAAACTCAAAACATATTATACCATTTAGATTAACTATTGTAATTAAAACAATAAGTTCAAGTATTAGTTCAAAATAGAATCAGTAAGTACAGCATATTTAATTTACTCGGGTCACGCTCGGGTAATTGTTATGAACTTATGATAAGATAAGAGAGATTACATTGTCTTACTGTTTTGGGTTCAACTTCAAACTCAATGTTGGCAGCTTCATGTTTTAATCTGACGGGACAAATTCCAAGTCCAATCTCATAATCGGTTTGGTTTTCTCAGTTTACCGACCCTATAAACCGAAACCGAATCGAATAGACTCGGTTTTCAGCCACTGTCAGATGATTCGCGCGGCGGGGCAACAAAGCGGATGACCCGGAGGCTGACCCATAGGTGTTCGGCCATAAGTAAGCCTTAGGAGAGGGCTTCTCGATCGTCGCATCCTCCGAAGAACAGTACCACGACATCCTGGATGACATCACGGAAAAACATGCATCCTGGATTGCTGAGGGAACGGTCTACTAGGATCAAGCTTGCAGATGTCGGATGTCGGGGACACGTCGGTTTGTGTTTTCGTGTCGGTTTTTTATATATCGGGGGATATATCGGGGATATTTCATATATCGGGTTTTAATATTTAATTAATTATATATGTAATTAAATGTTCTTGATTTTTTTATACATGTCACAGTACTACCTATTTTATAACCTATTAAACTTTTAAATATTAAAAGCTATATATAACATTTAATATACAATACTTTAATGATAGCAAATTTGTAAAATTGCAACTGTATATTATTTTTATGAGATCATAATTTTAAAAATTATATTTCAAACATACCTCATTCTTCATCACTTACGGACTCATCTATAGTCGGCAGAGTAGATAGAATATGATCTTCATCTGATGAACCCTCTAGATCTGCCCCGTCCACCTCCAATGTTTTTCTCTTTCCCCTTCTTTGATAACTAATTGCCACTTCTTTGCTTGTAGGTAATCTTGGAGGCCTCAATTCATCATGATCAGCGTCGACTATATCGCCAATCTGTGCCCATGTCAACCCCTCTCCAGGAAAGACTTCATCATCGTCATCTTCATTTTCATCGTCCTCAGGATCAGCATTTACCATCCACTCTTGTACCTTCCCAGAATCTACATTCTTAGCTGCCAATGGATCTCGAGATGTGTCTGAATATTTCGACTTCAGCAAAGCATTGAACTTTACAAATACTAGATCGTTCAATCTTTTGCTGTCGAGCTTATTCCTCTTCTTAGAATGTATCTGATGAAAATATTAAAAAATGTTAAATAATGCATACAATCATATATCAAGATATTATGTTTAACTAAATAACTAAATTAATGCTTACCATCTCGAAGGTGCTCCAGTTCCTCTCGCAGCCAGAGGATGAAGTAGTCAGGCTCAAAATCTTCATAGCCATAGCTTTAAGGTGTGGCGTATCAGCACCGTTAAGCCTCCACCAATGTACTGTGAAAATAAAATGACAACACAATTCAATTATACATAAAACATAATACATCATTAAAAAATAATGTTAATAAAAATATATATTAAAATATACCTGGATTTAAGTTGGGATTTTGTAGCTGTCTCTTTGCCATGTCTTTACCAAACAACCCTTGTTGGTATTGATAAAGATCAAGCTCAGCACTAATGTGATCCTGTGTAGAAGGATCTTTCCTATATATCCTTGAGAGACACTCAACAAAACCACTCATAAACCTTCCGTCAGCCTCTATCTCCACTCGATGGGAATAATAAAAATATGGGTTTAAGTAATAACCTGCAAGGTGTAGAGGGCTGCTCATCTTCTTCTCCCATCTGCTATCAATCAACTTCCATATAGGAAGATATTTGTTCTCTTGGTGATCGAGAACAGCAGCAACCTCTTCCTTAGCTTTTTTAATATCCCCGTATAACCACCCCATGGAAGGTGTATCCCCGTCAACTCGTCTCAAAACCTTTACAAATGGTGTGAATATACCAACAGCCAGCTCGACATTCGCCCAAAATCTAGCGCTCATCACTATCATTGCAGCCTTTCATATGCAAAAATAATTAATAAGAAAATAAGAAAATACTATAAAGCCTCAGTTGCAAATATATATTTTAAATGAAATGAATAAAGATGCAATAGTTTTACCTGCTTTCCCCCGGCACTATTGGCCAACTTTGTTGCAGCCCACTTTGCTGATGTGAACAGACCCCGCAACTGATTCTTCTTCTCTAAGATACTCTCTAAAGATAGAAACGCTGTAGCGAATCTAGTCACCCCTGGTCGAATAAGCTCATGAGAATCCAAGTCCTTCGTCGACTCTCTAAACATGTCGAGAGATATGGTATGACCATATATGAAGATAGATAGTTGGCGGCCCAAGGAGATAGCACTCTTTATTGGCTTCAATTTCCCAATATCTTGTAACAATAGATTAATTGTGTGAGCTGCACAACTAGTCCAAAAAAGTTTAGGCCTTTTCAAATTCATAAGCTTTGCTGCAGCCATATTATTGGACGCGTTATCCGTCACAATCTGCAAGATACTGTCCTCTCCTGGGCTCCCAGGGCTATCAATCGCCTCATCCAAGAAGTCAAAGATGAACTTTCCATCATGTGTGGAGGAGGAGACGTTCTTCGAAAGCCAGAATGCCACTCCAGAACTACAATGTATCATGATGTTCATCACGCTTCTACCCTTCCGATCTGTCCAAGCATCGGTCATGATAGTGCAACCATTCAATTTGCAGGTCTGCGTGAATGTGCCCAACATCTCCTTCGTCCTCTCCACCTCCGTTCGCAAAATCTTCTCCCTCAACTCATAAAATGTCGGGATCTTCATCCCAGGTCCGCATAGCCCAATAGCATGAGCCATCTGCTGGAAGGAGGAATTACATATGGCATTGAACGGGATACCGTTTTCATATGCCCATCTACCTATGTACACGGCAGCATCATCTCTGGCTTTCTTTTTGTACTTGCTCTCTATCGTGCTTTGTTGGGAATCTTTTCCCTTGCTAGACTCCGCAGATGCATGGACAAATTGGTCCATTGGACCCTTGGAACCTGTGCTGCAACGCATGACAGTCTCCTCTACTTCATCTTCATGTAACCCTCCAACTATCACCTCATTCAAGGTGGCTTGTAACTTTGCACTCTTAGCTCTCTTACTCTCCAAATTTGAGTTTAGGGCCGACTCCGCCTTCGCCCTAACGTCGGTGGGAACCTGAGGGCATGGCTTAACATTACCCTTCCACCCAGCCAAGTGATGCTTGAAACGTGTAATTCCACCATTCACTGTTTGCTTGCAGTAGTTGCATTTGATTCGGTTGGTGTCGTTTGCAACCAACTTCTCCCCAAATGCCCGGAACGGATCTCTACCAGTTGGTACCAATGAGATGGGTACCTCACTAGATCCAGCAGAAGAAGCCATTCTATGGAATATGAAATGAAAAAAATATTAGTTATATTAAATGGAATAAATATAAAATTAAATGATTAGTTGAAAAAAATCAACATCAGAAAAGCCCCATAACTTCATTAGATCGTAAGATCTTCAGTCATCTTTCAAATTATCCACGCAATATTTTATTTATCCAACAACATTTTGCATCAAAAGTAGACTATTACCCAATTATCAGTACTGGTATCAGAACAAAGCATCCAACATTTTATCTATCAAAAGGCACAAAACAGCAAGACAACTAGAAAATGAAGTTGGATATACATGCACCATCGATTGCAAAATGAAGTTGGATAAATTATTAAGAATAGGGGCATTTCAAATCATTTGTTGACTAACAAAATTATAAATGAGCCAAATAAAAAGGGTTTTGGCACTTTGCACCCGAAATTGTTAAATATTGCAAGATGCACCCCCAATTACAAAAAGGCTGGCACTTTGCACCCCCCTCCAAGGTGCAAAGTGCCAAGCTTTCTGTAATTAAGGGGTGCATTTTTCAATATTTAACAATTTCGGGTGCAAAGTGCCAAAACCCTACATTTAGAGGGTGCACGTGCTACAGTCACCAAGCAAGCTACAGTCACCAAGCAAGCCACAACAAGGCAGCAGGGCAGCAAGTAGCAAGCAGCCACCATGCTACAGAACCCACAACCAGGGTCACGATTAATAAGGCAGCAGAGAGCAAGACAGCAGGGCCGGCCGGCTGGCAGCAGGGCAACAGCCGAGAGAGGGAGAATGAGAGGGGGAAGTAGGGAGAAGAATGCACCAGCCGAGAGAGTGAGAGCACCAGCAGATAGAGTCGAGAGCCCGTGAGATTGACAGCAGATAGAGTCGAGAGAGTGAGAGCACCAGCCGAGAGAGTGAGAACACCAGCCGAGAACGACCAGAGTGAGAGCACCAGCCGAGAGAGTGAGAACACCAGCCGAGAGAGTGAGAACACCAGCCGAGAACGACCAGAGTGAGAGCACCAGCGAGCAGACTAACAACCAAATTGAGAGCTAGGGCAGGAGCAGCGAGTGAGATAACCAGCGGAGAGCGCGCGAGAGAGATAACAACCAGATTAAGAGCTAGGGCAGGAGCAGCGAGTGAGATCACCAGCGGAGAGCGCGCGAGAGAGAGCACCAACGGAGAGCGCGAGGGAGAGCAGCAGCAAAGAGCGCGAGGGAGAGCAGCAGTGGAGAGAGCGCGAGGGAGAGCAGCAGCGGAGAGCGCGAGGGAGAGTTAGGGCAGGACGAGCAGAATGAACCGCGGGTTGCGAATTTAAAGAGAATAAAAACCAGCTGCTCTCAAAACCGATATACAACCGTTTTAATGGACCGATATATCGGTCCAAACCGATATATCGGTCCGTTTTTTTCAAAACGCCACAACAGAAATTCACAACGGTTATGAAACGTTTCACCTCCCAAAACGTTATGTCGGCCGACATGTCGGACATGTCGGCCGATATCCACAACCTTGACTAGGATGCCCACTGAGCATGGAGCTTCATGAATGATTTTTCGGTTCACCTCTTGTTGTTCGTCCCGTGTGGGCTCCATTATATGATGCTTGTTCTTGGTCTTATGGAAAGGAAGAATGATTATTGCAACACGTTTCTGCTGCGCACCGTTGACTATATCTTGATAAATTGTGTCCATCTTAGAGATGGCTGTCGCGTGGTGGAGGATGATAGGACTGGGCAAATTGTGGGCAGTAAACATGATAGTCATCTCTTTCGCATCATAGCAACCATTCATGCCCGTTTTTTTTTTCAAAACGGGATGCCTCCATGGCGCGTCTTATGTACCAGAGCAATGGTCGAGGAGCGTTCAGAGAGCACCATGAGATGCACGTCATAGACCTTAAGGCGACGATGGAGATTGCCCCTTGATAATTTTAAGAGCAAGATGAGAGATGGAACATTTCTGTCATCAATGAAGCAAATGAGGAACCGCGGGTCATCATTCATATTTGTGTGTTTGATCCTCCGGTGCATGTATGACGCCTCTATTTTCACCGATATGTACAAAGTTGAAACAATAAGAGGCGTCATGGCAGTCGTGACGAGCGCTGTCAGCACCATGATGACAAATATCTCATCATTCAACACATAGAAAAAATATTGTGCATCAGTGCAAGGAAAAATATTATACTCAATTAGTATATAAGTAGTAGGTCAATTTACCTGACGTTCTTTTCCAATATTCATGTTCCAAATGATGGATGATGAGCCAAAATCAATAAGACTTGAGAAAAGTATCCCAAAGACGGCGATGGGCATTGCATTCTTCCAAGTGCGGGAGATGATGCTGAGGTCTAGCTCGAGGCCCACAAAGAAGAGGAACATAAGGTGGTCGAACTCTGAAAATGCTTCCAGCACAAATATGCTCTCTTTCGAGAACAATGTGTCATGAAAACCTCTTATGCGGACCCAGTAGTATCCCACTCTACAATCACAACATAAAACATGTCAGGCTATTAGAAAAATAAAATATAACACTAAATATTCTTTTAGCGATAATCATTGCTACAACATGAAGCGGTAGTTCAAGGTGCTGCTATAATCCATCACGATAAGGATTTACTCTAGTAGTGGGTATTGCAGATAATATATATTTGAAAAATACTAGATGAGCATGCATCAAACTTAGTAAGGTGCATCTATTGCTATTTGAGAATTCAAATTTATTTTTAACAAAAACTCATAAAAATCTCGTGGACATAAAACAATATTTAACTTAAAAGAGTTTTGCAGATAAAATATATTTAGAAGATATTAAAGTTTATTACTATAACATTGATATGCGACAAACACCGCAAGAAAATGCACTAGTTCATGTAACAAAATAAATTTATGCTACTATATTATGTTTCGTTACAAGAAATATAAAATTGCCACAATAAATATAATATTTTGTAATATAAGAAAGTTTCTACTAATGATAAAGGCTACCCCTCATGAATAATATTAGTTATGACTGTAATTTTTTGCAGTAACAAAATTAATTTTGTTACAATTACTTAGCATATGGTTTATTTGTTTTTTTACTATGATTTTGGATAATTGAATTATTTAATTTAGTTATTTTGTTATATGTCTTCTTTAATATATATATATATAATGTATTTGTATTGTTTGTGCATGTTCATATTTGCAATCAACCATAATTACTACTCACGCTTTGCTGTCAATGCACCTACTCGTCGGTAATTAATTTTTTATGCGAGATTCTCAAGTTCCTTGGACTTGGGTTGTACTATTAGTAATCTATAAATATTTTTTATTCGCATATAATATGTCATTTGGGTGGTTGAGATAATCTTCATTTCTTGTAGTCTAAATAATATTCTTGCCATAAATAAAAACTCTTAATCATTGGCTCTTATTTAGCCCTATCATTTGACGGTTCATCAAATTCATAGCTTTTTAGTTATTGGCTCATGAAATGGAATATTATTTTGATTATTTGAATTATTCGGTGAGCATCGCATCAAATTTGCAAAACTTGGGCTTCTAGATCAGGCGAGAGATGATATTGGTCTATTATTGAGAGGACACGCGAGCAATATTGTCTTCACTGCATCACTAGTTGAGTAGAGATGAAGGTTGTGTCATAGACATTTGTCAGCATCGTATTAGAGTCACTTGCTCGGGAATTTATTACCTCACGACAAGAGTCCATGTCCATTGTCGAGTATAAGGATCGTTTTGATGAGTTAGTTGTGAGAAGAGATATCAAAGAGAAGACATTTATGACCACTGCCCGATTTCGGTTTGGGCTTCGATCCGAGATACGTATTGAGTTGACCGATCACTACTTAGAGTTTCTCAAGCAGACATACCAACTCGCCCTTCATTATGAGCAGTCCTTGAGATCCTCTAGTGTTACTCCAGTAGATTCACACATTAACCTCCTCAGTATGAGTCATTCCCATTCTGAGGCCATGACGATGCCTACTATTGTCCTGTCCGACACGATAAATGTGATACCTGATATTGATTTCTCTCACACCAGTGAGGAACATTGTTCAATGAGTTATTTGCCACTTGAGTGTGACTCATACCCTGTAGACTGTAGTCTCGAAAGAGAGTAAGTACGAGCAACCCGGTGATCATATAGTGATGTGTCCTCCCCAACCCCATGTGTTGACTTAATTGATGTATTGACATCTCATGTGGTGATTTGTGTGTTCATCACGCACTTGATGAGTATTTCTACACTCCGCTAAAAGTACTACCGAATAAACCACACATCTTTAGGGACTTCCACCGCTACGGGGAGACTATTTAATGAATTAGTTGGGTTTGTCCTTTATCATTTGTATATGTTGCATAATTTTGATGTCCTACTATGACGTAAAGTTGTACTAAATAACGAACATTTTAAACTTACTTGTGTAATCACATGAGAGAGCAAATGTTCAAAGATGGTGATTAGGTGATGATTAAAACTTTTTGAGAGGTTTCGGTGGGGACAATTATAAATCTGAGTGTTGATTTGATTCTAAATGCGGGGTCACCTAGTTTTGGACCATTAGCCTTCCTCTTCGGACTCAGTTTCCACCATCCCTGCAGCTTCTCAGTTAGCACTGCAGCTTCAGTGCTTGAGGATGGAGTGCGCATTGGAATGAATGGACCATCTTCAATAGTCATGAAGATCCTTAGATCAGAGGCTTCCATGTAAAGCTTCACTCTTTCCTTCCATATGGCAAAGTTCTCCTTTCTGCATATGGGCAATTTCATAGAACTGAGTTCTTTGTAATTTTCTCCAGTCACGTATAGATCAATCCTTAGCAGATCTTGCTCCTTAGCTGTAAGACTATTTAGAACAAAACCTATCTCTGATACCAATTATTATTCTAGTGGAATGACTAAGATCACCCCTAGAGGGAGGGTGAATAGTGTGATAGGTGATTTATGATATCTTTTCAAAATTAAAAGCACACAGTAAACAATCACAACAAAGCACACAGAGATTTATAGTGGTTCCCTCTAGACAATTTGTCAAGAGGTAGCCCACTGTCCCGACACCTTTCAAGCAGTATGCTTGATAAGGCAAAACTCCTCCAAAACTCAGAACTCACATAGAGTTCCTACCTCAGTCTTTTACAGTACAAGACTTAGACTCAGATCTACAAATAGATCCTACCTCAGATCACAAAGATCTTACACTCGGATCACAATGATCCTACACTCAGATCACCAAGATCTTACCTCAGATTCCAACAGGAATCCTACACTCAGATCATAATGATCTTATGTTACGGTGTAACCCCTAGAACTGGGTTGGGCTCCGGCAGGCACATACATCCTCCGGTCACATCCCACAATTCCCAGCCTGGGCTCGTAACAGGGATGCGGCCCATACACCCCAACCAAATCTCCGCCCCCATTTAATCAGGCGGTAGGTTGTTGAGGTCAGGGATCGAACCCCCGACCCCCTTGATAAGAAGTCCTTCCATGGACTCTGGCTCAGTTGGTGATGAGAGTCCACCAACAAATCGATTCGACCAGACAACACAGAGTTCTTATCGATTTTGTCTAGTAAAATATGCTAGACATTTTAGTCGATTCGACCAGACAACACAAAATTCTTATCAACTTTCTCTAGTCGAATCTGCTAGACCTTCTAGTCGATTCGACCAGACAACACAGAGTTCTAGTCGACTTTGTCTATTTGATCGGCTAAACCTTCTACTCGATTAGTTAGACCATTTAGTCGATATCACCATATCAACATGAAATCAAGTCGACATAGACTTTCTCCCACTCATCTAAGTTTGGTTCTCTACTCATATCTTATATGAGTCGAGCCACCCCGATCATTTACCCAATTTCTCATGCGTTATTATGTGTGACCCCATAAGCTCATATTACGTTGTCAGTGAGTCTAACTCATTGACTACTTCTAGATCACAAAGACTCCAACACAGGACGCATATGAGCTCGCCAGGTCGGGGCTCAGTTCGCCGCCAAGCTCGTTGTGATGGTACCCAGCTCGCCAACAAACTCGTCAAAGAGGAACTCGACTCAAGTGACCTTGAATAAAACGACACGGGTCAGCTCGCCTCCTTCAAAGACCACCAAAAAACAGGTCACGAGGTACTCAGTATCTCAAAAGTTGGGGGCAGCTGCTCGCGGACCATGTATCTCCTTGGATTACTTATAAATAAGACCTCAAGACACAAGTTGAAGGCACGTTACCCCCCCCCCCCCCCCCCCCACAAGGTTCCCATCCAACCAGCCTGTGTCTTCTTAGTGTCGAGGTTAGCCTTGGTTTGGGAGGGGAAGTTCCTATAAACTTTCGGGTACGTGGTGGGACTCCTCGCTATAGCCTGAGGTCCTGTTTATAGGAAGTCCGGGATCATTTCTAGCTCTTCAGCTCTATCTAGTTGAAATTTACTCAGGTCGGCCGCTGCAAACAAGATAAAGCGGCTGCTCCAACAGTTCCTTATCCCTATGTTCAAGATCAAACATGGATCCCGGCATCAGTGGCTATAGAAGCTTGTGGCTCAAGAGGAGGGAAGACAAGTAGCCTTTAATCACCTCTTGGTCCGAAAATTAGTTAATTAGATTTTTTTTTGTTCAAACACTTTGGTGCGGTGAGCGTGGACTAAGATCGAAGGAAGAAACTCTGGGGTGAGATCGAATAGCGAACGACGAAGAGGGAGTTGGAGATCGGAAATCAACAAGTTACAAGCGAGTTCGTCACAAAAGCCAACCTTCCGGAGTTCAAGCAGGGAATGATAGAGACATTGCGATGTATCGTAGCACTAAGTGTCGAGGTCGAAGTAGCCTCGCCACCGGTTGCCACCTCGGCAGGGTCGAACTATCCAGGCGGCATGACAAGGGGGAGCCGCTTCATCGGATTGACCTCTGTTCGAGCGAAGCAAATGTATGACTCCGCGAACTCTTCCTTTCTGCGGGGACGATTTAGCTCGTCCACGACCAGCTTGGCAAGCTAGGTCGGCGAGCCCATTTTGCGAGGTTTTAAATGCACCCATCACAGAGGGTTTCGCGGGCCCGTGCTCAGCAACTATACGGGGAAAGCTAACCTCGTCGGCAACTATACAGTCAACCACCCTCTTTTAACTCACGCAGGAGTTTAACGAGTCGTTGGGACACTACATCAACCGCTTCTAAGAAAAGGCCCTGCATATCCAAGAGGTGGAAAACTATACCCTCCAGTTGACACTCACTTTTGGCTTGCAGGAAGGGTTGTTCAAGATGGAGGTGGACCGGGATCCCCCATCTCCTTTAAAGATTTGATCGACTGCGCATGGCGATTCATCTAGGCAGAAGCTAGCAACGAAAGTTCGGTCAACGTTGTATTCAAAAAGGCGTTTGACACTATGACGATGAAGGCCAAGAGAGTGACGATCTCAGATGGGTCGTTGTTCGGCAACTCGGGAGAGCAGAAGGAAGTCGAAGGAGTGGAGTTGCTGGTGACTTTTGGGGGCACCTCGATTAACTGACAGTTTGTCATTGTGGACGCTCCGAGCAGTTACAACATGATTTTCGGGAGGCCGCTTATAAGCGTCATCCAATCTTTGTCGTCATCGTTTCATCAATGCCTGAAATATAACCCAGGAGGGGTGCAAATTCAGATCAGGAGCGATCGAACGTGGCCTGGGAGTGCCACCTACATGGCGTCAACACCATCAGCTGGAGGGAAGACGCAGAGGAGGTCGATATGGTGCTGGAAGGGATGACACGCCTAGAAGTGGTTGAGGAGGTGTATGAGGTGGAAGTGGTTGTTGTGGGCGGGAGGCCCAGAAGCGTGAGGGTTAGCATGGAGTTGACGGAGGAGGACCATCAAAATATCGTGGCGTGTCTGCAAGCAAAAATCGATGTCTTTGCCTGCAGCGTCGCAGATATTCCCAACATTGATGTCGATGTGGCATGTCATCGCCTCAACCTCGATCCAAAGGTTCGCCCAATCTAACATAAGAGGGTGATCGCCACCTCTTTGGTCGAGGCCATTCGCAAAGAGGTAAGAAAGCTGTTGGAGGCGGGATTTGTCTCTGAGATTTAGTATTTTGGTTGGATCTCGAATGTGGTAATGATAAAGAAGACAAGAGGGAAGTGGAGAATGTGTATCAACTTTTCATATAAAGTCTACCCTAAGTATTGTTATCCTCTGCCTCGAATCGATGAGTTAGTTTACTTTAGTCGTCAGTTTTCTTGTTATGAATTTTATTGATGCATTTTCAGGATATCATCAGATCTGAATGCATCCCACCACGTCAAAGATGTCTCCTTCATAATCAATGATGGATGTTATTCCTACAAGATGATGTCATTCGGTTTGAATAATGCGAGGGCAACCTACCAGAGGATGATGGATCAGGTCTTCAAAGACCAAAAGGGGCGAAACTTCAAGGTCTACGTCGACGACCACATGATTAAGAGCAAAAGCGTCTCAGAGCATATACAAGACATGGAAGAGACCTTCGCGATGTTGCGAAAGTACAAAATGAGACTTCACCTTGCTAAGTGTGTCTTCAAAGCTAGCAGGGGAAGTTCTTGTGACTTCTCCTCACTCCCACTGGAGTAGAGCCGAACCCAGACAAAGTAAAAGTTATTATGGAAATGACCTCTCCCAGAGATACTATATAAGGAGGTGCAGCGGCTGACCGGGAGGCTCGGCGGTCTGAGTCGGTTCTTATCCAAGGCATGGGAGAAGTGCTCTCCCTTCTTCGGGACTCTCCGCAGTAATCAAAGATTTGAATGGACCGCCGAGTGTGAGTCGTCCTTCCAAATCCTCAAGCAGCAGTTGATGCAAGACCCTCAGCTTCAGGGGCCTCGCGAAGGATCTCTTCCTCTACCTGGGAGTAGGAGTTGAAGCTGTCAGCTCGGTGTTGGTTAGAGAGGAAGGGAAGCGTCAATTGTTGATCTACTATGCTAATAAAAGTTCTAAGGAAGGTTGAGCTACGCCATATGTACAACCCGTATTTAGCGAGTCTAAATTAGTTGCATCATATGGACAACAAGACCAGTTGTACTGCATCAGGGGTAGGCAAGGTTGTCATGATCGAGATCCTAGGTGGGATCATTTCCCGGTTGGATCAGATCGGATCGTGGGATCGGATCGAGGATCGTAAGATTCTACAATAATCATAAATTAAGACTTAAAATATGAAAATGAATTTTGTATCATCCAATTACACGCAATTAACACATAAAAAACTGTAAAACTAACCAACATTTAAGCACTTATATCAAAAATAAGTAAATGAACAACTAAACCCAAAAATAACATTGTTCTAAGTTCTAACTGTTAGAACATGGAGTATGGGCAGATACTTGTTGAGTATCTGCACTATGTCGGCATAGTGCCCGCGGGTGTAAGAGCATGGAGTATGGGCGGATACTTGTTGTGTATCTGAATTGTGTCCACATGGATATTTGTACCAATCGCGGACACTTGGGCTATTGGAGTTTGGAAGCATTGGCGGATACTATTAGAGTATCCGCACATGGTGCTCTGGCGGGTGCTTCCTGGCGGGTGCTACATGGTGATCTGGCGGACACTCCGGGTGTATTCGACCATTGTATTTAGTCTCACACTATCTATTATAAATTCTCTCACCTCCTCGTTTCTATATAAAGAGAAGTTCTCCCATGTAATAAATAGGTTTTTTGGATGCCAAATTCGTTGATTCACTGAAAATCGGCGAATTAGATGCCCAATTCACTGATTTTCAGGAAATTGGGCACAATTCACTGAAAATCAGTGAATTGGATGCCAAATTCGCTGATTTTTCGGTGAATTGGGCACACAATTGACTGATTTTCAAAAAATATTGGCACCCAATTCATTTTTGCGCCTAACGTGCCTCAGGCGCGCACCTGCGCCTAGGCTCCAAACCCTTTTGCGCCTCGATGCACCTTGCACCTTCGATAACTTAGACGCCTAGGTCAGGGTAATAGCTTAAAAAGGGTTTCTTTAGAATCCTTGGGCCTGGGCCTGGATCAGGCCTAGACCGAGCATGCCCGACCCCATGCCTAGATGTTATGCGTACGCGCGTATTATTATTGTACTTCTTATTGTTTTAGGGTTTTGGCATGTGAGCCCCCCTCCCTATATAAGGAGGTGGTTTGGGAGTAGAAGAGATCTTTGGATCATTAAGGTTTTGGGCTCTCATTAGAGAGAGGGATTATTGGAGGACCCAGCCTCCTTGAACTTGGTCGGAGTCCACTCCGGATTATATCCGTGTTCTTGATTAATGCAATCTTGTCTCGTTCTTCTTTCTTAATCGTAACAAGTGGTCCGACCCGCCTTCCGGTCGCGGTTTCCGCCGCCCGAACTCGTTCCAGCGCCTCCTTCCCTGATCCCGATCGCGAACCGCTCCTGTTCCGCGCTCAACATCCCGCTTCCGCTCCTGTTGTCGGTTCTGATCCCCGATCCCACGCCTCCTCCCGCTTCCGATCCCCGATCCCGCTTCTGATCCCTGATCCCGCTTCCGATCCCCGATCCCGCTTCCGATCCCCGATCCCGCTTTCGATCCTGCTTCATATTCCCGATCCCGCGTCTCCTCACGCTTCCGCTTCTGCCGTCAATCCAGCGCCTCCTCCCGCTTCCGCGCCTCCTCCCGCTTCCGCGCCTCCTTCCACTTCCGCTTTCGCTCCTGCCGTCGATCCAGCGCCTTCGTCGAATAGAAGCACTGCTGCCGATCCAGCGCACCCCCCCTCCAGTCGGCGTCCTCCTCCGCCCCCTGCGGTTTCTTGGGTGCATGCCACGCCGTTCTAGTCGTCTAATGGGCAACCCAGATCCCATGCCTTCTCACCCAACCACCGATCCCGCCATTCTTCGTCGCTCGGATGACCACGACAGTTCCATCGCGTCGATGCAGGCCCTCATTCTACGCATGGATGCCAAGCTCGACTCCCTCCTGGCCGGCCGCCCTACCACCTCCGCAACGTCGGTGGCGGATCCGCCGCCCCTCCTCGGGACTCCCCCGGAACTCTTCCATGCAACAACCCCTCTGCCCGGGGTGTGCTCACCAGGCCCTCGTTCATTGGATGTCCCCTCTTTCAACGGCACCGATCCTATGGGATGGATTGCTCGGGCCGAACAGTTCTTCGAGATACAGCAGATCTCGGAGCCACAAAAGGTCAGCACGGCCTTGATCGGCATGGAGGGCTCTGCCCTCCACTAGGTCCGCTGGCTCCGCCAATCCTCTCCCGGCCTCACCTGGACAGCTCTCACAGAGGCCCTCATTCAGTGGTTTGATCACCGCTACCCTGGCTCCATGATCGAACGCCTTTGCGGACTCCGTCAGACCGGCCTCATTGATTCGTACGTTGATGCATTCATTGAGTTGGCCACCCATGTTCCTGGTCTCCCACCCGACCATTACTTGGCTTACTTCATGCACGGCTTACAACCCCACATCTGAGCCCGCCTCCGCACCCTACAACCGTCAACTGTCCACCAAGCCATGAACCTCTCCCCACTGGTGGAAGCCGAATTCATGGCAACGTCCGGGGACCCTCCCTTCCCGTCGCCTCCGTCCAACCCTCCCTACCAACGATATTTTCCTCCCCCCGTCTAAACCTCCACCACTACCACCTCATCCTCCTCGGCCAACCATATGGGCCCACGCAACAGCCGTCATATCTGTTGGAACAAGGTCTTCCGCATCTCCTAGGTTTGAGAATAACAAATCTTATGTATTTGATCTTGTGTGTTCAAGTGTGCAGGTTATCTAGGCCCATCTTGGCCGAATTTTGAAGCCCTAACGAAGCTCTGCCGATTTCTGAAGGAGGATTCCATCACGCCGAAGCCAAGCGAAGTCCGCTTCGACAAACGCTGATTCTCCAGCGGATCTTCGCCTCCTCATTCAGAAGTTCATCCTAAGGGAGTTGTTAATTTATTTCATTTCTTTTTTCCTTTGTAAACGGTAGTGAAATCGCCTTGTGTTGGCGACTAGGTCTGGGGGTAGACTTAGGGCTGAAATTCGCCTCGTGTTGGCGACTAGATCTAGGCTAGGTCTAGGGGGTGCTCGAGGCCACATCCGGGGAAGGATAGGCTAGAGCGGCTTGAGGCCGAATCCAGGGAGGATAAGGCTAGGGCCACCGGTTCGTGGGGAAGCGAGTCGGGATAGAAAACGAAAAGAGCTTTTATTATTCTTCGCCTCCGATCTCTAGCGTCATAGGGATCAAGTTTTGTAAAACTCATTCAAATATTAATAAAGCTTGTCTCTCCTTTTGTTTTACTTGTTTTTGTCTTGATTTTAATATTGCAATATTTCTAAGTTTTTTAATTAAAATCTAAACTTTTTGAAAACCCTTATTCACCCCCCCCCCTCTAAGGGCGCTGACCGATCCAACAAGTGGTATCAGAGCAGGTTTTGTTCCAATCGGCTTAACAACCGGGAACAATGGCGTCTCATGATCTCGCTTCTACTAGTGGGGGAGATTTTTGTGAAGAAGAAAAATCACTTAGACCACCTTTATTTGAAGGAACAAACTATAAAGGATGGAAAACCTTAATTGAAAAATTTATTAAAACTTTAGACATCGAAGTATGGAATTTAGCAATTATAAGACCTGCAGATGAATCGAATAAAAAGGAACGTCAACTAAATGCCAAGGCCAAACATTATTTATTTTGTGCTCTTTCAAATGAAATCTTCAAATTAATATACTGTTTTTCTTGCGCATACAAAATCTGGCACTTTCTTGAAGAAATGTATGATCTTCCTCTCGCAGGTATGGAACAAACACAGAAGGAGAAGAACGTGAAAACATCCATTATCATTCAAGAGGATCTCTCTCATAGAAAAGCCATTGAAATAGGAAAAGAGAACAAAACATCAAAAGAAGATGACAAGTCATCTATGGTGGAGGAAGGACGAAAAGAGGACAAAGGAACTTCATGCTCACACTCTGCTTCCTCCAATAGCGCTGTAAGAAAGACCAAATCTTCTTCTTGTGTAATAACCTCTATCTCCAGTTTCAACATATTAAAAATGGCTAAACGAAAGATCAAAAAATTGAAAATTGCTAACAAAAATTTACGTTTAGAAAATAAGACGCTAAAAGCTAAGAATTCAAATTGTGATGAATCTTGTTCTGATTGTAACATAATTAAAGAAAAAGGTAAAGAACTTGAAAAAGAAATTCTTTGTATAAAAGAACAAAATGAAAAATTATGTTTAGAAAATTCATCTTCAAAGAATGATTGTGCTAAGTGTAAAGATTACGAAATTGAAATTAAAGAGATGGACGAAACATTTGATGAATATAGGGATGAATGTGAAAAACATATTGAATCAATTGTCACTACTCTTAAAAATAGCACGATCGCTTACAATAAAGCCAGACTCAATTTACAAACTAAGAATGATGAATTAAACGCTAAAATCAACTTGCTCAAAGAAATCATAAAGAAAAATGGTCAAAACACTCATTCACAATATCAAGTCATAACTAAAAGCAAATTGAATATATCTTCTCAAAATGTTAATAAATCAAACAATGGAAATAAAACACATCAACAATTTAAAAATAAACTTCCAAAGTACAATCATTATTATCAAACTTCTCCAAACATAAAATTTCACAAATCTCCTACAAAAAACACTTTCAATAATCACTACGATCATAATCTTAATAAAGATTATCACAATAAAAGTTTTACATACAAGAATAACACCAAACCAAAGTATGAATGGAGGGCCAAAACTAAAAATGAAACAGTAACTCCACTCAAAATGGGTCATTCATTTTCATCTCCTCAAAAGCAAACACGTAGTATTTGGGTACCCAAAGGAACCGTCACACCCGGTTCTCTTTGGATACCTAAAACTCTTATTCATTAGGTGTCACAAAAATGCATGAAGTAGAATAGTTTCAAAAGAAAAATATACAATTTCTCTACTTCATGATATGCGTTAAATGTCTTTCTATTTTTTGGTTTCTTATTTGTTTTGAATTTTCATGCTATGGTCATCTTATATAGGAGACATGATCAAAAATTTAATGAACCCATAAAATTAATCAAAATTCAAAATCTTATTTAGATGACCTACTTATTATTTATATATTCATCATATATATATTATCAACAATTAAATTCAAAAATTTTCTATGTGGTAGTAAAAACCATAAGATTTCAAAAGTATACCACATAAAATTTTTACCTAAATATCACCACTTCATAACATCAAAATTTTAAACATTCTAGTTAAACATCCAAATGATAAACAAAAATCAAAATTCATAAGAACAACAAACATCCACGACATAGGTTAAAATTCCTAGTTTATTACATAAACTGAAATAGAGTTTCTCACACAACTACTCCTCCTCATCAATGTCCTCCACACTTGGAGTTGGAGAGCGTCTCCTACGTATCCTCCGGATAGAGTGGCGGGGAGGATCTGAAACTGGGCTCTCCCACTCCCTCCGCTCTGGTGTAGATGGGTTCAAATTTAAAGCCTTCATCATGAACTTCATCATTTTCCTCACCCCAGAGACATTCTTCTTGATCCCTGAGACATCCTTCTTTATCACTGAAACGTCCTCCTCCACCCGTGTCATCCGATCACCCATCTCCTCTCGAAAGGACCCATATGGTGCATCTCGAGCCCCTCGAGATGACGCCCCTCGCGGGGCGGAGTGGTGGTTGAGCTGATGTCGATGGCTCATCCGAGACAAAGGATGCTCGCAAATGCGAGGTACTGTAGATAGGAGGAAAACTATCAAACAAAAAGAAACTTGTGTCGATAGTGGGATACAAAACCTGAATCACTCGCTGAATGATGCCACCCAGAGGCAGGTTGTTGAATCTCTGACGGGATGGTTGCCTTAACTTATAAGAATATCGGATCAAGGAGAGTAGCAAATCCGCCACATCGAACCTTTCCCTCTCTAAAATGAAATAAGTAACTAAACTGAGCTGTGCGGTGATTTTTGCAGTATCACCCAACTTCAGTAGGATAGTATGTCGCAACACATCTTGAACAACCAAAGCATCCACTGAGAGAGTCATAATGGTGGAGATCAAACTCCTGCATTCCCTGTTGTGCAGAACCATGTTCACCATAGTCCAATCTCTATCTACCCTAAACCTCTCCACAATTTCCAATCGGTGCGAATGTTGAGACAATCCAAACACAATTCGCAGCTGCTCATGGGTGATAGTAACCACCTGCCCCTGCACCTGCACCTGGGACTGGACTCCACCATCCAGATCTGTCCTTGATGGGTCTTCCAAGTGCATATAAAATTCGCGCACCAACTCCGACGAAAAACCATCTGGAATAAACAAACTAAGCACCTCTGCAGCTGCAAAGAGCTCCATAATATGGTGGTGTCGCCTGTCAAACTCAACAACGTATGGCACTCCCACGACCGCTGCCTCCACTGCCAATTCTGTGTTTTTCTTACCCTTAGATGCCATCTGCCACAACACAAAAACTTATTACAACAAAAAATTGATGAAATTTTCTATCAAATAAAAACTACAATTTTTTGTAGATCTCTATGAACTTAACACAAAAACTATATAAAAACAAGTTAGGAAATCAAAATTTCCATCTATTGAAAAAATATTTTTTCCAAAAAAAAAGGAGGAAAAACACAAATTGGATCTAAGAATTTATAATCAACAATCAAAATAACCAAAATCAAAAACAATTCCTATATCTAAATCAAAAACAAATTAGATCTCAAAATCAAAATCAAGCATAATATTCTCAATATTTTCAATAAAATTGCTAGATCTAAGAAATCAAACCATCAAAAATCAAGTTAGATCTAAGAAATAATATCCACAAAATCAAGATCTACAATATCCAATTGATATTTTCATATGCTCAAAACAACTAAGATCCAAGAAACCCTTTCATGAAAAATTTAAAGATCTCCCTAAAAATTAAAATACATCCATATCTTAACATTAAAACTAAGAAATTCAGATATTCAAACCAAAAATCTCATCAAAACCTCAAATCTTGAAGACAAATCTACACGGTGTATATCAAGGTTCAAAATCAACCTAAAAACTTCAAATTTCTTCATCTCTAACATCACAATCAAGCTTTAAAGCAAAAATCTTAAGAAAAGATGAAGAAATACCTTAGATCTGGGCTTTAGAACGGCACTTCTTCGCAGTTTTTCGGAAGCAAATGGCAGAACACAGCAGATCTGAAAAGATTAGGGGAATTTAATGAAAGCCACGATAGCGCCAGCGCTAGCGCTAGCGCCGGCGGTATCGGGCCCATTTGAATTTTTAAGAAAATAAAATTCTATTAAATACCTAAAATTATTATCTACTATACGTACTACTTGGTGATGCAAGATTTCGTATATTCTGACTTGTATTAGGTATCCTAGATCTTTCAAATTAAAACAAATTCAAAAGTGCAATTTTCTTCATTTATAACCATCAAAAACATTTTCAAAAAAAATCCTAAAAATATTTTGATCTATATGTACTATTTTGCTTTGCACATCTGTTTTTTCTTTTATTTTTGAAAAATCAAAATACAAAAATAGAAAATCTAAATTACCAAAAATATGTTTTGTTTAAAGTTCATTTCTTTTCAAAAATCAAATACAAAAATATAAAACTGTAAAACTATCAAAAAAAACTATATGAACTGTTTGTGAAAATCAAGCATGATTTAAGCTACTATCTAGAATTTCTATAATGTTGCAATTTTCTTTTTTAAACTACTTTGAACATTGTCTTTATCATGCTTTGATCTATCTATTACTATGTGCATCAATTATATTGTAAAGGTTGTGTAAAATCAAGCTTAGCATGCCTCTAAGTATGAGTAAATGGTTTATGTTAGATAATGATATGAATTCACTCACTTTTTGGCATTGTCAACATATGTTTAACTTAAGAATGCTTGTGTATGTTTTGTAATAGTACAATGAATTAAAATTGCACAAGTATCTTACCTACACTCCCTTCTTTTGCACTATGAAAAAGTTAAGAAAAGTGGTTATATTTCTCATAAATTATATTGGTTTGCAAAACAAGTGTATTCGGAGAACTTTGTAAAACACAAATTATAAAATAACTAACAAAGATAACTCCACCAAGCACTACTTGAACCTCCTGATAAGTCTTAATGAGCATTGTGAGGTTGAGCACCTTGGAAAGAATAGTAAAGTGACTTGTGCAAACCATCTCTTTTTTTTTCAACATAAGAAAAACCACTTACTCTTAAAGTACACCGGATCACTAGTCTCAAAACATTCAAAATAAAATCTGTGATCCCCCAAGCACTACTTTGCACCCTGATAAGTCTTAATGAGCATTGTGTGTGTAGAGCACCTTGGTAGTTGTACATTTTTTGTGTGCATTAAAGTGTGTGGAAGTAAAAATATTTGTGTTTTATTGTGCTTTTTACTTTACATAGTACTTGTATTTTTGATTAAAACACTTGTATACTCTACTCAAAAATACACTTATGTGCACATCATTATCTTCCATAACACTTCTTCTCATAAGTATTGGACCATAATGCTAATTTTATACAATTTTTTTTACTTATGAAATGCACTAGATAACCTAGCATGTTTTCTATAATGTTTGGTATGTTTTGAAATTATGAATTGAAATAACATTGTAGTACTTTCTTTTTGAATAACATTATTTCATGCTTGGTTACTCTTATTGTTAACTTTCATTGAAAATGATTTACAACAACATCCTTTTGCAATATAACTCATATCTCTTTTTATGGATCATCTTGCTTATAATATGATGTTTTTGTATCTCTACAAGTCTTCCGCGTCATTCTCATATTATGGCTTTACCTTGCATGCTTACTTAAAAAGTCATGTTTTTTACCAATCCTTTATTTTTTCATCAAATATTTTACTTGCATGGTAAACCGTATATTGGTTACTATTAACAGAATTATTTATGCTCAAACTCTGATATTTCTATAAAAAGGATAAATTACACTTGAAATTAAGCTACAAACTCCCTATCTTTCACCTTTTAAACTCCAAAGCTCGATCATGGTGATATCTTATTATCGCTTCTGTGGTGCCTCCTAACCCACTTTTGCTAATAACAAAAGGGGGAGAACTAACTAACATGATAAATAAACTCCGCTATCAAAATAAAATTCACATGAATAATTAAATTGATAGCTTACATATTAGGGGAGCATTCACATAGGGGGAGCACATATTTAGGGGGAGCAATTCTAAAAATGCTAATCATCTATATTTATCCTAAGTCATCACTCTCACACACACACAAATAGGATTTCACCATGCTTATCTATTAATGCTCTGATTTATCATTAATGGATTTGTTATTATCAAAAGGGGGAGTTTGTTGGAACAAGGTCTTCCGCATCTCCTAAGTTTGAGAATAACAAATCCTATGTATTTGATCTTGTGTGTTCAAGTGTGCAGGTTATCTAGGTCCACATGACTCAAGGAGGATACATGAAGACTGCCCCCGAATTTGAGGCAAAAATTCCATTTTGGCCACTAGCGCCGGCGGTAGTGATAGCGTCGGGCGCTAGCGTTGAATAGCGCAATTCCGGCGGCGTTTATGGAAGGCGCTAACGCCGAGCGGTAGCGGATAGCGCCGGCGGTAGCGGAGCGCACATAAGGCATAGAGCAGCGTGTTGTCGCGGATGGGAGATTCTGCCGTGCAATTAGTTTCTTAATCCGGGCTAGAGCCGGCGGTAGCGCTTGGGCTATAAAAGAACCCCCTCTCCTCGTGATTTGATACACCTATTGCATACACCTCAGAGAGAGAGATTGCTCGAGTTCCAGAGGCCCATCTTGGCCGAATTTTGAAGCCCTAGCGAAGCTCTGCCGATTTCTGAAGGAGGATTCCATCACGCCGAAGTCAAGCGAAGTCCGCTTCGACAAACGTTGATTCTCCAGCGGATCTTCGCCTCCTCATTCAGAAGTTCATCCTAAGGGAGTTGTTAATTTATTTCATTTCTTTTTTCCTTTGTAAACGGTAGTGAAATCGCCTTGTGTTGGCGACTAGGTCTGGGGGTAGACTTAGGGCTGAAATTCGCCTCGTGTTGGCGACTAGATCTAGGCTAGATCTAGGGGGTGCTCGAGGCCACATCCGGGGAAGGATAGGCTAGAGCGGCTTGAGGCCGAATCCAGGGAGGATAAGGCTAGGGCCACCGGTTCGTGGGGAAGCGAGTCGGGATAGAAAATGAAAAGAGCTTTTATTATTATTCGCCTCCGATCTCTAGCGTCATAGGGATCAAGTTTTGTAAAACTCATTCAAATATTAATAAAGCTTGTCTCTCCTTTTGTTTTACTTGTTTTTGTCTTGATTTTAATATTGCAATATTTCTAAGTTTTTTAATTAAAATCTAAACTTTTTGAAAACCCTTATTCACCCCGCCCCCCCTCTAAGGGCGCCGACCGATCCAACAACATCCACACTCTTTGTCTTTCCAACCAAGAGTACAATGACTTGCGGAACAAGGGTCTGTGCTACCGCTGCAAGCAACCCTACTCGCCTAATCATAATTGTCCTGCCAAGGAGTTTCGGGCCCTCATCGGGGATGATTTGGACGAGATCGGCGCGGCTGCCTTGGACACCCTTCTGCTCACGGATGTATCGCCAGACGGAGATCTGGGCACCTCTGCGGCGACCCACCAGCGGGCACATTACTACTAGATGGCGGGCGGTACTTCGACCTTGGGGTCAAGGTCGATTTTCTGGCGGGATGGATTGTTACGCGTACGCACGTATTATTATTGTACTTATTGTTTTAGGGTTTTGGCATGTGAGCCCCCCCCCCTATATAAGGAGGTGGTTTGAGAGTAGAAGAGATCTTTGGATCATTAAGGTTTTGGGCTCTCATTAGAGAGAGGGGTTATTTGAGGACCCAGCCTCCTTGATCTTGGTCGGAGTTCACTCCGGATTGTATCTGTGTTCTTGATTAATGCAATCTTGTCTCGTTCTTCTTTCTTAATCGTAACACTAGACCTGACCTGCTAGAGCCCAGGACTGACCGAGCTTTTTTGTCGAGCAGGTCCTAGTGAGTTTTCTAGGCCTGGGTCTTTTGGAAACCTCTAAAATGCTTAATATTACACCAAAAATAAAGCTTATGTTTTATAATAGATGCATAAGTTAAGAATTTGATTTTTTGTATTTTGTTGTATAAGATAATATACAATTAAATTTTAATTAAGTAGAATTGAAGGATAAGTTGTAATCATCTTATTATGTCAATGCGTTGGGAAAAAATTAATGAAAAAAACATGAATACCTTATTTTTTTCCGATACCACCCAAACCAATGTTTGTTATATCATATTATAGATTGGAGGATCATCGTCATCCTTGTTATGAGAATCATCATGCATAGTGTCATCCTTGTTATGAGAATCATCATGCATAGTGTCTGAGCCCAGCAAATCCTGAAATGGCATGAGAAGTGGAGAAAGAAGTATTAGAGCTTTTGGAGTTATAGTTGGAGAAAATGAGATGGTAAACCTGAAGTGCGGTCACAATTTGCGAATGAAATGATAACAAGCAGAAGATAGGCACTATGAAATCTATAATTGGCATTTGAGAGAACTATTTGCAATGCATGGTATCCTCCATGCAATTTTAAACAGCAAATAGTATGAATTAGTCTAAATTATACTCGAACAATGAATCAACCATCTAGTTATCATACACACCGAAACATAATATATGCAAAAGCAATTGATATACATCTACGCTTACAAAGAAGATTGAATGTGCATAAGATAACCATAAAGAAGATTACCATTTTGAGTAGCAAACTCAACTTTGACCCCTGATTAACACCAAATTGATCCACAAAGATTGTGTTATTTGATGCCAGAAACAAAATTCTTTGATGGAAATAAAAATAAACGGCTGTGACATAAGAAAGTGATCATTTATATTAGGTATTGTAAGGAAATCAAGATTCTTCAAAGTAATAAACAACTTAATTTAACAAGTCAAAGGGTTCATGTAACGCATTGCAAACTTTATTTTAAGAGCTATTATTTTCAATATCAGGCAATAGGAAATATTGCGTTCTGATTCCTAAAGCAATATAATATGAATTATTATTTTCATTGTCAAACAAATAATAGCAATACAAACAAAATAGTAGCAAGTGCACAATGTAATCCCATGCATATGTTTTTGCCAAATTTTGTATATATTTGAGAAAAGCAAAAAAAGGCAAATTTGAAGCAAGCAACTTATAAGACGCTTCTCTCAAACTCGCTTATCGTCCTATTCAAAGTATCATACACACTGAAATAAATGTTCTTGGAACAAAAAGTAGTGGGAAATAACTTAAATGATTTGGATCAAAAGTACTGCCTCCCTCTACAGGTTCTTTCAATTTTAAAATTTTTATTATGTGCATCAGCTAAAGGAGCATCTAACTGAAATTAACTCCAATTCGTTCAAAATAAAGGATGAAGACAGTAGAGCCCTTTTTTTTGAATAAAGTAGTACATTTTATGGTGAAGTTAAAATAAAATAAAATAAAATGGCAGTATCCGTGGATCTCTTCCAATGCCGGATCAAATAGAAAACGTTATGAATAATAAGTACTTCTAATAGTTATTAGCTAGGATGTTATCAATGTCAGATCATGAAAATATGGGAGTCTTGAAATTGGATTGAGTGCACATTTGGGTCGAAATTCCTCAACTTCAAGTAGGCTCAAAATCATGTTAAGCCAGTTCGAAATCAAGTCCAGCGGAGCTGTGAATAATTGTTAACCCTGAAAGTTCTAAAAACATACAAAAATGCATAGAACAAAAATCCAAGGTTAAATAGGGTAACAAGATAGATACGTGAGCAAAATAGAAACTAAGACAAACTAGTAAGCTATTGGGTATAGAAATGTCAATGACAAAGAACAGAAGCAAAAAAGAAGAGAATATTATTCGAAGTTCTCTGGGGGAAGAAGATTCACCGTGAGAAGCTGCGCGGCACTTTCAGAGAGAAGAAGATAGAGAGCAGCTACGCGAATTTGAGGTAGAAGAAGAGATAGCAGCAGCTGCGGGGCACTTCGAGAGAGAAGAAGAGAGAGAGAGAGAGAGCAGCTGTGCGGCACTTTGGAGAGAAGGAACGCTTATAGAGAGGTTGAAGAAGCCCTAGCTTTTGGCTTTGAAATCACTCAGCCGTTCGATGGGATCGCACGGCAATTAAATACATAGCAGAAATGAAACCTAACTTTCGCGTTGCTAGAAATAATTCATTATCCAATCAGCTGCTACTTAGGTGAGTTACTCTCACCTAATAATAGGTGGGGGAGAAATAGAGTCGTATGATCTTAGATCGGACGGTATATAAAATACTGATATTATTTATTATTTATAAATACATGAGTATTTAGGAAAATACAACCGTATGATCTCTGATCAACGGCTTAGATGGGCTCCCTCTCACCTATTATTAGGTGAGAGATACTCACCAAAAAAAAATTCATAGCAAAATCATTAGACCTGGAACAGGCGTCCATACATTTGATGAAATAATCCGATAAAATAATATATTAGCACTTCAAGTTGTTTACTAGCACTCACATTTACTCATTTTTTAGGTTTTACCTAAAAACTATTCGCACTGCTGACCCCTCTCGCGTGTTCGCCCCCAACCTCAACCTCATTTTTTTTGTTTCCTGGTGATGGGGTCTCCCTCCATTTATAGGAATTATGAGCTACGAATAGCCAGAATTCCTACATCCCCCACTAAGTTAGTAGGGGTCATGGGGCTAATTGGGGTTGACCCAAGTCAACCCCGTTAACCCATGATTGGAACCGCCACACGCACGCAACACGCAACGGAACTGCCGCGCCTTTTGCCGGGCAACCGCAGGGCGGACGCCAGGCGTCGGGTCGCCAGCCGGCCGCCCCTAGCCGCGCGCCCTCGGCCGGCCATCCGATCGGCTCCTTGAGGAAGTCGTCGTCGCGCTGCCCGTATCCCTAGAGGAATGCACCAATCGGCCGGAGGATCACCAGAATTGAGTGCTCTCATTGCTAAGGGACTTAGCGACCTCACACTCAGCTTCCACGTCAGGCGGTCAATCTACTCCAAGTACGATTTACGTCAAGCACCAAGCAGGCAAGAGAACTAAAAGCACTGTTGAAGATGAGTTGTCCCGCACCATGTCGACAACAAGTCAAGAGAAGAAAGGAAGAACAAGGATCGCCACCAGCACCAGAAAGAATTGACTGGCGCCGCATCGACACCTGTCAGCCTGGGCGGCACTGCCAACATCGGGACTCCACCCTATTTAATACCACTCAGGGAGAAGTTTTGCTCACCATGCACAGCCACCCCGCTTTTCGAAAGCCTAGGCCACTTGCCCCAAATCGAGGGGATCAAACCAAGTATTGTAGTTACCATCATGGTCGCGGGCACGACACGGGAAAGTGCAAGCTCATAAAAGAATAAATTGAACAGTTCGTTCACTTGGGATTCGTCGACAAGTTTCGGAAAACTCAAACACATGGGCAACATGCCTTGAATATCCCAGCACTGAAGCAGGAAAGAGACGAAGATGCGCACAACATCGCAGATAAACCAAGCCTCTTCGAAGAACACGCGCCACACCACAGACCGATGAGCATCCGCATAGCTATCGAAGAACTTCCCACTTAGATAAATCAGATCCTGGTCGACGACAAAGTGACAGTCAATGTGTTATTCATGTCAACATTGCTACGGGTTCAATTGGCGAACGAAAGTATCAAACTACATGTGGCAAGCGCACGTACCCCTGACGGCCCTCCTGTTCCAATCCTAGGAACCTTCGTCATCCTGATCACTCTGGGGGAGCCTCCCATGCAAGTAACCTATGACATACAGTTCTCCGCCATACATGCTGGCTCCAACTACAATGGCATACTCCAACAGTCACTCTTAGACGCCTACTTGGACAGTTCTCGTAGCTTCCATTCCCTCCGAAGATAGCCTTGAATCCAAGAGCCTGGCAGGAGAGCCCTTACTTTATTCATGTTTTATTTTTATTATATGTGTGTGTCTAAGAACAATCGACAGATTCTAAGCCGCAAGTACGTACTTGCGCGCGTACGTTTGCTTATTACGATTACATATGCTTTTATTGCTTCTAACTCTATTCCATTGCAGAAATGATCATGACGGTGACCTCCCATTACCATGGCTCGAAGGTCTGCCCTTCGCCCTTGTAATAGGTCGTCATGCCACCGGGGCCTTTCCCCCAGTAACCTCTTACTACCACTGCTCGAAGGACCTTCCTTCACCCTTGTAGTAGGTCGTGTCATCGCCAAGGCCTGCCCCCTCACGGTCGTCGGGTTCGAAAGTCCGCCCTTCACCAAAAATTTGGAATTTGTTCCCCCGACCTCTCACTACGATGACGCTAAGGTCCGCCCTTCGTCCTCGTAGTAGGTCATGCCACTATCAAGGAAAGCCCATAGTACGGTTTCCACGACCTCTCACTACCACGGCTCAAAGATTGCCCTTCACCATTATAGTAGGTTGTCACCCTGTCAAGGCCTTGTCGCCACACTGTTGGTACTAATAACTTAACAAAGCAACAAAACAAAGTCACTACACAAGTGATGCCACAAGATGAAACAATCCACAAACAACTAATCAGCAAAAGGCATCCAAGGCGCTGCATCAATCCACAAAGATACAAGTACAAAGGTAAAAACTGTACAAAGATACAAAAGTACATAATACAGGAGCTACTCCTCAACATCAACATCAGAGCGCTCATCCTCGAAAAGATCTCTGACACCGAGCCCAACGACATCGCAACTCAGCATCCGCGTAACCATACGAAGGGTCTTTGCCATCACCCGCTTAAAGTCCATCTTGCGCTTATATATATTCTAGCAAAGGCCCCACCTCCTTGTACATGACCTCCTCACGAATCTCCTCTGAAAACATGGATTACTCATGCATATAGGCTAGGGATTCAATGTACTCAGCAACTCCCGCTTCCTTCAACTCCTCTGCAGCCTGCTCCAGCGAAGAAAGCCTCTCCACCATGCTCCTCAAAAATCCCAGCTCGGCGACCTAGCGGGTCACCTCACCCTGCGCATCCTCCAACATATGGACCATCTTCTAAATAAGATCCCTCTCAGAACTAAGCTCCTTCCGTGACTTCTCCAGCTCGGTCCGCACCTCAGCCTCTATCTACCAGAAGCAAGATACGTCACAATCCCGCCTCGCTCTCATGTCAGACATGGTGCTCTTTGACCCGCGAAGCTCCTCCTGAAGAGTGCAGTACTCGTCCTTGAGGCCCACGTAATAGTCGCTCCACGTATAGGCGACGCTGGTCAGGATCCCAGTCTGCAAAAAGAAAAAAAATCAAATCTCTTTCAAACCCCCAAACTCAAAAACAAAAGTACTTTAATCACCGCAATGGTCATCGCCTCGAGAGCAGAAGAGACTTGCCTCACTTTCGCCAGTGGAGGTGTAGGAATGCCCTCGGAGGGCGACTGGGGGCAGTAGAACCCAGAATCTCTATCTCGGGATCGCCAAGCGTGGTATCCATTATAGGACTGCAGGGATCTGCCTCGTCAATATGCTCCATCGGCCGAGAAGAAGAGTGGGGTACAGACTCTGAGCTACCACTCCTCAAGACTACCCTTCGCTTCCTCCCACGATCCAGAGGAACAACAGCAGACCGACAAGCATTTGTAGAAAGGTTGCACAACAACAACTGTTTCTCCTCCACAAAGGAAGAAATATGGAAAGGAGGCTTCCTCAGCGCAACAGGATCAGTAAAGCCCAGTATCGGTGTAAAATCCCTATCCCGTCCAGTCACGCGACGACAACATCCCGGAAGAGCCCTCCAAAGCTCTGGCAGACTCCTAAAATTCTTAATGTACCCATACATGGTATTTCCATGACGACGGTCTACTCGATCCTCGAACTGAATCCACCTATTATTGTTGTGCACCTCCACTCGGCCACCTCCTTCCGTGCACACATTGCACCACTCCTTGAAAAGGTCCAAGGTGAACCACCAACCATGATCCCGGAAGAAAGTAATCATGCCCATAATCCTCATCATCCCAGCATGAGTGAACTGGGAAACCGGCACGCCACCAAATTTGAAGATTTCAATTGCCTCCTCGCAAGGACGAAGGCGGAACCCGGACTTCCAACATGAGTCACAGATCATCATACTACCCGAGGGAGGGTTATGCGCACGCTCTTCAATGTACAGGACCTTCACTTCCAAACGGACACGTATCCCATAGCGCTTTCTCCAAATGTCAATCTGCTCAATGGTAAGCGAGGAGCGCAGTCGCATTGGTCTCCCCTACGAGTCGCGCCTCGGTACCTGAAAAGCAAAAATTCGCATAAATATTTGCAAAATCAAAGCGTTGAATGCACCACCACACCACGTATGACCTCGCACGATCGCGACCGAATTCAAACATACCTTGCGCGCGAGAACACGGGCGCCAACTCGCACCCTGAATGCAATCGCGCAGATATAGCTCGCGCGCATGCGCACAGGCACATCCCCACGCGCATGCAGGACCTGCTCGCAAGCGCACGGGAATAGCTTGCGCGTGTGCAGGCTTCCCGGACAGGAGCTGTCCACGCACGCGGGAACTGCGCGCAAGCGCGCGGGCGCAGTCCACGCATGCGCGAAACCCGCATGCAAGTGCACAAGCGCAGCCTCACGTGAGAGCGGGTGCATCCCGCATGCGCACAGGCCCCCCACGTAGGCGCAGTCCATGTGCGCATAGGACTCACGCGCAAGCGCGCAGGTGCAACCCACACACGCGCATAGTCGCACGTGCAAGCCCTTCGCGTGCAGTCTGTGCACAATCGCGTTGGCGCCCCGAGCGCGCGCCTATGCGTAGGGGCAGTCTGCGCACAACCTTGTTGGTGCTTTCCTCCTTTTCGTCGCCCACCACTATCGCGTACCTCCTCTCGTGCTTCCACCGCTCTGTTTGCCCCCGACATGGTTGTTGTCCGTAACTTTGCTAGTAAGTACTCGCTCTCCTCTCGCTCCGGCTCTGGACTCCGGGGACTTGGTGGGCAATTTATGGGTTCCCCCTCTATTTATAGGATTTCCGGGCTGCGAATAGTCAGAATTCCTACATCCCCCACTAAGTTAGTGGGGGTCATGGGGCTAAGTGGGGTTGACCCAAGTCAACCCACTAACCCATGATTAGAATCGCCACATGCAATGGAACCACCACGGCTTCCGCCAGACAACCGTTGGGTGGCCTCCCGCCGCCAAGTCGTCGGTCGCACGACCAACGGTGCGCACCTGTAAGGGTCCACAGTCGGACGCCCCTAGCCGCATGCCCATGGAGCGCAGCTGCGAGGCCCACAAGCATCCGCAAGGGCCCACGGTCGGTTGTCGTCGTGTCTCACGGCTGCACGCACGCGACCGCGAGGACCCACGGCTGGGCTCCCGACCGACCGCCACCGCCCTCACGGTCGCACGCGCGCGACCGCGAGGGCCTGCGCCTGGCTTCTCGGTTAGTCGTCGCCACGCCTCGCGGTCGCACACGTGCGGCCGCGAGGGTTCGCGACTGGCCTTTTGGTCGGTCGTCGCCGCCTCACACTCGGTCGGCCGACCCTCACCACCCGAACCCCCTATGGGGGTGAGTGGCCGGTCAGCCACCGCCGCCTCACTCCAGGCCATCCCCTTGGCCCGCCGACCCTCACCAACCTAACCCCCTACAGGGGTGGGGGTAGGGGAGTGGCCTCCCGGCCGGCCGGCCACCCACCGGTCGGCCCCCTCGCCGTCGTCGACCGGTTCTCCTCCGATTGGTCCCTCGACCGTCGTTGGATCTCCACCGTCTAATCGCCGATTAACCAACTCGTAACCACCCATCATGGGGGGTGCGCATAACCTATTTTAATATTTAGTGTGTATAGCAAGCCTCCTAAAAATACACGACATAAAATATAAGAGAGTGGTCTGCGAATAGCACATATAATGATTATGGTCTGCGGATAACCGCGTAACCACCATAACTACCTGGGAAGCCTATAAATAGGACCACTGGGTCTCCTTCATTTCCATCTTCTCCTCCCCCACTTTGCCTCCTATGCACGTGAGATGTCCTCAAGGAACCCCTTGAAAATCTCCTTCGCCTCCAAAGATTCCTTCAAAGATTTTCAACCATCTTCAAGCACCCCTTGGAGACTCAACTCCATGCACATTGCACCCTCCACTCAGCAGCAAGCCCTACGCTCCAGACTCCTCAGCAAGCAACAAGAGACATGCAAGATGCAGACCCCGAGTCACAAAAAGCGTGTGACTGAAACTTCCCATCACCATGTGAAGACTGTTGGAACACCGTCTTCCGCATCTCCTAGGTTTGAGAATAACAAATCATATGTATTTGATCTTGTGTGTTCAAGTGTGCAGGTTATCTAGGTCCACATGACTCAAAGAGGATACATGAAGACTGCCCCCGAATTTGAGGCAAAAATTCCATCATGGCCACTAGCGCCGACGGTAGTGATAGCGCCGAGCGCTAGTGTTGAATAGCGCAATTCCGGCGGCGTTTATAGAAGGCGCTAACGCCGGGCGGTAGCTGATAGCGCCGGCGGTAGCGGAGCGCACAGAAGGAATAGTGCAAGAGGTTGCCGCGGATTGGAGATTCTGCCGCGCAAAACGTTTCTTAATCCGGGCTAGCGTCGGCGGTAGCTCTTGGGCTATAAAAGGACCCCTCTCCTCGTGATTTGACACACCTATTGTATACACCTCAGAGAGAGAGATTGCTCGAGTTGCAGAGGCTTTCCTTGGCCGAATTTTGAAGTTCTAGCGAAGCTCTGCCGATTTCTGAAGGAGGATTCCATCACGCTGAATCCAAGCGAAGTCCGCTTCGACAAACGCTGATTCTCCAGCGGATCTTCGCCTCCTCGTTCAGAAGTTCATCCTAAGGGAGTTGTTAATTTATTTTATTCCTTTTCTCCTTTGTAAATGGTAGTGAAATCGCCTCGTGTTGGCGACTAGGTCTGGGGGTAGGACTTAGGGCTGAAATTCGCCTCGTGTTGGCGACTAGATCTAGGCTAGGTCTAGGGGGTGCTCGAGGCCACATCCGGGGAAGGATAGGCTAGAGCGGCTTGAGGCCGAATCCAGGGAGGATAAGGCTAGGGCTACCGGTTCGTGGGGAAGCGAGTCGGGATAGAAAACGAAAAGAGCTTTTATTATTCTTCGCCTCCGATCTCTAGCGTCATTGAGATCAAGTTTTGTAAAACTCATTTAAATATTAATAAAGCTTGTCTCTCTTTTTGTTTTACTTGTTTTTGTCTTGATTTTAATCTTGCAATATTTCTAAACTTTCTAATTAAAATCTAAACTTTTTGAAAACCCTTATTCACCCCCCCCCCTCTAAGGGCGCCTACCGATCCAACAAGTGGTATCAGAGCAAGGTTATTCCAATCGGCTTAACAACCGGGAATAATGGCGTCTCATGATCTCGCTTCTATTAGTGGGGGTAACTTTTATGAAGAAGAAAAATCTCCTGCGCCACCTTTATTCGAAGGAAGAAATTATAAAGGGTGGAAATCATTAATGGAAACTTTTATTAAAAAATTAGATATCAACGCTTGGGATACAACAATAGCAAGACCAGCAAATGAATCAAATAAACAAGAGCGTCACTTAAATGCAAAAGCTATGCACTATATTTTCTATGCTTTATCTCAAGATATCTTTAAATTAATATATTGTTTTTCTAGTGCATATAAAGTTTGGAAATTTCTTGAAGAAATGTATGATTTTCCTCTTACAGGTATGGAACAAACACAAGAATTGGAAAACATACAATCTTGCACCAATTTTCAAGAAAGCCCCTCCCATGATGAATCCATGAAGTGCACATCAACTGAAAGAGAAGAAGAAGTATTATCTTCGGAAGAGGAGTGCCAAAAATATTTCAAAGAAACTATGTGTTCAAGTCGTGCCTCTGCCAAAAGCAATGTAAAGAAATCTAATCTCATCTTTTGTACTTCTATCTCTTCATTGAAATTACTTCAAACTACAAATCGCAAAATTAAGAAATTAAAAAAGGCTAATAAATATTTGCTCATAGAAAATAAAAATTTAAAAGCAAAAATTAATGAAGAATCAAATTCTAATTTATCTAGTTCTACACATAGTTCATTAGTGGAAAACATTATACCTTGTAATATTAAAGATAAATTTAGGGAATTTGAAAAAGAAATTATTTTTATAAAAGAACAAAATGAAAAATTATGTTTAGAAAATTCATCTTTGATAAAAGATTGTGCTAAGTGTAAAGAATATAAAACTGAAATTAAAGAGATGGACGAAACATTTGATGAATATATGGATGAATATGAAAAACATATTGAATCAATTGCTACTACTCTTAAAACAGCACAATCGCCTATAATAAAGCTAGACATAATCTAAAAACTAAGAATGATGAATTAAATGCTAAAATCATCTTGCTTAAGGAAATCATAAAGAAAAACAATCAAAACATTCATTCGCAATATCAAGATATATCCAAAAGCAAGATAAATATAAATTCTCAAAACATTAATAAATTAAACAATGGATATAAAAGACATCAATATTTTAAAAATGAACTTCCAAAGAACAATTATTATTATTATGTACAACATCAAACTTCTCCAAACATAAAATTTCACAAATTTCCGTTTAACAATACTTTCTATAATCACTACAATCCTAAAAAATATCACAATGGAAATTTGACTCATAATAATAATAGTACACCACAGTTTGAATGGAGGCCCAAAACTAAAAAGGAAACATTAACTCCACTCAAAATGGACCATTCATTTTCGTCTCCCCAAAAATAAACACGTTATATTTGGGTACCCAAAGGAACCGTCACTCTCGGTCCTCTTTGGATACCCAAATCCCTCATTCAATAGGTGTCACCAAATGCATGAAGTAGAATATTTTCAAAAGGAAAATATGCAATTTTTTTTCTAATTCATGATGTGCTTTAATGTCTTTTAATTCTTTGTGTTTTCTTATTTCTTTTAAATTTTCATGCTATGGTCATCTTATATAGGAGACATGATCAAAAATTTAATGAACCCATAAAATTAATCAAAATTCAAAATCTTATTTAGATGACCTACTTATTATTTATATATTCATCATATATATATATATTCAAAATTTACTATGTGGTAGTAAAAACCATAAAATTTCAATAGTTTACCGCATAAAATTTTTACCTAAATATCACCACTTCATAACATCCAAATTTTAAAAACAGTCTAGTCTAACATCCAAATGATGACAAAATTTTATTTCTATAAACAAAAATTTTATTCTATTTTGCTAGATCTAATCAAGTTAATCAAAATCAACGACAATTACTATATCCAAATCAAAATCAAAATCCAAATCCAAATCCAAATCAACATGATATTTTCAAAAAAAATCAAAATCAAAATCAAAATCCAAATTCAAGTTAGATCTACAAATCCACTTGATATTTTCATATTTTCAAAAACGCTTTCATGAAATTTTTTCTTGAAAATCCCCTTAAAAATCAAAATACGTTCATATCCTAACATGAAAACCAAGAAAATCACATTTTCAAAACCAAAAACCTCATCAAATCCACAAATCTTGGAGAAAATCCACACGGTGTATATTTAGTTTCTAAATCAACCTAAAAACTCCAAATTTCATCATCTCTATCATCACAATCAAGCCTTAAAACAAAAATCACAAGAAAAGATGAGAAATTACCTCAGATCTGGGCTTTAGAACGGCACTTCTTCGCAAGTTTTCGGAAGGAAATGGCAGAACACGGCGGATCTGAAAAGATTAGGGGAATTTAACAAAAGCCGCGATAGCGCCAGCGCTAGCGCTAGCGCCGGCGGTATCGGGCCCATTTGAATTTTTAAGAAAATAAAATTCTATTAAATACCTAAAATTATTATCTACTATATGTACTACTTGGTGATGCAAGATTTCGTATATTCTGACTTGTATTAGGTATCCTAGATCTTTCAAATTAAAACAAATTCAAAATTGCAATTTTCTTCATTTTTAACCATCAAAAACATTTTCAAAAAATTCTGCAAATTCAGCATGAAACTACTATTGGGACACCTAATCAAGATCAATCATCAAAATTTTCAAAACCCTAAAAAATCACATACTGTTTCCCGCGCTAGCGCTAGCGCCGGCGCTAGCGTCGAGTTTCGAATTTCTGTGATTTTAAATTTTCTAAAAAATCCTAAAAATATTTTGATCTATATGTACTATTTTGCTTTGCACATCTGTTTTTCTTTTCTTTTTGAAAAATCAAAATACAAAAATAGAATATCTAAATTACCAAAAATATGTTTTGTTTAAAGTTTATTTCTTTTCAAAAATCAAATACAAAAATATAAAACTGTAAAACTATCAAAAAACTGTATGAACTGTTTGTGAAAACCAAGCATGATTTAAGCTATTATCTAGAATTTCTATAATGTTGCAATTTTTCAAACTACTTTGAACATTGTCTTTATCATGCTTTGATTTATCTATTACTATGTGCATCAATTATATTGTAAAGGTTGTGTAGAATCAAGCTTAGCATGCCTGTAAGTATGAGTAAATGGTTTATGTTAGATAATGATATGAATTCACTCACTTTTTGGCATTGTCTACATTTGGTTTAAATTAAGAATGTCTGTGTATGTTTTGTAATAGTACAATGAATTAAAATTGCACAAGTATCTTACCTACACTCCCTTCTTTTGCACGATGAAAAAGCTAAGAAAAGTGATTATATTTCTCATAAATTATATTGGTTTGCAAAACAAGTGTATTCGGAGAACTTTGTACATCACAAATTATAAAATAACTAACAAAGATAACTCCACCAAGCACTACTTGAACCTCCTGATAAGTCTTAATGAGCATTGTGAGGTTGAGCACCTTGGAAAGAATAGTAAAGTGACTTGTGCAAACCATCTCTTTTTTCAAAATAAGAAAAACCACTTACTCTTAAAGTACACCGGATCACCAGTCTCAAAACATTCAAAATAAAATCTGTGATCCCCCAAGCACTACTTTGCACCCTGATAAGTCTTAATGAGCATTGTGTGTGCAAAGCACCTTGGTAGTTGTACATTTTTTTGTGCATTAAAGTGTGTGGAAGTAAAAATATTTGTGTTTTATTGTGCTTTTTACTTTACATAGTACTTGTATTTTTGATTAAAACACTTGTATACTCTACTCAAAAATACACTTATGTGCACATCATTATCTTCCATAACACTTCTTCTCATAAGTATTGGACCATAATGCTAATTCTATACAATTTTTTACTTATGAAATGCACTAGATAACCTAGCATATTTTCTATAATGTTTGGTATGTTTTGAAATTATGAATTGAAATAACAGTGTAGTACTTTCTTTTTGAATAACATTATTTCATGCTTGGTTACTCTTATTGTCAACTTTCATTGAAAATGATTTACAACAACATCCTTTTGCAATATAACTCATATCTCTTTTTATGGATCATCTTGCTTATAATATGATGTTTTTGTATTTCTACAAATCTTCCGCATCATTCTCATATAATGGCTTTACCTTGCATGCTTACTTAAAAGTCTTGTTTTTTACCAATCCTTTATTTTTTCATCAAATATTTGACTTGTATGGTAAACCGTATATTGGTTACTATTAACAGAATTATTTATGCTCAAACTCTGATATTTCTATAAAAGGGATAAATTAAACTTGAAATTAAGCTACAAACTCCTTATCATTTACCTTTTAAACTCCAAAGCTCGATCATGCTGCTATCTTATTATCACTTATGTGGTGCCTCCTAACCCACTTTTGCTAATAACAAAAGGGGGAGAACTAACTAACATGATAAATAAACTCCGCTATCAAAATAAAATTCACATGAATAATTAAATTGATAGCTTACATATTAGGGGGAGCATTCACATAGGAGGAGCACGTATTTAGGGGGAGCAATTCTAAAAATGCTAATCATCTATATTTATCCTAAGTCATCACTCTCACACACACACAAATAGGATTTCACCATGCTTATCTATTAATGCTCTGATTTATCATTAATGGATTTGTTATTATCAAAAGGGGGAGTTTGTTGGAACACGGTCTTCCGCATCTCCTAGGTTTGAGAATAACAAATCCTATGTATTTGATCTTGTGTGTTCAAGTGTGCAGGTTATCTAGGTCCACATGACTCAAAGAGGATACATGAAGACTGCCCCCGAATTTGAGGCAAAAATTCCATCATGGCCACTAGCGCCGGCGGTAGTGATAGCGCCGAGCGCTAGCGTTGAATAGCGCAATTCCGGCGGCGTTTATAGAAGGCGCTAACGCCGGGCGGTAGCTGATAGCGCCGGCGGTAGCGGAGCGCACAGAAGGAATAGTGCAAGAGGTTGCCGCGGATTGGATATTCTACCGCGCAAAACGTTTCTTAATCCGGGCTAGCGCCGACAATAGCGCTAGCGCCGGCGATAGCTCTTGGGCTATAAAAGGACCCCCTCTCCTCGTGATTTGACACACATATTGCATACACCTCAGAGAGAGAGATTGCTCGAGTTACAGAGGCTTTCCTTGGCCGAATTTTGAAGTTCTAGCGAAGCTCTGCCGATTTCTGAAGGAGGATTCCATCACGCCGAATCCAAGCGAAGTCCGCTTCGACAAACGCTGATTCTCCAGCGGATCTTCGCCTCCTCGTTCAGAAGTTCATCCTAAGGGAGTTGTTAATTTATTTATTCCTTTTCTCCTTTGTAAACGGTAGTGAAATCGCCTCGTGTTGGCGACTAGGTCTGGGGTAGGACTTAGGGCTGAAATTCGCCTCGTGTTGGCGACTAGATCTAGGCTAGGTCTAAGGGGTGCTCGAGGCCATATCCGGGGAAGAATAGGCTAGAGCGGCTTGAGGTCGAATCCAGGGAGGATAAGGCTAGGGCCACCGGTTCGTGGGGAAGCGAGTCGGGATAGAAAACGAAAAGAGCTTTTATTATTCTTCGCCTCCGATCTCTAGCGTCATTGAGATCAAGTTTTGTAAAACTCATTTAAATATTAATAAAGCTTGTCTCTCTTTTTGTTTTATTTGTTTTTGTCTTGATTTTAATCTTGCAATATTTCTAAACTTTCTAATTAAAATCTAAACTTTTTGAAAACCCTTATTCACCCCCTCTAAGGGCGCCTACCGATCCAACAAAGACGTCAAAGTGACCGAAACACGCCCCCCCCAGCAACCAAGAAGATACTTAGTTCTGCAAGTGGTGGCCTACCACCCTCAGATCTCATCTCTCTCTATTCCCAAACGATTGTAACGAGAGGCGACCTGTCGCCCCCTGAGTTCTCTAAAGAGCCCTATAACAACATAAGAATATAGTTGAAGTTTGCTCGACACAGTCCCGATCACGTGGTTTTTTACCCCTTTTTGTGATTTTCCACGTCAAAAAAAGTCTCATTGCCAGCCGTCTGAATCATTTTTACATTGACTGTTTGTACGCTTGACCGCTCCCCAGGATAAGACGGTTCGATATGAGTCTGGTCTACCAGAGCGCCGAGTTTGGCCGCAACACCGGGAACGAGAACCTCATGTTTTTTGGTAGCTTGCCTTCGATCGATAACTTCCTGCGTGTTGCAGGTAGCTCGCCTTCGAATGAGAACCTCCCAGAGGGCGATTCCTGCTCGCCAAATTGCAGGATCTTGCTCACCCAGATTGGTAGAAATCTAGAAGAGAGCATCAAATTCATTCAATTGGGAGCGGGTTAGAGCTCCACCTACCTTGATGTCGTCTTCCGACGATGATTGCAATCGATCTGGAACCGATCGGACAGAGATCTCTGACCAATTACGAAAATGGGGCTCGTCAACAGTCGACCATCATTTTATTAGAACAAATGGGGATACAAATTCTATCTGCATACAATGTTGACTCCCCCTCCTGAAGACGGCGAAGCTCACCGGAGATTAGCACCCGGCTCTCGGCGCTCCAACGACTACTGCGGCCTGGCTGAGTGCAGATGGGTTAAGTAGGAACTCTTCCACCCCCAAAAGACTGATCTCTCACGTTAATACCACCATTTACAACATTCCTGATTCATACCATCTTCTTGAATTTGTTAAATGTATTGTTTCCTTCGTTGAGGACCCGAGCGTCCGTGAATTGGATTTATAGAGCTCTCATGTCCGCTGAGGAAATCTCCTCACGCCTTGCACTCAGGGATGGATCCAGGAATTTCAACAAGGGGCTCCAAACATCATCTACCTCAAGCCAAAAAAATGTGAACATCTCCATCTTACCAAAGTCGTTTTTCCTTCTTCCGACCATCGTTTTTGATGTATAAGTAATCTTAATTTAAAGATTTTGGTCCCCAAGTTTTCATATATTTATGTTTTTAGTCTCAACTAACACTTTTCATCGACTTTAACAGAACACACAGTGTTGCACATGCTTTCTCGCCGACCAATGAGAGGAAGGAGAAGGACTTGCTTTCGTGACAGTGGATTATGATTCCTTTCGCTCCTATCCGCGATGTATTCATTGACGAGATCAACTTCAATTGGGAGACTCTAAATATTTCACTGTATTGTGGCAGGTCAGCGACGTCGACCCTAGCCGGATCTTCTCCTCCTCCGCTACCTGGTAAGTAGTCATTCCACTACGATGGCACAAAATGTATACTGGACTGGCTGAATCTTGACAAAGTTAGAGATAGACAATTACCTAAAGTGGTGATAATGAGATCTGGGGCGGACAGAATATGCCGGCGCAGGAGACAAAGTTGTGGATTAGAAGAAAATGAAAGAGGGTTGTGGTGATCAGGAGGGAATGGCTCATGACAAGTGAGTTAATTTGTCCATTAGAGAGAAAGAGAGAAAAGGTGGAGAGATGTTGAGGTTATGGTGCTTCTCTCCTTCTGTTATTGTCGAGTAGCGCCCAAAGTGAGTGGGAGGGCATAAATGAGGGTGTCCTTAATTAGTTGTGGAAGCCTTTAAGAACACCAATCACCTCTCTCTCTGACGGTCTTGGCCTCTCTCACTCAGACACTCTCTTCGTGCTCGAACAGACATTGGAGGATGGAGATGGAGAGACGAAGAAATGGCAAGTGGACATGAGCTGGAGAGAGAGGGGGAGAGAGCGGGGTTATACAATCCATATTCGTCAAGGGTAGGCTCATTCATGCTACGTATGCAGAAGTCAAAAGACAAGGCAAAGTCAACTAGCATGAAAATTTGAAATCCAAGTGCGAGTATGGGAGATTCTTCTATACTCACCAGGGATGCGACATCAACAACATTTCGCCAGTATGTGAGATCCTTTCATAGTCGTCAGGTCGACATAGACAACATCGCAGGGGCTGGGTATACTCGTCGACATACCGCCCCCCCCCCCCCCCCCCCCCCCCCCCCCCCCCCCCCCCCCCCCCCAAGGATTTGTCTATAAATAGACCCTCAGGGGTACCAGGAATTGGACCTCTTTGGCACCTCTTTTTGGAGACAACCTGTGTTATCTTGAAATATTGCCCCCCCCCCCCCCCCCCACCTCCCATGCTAGCTAGATGCTCACCAAGAGGTGCCTTCCTTGTACCTTGCTCAGTCATTTTGGTTGTGGAGGAGAAGTTTCTCCCAAAACTTTCGGGTACATGGTGGGACATCCCTGCTGAAGCGTCTGGGGTTTGTTTGTAGCTTTCTCTCTCTTCTTAGTTCTAGCCTTCAGATCTGAGTAACCGACCATGGGATAAGTAGCCTCAGGCTGCATTTTGGTCCGGACATTTGGAGTCGGGATTTTATTGGCTTCAACACTTTGGTGCGGTGAGCGTGGATTGTAACTAGAGGAGGAAAGTCCAGCGAGAATGAGATATGGTGGAAGGAGGCGAGCAAGGAGTAGTCGACAACTCACCAGCGGTGGACGAGAATGTGACCAGAGCAATTTTAATGACTTCGCGCGACGTATCGAAGATACCTTGCGAGCAGCACTGCTTCCTCACGCGGAGGTCACGGTGACCTCGCCTCGTCGCATGACTCCACCGAAGGAGGGTGGGCCGTCCATGAGAGCAGGAAAGGAGATAATATTGGAGGAGCCAGAGCACCTTGTGCGGTCACAGGTTTATCCGGCGAGTTCTCAGTGTAACATCCCACAAACCACTAGACCCCTAAATTGAATTTTTGTCATGACTTTGTCATGACAAAAGGGGAGACCTGCCAAAGAGCACCAGAAACCCAAGAGAACAGGTACAATGTCACATTATGGTGCATTTAGAAATTCTTGATGACTTAGACTAGTAGTGTCCAAGAGACTAATAACTTCACATTGACCCCTATGACCATTCAGGGAGTTAAATAGGTCACCATGGACCATTGAGATCAACCAAATTGGTCAAATTGACCAAAGTCAACCTTAAGCCAATTTAGGTCAAACCTCTCTAAATGAAGTTAATTGGACTCCAAATGATCAAATTGGACTTATCATCATAAGTCAACCTCTAAAGGGGACCTAATGGACCCAAAAGCCTCATTATGGGGCCACCAGTTGACCCAAATTGACCAAAGTACCCCAAAGCCCCAATTTGCCTAATTAGCCATAATCCTTTCAATTGGCCATCAATTAACTCAATGTGATCAAATTGATCACACCCAACCCTCTATGACCATTAAGAGAGACTAGTGGAACAACATTGACCCATTAGGGTGGACCAATTTTGGGAAATTAGGCCAAAGTACCAAAAAGCCCCAATTTGACTTAAGTGAACTAATTCTCTCAATTGACCTTCAATTGGTCATATGTGATCAAATTGATCACCCCTGACAGTCCAAGTTCACTAAGGGAGTCTAAAGGATCCACATTAGACCCTTGGGATGAACCAATTTTAGGAAATTAGGCAAAATTACTAAATTGCCCCAAATTACAGTTTTGCCTTGATTGGTTTAATTGGCCAAATTGATTTATCCCAACCTCTCCTAAACCCTAAGGGGAGTGTATGAGACCCAAATGAACAAAAGTGCACATTCAAATTTGAAGGATTGGGGCAAAATCAGCAAAATCTCCAAATTTGCCCTAAAGCCCAAATGTGTAATTAAACCCCATATGGCCCCACCATGACCTAATTCCTCTTGGACTAGGTCCATTAGGGTCTAAGGCATCAATATGGGTCAACCACATTGGTTGGGGTGGGCTTGGGTCAAGCCCAAACTCAAAACCCCCCAATTTGACCTATTTGGGTCAAGTGAGCCTAAACTCAAAACACATTAGACTTAATACAACCCAAGAGCCAATATCAAGCCCACATGATTTCTAAACCTCATGCCCTCTGAAAATTCGAAATTGGGGATTAAATGTCATGATTTTAAGTTTAAAATTGGAGGAAGAGGACAAGGAAACATAATGGAGGAAAATGGGGGATGAGTGCCATTTGGCACCCCACTCCCCTTCCCCAAGTTCTCCTTTGAGTTGGGGAGTAAATTCCAGTCAATTTTGGGGCAGTGGGAGAAGGGCCTTGGTTGGCTAGGAGTGGCGGCAAGAGCTGGCCGAGAAGACAATAATGGCTTGGGGCCATATACTCTACCCCTCCCCCATCTCTCCCTTGCATCACCTTCAGACCATCCAGAGCTAACGAGCCCCCCTTTCGGATAGAGATTTCAAGCTCAGCAAGCTCAGAAGACAATGACACCAAGGAGGTTGAGGTTGGCAATGGCAAACCAGGCAACCACCAACAATCTGACTCAAAACGAGGCAAGATCCTCTCCCTCTCCATCTGTGCTAGCTTCCCATCTATTTTGATTGAAGAATCCCATCTCAATTAAGCTGGGATTAAGCTTTTCTTTCGACAGTTTTCCGTCAAACTTTCCCCTGCCTTAGATCTTTATTCCGGCCGTCGTCGACCTGCCTAAAGCCCGATCCCGGTAGCCCCCACCTCGACGGAGGTGGTGGCAGAGGTGGCTGGCCGTGGTGGTGAGTGGGTGGCCGAAAAATCAGGTATAAAGTCGGCCCAGGCGCAAACATTCTGGGTCGTTGGCTCGCTGGGGATGATGACCCCCAACCGTTAAAAATCAGTTGTTATGTTATATGCAACCCAGATTTATTTAAAGGTTATTATATTAAGTCTTTTGCCTGATCTTAACTAGAAAATACATGGAAGAAAAATCATAAAAGTGCCCAACGTAAAAAAGTAAAGCTCTAGGTCTCTACTATTTTTAGAAATTAAGATCACTCAATTTAGAGCATTGTAGCTCCCTCAACACCAATTTTGGTGGGCTATGTACATAGAGTGCCCTAAGCACCAATTAATTAAATTAAGGAGTTCTATGACCCTAAATAAGCTGAAATTTGAGTCATGCGTGAGTCATGCTCAAATACATACCCTGCCCCCAAAATGGGAATTTTAGGAGAACATTTTTGTAAGGTTTTAGAAATAATTTCATAAATCATGCATGGGGTATATTATGGGTCATTTTGACTCAAATCACTCCAAATCTTCTTTGGGAGGTTGGTTATATGTATATTAGTCTCTGGTACAAATTTTTACTCAATTGGATCCTTGCATATGAGTAGATCTATGATTAAATGATCCATAAAAAAACCTTTATTTAGGTCACATCAAAAGGTTATTTTTGCCCTAATGAAATAGACCTTTTGCTCTCAATTTTTGAGACCCTTAGAGGCCATAAAATGAAAAGTAGGTTGAGATAGATTTTGTAGGCATTTGACTCTACTATCTGTAGAAAGTAAAATCATACTATTTGGTGCTCTACAGCTCTCTGTAGAAAAGATCTAGTGGGAATGGTCTTTGGGAAGAACCCAACTTTGAAGATGAATAACTTTCATTTGGTAGCTTGTATGAGGCTGATATTTGGACCATGTGGGTATGTCCCCTAGACCTACTATGTGCCCAAAAATCAGAATTTTTGAAGCACGTTTTTCTAAGGTTTTAGAAAACATTTAATAAATCATCTATGGTGTATTTTATGGGTCATTTAGACTCAATTAATGTCCAATATCCTTTGGAGGGTTGGTGGTGTGACTAATAATCTCTGGTTAAAATCTTGGGTCATTTAGACTCTTGCATGTAAGCAACCTAGGTCAAAACATTAAACTTAGTCGGAACACCTTTAATATGATCATTAATGGGATATATCAACCATGTTTTGAGAATTAAGGAAAATCCCCTTGGTCAACTCTCATGAAATTTAAAACATGCACTTAGGACCATAGGACAATGCCCTATAGAGAAAACCACCAACCTTTGGGTTGATTTCCCTAAGAAACTTGATTTCATGTGATTTGATCGCATAGACCATACGTGAGTAATTATAGGGTAAAAGCTTACTGAATTATTATAAAATTTTGTACATAAACTTTTTATATCAGTAGGAATCTCTGGGAATTTTGTTAGAATTAATAATTGAGTAAATGACATACTTCCTTCACAAAGTAGAATTTGAGCTTATATATTGAGAAATCATACCATGAATTATTTTTGCAGGATTGTTATAAAATTTTGTATATAAACTTTTTATATTAGTAGGAAGCTTTGGAAATTTTGTTAGAATTAATTATTGAGTAAATGACATACTTCCTTCGCAAAGTAGAATTTAAGCTTATATCTTGAGAAATTCATACCATGAATTATTGTTGCAGGATTGTTATAAAATTTTGTATATAGACTTTTTAGATCAGTAGAAAGCTCTAGGAATTTTGTTTGAATTAATCATTGAGTAAATGATATACTTCCTTCACAAAGTAGAATTTGAACTTATACCTTGAGAAATTCATTCCATGAATTATTTTGTAGGATTGTTATAAAATTTTGTATATAGACTTTATATATCAGTAGGAAGCTCTGAGAATTTTGTTAGAATTAATCATTGAGTAAATGACATACTTCCTTCACAAAGTAGAATTTGAGCTTATCCCTTGAGAAATTCATACCATGAATTATTGTTGCGGGATTGTTATAAAATTTTGTATATAGACTTTTCATATAAGTAGGAAGCTCTGGGAATTTTGTTAGAATTAATCATTGAGTAAATGACATACTTCCTTCACAAAGTAGAATTTGAGATTATATCTTGAGAAATTCATACCATGAATTATTGTTGCAGGATTATTATAAAATTTTGTACATAGACTTTTTATATTAGTAGGAAGCTCTGGGAATTTTGTTAGAAATAATCATTGAGTAAACGATATACTTCTTTCACAAAGTAGGACTTGAGCTTATAACTTGAGAGATTAATACCTTGAATTACTGATGCTGGATTGTTATGAAAATTGATATATAGTCTTTTTATATCAGCTTGAAGTTTTGGAAATTTTATTAGAATTAATCATTGAGTAAACTCATACTTCATTCACAAAGTAGGATTTGGAGTTATAACTTAAGAAATCCTATATCTTGAACTATTGACCCGAGAATGTCATCGAAACTTGTACATAAACTTTTAATTTCAACATGAACCTCTGGAACAAAAAAATGGACTCATTCTTAATTAGGATTCATATAGTCAACCTTTTAGGACATGTGGATTTGATTAAAGGTCGCTGGACTACGGATAGTAAAAACAGAAAAGTTAGATTTAGACCCCACCCTTCTGGTTACAGCCCCTAGAAGAACTAACACTTTGACAATTAAATGTGTAAAGATCGGTGTGTTAACCAATAATGGGATACACTAGTAAAGGAGGTTGGGGTGTGATTAGTAAATTATCAAATTGAGATTTGATACTTCAAGTTAAGTACTAAGGGAAGGGGGAAGTGTACGGTAAGCTAGAACCCCAGTCAATAGCGGGTCATGAAACTTATAGGTCATGTTAAGAGAGGTCGGAGAGTTAGACCACTAATACGACAAGGCAAGGACCGAGTTCAATTGAACACCGTCGCTCCCCTGTCCGTGTAATTTGAAAACATCCTAATAAAGACAACATAACACGAGAGGCATTACGGTAAAAGAACAGGTAGTCACCAATAAGAGTAAATGCTTTGAGAAAGGGAAGTTTGGGATGTCACCCTATAATACTTCCTAGTACCATTGCGATCCCTTCACCGGGTAGACCTCGGGAAGTACAAGGTTCACCCTAAACCTTCAGGTACAATTAAACGATAGATAAGAGTAGCTAATTAAGAGAAATTATAATAGATGACCTTCGTCTAAAATATGAGACGAAGTAGTATGCGGGCTGGTTGGCCATGCGAGCGGTAGGCTCGGTGTTTTCCAATAGGACTGGACAGCCCGGTGAGCGGAGGCTCATGAAATATAAAGATAAGAGGCAGCTACTAATTACATAGTATGCGGATACCCCGTGTGTTCTTAGGGGCATACGTAAGGTCTAGGCCCGGAGTTGGTGATATAAGCCTAGAAGTGGATATGCCCGATCCACTGCCCCTGTTTGCCTCAACGGGGTACCTTAGTTGTCATACTCGAATAGAGGGAACTTCCAAGGTCTGTACATACAGAGTCGAGTTCGTGAGTTGCATCATTGCATTGCACAGCATAACATAGCATCATTGCATAAATAAGATCTCATCGTATAAATTAGTATGAGCTCTTTTATACGATAAGTTTATCTTACTACCAGATCCCTTGACTTATATGTTTGTATATAAGCTAAGATTACTTTTGTAATTGCTCTTTCTTTATTTATATGTGCATCTAGATATTCTTGCTATGATTACTATGTTGGTGTTTCATTATACGACTATGTAGAACCTCCAGATTGATGTATAGTACATATGGCTTACTTATAGAAACTCCTAGAGATGAATTATGCTTTAATCATAATTATGCAATTAGACTTGCCACCTGCTTGCTATATTACCCCTTGATGTCCACCGCTTCCTCCTTCCGCACGGTGCTTATGTAACACCCTCCCTGTTACACAGCAAATAGCAGTAGGTCCGACCGGGACCCCACACCATATGAAATGAATAGAAGAGCGCGTTACTTAATTAGCTTCAAACAGTTAATAATATAACCATCTCAGCTTATAGAGTCACACAACGGAAGCAATTTAAGTTTTAATAAAACCAGTTTATACAATGTCCACTTTACCACTAGGAATGAAAGTACAAACAAGGTTTGATTATTACAATGTTTACATCAAAAGTGGTTTCCAAACATCGGCACGCAGGCCGGCCACACATGAAAACAGTAAACAAAAGCTTTGGCCTTCAAGGGCCAGAACATCACAGCAGCAGGGGCTTCAGCCCGCTATTTCCCGCTAGTCTCGCCAGGACCTGTATAAACAAATCCACCAAACGGTGGGAAAACAAGTAACCGGTCAGCTTTAGCTGACCCAGACTTATAACGACCCCACCACATGCTTGGGGCGGCGGTGCTCCATCACTGCAAGCAAGCAACAATAGTGTATATATAGCACAAGTGCGTCTAAGCACCGCATAGAAGCATTCATCACAAGGTAACATCAGGTTACATGCTTTGTGCATTCTCGGCACGCCATCAACAAGTCCTTTTTCAACTTGGATTATCAACAAGTCCTTTTTCAACTTGTATTTACAATATGAACTACAATCGTAAGGCTAGCATGCACTTCCTTACGGTTTCTAATCCAAAATTCCCTCAGTGACCGCGGAGGAGCGACCTCGTTATTGAATGGCTATGGAACGGGTTCGGTTCAGCTTGTGCCCGCGCTCATAAATGTCAGTATTCAACTATGCCTGACACGGGTTTGGCTTCCCCTTGTGCCCGTCTACCTGTAACCTCACAGGGTCATCACCTCAAGCTCAGGGGCGAGGTCTAAACACGATAAGTAAACTCAAGGTTTACTGTCTCCGGCGTTAGTTCTTAACGCTGGGCATTAGCCCTTAACGCTGGGCGTTAGCCTTAACGCTGGGCGTTAACTCATTTTCGGGTAATTTCTGGGCAAAACCTCCAGAATTCACTACAACACGTCTCAGTACTCAGAACCCGAAAAACACAGCATATGCACGGAGTCCTTTCCGGCACGCTACAAGCAATAAACATCACCAATCCGGACCAACCTATCCAGACGGGCTTCACACAGCATGCCTAAGTCCGTACTACCATTCCGGACTCTATATGCAAATTTTGTGGGGATAATATCGACCCACCGGAAGAACCCATCTACTAATTAGTAGAAATCTTCCTAAGCATGCAAATCAAAGGACGCACATGTCCAAAGATTAGGGAGGAGAATCGTTACCCTCGGCGCTCGTTTCAGTGCCATGGATTTGAGAGGAACTCGACTGGAATCTTTTGAATCAGATTCCTCTCCACAGAATCGATGACGACACAAAACACGCAAGCAAACTCCTCCATGGATTTGCCCTCAACACATGCCACGGCTAGCCAAAAACAGACCTCCTTCCTTCAGGTATCACAATTTCTCGAGCTTGGAATCAGAAAAAATAGAAGGGAAACTGCATTTGGTTGCCTTTTATACTTTCTTATCTAACGCCGGCATTAGAACATAACGCCGGGCGTTAGCCCCTAAGGCGGTGGCTGAACTTATCCACAGTCGCTTACTGCGTTCGACGAATTCTTTGAAGGCTGCGTTCGACGTTCGATGAACAGCTTGAAGCTGCGTTCGACGAACCCTCTACAGCCTGCGTTCGACGAACTGCCTACAGCCTGCGTTCGACGAACGGCTAAAGTTTGTGTTCGACGAACTGCCGAAAGCCTGCGTTCGACGAACTGCCTACAGCCTGCGTTCGACGAACTACCTGCGTTCGACGAACTTGTCTCAGCGGTCGATGAACCCGTCTCAGCGGTTCGTCGAACTCGTCTCAGCGGTTCGACAAACTCGTCTCAGCGGTTTGGGAAAAAGACTAACGCCTGGCGTTAGCTCTAACGCTGGCGTTAGCTTCAAAACTCAACAATCTGCTGGTTTCAGAGCACTGGAAATTGAGGTGTTACAAATCTCCCCTCCTTTAAGAAATTTCGTCCCGAAATTTTAACAATGCAAAGAAACAAAAAGATACAAAACATAACTTGTACCTTAACGGAACAATTCGGGGAACTCATCCCGCATGATTTGCTCCCGTTCCCATGAAAGCTCCTCACGACCGCAGTTGTTCCAGCGGACTTTGACCATTCAGATCATTTTATTCCGCAACTGCCTGACATCAGTGTCTTCGATACAAATAGGCGAGACCAACGTCTTCAGCTCATCATCGACCGACACCTGATTCTTTACCAGGACCTGGCTAGGGTCTGGCACAGCTTTCCGCAGCACAGAGATATGAAACACATCGTGCAGACCGGTCAATTCTATCGAAAGAGGGAGTTGATAGGCAGCTTCGCCAACATGCTCCAGTATCTCAAACGGTCCAAGGTACCTCGGGCTCAGCTTTTTCAAGCGCCGAATCCGGGACACACCCTTGAAAGGTTTGATCTTTAGGTAAACCCAGTCGCCCACGACGAAATCGATGTTTCTGTGTTAGGCATTGTAGTATTTTGCCTGCCTATCTTGTGCAATCAACAATCTCTCTCGGATTGTTTGAATAGCCGAATTTGCATCTTCGACTTCCTTCCGCTTAAACAGCTTCATCTCACCTGTCTCCGTCCAAGCTAAGGGAGTGTGGCAAGCTCTACCATAGAGGGCCTCGAAGGGTGCCATCTTTATACTTGCCTGGTAGCTGTTATTATAAGCGAACTCGATCATGAAAAGATGATCTTCCCACTTCTTACCGAAATCCAGGACGCACATACGGAGCATGTCCTCCAAAGTTCTGTTTGTACGTTCAATCTGTCCATCTGTTTGAGGGTGGAAGGCAGTACTAAACTTCAGCTTTGTACCCAACAACTAGTGGATTAACCTCCAATCTTTTGAAGTAAAGCGTCCATCTCGGTCACTAACGATGCTACGGGGCACACCGTGCAATCGTACGATACTATCCACATATAGTTTTGCCAACTTTTCAACTGAATCGTCCCTCCGGTTCGGAATAAAGTGGACTACCTTCGTCAAGCGATCCACGATCACCCATACGGCATCATTCCCACTCTGCGATCTCGGCAAACCGTGCACGAAATCCATCGAAATGTCATCAAATTTCCATTCCGGCACAGACAACGACTTCAGGAAACCTCCAGGTTTCTGACATTCCGCCTTCACAAGTGCGCAAGTTTTGCATTTTGCCACGTATAAGGCGATGTCTTTCTTCAAACCTGGCCACCAAAACAGCTTTTTCATGTCTTGGTACATCTTTGTGCTCTCCGGGTGAATTGAGTACTTTGTAAAGTGCGCTTCGTACATTAATTCTTCCCGCAATTTGCCCACATTTGGGATGCACAACCGACCGTCTTTCCACATAAGACCATCGTCCAAGACAAACTCTGCAGCAGACCCATCCCCAGTCTCTGCAAAATAGCGTTGCATGCTCGAATCAAGCTCCAGGGCCTGTCGTATCCTGTCCGCGAGGTCGTATTGCACCTCCGTCCAGTTCAAGCATGCACTCGCACTAGAACTCTTCTCCACACAGGAGATCTCCAAGGCTTCCAAGTCACTGATCAGACGTGGATCATACATCTGAATCCAGTTGCCCTGTGCAGAAGCCCTCCGGCTCAAAGCATCTGCGACGACATTTCCCTTTCCGGGAGTATAGTGTATCTCGAAAGTGTAGTCCCCCAGGATCTCCATCCACCTTCGTTGTCGCATATTGAGCTCCTTCTGATTTAACAGATACTTGAGGCTCTTATGGTCTGTAAAGATGTCAACCTTCACACCATACAAGTAGTGCCGCCACAACTTCAGAGCAAAGATCACGGCCACCAACTCCAAGTCGTGGACCGGATAGTTCCGCTCATGAACTTTTAACTAGCGAGAGCCATACGCTATCACTTGACCATTCTAAAGAAGTACGCAGCCTAAGCCGCTCCCTGACGCATCGCTGTAAATTTCATAACCTTCTGCACCACATGGCAAACACAGAATTGGTGATGTGGTCAGACGCCTCTTCAGTTCCTCAAAAGCTCGCGCACACTCCGGTGACCAAACCAACTTCTGATCCTTCCTTGTCAAGGTGGTGAGAGGTAGAGCGATCCGCGAAAAGTTCTCCACGAAGCGCCGATAGTAGCCGGCAAGTCCAAGGAAACTCCTAACTTCCGCTACTGTTGCCAAAACGGGCTACTTCTGGATTGCATCGATCTTTGTCGGATCCACTGCGATACCCTCGCCACTAACAACATGACCAAGGAACGCTACTGAGGCTACCCAGAACTCGCACTTGGAGAACTTGGCATAAAGGTGACTATGTCGTAGGGTTTCCAAAACTACGCGCAAATGAATCGCGTGTTCTTCTTCAGACTGAGAGTACACCAAGATATCGTCGATGAGGACGATGACAAATCGATCGAGGCACTCTCTAAAGGTCCTATTCATCAGATCCATAAATACTGACGGCGCATTCATCAATCCAAACGACATCACTGTAAACTCGTAGTGCCCGTAGCGGGTACTGAATGCTGTCTTGGGGATATCACAATCCCGAATTCGCAACTGGTAGTAGCCAGATTTGAGATCCAACTTTGAATACACAGTTGACCCAACTAGCTGATCAAATAAGTCATCGATTCGAGGAATCAGATACTTGTTCTTCTCGGTCAGCATGTTCAATTCACGGTAGTCGATACAGAGACATAGGCTTCCGTCCTTCTTCTTCACAAAGAGGACCGGAGCACCCCCAAGGTGATGTACTTGGGCGTATATAGCCTTGCTCTAGCAACTCCTGTAATTGAACTTTTAACTCTGCCATCTCCTTTGGCGCAATACGGTACGGAGAGCGTGACACAGGCTTGGCACATGGCACTAGCTCTATAGTGAAGTCTATCTCTCGCTGAGGTGGCGCCCCAGGAAGATCTTTCGGAAACACATCAGGATACTCTGAAATAACAGGAACGCCACTTAGACTGGGCCGAGGCTTTGCAGCCCCCACTAGCACAACACACAATTCTGCGCCTTGCTGAACTGCCTTGACTACTTGGATAGCAGACATCAACGTCTTGCTCGATCCACGAAAACCGGCAAACGTAGTCGTATGTTCGGTATTCCGCCCCAGTGTGACCTCCTTAAAAGTGCAATCAATGTAGGCCTGCTGCGCCGACAGCCAGTCCATACCAAAGATCACTTCATATTCGTACCTTTACAACACAACCTCGATCCGCACACATAGAACACCCATTGGGTAGCATCATATCTAATCGTTCCTTACTAAATGACGAAGGTACTCCAAGTTGCTGTATGAAGGCCTCCGATAGAAAGGAATGCGAAGCACCCATGTCAAACAGTGCTCTCACCGGAGAGTTAAATATTAGGACAAAGCCTAATACACACAAAGTTACAAGCAATGCACAAGGTATGAAGTATAAAAAGTAACAAAAGCTATATACTAACGCATACCTGTCACCACATCGCTTTGTTTGATGTCCTCCTGCTCACTCTAGGCTGGGCTGGAGCAGCATGGGATGCGGTTGACTCTGCCGCCTTCCCTTTCTCTGTCGCATAAGCCGCAGCTGCCTTCTTGCCGCCACGACAGTCTCGGGCTATATGACCCGGCTTACCACACTTATAGCAGATGACTTGGCCTCGCCCAGTTGTCACACCCGAAGCCGCAGATTGAGTTGACCCAGAAGGTCGCGCTCTGTTCCTCCATTTGCTTCACCCAGACTTCGCAGAGCTCGGTGCTTTGAACTCTAGCTTTACCACTACTAACTCCTTCCTACTCTGGGACCGTTTCATATCCTTTTCTAAGGAACGAGCTGTATTAACCAGGTCATAAACCCCTATGTCATTGGCCCCGACAGAAGGAACCACAACTCTTCTCGCAGGCCTTCGTAAAACCGATTTGTCTTACGAGCTTCGTCCGCAAACGTCACGCCTACATAGCGCCCCAACCGTGTAAACTCGTGTAGGTAATCATCAATCATATGATCACCTTGCGTTAGACGGTTGAATTGATTTTCCATCTCTATCTGTTGGGCCGGTGGAAGATGCTGCGCCAAGAACAGTCTGGAAAACTCATCAAATGAGATATCCGTCAGCTGCCTTCCCGCTAGCTGATGCAACTCTATCTCATCCCACCACAGCTGCGCCTCCCCATCTAGTAGGAAGGTTGCAAAAGTAACTTTCTGCCCTTCCTCTATATTAGTGGCCTTCAAGGTTTTGGGCACCCTCGATAGCCAATCCTCAGCTTGCGTCGGGGTTCCTGCCCCCGTGAACGTAGGAGGATAGAAACTCAGAAAGTACTGCAGCTGTTGGTCCGGAGCTCTTCGTGCCCTCACCGGCACTGTCCTTTCAACCGCAGGTTCGGCTGCCACAACCGGCACTGGAGCCACTCCAGGAGTAGGAGGTTGTCCAGGGACATGCCCTCCAGGTTGTGCAGTGAACATAGCAAACACTACTTCAACTACCATCCTTACTATCTCAACAGAAGGAGGAGTAGGCACCGTAGTTGGTGCACTGCTCGCAGTCGAACGCGGGGGTCGAGACGGCCCCGCTCCACTCCCAGCCGCCTAAACATGTGCATAAAACATAATTAGCGACTAAGAGAAAGCATGTATCAATAAAGGAACACATAAGTTCCATCCCAATGATACAAACATACACGTAATTCATTCCTAAAGTGGACAATTAATGGTTATTTACATGAGTTAATGGCGACGCACACACGTGCTCGCCACCCCTTAAAAGAATTCGACCACGAATTTAGACGGAAAGGGAACGAGACCCGTAGCTGATACCAATTTATAACACCCTCCCTGTTACATAGCATAGAGCAGTAGGTCCGGCCAGGACCCCACGCCATATGAAACGAACAGAAGAGCGCGTTACTTAATTAGTTTCAAACAGTTAATAATATAACCATCTCAGCTTACAGAGTCACACAACGGAAGCAATTTAAGTTCTAATAAAACTAGTTTATACAATGTCCACTTTACCACTAGGAATGAAAGTACAAACAAGGTTTGATTATTACAATGTTTACATCAAAAGTGGCTTCCAAACATCGGCACGCAGGCCGACCACACATGAAAATAGTAAACAAAAGCTTTGGCCTTCAAGGGCCAGTACATCACAGCAGCATGGGCTTCAGCCCGCTATTTCCCGCTAGTCTCGCCAGGACCTGTATAAACAAATCCACCAAGCGGTGGGAAAACAAGTAACCGGTCAGCTTTAGCTAACCCAGACTTATAATGACCCCACCCCATGCTTGGGGCGGCGGTGCTCCATCCCTGCAAGCAAGCAACATCAGTGTATATATAACACATGTGCGTCTAAGCATCGCATAAAAGCATTCATCACAAGGTAACATCAGGTTACATGCTTTGTGCATTCTCGGCACGCCATCCACAAGTCCTTTTTCAACTTGGATTATCAACAAGTCCCTTTTCAACTTGGATTTACACTATGAGCTGCGATCGTAAGGCTAGCATGCACTTCCTTACGATTTCTAATCCAAAATTCCCTCAGTGACCGCGGAGGAGCGACCTCGTCACTGAATGGCTATGGAAGGGGTTCCGTTCAGCTTGTGCCCGCGCTCATAAATGTCCGTATTCAACTATGCCTGACACGGGTTTGGCATCCCCTTGTGCCCGTCTACCTGTAACCTCACAGGGTCATCACCTCAAGCTCAGGGGCGAGGTCTAAACACGATAAGTAAACTCAAGGTTTACTGTCTCCAACGTTAGTTCTTAACGCTGGGCATTAGCCCTTAACGCTGGGCGTTAGCCTTAACGCTGGGCGTTAACTCATTTCCGGGTAATTTCTGGGCAACACCTCCAGAATTCACTACAACACGTCTCAGTACTCAGAACCCAAAAAACATAGCATATGCACGGAGTCCTTTCCGGCACGCTACAAGAAATAAACATCACCAACCTAGACCAACCTATCCAGATGGGCTTCACACAACATTCCTAAGTCCGTACTACCATTCCGGACTCTATATGCAAATTTTGTGGGGATAATATCGACCCACCGGGAGAACCCATCTACTAATTAGTAGAAATCTTCCTAAGCCTGCAAATCAAAGGACGCACATGTCCAAAGATCAGGGAGGAGAATTGTTACCCTCGGCGCTCGTTTCGGTGCCATGGATTTGAGAGGAACTCGGCTGGAATATTTTGAAACTGCTTCCTCTCCACGGAATCGATGACGACACAAAACACGCAAGCAAACTCCTCCATGGATTTGCCCTCAACACAAGCTACAGCTAGCCAAAAACAGACCTCCTTCCTTCAGGTATCACAATTTCTCGATCTTGGAATCAGAAAAAATAGAAGGGAAACTACATTTGGCTGCCTTTTATACTTTCTTATCTAACGCCGACGTTAGAATATAACGCCGGGCGTTAGCCCCTAAGGCGGTGGTTGAACTTTTCCATAGCCGCTTACTACGTTCGACGAATTCTTTGAAGGCTGCGTTCGACGTTTGACGAACAACATGAAGCTGCGTTCGACGAACTTTCTACAGCCTGCGTTTGACAAACTGCCTGCAGCTTGTGTTTGACGAACGGCTAAAGTTTGCGTTCGACGAACTGCCGAAAGCCTGCGTTCGACAAACTACCTACAGCCTGCGTTCGATGAACTACCTGCGTTCGACGAACTTGTCTCAGCGGTCGACGAACCCGTCTCAGCGGTTCGTCGAACTCGTCTCAGCGGTTCGACAAACTCGTCTCAGTGGTTCGGGAAAAAGGCTAACGCCTGGCGTTAGCTCTAACGCTAGCGTTAGCATCAAAACTCAACAATCTGCTGGTTTTTGAGCACTGGAAATTGAGGTGTTACAGCCTAGGAGTCGCAGGTGGAGGTGATGAGGATTATGATGAGTCTTATAGACTGACGGCTGGTTGTGGCATAACAAATAGGAGCACCAGGCGGAGCAGATCCATAACCAGAGGGAGACACGTGATATGGTAGCTAGACCTGGCCTCGGACTTTCAGCTGCTGTAGGGAGAGCACCGGTGAGCAATCCTCCTCTGATAACCACTCTTCATATCTTCCTTGAGTAGAGCAAGAAGCTATATGTTCGTGAAGACACTAGTCCGTGTCAGTGTTTGCAGTATTTTATCTTTGCTAAGAGAGAGGCAAAGAAAAATATGATGTATCGAGCTTAAGCACCTTTCTATTTTTAGCACTCTATTTAGTACCTTGTTTATTCTATTATCTCATTTGGACAAGTCATTTTAATATTATGTGATTGTTGTAGACATGTTTTTCTTATCACTTTATGATGTGTGGTTGGCCTGGATGAAAGATTAACCGGCAGAATCAGCGTCTTACCGTGGAGTCTTCCCTGAGTGGAGGAATCACCGCAAGGCGACGGTTCTGGATGGTAAGACCCAGAATGTAAGCAAAAAAAAGAGGGTCTTACACTCAGGGGATCCGATTCCGCGAGGTTGAGAACCCGGAGAGATATCAAGAAACTCGCACATGCGAGCTTGACCAAACTTGCCAACTTGCAGATCGTTGTCAGAGTGGGAAGAGTTCATTCTGTGTTGAGGTCCTTTCTGCTCCAATCCCTGAGGGGTTCAAGGAACCCCCCATGAATTACTATTCAGGCAGAGATGATCTGATCCGTCACCTCTAGTTCTTCAAGGACATCGTTTAAATCTGAAACATGACAGATGCGTTTAAGTGACGATTCTTCGCCATCAATTTCGAAGGGAAAGCTAGAGACTGGTTTCATTAATTGTCAGGGAGCTGCATTTACTATTTCGAGGATCTACGCCGAGGGTTAACGACGCGATTTGCCACCTTGAAGAAGAGGAAGAACGAAGCGACGAACCTTTTCCATCTGACGCAAGGGGTGCATGAGACCCTAGGGCATTACGTCGACCATTTCCAAGAAGAAGTTCTTAGCATCTTGGAGGTGGACATTTATACTCTGCACTTGGCATTGATGTTTGACCTAAGAGAGGGCCTCTTCAAGTTGAAGGAGGAGAAGTGCAAAGGCAGGTGCAATATTTGATGATTATGTTTCACACTGGTGCAACACACCCACACGACTCTAAGCGCGCAGACCCTTAGTTCCTCGGTTTTGGAGTTAGCTAAACTCTCAGGAGCCTCTCGTAGTGGCAAATGTAGTCAGTGGGTTGAGACACCCCACTCCTTGGCTGGTATTCACACTACCAAACCTAGCCTTTACGTACTACTCAGTACACTTAGCTAGGCGCTACAGAGCCTCTTGTAGTAATGCTGGCAAAACTACCAGTCTTTTCTTGGCCAAGTGAAAACCCTCACTCGCCGATCCAACGTACTGACGTCGGCGTAATGATCATCGAGTACCGGAGAAACACTACTTATTACACAAGCACATATGCTATAATTACATTCCCGAGCCACCGGCTTGCCAGACCAACCAGTCCATTCCAACTACCATCAAGCCTCAGCTTGCTAAATATTCTATCATTTACCCTAACACGGAGCCTACTGTCCGCAGGATAAAACCATCCCGATGAACCAAGTCAACCTCCCTTTACTAAGGGAGTGCGTGTACATGCTGTAAGATCTCTTTTTGCAAAACCCGTTCGGGTACTTGAAAACTCGAACCTCTCCCGCATCGCACGGTTGAGGTGGATCTTCGCCCAGAATCGCTGCCTTGCGGTGTCACCGACACTCGGGTCGACTAACACCACTCAGCACCAACCCTGTCGGCTTTACGATCATAAGTAAAATATGCCTACAAATAAGAACAGAAGAAAAGGCATGTCCACAATATCACAGCATCATATATAGATATATAATGAAAACAGCAGTCCAAAAGAGAAGTACAAGCAAAAGGGGCTTATGCCCGATACATAACCAAAATAAAGTACTATCTCTCTCTCTCACTACAACATGCGGAAGACTACATCAAAACTCTCAAAAATGCGGAAGACTAGCTATCTAATCATCAACCTGTGGCGTCGTGGTAGTGCGCTGCATCTGCCGCTCAGGTCCTGCCATCTCGTCCTGCTGCGCGCGGGACAACTCCGTCTCCTCGGACTCCTGCGGTCACACCGACCGTTAGTCATAAAGACTAAGCTGTTTTGTCCTCGCCTCCCCCCACGACTCCTAGGCACCGAGTAGGAGGAAGAAGCGGAGGACAAACAAGGGGTAAACAAGAGGGTGGTGACATGGAATTACTCTAGCAGGTATAAGTAAAGCAGTAAAATCTAGCTAGCAGTATAGTGCAGGTATAAGGCAGTAAAGTAGAGCAATGAAGTAAACAGTAAATGGAAAGAAAAGCAGTGCAGTAAGTAAATCTAAACTACCATCACAGATTCGTACCTTAACTTATATGAACGCCCATACGACATATAAGTTAAGATGTCCAGGTAACCCATCATATAAAAGAGCCCATACTAATTTATATGATGGGGGTATGCAATGTGTATGGTATGTTATGATATGGTTATGATGTTTTAATGAGTTTATGCAATGTACTCACCCACACGACTCTATGCGCATAGACCTTTGTAGTTCCCTCTGTTTGAAAGGAAGCCAACCTCTCGGGTACCAACCGCTGTGACACACGATGGTAGCGGACCGGGCCGTCCACTCCTAGGCGGGTATGCACACTACCAGGCCTAGACCGCACGTACGCCTCGACGCTAAACAACCGCGGAGCTCTGCGTACTCTTTGCTGGAGTCCACCAGGCTTTGAGCTAAGTGGAAGGCATCTTCAAGGAATTGTCGTCCCGACACGCAGACAAGCTGGCCCCTCAGACCCCAGCACACTCGCTAAGTCCACGTACCGCGGTCGGTGTGACGACCTGCCTAGTACCGAAGACCTGCCACAATTATCCAAGAACTAACGGGGCTATCCTCCCCTCGAGCCTCCAGCTCGTCCAACCCATCTCCTTCTCGGAGGAGATCCATATCGGTTTGCAGACCTACTTAGGCTACTCTTGCCTACAATTTAGTTAGTGTTATATTTAGGGTGAATCTTGAACTTCCCGCGGTGTACTCCGTGAAGGGGCCCCTAACGGTACTACAGATCAATGGGCTCAACCCCATTATCCTCCTCAAGACAATTACTTTAGTTGGTGGTTAACATTTGGTTCACCCTCATATTTCATATACTTAGACTGACTTAGCCCAACACCCGTCCGACCCAATCGGGTTGGACGTACCTCCGTTCCTTCTACATTGACTCAAGCACAACCTCACACCTAACCCTAGGATTGACCTTCCTTGAATCTTGGTGTATTACCACTTATTTACTGATTGGATATAACTCCTAACCACTATTTAGGGTCTGAATTATCAAAACTCAAAATTCTGTTTTTACTAAACGCAGACCACTATTTGACTATCCTTCAACCCCATAAGGGAAGCCTTCTAAAAACTCATCACCAAGGTCTCCAATAATTATCCTAGGTTTCCACTGGCCTTCATAAGGTATGATCCAATTCCCATAATTTTCCATATTAAATTGGTATTTAATATAATTTTAAGTAATTAAGGCCTTAAGTCACTTTACACATGATCTACCCTCAAAAAGAGTCATCATGCTACATGAGAATTATCAGTGATATATTATTACATATCATGGTGGTTCACTGAGTATCATGACCCTAGGATGTCATTTGGCCTACTAAATCATCATAATTGTATAATTACCAAAATGCCACTATAATTAGGAAAAATAGTAATTCACTTCTGAAAATTCTACAAAAATTACCATGCGACCATATGTGGACCTAGAGTCCCCTGCCAAATCATTATGTCACTACCATGTGATTTAATATTTTAAAATGATTAAAAATCCAAAGGTGGCAATTATCAATTCCTACATGAGGTACAAGAAATATAAATCTATAAGATTCCAAATTGTTGCCATGGGCATATATTAACACAAAACTACAGATAACCAAGTATCACATCATTTTCCCATGATTTGATATTTTCAAAGGGTTTAATACTCAAGAGATGTAAATTCCATTTTCTACATGAAGTACAAGAAATAAAATTCACCAAGCTTCCTAACAATTATCATGGGCATATATTGACCTAAGATGACAGATTCCCAAGTATCATAACATTGCCCTATGATTTGATATTTTAAATGTATTAAATTCCCAAGTGATGTAAATTTCACTTTCTACATGAAGTACAAGAAATATCATTTACCAAGATTCCTAACAATTATCATGGGCATAAATTGACCTAAAATGACATATTCCCAAGTATCATAACATAGCCATATGATTTGATATTTTAAATGGATAAAATACTCTTAAGCTAGCAAGCCCTTAAAACTTCCCATACAAAGAGTAATGCTTCAACAAATCATAACAAAATTACTAGAGTCTACTTTCATCACTAATCAGCCACTGAGAGAGTTACAACACCCTACAAGGACCTATGATCATGAATTTCATTTAATTAAGGAAAGGGTGGCAAATTCATTTTATAGGAAGAAATGCACTTAAATACCCCTAAAAATTCTCATTAAATTTCCTAAGTCATTTTATGCTTTTACACACATAATTCCAAAGTCCTAAGCCAAGACAAGAACATTGATCCTATGTTCTTCACAAAACCCAACTTTGCACCCTTAAGGGTTCACCCTTAGGATTTTAGGTCACACCACCCTAATGGCTCCAAATGGACCATTAGGGTGTGTTACAAGCATTTGCATGTCCATACCAACATATCCAACAAGATGGGAGGAGGCTAACACACTCAACTCCTCAAATTGATTTAAACACTAATTTGACCCTTAAAGGCCCTCATTAGGGTTTCCAATTTTCCATATCAAATCAACTCCAAATGGAGTGAAATTTTAGGTAGGCACTATACATATACAAAAGAGCCATCCACCAAAATTTGGTGACATTTGGACATCATATGCTTCAAAAATCAACTTAATTCAAATATTCTAGTTACCACAAAAACCCTAGGTAAAAGTGTCCACCAAGGGCTTTCCCTTTGGAAGAGGGTGCCCCTAGGGTATACCAACCCATGGTTAAAAGCACAGCTCCAAAGATGGAGGGGTTTGACCTAGGCAATTTTTCTAATTGACTGACCTAGTGTAGGACCAGTCCTGGTAAAACAGCTCCCTAGGGAGCTGTAGGTCACCAAATGACCTAAACTCAGGGCCAAATGAAAGTTAAGACCAAGGCCTACAACTTTCATGTTGGGCACTTTTTCTAGATCAGCCTCTAAGTAGCCTTAATTTCTGTTTGAAGTTGACTGAATGTTAGAACCAGAAAATCCAGCATTTGAATTAATTAAAACCAGGGAAAAAATAAGATCTGCACGGATCTTAAAGCAGATCCGAGCCACCCCCTTCATCTTCTTCCTCCAGCCAACGGCTGGGATCGTCCAGAGCTGGGCAAACTTGCTCTCCTATTTCCCACCCATCCATGCCTCTCCCCGGCCAACCACCACCACCAACACCTTCGTGGTGGTCGGGGCTACTACTTCCCGGCGACAAGGCGACCGGAGGAGGTGTTTTCCAGCGAACTAGCATGGCCGAAAATCAGCCAAAAACCATGATTTTGAGAGTTTGATTCCGACCCAATTGAGCCCGAACCTTCAAATAAAATAGATGGGAAGCTAGCATAGAGGGAGAGGAGGAGAAACGAACCTAACATGGAGCTTGGCGGTGGCGGCGACGGCGGTTGGCCATGGAAATGCTCCTCTCCGGCGACCTTGCCCATTTCCTCCATTCTCCACCAAAAGCTTCGATCCAAAGGTCGATTTCTACTGCTTGCCAGCTTCTGAAGCTAATGAGATGGTCAAATGGGAGTGGGGAGGAGAGTATAAGGGAGTTTGAACTAAGAGGCCCACGTTTTGGGTGTTTTGTCCAACCAATCAGCTATACAGCTGCTCCTCTGTCCCCTCCTCAAGTGCCCAGCAATCACCCAAGGCCCTAGGCTGATTGGGTTGGAGTGTGAGAAGGGCGATTGCCACTTTTCTTTTGCTTTTTGCTTTTGTCCCCCACCTTTAGCCACTTTCCTAATTTGCCTAAGCTTGGGTTAGCTTGGGTTAGCCTTTTCCCTACAGCCTACATGACCCATTAGGTTATGAACATATGTTTGGTCATTGGGTTAGGGCTTGGTTCAAATGTATTTAGGCTAGGTCACTTAATTCGGGCTATGTTGACCATGATTGACCCAGAGTTGACTTTGACTTTGACTTGGTCAACATGATGAGTGGGATGGGCCCACTTGATGGCCTTGGGTCCCTTGTCATTACCCAAGGTTGGTTGGTCCATGGTGGGGCTCCAATTGGTTCAATTTAATCAAAGGGTGTAGATTTGACCAAAATTGGGTAAAGTTTGACTTTGGTCAATTGGTCCCACCATGATGGGGCTTTTTGGTCCATTGGGTTCCTTAAGGTGTTTAGGGTGTGGTGGTAAGGTCAATTTGAACAATTGAGGGTCAATTGAACCCTAATTGACTTAGTTTGGTTAATGTTGACCTATTGTTGACTTTGGTCAATTTCATGCAATTGGGTCCCACCCAAGTGCAATTTCCATGGTTATGGTCTTCCTTAGTGGTTAGGGTGGTATGGGGGAGGTCAATTTGGTGAATTGAGGGTCAATTGGCCAAAGGGAGTGGTATTGGGCTATGTTGATTTTGTGCCCTTTGTGTGCACTTAGCACACTCCACTTGGCCCAAGGGCCTTAGTGGCCATTCTGCACACCACCCGTGCCCTAACACCATCTAGGGGTCTAGAAGGATTGGGGATGTTACACATGCACTTTAATTATTATTAGTTTATCTTGATATGATTAAACGACCCAACAGTGTATGGTTAGTCTTGGACTTCCCGAGGTCTACCCCGTGAGGGGCTCGCAGCGGTAGTAGGAGGTACGATGGGATGATAGCCCAAACCGCTCTTTCGCGAGACACTTAGGCTTCATTTGGCGCGATAGTGGTGGGCGGCGTTTGCGGCAAACGCCACCGCAAGGCGAATAAACAAATGCCCGGCAACGGCGTTTGCCTCGTTTGCACCTGTCGCGCCATGGAAAAAGCTCCAAAACGGAGCTTTTCGAGCCCCGCCTCCTCCCCTCCGGTCCCAACCGCCGGTCTCCACCCGCAGGTGCCGCCCGCCACCGCCGCGCCAAATAAAGCCTTAATCTTATTGGTGACTACCCAACACCCATTCTCTTGTATTACTTTATTAACCTGAGATAGATTAAGCTTTACCATAAGAGTCGATGCTCTTTGAACATCAACCCTCACTCAAGAGTTCATTACCCACACACCTCAACCATAGCTAAGGGATACCATGAAGGGGATTTTGCCTTCCCCATCATAGGACTGATCCACGTGTCACTCCACTGAAGATTCCCTTCTCGCACACACTTGGAGAACAACAAATCCACCAAACTCTTTTTTGGCTATACGCACCCCTCTTCTACCTTAAGGGGAAAGATCAACCATTATGTAGAAACCATGAAACCCCAAGTATTCTATGGTCAATTAAATATCCAGAGATTAATCATGATCCAAAATGATGAAAAAAATCAGTAATTTATATTTTTCCCATAAATAATTCCAAGGAAAATATTATAGGTCATGTTAGGGCATAATCCAATTTTGTGAAGGAACTTCAACTTCCACATACCCAAATGTCATGAATTAATTTTCAGAGGTTCTAATAGGCCTAAAATATCCTCCAACCGAGTTTGACTATTTTTCAAGATTAAGAGCCCATATAAATTAATTAAATTACAAATGCTGCATTTAACAATTGTATGAACAAAGTGCTGAAAATAATCACCCAAAAATTACAATAAATTTTCCAGAGGACCATATTCACCCTAGAGGCTCTCTGACCAAGATTCACAATTTTCTAAAATCAGATAACCACATAATTAATTTAATTCAAGAAACTAGACTTGCTCACTTTGTGAAGGAGCTACCTTATGAATTCATCCAAAAATTATAACAAAAATTACAAAGATTCATAACATCATAAATAATTCACTGCCAAAATTTCATAATTTCCCTAAATAATATTATCACAGAATTTACACCTTAACAAAATATTGACAAATTAAATAATAAATATTCAGTGGGTGATAATACCTCCAAAAACTCCAGTAAAATTATCCAAGGTATATATCCACTCTATGAAGATATTTTCAAAGTTTCAAGCTCATCCAAGGTGACGTGCCCCCATCTCCTTCATTAACCCTAAAATATAACCCTAGGGTTTGAACTGGGTTTTTCATGCACACCAACCCAAAACCCTCTAAAATTACTTGAGAATGTGTATTATTTGATAACAAAATTGTGACCAGAGTTTCACCTCTTTTGGTTGAGGGAAAGTCACCTACAACCACTAAGTGCACTTTTGAATAAACGAGGGTTAATCTTCCTTAGGTGACCAAGATTGAGCACTAGTTTACCTAATCAAACCAAGCCCAAATGGGTTGATAATTTAACCATGACCATATAATATTCCAACAAACCATCCACCAAAGACTTGGAGGATTTTGAGGTCCATAAGCCCTAGATCTACCACCTAGGGCTTAAATTAAATTTTAATAACAATTGTAGAAAATGTCACCCAAAAATTCCCAATTTTTGGTGACATGTGTACCATGTTCTAACTCAACCATGTTTGAAATTCAGCCAATGTGGCCAAGGGGTGAGATGGTGGCACTCGATTTAATCTTTGGAGTCACCCTTGGACACCTTGCAACAAAATAGATGCAAAGGGAACTATAGTGCTTCAAATGACTTGAAATAAATTCGTAATTAAAGTAGACATCAAGGCCTACAACTTTCATGTTGACCACATTTTCTGTATCTTGCCAGAAGGGGGATAAAAATCGGGTTGATGTTTATGTATAAATCTGTGACGTAAATAAATATGAACTATAGGTTATTAATGTCATCATATCATTTAAGGCATCATTTAATGGACGAAATCCCTTCATCTTCTACCTTAATTTGACGCTCCAGATTAAACTTGGTTGTAGAAACTTCAAACAATGATTCTGGCCACCTCCCTTGCCCCCATGGCCGGCCACCACCACCACCTCCGGTGGGGTGGTGGATGTTGAGAGGGGGTGTTTTTCGGCCGGAAAACGACGTGAATAGTGTTTTTGGGGAGGGGAAATTTGGCCAAAAACCATGAAAATGTAAATCTTGATCCAAGCTCTCTTGAGCCCGATCCCTCTCCTAATGGATCTAAAGATCTAGCATGAGTGGAGAGAGGGAGAAACTGACCTTTGATTGAGCTTGTGAGTGAGTTATTCCCCTCCATGCCATGGCCGATTTTTCTTAAATTGCCCTTGCCGATCTCCTCTTCCAGTGGCCAAAATCTTCAATTGAGTTAGGGGTTTTGATGCTTGGGAATTTCTAAAGGAGTTAGGGTTATCAAATGGGGAAGTGGGAGGCTTTAATGGTGGTGGCCATTAATGACCATGAATGGAATTTCAGCCATGGTGAAACTCCCATGAAATTCACCTCCCCTTGGCATGAAATCATTAGAAAACTCCTCATAACTGATAGAGGGAATGAATCCTCCTCAATTGGGAGAGAATAGAGGGTCAATTTGCCTCGAATGCCATGAATTCACCTTAAATGGCCACTTTCTCTCTCTTCAAATTGGGGAAAACTCCTAATTTCTCTCTCCTAGGCACCCATACAAAAATTGGATGACATTTCATGTAATTTCAGTGGTGACTAATCATTTGGGACATTGAAATTGGGTTTAGCCAATAGGGGTTGAGCTTTGGGCTTGATTAACCCAATTTGGGTAATATTGACCAAATGTTGACTTTGGTCAAATTGGTGAAATTGATTGGGCCCAATGGGCCAATATTGACCCATTGGCCTCCCTTAGTGGGTAAGAGAACTTGGGGAAAGTCAATTGGGCCAATTGAACCCTAATTGACTCTAAATAGGGTGGTTTGACTTATTTGGGGCTAGGGTTGACTTTAGTCAAATTGACTAATTGGGTTGACCCCAATGGGTCCTTTGTGACCCAAGGAGCAATCTAAAGGGTTAGGGGTATCATGGTAGGGTTAGGTGATCAACTTGATATCTAGAACTCCAACCCTAGGTTAGGTAACTATAATTTACTATTTGCAGACCAAGGTGACTTTACCTATTAGCTAGGTTCTTATGGTCCTTTTGGTCTTCCTAGTGCTTTGTCATGACCTAGTCGTAAAAAAAACCTCCTAGGGGTCTAGTTTTTTGTGGGATGTTACACACCACATCGTGCATTCCTCTGAGATCGATACTTGAGGATTTACTCCCATTTTATATTACTTGTACGACCAGTGCATGCACTTGCCATTTGCACATCAAGTTTTTGGCGCCGTTACCGTGGAATGCACGATTGTTTAGGTTTACGTCGTAGTGAAGTTCTCTATTGAGAAGTTTTCTCTTTCTTTCTTATTTTATGTATTTCTCTTTTATTTCGTTTTAGTTTGTTTATGCACCGTAGAAACCTTTTACCTTTAGTGCCATTCGATCATGAGATCGAACGTACCACTTTAGCTCAGCGCCGCGCTGCTAGAAATATGGATCAGAATGGCAACGGGCATCAAAACCTAATAGTGAATCCGGAGCGTAACCCCCCCCCCCCCCTGTTCAGGAGCCTATTCCTCCCAATGTTCACATTGGCGAACATGATCAAGTGCGTCTGAGGATGCACACAATGCACGATTATACACTCCCATTGTTGGGAATGTATATCCACCCTTCGGCCCGACGATTACAAATAATCATTTTGAAATCAAGCATGCTATCCTAAATATGATCCATAATAATTGCCAGTTCACGGGTCTTCCTTGTGAGGATCCCCATTTGCACCTAGTTAACTTCTCAGAAATGTGTGCAACTTTTTGTTACGCAGGCATTTATGATGATTTGGTCAAGCTCTGGCTTTTCCCTTTCTCTTTAAGGGATAAAGCTAAAGCCTGGCTCCATACAATCACTCTTGGTACAACTGCAAATTGGGATGCGCTTATGATGTTATTTCTAACGAAGTTTCACCCTAGATAAAGTAGTGAGCACCCGACAGGAGATAGACACATTCAGGCAGAATGAGCAGAAGTCCTTGGCTGAGGCTAGGGACCATTTCTCAGAGTTGTTGAGAAAATGTCCTCAACACGAATTCGCTCAGTGACATCTCATAGAGATATTCTATTTTTCTATTAACCCACATTTTCGTGCAACTATTGACGATGTTGCAGGTGGAACCTTGATGAACTGGACACTCGAGTAAGCATTTGAAATTATCCGGCAAATAGCAATGAACAACACTTATTGGACTGCGACATAAATTCTACAAAAAGGACCTTGGGGATGTATGAAGTCAACTCCCAACCTACTCAGGCTGGGACATGACCCTCCTCAAGAGAAACAATGCATAATCTGCTCTTGTCTTGGCAATATCATGCCAAACTTGCGGGAATGCCGAACATCATACGTTCGAATGCACCTTGGGTGAGTCTTTTAATGAAGGATCATATGCATACAATGATGAGTCTGTGTTTTTTGTAGGAAATCAGAACATGAATAACGCTTACTCCAGTACCTATAACCCTAGGTTACGCAACCACCCTAACTTCTCTTGGAGTCAAAATGCCCCCGGTCAAAAAATGGCAAACGAGCCAACACCAACATGATGAGCAGAGTTCTGGTGGACAACAAAGGTAGATTCAGGCCCCCAACCAATCCCAACAACATCAGTATCCCCCAAAGAAGAGTGCGATGGAAGAGATGATGGAAAAGTTCATGGATATGGCGTCTACCTCATTCACTAATCAGGCGGCTTCTTTGCATAATCTAGAGACACAATTAGGGCAACTTGCCCAAGTATTAATTGAGCGCGCCCAAGGTTCTCTCCCAAGTAATACTGAAAAGAATCTACGAGAACAAGGAAAAACCTTGGCAATGCCAACACCACACTATGAAGGAGGTATACTTTTGAATTGCAAAATTAATGATGTAGAAACTGTAGCACTTTGCGACACCGGTGCATTTTGCAATGTAATAGCATTGCAGGATGTTGAAAAATTCAATTTAAATCCAAATCCGAAAGCCCTGATGTCATTTCTTTTGATGAACGGTGAGCCCATTCAGACAGAAGGAAGCGCTATATATATATTCCTATTTTACTTGATGGTGATACTGTGCTCACTAGTTTTCAAATCATGGGGCCCATGGAGAATGACTCTCCACCCATTTTTGGCGCTCCATTTTTGAAATCCCTGGGAGCCACGCTTAATATTACAACTGGGAATGTAACCTTAGCATCTAAGGAAGCAACCCCAACTAGTATATCACCATCACCTTTTGAAATTAATCCTTCTAATGATGTGTTTGCTCCATGCAAGTTAAATATTAATGTTGAGCTTGAGCAACAGAAAGTTAGAATTGAGAAGGTTGTGGAGGAGAAAGAATTGTTGATAGTTGATGATGAGGATGAAGAAGAGACTAATGAGCAACAACTCATGGGAGTTGAGGAGAACATTGACGAGCATGGGGACGCAGAAGTACGCGAAGGGGAAAACATTGCGGACGCGATTTCTTATCTTTTGAGCAATGACCTAACAAAGCAGGATTCTCTTCCTATTCAGGAAGCAGATCCTTATATAATTAGTAAAAAAGAATTATCTAAACATTTAAATAGGTTCGTATCTTAGGCTGATCCTATCGCCACTCCGGCAATGGAAATGATGTCTAACACTAACTATTCTGGTAAAACTGAACCTGTCGTTCGGTGGCACTCTCCCACAGCGGAGAAGAAAAAATTAGAACGATTATAGGGTACCGCTTGATTCGCTGCCCTCCGTCACGAGAAGGAGGAGGCTATGGGGAGGATGGGTAAAACTAACCTCGGCCCTAAAGCATACACCTCCGACTCTTCTCATTTGACTGGAGAAATTTACCATAAGGCTATGTTCAGTTAATTTGGTTTCATCTTTTTGAGAACTTCTGAATTTTTTGTTATTTTGGTCTGGAATACCAAAGCTGTGTACTTTTATTCTCTGTTATTTTCTTTTGAACACTATAACTACTTAATACATGTATTTGGTCCACCTTAAGGACGGTAAACAAAAGGGGTTTTGGGAGACGACCCAATTTTGTTATTTTGTTTATTTTGCCCACTAATAATTTTTCGACATTATATCTGCTGCGTCGGAGTTTGCTGCTCGTAGGTGTGGTAATCCTTTGGTAGCGGACATGGGAGTTGATTCCCAGTATTAACGCCAATTTTCTGGTATGCTCATTTTTGAGCATGAGGTAACCTCCTCTCATAGCATCCATTTTAATTTCTAGTGTAATATTTTGTATTGCTTAACTTAAGTCTGGGGGAGAGCTGATTATCCACTATGCATGTTGCATTGCATGCTAGAAGTATTTTATTTTAATTATATAGTATTTGCTCATCTTCACTGTGCATCATAACACTCACTTGAGCGCGTGCTTAACCATAGGCGCGTTACTAGTTTAATTCATTTCTTTTGTGTGATTTGGGAAAATCTCTATGTTATCTTAGGATTGTGAGACAGAGTAAAATGTTGACTCTTGTAGTGCTTCTAGTTGAGTGCCCGCGTCTCGCATAGAAATTCGTGTATAATTAATTTTTCTTTATGCTTATAGGTTTATACTTTTTTCTATTTGCGTAAATATTATTTATTCTACTCAAAAGTGGTGAATCTGGTGTGAATCTGATGGTAGCGTAGGGATGTGTGTAGATGGTTGCTAGACTCGTATTGCTTGAGTTAGGAGAAAGGATTATCTTTCTTGGTGGCTAAGAACTTGCCCCAAGCAATTTTTGAAGCATTGGTACAGGTAGTTTAATGCGTGAGCATGATGTAGGCCATCATTTTGGTCAGGTTGAGCTTTTGTACCGTTCCTATCATCTGATCCTCGATAGCCCCTTTGTGCCTACCCCGTCCTCTTGATTCAGCTCCACCGCTTTTCCACCAAAGCCAAAAGCCGACCTTAGTCGCACACCCAAATCTGAGCTTTAGTTGTGTTATTATTTTCATTTTTGGGGTGTGATGTGATGAATTCCTTGTTGATATGTGGATGTGCTCCTTTAGATATTTGTTGAAAAGAAGAAATAAATAGTTGTGAAAAAAATTGAAATGAGAAAAAAAAAGAATTGAAAAATAAAATAAAAATGAGAAAAGAGCTTAATTGAACATTTTTATGAGATGTGTATTGGGAGTAGGCGGTGCACACGCCCATTTTTTCAAGTTCAAGTCTGGGGGTGTGGTGCACCCGTGCGTTTTGTTACTGCTCGGATAAATTAGTTTTGCTTTAGCTCTTTTGGGTTATGTGCATTGAGCCTTTATGTTTATCTTTGTTTACCCTACCGTAATCCAAGCCCCATCTCTAACCCAAAGTCCTACTGACTCGCGCGATGAACCAAACTAATGTCGTGGAGAGAGTACGAACGAGTGGCTTATGGTCATCGACATTGATGAATTTCAATGGAGGTTGTCCCGAGCACCGATCTTTGGAAATGCTCACCTCAACGACCAGTTTACTTTCTTCATACGTGTGACTGGCTGATTCACCGTGATTCAATTTTTGAGTAGAAGTAATATATAGTTAAGTTCTTAGATGTGTATAAACTATTATGTATAATTCAAAATTCTCTCTACTATATTTCTACGTGCGTGAGTATGCGACTTCGCATGGTACTCCGCCTCTACAATTTTTATGACAGCAATCATTTTTCTCGTCTGCATAAGGAATGGTTTACTGGGGATGAGCAAATGGTTAAGTCTCAGGGTGTGATAAGTCTGATATTTATAGTGTTTTGCGGACTCATCCGGGCTAGTTTTCACTAATGTGCACTATATTTTTAGTTCTTAATTGCTTGTATTTCACTTGTACACACTTTCATTCTAAGTGCACTATTTAGACCTGTTGTGGTGTGCAATTGCGCGCTATGTTGTTGGGGTAAGAACATAGTGCTCCCTATTCTATTTTTTAGTGTTTCTTTGTGTTGGAGGTGTGCTCCCAGCTTCTGGTTTGTATGTGCAGGTGGACAGATCTCCTATGCTGCCCAGTTTCATTCCTGTATGAATCGCACCATCGTGCGTTTCCTTGATGCACGATCTCTGCAACTGTGTGCATTCTGCAGTGCTTCAGAATGGTGATCTGCCCCCTGCTCGTGCGCTTTGTTCATGCACAGTCAGTTTTGCCCCTGCGTGAGTAAAATCGCACGAGTTTCTCTTTTTAGTCTAACATTTTATGAAATTATCGCCCGTGCGTTTTCTTCACGCATGGTTGGATTCAACTGTGCGCGAAGGAAATGCATGATCTTCTCTGTTGGCCTATTTTCCAGCACTCTGTCGTTACCCGTGCATTTTGTTCGCGCACGTTCGATTTCGACCGCGCTTGAGTAAAGTTGCACGGGCTCTTCTGCCTGGCTTTTCTGGGCTTCCTGCTTGATTAATTCCGTACGATCCACGCTCGGTCGTGTGTTTGACCGTGTATGCCTAATATTTTCTATGTTTACTACTATATAAGCGCAAGAATTCGCCCTGTTTAAGATCTTTCGCCATTTTCTCACCAAAGTGCCCAGTTCCGCTCCATTTCGTTGCTCCACCACCGCCCACCTTCAGGAGGAGCTCCAACCACTTTTCTCTTGCAAATCAAAGGCTAAGGCTTCATCCTTTGCCTCCTCCATCACTCGTGTGCTTCCAAGCTTCATTCCAAGGGATTTCTTGCTACATTCTCAGAGTTCTCCGACAAGGTCGTGACCGAAGGTGATTCACGAAGAAGATATGTAGAATGGAAGAAGGTGATAACTCTTCTGGACCCTAAATGATAGTTGAAGACTGAGCACGGATGAGTTTTGACAACCCTACGACTTTGGCCGCGAATCTTCAACGAGTCTTCGTGCTTTGGTTGTAATCTTACCCCCTCCTTGTTGTTGTAGTAATTTCATGTTGAATGCTTGGTTGTAATAATGATGTCCATGAACCCTAACTTGATATTAATGTTAATTTCATTTCATTGAATGTTATTGTGGTTTGTGTGAAGTGAGGAGTGACCCCATTCCATCCTCCATTCTGTCGTTGCATTGAGTTGCCGCACTAGCAATTGCTGGTGGCGTGCTTTATGATGAGGTGCCTTCAACCCTCACTTCGTCGTGTGTGATCCCTTCATCTGCTAGCCTACACATCCATCTGCCAACTGAAGCAGTGCATAGTGGCCTGTTGTTGTTCCACTCGCCAAGCGAAGTGGTGTTTCTGACCCGCATTAGTTAATTTAGTTTTTCTTTTGCTTTTCAAAACAAATCCAAAACCCCATTTAATTCTAAAATCCTTATAATTTGTTTTCTGAACAATAGAGTCACACACCCCATCCTGCATTCCTCTGAAATCGATACTTGGGGATTTACTCCAATCTTATATTTCTTGTGTGACCGGTGCACTTACCGTTAACACATCAACCGCTCCCACAATCACAACAGCTTCCCTCCATAGCATTTTCACATTGGCAGGAATGAGGGTTAATGTCGGGGTTAGCTCTAACGCCTGGCGTTAGACCACTTTCTTTTCTTTACGCGCATTGAGCTAGTCTAGACTAAATTATAGCATCCTAGTGTCATCCTTGCTCAATCCTGCATACTAAAAATACAATGGCAAACTTGATCAAATACAAGTAAAATTTGTTTGTCTCAAACCAAAGGGATGTGGAAAATTGTGTTCCAACAATCTCTCCCTTTTGATAATAACAAATAAAATTATGATAAATCAGATTACAAAGGCAAACAATGTGTTTTTATAAAGAGATGTGACACAATGCTACTTAAAGATTTTTACGAGAAATATATTTAGAGATATGTGCTCCCCCTTAGTGTATGCTCCCATAGAATAGATTTATGATCTCCCTTAATCGAGAGAATCCTACTCCTTAATCATTAAGATTTATCATTTTATTCTCCCCCTTTTGTTATTAGCAAAAATGGGTGGAGTGAAACAAAAACTAGGCTAGAATAAGGTAAAGAGGTGAAAGTTGGGACTACAAAGAGAGGGTTGAGAGTTTTGTTGTAAATAAAGGAAGCCATGGTCGAGCTTAGAGTGATTAGCATAGCGAAAAAAATATGATGAGTGTGTAAGAAAAAATATTCATTGTATTTTACCAAACAAGTTTACCACTTTTGAAAAAAAAGAGAAAGTGAAAAAAAGTTTTGAAACACGAGTGAAGAAAAACTTCAAAATAAGACTTGAGATATGCATGAAAAAACATGGTAAAAGTACATGGCAATAGAGCATAAAACAATATAGCCAAGATAATCATTTTAATGTTTAGTGATTTTTTTTTTAGTTTTGATTTTGAAAAAACAATGCAAACACTTTTTAAGAATTTTCACATGTAAGTAACAATGTTAGAGAATTGTTTTGATTTTCAGTTTTGATTTTGAAAAAAATAATGCAAACACTTTTTAAGAATTTTCACATGTAAGTAACAATGATCTTGAATTTTTCAAATACTAACGACAAGCATGATTTGTCATATTCAAAAAGATAATAGCTACAATGAAGGTAATTCACATTCCAAGTAAAGAAAATATTATAGAGATCATGCATTGCAATCTAGTGCTTTCACTTGAGCTTGTTAGAGAATTATGTAGATATGCATTAGAATCTAATTCTCACGAGTAGAAGTTTATGAAAGATAATGATGTATGCAAATAGTGTTTTGATAAGAGTATACAAGTGATATAATCAAAACACATGACATATGTAATGAAGTAGTTAAAAAAATATTAAGAGTGTAATCTTAGAATTACTTCCACACACCAATTCTAGATTTATATTTCAAAGTATATAAAATAGCACAACTACCATGGTGCTTCACCCACACAATGCTCATTAAGACTTATCAGAGAGCAAAGTATTGCTTGGGGGATCACATGCACATTTTTATATTTTTATTTTATTTTATGAGTGATCCAGTGTACAAGTAGAAGTGATAAAAAGATGTATTTGCACGAGACACTTTACAATTCTTTCCAAGGTGCTCAACTTCACAATACTCATTAAGACTTATCAGGAGGCTGAGTAGTGCTTGGTGAAGTTATCTTTGCAATTTTATTCATATTTTTAATTTAGGATAAAGGTCTCCGAATTCACTTGTTATTTGCAAAAAATAAAAAGTTTGAAATCACACTTCTATATGTACAATAAATTAATTTTTAAAAAAGGTGTAGTAATTTAGACATACAACCTAACATGTTAAACTATAACACTACACAATCATGCAAAATAAAACAAGATTAAAACATTAGATTACCAAAAGAGTGAGTGAGTGAATCATTCTCTTACATAAAACATTACTCACACTTAGAGGCATGCTAGACAATCTTACACAATTTTCTATAGTCTATTTCATTGCACATAACAAGATTAAGGTCAAGGCATGACAAAATAAAACAATGTTTAGGAAACTTGAAATTAAAATTAAATATTTAAGAGAATCTTTAAGAATATGCTTAGTCAATTTTGACCATTGGAGAAGAAAATAACAAGATTTTTGCTCATGTAAAATTTTATAGTCAAGTAGTAAAACAAAAGCATGTTAAAACATATTTTTGAAATTTTTTTATTATTTGAATTTTTGTGTGGATTTTTTAATAAACAAAAGATTACAAAAATAAAAACTTTCAAAACAGAGAAACAAACAGAAAATATGCATGAGAAAAATACTAGAGATTTTTCAAAAATAACAAAATGGAAATTGGAGCAAAAGCTCTAACACTGGGCGTCGACTCCTAATGCCAAAATAGTGCTCGATTTCTTTATTTTTTGGAAAAAAAATTCTTTGATTTAGAGGTATTATATAGAGGCCTTCACAATGTAGAAATTTCAGACATTATAGAGATGATTAAAAGGCTCTTTAAGCATATTTTTGTTTGTTTAAAAATAGTTTTTACCTTTTTATTGGGTTTTTGTTTTTCTAGAAATGAATATAAAAATAAGATGTAAGCAGAGATATAAAGAGACATACAACGAGAAATGAAGAAAGAAAGTGCCAATTTCAAAAAAATAGACTAACATCACGCGTTAGTCCCAACGCGGCGCGTTAGCACTTATAGTTCAAAATTGAAAATTTTTGATGACTTAGAGATTCAGGCATTTGAAGATATGATTAGACACAACAAGTATGAGAGAATAGCAAAGAAATTTGTTATTGAGGAGAAGTAGCTTTTTATTGGTTTTAGTGAGATATATCTAAGACACCAAATTCTAACCTAAGCATGTTGAAACGAGCATCGGAGAGAGGTTTGGTAAAGATGTCCGCAAGTTGGGACTCCGTGCCTATGAAGCTAACTCTCACATGTTCTTTCTTAATGAGATCCCTAATGAGGTGATGACGCACATCTATGTATTTAGACCTTGAATGATGAACGGGATTGTTGGTTAGATCGATTGCACTTTTGTTGTCACATTATTTCCTACTCGACCATGCTACAAGTGACGGGCCTATGAAGTGATATGTGACACTTGTGCTCTTACGATCTAGTGAACAACCCACATAATCTAAGTCAGAATAACCTTGCAATATAAATGAATCATTATAAGGATACCATAAGCCTAGACTAGATGATCCGATTAAATATCTAAAGATTCGTTTAACCGCTTTTAAATGAGATTCTTTAAGATTAGCTTGAAATCTAGCACATAAGCAAACGACAAACATAATATCGGGTCTAGAAGCACTTAGATACAATAATGATTCTATCATTCCTCTATATAACGTTTGATCAATAGAGATTCCGACTTCATTTTTCCTAATTTTAGAGATGCACTCATAGGAGTGGAGGCTTATTTAAAGTTTTTAAATTCGAATCATTTCAACATATCATGAACATATTTAGATTGACTAATAAATATTCCATCATTTCTTTGTTTGATTTGAAAACCTAGAAAATATGTGAGTTCTCATGCCAAGCTCATTTCAAATTCTTTTTGCATTACTAGTACAACTTCATTACACAACTCTTCATTAGTGGCTCCAAAAATTATGTCATCTACATAAATTTGTAATATGATCAAATCATTATTAACATGCTTAATGAAAAGTGTGTTATCGGCACTTCCCATTACATAATCGTGCTTTAATAAAAAAATGAGGTTAATCCTTCATACCAAGCACATGGCGCTTGTTTTAAACCATAAAGCGCTTTATCTAGTTTGAATACATGATTTTGAAAATTTTCATTTATGAAACCGGGGGATTGTTCAACATAAACCTCTTCCTTAACAGTCCCATTTAAAAAAGCACTTTTAACATCCATTTGAAACAATTTAAATCTTATGAAACTCGCAAATGCAGGGAAAATTTTAATGGATTCAAAGCGAGCAACGGGTGCAAATGTTTCATCAAAATTTACCCCCTTGATTTGATAATACTCTTGTGCTACCAAGCGAGCTATGTTCCTAGTAATCCTAGATTCACCATCTAATTTATTTTTGAAAATCCATTTTACCCTTACTACTGAGTGATTAGATGGTCTTTCTACAAGATTCCAAACCTTATTATGTTCAAATTGTTCTAATTCTTCATTCATAGCTAAATACCAAAATTCATCATTTAAAGCGGTTGAAACTTTTTTTGGTTTGATTTTGGAAATAAGCAAAGGTTTAAAAAAGATTCATGTAAGGAAGAACAAGTCATTACTTGTAGGATAGAGCACTTACTCAACTGTTCCAAAAGCCCGGACTTGTGGAAAGACGCTATTTTTTCCCTTAAGGAAGTAGCAAATGCGTCACGGGTCAAGTGAAGGAACGCTGGACCCAACAATCCCCCACAGCATCCAACACGACCCATCAGGCTCAGAGGTGGGGTTACCACATGGCTCAGAGGTGGCACACCACATGGCTCAGAGGTGGAGTTACCATATGGTCGGGGCCGCCTAACCCGCTGGACCAGACCCACACAGGCAGAGAGGTAATTAAATCGGGATTTATTTGCTCCCCCTGGTCTTGAACATGTGCCTTTCTATGATACCACTCGTAAGATAGAGCGCTTACCCAACTGTTCCGAAAGCCTGGACTTGTAGAAAGGGCGCTACTTTTTCCCCTTAAGGAAGTAGCAAACGCGCCACAGGTCAAGTGAAGCAACGATGGGCCCAACATTACCCCTTTCGATGGCTCTCCAATGACAAGCTCCCTTGGATGATGTTTTGTGAACTTTAGCATGCTAGGAGGCACATACTCCTCTTGCTTGTCCTCCTCTTCCTTGTTCTTCTCTTCCTTATTCTCCTCTTCTGGTGACTCGTCATCCTCATGCTCTAATGGGGAGAGGGGTTCCTCTTCATTTCCTGCAATAATTATCTCTACACAAGGAACAAACTCATTAAATCTAACATGAATAGATTCTTCAACTATTTTTGTTCTTTTTTTATATACTTTATAGTCTCTACTAGTTGAAGAATACCCAAAAAATATTCCTCCATCACATTTTCATCAAATTTTCCAAAATGAATCCTTTGTGTTTAATAAAAAGCATTTGCAACAAAATACACGAAAATAGGATACATTAGGCTTCTTTTGAAAATATAATTCATAAAAGATTAATTTTAAGAAGGTTTGACATGACACGATTAATAACATAACATAACATGATGTGCTAACGGCTTCAGCCCAAAATGATATATGCAACCTGTTGAAACCAAGACTTGCGAACAAGACTTAGTTTCTGTGGAGTTCGGGGCCCTCAGCAAGCTGAGGGGCGACCAACCCTTACTTCCCCCAAGGGAGAGCTCGAGGTTAGAGGTGTTGGAACTAGGAACTGGACCAAGGGCTTAGTGGGGAGGTCCCGCCACATACCCGGAAGTTCCCTTGGAACTCCCCCTCCCAAGCCACTACTAAGCTTGGGCACCACTGGAGCCTCTCCTCACCCCCTAGAGAGACTTGGGGAGAGAGAGAAGGAGAGAGCTAGCCTAGGAAAATGAGATCCTTCCAAATGGTGCCCTCTTGGTCCTATTTATAGGATTTTTGAAGTTGGGCTGCAAATAGCCAAAAACCGGTCTGCCAGATTACCAAAATACCCCTGAAATGGGCTGCGGATAGCCAAAACTGGACTGCGAATAGCCAAATCCCGCTGCTCTTGGGCGCTAAATGCAGACCGCCTACCCGACTTGGAGCTCGGCGAACCGGAGGCCTCTCGGCCTCCCTGGCTCGCCCCCACAAGGCTCTGGGCGAGCCGGAGGCCGCCCGGCCTCCCCGGCTCGCCCCCACAAGGCTCTGGGCAAGCCGGAGGCCTCCCGGCCTCCCCAGCTCGCCTCCACAAGGTTCTGGGCGAGCCGGCGGCCTCCCGGCCTCCCCGGCTCGCCCCCATAAGGCTCTGGGCGAGCCGGAGGCCTCCCGACCTCCCCGGCTCGCCCCCACAAGGCTCTGGGCGAGCTGGAAGCCTCCCGACCTCCTCGGCTCGCCCCCACAAGGCTCTGGGCGAGCCGAAGGCCGCCCGGCCTCCCCGGCTCGCCCCCACAAGGCTCTGGGCGAGCCGGAGGCCTCCCGGCCTCCCCAGCTCGCCCCCACAAGGTTCTGGGCGAGCCGGAGGCCTCCCCGGCTCGCCCCCACAAGGCTCTGGGCGAGCCGGAGGCCTCTCGACCTCCCCGGCTCGCCCCCACAAGGCTCTGGGCGAGCCGGAAGCCTCCCGACCTCCCCGGCTCGACCCCACAAGGTTCTGGGCGAACCGGAGGCCTCCTGGCCTCCCTGGCTCGCCCCCACGCTGGGGTGCGCTTAGACATCCCTCCTGGTGAGGTCTCGCTGGGGTGCATTTTGCACCCCTCCTGCTTAGGTCTCGCTGGGGTGCATTTTGCACCCCTCCTGCTGAGGTCTCGCTGGGGTGCATTTTGCACCCCTCCTGCTGAGGTCTCGCGGGGGTGCATTTTGCACCCCTCCTGCTGAGGTCTCGCGGGGGTGCATTTTGCACCCCTCCTGCTGAGGTCTCGCTAGGGTGCATTTTGCACCCCTCCTGCTGAGGTATAAGCACCCCTCTTGGCTGCCGGAGGCCTCCCGGCCTCCCCGGCTCGCCCCTATAAGGGTCTGGACGAGCCGGAGGCCTCCCGGCCTCCCCGGCTCACCCCTACAAGGCTCTGGGCGAGCCGGAGGCCTCCCGGCCTCCCCGGCTCGCCCCTACAAGGGTCTGGGCGAGCCGGAGGCCTCCCGGCCTCCCCGACTCGCCCCTACAAGGCTCTGGGCGAGCCGGAGGCCTCCCGGCCTCCCCGGCTCGCCCCTACAAGGTTCTGGGCGAGCCGGAGGCCTCCCGACCTCCCCGGCTCGTCCCTACAAGGCTCTGGGCAAGCCGGAGGCCTCCCGGCCTCCCCGGCTCGCACTCTTTGGAAACATTGGGCCTAAAAATATCTTGGGCCTCGGGGGCCCACTCGGCGAATACATGGTTGTACACAATCCCCGCTCTTTTCGAGCGTGGCTCACGCTCGGAAAGAAATGTCCAACCCTGCATATTCGACGAGTGTCGCTGGGAACCCGGTTATCGGTGCTATCTAAAAAAACATAGCGCCTCCATGAGAGGCCTTCCGCCCCTGCCGGATAGCGAGAGCCCGGCTAGCAGAGCCACCTCGGGGGTAAAACACTTAGCCTCCCCGAGAGGCCTTCCTACCCTGCCGGCTAGCGAGAGCCCGACTAGCAGAGCCACCTCGGGGAAAAAATACTACGGCCACCGAGCGGTTCCCGGCCCTGCCAGCTTGGTGGGAGCCTGGTCAGCGGGCCAGCATCGAGGCTAAGTACTTTTGAAACATCCGGCCATCGAGCGGTTCCCAGCCCTGCCAGCTAGGTGGGAGCCTGGTCAGCGGGCCAGCATCGAGGCTAAGTACTTTTGAAACATCCGACCATCGAGCGGTTCCCGGCCCTGCCAGCTAGGTGGGAGCCTGGTCAGCGGGCCAGCATCGAGACTAAGTACTTTTGACTTTCCTGTCACCGAGCGATCCTCGGACCTGCCAGCTTGATGGGAGCCTGGTCAGCGGGCCAGCATCGGGACTAAATACTTGAAACTTTCCTGTCACCGAGCGATCCTCGGACCTGCCAGCTTGATGGGAACCTGGTCAGCGGGCCAGCATCGGGACTAAATACTTGAAATTTTCCTGTCACCGTGCGATCCTCGGACCTGCCAGCTTGATGGGAGCCTGGTCAGCGGGCCAGCGTCGGGACTAAATACTTGAAATTTTCCTGTCACCGAGCGATCCTCAGACCTGCCAGCTTGATGGGAGCCTGGTCAGCGGGCCAGCGTCGGGACTAAATACTTGAAATTTTCCTGTCACCGAGCGATCCTCGGACCTGCCAGCTTGATGGGAACCTGGTCAGCGGGCCAGCATCGGGACTAAATACTTGAAATTTTCCTGTCACCGAGCGATCCTCGGACCTGCCAGCTTGATGGGAGCCTGGTCAGCGGGCCAGCGTCGGGACTAAATACTTGAAATTTTCCTGTCACCGAGCGATCTTCGGACCTGCCAGCTTGATGGGATCCTGGTCAGCGGGCCAGCGTCGGGACTAAATACTTCTAGGAGCGAGCTCTACTAGTGGTGGACATATGGTCGACACACTTCTAGGAGCGAGCTCTACTAGTGGTGGACATAGGGTCGACACACTTCTAGGAGCGAGCTCTACTAGTGGTGGACATAGGGTCGACACACTTCTAGGAGCGAGCTCTACTAGTGGTGGACATAGGGTCGACACACTTCTAGGAGCGAGCTCTACTAGTGGTGGACATAGGGTCGACACACTTCTAGGAGCGAGCTCTACTAGTGGTGGACATAGGGTCGACACACTTCTAGGAGCGAGCTCTACTAGTGGTGGGCATAGGGTCGACACACTTCTAGGAGCGAGCTCTACTAGTGGTGGGCATAGGGTCGACACACTTCTAGGAGCGAGCTCTACTAGTGGTGGACATAGGGTCGACTCACTTCTAGGAGCGAGCTCTACTAGTGGTGGACATAGGGTCGACACACTTCTAGGAGCGAGCTCTACTAGTGGTGGACATAGGGTCGACACACTTCTAGGAGCGAGCTCTACTAGTGGTGGACATAGGGTCGACACACTTCTAGGAGCGAGCTCTACTAGTGGTGGACATTGGGTCGACACACTTCTAGGAGCGAGCTCTACTAGTGGTGGACATAGGGTCGACACACTTCTAGGAGCGAGCTCTACTAGTGGTGGACATAGGGTCGACACACTTCTAGGAGCGAGCTCTACTAGTGGTGGACATAGGGTCGACACACTTCTAGGAGCGAGCTCTACTAGTGGTGGACATAGGGTCGACACACTTCTAGGAGTGAGCTCTACTAGTGGTGGACATAGGGTCGACACACTTCTTGGAGCGAGCTCTACTAGTGGTGGACATAGGGTCGACACACTTCTAGGAGCGAGCTCTACTAGTGGTGGACATAGGGTCGACACACTTCTAGGAGCGAGCTCTACTAGTGGTGGACATAGGGTCGACACACTTCTAGGAGCGAGCTCTACTAGTGGTGGACCTTTTCCTCCCTGCCCCGAGCGGTTCCCGGCCCTGCCAGCTAGGTGGGAGCCTGGTCAGCGGGCCAGCTTCAGGACTAAATACTTGTGACTTCCTTGTCCCCGAGCGATCCTCGGACCTGCCAGCTTGATGGGAGCCTGGTCAGCGGGCCAACATCGGGACTAAATACTTTCTTCCCTGCCCTCGAGCGGTTCCCGGCCCTGCCAGCTAGGTGGGAGCCTGGTCAGCGGGCCAGCATCGAGGCTAAGCGTTCTCTTCCCCGCCCTCGAGCGGTTCCCGGCCCTGCCAGCTAGGTGGGAGCCTGGTCAGCGGGCCAGCATCGGGGCTAAGTATTTTTGAAAAACTTTCATTATATCAAACCATCCTAGTACATGTTGGAAAAACTAGACATGGAAACGGAACATAGCATTACACGAACTTAAGGCTAAAAAATGAAACTTAAGTATGGAAGCTGAACTGAGTCTCCCACTCCCAGTCTTGGTCTTCCTCGACTTCTTCTGGTAGTTGTTGTTGCCCTGGCCCCCTCGCATCCTTCATCTCTGAGAACTCAGGGTAAGTGAACGTCGCGTGACCCTCCTCCTGGTGGAAGTCGCAGTAGGGTGACTCCACCCCACCCCTTCCTTTCCCTCTTCTTCCTGTTTTCTGATTCTCCTCCGTCTACCCCCACCAATCTCCATGGTTTGTTGAGGTGGTGGAGGGGGTGTGTTTGGTCCTGGCCTCCACCTCGGGCGGTTGGATCTTTTTCTTTTGAAGTCCTTACTTCCTTGCTCTCGCGGAGTCGAATTGGTGACCTCTGCGCTCGCCGGGCTATTGGATAGCCTCCACCCGAGGTGGTCTCGACCATCAACATTCACTTGGTTTCTTTTGGGGTGGAGCGAGTGGGGGCCGGATGCCTCCCCTCGCCCCCTTTTGGGACTGGGCTGGAAGAGACGGGGCGAGCTGGGACGGTGCCTCCCTCTTGAGCTCGCCCCCTTGAGGGGCTGGGGAGAGCTGGGAGGGCGCCCCCCTCCTGAGCTCGCCCCCTTGAGGGGCTGGGGCGAGCTGGGAGGGCGCCCCCCTCTTGAGCTCGCCCCCTTGAGGGGTTGGGGCGAGCTGGGAGGGCTCCCCCCTCCTGAGCTCGCCCCCTTGAGGGGCTGGGGCGAGCTGGGAGGGCGCCCCCCTCCTGAGCATGGTGAATACAGAGTTGTACACAACCCAAATTTAGAAAGCATGGTGAGTGCTAATTCTTGAATGGTTCTATTTTCCTCTCCACAACACCATTTTGTTGTGGGGTATGTGGAGCGGAAAATTCATGTTTAATTCCTAAATCACTACAAAAAGTGGTAAATTTTTTATTTTCAAATTCTCCTCCATGATCCGAGCGAATGCATTGAATTTTTTTATTAAGTTCATTTTGAATGCGCTTACATAATTTTGAGAATTCACAAAAAGCATCGGATTTTGAGGTAAGAAAGATTGTCCAACAATATCTAGAAAAATCATCAATCAAAATGTAAGTATATTTTCTACCAGTTAGACTAGCGGTGCTCACTGGACCAAAAAAATCCATATAAATTAATTGTAAGGGTCTAGTAGTAGAAATTTCATTTTTACTTTTAAAAGATGTTCTAGAAAATTTTCCTTTTTGGCAAGGTGGACAAAGTGAAGATAAATTTTCATTAAGCATAAGTAATCCTCTAATTAATTTATCTTTGGCTAGTTTTAAAATAAGTTTAGTGCTAGTGTGACCAAGACGCCTATGCCATAATTCTAATTCATCATTTTTTGAAATAAGACATTTGATACATGAATGTGAAAGATCATGAAAAGCAATAATGTAAACATTATGAGTTATTGGTGCGGTGAGTACAACTTCATTTGTTTTGGGATATATAATTTTGCAAAGATTTATAGAAGATTCAAATATGACATTTAGACATTTATCACATAATTGACTTATAGATATTAAATTTTGTTTTAAACCTTCAACATATAAAACATTTGAAATAGAAAAGGAATCGTTACCCACTATACCAATGCACATGATCCTTCCCTTGTCGTTGTCACCAAAAGTCACCATCCTTACTTTCTTCATCATGAGGCTAAGGAACTTTGCTTTATCGCTCGTCATGTGCTTGGAGCATCCTGAGTCCTAGTACCACATGTTTTCCTTGTCCTTAGCCTGCCAACACACCTAAAAAGAGGATGGGATTAAAGATCTAGATACCCAAGAGGTTCCTCCCATAGAATAGGTGGAGACCTTAGGTACCCAGATTTATTTTAAAGTGTATTTTTTCTTCTTCCTACAAGAGTACGTGGTGTGACCAAAAATCAAACAATTGGTACACGCAATAAAAGGGGTTGAGACCTTTCTCCGAGAATTTTGTTGACTCTTAATAGTAGACAAGGATGTAGTAGGGATGATAGATGAATTTTTATAAGAAGAATTTTGTTTTTTTGAAATAGGGCTAACGTTAGCATTAGGATTTAACGTCGGGCGGTGGCCTCCCGAACCATACCCCAGCCTAAACTTTGCAGAACCATGACACTGGTTGGCTAAAATCATGTCCAGTGATTTTTTGCCAACACCGAATTTTTCTATAGCCATATTTAGATCATGAATTCAGGCTTTCAAAGAGGTGTTTTCGGTAACTAGCATCACACATCGATTTACAAATGATTTCTTTCCATCTTCTATTTGGATAAGAGAGATTTTTAGCTTTCTCTCTAAGTCTCCCTTCTCTTTCACAAGAGATTTATGTTCGGAGAGGGCCTTAGAGAGAATATCGTTATTCCATCATTGCTCAAACTTCTATATCTAAAGTGGTAGGAGGAGAATAGTGTTATTCCATCATTGCTTAAACTTGTATATCTAAAGTCATTAGAAAATAACGCATCCTAGTTCTCCAGTAGTTATAATCGAACCCGGTAAATAGTGGTGGTCTACTAATTCCTTGCCCCTCGTAGAAAGCAGAATCATAGTGCACCATTATTCCCGGTGGTGAAACCATTTTGGAATAACCTAGCTCTGATACCACCTGTTGGATCTTAAGGTGTCCTTAGAGGGGGGGGGGGGGGGGGGGGGGGGGGGGGGTGAATAAGAGTTTTAGAAATCTTTATATTTTTAAAGAAAATTTTGATATTTTCTAAGAAAGAGATTATATCAAAGTAAATTGCTAGAATAGAAAACTAAATCAATTTTATTGAACAAATAGAGACATGATTATTATTGATAAAATTGATTACAAAACATGATTACTATAACGCTAGAAATTGAGGCGTGAATATAAAAAGCTCCTTTTGTTTTCTATACTGACTCTTCTCCCTAAGAATCGATTGGTTTTAGACGATCTATCCCCAGATACAGCCTTAAGTCACTCTAGCCTCTGTATCCCCATAAAGGCCTCGATCACGCCCTAGATCTAAGCCCTAGACCTAGTCGCCAACACCCGCGGTGAATTATCCACTAAACAATCACAAAGATAAAAAGGTATTACAAAATATAAGATACAAATTGAAAACTCCTTATGAAGAAATTTGAAGGAGACGACGAAGAACCGTTGAAGATCATCGAAGTCGAAGCGTGCATTCTTCACATTGAGTTTGCTTTGATCTGATCCTCCTTAGATTACTTCTCTTGAATTTGAATGGGAGATCTTTGCTGGTCTGGAATACGGCCCTCATAGAGATTTTAGAGAGGTGGATTAAGGCACCTTGAGTTATGTGCTTAAATAGAACGAAAGCCATCCTTTTATAGGATATGAAGCTAATGTTGGCGTTAGACCTAACGCCATGCGTTGACTCAGTTTAGTAATGTTTGATGGCGCGTATCCTCATTCCAGGGAGAGATATTGCATGTTTGGAAAGCTCTTATTTTAGGCAACCCTAATACCTTGCATTAAGGCTAACGCTGGCGTTAGACCTAATCATTCCAAAACTGCTCCTACAATCACAGCAGCTTCCCTCCATAGCATTTTCACATTGGCGGGAATGAGGGTTAATGTCGGTATTAGCTCTAACGCTTAATGTTGGACCACTTTTTTTCTTTACAAGCATTGAGCTAGTCCAGACCAAATTATAGCATCCTAGTTCAATCATGTATATTAAAAACATAATGACAAACTTGATCAAATACAAGTAGGATTTATTATTTTCAAATCAAAGGGATGCAGAAAACTATGTTCCAACACAAACAATACCAGTGGCTATTGGGACAATGCTAACCAAAAGTAGTCATCATCTATATCAATGGCACATCGCCAAGAAAGACCCCACAAATTTGTTCAATGATCATGATACCTTACATTCCTTGTTTCATACATGTTTAAGTAATGTGATTCTTCTGAGGAATTTAAGGTTGTTTAGTGTAAAATGATGTCCCAAAATTTTTTATTTGAGAATACATGGTTAAATGGTTTGTACAAAATAAGAAAGAAATGGACTACAAGATTGAACAAAAGTATTATTGATCACATAATTTTATCTACCCAAAGAAATGAATATATCTACGAACAATGATTGACATTTTAATCCAAAAGCTACGAGTACACTAGCTGATTGCTTCATGCAAATGGAGAAAATGTTTATAAAGGGTTGTGAGAAGGCACAAGAAGATTTTAAATGCAAACAGTCAAATATACTGATTAATGCTAAGAACTGTCCAATTTTGAAGCAAATATCAAAGTTATGCATGAGTTATGTATGAAAAAATCAACAAGAACTACAAACACGGTGCATTTGATTTATATGTTGAGGAAGAGCATTATCTTTGATCATAGTCACGTGTTCATTTTGTGATGGAGTAACCATGGATTGAATAACAAGCATTGAAATGTAGAACTAGACATAAATAATATGGATGTTTGTGGTCCTTACCACAAGTTTGGGGTGAATGAACATTATGTAGTCATGCATTACAAGTCTACAATCACAAAATATTACATTTATTCCTCAAAAATAAATTCTGAAGTGCTGAACTTTGTCTGCAAAAAAGAATCTATATCTACAAAAAGGGAGTAGAAGTGGTAGAGAGTATTCATGTACACTTGCTTTCAAAAATAATATTAGCCATATGTTTATGATCTTGCACTATATGTTGAGAAATGAGATGAAACAAGGAATTATATAATTGAGGGCCTTAAAGTGATTTCTTGCTTTGCAAATATCAATTTAGAAGCAAATTGCAAATCTAATCATGGCAGCAAGGCTAAACCAACGATAAAACTTGAGCTCAAGGGAGTGTATAATGCTATTATATTTTGGTTTACGAAAAAAAAGAAGGAAAAAGAGATAAAAAGAGTGAAGAATGCACAAACAAACTAGAAGCAGTTCAAGAATTAGAAGAAGTGCAAAATTTCATTTAATACCATATTTTGTCTCAGATTTAAATGAAATGTGTTGATTGTCGGACATCCTGGAAAGTTGTAATTGTACAACAATCAATTACTACTAAATATATCATATGCACATACATACAATTTTCTTAAGTACTTCAAGCTTCCAGAACTAACGAATGTCAATTTCCGCTCTAATCATATCATACAACATACCCAAAGTTTTTAAATATTTCATATACAATTTCAACCCTAAATAATGCCATATTCATCGCAACCTCTTAGCTTTCAATCCATGTTGCAAGCTCCCTCTTGCATAGCATTTCCATATACTTCATAACATACATGGCACAATCCACCAAATTGACTTTTGTATGGATGCCCTTTACAACATTAATAGTCAAAGAGAAGAAGTTAACTTGGCATTTGACACAGACTCGCATCTTGGTGGACTAGAATATGCACATACAAACAATAAAAGGTAGCATTGTTTAAAGATACTTTTAAGTAATATATCATTTATATTTGATAACTTACAGGCGCTTTCACAATTTGCCGTCACCGGAAATTTGGGAGGGAATTATATAACTCTTACTTACGCTCGTCGTAATTTTCAACCAATAAAGTCTAGTGCGAGTCGTGTCATATAGGCATTAAAATCCTTGTTGTTTTCTTCACATTAACATGTGTGACATATGGAACATAATTTTTACTAGTGCTCTCATTCCATATGCACTATTCTCTAACCCAGATGCCCTCAACTTCACCATTGATCCTTAAGGCTTCAATACAATAGCACAATGTCGGGCCAGGGTCAAGGAATCAAACCAAATCTCATTGCATTTAGAGAAGTTTCCATGTGAAATTTTCTATTTTTGTAGAAACTTTTAAAACCTTCCCCAATAATTTAGAAACTCTAATAAGCTTCTTAAAACTTACGAAAAATGAAATAGCATATAAAATTTTGAGATACCCCCAATTTGGCGCAACCAAGAAAGACTTAGGCTCCGTTTGGGGGGACTTATTTTCACCGATCAAGCGGTTACGACCGCATGAACCGGACCTTAAATTAAGGTCCGGTTCATGCGGTCGTAACTGCTTGACCGGTGAAAATAAGTCCCCCCAAACGGAGCCTTAGTGTTATTGTTTGGTCAACCAAGAATAGATACTTTAGTTGCACCAAACCCAAGCATGATTACCGACAAATACAAGCATTTATAATCAAAACATGCTCGAGTAAAACTCAAGCATTTATTTCTATATAGATGAAAGCTTGAAACGGACTACCAAAATTAGGCCCAAAATAAGCTTTTATTTAGCTCAAGCATTCATAACAAAAACTAACTACTACAGTTGGACAAAAATGTTTTATAAGTGCTAGCACCAAACTCAAGAATGACAAGTAGGTTGGGCCTCATTTATAACTAAAACAGATTTGAGTGGAACTTGTGTATTTGTCCCTAGATGATAAGGCATGAACGGACGCTAAGAGGATCGAGTATACTTGGGTGAGATGGAAGTGAAACATGGTTTTATGTTATTTGGTCAACCATATTTTCTTAAGATAATCCAAAAAGAAACTATGATTGATAAAAAAAAGTCTCTTAGATGGACATTATTCTGATTGGCCTAATCTAACAATCAACAGGGATCCTCATAAGTATTGAAAACAGCAGGGAGGGATCCAACAACATCTTATTACATGGAATAACGCAAGAGATCTTTCCATAATATTACCCAACAACAACTTGGAATACTAATCTTGTGTAGAGGAATCTGACTTGAATTTTAGTTTTGAAATGGTTTTAATTGAAATCGCTAGAGTGTTTTTAAGAGCGGAAGGAGGAAAGAAGAAGATTATGGAGTCACTCAATTTTGATAAACATTGAAGTGTTTACATGCAAATTAGTTTTTTAATAGATTTAAAGTTTGCGAATAGAAATTAATTTACTTCATAATTCATTTCTTAGCTAATCGATGTTAATTATGGCAGCAGTTACTTTACACCAATATAAATATTCAACACCAAACTTTCAATGAAGCCTACCAAGAAGGAAAGGAGACATAATCATAAGATAAAAATGTGACAGCTGGAGGTATTAATTTTGTGTTTATTTATGGTTGAATTTGGAGAGTATTGAAGATAGAATAATAGATTTTAATTCAACATTGAGTAACATCCTAAATGAAGAGTCTTTGACTCATACTAATATTAAGGGCACGTTTGTTTCGGCTGATCAGCTCTGGTGCGGTCCACGAAAAATGGCATTCGTGTGAACCGCCTGTTTGACTTGCAAAAAAAATATCGAACCCCCTTTTAAAAATTAGTGGGTGTTAGATCATATTGCATCCATAGGGGGAGCTACATTCGCAGCATACCGAACGACGCGTCTTGCACTTCTTTTCACTACTCACTACCTGCTCCTCCCGCCGTCGCTCTAGGAGACTCTCAAAATCGCTACTTGTGGACAACCAGTGCAACCAGATCGCTCCTCCCGTCGATTTCACTGCTCCTCCCGCCGCAGCTCCTTGTCGACAACCAGATAGCTCCTTTTTGCTTCTTCTGCCACTCTTCTACACGACAAGAGAGGAACATGTAGGTAAGATTCATGATTTTCATGTGCATCTTCTCACAGAACTCGCTCTTCTAGTAGTTGTAGATCATGGTTTTGATGTAGGAGTTTATTCCCTGTGCTTCGTATCATTGTTCCGGTTGAAGTTATGGATTTTGTACATATTACGCAGAAAGTATTTATCGTTACTTGTAGATCACAGTGTCGTATTTTTTTCATCTAAAAGTTCACAAAAATGCCTTCTCCATGAGTTCTTTTTCATCTGAAAGCTCACCTACATACGTGCACCTACCACCTGAATTTTGACAAATCGTGAATTTGTAAATTTTTTTCATTCTATGCCTTCTCCTTGAAGAAATAAGGGAAAATCAATGTGTATTTTTTCATGTTATCCCTTCCCCTTTACATGTGATGCTGTAATGATTCGCGATTTTTGTGCCAGGATGAAAATCATTTTATGATCATGTCTCGGATATTGTGAATTAAAAAAAATGAAATACTTTTATGTTCACTCTTTTATGTGAGATGATTGCACTGTGTGAGTATATAGCTCAACAATTGTGTGAAGTTAGAAGGTGGTATTCATTGTTAATAGTTTACAATTTCTGCTGACAATGAATCTAATATTTTCGTGTTTACTCTTTTAGGTGATACACCCAACACAGATTGTAAGTTGGGGAGTTTGTACCGAGAAATAATGAGAATACCTATCGTATCTTAAAATTACATAAAAACTTTATCATTTTATTTTATGCCATGTAATTGTTGATGGTTTTGCATTTGAAAAAAACATTGTTCAAAACTCCGTTTTAATCAAACAGTTTATTGTAAGTGTTTTTTGAATAGCTCCGCAAACAGAGTTTTACCCAAACAGTCTTATCCTGCAAACTCCATTTTTCACAGATAGCTAATTTTCAAATCTCATTTCTGACAGCACTTTTTCGATCAGCATCAGCTCTCCCAATTAGAGCTTTAGTAGTCAAAAAATCTTTCCCAAACTTGATCCCTTAGCTTTTGAGTTCTAGTATGCTAAATTTATTTTTATAGGATATGGGACACTCTGAACACAAATGATGAATGTTGTGTTTCTAATTAAAATAGGATATACACACACTAAATTCTACCATCTCCCACCTCGCTTACTATCCCACCCACACCCCCCTTCCCCTCGTGTGCTTGTGAATAGGTAGAACAAATAAAACAGAAGGGATAGAATGAAGGTGTACAAAAGATCTAGCAGACCCAAGCCAAACCTGGGCCTATAAGGGCCGAGCTTAATAGAAGTTAGCCCGAGGTTTGGCCTAGTATGCAATTTAATAATAATAATAATAATAATAATTAATTATTAAATAATATAATTTAAATATTAAAGTAATATATTAATAATATAATTTTAAATATATTAATTTAAATTAAACTAATATTTAAATATATTACTATAAAATTCCTAGAATCTTTACATATTAAAATTATTACTATTATATATACTCATAAATATATATAAAAAAAATTAAAAAATGACATGAGATTTGAGAAATGAAAAGTGAATAATTAAAATTTTATTTATATTTGTGAAATATAGAACATTACAGTAATTACATGAATAAAGTGAAACTAAAATATCAATACATGTAAAATAATACAACGTTACAAATTGCAACTTATATTCCATATCAATTTTCATCATTCAAATTTAATGAATTCAATTCTTCTTCAACTTCCGACGAGCTTTTCTTGATGGATGAAATATGTCGCGTTCTTTTTATTACATCCAAATGATCATTATAGCATATGCAAATTTCTAATGATTCTTCGTTTAATTGACTATGCCGCTCGTTGAAAATCTTGACACATAAATAAAATAACTCTGAAGCTATGAATCTATGATGCTAGCTTGGATAATTAGTATATCACAAGCTAAGAAACACAGATACGTCAATACAAGTTGTGTACCCATTATGGGTACATTTTTGGTATGAGTACGCGTAGGGGACGTTAGGATACCCGTAAGCCTCTTCATATCTGCGATCGACATTTATATTCCGTAAAGTGCTCCAGAGCGGATGCTGAATGAAGGAAGCATGGTTATGTGCACATAAATCAAAATGGATTCTTTGGTCTGCCCTCTCTGATGTCTTTGGCTTTGATTTGAGGGCATGATTCCGCAGCAAACGCGACAGTATAGGGGGCCACTATTTCAGTGGTAATCTGTGAGCAACCACTTTGTGCATTTATTGTCAAAGGTTTGGTCTTTCTCCTTTGAGAGAAGCCACTTTGTGCATAGGGCCAAAGGTTAGGTCTGTTTCCAATCTTCCCCCGCCCATACCCCCAATGATTGGGGACTATATGGGTTCTGTTGTTGTTGTTGTTGTTGTTGTGTTGTTGTAAAGTGCTCCAGAGCCCGTAAGACCCTCCTCTTCTTTGCTCGACATCCCAATCATCGCTTTTAGATCATGTAAGCTCTCCGCTTCATTGCCCGGCTTCCTTATCGGTGTTCCAAAGCCTATCTGCTCTCAATCCAGAGCTCGAAGATCACGCTGCTCTCAATCCCATAATCCTCTTCTTCTTATCATCTCTCAGTCCAGTAAGCATCTTCTTCTTGAAAGTCTTTTTTCTTCTTCTATTCTGACTGGAAGTTCCATGCTGACAGCAGATTATGTTTCCATACATTTTTGCATTATGTTTTGGAAACCTACTGGAAATAGGTTATGTTTCCATACATTTCTGCAGTAGGTTATGTGTCCATATGTACTTCTGCATTCTGCTATTTTCCTCTCATCCCTTTCTACATAGGTTATGAATTTTCTCTTGCTTTATCTCTATTTTTGCAATTCTAATTGTTTCACCTTGGCTGTACGTGTAAGAAACTTTTATTTTTCGTGTTATACTAATTTCATGTTTTAATTTCCTAAAGTTGTTTGGTTATTATGATTAGATTTTATAAGTTTTTGTCATGTCTCAATCACAGTCACCTATTATTATTAGTGATTCATTTCTACCTCAGAAATAAGTAGATTTGTTTCTAATTATGTGGATAAGGATGATCATGGTCCGATTTGGGCATATGTGTCTCTTATTCATAGTAGAGAAGTTGATAACGGAAATAGAAAATGCAAATACAATTTCTGTGAAGTACATTACAGTTGTTCTTATAAGGTTGGAAAGTCATTAAAATTACCGGGGAATGGTATAAGGGAATGTTTAAAGGTGACTCGAGTGTATTTAAAAGAGCTTCAAAGAATGGTTTCTGAAGCAGAAGAAAGATGCAAATTGAATCCAAAGTTAGTACCATTTTCAAGTAAGACTACTCAATCAGTAAGGAAAATTAAAAGAATCGGCATGCCTATTGATATGACTTCCAAAATAAAGCTAGAGATGAGTTAAGGAGCCACATCGCTAGGATGTTCTCTTTTGGTGGTTTTCCATTCCAACTAGATGGGAATCCATATTGCATGAGCTCACATAAATTTGTTGCTAACCACAACCTTGATGAATTTATTCCTCCTAGATATAATGCTCTTAGAACCACTATTCTACAAAAAGAAAAAGTTAATATCATAAGACTGCTTCAACTAATCAAAGAGACTTCAATCATAAAAGGAATCAACTTAGTAAATTATGATTAGACAGTTAGACTGATGCTCAAAGAAGACCATTGTTTAATTTTATACATGCCTCTAAGGATTGTCTTAAATTTTTGAAAATAGTTGATGCAACAGAAGAGTACAAAGATCACATTATATCACTAACTTAATGATTGAAGTTATAAATGAAGTTGGTGCAGAAAATGTTGTCCAAGTAATCTCTGATAATGCACCAGTGTGTAAGGAAGCATGAGCAATCATAAAGATAAGATTTTCACATATATTTTGGACACCGTGTTTATGCACACCCTAAACCTTGCATTGAAAATATTTATGCAGTTAATAATATTGATCGATGTGCAACTGTTAGAGAACAATGTGGATTGATTACTACAGTGTCTAATAAAGCTCAACATATTAGAAATTTCATTGTAAATCATCATTACATGTTGAACATGTGTAACTCTTTTGTTTCACTAAAGTTACTTGCAGTTACTCAAACTCGATTTATTTCTAATAAGTATAAGTAATAAAATTAGTACATAGCAAAAAATAACTAAAGTACTTAGAGTTGAGATGACTTATATTATCTTTCTTCTTATTCTTAGTTGTGTAATTTATTAAGCACATACTAGAGATTTAAATCCATAATGATGAATATAATGCTCTGGTGTATCTTGGTCGAACGCAGACTCACATCTAATAATCTACCATGGGGTGTTAACTTCCACATTTAAGGCTCATATGGTATAGTACGCCCTATGAGTATGATGGTGTGTCTCCATCAATCACAAGAGAAAACACTTGGCCGTGCCTCATATTTATTTTCTTATAATGGTTGGCATGAACAACATAAAAGGAACACTCGCTTAAAGCGACTAATCTTAAATGTCTCAATAATATTGTATCATCATATTAATGGTCGGCATTATTAATCTTAAAAGCAATATTTTAAATGTCGGATGTCGGGTACGTATCAGATTGAATTTTTAAATGTTGGATGTCGGAGACATGTCGAAGATATTTGAAAATGTCAATTTAAAACTACAATATAAAAATATTAATATTATATATGTAAAATATAAATATGAATCTATCATGTTTTTATGTAACCTTAAAATATATACAAGATGATGAGGCATGTAATAATTATACAGTTTTATAAGCTCTTTTTTATTATTTATATTGACAAAACAATGACAAATGATAAGTATTTAACATCTTTTTTTATTTGCAGGTTTGCTCAGACCATCAAGTAAATATTTCAATAAAGATATAGGAGCAAGTGGATAAAAAAAGTAAGGAATTCTAGGTTTGCTCAGACCTAGAATTCATGTTGGTTTTAGAAAATTAATTTGATTTCCGTTTTATATGAATAAGTTTTAACATAAACTAGACTTTGTGATAAGCAAGGAATAAAAAAAAGTATAGAGAACGAGAAAATATATTCATATGTTTTTATTGATCTTGGTTGGGCATATGACAAATATAACGAGAAATTATTTTGCGCATACTACATAGTATGAGTTGAAATTATATATAGATTTTTGACAAGCATTAAACGTTATTTGGTGAGGCCAAAAGTTTATAATCTTAATATATTTACATTAAAGATCAACATGAACTCCACGTCGTTTAGTATTTGATTCAAAGAATATTGCAATGACATACTTTGGCATGTTTATTTGTAAATGAAATTTTGCAATGTGATTGCTTACATAAGCAATATATGATAACAATGCATGAAATGTTTAGTGGACATTTAGGATATTAGATCAAAGAGTAAGTGCATGATATGCTACATTAGTATATGTAAAGTTGAAAGTCATATGACAGAATTTTTAGAAGATCAAGTAATGCAAATCAACCATTACTATATGCTTCGTTTTCTGCTCACCGCATAACATTTTGATGAGGGAGAAGTAGACAATGCTTCGTTCTCTACTCACCGCACATCACTTTGACGAGGGAGAAGGAGGCAGAGCTTCATTCTCTGCTCACCGCACAATTGTTCAACGAGGGAGAAGGAGGCAGGGCTTCGTTCTCTGCTCACCGCATAACAGTTCGACGAGGGAGAAGGAGACAGAGCTTCGTTCTCTGCTCACCGCACAACACTTCGACGAGGGAGAAGGAGGCAGGGCTTCGTTCTCTGCTCATTGCACATCATTTCGACGAGGGAGAAGGAGGCAGGGCTTCGTTCTCTGCTCACCGGACAACACTTTGACGAGGGAGAATTGAGAAGAGGAAACAGGCTTCAACGAAATAACCAAATAAATTAGGGCATATAACGCATGACTGATTTTATACGAAAACAAAAAATACGCAATGAATGAAATTCAGCCGAGAAACAAATTTCTCGATTCGACCAAAATTTTGGCCGAATTCATTAAAAACATTATATAAAGAATATTTCGAAAAAATAAATCATTTTCTCTTAAAATCAGACATGTTGGCTGACATTTAAAAAATTGCTTAAAAGGACAATAAGACCACAATTATAAATTCGTATTTCATCACCATTATTTTTTGTAGTGTCTTAGGCTCTTAGTGTTGCTGATGCAACACGTTGAATAACTTATAATATGATTTTCAACTTTTATTGATATCTAAATACGTGATACCCAACTTCATGAACTTATAGTATTCGTACATTTTTACATGTGTCCATAGGGGAATTGCATAACTCTTTTTACATCTTAACATATATTATTCATATTATAGTGACAAAATGATTAATTTATGAATTACTATTTTCATCTACGCATAAAGTATGTTTTTCATAATTTCAAGTATTATTGTATTTGCTCGTACCAAAATATAATTCATAGATGGAAGTACATAGTTTATCTACATGATATGTCTAACAAACAAGACTCGAATTTCTTACATCGATTTTAGGCGCTCATGAACATGGCGCGACAGCATAATTCCTCGCAAGGCGTGGTTCTATTATGACCTCCAAGCAGGATTCTTTCTCCGATATACACCATCGATTGATAGACACTTGAAATTAAACGAAAATCCTTAAATCAAAACAATATGTGGGTAGAACTCCACAAGCCTAGGGATCATTTCTTCCATCTAGATTTTGGTAGAAAAATAATTAAAGCTCATAATAGTATTGGAAGAGGGAGGAAGTGAAAGTAGAAAGATCATCAACTGAAGATTTTTGTTTACCTCTTCCCCAACAACAGGAGTACAAAAGGTGTTGGCACTATGTTGAAGAGGAGCCGAAATCCTCGATTCCTGCTATCAGGAGCACGAACTGATTGTAAGAGAGCTGGAGGAATAATTGACTTCTAAAAATAATAATAAATGACTAATAAAATCAATCGAAACTCACTGGAATGAGTTGTGCCACTCCAGAAACTTAAAAATTGTTGTGTGAATAGTAGAGAAGCCGATCAACGGCGAGGTAGAAATCGATAATGGGCGAGGATCGCACAGGAGATGTCAAAAGGAAGCTCTGCTTGCATAGGAGTCGTCGACTGAGAAATCAGGCGGATCAAGCAGCCAGTGCGCGTGTTCTAGATGATGAAGGCAAGAGATCCAAATTCTAACATGGCGGTTTCTCCTCTTCCAGTGTCGAGCAGAGATTTCTTCTGCGAATAAAGTGATGGTTTTTATCCTAGAGTGCGATAATAAGAAGAGGGGGAGTACCGACGATTTCTTATTTCCCTCTCACGCGCACACGAATTGTCGGAAGGTTTGGTCATTCGTCTATTGCAGTTGCAAGTCCATATAATTGCCAAACTTAGTTTCCAAATAATTACAAATATGTCATCCCACATTAAGCCTTATTTTTCGAATAGGAATGCCCTCAGGAGCCCTTAAATTGTGTCTAATGAAATCTCATAAAATTTCTCACTAAAAGACATTATTTAATTTACAATTAACACATAAAATTAACGGTAAGGGCGTAAGTACCCTGATTCGATGTCGTCGTCGATCAAAACTACTCGTGATCAAACCCTAAAATTAAAAGTTTACATTAAAATTAATTTTTTGGATGTTATATGTCACTCACTCATAATTTTATCTTTAATATTATATTCCCAAATACATTTCATAATCATTTTATAAAAAATTTGATAGATATGCAGAACTTCAGTACTAATACTATATTCTCATAGAATCGATTCAATAACATGTAATGCAAATAAAGGATGTTCCAAAATTTAAGCCACCACTTCAAGCATCTTTAGTTAAAATTACTCGACACTCTTAAGTTTTCAATATAATTAATTAAAGATTTTTTTTTCGTTTATATAAGATTTATATGCATCGTGTCTAATTGTATTTCTACTTGATAATATTTGGGTTGAAGTGCTTTGTGGATCGAACGACAACCCAGATGTGATGATATTTTTCATTTGCAACTCTCTGTCACATTTGGTTGCACACCCAACAGTTTGCCCGAAAGCCAAAAGTTGCACTTGGCTACATTTTGGAGCTTGTTTAGCTACACAAGATTTGATATTGTTGGTGTATATTTGGACTCGTAACGGTGTTCGGAGGCTTAACGGGTCGTGTAGGATACGCGGATATCCAATAACCGTAGATACTCCTAGGGTTTGCCTATTTATACCCAGCTAGGGGCAACGGGTTCTGTGTTCCACACTTGACACTCCCCGGGATGCTTCGAGCGCCTCTCACAATCTCGAAGTAGAAACCCTAGCCGCTCCAAGCACCTCTCCCGTGTTCGTGTTCTCGTGCTCGCCGTCGCTCGATCGCAAGGTGAAGCCGCTCCCTCGTCGATCCCGATCGCTCTCGGGCTTGTCGTTCCCGTTCGCCGCTGCTCGCTGGTTCGCGAACGTTCCGTCTCCCGTCGTCGATCGAAAGTCATCGTCGTTGCCGCTCGTGAGGGAGATCGTGGATCTGCTCCAGTTCGACGTCCTTGCCGCCGCTGGATCGCTAGAAGAAGTTGCTGTCTTCCTCGCCTGCGAGAGAAGAGATCGAGAGATCCTTCCCGTGCGCAGTTTGTTCGGAGGTTGCGGTGCAGTCGCCGTGCACGTTTGCAGCTGTTGGCCGCCGCTCCTCTACTTCGCTCGTCTCCGTCGCCGGATCCAGAGCCGCCGCCGCTGCTGCCGCTCGTGCGAAGAAGACGAAGCCACTGCTCGCAAAAGGGGAGTTCGCGCACGACCGCTGATCGTGCGCTCGTCCCTCCGCGCACGACCATTGATCGTGCGCTCCTCAGCAGCCAGTGCCAGTGCCCCCGCACGACCACTGATCGTGCGCTCAGCAGTTCACGCACGATCACTGCTCGTGCGCTCTTCAGAAGACAGTACTCGTGCGTCGCAGTTCTCCCGTGCTCTGTCTCCGCTGTCCAAATTCAGATCCCCCCAGCCGCCTTCAGCCCTCTCCTGCCGCCGCCGTCTCCAAGCACGATGTTGAAGGCGAACAACTTCTCCTCTCCAGTACCGATGACGAAGCTGGGAAAATTCACGGCGACGGAGTTCAACACTTGGAAGTTGAACACGCAATTTGGGATGAAATGTCTGAACGTGTTCTACACCGTCAGAATGATCGTGCTGCGTTCATCGGGACTGAGGATGAAGAACAGTGGATCAGCGATGAGGACTTCTGTCGGGACTATTTACTGAATTGTCTCTCCCCAAGCTTGGCAAAGACCTACTTGAAGATGAAGAGTGCAAAGGAGATATGGGACTCACTGGAGGAGCATTTCAGGCAGGAGGAGGACCTGTCCAAGGCTCACTTAGTGGACAAGTTCCACTCCTTCATGTTCGACGAGGAGAAAGAGATTCTCCCTCAGGTATCGGATTTCGAACACATTGTTGATTCCTTACATAGCGAACAAATTTCTCTGTCAGATAGCTTTGTTACTGGCACAATAATTTATAAGTTGCCTTCCACGTGGTATCATTTCAAAACTGAAATGTACATGAAGAAGATGCAGGTTGGTCTGAATGACCTCAAGCGTTTTATACGCATATAGGACGAAAATAGGACTCGACACGCGCTAGAAGCTGTTAGCAAGCAAAAAGCTGCCGCTAACATGGTCACTAGCTCTAAGCGTGTGCCGAATCAGAAAAAGACCAAACCGCCCCCAAATAAACCACAGGTTGCGGGCCCTAAAATAAAATAAAGAAATTTAAGGGCAAATGTTTCAACTGCAACAAGTGGGGGCACAGTGCATCTGACTGTAGGCTTCCCAAAAGAGAAAGAACCAAAGGACCACAAGAGGACAACCAAGCCAATATGGTTAGCCTTGCTGAGCCTTCCAACTTTGTCGCCATGGTTGGAAATGCGCAGGCCAGCACTGAGTGGTTCCTGGATTCGGGGGCAACTTGCCATGTATGCAACAATGCTAATCTGATGACAGGGCTCGCAGAGGCAAAGGAATCTGTGACCGTTGCGAACGGTGGGGTGGCAGATGTGCTGAAGGTGGGGAACGCTACACTACTCCTGTCCTCAGGTAAGTCTTTAACTTTAAGAAATGTTAAATTTATTCCTTCATTATCTGCTAATTTAGTGTTTGTTAGTCTACTTTGTGATGTTGGTATGTCTGTTAATTTCTGTAGCGGTAGAGTAACACTGTCAGTTAACTCACACTATTTTGGATGTGCATACATCCAAAATAGAATGTACCAACTAAGTCTAGCTAATGAAATAGTTCAACAAGTACAATCAAACTTAGTTAGCCCTAAGACTCTACATGAGAGACTAGGACACGTGAACTATAGCAGTTATTCCAAATAGCTAGAACTCACCAGATCAACTTAGACACTAAAACCCCATGTGGAAAATGTGAAGTGTGTGCTCAGACAAAGATCATTAGGAAACCTTTTAGCGCGGTTACTAGGAACACAACACCACTAGAGCTAATACATTCCGACATCTGTGACTTTAAAAGTTTCGTCACCAGAGGAGGAAAAAAGTATATGATCACCTTTATAGATGACTGCTCTAGGTTTTGTCACATTTACCTACTTAAAACTAAAGATGAAGCGTTTAAAAAGTTTTGTCTTTTCAAAACCAGGGTAGAAAACCAATTAGGCATGAAAATAAAGAGGTTTAGAAGTGATCGAGGAGGAGAATACATGTCCAGTGAGTTTAAAGGTTTTCTTGCCTCTCAAGGCATCATAGCCGAAACCACTGCTCCTTACTCACCCTAATCCAATGGTATTGCCGAGAGAAAAAATAGAACATTAACAGAAATGTTAAATTCTATGCTCCTCACTGCAGGCATGCCTTCCGCATTTTGGGGCGAAGCAATCTTAACTGCGAACCACATTCTAAATAAAGTCCCTCATGCTAAGTTAAATGTTACACCCTACGAGCTTTGGTTTAAGAGACCCCCGTCAATTACAAAATTTAAGACCTGGGGCTGTATAGCCTATGTCAGGGTTCCTGACCCTAGACGGTCTAAGATTGGACCTAGGACCAATACATGTGTCTATTTAGGTTGTGCTGAAGATAGTGCTGCAGATCGATTCCTTGATATTTCCAACAATATCATCATCGAATCTAGGAATGCAGTGTTTTTTGAAGATAAATTTCTTAAAGATAAGAACCTAACACTCTCAGGTATGCAAGCATCTATTACTGAGGAGGATCCAGAAACAGTACCGAGCACTTTCTATTCAGTTCCTGTAGACACCAGTGGCCTAGAGTCTAGGAGGACTTCAGTAAGAGAGAAAACTCTCAGAACCTTCGGTAGTGATTTTGTTACCTACCACGTTGAGGCCGATCCGTCCACCTATAAGGAAGCGATGAGATCAAGGGATTCACTACTCTGGAAAGAAGCTATTGAGGAAGAGATGAATTCTCTCCTACAGAACAACACCTGGACGTTAGTTCCTAAGCCTAAAGGGGCTAAACCGATAGGATGTAGGTGGGTTCTGAAAAAGAAACTAAATCCTGATGGTAGCGTAGCTAAGTATAAAGCACGCCTGGTGGCTAAAGGTTTCACACAAGTTAGTGGGGTGGATTATTTTGACGTATATTCACCAGTGTGTCACTTAGCAACCATTAGGATCCTCCTAGCTATTGCAGCTATTGAGACCTTTATTGTCCATCAGTTGGATGTTAAGACTGTGTTCTTGAATGGAGATCTGACCGAAGAGATCTACATGAGCCAACATGAAGGTTTCATTGTAGACGATCACAAAAACATGGTCTGTAAGCTTTTAAAATCGCTATACGGATTAAAACAGTCACCTAAATTATGGCATGAGAAATTTGACTATTGTGTAAAGAACATGGGATTTTTGTCAAATCTCTCGGATAAATGTCTTTACATACGTCATAGATCAGATAACGTCGCCATAATATGTTTATATGTAGATGACATGCTAATTCTGGCATCCGATCAATCCGAAATGGATGACGTAAAGTCGGGTCTGATAAAAGCATTTGACATCAAAGATCTAGGAATAGTTGACACTATCCTAGGTATGCAGGTGAGCTTTGGGAAAAATGGCATTTCCCTAAGTCAAAGCCATTACATAAAATCCTTGTTGGATACGCCGGGATACAGTGATAGTCGAGCTTTAGAGACACCATACGATTATAACAACCGCTTAAAGCCCGATGAAGGAGCTGCAGTTAGACAGTTAGATTACTCTAAACTGATTGGTAGTCTCATGTATGCTATAGTATGCACTAGACCTGACATAGCCTTTACGGTAGGCATGTTAAGCCGATTCACTAGCAATCCTGGCCAGGACCACTGGAATGCCCTAGATAGGCTAATGCGGTACTTAAAGCACACTCAAAAGTATGCTTTATGCTATAGTGGTCATCCTCCAGTTTTGGAAGGATACTCTGATGCATCATGGTGCTCAGAAATAAACGACAGCAAGTCCACTAGTGGTTTTATTTTCACACTAGGATGAGCAGTTGTAGCTTGGAAGTCCAAAAGGCAGTCCTGTATTGCTCTCTCTTCTATGTAATCCGAACTGTACGCTCTAGCTTCAGCTGGAGAAGAAGCAGAATGGATAAGAGATTTGGTTATGGGCATTCCATTGACGAGCCTGAAATTGAGTTCTGTTGCAGTTTACTGCGACAATCAGGCTACAAAGACGATTGCCACGAACACTCTGTTCAATGGCAAAAGAAGGCAACTACGGATGAAACAAGCCTGGTTGATCTCTCTCACTAGTCAAGGGATTATGACCCTAATAGATGTGAGATCGAAAGATAATGTTGCAGACGCTTTAACCAAAGGCTTGAATAGAGCTCTTACAATAAAAACATCGGGGGAGATGGGATTAAAGTTCATAGATATATGAAACTTTCCTCATGCGTTTATGTTTTAATAGTAAGAACCTATAGTCGCAACATTCAAGCATCTAATATCAGACTGAAAACCCCAAATAACTTCTTGATGAAAACCCAAGATGGCTAGATGCTGGTTATTCCACATTTGATAACCTAACATTTTTCTCATCGTAAGTTGATTCGAGAGTTATTCAACTGGGAATCGAAAGTCGTTGTAACGGTTACTCTAAACATTTATGGTCATAGCACATTATTTCACATTTGATAATGTTGCAAATGATGGTGTACCAAATCATTTGTTGATGAGGTACATAGTGACCATTAATGAGTAAGATAACAATGTTTGATTTATTGAAATCAAAACTTTAACTGGTCCTTGTTAGACTGGATAGAGATGCTAACAGTGTTACTTCACTATTGCTACAAGTACTAAGCTCACTTAGGTAGAGCTAGCTTACTTTATATGTTACTGCATACGTCTATGAATTCATTGAGTCTAATCTCATGAAATTCCTTGCGGGCACTAGTGGAGATGGAGGAGAGAGTGGTGTTCGACATGGATGCTGATGATCTACTCTCTGAGTAGAATTCTTTATATGTTTTGATTCAGTACCTTGTTTTGTTTTCAGACTTATTTATGTATGAGTAGCACTGTTATTTTTTTTGGATGTTTTATGATTCTGTTATAACAATCCTGCTTATGTTTAAACTGCGCTAACTCTTATTGCAATGTGTAAAGTCGAAAACATGTCTTTTAGTACCCTCCACTTTCTGCACTCCGAAACGTTCACGTTACTTGTCACAAATATATGAGGAGACTGTTGGTGTATATTTGGACTCGTAACGGTGTTCGGAGGCTTAACGGGTCGTGTAGGATACACGGATATCCAATACCCGTAGATACTCCTAGGGTTTGCCTATTTATACCCAGCTAGGGGCAACGGGTTCTGTGTTCCACACTTGACACTCCCCGGGATGCTTCGAGTGCCTCTCACAGATATGACGCGAACTTCGCACAATATCTACACTTCACTTTTTAATATTTGCTGACACAAACTTTGTCGAAGTGCTCCTAAATTAGAGCACTATGCATGTGCTCAATGATTTCATGAAGAGCGTTTGAAGAGATCGATGTCATACTTTGAGAATTGAGAGTAGTGATAGTGATTGTGAGAACCCCACACCTCCAAGTTCCTATATTCCTAGTTTTTAAAATAATTAACTTAATTTTATAGTTAACTAAATGATTAACTAAATTCTATAAAATCAATACAATTAATTAAATTAACTAAACTAAATTATAAGTTTATTGCTAAATTAAAATATAACCACTAATTAAAAATATTATAGTTTAAAAAATAATAAAGGCATAGGGCATAGGCTGGATGGAACCAGCCTGGGCTGGCAGTCTGTCAACAAACAGTTGTTGATGCGACAACTTTTGGAGTAGTTTCCTTGGTGGATAGACAAATGGCATCGGACCCGGGCTAGCCTTGCATCATGCCAAGTCTGGGTTTTCGTGGGCCTGGCCCGGGCATCGGCTTGCCCAGGAAAATGCCTAATTAGGTATATGCACAGGATGACCTGGTCCAGGCCGGGCCAGGCCTCAGGGGCGTAACTAGGTCGCTCATTTTGTCCATTAGCATATCTCAGTGGCTGGCCCGAGCTAGGTCGAGGTCAGGCACAAGCACCAGACCCAGACTGGTCCTGGTGCAGTCTTGGACTGGGTCAATCGGGCCTCAGGCTAATTCAACAACTCAAAAAGTCGTAGCATTGAACTAGTTGTAGGCGGCAATAATGTTGCTTACTTCCGGGCTATGCCAGCCTAGGTCATAGGCCTTTATTAGCTTATTAATATTATTGATGTTTTAAATTAGTTTTTAAATAGTCTAATTTATTTTATAAGTTAAAAGTTACAACAAATATATAATTATATAACTAAAATACTAGTTATAATTTAAGTGTTAAAATTTAGTATTTTAGTTTTAATTTAGCACTTTGGTTTGTTATAATTATTAATTGTTTTTTTAATTTAGTTAAAAGTAAAATAGATATGCTAAATTTAGTTAATTTATTTAGTATTTTTCTTCAATTTAGTCATAGTTAATAATATTTAAGTTAGGGCAGCCTGGTGCACAAAGCATCCCCGAGCAAAAAGGGTCCGGGGAAGGGTCTCTTCACAAGGGTGAAATATAGGCAAACCTTACCCTGCATTTTTGCAAGAGGCTACTTTCAGGACTCAAAACCCTAAATAATATTTAAGTTAGGGCAGCTCGGTGCACAAAGCGTAGACAAAGTGAAATGTAGGCAAACCTTAATACTATTTAACTTAGGGCAGCCCGGTGCACAAAGCATCCCCGTGCAACAAGGATCCGGGGAAGAGTCCCACCACAAGGGTGAAATGTAGGCAAATCCTATCCTGCATTTTTGCAAGAGGCGACTTCCGGGACTCGAAACCATAAAAAGGTGTTGTTACTAATAGCAAACTATGAATTCTTATAACCACTATTAGTAAACCATTTTGTTATTAACAAATCACAAAACCCTAGAAAAAATAAAATAAATTTGATTATCAATAATATCAAGATCGAATGCTTTCTCTTGATTGAATTGAAAATCTGAAGTTGAAATGGATGGAAATGCCAGGTAGGGGCATCATCCCATCAAAAATCACTGACATTGGCATTTTGCAACAAATCATCCACAACACAGATTCATTTTTACAAATTCATGGTTAACTGGCCTTTCAGATACATACATTTCCATTAGTCTCCACTTTCTTAAGAACTATAACCATCCAAAATTGTGCTTAGTCGAGGTTCACAAACTCGAAACGCTGCTCAAGCTCCAAATTACATCAATCAATTTTAACTTGTCATCCTTTAATGCAATATTTTCGCTCCGTAAGCACTTAGATTTAGTGTTTGTGCTTCACCAATGCTCTGGATGCTGAATGAAGGAAGCATGGTTATGCGCACATAAATCAAAATGGATTTCTTGGGTCTGCCCTCTCTGATGTCTTTGACTTTGATTTGAGGGCATGATTCCGCAACAAACGCGACGGTATATGGGGCCACTATTTCAGTGGTACTCTGTGAGCAGCCACTTTGTGCATTTATTGTCAAAGGTTTGGTCTTTCTCCTCTGAGAGAAGCCACTTTGTGCATAGTGCCAAAAGTTAGGTCTGTTTCCAATCTTCCCCTGCCCATACCCCCAATGATTGGGGACTATATGGGTTCTGTTGTTGTTGTTGTAAGCACTTAGATTTAGTGCTAGGTTTTCCATTAGCTATAGTGTTCTGACTCAGATAAAGAAATCAAGCAACAAGCAGTCCGGGGAGATAGGCATCCACCATCCTTCATTTCGCCAGAGATGAGAGAGGAGGCTGATGATCATCCTCCTTGAGTCGTCAGGGATGTGGGAGAAAGCAAAGAGGTGGACATTGTTGCTGCGCCCACATCCAAGCGGGCGCAAATTTCTGCAACGCACGCAGTTGAACGGCATAGCTCATGCTAGACTGCACAGGCTACACCCGTGATAGGGAACAGCCCACAAGAGAGCAAAATTATCGACGAAGAAATCTATATGAAATTCCTTAGTCAGTCGGGCAAACTCCCTCTTCATTCTTCAACACAAATAAAATAACATTTAACAAACAAGAACATCTGTAATAACAACTCAATTCAGCATTCAACAAAATTTCCATCGAAAGAAAGGAATGGAATTTCTACAATTAATCGTATCATGAGTTCATCAGAATCAACTCAATTCTGAAAGCTAAAGCTGTAGTTTTTTTTTACTTTTGATGATGTCAAATATAGCTGGAAGGAAGAGGCAGCCATACTATTTGATAATGTGTTAGAAGCTAGATTAGGTCCATTCGCAGGCCGCCCCGGTTGGCTGATCATTTATAGTGTTTTTTGCAAGTAGGCAACCAGATTTTCGCGGCATGAAAGTGAAATGCAGCTCCACCACTAAAGTATTGACGAAGTCCATCCCAGCTTCGATGCTCCCATGGAGTTTTTCATGTAGTATTATTCTCTTAATCACACACCATGTCCTCTCTGAAAGATAGCAAACACGCATTTATTAGCTAATCATTAGTCAGCTATTGTGGTGGTATCAGCTGATAACGCACATAAATGAATGATTGGAATTAATTTTTGCTCTATTAACACCATATTCCATATCAAAATTAAGATTATAAACCTCCCAGATAACTGAATAAAACTTCAGACATATCTATTTCTAGAGTACAATTAGGAAAAAATTATCCCTTGTGCCTGCAAGCCTAGCAATCCGTAGCAAAATTCACTATTTAGCTTAATCAAGACATCAAAGCGGGGGGGGGGGGGGGGGGGGAATAAATTTTATACAAATACATATAACCCTCCTTTTGAAGGTTGAGTTCCTTCCTGCAAAACAAGCATGACTTGAGATAAGACTTGAGATGTTTGTTTGTAAGTGACTTGTATTTTGACTTTCCAACACCAACCACAACCACAACCCAGCAATAGTGGTCTCTTCAATTGCTTCTCTAAGAATCTTGGTAGCAAAATATATTTGAATTGGCATAGACTTGCTCATCCTACCTTGCTTCATTTCCCTCTCACTACTATCCAATCATTGGATCCTTTTTTTTCTCTAAAGGTTGGTTGTCTTCTCTTTTACTGGCTTCTCAATCAAATACTGCCGCAGCTCTCAATACCTTGGAACTTTTTCGCTCTGCAGCTCTCACTGAATTAGATACTCTCAGCACTCAAAACTCACTCTCGTTGATCACTTCCCTTCATTTCCCAAGATGTGCTCCCCTCCATACGCTTGTCGCACTGCTACGTCTTAATAGCATTGAATGAAATAACAGATAGCTACCTTTTGATTGGACCAATCATTTGAAATAGAGCATAACTCTATTCAACCTGAACCAGTTCAATTCAATCCATAATAACAACAAATTCTATATAGATGGCTGCTAATGTGGATTCAACATACATCTAAACAACTAACTCTTTAGTCATTCGAAATACAGAATGTTTGTGACTCCTATTAATTTCAGAAATTATTGTAATTATTCATTAAATAATTGTACACTAATGTCCTTAAGACACAATTACACATTTAATAATTTCGTCTTGCGTCAATTTGATTCAGAGATTAATGTTGGTCAATGAATGTGAGATTAATTGCTCTAGCGTGTTGTATAAAATACTAATATATGCATTCTTGTAAATTGTTATCAGACTGACTCTCTATTTAACACAACTTTGTTTTGTTTTGCAGATGTTGGGAAAATGGAAAGATTAGGCTGGCTTATAGGCCTGTCCACATGTACACACTGGATGATGAAATTGAGGCTCTGTTTGGAACGGCTTAAGCAATTAGAGAAGCAGCGGTGGAATACTCTGCTTACTTGCAAAGTGGTGCGAATAGTGAAACTGTTTGGAGAAATAGCATTTGCAGAGCTTTTTGAAACGAAAATTGTGGTGGAATAATCTGCTTATATGTATTTTTAAAAATTACAAAATATTGTTTCAAGATGATTAATTTAAAAACTTTTAAAAAAAATACTTGTTTCACAACTTGCAACAACGTCGCGTGCATTAGTAATTAATATTCAATATTTATTAAATTAATTCAACTAATAAAATTGATTTGAATGTTACTTGTTAATTTATATTATCAATTGTAGAAGTTAATCATTGTTAGCATTATCAATTAATTTGATTAATTATAATAGTTAAATATTCATAATAACAGTAGAGTTTTTATTGCTTTTCAAATATTAAGAAAAAACAGATAACATCAGCTTTTCAAATAGCCACCGTGGTCTAGTTCCCACGGTGGAAAAAATCCAGTGGGCTGCTGCTTTTTGGAAAAACTTGATTGCCACCGCAACTCTTATTAGACTGTTTGGAGCAGATTTTTGAAAAATAGCTGTGTGCAGCTCCCAAAAATCTGCCCCAAACAGAGCCTGAATCATTCCCACCAAAAGCATATTGTTATCAAAGCTCTGTTTGGCATGGCAGCAGCAGTCGTAAATGTGGTAGTTATGAACCGTCGTTCGTGATCGTCCGACCTGACCTAAGGAACTTCATTCGCTATTATGTTCAAAACTAATTTTTTATCTTGGTGACAGTCATAACCAGTCATGCTAAACATATATTTTATGACGGTAGCATTTTTGTCCAAACTCACCGGAGCAAAACCCGAGCGAAACGGGGCCCAAGTCAATCTCTTTTCTTTGGACTGACATTTTGCACATTCATGATGGCTTAAGATTTTATGATTCCAATAAAGATTGTCTCAATTTTATGTTTCAATTTGAGGAAAATAATTGAAGAATGCATCCATTGTTGGCAGAAATGGTAGCATTGTATCTTGATGCCAACGGAGAAAAAAAAAGAGCTAAGCTTTTGACAGATTCTATTTTCCAGCTAATATATTGTAGTTTGTTATGGACTTATGGTAAACAATTATTTACCAGAGATCTCATTGAGACGTTCAAGTTTTTTTTAGTATTAGAGGGCCTCCTAAAAGCAATGCTCATGCTACATGACCAACATTAAAATCATTATCACATTTCAAGGCTAGCAAGTTTTTGAGAGACTATCCAAAGGAATGCTACCATCAGTTAATTTACGATCATAAACTGTGACTTGGGGTTCATTGTACCTTTTTACAGTCACAGACATAAGTACTTCTAAATCATAAAAACCTCGTAGTTACTTTCTTCCCATTTATGCCATTAAGTTGTGGGGCAAGCAGCTGAAGAGTCGAAGTACCTGCAAAGAAGGAGGCGGGCACCTTTTGTCGGCCTTTTGTCAGCAGTGGTTGCAGTTCTTTCACTATATCGTGCCCACCCTTGCTTTTTTTTAACTGAAAAATCCAGCAAAAAAAAGAGCAGAAATAAGACTACGCAATAGGAATGTAAATTGTACTGAACAAATGTGAATAAAATAATAAGCACTTAAGAAAGGTTAAACAATGACGAACCTATGAAATAATAGTTGTCTGGAATGGAAAGAAAAAACTGTTAGAGAACAACTCTAGAGCACGAAATGTCTGTTAATTGAAAATGTAGATGATTGGTTTCATTTTTTTTTCAAATCTCTTCTTTGTTGCTTCAATGGCATGCGACCTTGGCACCAACATAGTTGTCAACTTGGCACCCTCACGGAAAACAAAGCGTCACTGATCGTAGACATGTAGGTGCTTCAACACCTTGGGTATGATAATTCTGGGCCATTTGTAGTGGAATGGAGGCATTGAGTGACATCTCGTAGTCTGGTCCACACTGTCTTTTCCTTTGTAGATTTCATCAATGTCGTCGATATTTGCTTGATCCGACATTGTGGAGTCTATTCCTAATAATATAAAGAGGGCATTAAAACAACATTAACATCAAAATGATAGATTTCCCGACAAACCTCAACATCACTGCACCAAAAATTTGATTAAGAATATGGACATCAACATTGTCGAAATATATTTTGACATGTAGTCTAGATAATTAAAAATTTATAAGAGTATTCTTAAAATTAAATCAACGGTAAAACAACTCAAAAGTAGTCGTCCTCGTATACCTAGTTCAGTGTTGTTATCATCGATGTATTTCGCCTTAGCATTGTTATTTGAATCATAGGACATTGTTGCGTGAGTGTGTTGTTGCAAACATGTTCGAAACAGTAAGATAAGTTATGATGATGGAAAAGTACAGTAATCCAAATTTTACTGTAGCACTCACCGTGTAGGTAAATTTGTTGAAAACTATGGCAGATAGCACACTACGTTTACAATACATTACACAAATTGTGAAGATATACAATACATTTCAGGATGCACATCTTCGATGTCTAGCTTTGTCATGCTTACTATGAATGCGGCTGGTAGTTTAGTTTTGCAAAAATTTCTTTGTAAACCATATTTTAAGTATGAATACCATCACCGCCATGCAATGCTCCCCTTCTAACCAAGATCTTTGTTTCATACTCCGAAACACCCCGTGAGAAAGCAACATAGCCTCCCATGGCTGAAGACAATTTTTTGGTAAGTAAATGCCAACATTTTCAATTGTTTGTCCCTGAGACTTGTTTGTAGTTAGAGCAAAAACAAAGACGAACAAGAAATCATTTTCTAGTTAGTGAAAATGACATTTTTTGCATACTCAGTAGTCTGTAAAGGTATGCGTGAAAAGGAAGACTCTTTGACCGCTGTGTTGACCTGTCAGAACTTCCACTTCAATTATATTTCTTCCGAAACGGCGACAAAGCAGTCGTGTACCATTGCAAAGCCCGATATTAGGATCAATATTTCTTGATAGCATTATCAGGGATCCCACTTTCAAAATAAGCTTGTGGGGAGGCAGACTTCTAAGGGGGAGAGAGTTTAGAAACTCGGGCATGTATAAATTTGTCGTGTTATCAAGCACATAATCAAATTAGTATGTATGTTCTTCTCCCGGGAAAAGAGCAAGGGCCATTCCATTCAACTTATTTAAATCTTCGTTTAAAGGGGTTATAAATTTATAATAGCCCAACATTTAATGTACTCCACATTATCAAAATTATCACTCAAATCCATAAAAACAAAATTCACCAGATTGGAGACAGAGATGTCTCCCTCCAAGGGAATAATTGTAGAATCAGGAACTCTGGATCATGTCGTTGTCCATCGTTGGTTTCGTGTAATCACCAACTTGAAGAACGAAACTGTTGATATAAGTGTCATCGCTCACCCTCTTATTGCTTGATAAGCGCAACACACAAACATTATCCACAAATGAGACTCAACAATGCTTGAATTTATAATCTCTGATTTCACTCGATTAACAACAATCAGCGTAAACTGCGCCTCCAAGTATTAAGACTCTGCCACCAAATGATCAAGAGACGCCAAGCATGTCCTAAAATGTATGATCAACTATTTCGAAAGCATGTCTATTAGTCATAGATGTCTCGTCCCATATTATTGTCGATGCTTGTTGTATAAGTTTACGCAAATCAGTTTGCTTACCAAATTTACACATTGACGAAGCATCAAGTTGTATAGGAATTTTAAATTTTGAATGAGTTGTACGACCACTAGGCAGTAAAGTTGCCGCAATTCTGGATGAGGCTGTTGCCAGAACGATGCAACCGTCGCTTCAAAATTTTGCAAGGATTGTCCGATATAGATAAGTCTTACATGTTCCTCCTGGTCCATCAACAAAAAAGATAAACTACATTTTGTTGTTATAGCTTCGCTTATCGTGTTGAGTGCATGTAACTGGTCGGTATTTAAAAATCCAACAACACATATCTGCAATTTAAGTAGGAATTGATAGTTCATCTTCAAGAAGGCTAGAGGCATTTCTTAAATCTTCAAATTCTAGACTAATCCTAGGCAAATCATATTCATCAAGGGTTTGTTTATGCTCACTGAGAATGTCAGTTAAACTATATAAAACCTATTAATGATGTATAAGTTATCTGAGCTACTTAAGTTGAGGAAGCAAAATATTCGGCCATGCTCGAGTAGTTTTCATCCCAGAGCGAGCGCACTTCTGTAAGGCTAGAGTACACAAGAATAATTGCAAATAATCTTTTCGGTGCAAAAGGCGTACGAAACAATCTAGCCTCAGCTAAACATTCTCGAATACTGTTGTCCCGTTCGAGCAAACTGTAAACCTCCGCAGCCTTTTTGAAAGTGTTGTGATGTATATATACTGTTAACAATGAGAATATCGGCAAAAGATTTTGGTCCTGCTACATGGGATAATAAAAATACGAAGGTAAAATCTCTCACCTTCATTCGTGGAAACATCATACAGCCTGCCCACACCACTTTTTGATTTGCCTTCCTTTTTTCCATCTTCGCTCAAGTTTTAGCCATCAACAATATTTTGGAAATTCCTTGTATACGTATTTATGTCCGCACAATCATCTGTGTACACATGAAAAAAGACAGTCAACATTGTCTGAGAGTTACGCTCATTGCCCAATATAGTTATGTTATCCTCAATGTGAAATGTCATATGATGTTTATTTGGCAAGTGAATCTACAATCGTTCGATCGACGGATAAATTCTGCTCATTAAAAACTCAAATATTTTAAATAAGGATTCAAGCGTGCATAACCATCTCCCCTCGACGTACTTATTTACTTCGTCGTAGTTAGATGCATATCGTACCGCAAACGCCACATGGTAAGGGCCCTTATATATGTATTTGTAAAGGTATTTGATACTTTTGATGCTACAACATACCTCAACATTCAGATGACAATCATACATCAGAAGCGACCATGAATTGTATGGGACTACCCAACCATTATCAACGAAGACTTCAGAATGTTTATCTACTCTAACTGATTTGTTGGCATTTTGGCGTCGGTAAACAGGGTAAGAATTGCTACATTATACCATTGCAGGAGCATAGGGCTTCAGATAGCCCTTCTTGTAATGGGAATCGGGCATTCATGAAGCATTGGGATTGCATGACCCACAAAGGCCATGAATCATGTGCTTTAGAACTGCTGCATATAACCCAGGCTATGTTTGTTGGTCCTAAAGATCCACTCGGGCTATAGCGTCATAATCATCTGGTAAGTTTAATTTGTCGGCTTTATCTATAATAACTAACATGTGAACATGAGGCAAGCCACGCTTCTGGAACTCAATTACGTGAACACGTGCTATAACTACGCCCTGAAAGCCCCTGTGGAAAATATCCTGCTTCAACTCCTTATATTTTGATCGAAATATTCCAGTCAGCAAATTCAGGCGATCATGAGAAGCTTGTGTGGGCACAAGCTCAGAGGGTATCTCTCCCCACGATGGGTTGCAAGTCATTGTTAGGAAGATATTTGGTCGACCATAGTGTTGAACAGTGGACATTGCATCTTGATATCTTTGATACATATCCCTAAGACAACCAACAAAAGTAGATAGAAAAATACTCTTACGAACAATATTTTCAGCAAGTTATGTTTTGTTTTTGTCAGCTCTATTTTAAATAATACAATTAGAAATTTTAGATAATATCATTGTAAAGAGATGTTGAATTGAAGACATCTTCAGTTATTTCTCCCGCGGCGAAGCAATCTTGCAACACATCGTATAGTTCGGCACGAATATTTTTTTGGTGGTGTCGAATCCAAATGAACTTTTGAGTTTCTATTTTGGCGTAATTATCTCTCGCGTGTTGCTGGAAGAGGGAGCCTCCCAATAAAAGTACTGACGGTGAATTTGACTGTATCTTAAAGAGCAAAAAAAGAAAATTTAGGTTGATGAAAAGTTATATTTGTTCAAATATTTGTTAGTTTAGGAACTTGTAGTAAATATAAGTAGTAATCACAACACGATACTTGTAGGGCGTTGGGTTAATGTTGGTTGACCACCCATATGTACCATGTGGAAGTAACAACGGGTATTGCAAAGGGTCATAGTAGCCAGAGCAGTCTCTAACCTTGATTAGATGACCTCCGATTGTTTGCACAATTATGTCCCTATCAGGCTATCATTTGAGTTCAAAGTCCTTTGCACCCACCAGTACAGTTGCGACATGTAAAGCCGATGTGAGAGTGTATTGACGATCTGCGGCTAGATGTGCATCAAGTAATCTGGTTCTAATAGGATCGGTAGAAGGTAATTGACAGCATACGGAGTGCACAACATTACGAAGATTAGCAGGCATAGACGACATTTGTATATTAGTATTAGGTTGTGCTTGTTTGTAAAGATATCAGCTTATTGCGTTTCTATGTTCATGTTGTTGTAGCGTTAGAGTACGTCTTCGTGAACCATGATAGTATATAATTGGGTTAGTAGAAATGATGTCTTAAGTGTAGATTGCTTGCTCATCCAAAAAAATTGGAGGTGGCACCATATGTAAGAGCGTAATGGTTTTAATTAAGCTACTTGTCCCGACTGATAGTGATATTAAAAGGAAAAGTGAACTCTTAGTGTTTAGAGTAACTCAAGAAAGAAGTAAAATTTAAACAATAACCGGCAAAGAATGAACCAAATAAGAGATGTTTATTACTGTTAGAAAAGTCCATGTAAAGGCCCATTTATGAGTCCATTTAGTTTCTTGGTTTTTCTCTCTTTGCTTTAGTCCCACACCGTGTATTTGATACTTAAGGAAATATATACAAGATTCCGCTCTTTTCTACATGGCATCAGAGCCATCGGTCCAAATTTGCGGTTAGTCTTTCGTAACCGCTCTCTGCAGACAACTTGCCTCGCACGGTCTTAGATTCTGAAACCGCGCAGTCTCCCTCCAGTTGCGGTCTTCCTCTAATCGCCTGCCCCTGCAAACCGCAGCTCCCTGCGGTCTCCTGTTTTTCAAACCATCGCTTCTCTGCGGTCTCCGCCTACCTCTTCTCCTCAATATCCTCAACTCTCTTATAGCCCTCTCCCTTCTGAAAAGTGGGCCCTGCCCCTCCCGGCCTTCTCCATGCTCGGTCGTTGTGCTCTCACCGGTCTCCCTGCTCTCAGCGGTCTCCCTGCTCGCGCGGTCCCCGCCCCTCCTGGTCTTCTCGCTGCTATCCCTGCTCGCGCGGTCTCTGCTCGCGCGGTCTCCCTGCTTGTGCCCCTCAGCGGTCTCCCTACTCGCATGATCTCTCAGCTCACGCGGTCTCCCTGCTCGCTGAGGTCTCTGCTCGCTGCCCCAGCTCGCTACTGCGACCGTGCCCGTTGTCTAGCTGCCTCTCTAACCGCTGTGACTCCATGGGATCCTCGATGGAGTCTTCAGAGCTGCCTGAATCTTCTCCTACAGTCCGCTTGGTTCCTGCTCATGAGGCGCGTGATGCGTTGAGGATCACCACCATCTCCCTTACTGGGAAGAAGAACATTGTTGAATGGGTGCATTCTGCTAGAAGGGTACTTCAATCTAAGGGACTTCTGCATCATCTCACTAAGGATCCTCCTTCTGCACCTACGGATGACTGGCTACGGGACGATGGTCGTGTTCAGACTTGGCTTCTCAATTCCCTTGATGGCAAACCTTACTGCATGGTCATGTATCACGAGACGGCCAAGGCAATGTGGGATGAGCTCCATTCTCTTTACTCCAGCAAGGACAGTCTCCAGCACCTATATGACATCATCACGGATCTTCAGACTCTTGACACTGGTGGGGCTGCCGACTTGACCTCAATTGTTACTCAGGCTAACACACTGGTTGAAGCCTGGATCCGACATCAACTTGCTATTACGGATCTCGCTGCCCAACGTGCTCAGAAGGAAGCAGTTTGTATTGCCATGATGATGGCTCGTGTCCCGCATCATCTTCAGAGCATTCGAGCTCAGATCCTCTCATCTGATGTTATTCCCTCACTCTCTGATGTATGCTCCATGCTGCTAAAGGTATCACCACCTCCTGATACTACTAGACCTCCCTCACCGGCCCTCCTTCAGCAATCGTCTGCGTCATTACTACCTCTCCCTCCTCCTGCTCGTGGAGGACATTCAGAGTTTCGGGGAAGGGGTCGCGGTGGCCGACCACGTCCTAAGTGTTCTTCCTGTGGTAGGGATGGACACCTTGAGGCAACTTGCTACCTCAAACAAGGTCTTCCTTCTCGTCTGATTGCTTCTGTTGCTGCCGACAGTCCTTCGGCCACTCGTGCTGATCTTGAAGAAGTTCGCCTCAGGCTCCAACAACTCCACAGCGTGCTCAGCCGCCCTCCTGCCTCTGCTGCCTCCATCTACAATGAAGGTATCGCTTGTCTCTCCACTAGTCCACGTTGGATAGTGGATTCAAGTGCTACTCACCATATCACCTCGCTAAAGCCACATCAATACTTGGCTTCTCCGCATCCTAAGTGTATCACAGTGGCCAATGGCGACACCGTTCCTGTCTCTGGCTCTGTTGATATCCTCCTTAATTCCTCTCTCTCCGCTTGGCTCTTCATGTCTCGAGCTCCCCGCTTAATTTACTTTCCGCCAATCGCCTCACTACCGATTTGGATTGCTCAGTAACATTCACCTCTTCTTCTTTTCAGATGCAGGATCGACGGATGAAGAGTATCATTGGTAAGGGACGACTGCAAAATGGGCTCTACCTTCTTGATGTTTCTCCTACCATCCTCTCCTCAGTCTCCTCCGTTTATTGGCATCAGCGTCTTGGGCATGCCCCTCTTCCAGTCCTTCAAAAGGCTCTTCTGGATATCTCTCTTCCTACTTTTAAGTGTGACTCATGTATTTTGGGAAAACAACATCGTTCCTCTTTTCCTTCTCATTGTACTCGGAGCTCTGCTCCTTTTGTTTTAGTACATTCCGATGTTTGGGGCTCGTACAAAATTACTAGTATCTCTGATTATCGTTATTTTATCACCTTTATTGATGATTATTCTCGCACAACATGGTTGCATTTACTTTGTGATCGCTCTGAGCTTCCCCGTGTATTTCGGGCTTTTGTTCTTGAGATTCGCATGCAGTTTTTCGAAAACATAAAAACTCTCAGGACAGATAATGCTCGTGAATACACTAGCCATGAATTTAGTAATCTCTGCTCTGAATTTGAGATCATTCACCAGACATCGCGTGTCTATACACCCCAACAAAACAGCATTGCTGAACGTAAAAATAGACATCTGCTCGATGTTGCTCGCTCTCTCATGATTCACATGCAGGTACCCAAAGCCTATTGGAACTTTGGGCTGTCCACGACATGTTATCTCATTAACCGCCTACCTTCCTTCATCCTCCAAAATGCTACTCCGTTTAGCCTCCTTTTCCCTTCTACTCCGGCATTCTCTCTCACACCCCGCATCTTTGGTTGTACCTGCTACGTTCACCTACTTGGTCCGTCCACAGACAAGTTGGCTCCCCGGGCGGCCAAACACATGTTTGTCGGCTATTCACATACTCAGAAAGGCTACGTCTGCTACTCTCCTGCTACCCGCAAAGTGATCGTTTCTGCTGATGTTACCACTCCTCTATCACTACTCCTTCCTGACTCGGCTCCTACTCTCCACAAGCCACCTCTTATCTGTGTCTACACCCATCGCCCTCCTCGCTCTGTTGCTCCAATGCGGTCGGCTTTGACCTCTAACAATCTGCGCTCTGCTGATCCGGCACAAGCCTCCACTGCTCATCCCTTGGCGAACTATGTATCCTTGCATCGCCTCTCAACACAGTTTCAAACCTTTGCTACTTCATTATCCTCTATTTTTATACATAACTCTGTGCACGAGGCTCTCTAACATCCAGGCTGGCGGGCAGCCATGGACGAAGAAATGACAGCCCTATGGGCTAACCAGACATGGGACCTGGTCCCTCTCCCTCCAGACCAGACTCTTGTTGGGTGTAAATGAGACTTTGTCATCAAGCATGCTCCTGATGGAACAATTGACCGTCTGAAAGCCCGACTGGTGGCTCATGGTTTCACTCAACAACAAGGTCTCGATTATGAGAAAACATTCTCTCCAGTAGCCAAGCTCAACACAGTTCATGTCCTCCTCTCCGTGGTTGTGCATCGCCAATGGCCCTTACATCAACTGGATATCAAGAATGCCTTTCTAAATGGTGACCTACAAGAAACAATCTACATGCAACAACCTCTTGGGTTTGAGACCACGGGGGAGTCCCGAGTTTGTCACCTTAAGAAGTCAATCTATGGTCTCAAACAATCCTCTCGGGCATGGTTTGACAAGTTCAGTAAGGTTGTTCGGGAAGTTGGCTTTACTCGGAGCTCGACAGACTTCTCTCTATTCACTCGACATCGAACAACAGGAACGGTTCTTCTGATGGTATAGATTGATGATATCCTAATCACTGGAGATGATTCAAAGGAAATACAAGCGGTCAACAACACCTTAGCTCCGTTTTTCAAACAAAAGATCTAGGTAACCTTCGATACTTCCTTGGTCTTGAGATCGCGAGACGTCCGGATGGACTTATCCTCTCTCAACGGAAGTACTGTCTCGATCTTCTTCAGGATGTTGGCTACTCTGGATGCAAGCCGATTAACACTCTTATGGATGCCAATCATAAGCTGTGTGCACATACCTCTGATGTTGATCTTCATCTTCCAAATCCAGAATACTATCGACGACTTGTTGGAAAACTGATTTACGTAATGGTCACGAGACAAAATATATCCTTCGTTGTTGGGGTTGTCAGACGGTTTATGCATTCCCCTCGAATGTCTCATCTTCAAGCCGTCGAACGCATCCTAAGATATCTAAAAACAGCCCCTAGTCAAGGGCTGGTATACAAAACCTCATCTTCTATTTCGACTTTGGTTGCGTATTCTGATGCAGATTATGCTGGTTCCCCGAATGATCGGCGCTCTACCAGTGAATTTTGTACCTACTTTGGAGGTCACCTTGTTACCTGACGTAGTAGGAAACAAGTTGTGGTTGCTCGATCTTTAGCTGAAGCGGAGTATCGTTCAATGGCATCAGTTGTCTCTGAACTCACATGGCTTGAAAGTCTCATCGCTGATCTAGGAATAAAACTTCCCTCACCAGCTATTTTACTATGTGACAGTCAAGCCGCCATACACATAGCTAAGAACCCAGTTTTCCACGAAAGAACGAAACACATTGAAGTGGACTGTCACTTCATCCGGGAGAAAGTTCAAATGAAGAAGCTAAAATTAAAGCATGTTTCGGGTACTGACCAAGTTGTTGATATTCTCACCAAAGCCCTATTAAATACCCTATTTTATCAGTTCATGTCCAAACTGGGTGGCTACAACTTGTACACTCCAGTTTGCGGGGGAGTGTTAGAAAAGTTCATGTAAAGGCCCATTTATGAGCCCATTTAGTTTCTTCATTTTTCTCTCTTTGCTTTAGTCCCACACCGTGATACTTGAGGAAATATATACAAAGTTTCGCTCTTTTCTACAATTACATTGGAGAAGAACCTCCTGGAGCATATTTAAATTGTTTTTTAATTATTGAAAACCAATGTCTTCCGTACGAACAAACAAAAGTAACAAATGCCAATTTCCATGATAGAATATCATCATGCGGACGTACAACAAATTTTGATTTAAACTCAATATCAATTCCTACATGTATTCATATTTGATTGAAAGCCAATTCTTTAAAATCAATCTTTTCCTAACGAACGGATCAATCTCTTCCTAACGAACGGACCCTTAGAGCTCGAGAAAGCAACAAATTTTAGATCGCTCATCTATGAGATTGAATATTGCTATGTTGGCAGCACTAAATTGACACAGTTGATATTGGTCTCTTCCTAGTGAACTTAATATTTCTCTTCCACAAAAATTAGCGGTTAGTGTGATAATGTTGGTGACCTAAATATGTTACAATCTGATTTTCACTTACGAATGAAACATGTAGTCTTCGATATCATTTCACTTGTAATCAATTTCACAATAGGGCATTTTGGATGGCCTCTCTTCTCCCGATCAATTAGTTGGTGCTCTCAACAAAACTCTTACGTACTCATTTTCACCACATACGGCCAGATTAGACTCTCTTCAATGAACTCAATCTTATAGGGTCGTAATAAAGGGGATTATTGTGATTCCTAGAATAGTCTTTCATGTATTCTCTAAATTAGTTTTCATGCATTCTCTCAAATAGTCTTTCTTGTATTTTCATATTTCTATTATACCTAATGGAATCAAGATACCAATAATTCTCTTATTCATCTAATCTCATCAGAGAACACTAGAGCATCAATTTTCCAAGCAAATAATTTAAATAGAAATATACATCAAAAGTAAGAAATGTTAATGAAATAAGCAGTAATATTTTATTCCAAAATGCATGGCAAGTTAAACACAAGAAATCTCCTTTGGTCATAAGTTATTGAAAAATAAAGCATGCCTCCGAACATAAGGAGATATCAATCCAGCAACTGCAAGAGGTGACACCAACTTCCCAAGCTTTTCTTCTAAATCTAGTGTTGTGGCATATCAAAAAGATTAGGAGATATAAAAAATTAGCAATAGTATAGGACCTAGCTTCAAAGAGCATACTTCAAAGGCAACTTTGGACCACCCACGATTCTTAATTTCCATGAGGTTCATTCATGTTTCATCAGTCTCATCGATACTGGCATATCCTCCAATAAGAAGGCATGTCATAAAAGAACTAATAAGGGATTTGGGGTCATGTAAACCATTCATATGCACGGGAGACGGTAAGTTTTGACAATTCCAAAGCACCTTCCACCGCTTTCTAAATTTCTCTGCAATGAGAGGTGGTGATGTTGTCCATCCATATTGGTGATTCTAATGTAAAGGTGTTGCCAAGCTAAGCCATCAATGTTTTGGTATGATCCAGAGCTGCCAAGGTAACGAAACTCCCCTTCTTCCATTAAACACTTCCACATTGCTGCCCACTTCGTGAATTGTTAGGACCTTTCAGAAGTCCACTTTTGATTTAAGTTTTTCAAACACAATATCCAACTCCTCCACCCACATTAAGGTAGGAGATACTAACCTACCATTTTCCAATGGATTTCTATAAACACCAGGATGGGTATTATAGTGAGGTAAATGAGAGTATTATTCACCTAAAATAGTTAGTCCTACGAAATGAGAGTGAATGACAGAGTAGATCTACATTTGCATTACAATAAAAGTTATAACGGCCTGCAAAAGATATGGAGAATCAATAGGCGTGCAGAAAAGGCCAGCCGGGCCCAGGTCCCCTGGGCCCGGGCTTTTTTGTTGTCGGGCCCTACTCAAACCGGGCCCAGACCGGGTCCGGACCCCTGCAATCTAAGGGGCCTAATGAGGCCACAAAACTGGGGCCAAGCAGGCCACAAAGATCATGCCTAGCTGCTAAATGGCAGCTAGTTGTTGCCATACGACAACAATTGTTGTCGTTTGCCAGCATATGTGTTGGGCGCCAACCGAGCATTTAATGTTGGGTTGGTTGCCCAACATTTAATGTTGGGCTGGTTGCCCAGCAATTTAATGTTGGGCTGGTTGCCCAGCAATTTAATGTTGGGCTGGTTGCCCAGCAATTTAATGTTGGGCCCAACATAAATGTTGTGACCAGCATTAAAATGTTGGGCGGACAGTAGCAGTAGCCCGCCCAACTTTAATGCTGGGCGGACAGCCCAGCATTCTGGGCAACCGGCCCAACATCTAAGCGGGCACTCAGGCGGGCCAGGGCCTCGCCCGGGCACCAGGCTGGGCTCTGTCAAAATAAGGGGACCTGGTGAGCCGCCTTAGGCCCGGCATGGGCCTAGCTTAGGCCTAGCCAGACGCGGGCCTAATCGGGCCCGGGCAGATCAAGGTCAGGCCAAATTTGCATCCCTAAGTATCCAAAGAGTTTTGAGCATATAAAAAGAGTCATAATTATCATTAAAATATTACGAAAAAATATATAATTGCATGTCATGTCCAGCCATAAATCCCTAGTATCTTGATTTTTTGTTTTTCATTCTCCAAAATGAGAAAGTGAACAACATATTAGATTTGCATTACAATAAAATTTATAACGACCTGCAAAAGAAATGAACTATCAAAAGAGTTTTGAGCATATAAAAAGGGCCATAATAATCATAAGAGATTACGAAAAAAATGTAATTACCAGTCATGTCCGCAATAAGACCCTAGTATCTTGAACTTTTGTGTTTCTTTTTCATTCTCCAAAATGAGAAAGTGAATGATAGAGTAGATCTGCATTTGTATTACAATAAAATTTATAACAGCCTGCAAAAGAAATGAAGTATCAAAAGAGTTTTGAGCATAAAAAGGGGTCATAATTATCGTTAAGAGATTACAGGAAAAAATATAATTACATGTCATGTCCAGCCATAAATTTCTAGTATCTTGATTTTTTTTCCATACTCTGAAATGATAAAGTGAACGACATAATACAATTGTGCTTGCATTACAATAGAATTTATAACGGTCTGCAAAAGAAATGAAGTATCAGAGTTTTGAGCATATAAAAGGCCATAATTATCCATAAGAAATAACGAAAAATATATAATTACCTGTCATGTCCAGCCATAAATCCTTGGTATCTTGATTTTTTGTGTTTCTTTTCCCTTCTCCCAACCATTTGCTTCCAGAAGACCCTTACCATTCACTTTAGGATAACGAGGTGTTTTTTAGTTGTGTTGAAACTGTATAGGATGTCATGTATGCTTACACTACTACGATTCACCCCACAGGTCCATATACAATCGTCAGTTAATTGGACACAACGAAGATGCAATTCACTATCACTGCAATGCAGCCAAGTCGCAATTCATTCATCTTTATTCAACATTGTAACAAACGCAAATGCAGTAGAATATTTTTGTGCTGGGAGGACTAAGAATCCAACCCACCCTCGATTTCTTGATAACGTGTTTGTCAAGGAATTCAAATTGCTCTTGAAACTTTTAGCAACAAAAGAGTACAAGGCTGCTTTCACGACATGATAATTTAGCAATCTCCAGGTATTTAGCAGGAATTTCAAAAAATTGAGACATCTTGTTCAATGAGAGCGCAGGATAAGACTCGATGCTCTTTATCCATATGAGTTTTATATTGTTTTGCGACACCAATATGCTGGAAAAACAGGCAAATTCATTCATGTTATATTGTAGTCATATTGTAACATCTTTCAAAAAAACTCAAACAAGATGTAATTTGGAAAAGCTGAAATGGATAAAATTTTAGGTCCATCTTTCACAATTTAAAGAATAATAATAATAGATGACAATAATTACCTGTTGCATTGGAAGTGAAGCAAAACTCGGTTAACTCAATAGAGAAAGGACTTTCGTAACTATTCTGATTCATCGCAGAATTTAAAAAATCATTGGATAGAATAATATTTCCATCAGACGTTTAAGCGTCAAAGCAAGGCTTGAAATGGTATCCAAAGCGGGAGTGTACGCTTTTTTAATTGTTCTTTGAACTGCGCTAGATTAATACAGTCAGTAACATCAATCTTCTGTAGTTGAGTGTTTGAGTTGGCTCGGACAACCCATAACCACTTGTTGCATATCTTCGATTGCTTCTTTTGTACCTAATGGAATCAAGATACCAATAATTCTCTTATTCATCTAGTGTCATCAAAGAATACTAAGGCGTCAATTTTTCAAGCAAACAACTGTATCAGAAGTAAGAAATGGTAATGAAATAAACAATAATAAATACAAAGAAATGCATGACAAGTTAAACACAAAGAAATGCATGACAAGTTAAACACAAAGAAATGCATAACAAGTTAAACACAAAGAAATGCATGACAAGTTAAACACAAAGAAATGCATGACAAGTTAAACACAAAGAAATGCATGAAAAGTTAAACACAAAGAAATGCATGACAAGTTAAACACAAAGAAATGCATGACAAGTTAAACACAAAGAAATGCATGACAAGTTAAACACAAAGAAATGCATGACAAGTTAAACACAAAGAAATGCATGACAAGTTAAACACAAAGAAATGCATGACAAGTTAAACACAAAGAAATGCATGACAAGTTAAACACAAAGAAATGCATGACAAGTTAAACACAAAGAAATGCATGACAAGTTAATTTCTTCCACCTCTTTCTCTCCCTCTTAATCACTTCCTCATTGCTTAGACGATGCCTCTTAATCGCTTCCTCATTTTTTTGTCCATGGAAGAAGTTGTCTAGCCCTACCTGAAGTCCAAAGGTACTCCCCCATTTTCCCCTCTGAAAGCCAATAGTTTTTCTCCCATTTCTCTGGTTCAGTGTTGTCTCCCACATTTTGATACAAGCACGAGCGATCCCATTAGCGGGCGCCGTTACGCGCGCGTGTACACGCTTCGCGCACGTGGCTCGGATGCGGCGTGAGATCGGGCAGAATTATCTTTTTTATTGCATTACTATATTATGTTTGTCGTATTTTAGTATATGTGATCTTTCTATTTAGGGTTGGTTCAGCCTTTGTATCAGACCCTCATATATATAGAGGAGGGGGTTTAACTTCTATCTTATGTTTGTATTTGGTTTTGACTAAATGAAATCGGAGAGGGGATACGACCCAATGTAGCCCCCCTTGCCCTAATACTGTTGTTGGTTATATCAATTTTGTCTGACTTACCGGATCGCGTGTCACTTCCGGCTTCGCGGCGGTTCCAGCCGCCGCCACCGCGACCCTTCTCAGTTTAACGACCGCCCTCGTTGTCTGCATTCCTCAGCCGATCGTTCATCGTCTTCTCCGCTACTGCTTGTGGTAACCTCTGTCGACCGCTTATCGACATTTTTGTGGCATTCCGAACACCATGCGTCCTGCTTGCGTCGCACGCCTTCCTTTCTCATGCATGCGCACAATAAGGATACCGAATTGAGGCCCTCTCTAACTACATCGATCGCGTCGATACCATACTCTTCAACCTCCAAATAGTTGTATGTGACATCCACTCCCTTCTCGCCAACCACCAGCAACCGCCGCCTATTCCGCCGACCCCTCCAAACCCAACGTCGGCTTCGACCAGCTGCGCCGCCGGATCTATGTGCGTTCTTCTATTTCCAGGAGACCTGTCGGTGCCTCACGTTTGTTGGTTCGACATCCCAGTGTTCGACAACGCTGATCACATGGGTTGGTTAGCCCATGTCGAGCAGTACTTGACCTCCAAGGCACATTTGAAGCCTAGATGGTGTCGCTCGCGAGGATATACATGGAAGGCTCGGCCCTACACTGGAGTCGATGGCTCCGCCAGTCCAACCCCGCCCTCTCGTGGCTGACACTAAAGGACGAGTTAATTCGTCGTTATGATATGCGCCACGCCGGCAACCCCTTCGAAAGCCTAAGTAATGTTCGTCAATCGAAGTCGCTCGACTCCTACATTGACGATTTCATCGAAGTGGCCACCCACATTCCGGGCTTGTCTCCCGACCACTACTTGGGCCCCTTCCTTGCAAGTCTCCGCCCACATATTCGGGCACGCCTTCGAATACATGACCCCACCATCGTATCTTGGGTGATGGAGCAAGCCCGATACATCGAAGCGGATTTTCACACCTCTTTCTCTTCTGCCTCGCGGACAACGGGGCTCACACCAACTCCACGGTCGTTCATGTACAATCTGTCATTCACCTTGGGTGGTATGTCACCACTTCCAACAGTGTCAGTCCATCCACCACCGCGCCCGCGATATGCGCCACGCCGGCAACCCCTTCAAAAGCCTAAGTAATGTTCGTCAATCGAAGTCGGTCGACTCCTACATTGACGATTTCATCGAAGTGGCCACCCACATTCCGGGCTTGTCTCCCGACCACTACTTGGGCCTCTTTCTTGCAAGTCTCCGCCCACATATTCGGGCACGCCTTCGAATACATGACCCCACCATCGTATCTTGGGTGATGGAGCAAGCCCGATACATCGAAGCGGATTTTGACACCTCTTTCTCTTCTGCCTCGCGGACAACGGGGCTCACACCAACTCCACGGTCGTTCATGTTCAATCTGTCGTTCACCTTGGGTGGTATGTTACCTCTTCCAACAGTGTCAGGCCATCCACCACCGCGCCCGCCACCGGTCCTGCCTCGCGCCAAGACATCATTGCATAAGATCTCCCATTAGAAGTATTTGGACCTCCACAGCAAAGGATTTTGCTTCCTCTGCAAAGGACCATACTCTCCCACCCATGATTGTCCGAGCAAGGATTTCAAAATGCTCCTTGGGAGTGAAGATGACGACATCGATCTATCATCTAGCCGATTTTGAGGCCTTGGAGCTCGACGAGGACATCATTACAGACTCAATGGTTCTTCTATATCGCTTGGACATCTCCTGCTACTCAGTGGGCGACATGCCCGGGCCCTGCAATGTGAAACTCGCGGCCTCCCTCCGCGATCGTTTCGTGGTGATGATGATCGACAACGGGGCGAGCCACATTTTTATTTCTCAAAACCTCGTGATAGAGTTACAGCTTCCGGTGACGCCAACACCGAGCCTTCACGTGTGTCTCTGCGATGGACGTCGCGCTCACATGGCGGGCCGCTGCATTGGCCTTCCCCATGCCATCGGCTCTTTCTCTGGTTCGGCATATTTTTATGTATTTGTATTGGGAGACTTAGACGCCATTCTGAGTGTGTCCTGGCTACGCACTCTCGGGGACATCAAGCACAACTGGGATCGCCTCACTATGGTCTTTGAGACCCCGGGCTGCACTCACCACTTGCAAGAGGAACCTTGGCACGCTCTGTAAAACCCTCTTTTTTGGCATTCTTTTCCCGGGTCTTACCGCCCAGAACCGCCGTCTTGCGGCGGCACCATTTCTCCAAATGGTCGCTGCCACAATACGTCGATCCTACCGGCTATTCATCATCATCCAGGCCAACCATAATCGCAGATATATTAAATAAACAAGAAACACATGTTCACAACAATCACATAATATGAAAAATATTGTCCAATGACATGATAAACATTGTTCTAATCAGAGTGCGGAAAAAATAGTAAATTGAGTACAACTAAGGCTTAAGCCCGATCTAACTGTCTCTTCTTTGCCTCTCTCCTGACAAAGATATAACAATCTAAACAGTCACGCGGCTCGACGCCCTCGAGAGCATATAACTCTTTCCTCTGTCCGGGGTAAATATGGAGGGTGAGTAGAGAAAGGATGTTGCTCACCGGTGCTCTCCCAGCGGCAGCAAAAAGTCCAACTCCTGGCTTGGCCACAGTCTCATGTGCCTCCCTCTGGTGGATGTCCTGCTCTACCTGGTTCTCCTGTAATAATGAGGTCTACCGACCGTCAGTCTATAAGACTCAGCATATTCCTCACCGCCTCCACCCGCGACTCTTAGGCACCGTGCGGGAGGAGGAAGCGGAGGACATCAAAGAGTAACAACAAGCATGTGATAAGTGGCAGGTCTAGCAAAGTATATAATCGCTAAACTAGTATTAAAGATGGTTCTATGCTAACAAGAGTATGGTATATCAGCAATAAATAAATGGCAATACAAATGAAGCAGGTATAGTAATAAAGAGCAGCTACAAATATAACCTTAACTTATATGCACACACAAAGCACATAAGCTAAGGGATCTGTCACTACGGTAAACTCATCGTATAAAAGAGCACATACTAGTTTATACGATGAGGTCTCTGTTTTATGCAAGAATGTTATGCTATGACATGCAATGCAATGGTGCAACACACGCACACGACTCTGTACGTACAGACCTTTAGTTCCCACTTTTCGGACGTAGCTAACCTCTCGGGCACCTCCCGTCGTGGTCAAACGGTGGCAGAGGAGCGGGCGTCTCCACACCTAGGTGGGTATGACACACTACCAGACCTAGGCCCAAACGTTCCCTGTGATATCGGTACCCGGTGCTCACGAGCTCCTGCGTACTCTTGCTGGATCCGAAGAAACCAGACCTTTAATTGTCCAGGCAGGGTTTAGGGAATCCGTCACGTCGGACGCGCAGTAAAACAACCTGGCCCCTTTTTAAACCTCTAGCACTGCCGAGTCAACGAACTGTTGTCGGTGTGACGACTAAGCCAGAACCGAAGACCCACCACATTCTATGCACATGCATTTATATATCATTCCTACCACCAATCCTCCAACTCGCAATAATAAACTGCCCTTATAAACATCGAGTCTACCGCTCGCAGGACTATCTCAGTCCTTCCTTATACTTCGAGCCAACCGCTCGCAGGACTATGTCAGTCCTTATTTCATTCCATCCCAAATTTGGGAGGGGAATTATATTTCGAGTTCTCCTATTTTACTACTCTTGACTATTGTTAATTGATCTTAGAAGCTTGGGGTGAATGCTGGACTTTCGGTGGACTACCCGGTGAAGGGCTCGCAGCGGTACTAGGGAATGCGATGGTGGTTGAAGCCCAAATTCCCCTTTCCATGATATTTACTCTTATTAGTGACTACCCATTCTTATATATCTATTTGCTCTCCAATTGCTCCAAATCCTAGGATGAATTAACATTTGACTCGGACTGACGAGCGTCGGTGTTCAATTGAACATAGAAACTCTACCTCTCCTAGTGGCCGGTTATTTCATCGTGTTAACTCTCAATTGCAATTGAAGGTCCAATCCTTATACTATCACACCCTTACTAGATATGGTTTCGTCCCCTCATCATATCGTTGTAAACCCCGAATCGATGAACTACCAAACGCACCCCAACTCTACATTGTGTTGTCACAAGTTGAAACGACCACTAATCACTCTCTACAATGTACCCAATGCTCCAGGAATCAATACTTAAGTGTGGGGGGATCAATTGGGGTCTAAATCAAATACTTCAATTTCTACTATTCGCATCCCAAGATAAGATTGAACTAGGTTTGACTCCTATGATGCAACTTTGACCCTATCATGTCCAAATGAGTTCCAATTTTTTTTCCATAGGTTCATAATGAGTAAATTAGGGGTTGACCAGAATTTGACATATTTCTATTACATTTGACTTCTATTTAAAACATTCTTGTCACGGCGTCAAGGCGAACCAAGGCGAGCGTCGGGCGCCTTGACGCCTAGGCGATAAGGCGGACGCCAAGGCGACAACAAGGCGAGCTAGTCGTTACCTAACGACTTGTTTTTTTTTAATTATCTGGGACTATACACTGCGGTTTTATCCAAAACCGCAGTGTATACCCAAAAACTAGACTACACTGCGGTTTTGGATAAAACCGCAGTGTATAGTATGTATAGACTGCGGTTTTATCCAAAACCGCAGTCTATACCCCATTATGAAGACTATACACTGCGGTTTTTTGATAAAACCGCAGTGTATAGTCCCAGTTTGAAAAATAGACAGCGGTTTTCAATATAAACCGCTGTCTATTCTGGGTTTTTTTTTTTACATTTTTAAACTTAAGTCTCAGACACCCAGTCGGCCAGTACAGAATATGAGTATATAACAGGATACAAATCAGAGATATAACTCAACATTGGTATTGCAATTATAAGTTTATAACATTATAACATGAAACGTCATTAATTTTTAAAGTTTACCAAAATGAAACATTATTAATTTTTAAAGTTTACCAACATGAAGAACATGAAACATCAATAAAGTGAACCAACATGAATAATAATATTAACAAAAATTTTTACTGTTTAAGCAATCATAAAATGTTCAAATAGAATCATCATCTAGAAAGTCATCATTGGCATTGCTTGTGCTCGGTTGGTTTGAGGTACTTGTCATTTGCACATAATTATCATCAATATCTTGATCGTCATTGGCAAATCCCAAATGATCCAAATCTTCATCCCCTTCAACTATTAGTTGAAGATTAGTTTCAGCTCCACTTCTTAAATTTCGAGCTCCAGTCCCAATAGCTCTTTCTACAGCTTCCCATGTGAGATCATCATTATCAAAAACTAGGCCATCATCTGGTTTGTTCATCATTCACTCATCACTCCAATCTAGCTCATCAAGCACTAAAGGGTTGTAATTCCTTCCCTTTTCACGTCTTTCTTGGAATCGTGCTTGTAGATTATAGCTTCCACATCTTCAATATGAGCTATTGATTTCCTCTCGCCCCGCCTATCATTTTTGAAAAAACTTTTAATGGTAGAAAACTTCCCACCAGCTCTAACCCTGCCCGGATGTTCTTGGCCTAAAACAGATGCAAGAATGTCATCTCTTTCCTTATACAGATTTTCAGCACTCTGGGACTCTTGGCTCGACAACTCATCCTAAGCAAAAGCAATAAATATTTTTTAAACTGAAGAGATGCCAAATCAACAAAAGCAATAAATAGTTTACACTTGCCATTTTAGATGCCAAATCAGCTACATCTTCATTAATGTATTAACCAGACTTTCTTTTATGACCAGCTTTCCACAACTCCATACGTGAAATTGGTGCATTTGCACCTTGTTCAATCTTGACAAAATAATGAAAATAAACCCTAAACCATACAAAAACCACAAACAAGATTCATAAAAAGAATTTGGGTAACTTTTGTTATAATTGTAAAATGCACTAAGCACATAAATGAAAGAAGGATCATAATTCATAAGTCATAACCAATAGGTAATAAGTTGTAAGCACTAAACACATGATTAAAAACTAACAACTCATAAGCACATGAATGAGAGAAGGATCAAAATTTCATAACTAATAAGTCATATACCTAAATGAGAGAAGGATCAGAGGAGTTGAGATGTTGAATTGCTGATTTGAGGAAGATGGTCGGCGAAATCACCAAATCGAAGGGAGAAGGCAGAAGGTTTCGTCAATCGGCCGAGGGTTTTCGCTTAGGAGCAGCGGCTGTAAAAAGTAGAGGTAAAATGTAAGATTTCGGCTCAGAGGGGTAATAAAACTAGCATAGACTGCGGTTTATACAAAAATCTCAGTCTAAAGGGAATAGATTGCGGTTTTTGTATAAACCGCAGTCTATTCTAACCCTAACATTTTAAGCCAGGGAGGAATAGACTGCGGTTTATACAAAACTGCGGTCTATATGGTAATAGACTTCGGTTTTTATATAAACCGCAGTCTATTCTTTAAAATGAAGAATAGACTGTGGTTATACGACAACCGCAGTCTGTTCCCACTATAGACTGCGGTTTTCATATAAACCACAGTCTATTCTTCGTTTTATGAATAAAAAAAAGGCGCCAGTCGCCTTGGATCTAGTCTGGCGCCTGGATACCTAGGCGTCGCCTAGGCATGACAAGAATGATTTAAAATCAATTACCCAATTGTCATAACCTCAATTACAAAGGAAGTACTTTAACAGTAAGTTAAATCTTGCCAATAAAATTCCCAGAGATAGTAATTAACATAACAACTTGATTCCCAAAATTACAAAATTTACCAGAGAATTTATAACCACAATTTCCATTTAATATAAAAGGTGTGAAAAACATGACTTTACACATCAAGTACTAGATCAGGTCTCCTACAAATTCTGAGAAAATTTCTATAGCACAATAATGATCTAAAAACATCATATCCAAAGTTTCAGAATTTTCCAAAGAATTTATAACCATAATTTTCATTTAATATAAAAGGTGTGAAAATATGACTTTACACATCAAATACTAATTCAGGTCTCCCAAAAATTCTGAGAAAATTATTATAGCACAATAATGATCTAGAAAAATCATATCCAAAGTTTCAGAATTTTCCAAAGAATTTACAACCATAATTTCCATTTAATATAAAAGGTGTGAAAATATGACTTTACACATCAAGTACTAGTTCAGGTCTCCCAAAAATTTTGAGAAAATTACTATAGCACAATAATGATCTAAAAACATCAAATCCAAATTTTCATAATTTTCCAGGCATGTTTCACCATAAATATTTCATAATATAAGAAGGGGGACAAACTGAGTATATGAAATTGCATCATGAACATTATATCCCAAAAATTCTACCAAAAATTCCAGAGGTTCATAATCAAGTTTCTAATCATTCTCCAGAGTTTCAACAATTTCACAAACTTTTTGCTCAGTTAATTTCCAATTAACCAAAATCATGTCTTAAGGTAAAATTTGATAATTCCTAAGAAAATAGACTGAAATTTTCAACAAAATTTGCAGGGATTCTAAATAGTATAACAAGTGATTCTCCAGAGTTTCACAATTTTCTATAAGGTATTAGCCATGAACATTTCATAAATACAAAAGTGTGACAAAAATCATATTAGTCATATACTAAGAAATTTGATCCCAAGGTCCTAAATTTCTCTGAGGTAATGTGTTATATCCTAAAGAGGGTGGCCAAAATTTCAGGAGCCAACATTAAGTCATATGTGCTGAATATACAAAATATCACTTTTTACTATTGGCACACCATAACACCTCTTAAGTAGAGACATTCAAGTGTAATTACCCTACATGCAGAGGTCCAAATGTTCTCAAATTTTAACCATGGCTAATTGATGACATGACAAGTGTGCAATTTAAAGTTAAGTCCATGACTAGGTCTACCATCCACCAAAGTTTTGAATGGATCTGACTTCTCTAAACCCTATATTCAAACCATACATGAAAAATGAAATGTTGTACAAAACTTTAGAAAAATAAATTCTAAAAATTCTTAAATTTTTACAGGAGGTGTAGTAGGGCAGGTCTCATGCATGCCCAAAAATTCAAGCCATTTGGAGCTGTAGAACTCCATAAATAAATTCCCAAAGGTCTAGAGCACCCTATGTACATGCTATACTAAAATGGACCCCCAGAGCGCTACAGTGCTCTGATTGACATGAAATCAGTGGCAATTTAAAGTTAAGTCCAAGGCATACAGTCTCATGTGCCTCCCTCCGGTGGATGTCCTGCTCTACCCGGTTCTCCTATAATAATGAGGTCCACCGACCGTCAGTCTATAAGACTCAGCATATTCCTCACCACCTCCACCCGCGACTCCTAGGCATCGTGCGGGAGGAGGAGGAAGCGGAGGACATCAAAGGGTAACAACAAGCAGGTGACAAGTGGCAGGACTAGCAAAGTATATAATCGCTAAACTAGTATTGAAGATGATTCTATGCTAACAAGAGTATGGTATATCGGCAATAAATAAATGGCAATACAAATGAAGCAGGTGTAGTAATAAAGAGCAGCTACAAATGTAACCTTAACTTATATGCACACACAAAGCACATAAGCTAAGGGATCTGTCACTAAGGTAAACTCATCGTATGAAAGAGCTCATACTAGTTTATATGATGAGGTATCTGTTTTATGCAAGAATGTTATGCTATGACATGCAATGCAATGGTGCAACACACGCACACGACTCTGTACGTACAGACCTTTAGTTCCCACTTTTCAGAGGTAGCTAACCTCTCGGGCACATCCCGTCGTGGTCAAACGGTGGCAGAGGAGCGGGCATCTCCTCACCTAGGTGGGTATGACACACTACCAGACCTAGGCCCAAACATACGACGTGATACTGGTACCCGGTGCTCACGAGCTCCTGCGTACTCTTGCTGGATCCGAAGAAACCAAGCCTTTAATTGGCCAGGCAGGGTTTAGGGAATCCGTCCCGTCAGACACGCAGTAAAACAACCTGGCCCCTTTTTAAACCTCTAGCACTGACGAGTCAACGAACTGATGTCGGTGTGACGACTAAGCCAGAACCGAAAACTCACCACATTCTATGCACATGCATTTATATATCATTCCTTACCACCAATCCTCCAGCTCGCAATACTAAACTGACCTTATAAACATCGAGTCTACCGCTCGCAGGACTATCCCAGTCCTTCATTATACTTCGAGTCTATCGCTCGCAGGACTATGTCAGTCCTTATTTCATTCCATTCCAAATTTGGGAGGGGAATTATATTTCGAGTTCTCCTATTTTACTACTTTTGGCTATTGTTAATTGATCTTAGAAGCTTGGGGTGAATCCTGGACTTCCCGTGGACTACCCGGTGAAGGGCTCACAGCGGTACTAGGGAATGCGATGGTGGCTGAAGCCTAAATTCCACTTTCCAGGATATTTACTCTTATTAGTGACTACCCATTCTTATATACCTATTTGCTCTCCAATTGCTCCAAATCCTAGGATGAATTAACATTTGACTCGAACTAACGAGCTTCGGTGTTCAATTGAACATAGAAACTCTACCTCTCCTAGTGCTCGGCTATTTCATCGTGTTAACTCTCAATTGCAACGGAAGGTCCCAATCCTTATACCATCACACCCTTACTTGTTATGGTTCCGTCCCCTCATCATATCGTTGTAAACCCCGAATCGATGAATTACCAAACGCACCCCAACTCTACATTATGTGTTGTCACAAGTTGGAACGACCACTAATCACTCTCTACAATGCACCCAATGTTCCAGGAATCAATACTTGAGTGTGGGGGATCAATTGGGGTTTAAATCCAAGGTTTTAAATGTCGGATGTCGGAGACATGTCGGATTGGGTTTTTAGATGTCGGATGTCGGAGACATGTCGGGGACATTTCAATATGTCGGATTTCTAAAAAATATTTATATTTCTATCGACCACCCTTATCACCATAATCCTCATCTATACTGAGCATTTTACTCTAGTTAAGTAAAACTTTATTATGGGAACCTGAAAAGGAGCCTTCTTTATGGCTAAACATTGAGCTGCAAAGTAGAAATAACAAACGAAATCTACAAAGATATAACACCAACTCAAAATTTTATTTTCACACAGCTATAACTTCTGAAATAACATTTCATCAGAACTTAGAAGAAGTATAGAAAAACCCTAAACATTGATGGACAACGCTAAACAACGGTTCACTTTAATTTAATTCAATTTAGGCGACATTTCAAAATGTCGGGCTATAATGATTATTGCGTGTCGGCCGAAATGTCGGGTTTTATACAAAAAGTCAGCCGACATTTTCGAAAACGCCATAACTTATATATTTTGATTATGCAAGTCGTTTTCATATCAAACAGGACATGCGGCCGACATGTCGGACATGTCGGCCGACATTTAAAACCTTGTCTAAATCAAATACTTCAGTTTCTACTATCCGCAAACCAAGATGGGATTGAACTAGGTTTGACTCCTATGATGCAACCTTTACCCTATCATGTCCAAATGAGTTCCAATTTTTTTCCATAGGTTCATAATGAGTAAATTAGGGGTTGACCAGAATTTGACATATTTCTATTACATTTGACTTCTATTTAAAATCAATTACCCAATTGTCATAACCTCAATTACAAAGGAAGTACTTTAACAGTAAGTTAAATCTTGCCAATAAAATTCCCAGAGATAGTAATTAACATAACAACTTGATTCCCAGAATTACAAAATTTTCCAGAGAATTTATAACCACGATTTCCATTTGATATAAAAGGTGTGAAAAACATGACTTTACACATCAAGTACTAGACTAGGTCTCCTAAAAATTCTGAGAAAATTTCTATAGCACAATAATGATCTAAAAACATCATATCCAAAGTTTCAGAATTTTCCAAAGAATTTATAACCATAATTTCCATTTAATATAAAAGGTGTGAAAATATGACTTTACACATCAAGTACTAGTTCAGGTCTCCCAAAAATTCTGAGAAAATTACTATAGCACAATAATGATCTAAAAACATCATATCCAAAGTTTCAGAATTTTCCAAAGAATTTACAACCACAATTCCCATTTAATATAAAAGTGTGAAAATATGACTTTACACATCAAGTGCTAGTTCGGGTCTCCCAAAAATTCTGAGAAAATTACTATAGCACAATAATGATCTTAAAACATCATATCCAATGTTTCATAATTTTCCACGCATGTTTCACCATAAATATTTCATAATATAAGAAGGGTGACAAACTAAGTATATGAAATTGCATCATTAACATTATATCCCAAAAATTCTACCAAAAATTCAAGAGTTTCATAATCAAGTTCCTAATCATTCTCCAGAGTTTCAACGATTTCACAAACCTTTTGCTCAGTGAGTTTCCAATTAACCAAAATCATGTCTTAAGGTAAAATTTGATAATTCTTAAGAAAATAGACTCTGAAATTTTCTACAAAATTTGCAAGGATTCAAAATAGTATAACAAGTGATTCTCCAGAGTTTCACAATTTTCTATGAGATATTAGCCATGAACATTTCATTAATACAGAAGTGTGACAAAAATCATATTAGTCATATACTTAAGAAATTTGATACCAAAGTCCTAAATTTCTCTGAGGTAATGTGTTATATCCTAAAGAGGGTGTGGCCAAAATTTCAGGAGCCAACACTAAGCCATATGTGTTGAATATACAAAATATCACTTTTGACTATTGGCACACCATAACAACTCTTAAGTAGAGACATGCAAGTGTAATTACCCTACATGCAGAGGTCCAAATGTTCTCAAATTTTAACCATGGCTAATTGATGACATGACAAGTGTGCCACCAAAATTTGGGGTCATTTTGAGGTGTCTAGCTCCCTAAATCACATTAATTTGATAAATCAAATAATGGACAAAACTATAGAAAAATCTTCTCCTAAAAATCTAAATTTTTGACACAAGGTAGTCCTAGGGGATATACATGCATGGTCCAAATTTCAGCATCATTGGAGTTACCATTGGAGAGATATTACTATTTTAATTTCTGATCTACTCTAAGACCAGTCCCACCAAATATGATGTTGAGGGAGCTACAGTGATCCTATTGCTTCCAAACAAATTTCAAAATAAAGTTGACACCTAGACCTACAACCTTTATACTATTGAGTTTCTCTGATTCAGCCTCTAAGCAAGGGAATAATAGAAAATCCACAAGGCATGAATATGTACTATATGCACACCCTTCCCCTATCCTTAACCAATCTTGCATGAGAGCTAGTTCAACATGCACAGATCCAAATTTCCCAAAATTTTGTCCAGAGACCTTCCATGACTAGGTCTACCATCCACCAAAGTTTTGAATGGATTTGACTTCTCTAAACCCTATTTCAAACCATACATGAAAAATTAAATGTTGTACAAAATTTTAGAAAAATAAATTCTAAAAATTCTCAAATTTTTACAGGAGGTGTAGTAGGGCAGGTCTCATGCATGCCCAAAAATTCAAGACATTTGGAGTTGTAGAACTCCATAAATAAATTCCCAAAGGTCTAGAGCACCCTATGTACATGCTATACTAAAATGGACACACAGGGCGCTGCAGTGCTCCGATTGACATGAAATCAGTGGCAATTTAAAGTTAAGTCCAAGGCCTACAATTTTCATGTTTGTCACTTCTTTTGATTCTGGGCCTAAGGGGCCTAAATATTTAACTGAAGTTCAGGGATCATTTGTAACAGATTTTTAACAAACAATATAACACTTATTAATGTTACTGTTCATCGTCCCTGCACCCGAAAAACAGCAAAAATGCAGTTTTCGGTCGTGGATTCCGACCACCACAAATGGTTTACGGCCAATCCCCCAAGCCATCACCTCCGGCCGAGGTAGGGCTATCGACCGGCGGTGACAACTCGGTCGGAGGTGGCCGGAGTAGCTCTCCCTCCGTTTTCGTTTTTCAAGCTTGAACATGGAAAAAATCGAAATAGTGGATCACCATTTCTTCATTGACTTTGAAAAGGGAAGGAAGGGGAAGCTAGCACAGATGGAGAGGGGAAGGGGATCTTGCCTGGTTGCGGGCTTGGCGGCGGGTATTGCGGCGGAGGAAGACTTGAGCCCTGTTTCCGGCGTCCATGGCTGCTCCGGCACGGCTGAGCTCGAAACGGTTGTTGGAAGGGTGGCCTCGACTGCATGAGAGGTACTGAAGCTGATGGAGAGGAGAATTGAGGGGGAGGGGGGTATATGGCTTCAAGCCATTGTTGATTTTCGGCAAGCCACCTTGCCGCCCCCTCCAAGCCTATCAAAAGCTTCTCTCCACTGCCCCAAGCTGAGGGCAATTACTCCCCCAGCTCAGAGGAGGGCTTGGGGAATGAAGATAGGGTTCCATTTCGCACCCATTCCTTCTTTTCCTCCTCCTTGGTTCCCTTGTCCTCTTCCTCCATTAACATCCAATTTCCTTGCAATTACTCCCCCCATTTTCGAATATTTCAGAGGCTGGTGGTCTAGTCATCATGAGTGTTGACTACTTGAGTCATGGGATTGGGTTAAGACCACTTGATTTGAGTTTGGGCTCACTTGACCCAAATAGGCCAAATTGGAGATTTTGGGTTTGGGCTTGACCCAAGCTCACACCATTCAATGTGACTGACCCACATTGTTGTCTTGGACCCTATCGACTCGCTCCAAGAGGAATTGAGTCATGATGGAGTCATATGGGGTTTAATTGCACCAATTTGCCTATAGGGACAATTTGGGCATTTGGGTGATTTTGTCCTATCCTTCCAAAATTGGTTGTGCACATTAGTTTGCTTAAGTCTCATTTACTCCCCTTAGTGTTTAGGGAGGGTTGTGCTAGGTCAATTTGGCCAATTGGGGGCTAATTGAACCATAAAGGGTATAAGTTGTAATTTGGGCAAACTGGTAATTTTGCCCAATTTCCCAAAATTGGCTTATCTAAGGGTCCAATGTGGGACCTTTAGACTCCCTAAGTGATCTAAGAGTGTTAGGGGTGATCAATTTGATCACAATGGGTCAATTGAAGATCAATTTAGGGTTTTAGCACATATAGATCAAATTGGGGCTTTTTAGTAATTGGCCAAATTGAGCTTAATTGATGGCCTCATGATGGGGCTTTTGGGACCATTTGGTCCCCTTGGCAGGTTACCACATGATGGTGGGTTCAATTTGATCATTTGGAGTCAAATTGTCCTCATTTAGGGAGGTTTGACCTAGATTGGCCTAAAGTTGACTTTAGCCAATTTTGACCAAAATGGTTGACCTCAAGGGTCCCTACTGACCTACTGACTACTCCTGAATGATCATAGGAGTCAAAGTGAGGTTATTTTGGCTTATTGAAGTCCTTTGGCCACCTTTAGGCTAAGGAATCAAGATTTGCTAAATGCACCCCAGGTGCAATTCTACAGTTCTCTTAGGTTCATGGGGCCTCTTTGGCCCAACTTGTGCACATTAACCCATCCTAGGGGAATTTCCATGTTTATGTGTGGTGCATGAGGTGCTTTAGCCCCTTTTGGGTTCTCCTTACCTTGGGATGGCCCATGGTGGCTAAGTGCACACCATGTGTCTTTCATCTATTCAACTTGTCATCCTGATATCCTATGTCACTTTATCCCATTTTTGTCATGAATTGTCATGACAAAAATCTTCTAGGGGCCTAGCAGTTTGGGGGATGTTACACGCTCACTGGTCGGCCTACATTCCAATCTCCAGACCATAGACCCCAACTTCGATGTCCTCTTGTGGCACTTGGGTCGAGGCGCCGCTTTCGCTGTCCAGTTCACACGCCGACATCCAGAGACTGTTGGTCGACGACTAGTCCCTTTTTGCCACACCTCACAGGCTTCACCCGAACAGGGCCTCGGACCACCACATTGTACTACAGTTGGGTGTATCCGCAATCTCTATCCGCCCATACCGATACGACCACGATCAGAAGACCGTCATGGAGGTCATGGTTACGGAGATGTTTCGAGCAGGAATTGTGCAGCTGAGTGCCAGACTGCCAGACCCTCTCTAGCCATGTGCTACTGGTACGAAAGAAAGACGATAATTAGAGATTATATGTGGACTACCGCGAGCTGAACAAGCTCACGATCACGAACAAATATTTGATCCCCATCATTCAAGAGCTGTTGGATGAACTGCACGGCACGACTTATTTCTTCAAGTTGGACCTGCACTCTAGCTACCACCAGATTCGGATCTAGACTAAGGACGGCCCAAGACGGCGTTCCACACCCACGTTGGCCATTACGAGTTCTTCATCATGCCATTTGGCCTGGCCAATACTCATGCCACGTTCCAGTCCACTATGATCAATTATTTGGGCAATATCCTATTTTTAACTTAATACCCCGTGATATACTAATTATTCAAGCCAATATTATAGCTTCAGAGTCTATATTTCTTTGAGTGACGGGATTTTGAATGAGCGACGGCGTCGCCTAAACGAAAAGTGTTTGAAAATTTGCATATTCTATAAAAATCATTTGGACGCAAAGAAAAGAACGCATCATATTTCACCCATCGAAGAAAGCTCATTTGAAGTTGAAGAAGAGTTGGGTTCATTAAATTTGAATAATGAAGATTGATATGTAATATAAGTTGTAACTTATAAGGTTAAATTATTTTATATGTACTGATATTTTAGTTTGAATTTATTCGTGTAATGTTGTATATTCCGTGAATAAGAATAAAATTTTAAATATTTACTTCTCATTAATATAAATCTCATTTGTCACTTTTTAATTTTTTACATTTGAGAAATATAAATAATTATTGTAATAACCATATATGTGCATGTTTTATATAATAACTAAATTAATTATTTATATACATATAAGTAATTAACCATGTATATAAAAGTAATAACCCTAAAATCTAAATACTAATAATTATTTATTAATAATAATTAATTGTCGGTCCCTCAGCCTGCAAGCCCTCCCAGGCCCAACTTTGGGAGGGTGGCCAAAGCCTGGCTTGTAAAAAGTTCAGTCTGACCAAGGCTTGCTTGTCCTCTTGGGCACGCCTAGGTCAGGGTAATAGCTTGAAAGAGGGCTTCTTTAGACTCCCTGGGCCTGGATCGGGCCTAGACCGAGCATGCCCGACCCCATGCCTAGACCTGACCTGCTAGAGCCCAGGCCTAACCGAGCTTTTTTGTCGAGCAGGTCCGAGTGAGTTTTCCAGGCCTGGGTCTTTTGGACACCTCTAAAATGCTTAATATTACACCAAAAATAAAGCTTATGTTTTATAATAGATGCATAAGTTAACAATTTGATTTTTTTTGTATTTTGTTGTATAAGTTAATATACAATTAAATTTTAATTAAGTAGAATTGAAGGATAAGTTGTAATCATCTTATTATGTCAATGCGTTAGGAAAAAAATAATGAAAAAAACATGAATACCTTATTTTTTTTTCCGATACCACCCAAACCAATGTTTGTTATATCATATTATAGATTGGAGGATCATCGTCGTCCTTGTTATGAGAATCATCATGCATAGTGTCATCCTTGTTATGAGAATCATCATGCATAGTGTCTGAGCCCAGCAAGTCCTAAAATGGCATGAGAAGTGGAGAAAGAAGTATTAGAGCTTTTGGAGTTATAGTTGGAGAAAATGAGATGGTAAACCTGAACTGCGGTCACAATTTGCGAATGAAATGATAACAAGCAGAAGATAAGCATTATGAAATCTATAATTGGCATTTGAGAGAACTATTTGCAGCATGGTATCCTCCATGCAATTTTACACGGCAAAATAGTATGAATTAGTCTAAATTATATTCGAACAATGAATCATACACACTGAAAAATAATATATGCAAAAGCAATTGATATACATCTACACTTACAAAGAAGATTGAATATGCATAAGATAACCATAAAGAAGCTTACCATTTGGAGTAGCAAACTCAACTTTGACCCTTGATTTACACTGAATTGATCCACAAAGATTGTGCTATTTGATGCCAGAAACAAAATTCTTTGATTGAAATAAAAATAAACAGCTGTAACATAAGAAAGTGATCATTTATATTAGGTATTGTAAGAAAATCAAGATTCTTCAAAGTAATAAACAACCTAATTTAACAAGTCAAAAGGTTCATGTAACGCATTGCAAACTTTATTTTATGAGCTATTATTTTCAATATCAAGCAATAAGAAATATTGGGTTTTGATTCCTAAAGCAATATAATATGAATTATTATTTTCATTGTCAAACAAATAATAGCAATACAAACAAAATAGTAGCAAGTGCACAATGTAATCCCATGCATATGTTTTTGCCAAATTTTGTATATATTTGAGAAAAGCAAAAAAAGGCAAATTTGAAGCAAGCATCTTATAAGATGCTTCTCTCAAACTCGCTTATCGTCCTATTCAAAGTACCATACACACTGAAATAAATGTTCTTGGAACAAAAAGTAGTGGGAAATAACTTAAATGATTTGGATCAAAAGTACTGCATCCCTCTACAGGTTCTTTCAATTTTAAAAAATTTATTACGTGCAGCTAAAGGAGCATCTAACTGAAATTAACTCCAATTCGTTCAAAATAAAGGATGAAGGCGGTAGAGCTTTTTTTTTTAATAAAGTAGTACATTTTATGGTGAAGTTAAAATAAAATGCAGTATCCGTTGATCTCTTCCAATGCCTGATCAAATAGAAAACGTTATGAATAATAAGTACTTCTAATAGTTATTAGCTAGGATGTTATCAATGTCAGATCATGAAAATATGGGAGTCTTGAAATTGGATTGAGTGCACATTTGGGTCGAAATCCCTCAACTTCAAGTAGGCTCTAAATCATGTTAGGCCAGTTCGAAATCATGTTAAGCCAGTTCGAAATCATGTCAAGAGGAGCTGTGAATTGTTAACCCTGAAAGTTCTAAAAACATACAAAAAGGCATAGAACAAAAATCCAAGGTTAAAGAGGGTAACAAGATAGATACGTAAGCAAAATAGAAACTAAGACAAACTAGTAAACTATTTGGTATAGAAATGTTAATGACAAAGAACAGAAGCACAAAAGAAGAGAACATTATTCCAAGTTCACTGGGGGAAGAAGATTCACCGTGAGAAGCTGCGCGGCACTTTGAGAGAGAAGAAGATAGAGAGCAGCTACGCGAATTTGAGGTAGAAGAAGAGATAGCAGCAGCTGCGCGGCACTTCGAGAGAGGAGAAGAGAGAGAGAGCAGCTGTGCGGCACTTTGGAGAGAAGGGACGCTTATGGAGAGGTTGAAGAAGCCCTAGCTTTTGGCTTTGAAATCACTCAGCCGTTCGATGGGATCGCACGGCAATTAATACATGGCAGAAATGAAACCTAACTTTCGTGTTGCTAGAAATAATTCAAAATCCAATCAGCTGCCACGTTGCAAATCATTAGTCCCGGGGCGTGCATATATTTGATGAAATATTGCGATCAAATAATATATTAGCACTTCAATTTTGTTTACTATCACTCACATTTACTCATTTTTTTTAGTTTTACCTAAAAACTATATGCACTCACCCCGCCTACCTCCTCTCGTGTGTTCGCCCCCGACCTCAACCTCGTTTTCCCGAGAACCTTCTGCGTGCTGGTAGCTCGCCCTCGATCGAGAACTTCCTGCGTGCTGGTAGCTCGCCTTCTAACGAGAGCGTCAAATGGGATCTTGCTCGTCCATGCCGACAGAAATCTAGAAGAGAGCGTCAAATTCACCCAACTGGGAGCAGAGTAGAGCTCCCCCTACGATGATGTCGGCTCTCGGCGACGATTTCCACCGATCGACTGAAGATTGCCGGTTAATAGCGTAAATGAGGCTGGTCAGCAGTCGGCAATCATTTTTTGGATAACAAATGGAGATAAAAATCTCGTCTGCCTACGATGTTGACCCCCCCCCCCCCCCTCCTGAAGACGGTGGAGTTCGTCGTAGACCAATATTCGGCGCCCGAACAACGATTGCGGCCTGGCTGAGTGCAGAGGGGTTAAGGAGGAACTCTTCCACCACAAAATAAAAATGATCTCTCACGTCAATACACTATTTGCAAGATTCATATCATCTTCTTGAATCTGTAAATGGAATGCTTCCTTTGTTGAGGACCCGAGCACCCGTGAATTGAATTTACAGAGCTCTCATGGTCGTTGAGGAAATCATCTTACGTCTTGCACTCAGGGGTGGATCCATGAATTTCAACAAGGGGTGTCAGACATCATCTTCCTTTCCATAAAAAAATTTGTGAACGCCTCTATCTTATCGGAGTTGTTTCTCCCTCATTCGGACACCATTTTTGACGTATAAGTAATCAAAAATCATTCTCTCAATAAGTGGAGTCAAATCCATTACACTACAAGAAAAATATCATTTAGCAACACAAATTAGGAATGCTAAATAATTTGTTGTTAATTAGCATCGAATTTAGCTAGATATATGATATTTGCTTTTACCTACAAAAATAGTAACGAAAATTTTCGTTGCAAAAATAGCAACAAATTATTTTGTTGTAAATTACTTGTTGCTAAATAGAAACGAAATATTTTCTTTCAAAATTTCCATACTAATTATTTTAAATTAAATAAATAAATATATACATAGAGAAATAAATAAATAAATATATACATATAAAATATATAAGTATATACAAAATACAAAATCTGTGCTCATTTCAGTTTTTAGTTTTTATACTCATTTCGGTTTTTATACTCTCTCTTTTAGGCTAGAGAGGAAGGAGGAGGAAGAAGAAAGGTATTTCCACCGTTGGAGGTGCTTTAGAGCTTTGATCGACGAGCCGAGTCCGAATATGTGAAGAGGCTTTAAGGGTGCTCATCTTCATCTGTTCTTTTCAATGATTCCACTGCGGGGAGAAAATCCAACAAGATAAAAATATTTCTTCTCTCAGTTTTAGGATGTGTGTTTTGCATTCTTGATTTTCATGCTTTGATTTTGTGAATGCGGTACCCGGTACCTCAAATTGGAGGACTTGGAGTAACCACTATTCATTATAAACCACCGAGGCATGGGATTGCATCCTCGACCTCATTGCATTAGAAATACAAAACCAATTAATGGATTAGGCATTATGGGTGAATCCAAAATTATGGTCTGTGGTCTGATTTGGTGTTGTTTGTTTGAAATCGATTAACGGTTCGTTTGTCGTATGTTAGCAGTCTCAATGGTTGCAGTTCAAAGCCACTAAAGTGATACCTTGTGCAGCACCTGTCACACCATAGGGGGGAGTAGGGCATGCAGAGTTGTTGACAGGGCATGTGGGTGGGCAGAGAGACCACCAACTAAAATATTTTATGAGTTTCCATCCTCCTACATTCAAGGGAGTCGGCACTCAGACAAATGTGGAGGACTAGCTGGCGAGGATAAAGGAGCTGTCAGAGGCGTCGTAGACCTCCGAAGATAGAAAGGTACATTTCGCGGCGTTCATATTGAAGGGTGACATGAAGTTATGGTGGATGGAGGAGCACGATAGACGATTCCCTGGACGTCTCTCCACTTAAATCACTATATGAGAGTTCGCAGACACTTTTCTGAAGCGTTACATCTCATCTATGATGAGGCTAGCTCTTTAGATGCAGTTTCTAAGAATGGTTCAGTGTGACATGTCAGTGGATAAGTACATGCAGGATTTCACTTATTTGTATTATTATGCGGGAATGATGATGACAGATGAAGAGAAGAGAGATAACTATTTCTATGAAGGGTTGCGAGATAATCTGAGGCACCGCTTATTGCTTTTATGAAGACGGACTTCGATGAGTTGGTTGAAGCAACTAGAACATTAGAGAGGTATTTTAAGCGGACCCAGTGTCGCAATTATTATGCAACAAAGAAAAAAGAAGAGAAACCTTCTCAATCTCAATGTAAATTTGAAGAGAATAAAGGGAAGAAGAGATTCCACCCTAAAAAATCGGGCGAGAGGAGCGGAGTTGTCTCTGGTGATGTCCGTCCGAGGTGACCTCCAACCTATTTCAAGTGTGGCACGCCATGCCACATAGCTCAAAAGTGTACTGATATAGTGTTTGCGGTAGAGCAAAGGCAGAAGCCCATAGTGCAATCTGGTCCCAGTTATGATAAGAAATGAAAGGAGGTGAAATCATGTGCTTCATGATTTCCACTGGTACAGCCTGGAGGCTATAGCCTTGGGCAGCAGGAGGCGGGTTCATCTAGGGGATCATGTAGGGGTTTATCTAAGGATTCATCTGAGGGTTCATGTAGTGGTTTATCCTTAAAGGAACCCATATATAAACCCCTAGATAAACTCCTAGATGAAACCATAGAGGAACCCTAGATGAACCCCTAAATAAACCTCGAGATGAACCCCTTAATAAACCCATAGATAAACCCCTTTGATGAAACCCCTAAATAAACTCTTAGATAAACCCATAGATGAACCCCAAAATAAACTCATGCATGAATCCTTAGAAGACCCCTTAGATAAACCACTAGATAAACCTCTTGATGAATACCTAGATGAAACCTCCTAGATAAACCCCTAGATGAACCCATATAGGAACTCGTAGATAAACCCCTAAATGAACCCCTAGATAAACTCATCAATGAACTCCTTAGATAAACCTCTAGATAAACCCCTAAATGAACTCATAGACGAACCAATTGATGAACCCCTAGATGAACCTCTAGATAAAGCCCTAAATAAATCCCTAAAGAAACCCCTAGATGAACTTCTAGATAAACTCCTAGATGAACATATATATGAACCCCTAGATGAACCTCTCGATAAACACCTAAATAAACCCCTAGATAAACTCATAAAAAAACCTCTAGATAAACCTCTAGATAAACCTCTAAATAAACTCCTAGATGAAACTCTAGATGAACCCCTAGATGAACCCCTAGATAAACCCCTATATGAACCCCTATATAAATTCTACATTAATTCTAAATAAACCCCTAAATGAACCCCTAGATAATCCCCTAAATAAACTCCTAGACAAATACATAGATGCCTCATAGATGAACCCCTTGATAAATCCCTAGATGAACTCCTAGATGAACCCCTAGATGAATCCCTAGATAAATGCTTAGACGAACTGCTAGATAAATCGCTAGATGAGAACCTAGATAAACCCCTAGATAAAATCATAGATGAACCCCTAGATTATCTAGGGATTCATATAAGGGTTCATCTATGGGTTCATTAATGGGTTCATCTAGGGAAGCATCTAGGGATTTATCTAGGGGATCATTTAGGGTTTTCTCTAGGGCTTCATATAGGGGTTCATCTAGGCATTTATCCTTAGATACACCCATAGATGATCCCCTAGATGAACTATTAGATAAACCTCTAGATGAACCCCTAGATACCCCTAGATGAACCTCTAGATGAACCACTAGATGAATCTCTAGATGAACCACTAGATGTGTAACATCCCATTTTGCGCTAGACCCCTCGAAGACGTTTTGACTGGAAGCAGCGTTAGATGAAATATATTTTTTTTAGCGTTCGACGAAATATCGTCGAACGGCGTTCGATGAAATTTCGTGGCTCAGCGATCGACTAATTTTCGTGGTTCAGCGATCGACGAAGTATTTTATTCAGCGATCGACTAATTTTCGTGGTTCAGCGGTCGACGAAGTATTTTATTCAGCGGTTGACGAAGTATTTATTCAGCGGTCGACTAATTTTCGTGGTTCAGGGGTCGACGAAGTATTTTATTCAGCGATCGACTAATTTTCGTGGTTCAGCGGTCGACGAAATTTCGTGGTTCAGCGGTCGACGAAATATTTCTATTCAGCGGTCGACGAAATACATTGATGCAGTGTTAGATGAAAATGGAGCGCTCGACGAATTTGCCATTCGTTCGACGAACGGGGTCGACCGTTCGACGAATCTGGGCAACTTTCTGTCGTCGTCCGATAAGGCTTAAATGCTTGTTTATTTTTAGGCTAACAGTGGAATTGTTGTCCAATAGGGGCTGACACCGAACTTTGGGGTTCCAACGCACGACATTAGAAGTAGGGCTGAACATTTCTCCCGATGGGGCATCTCGATCTGGATCCTCTTCTTCCTCTCTTCGTTTCTTCCCCTTCTTCTCCAGTTTCTTCTTTCACCCTAAGGGGTTTTATCCCTGGAGCTTTGAAGGAGCAAAGCTTGGAGAATGATTGGAGCTTGGCCGACCACCACCCGGCTGCCATAAAGATGAGCTCCAACCGTGACCGGAGATCTAAGGTGACTTCCTCCCCTCTCCCTTGGTGCTAGATCTTTAGATCTTAATACTATGAGAGATATTGAACTCAAAAGAGTTTGATCCAGTGAGTCTTATGAAGTTTCGTAGGAAGAGACCACGCTAGAACTTTCGTTCTAGGGCGTCGTTCGCCATGCTATTATCTTCAATCAACTCCTCTCTTCAATACGAAGATTTAGAGCTTGATTTCATGAAGACTGGTGGTCTGTGGAGGGAGTATTGGAAGAGATAGGTTTCGGCTAAAACCTAAGTCATAGGTTGAAAGAGAAGATGAACAGTAAAATGGGGTTTGCTTGATAATTGTTGTTGATTTCTTCTTGGTTGAAGAAAGAGCACATTTGAACCTAATTTTTCGACAAGATCTGGTTGGCTGTGGTGTTCATCTTAAACTAGATTTAAGGTAATCACCTATTACGATTGTTAAATGATGAAGCAACGAGTAATCCTACGGGAGCGCATAGAATGATTGCCGCACTGTATGCACACCACTGCACGAGAGTTGTGTCAACTCGGGATGGGTAGAATCGGCTAAGCGTGCAAGATGTGAAAGGTAATAAGACTCCGTTTGGGGGTCCTCGGGTGCTATGAGCACGGGTGCGCACGGTTTGCATGACTTACACATGGTAGCGCATGGATCTTGGTTGGAGGATTGCTTGTGGAGGGTCTACGGGCTTGCTGGTCATGACACCGATAGAAGCCGGCAGTTAGACTCTAGACCGGTTGGGTTGGACAATTGGTGCTCACCTACCCAAGTTCCCTTCTGTGTCCTTGGAGGCTCAGCTTGATGCGAGCAGTACGCAGGGTCTCCGCTGTGTGTTCTTAGCGTCGAGGCGTATAGAGGCCTAGGACTGGTAGTGTTCATACCCTCCTAGTAGTGGAGGAGCTCGTTCCACTGTCTCCGTCTGGCCACGATGGGAGATGCCTGAGTGGATAGCTACCTCTCGAAAAGCGAGAACTGAAGGTCTATGTCGACATAACAGCTTTGCATGGGTGAGTATCATTACATAATCATTGCATTGCATTCATCCTTCATAATCATTGCATTGCACCGCATCGGATCCTCATCATATAAACTTGTATGGGCACCTTTATATGATGAGTTACTTCTATGTTTAAATCTTTAACTTATAAGCTTGTATGAGCATCCTTATAAGTTAAGTTCAATTTAGCTCTTCAATACCTTGCTTATATTCTGTTGCTACAAGTACCTGCATTTATAACCATTACTACTTATATACTTATGAACCGGATAGTTAGTGCCATTGCAAGTACTTGGGTACTTATACAACCGACATATATGATCAACCATTCCTGTCACCTGCTGTTATATATTATTGTTAAATATTATAGCTTTCTTTCTTTCCTTCCACTCGGTGTCTTCGAGTCGCCGGGGGAGAGGAAGTGAAGCCACTTAGTCTTTATGACTAACGGTTGTTGCACCCCTCTTTTTAGGAGCGCACCCTGAGGCAGCAGAGCACGGTGCCGGAGGAGGTTAGTCAGGACAGGACGACAGGGTCGGAGGCATGATACCCTCACTACCGTCGGTGACTGATGTGAGCGCAGTTTTGTGCTGTAGCCCTTTGGGCAATTAGCTTGATACTCTGATACTTTTGCAGGAGCTCTCAGAGCTTCTTTTCTTTTGTTATTTTGGACATTTACTTATGTGAATATTTATATGGCTTCTTGCTTTTTTTTCCTTATTGATGGGTTGACGTTGTTCAGTTGGTTTGGCCGGCAGGATAGGCGTCTTGTGGAGGTGGCCAGTATGTGTGCTGGTGCTCCCGCAAGGCGGCTTTCCTGGGCATAAGACTTCCCTCGACCGTGTCTTGTGTTCCGGGAGGGGGGGGAGGGGGGTCTTACAAATGGTATCAGCTTGCAACGATCCTGAGATAGAGAAGTCCATTCCCGCATGGTGCACCCCTCTCACCTCTTCAGTTTGAGGACAAACTGAATGAGCGGAAGCAGTGGTGTGCCCATGTGTAATTCGCATTAAGTATGTCTATTGTCTTCTTTCAAGTAGCCATCCTAACCCAAAAATCTACATGGCATGTAGATTCCGATACGTTCAGAACCCGCGACGGCCACTCCCGTGCCTCCAGTACCTACTCCTTTTCAACAATCAGAGCTGGGCCAGACCCTGACGACAATCCTGGATGCCTTCAGGTCTCAGCAGATGCTGGTGCAGCCGCATGCTCCGAACTCAATTTGGTTAAGCACCTTCCGTGCTCTCTCCCTCCCACCTATCATGGGACGGAGTCCGCAGTTCAGACGGAGGAATGGTTGGACACAGTGCAAGAGTTACTGGCAGGGATACGATGCTCAGGCAATATGGCAGTCACGTTGGCGGTCACGGCCTTGGATCTACATGCGAAGAGGTGGTGGAAGTCCTTGATGGGCTCCACCTTTGAAGGCGTAACCATCTTGACATAAGCTGGGATGAGTTTGCAGACGCGTTCCTGGAGCATTTCGTCTCTTCTACGGCCCGAGATGAGCTCGAGGAGAGGTTCCTGCAGTTGAAGCAGGGATCTAGGACAGTCGTGGAGCACCAACGGGAATTTCAGCACTTGGCTAGATTTGCAGACTCATATGATTTGGATGATCGCGGGTACGCGAAGCGGTTCTACAAGGGTTTGCGTTATTCTCTGAGGCAGGCTCTTCTCTTTGTCGCCGATTCGAGCCTTGCGCAGATTATAGAGACGGCGCAAAAGTTGGAAGCAGGACACATGGGGGTCCAAGTTAGGAATAAGAGGCCCTCAGAGGGCGTGATGGAAGTAAGATCCAGCTTCAGGAGGAGGCAGAACACAAGGGGCAGAGGCGGAGACTAGAGGAGAGGTGTAGGGCATTTTCGCCCAAACTTCAGGACAGAGCAGCCAGCACAACCGCTACCATTGCCCCCACCGCATCAGGGCCAGGCGCCTCTACCGCAAAGAGGTACCGGAGTTTGCTTCTATTGCCACCAGTCCGGTCAAATTCGAGCCTACTGCCCTCAGCTGCAAGGAAATGCTCCGAATCGCCCCATGGCTCCCCCGGGGGCGCAACGAGGTAGAGGTCGAGGTCGAGGCCAAGGTCAGCAGGGTAGGAACCCCAGGCCTGCTCAGGAGCAGGTACACGCTTTGGATCTAACTCAGGAGCGAGACCCGCAGGAGGTCATCACAGGTAATCATGCATGTAGTTTCGTCTTTTCATAACTAATATGCTTAAGTTCGCATGATTTAAAACCCCAGGTACCGTGCTCATTTGCGGTAAACCCGCCCTTACTCTTTTCGACACGGGTGCCACTTATTCATTCGTATCGGAAGAATTTGTGAGTGAATTGGATGCAGTGCAGTGTTTCAAGGGAGTCCCTAGGAGGGTGCGCCTCCCGGATGGCTCGGAGATATGATCTACCTCCAGGTGCAGCTTGGTAATATCCATCGGTGGGAAGCAATTTGAGACACCGGCAACAGTGTTGCGGAGGCCAGACCTTGATCTAATCTTGGGCATGACGTGGTTGCACTGGAATCACGCGAAGATCGACTGTGTGGCGAAGCGGATCACGCTGAGGCACGATGACTCAGAGGTGGTAATTCAAGGTATAAGACTCATATCTCGGAACTTGTTATCTTCTGTACAGGTTGTAAAGTCTCACGAGCAAGGCGATGAGGTGTTCATGATCTATTTTGAGATGAAGGAGTTGGGGGCTGATATGAAGGATGTACCGGTAGTTCGGGATTTTCCTGATGTTTTCCCCGAGAAACTGCCCGGATTACCCCCGCCTAGGGAGGTAGACTTCCGGATTAAGCTAGCCCCGGGTGCGAAGCCTGTTTTTCGGGCCCCGTACAGAATGACACCTAAGGAGCTAGCGGAGTTCCGAGTGCAACTGCAAGAGTTGGTGGACTCAGGGTTCGTTCGCCCTAGTTCGTCACCCTGGGGAGCCCCAGTTCTGTTCGTAAAGAAGAAGGACAGTTCGCTCCGCTTGTGTGTAGATTATCGGGAGCTCAACCGACTGACGGTCCGGAACACTTATCCCCTGCCGCGAATCGACGAGCTCTTCGATCAGTTGGAAGGAGCGCAGTGGTTCTCCAAGCTCGACTTGCGCTCTGGTTATTATCAGTTGAGGATTCAGGAGGAGGACATACAGAAGACTGCTTTTAGCTCGAGGTACGGGTTATACGAGTTTACGGTTATGCCTTTTGGGCTCACTAATGCCCCCTCTGCCTTCATGAGCCTGATGAACAAGGTGTTTGAGCCTTTTCTGGACGACTTCGTGATTGTGTTCATCGACGACATCCTGGTTTATTCAAAGTCGATGTCGGATCATTGTACAACCCCGATGTTCGCCAGGAAGGGTCCCTGGTTCGCACAACCTAGGGAGCGAGCTAAGGAGCGGTTCGGCAGGCGAGCCATAGAGGCAGGCGAGCCAGCCGGTCGGAGGAGTTCGCTAGGTGGCTTTGGCGAGCCTGCCGGTCGGAGGAGCTCGCTAGGCAGGTCCAGGACCTTGGGGTACAAATAGCCATTTCTGGGGTACAGTTAGCCATTTTGGCGAGCTCGGCCCGCTAAGGAGCGGTTCGGCAGGCGAGCCATAGAGGCAGACGAGCCAGCCGGTCGGAGGAGTTCGCTAGGTGGCTTTGGCGAGCCTGCCGGTCGGAGGAGCTCGCTAGGCAGGTCCGGGACCTTGGGGTACAAATAGCCATTTCTGGGGTACAGTTAGCCATTTTGGCGAGCTCGGCCCGCTAAGGAGCAGTTCGGCAGGCGAGCCCGCCGGTCGGAGGAGCTCGCTAGGCAGCTTTGGCGAGCCAGCCAGATCTTTCGGCGAGCCCCATGTTCGCTGAACAGGTCAGGGATCTCTGGTTCGTCGGTGCCTAGGGTGGTCCTTTACCAAAAAAAACCCCTGGTGGTCTGCGGGTAGCCCCTCCGAACAACGGAGTTTGGCTGTTAGCAGACCAATTTGGGGTGCGGATAGTAAGAAGGGATAGCGGGAGTTGGCTATTGACAGACCACAAAACCAAAATCTATAAATAGACCTTAAGGGGCACCTTGGAAGAGGACCGGTTTCAGAATCTTTGAACCTTCTTCTCTCCATAGGTCGCTTTGGTTTGGGCTCTCTAGCTCTCCAAGGTGCCCGAGTCTTAGCTTTGGCTTGGGAGGGGAAGCGCTCAACAATCTTCCGGGTTAGTGGAGGGACCTCCTTGCTGAGACCAGGGTCTTTGTTCTTTGTCTGAGTTATCTGCCTATCTTTTCCGAGGGACCGGTAAGGGCTAGTCGCCCCTCAATTCGTTGAGGGCCCCGAGCTCCACCAGAGACCGAGAAATTGGTTTCAACATTTTGGTGCGGTGAGCGTGGAGCGCGGCTGGTTCAAGAAAGTTCCAGAGAAGGGTTATGGCGGAAGATGAGGAGCAGGGCGAGGAGTTCGGCGAGACTCCTCAGGAGGCGATGGCTAGGATGCTCGCGGATTTCAGAAAGGAGGTGCGGTGCTCGACACCTTGGGGTTCACGGTGTCGGCTCTGCGAAGCGAGTTTGCGACCCCAGCCCCTCGGGCGCCCCCTCCCCCCATAACAGTCGGCGAGGAGGCACCAGGAGGAAGGGCTGGAAAGGAAGTTGCCGTTGGTCTAGGTCAGAGCAGGGAAGGGCGAGTGTTGTTCGCCAGTCCGGCGAGCTCCGTGCCGGCGAGCTCAGTGTTGGCAAGCTCCGTCCCAGCGGGTGCGACGCAGGCGAGTGCGCGCCAAGAGGAAGCGGCGACGGTCGGGGTGGTTCAGGCGAGCACCGCCCTCGCGAGCACAGTCCCGTCGAGTTCAAGTTTGGCGAGCGAGCTCGGGGGGCGAGTGGAGCCAGGAAGAGTGACAGGAGGGGGAAGCCCCTTCTGCGAGCTGGTGCTTTCCGCACCCGTCCCTGGGGGATTTGGAGAATGGGACCGGGTGTACTACAACGGTAGAGATGACCCTGTCCAGCACCTGTAGAGTTTCGAAGACTCGGTCTCCATCAGGCCGATGTCAGATGCCTTCAAGTGTCGGCTCTTTGCCGTCAACCTCAAGGAGAAGGCCAGGGACTGGTTTCATCATCTCCCTGCAGGGTCAATCTACTCGTTCGAGGATTTGCGTCGAAGTTTTTTGCTGAGGTTCTCGACCTCAAAAAAGAGGAAGAAGGACCCTGATTCCCTCTTCGCAGTAAAGCAGGGACCCAGGGAGTCGCTGGCTCAGTATGCCGATCGGTTCCAGGAGGAAGTACAGCTCACTCAGGAGATGTCTGAGTTTGCACTCCAACTCGCCTTCACGGTCGGGTTGAAGGAGAGTTTCTTCAAGATGGCGTTGAAAAGAAAAGCCCCCGTCTCCTTTGAGGAGCTGATGGAGAGGGTGTCGGAGGAAGTCGCAAGTGAGGAAGCCAATCCGGAGCTCACCAAGAGGCTAGCAAAGCTCAGTGAGCCGGAGGTGAGGCAGCAGGAGGTCAGGAGAAGGAAAGAGCCCCGGGCCCCGGAGGGGGAATGGAGGCCGCAAGGAGGAGGAATGCAAGGGCAGGGAAGGGGTTACGGCCCAGGAAGGGGTAACCATGTCGGAGGTCAATGGAGGCCCCCCCAGTTAGGGTGGAGGCAAGGTCCGATGCAAGTGCCTCCCCCTCCCCAACAGGCCATGGCGATTGGAAGAGGAAGAGGAAGAGGAAGGGGAGGAGAGGCGGAAACGGCAGCCGCTAGGAGGAGAAGGAATAGGGTGGCAGAGGCCGAGGCAAGGGAAGTGGCGTTGCCATATTGTATCTTCCATGAGGTGGAAGGTCACTCGACGGACACCTGTCCGGAGTTCCTGGAAGTAAAGAGGGGCAGAGCGCCCGCGCCACCACAACAGCAGCTAGTAAGGATCGTGGAGGTTGAACCTCGAGAGGAGGATGAGGAAAGGTGCGAAGTTAGAACCGATATGGGAAGTAGAGGAGGGATCGGGGTGATCCATGGGGGGGGGGGGGTAGGGGTGAGGCGACCCGTAAGGCTAGCCTCCATACCATCTACCGCCGGAGCGTGGCTTCGACATCCACCGCTCCGCCCCCGGCCGAAAAAATCGTTTTCACCCAGAAAGACATGTCGGGCTACGAGGACCCGTTCTGCGACGCGCTGGTCATCCAGACGGCGATCGAGAACTTCACCGTCTCCCGGGTCCTAGTGGACAATGGAAGTTCGGTCAACGTCATCTTCAAGAAGGCGTTTGACAAGATGGAGGTGGAGCCCAGAAGGGTGTTGGCCTCAGATGGCCCTCTGTTTGGATTCTCGGGGGAGAGGAAGGAAGTAGAAGGGGGAGTGGGGCTTCATGTGACCCTGGGTGGGCAGTCCCGGAACTGTCATTTTGTCATAGTGGACGCCCCAAGCAGTTACAACGCTATCTTCGGACGACCACTCATCAGCGCGTTCCGCTGTGTCCCTTCCACCTTTCATCAATGCCTTAAGTTCAACGACGGAGGGGTTCAGGTGCGGATCAGGGGGGATCCCAAGGTGGCAAGACAGTGCTATGTAACGGCTGTCAACACCATCTCCTGGATGGGAGAAGCTGAGGAGTGGGATAGGATGATGGAGGAGGCGACCGAAGCCGGAAGTATGAAGGTAGCCGAGGAGAAGATGGAGGGAGATGAAGTCCATGCCCAGGAAGGGGTAGCTGAGGTACCCTGGGCGGAAGGAAAGGAAGAAGAAGAGAAGGCCCAGGAGGGAAGGGCGGAAAAGCTGATGGTGGTAGAGAAGGAAGTCGAGGAGGAAACCCAGGCTCCCACGTGTGCCGAAGAGGAGAGGGCTTGGGGAGAGCAGTCCCAGTTGGAGGCTGTGGACGAGGTCGTAGAGCTCGAGGTCACCACCCGGCTGGGGGTGGTGGAAAAAGTCCGGGTCAGCGGAGAACTCAACCCGGAAGATCAAGCGAAGATTCTGGCTTGCGTACAGAAGAACGTGGACGTCTTCGCTTGGAGCGCCGCGGAAATGCCCGGGTTCGACGCGGATGTGGCTTGCCATCGCCTCAACCTCGACCCCGACACCCTCCCCATCCGCCAGAAGAGGAGGGCCGTCGCAGACAAGCTAGAAGGGCCCATCCGCGAAGAGGTGGGCAAGCTTCTGCAGGCGGGCTTTGTATCGGAGATCCAGTATCCAGGCTGGGTCTCCAACGTCGTTATGGTGAAAAAAGGGGGAGGTAAGTGGAGGATGTGTATCGACTTTTCCTTGCTTAATAAATCATGCCCCAAGGATTGTTACCCCCTGCCTAGAATCGACGCGTTGGTTGACTCAGCCGTCGGTTTTCCTGTAATGTCTTTCTTAGATGCTTTTTCAGGTTATCATCAAATCCGCATGCATCCCCCAGACATTAAAGATGTCTCCTTCATCACGGGGGATGGATGCTACTGTTATAAAATGATGTCGTTCGGGCTCAAGAATGCAGGTGCCACATACCAAAGGATGATGGACAGAGTCTTCCGCGAGCAGAAGGGAAGAAACTTAGAGGTTTATGTAGATGACCTCATGGTGAAGAGCCGGGACCTCGGGTCTCACCTCCGAGACCTCGAAGAGACATTCGGGACCCTGCGGCGGTACAAGATGAAACTCAATCCCTTGAAGTGTGTCTTCGGGGCGAGCCGAGGGAAGTTTCTGGGCCACTTGCTCACCCCCGCGGGAGTGGAACCTAACCCGGACAAAGTTAAAGCGGTGATGGAGTTGGGGTCGCCGAGAAATCCGAAGGAGGTTCAGAGCCTTACAGGGAAGTTGGCTGGGCTCAGCAGGTTCCTCTCCAAGGCGGGAGAAAAGTGTGCGCCTTTCTTCAAGGTGCTGCGGGGCAACAAGAAGTTTGAATGGACCCCGGAGTGCAAGAAAGCCTTCCAGGCTCTGAAGGAACAACTCACCCATACCCCTCTACTCCGGGGACCGAGGCCAGGGGAAGACCTATCTCTGTACCTAGGGGTAGGATCCGAAGCAGTAAGTTCCGTGCTAATCCGGGAGAAGGGAAAGAAACAGTTCCCTATCTACTACGTCAGCCGAGTGCTGAAGAAGGCAGAGCTCCGGTACCCGATCCTAGAAAAGTTAGCCTTCGCATTGGTGGTGTCGGCCCGGAGGCTCCGACCTTACTTTCAAGCCCATTCAATCAAGGTAGTGACGGACCACCCGCTCCGAAAAATCATGGAAGGGGTGGAGCACTCGGGAAGGTTAGCAAAGTGGTCCGTGGAGTTAAGTGAATTCAATATCACGTTCGTGCCCAGGACGTCCATCAGAGCTCAGGCGGTGGCAGACTTCATGGCCGACTATGCGGCCGAAGTGGGGGAGCACGAGCCACTTCCCCCAGAGGCATGGAAGATGTTGGTGGATGGAGCGTCAGGAAAATACTCCTATGGAGGGGGAATAGTCCTGGTGAGTCCTCAGGGGACTCGGATTGAACAAGCCTTAAACATCCATTTCCCAATTACCAACAACCAGGTTGAGTACGAAGCAGTGATAGCGGGCCTTCAGCTGGCCCGGGAACTGGGTGTGCAGGACGTGGAGGTCTCCACGGACTCCATGGTGGTAGCATGCCAGATCAAGGGAGAATTTGAAGCAAAGGACCCGACCCTCCTGCTATACCTGGAGAAGGTTAAGGGGGTCATCGGGCAGTTCCGCACCTTCTCCATCAAGCACATGCCGAGGGAGGAGAACGCCCAGGCGGACCTCTTAGCCAAGTTCGGTCCTCGAGCGGGAGGGACGACTTCAGAACTCTTCCGACCCTCCATCGAGGAAGGAGAATTGATGGAGGTGGATCAACAAGCCTCGTGGATGGATCCGTTCATCACCTTCCTATCCTCCGGACAGTTCCCTGGAGAGGAAGTGGACAAGAGACGCTTCAGGTATAAGTCCACCTATTACTCCTTGCATGCAGGGGGGCTATATAGAAAGACCCTCTCGGGACTCCTGGCCCGTTGTGTCTCCGAGGAGGAGGTCCCGAGAGTGCTGGAAGAAATCCACTCCGGGGAGTGCGACAGTCACTCCGGGAGTCGGACCCTGGAAGGGAGGGTGTTGAGGCAAGGCTACTTCTGGCCCACTCTCAGCAAGGATGCAGCAGAGTTCGCAAGAAAGTGTCCGAAATGCCAGCTCTATGCTCCGCTCCAGCTCCTCCCAGCTCAAAGACTCCGGACCATCACGGCTCCCTGGCCCTTCTTCATATGGGGGCTGGACCTGGTCGGTCCCTTTCCCCAAGCCAGCGGCTAGAGGAAGTTCCTGCTGGTCATGATCGACTACTTCTCCAAGTGGGTAGAGGTGAAAGCACTTGCTAAGGTAACCTCTCAGGTTGTAAGGAATTTTGTGTGGGGGGAAATAATTTGCAGGCATGGACTCCCTCTAGCTATAGTGACGGACAATGGGCCGCAGTTTGCGAGTGAAGAGTTTGTTGGCTTCTGCACTCAGCTCGACATTGACCTCAGGTTCGCTTCGGTCCACCACCCGAGGAGCAATGGGCAGGTGGAGGCGGCGAACAAGATAATCGTTAACCTACTAAAAAAGAAAGTGGAGAACCTTCGAGGAAATTGGGTGGAACAGCTACCCTCCGTCCTCTGGGCCATGAGGACTACTTCGAATACCACCACCGGGGAGACCCCATTCAAGCTCTCTCACGGGTCCGAGGCCGTTCTCCCCATAGAGTTTGAGGTAAAGACCCCCCGGGTGATCGCTGCAAGCGAGGGGGATGAAGAGTGGCTAGAAGATAACAATGCCGAGCAAAGACTATCTTTGGACCTGGTGGAAGAACTCCGGGACTTGGCCACCATTAGACAGGAAGAGGTCAAACGGCGGATGGCTCGATATTTTGACAAACATATCCGGATCAGGCACTTTCAGAAAGGGGACCTGGTCTTGAAGAAGGTCGATGCGGCCGGCAGAGGGGCCGCGGTGGGTAAACTTAACCCCAACTGGGAGGGTCCATATATTGTAAGCGGGGTGCTCAAGTCGGGGGTATATCACCTCCAGGATGTGGAGGGGGTGCCCCTCGACCGAGCCAGGAGCGGAGACGATTTGAAACGATTTTACCCTTAAAAGCTTTATTATATTGTTTACCGGGTGTCTTACTCCCTTCTTTGTATATATGCTTATAACTACTGCCGGGCCGACGTGACAAAGGTTGGAAACATTGGTGCTGGAATGCCCCAGATCGATTCCGCTCCCGGGCTCTCACCTAGACGGGGGGTTCAGGTTGATCTCTGGAGAGGCTGGCAAGTTTGGAAACATTGGTGCCGGAATGCCCCAGATCGATTCCGCTCCCGGGCTCTCACCTAGACGGGGGGTTCAGGTTGATCTCTGGAGAGGCTGGCAAGGTTGGAAACATTGGTGCTGGAATGCCCCAGATCGATTCCTCTCCCGGGCTCTCACCTAGACGGGGGGTTCAGGTTGATCTCTGGAGAGGCTGGCAAGGTTGGAAACATTGGTGCTGGAATGCCCCAGATCGATTCCGCTCCCGGGCTCTCACCTAGACGGGGGGTTCAGGTTGATCTCTGGAGAGGCTGGCAAGGTTGGATACGTCGGTGCCGGAATGCCCCAGATCGATTCCGCTCCCGGGCTCTCACCTAGACGGGGGGTTCAGGTTGATCTCTGGAGAGGCTGGCAAGGTTGGAAACATTGGTGCTGGAATGCCCCAGATCGATTCCGCTCCCGGGCTCTCACCTAGACGGGGGGTTCAGGTTGATCTCTGGAGAGGCTGGCAAGGTTGGAAACATTGGTGCTGGAATGCCCCAGATCGATTCCGCTCCCGGGCTCTCACCTAGACGGGGGGTTCAGGTTGATCTCTGGAGAGGCTGGCAAGGTTGGATACGTCGGTGCTGGAATGCCCCAGATCGATTCCGCTCCCGGGCTCTCACATAGACGGGGGGTTCAGGTTGATCTCTGGAGAGGCTGTCAATAGGGATCAAGGCCTAAGATAACAGGTTGAAGTGTTAGAGCCAGAAGGGTTTGGTTCGCAAAATTGAGAGGGTTGAGGCAGACAAGGCCTGAGATAGCGGGTTGATATACTAGAGTCAGGGAGTTTTAGTTCGCAGAATGTCGGTGTCCCAGCTCGCCAAGGTCAGGTTCGCCGGGCAATATCCGCGGGCAGCGACAGCCCGGGTTCGCGAGACCCATAAGGGGAGAACCCCGGCGAGGCGAGCCCTGACACGCGCATTCACGAGCCCCCCAGAAGTACTGCCGCATGACAACGGGTCATGAGAGTTCGGAAGAAAGAGACCAAATGCGAGAGAGAAAAAAAAGAGACACGAGCATGCGCATAAATAACAACGAAAAGAAATCATCATCATAACTATCATTCTCCAAGATTTTTCTATGTTCGGCGGCGACCTCGCCAGCCCAAAAAGAATAATGTACATTCGAAAGGAAGGGGGGGAGAAGCTAAGGGAGTTCATTCTGGGGGGCCCTTGCCATTCTTGCGAGCCCCCAACCATGACGCCAAGTCGAAGAGGTCCGGGCAGACGTCTTCGGCTGTAAACTCCATCGCGTCTTCAGCTAGTAGAATCGCACCCTTAAGGGTCGTGAAGACGAGGTTAGCGACCTCCTGTGCATCTCGACGCCTCTGTTCCTCGCTTTCGGCAGCCCTCTGTTGAGAACCGGCTCGCCCAGGAGAAGGAGGTAGCACGCTGCGAACCAGCTCATCCACCCGAGCCTTCAGCATGGTATTCTCCAACTCCAGCTCGCCGTTGCGAGCGAGGAGCTTGTTTGCTACGTCGGCATCCTGAGTTAGCATCAAATGAGTTAGGCAAAGGTCAGAGGTCGCAAATAGCAAAGAAAAGAGGCCCAAGGGCCACTTACCATCTTGCCCTGCATCCCGGCGAGGAGTCTTTCCGACACCTCCTCTCTCTCCTTAAGACCTTTGATCTCCTCGCGAGCTCTCTTAAGCTCCTCCCTGTACGCGCGGATATCCCTATCCGCCTGCAGATAGCGGCGCCTCGCCATATGTGCGAGCTCCGTCGAGCGGAACTGGGCTCGCATTTCTTCATAAACAAGTTGCCTTGGACCCATATCTTTATAGGTGGCGGCGTCCTCGCGACCGTATAAGCCGAAGGAGATAGAGAACGCCTCCTCCCCGGCCTTACCGAGCTCCACCCAAGAGGGGTGAAGGGTGGAGCAAGAAATCCGGTTGGCGTTAGGATCCCAAGCGAGCAGGGGCTCGCCGAGGATATCAGAAACTTTCTCACCCAGACCGAAGTTCTTGTGGCCCTTGGGTTGGGGGGTTACGGAAGAACTCCCAGCGCCCTGGTTCGCCGGGGGGTCCGGCTTTTCCGCAGGGGAAAGGGGCGAGCCGTCGGTCTCGCTCAGATATACGACCGCGCTTTTATCTTTGACAGCGAGGGTTTTCCCCTTCAACTTCTTGGAGGAGGGTCGCGAACCCGGCTGACTCGCAGACGGGGGCCGCTTCTTACCGGACCCGATGGTAGGAAGATCGCGGCAAGCCTCTGCCGCCGCGGTCGCGAGAGTGTCCGCCGTAAGAGTGATGCCTTGTGCGTGCGGAGGATTAACAGGGATCTCGCGCTCGCCTGTAGAGTAAGAGCGTTACACAGCGAAGAGAGAGGAAAGGAGAGTGGGGCGAGAGCGAGCCCTACCTTCCCCTTGAGGAACGGCGAGTAACGAGTCAACGTTGCGCCGCAGATAGGCGACTTCGAAGTTCTTTCCGATGAGGTATTGGAGAAGTTTGGCGTCGGCGCCGCTCAGCGAGCTCGGAGGGCGGTAAGTGGCGTCATCCCGCTGGAGGGGGGTGAAGTGGAGATTGCCGAAGGGCCCCTTCACCAGGAGGAACTTCTGGGTCCAGTAGTGACTCTTGTTCACCGCCTCGCAGACGGTGACGTGCTGACTCGCGAAGTAGGTGGTCCCGTCTCGGAAGGTGCGGAAGGAAAACACTTTGCGGAAGACGAGGAGACTGAACTCGATCCTCTCCTCCCGCAGGTAACTAGCGAACGCGACAATGTCCGCGATCGCATTCGGGGTCAACTGGCTCGGCAACACCCCATAATACCGCAGCACCTACAAAGAACAGTGAGAAAGTTGCGATAGCGGACAGCGAGCGGCGAGAAGGCTAAGCGAAGTACCTGACGAATTTCAGGCCATAAAGAGAGTCGCAACCCATTCTCGAAGTGCGCAATGGGGATCGCGAGCTCGTCAGCCTCGGTCTCGTTTAATGTAGATCTCTCGCTTGGACAGCGAGCCGAGTAACCCTCCGGGAGATAACGATCCACGGTATGTTTGTACTCCTCTGCCGTGATGTTCGCGCAGTAGAATTCATGGGCTTGAAACGCTGAGGCGCATCTTGACCGCCCCTCGCTCTCGCCATCCGCCCCCACTAACTGATTTGTTCGCATCGAGTCAGGAAGAGGCAGCCTGCAAGCAGCGAATGCGAGCACGAACTTGCGAGGACAGAGATGAGCGTAAACGCGAGAGGACTTGAGAAATAAATGCGACGGATGGAAAAGTGAATCCGAACTATTTATAGGAAACTCGGATGGGCACGGGAATCGAAGCGTCGGGAGTGCGGATAGCGAAAATAAAGTAGATTTCTACTCGGTAGGACTGCAGTCTTGCGAGCCCGGGCTCGCCGCTGCGCGGTAATTAAGCCCCGCCCAAGGCCGGCCCACGAGGAAAGGGGGTTTGGGCACAACGTCGCACAGAAGCTCGCAAGCGCTCCACGAGGGCGATCGTATCAAACACAGCGAACGAACTAAATGAACCACAGGCACACCACAGAAATGAAGGGAAAAATAAAAAACGATAAGAGGCGAGTCACGATGGACTTGCGAATATTACCACACCAGATATTGTTCAACAGAAGCGTCATGAAAGAAATAAAAGCAAGGGGATAGTAGAATTAAAACCGCGGCAGTCTCAGGAGTAAGGAAGCCATTTCCAGCGACCCCGACCCCGCTTCCCCGCACGCGGCGGCACTCTCGGATAGTGGTATTCGCGAAGTGCTTTAAACTCACGCAGGATTATGTGTGCTTGATCCTCGCCCCGCGAGATGTGCACGCCGGGCGAGGTGACGTCTGCGCGAATCACCGGCTCCGCCTCGGCGATCAAGCGCGCATTCGCGTCTTCCATCGCGGCGAATCTCTCGTCGAAGACAGCCCGGTCCGCGTCATATCGCTCCTCCAGCTCGCGCAGCATCATACCATGCTTCTGAAGCACCTCTGACACCCGTCTCTTCATTCGCTCAGGGTCGCCCGGGTCGCCCGGGTCGCCCAAGAAGTCTTCCATCTGGCTCGGCGAGGATGGCGGTGACATCTCCACCCTCCCATGCTCTGACTCAGGCGTGGATTCCGAAATGTCTGCGAAGGACGAACTAGTAGGATCAGGGGCGAGCGAAAAGGCGAGCCCGGACAAATGTACTAACCTTGGGAGAAGGAGGACTCGCGACGTTGCTTGTGAGAAGACTCCGGTCGACCCTGGAAGTTTCCGCGGAACCCCGGGACGTGGGGTTTCCCCAGACCAGGGGGGTACACCACTCTCTCCGCGACCTGGGCGCCATCGAGAAGCGAGCCGCCTGGACTTCGCCTGCCCACCAAACCGAAGCCGGGGGTCTCCAAGTTAACCTTAGGAGAAATCGGCGAGTGCGCCGGTGTGGAGCCTTTCTTCTTGGGGCTCGGCGGTGGGGTATCTGCATAGGCCACAAACGCATGGATATCGCATGGACTCAAGCAGAAATAAAAGAGAATACGTATGACTTACGGGGTTGCGAGAGGGGAGCCTGTTGGGTCGAAGTCCCGGCCCCAGCGTCTAGCGATCCCAGCTTCGCGGGGGACGGAGCATGAGAAGAGGTCAGCGTGAGGCCCGCCATGCATTCCTCAGGCGGAGGGTTCTGCGAGAGGAGGAGTAAGTGGGTAGTCGGTGTAAAAAGCCTAGACGAAGAATACCTGTTGGGCGAGCCCGGTATCCGGCGGCGGAGGCGAGGCAGGAGGTGACGACACGTCCTCCCCCTGCGACCTCCGAACCGTCTTGGCCTTTTTAGGCTGGGGGGAAGGGGGTGTGGCGGGGTTGAACATCCAGGCGTTGCGCTCGGCGGCCTGGGCCTTCGCCATCTCTCTGGAAGCTTTCAGTCGATCTCGCGCGCTCGACTTGGAGGACATTCTGAGAGGTTGTTTTTTGCGAGGAAGAAGGGGAAGGAAAAGCTTGATCACTAGCCACGGTGGGCGGTATTTATAGTTTTGGGCGCGGGGCCCACCACAAGATTCCTGCCACGTCAGCCGAATCGGCGAACACCAGGGGTTGGATGTTTCTTCGCGAGCTCGAAGCAACCTCGCGAAGAGCGGGGATTGTGTACAACCCCGATGTTCGCCAGGAAAGGTCCCTGGTTCGCACAACCTAGGGAGCTAGCTAAGGAGCGGTTCGGCAGGCGAGCCATAGAGGCAGGCGAGCCAGCCGATCGGAGGAGTTCGCTAGGTGGCTTTGGCGAGACTGCCGGTCGGAGGAGCTCGCTAGGCAGGTCCAGGACCTTGGGGTACAAATAGCCATTTCTGGGGTACAGTTAGCCATTTTGGCGAGCTCGGCCCGCTAAGGAGCGGTTCGGCAGGCGAGCCATAGAGGCAGGTGAGCCAGCCATATGGGTTCATTTAAGGGTATATCTATGGGTTTATTGAGAGGTTCATCGGGAGTTCATCTATGGGTTCATATAAGGGATTTTATCTAGGGGTTCTTCTAGAAGTTTATTTAGGGTTTCCTCCAAGGATTTATCAAGGAGTTCATCTAGGGGTTGATTTAGGGGTTCATCTAGGGTTTATCTATGGGTTCATTTAGGGTTCATTGAGGTTTATCTAGGGTTTCATTGAGGTTTACCTAAGGGGTTTATCTAGGGGTACATCTAGGGGTTCCTCTAGGGGGTTATTTGGGGGTTCATCTAGGGGTTTATCTAAGGGGTTCATATAAGGTTTCCCATAAGGATTCATCTAGGGGTCCATCTAGAGGTTTATTTGGGGGTTCATCTAGGGGTTCCTCTAAGGATTATCCCTTAGATGAACCCTTAGATAAATGAACCCCTAGATGAACCTCTATTGGAACTCTTAGATAAACCCCTAGATGAACCTCAATGACGTCAACCCGATGTAGTGATAGGTACAACAATTTTAGAATCTATTTTGTTCTTTAGAATTTTATATTCTATGAGAAGATTGCGACCACATATGTATGTTGTATATGCTTGTTTAGGCATCATGCTAGTTTTTGAAGTACCCGCTAAAGTTCTATTTGATACGGGGGTGTCACATTTTTCTTCACGGATAGCTTTATATGGAGAATTGATGTTGAACCCTTTGAGGCAGGATTGGAGTTGAGCGTGCAAATGCTGAATGGATCCTTCATAAGTGCCAAGAGAAAGGGTCGTATTATTGTGAGGATAGGTCATCTCGACTTCGATTTGGAAGCGACAATCTTACCATTAGTAGAGTTCGATGTTATTTTGGGAATGGATTGGCTTGCGGAGCAGAGGGTCAACATCGACGGTAATCTGAAAAATAGTGACCTTGAGAAGCGAAGAACGAGGTGAAGTCCAGTTTAGAGGTCTAACCAGAGTAGCTTGCTCTCTAATTTCCACCATGCAAGTGATGCGTGCGGTAAATCAAGGAGGCTAAGGCTTTGTTTGGCGGTGCGTTTTGAGAGTGGGGGACCGCCAGTTTTGAAGAAGCCGCGCCAAACAGTAAAAACACTGGCTGCGATTAAAAACGCCCCCACTATTTTGAGTGGGGGACCGCTCTTTTTGAGTCGCGGGATGGCACCTGCGACTCAAAAATTCTGGCGCTGCAGCCTTGGCAGAGCTGCTGCATTTTCTTAAATTTTTATATATATATATTATGTTATATAATAACTTATGATAAAATAATATGATATATAATATATTATATATAAATCGGTCATGATGAGTTTGATGTGCTTGGTTTTTTCAGTTTGATGTGCTAGGTTTTTTCAGTTTATTTCAGACAAAGGTTATGACCGCTATCAAGAAAATAAATTGCAGTAATGTTTGCAAATGCATGTTCGAGGCCGATCATACTTACGAGTTTTGTTCTCTAATTTGATAAAAAATGACATTCAAAACGCACATTTATTTTGCCAAATAGCTTAACAGATTCTCCGTTTGAAACAACACTGCAACAGTTGTTCTTCCAAACATATTCACAGATTCTGCCACCACTCTGCAAAACAGCTGATTATTCCACCACTGCTTCCCTCCACTGTTTCTTCAGTCGCTGCAGCCGCGCCAAACAGAGCCTAAGCATTTGTGGCTTTGTTGGAGACTCACTCCATAGAGTTATCAAATAGAGATGTGCCAGTAGTGGCAAAATTTGAGGATGTATTTCCCAACGAGCTTCCCGGAGCACCTCCTCAATGGGAATTGATTACATGATAGAGTTAGTACCTAGTGCGAGGTCGGTATCACGTGCTCCATATAGAATGGCGCCGAAGGATTTGGCCGAGTTAAAGATTCAATTGCAAGAATTGTTAGAGCACTGTATATTCGACCAAGCTCTTCACCGTGGAGTGCACCAGTGTTGTTTGTAAAGAAAAATGATGATAGTATGCATCTGTACATAGACTACCGGGACTCCGGGAGTTGAATAAGTTGACCATCAAGAATAAGTACATGATTTCATGCATCGACGACCTCTTCGATCAGTTGGCTGGGTCGACGGTGTATTCAAAGTTACACTTGAAATCGGGGTACTATCAGTTGAGGATTCGGGAAGAAGATATCCCGAAAACTTCTTTTGGTTGAGGTATAAACATTTTGAGTTCTCTGTTATGTCGTTTGGAATGACAAACACGACGTCTGTGTTATGGACGTGATGATTCGTGCGTTCAGAAAGTACCTAGATATGTTATTGGCCCTCGGTTCAGCAAACACATACACGTAACGAACCATGAAAGATTGAGGACCCTCGCTAACCACAAATACGATCCACATGTCCTTACGTGGAGGTCCCACAACACACCCAAGAGTGTATAGTAACTCCCCCTCTGAAATCATCGAGATGGGTTTTGTGAAGAGGGTGATGGGCTCGATCTCTATCGACGAGTAATCTTATGGGTCCCAGATGTCTCTTCTCCCTCGTACCCTGGGTCATATTTATAGGCAGACGAATCTAGGGGATACTCAGTTGCCAGTGGGTGAACCCGATCTCCCTGCAGATTTGGTCGGGTCGCTCGACGAGTTGATCAAAGGTCGGGAAAGTCGTTGCGAGTTGAGGGAAGTCATTGGCGAGTTGTCAGAGAGGTTCATGCAAGATCTAGCAAGTTCCTTGCAAGTTGTCTGGGATCTTCATACTGTTGTCATGTGGTCAATAGTCAACTCTCTGAGGTCTATCTTATACTCATCGAATACGGGTTGTACAGTTATGGCCTAAACTCATTATGTGATTATGGCAAAGAAGTTGGGGTTGATCAACCCACAATAACGGTTTGGCCACAACGATGAGGCCTATCCCCTCTCAAAAACTGATTACTATGTTGACATAAGACAAAACATATGAATGTCATATTGGAATCAATCGTAACATCATCATTACATAATTTTCTTACATTTACGATGCATGCTCGTCCTTCACTTATTTATAATATATATTTTGACTATTATGCTAGCAATATTTGCAGTTTTTCTCAACCCCAAATATTAAGCTGAGGTATGAGAAGATAAATGGATTCACTCAATCGTACTTTTGACAGGGATCTTTAATGGCCACAAAATGAATATTGGAGCAATGCTATGGAATATCATCCATGTCGAGGCACTCACATTACCGCAAGATTTCCCGGTAAAATGACTATTATAGATGCACCTAAGCTAAAGACTTTCACCTGAGACATTATTTGAAGAGAGAAATTTAGGTGCGTTTCTCTCACCTAGAACTAGGTGGGAGAGAAATATGGCCGTATGATCTCAAATCGGACGGTATATAAAATACTGACATTATTTATTATTTATAAATATAGAAATATTTAGGAAAATACAACCGTATGATCTCTGATCAACGACTTAGATGGGCTCCTCTCATCATGATCTTAGGTGAGAGTAACTCACCTACAAATTTTTCTTATTTGAAACCCTACTTGTGAACGCGGACTTGTTCCCAACCATACCTCCAAAAGTGGGACAGTGAAATTTCACTGCACGAACACGCACGCAATGTACGTCATCGTTCCACGGGGAAACTACAACACATCCTTGAACAAAATCTAAAAAGCAAAACAAAGCCGTCGGCATCAACACTCTTTATTGTTCATGGTGTTGCTACCGATTTAGTTTCCATTTTTGCTGGAGAATCATCAGGAGCATGATCAAGAGGGGTAAGAAGCGTTGGTAGAGATCTCCACAGCTGCAACCTCGCCTCAGCATACCATCCACATGTAGGAGATGAGAGGGTAGCATGAAAGGCTGATAATAAAGTGTGCCGCCTCCCAAAGCTACAATAATGATGAGAATGAATCACAGCCATTCAAAATGAGTTGAACTAGAATCAATGACCACACAATATTTGCACCCTCCTCAGATGAAAGAAAAAGCTCCAAAGGAAAAATAATAAAATAAAAGATGCATGCCTTCAATTATGCCAAATTGAACATGGATGAACAATTATATACATGGAACCTGTTTGCCAGACAAGCATTCCTTGATCAACTAAGACTTTGATAAATGCTTTGATAAAGTCTTAAGCATCATTTAGCAGAGTAATAGCAGTGCAGAACGTGTTTGGCATAGCGGCATTCCATGCTGAGAGTACAATGAGTGGTTGTGAAAAATGTTCTATTCTCACCGATACCGTTGTTTTGGTGTTTGGTTTTTCGGTGATGGAAAACATGCTTGTGTTAAAAAAAAATTGAGACTTTAAAAAGTAGTAAACCCTTCCACTTCCAAAAAAACTTAAAGAAGTTTCTCGCATTTTCATACTTCTCTTCCCATAGGTCAATATCCCATTTCTCCTCCTGCTTTTCCTACCACTGCTTTTCTGTCATTTCTAATCGCAACTATGGTTTCACACCACTACTTTTCATGAAGCCACAATTATCCCAAAGAGACCCAAAGTCACCGGGCACAGCCCAGAATCTCAAGCCAAACCAGCCCTTACCAATGCATCCACAGGTACTGGAACAGAAACAGACAGGAATTCCTTAATTTAGCATATATTCATCATACACTGAATAGAGCACAAATTTACTCCAAGAAACAGTAGCAAATATGAATATTCCACAAAGCAGGAGGCTTAAATATACTAAATAGAGCACAAATTTTACTAGCAGGGCAACTTAAAAGGACATGAATGCATAGAGCAAAGTCTTGTGAAGCACACCATCACAACCGGGTGTAAAACATAAATTTGCTACAGCCAGCTCCAATCTACCAACCATACACATGCAAGCCAGATATGTTCTATAGAAATATATCTGAGAAACAAGAAAACATCATATAAATTCATGCAAAAAAAGAGACTGAACAAACCACCACTTGAAAATACGAATATGCAGACTTAGAAGCACTTCCTATGCACGATAGCTGGGCCAGATTCGTCATATTCAGCCTTAGATATCCACATCTGCATCGTAGAAACATACACAAACATGAGAAGAATGGATAACAGATTTTGAAAAAAATTAATCATTTAAAATGATTAAAAACATGAATTGTCGAATTGTGAATTCAGCTCAATTCAATTGCATACAAACTGAGACAAACTATTGCTCATATACATAGTTGGCAATTCAGTAAAACCGACAGTGTAACTTAAATAGATAGGTATCTATACTATATTATAAAGAAATATTTCATTTGTAATGCGTTGTACAATCAAAATCATTTATACTGTTCATTATTAAAAATAAAAAAGAAAGAAAAAAATTCAACCATTCATTATTTATGGGGCCCACATGGCAATCATATTATGATAATTTATTAATTTTAACCATAATTTTTGGTGTGTGGGTGTAGTCCCGTGCCCAACAGCTAGTATTTATATATGAGAACTTTAGTATATATGACTAATAAGCATATATATTCAAATGAAGTGGAGTTGTAATTAATACATGAACATGAATGCATAACCAATACTCATAATCATACTGCCAAAAAAAATTGATAGTTAGGTTGACCGTGATAGACATGAGAATGTTAAGATGAATGCATCAAAACTAGAAATAATAAATTAAGAAATGATTACATTAGATGAAGGGTCGCGAGAAACATCTATCAAAAATAAAAATGATTAAAAAGAGAGTTGGTAGGTCTGAACTTGTACAATAGACAGGTGAGAACTTGTACAATAGAAGGTATTGGTTGGTCTGAACTTGTACAATAGAAGGTGAGAACTTGTACAATAAAAGGTAAATTATGCCCATTAGACTAGTGTACAGAATTAATGAAGAATAATGAGAAGGGAGAATATGTATATATTCCCAATGATTTGTGGAGAATATGTATAACACCTCAAGTAGCACCAGCAAGAAGATATATGAAAAATGAGGATGTAAATATAACCCAAATAGTAGGAATAAATTAAGTGAAGAATGATCAATCTCCTGCTACGAGAAGTAAAGTCTATCTCATATGAAGATATCGGCGAATACACACGCGCACACGCACACATTTATAATTAGTTCATTTAGTGTTCAATAATCACCCAATTTAGTTTTGACCAAACGAAATTACCTGCTGAAATGTACTCAGGGAAGCCAAGATAGATCCTCCAATCCAAACACTATACTTCCTTTCTGGAGGAGCCACCACCTTGATCTTCATGCTGCTAGGTGCAAGAGCAGTGATCTCCTTACTCATACGATCGGCAATGCCCGGGAACATGGTGGAGCCACCACTGAGCACAATGTTTCCATACAAGTCCTTCCTGATATCCACATCACACTTCATGATCGAGTTGTATGTAGTCTCATGGATTCCTGCAGCTTCCATGCCGATGAGAGAGGGCTGGAAAAGAACCTCTGCACATCTAAACCTCTCAGCACCGATGGTGATGATTTGACCGTCTGGAAGCTCATAGCTCTTCTCAATTGAGGAACTGCTCTTAGCTGTTTCAAGCTCCTGTTCGTAGTCCAGGGCCACATAAGCGAGCTTCTCCTTGATATCACGAACAATTTCCCGCTCAGCTGTGGTCGTGAATGAGTAACCCCTCTCCGTCAAGATTTTCATGAGTGAATCAGTCAAGTCCCTACCAGCAAGGTCGAGCCTGAGAATGGCATGCGGGAGTGCATAGCCTTCATAGATAGGAACAGTGTGGCTGACGCCATCACCAGAATCCAACACAATACCTGGGATATAAATTTGAAACCAAATATCAGTGGTGTTCATTATATGTATATATTAAGGGAATCTCTATATTTGAAGGTGACACCATCAAACTTATAACAACCGTCCAACTATTCTATAGTTTATATTATAACTAAACTAAAAGAAAATATTAAAAATTTTACAAATTTATTCTCAAATGGGAGCAGATCAGCAGAGTGCCCCCAGTTGCCCAATGACCAAAGTGTCGCAGCGGTATGTTGAGGGTACTTCCATGAATATTGACAAAAATCTCATCATTACTAAATATTGTGCAGGGGGACACCGTGCCACCGATACTAGTACAGACACAAAAATATCAACACCTTACAGGGAAATTACTAAAAAGTTTAAAAAATCATTTTTGGCGCAAAATATATATTCATGTGGATACCTGTGGTGCGTCCGCTAGCATAAAGAGAAAGCACGGCCTGGATGGCAACATACATGGCCGGAACATTGAAGGTTTCGAACATAATCTGTGTCATCTTCTCTCTGTTCGCCTTCGGATTAAGAGGAGCTTCTGTGAGAAGAACGGGGTGCTCTTCTGGAGCCACGCGAAGCTCATTGTAGAACGTGTGATGCCAAATTTTCTCCATGTCATCCCAATTGCTAACAATACCATGTTCGATGGGATACTTTAATGTCAAAATACCCCTCTTGGACTGCGCCTCATCTCCAACATACGCATCTTTTTGACCCATCCCGACCATGACACCGGTGTGCCGGGGCCGACCAACAATACTTGGGAACACAGCCCTGGGAGCATCATCTCCAGCAAACCCAGCCTATTACCAACAAGGGAAAAAAGAACAAGAAAACTTGTTTACATAAAACTAATTACATGAACATAAAGATTAAATAAGAACTTCCATTGAAGTGTCAGTGAAAGCCCCTACCTTAACCATGCCAGTTCCATTATCAACAACAAGGGGCTGAATCTCCTCGGTATCAGCCATAGTTTTGGATGAATCTGATTATACCATAAAACATGGAAATTTAGAGAGAAAAAGAAACATAAACAAATATTGGGAAGCCACGCTAAATAATTTTTGCCCATGAAATCACAAAGTTTGTTTCTTGCCCCAATCGCCAAGAACAATTACCGTGCGTTAGTTTCGTCGGTTTTGGAGGGAAGGAAATGGAATTGGATTCAAAACCAATTCCCACGTTTTTTTGCCCCCATAAAACGGCGGAATTAGATTTCACCTAAAACCGATGGTTTTGAACCCTTTATAATCGCGTGCAAACTCAAAACGACCTGTTTTGGATTGCCACTGCTCCTTACCCATTCTATCGACAACATCGTCGCCACTCCTTCAACATTCTCGCTGCTCCTTCCGTGTTCCCTGCATTGTTGCAGGTTCTTCCCCCCCCACATCTCCATTCGGCAGCTGCTTCTGGTTCCAAAAGGTGGGGGAAAACATTTTTTTGGGTTTTCTAGCGTTTAAGATGAATACCATCCTGAACAACAATGGCCGGACTGATTCCAAAAAGCAAGAGCCACCAATGTCAATCAAAATCCCAACATGAAAAAATGGCAAATTTGCAACTTCACAAAAAAGTAAACTTATATTTTGTATGCCTATAATCCTATTTTTTGAAAGTTGCAATTCGCCATTTTTTGGATTATGATAGACAGTGGCTGGCTCTTGCTTTTTCACCCTTAAGCTGTCAGCTATTTCAACCAGAAATCTTAACTGAAAGAATCAAGGCCTTGGAGAAATTCAAAACAAAACACAAACATAGATTCACGATTGACACTAGGTTTTTAACTGTCATCCACATATAAACAAAAGCCAGTCAGATATTTTATTACAAGATGTGAGAGTCAATTTGAAAATAACGAAAAACTCAGGTTTTTCTGAACATAATCTTGGTATCATTTCGAACATAGCTCATGCGAATTAATAAGTAGTAGACTAACTGAATAGCTAAAACATAACGGGAAAAAGATATATCTTAGTCACTGCTCACAACGACCCCCAATCGCAGAATCCAAGCAAATCGGAGCACATCATCAAGATTAATCACAAAAGAAGAAAATAATCAGCCAAAAAAACCTAGAAACCCAGTAGATATTAGCAGATCTAGTCTAAAATGAGATCATCAGCCTGAGAAACCCTAACAAAATTACATCGCCAGTAAATTGGACCCTAAAAGAAAGAGATCATAGCTCAAGAACACTAAAAATGAAAAGCGAGATCAAACGTAAACAGATCGATGAATCGAATCCATTATTCCGTAGATCAGCTCGAAAAAAAGGAGCCGATCAGTACACAAACGAAGATTGGGATACAGAAAAAACCAGACTTAACATCATCAACGGGAAAGGGAGAAAACGAATCCTTAGGCGATACCGAGAGATCCAAGGAGTTACCTTTTTGCACTGGAGAGGAGGGCGAGGGTTTCGGTGAAGGTCTCGCTCGGATGGAGGCAGAGATGCGAGGATGAGAGAGAGAAGGGGAGGAAAAGAGGGCTTTTACTTCGAACTTCAGCACCGAAAGTTTGGAAATGAAACTCAAATGATGTGTACATGCATCTGAAATTCAAGGGAAATTAGGGCCGACAGGTAGATGCCCTTCTTTGTTGAATTATTATATTATATAATTAAAGTTTTATATTATTGTATGGGGAGCTACAAAAGTTTGAGGTCACGTGATCGAATTGAATTTAAGGAATTGGAATTGAATAAATTTTAAAATTTACATGAATTAAAATTGAGCTGAATTCTAGTAATAATGTTTAGCTGCAAGATAAAATTGGTCAAAACCTACAATAATTGTAAGTGAACAAAATAGAGAAACTTATCAAAATATAAAGAGTTTTTCTTTTATTTTAATCATACAAAGCACTTAAATTTGTATTATTCATGCAAAATAGACAAACAACTTGATGAATATTCAATAAAAATTTATTCATCATATTTTTTTATCAAATTCTTCAAGTTATCTGTAGTATTTAAGAAAAAATATTTACAACCAAAAACATAAAAATAAGACATATTAGACTTTTTTTAAAATATAGTTCATATGGAGTTAGTTTTAGGATTGGGCGAAACATAACACGATTGATAACATAGCGTGTGGTACTCGCGGCTTCGGCCCAAAAATACTTAGGTAACACATATTCGAAAATCATAGTGTGTGTGCTAGTTCGTGTAATGTTGTGTGATAGATGTCTCATTGGCACGATCATTACCACCCCGTGTTAGGCCTTTTTTTAGAGCATCATTTTCTTTCAGCTTCTTATTTCATGTATGCATGCATAATGGTGTTGTACTTGTATTTTCTGTAGACTATAAACACATAAAAGGCTAGATCAAATGCATAACTGTTGTGTTTTGGTTCGGATCAATGCAGTGGGTCACCCTGTTTTATTAATAGTAATTGCCTATTAATAAAGAAAAATAACCGCTGCCATCAGTTTTGGAAAAACTGCCCAAAACGGTTTTAAAGAAGCAGGGAAATTAGCCGCCTAATACCGTGAGAAATGGAACCGCCGCCTGGTGCCGTTTCTAAGGTGTGAAGGCCAGCAATTAATGGGGACATGGCCACCTTTGAATATAGAACCGTGGAAAAACCACCGGCCTGTCAGTTCTACCATGGAGAAGTCATGGCCACCTTCACATGTGGGCCCCCCACCATTTAATAGGGGTTTGAAAATGGGGGGAGATGGCTGTTATAAATGGCAAGATGGCCACCTTGGTTATCACAACCAGTAAAAAGCCTGGAGGAGGAAAGTGCAGCCTATAGTCATTCCTCTCTCTCTATCTCTCTTCCTCTCTCTCTCTATCTCTCTTCATCTTCTGTCTTGAATTCGGTGAAGTTTTTCACCAAGAGCTGTTGAGAGAAATTAGTGTCCGGTCTTGGAGGACATAACCACCGACGTTGGAGAGAGTGGTGCCGCCGACCTTGGAGGTGAGCTGTCGGCACTGGGGAGAGAGAGTTGGTGACAGGCTTGAGAGTTGGTGACGGGCTTGGTGGAGATCGCCGTAGACATTGAAGGCGTGCGCATGTGCAGATTGCCTTGACGGCGTTTGATCTCCGGTGGTGGCGTTGGTCTGCCATGGTGGTTGCGGTTGGACGTCGGACTTGACGTCGAAGGTTCCGACGAACCTTGTGCGTCCGCTAGGCGGATTGCAGTCCAGATTTTCTACCTTTCCTGCGGATCGTGCGCGTCCGGCACATCCGTGGCGTTTTGTATTAGACTTCCTTGTATTTGATATTCTTGTTATTATTAAAATTGTGCTAATATTTTTCTTTGCAATTTTGTCCGGCGCCGATTTCCCCAACAAGTGGTATCAAAGCGAGGTTCGGGTAGACGACCGTGATTGGACGTTCTACGAAGGGTTTGACTGCGGTGGTGAACGACAAGGTCTTCTTCCCACTCTTTCAGATCCGACTTTTGAACTAATCAGGTCTTCTAGTTTGCCGGGGACAGTCATGGCAGGGAAGAGCGCAATTTTGGAAAGGTATTCAGTAGAGAAGTTCGATGGCAGTGGGAATTTCAGCCTATGGCAGATTCGAGTTAAGGATATGCTGGTTCAGCAAGGATTGATTCGAGTCCTGCGGGGGCGCGACAAATTAACCACGGAGGTCAAAGATGAGGAATGGAAGGATCTTGATGAAAAAGCCACGAACACAATCCGGATGTGTGTTGCTGACCAGGTGCTCTTCAACATCGGGGATGAAGAGACGACAGTCGGGCTCTGGGAGAAGCTGGAGCGACTGTACTTGGCAAAATCTGTGACGACAAGATTGTTGCTGAAGCAGCGCCTCTACGCGCTGAAGAGGCAGGAAGGTGGCAACCTGCAGGAACACTTCAATGTGTTCAACGGTCTTCTGAGCCAATTGCATGTGGTTGGCTCGAAGGTGGAGGAAGAAGACAAGACCCTCTTGCTTCTTACCTCGCTCCCAGCGTCGTACAAGCACATGGTGACTACGCTCCTGTATGGGAAAGATACGGTGGGGCTGGAAGAAGTCACGTCGGCGCTATTATCCAGTCAGATGTTCAAGGACCCCACTTCTAGGGGTGACCAGATCTTGGTAGCGCATGGACGAGGGAGGAATTTTGATAGAGGATCGAGTAGTGCACGAGCTCGGTCGGAATCGAAGAAGGCAGTGACGTGTTACCACTGCAGACAGGTTGGTCACATTAGGAGAAATTGTCCGCAGCGTGCAGGAAGTTCCGGAACTTCGAAGGATGTCCAAGATGCGGGCTTGGTGACCTCGCACCTGGAAGGAGATGACGTATTCTACTAAGTCGACTGGAGCAAGTCGGCTGACGCCTCAGTTTTTGGGGTGGTGCTTCGTGCAGGTTGTTGCTTCGCGCAGTCGGTGCTTTGTGCAGTGTTGCCTTGTGCAGTTAGTGTGCTTCGTGCAGGATGTGCTTCGTGCAGGATGTGCTTCGTGCAGGTGGTGGCTTCGGATCCCGAACCAAGGTGGTGAATTGTTGTATTTTGGTTCGGATCAATGCAGTGGGCCACCCTGTTTTATTAATAGTAATTGCCTATTAATAAAGAAAAATAACCGCTGCCATCAGTTTTGGAAAAACTGCCCGAAACGGTTTTAAAGAAGCAGGGAAATTAGCCGTCTAATACCGTGAGAAATGGAACCGCCGCCTGGTGCCGTTTCTAAGGTGTGAAGGCCAGCAATTAATGGGGACATGGCCACCTTTGAATATAGAACCGTGGAAAAACCACCGGCCTGTCAGTTCTACCATGGAGAAATCATGGCCACCTTCACATGTGGGCCCCCCACCATTTAATAGGGGTTTGAAAATGGGGGGAGATGGCTGTTATAAATGGCAAGATGACCACCTTGGTTATCACAACCAGTAAAAATCCTGGAGGAGGAAAGTGCAGCCTATAGCCATTCCTCTCTCTCTCTCTCTTCCTCTCTCTCTATCTCTCTCCATCTTCTGTCTTGAATTCGGTGAAGTTTTTCACCAAGAGCTGTTGAGAGAAATTAGTGTCCGGTCTTGGAGGACATAACCGCCGGCGTTGGAGAGAGTGGTGCCGCCGACCTTGGAGGTGAGCTGTCGGCACTGGGGAGAGAGAGTTGGTGACGGGCTTGAGAGTTGGTGACGGGCTTGGTGGAGATCGCCGTAGACATTGAAGGCGTGCGCATGTGCAGATTGCCTTGACGGCGTTTGATCTCCGGTGATGGCTTTGGTCTCCGGTGGTGGTTGCGGTTGGACGTCGGACTTGACGTCGAAGGTTCCGACGAACCTTGTGCGTCCGCTAGGCGGATTGCAGTCCAGATTTTCTACCTTTCTTGCGGATCGTGCGCGTCCGACGCATCCGTGGAGTTTTGTATTGGACTTCCTTGTATTTGATATTCTTGTTATTATTAAAATTGTGCTAATATTTTTCTTTGCAATTTTGTCCGGCGCCGATTTCCCCAACAATAACGACATTTGTTATTCTCAAACCAAGAGATACATAATGCATATTCCAATAAACTCCCTCTTTTGAAAATAATAGATACCTAAATGAGAAATCAATCAATTTAAGAGTATAATTGTGTTTATAGATAAGTGTGGTAAAGAATATGAATGAAAAATAGGTATGTTGCATGATAGATTCAACTAAACAAAATTTATTGAATACTCCCCCTATATGAGTGCTCTCCCTCTACATATGTGTTCTCTTATATAATTTAATCCCCCTAGATATTTACTCCACAAGATTTCTCAATTTATTCTCCCTCTTTTGTTGTTATCAAAAGTGGGTAAAGTGAGTATAGTCATGAGATGAACTCTTCCCCTAAATGAATAAAGGACCACATAATTTAAATCTAGTAGTCATGATCGAGCAAAAAAAATATATGCAATCTCAATATAAACGCTTTCCCTACATAGATGCTTCGTTTACACATTATAGTGTTATATTGTACTACCCATAAAGCATTATTTTGCATTCAATTAATTCACCCCTTTTTGAGATTATCAAAAGAGGGTGGAGGTGAGTGTATGCAAGGAGTGTTAGTGAACCTGATACCACATAAATCTTATTGGATACTACTTGTTGGATTAAAAAGAATATTATGATTGAGCATAAACATTAAACACATTGAAAAATAGACCAAGCATTTTTTTTACAAAACATCTTTTGAAAATAATATCACAAAATATAAGGAGTACTGATAAGCTTGATAAGAAGATGTTTTAGTTATTGCACAAGAGATGACATTCCTTTGATTTTTTTTTAAATATAGCAAGCTTGATTGAAAATAAAATTTTGCTTTATGAATCTAAGGATAATGCATATATAAAGGGAAATAACATATGCAAATGATCATGACCAATGACTCTAAATTCACTTATTTAGCAAACATTTAATTTATTATTTAGCCACCTCCATCTCGCGATCCACGATCCTCTCCTGTAAGAAAAAAGCTCTAATAAAGAAGAAGAAGAAGAAGAAGAAGAAGAAGAGGTGGAAGGGACAGACGAAGCAGGTGGATCGCGCCGCAACGGGGTTGTTTTCCAAAAAACCTCAATTCCAATTCCGTCGTGAATTTTGTCCAACCGAACAACCTTAATTGAATTATTTAAACTCAATTCCAAAAAATCTCTAAATTATTGAAATTAATTAAAGTTTGATTATTATTGTAGTAAAGATTTAGCGGAAGAAGCAAAATGATTCACATGATCACATTTGTATTTGTTACTTTTATTAAGAGAGACTAGGAGTTATTCAATTAAATCATAAAAATAGAATAAAATAAGTGATGATAAAAAATAGTATAAGAAATTAATTATAAAATAAAAAAAATTTGTATGAAGAGAAGATATTAATTATTAAATATGAGTAGAAGATATTAATTATAAAATATAAAAATTTTGTACAAAATATAGTGTAAAAGTTTTAGGACTTTCCTCTGGGCATTAGTCATATTAAGCCGCTATTACAATTAAAATGGTGTTATAATGTGCATGATATTTGCTAATTTTATAACTATTGAGTTGAATTGAATTTTGAAACTCCACCTAACATACTTACTATCTCCCAGCTACCAAGTCATAATTGTTGACTACATTCAAGCATGTATGAATTAGAAAGGTTCCAAGCACCTTCCTCCCAACTTTCACTAATCGCCAACACCTTCCTGATAGCTTCCTCGCATGCCTTATAAAATGAGTTTGGCTGAAGAGGAATAATACACCACATGAAGAGAGAAGTCAAGTAATGTATAGGAAAAGGAGAGCGGTTGCGGCGGGCTGCAACCAGTGCGGTAAGGCCGCGACGAGCTGCAATGAGTGCGACAAGGCTGTGGCGGGCTGCAAAGAGTGCGAGGAGTGTGTTGTGGGCTGCAATTGGTACATCGAGACTATGTTTGTGGAGAGATGATGGCGGGCTGCATAGACGCGACAAGGCCATGTTTCGGTGGGGCGCTTCTCCGGTGGTGGTGGGCCATCTAACGACAATGAAGGTTCATTCTGTCACGAACCTTGTGCATCCGCTATGCTAGCGGAATGCAGTCAAGATTGTTCTCTCTCCTACGGCTCGAGTGAGTCCAGCTTCTCTGCAACATTTTTTGTGATGAACGTCAGTATATTTCTTCGTATATGAATTTTGTAGTTATATATATATGCAGTGTACAGTCTAGATTTTTTTGTACTTTTCTTATATTACCATGTATCGATTTGGTTGTGTCTGAGGGATTGATTCCACAATTTTCCAAACAAGTGGTATCAGATGGAGGTTTTGTAGGCAATTGATTGAATATTCAGAGAAAGGTTTGACTGCGGTGGATGACGACTAGGTCCGCTCCTCATTCTTTCAAATACGACCTTTGAATTAATCAGATTTCTCAGTTATGTCGGAAGGCAGCTCCTTCAATAGCGCTTGTTGCACAATAGTAATGTTGCACAATAGTAATGCAATTTATTATAAATCATAGATTAAGATGCATTTTAGGTGACTGCTCATTTGCAAGTTATTACCTACAAGGAAGATGCAAGCCGCTAAAAGGAAAGGATATTATGAAAGGATAGTATGCCCTAGTGATTTATGGGCTATTCTATTACTTCTTCTCTCATCTACTCTCTATTATCTCTTCTTCCCCTCTATTCTTTCTATAAAGATTAGCATATTATAATGACATTCGAAAGAATTATGCTGCCATATTGGAAGAGTTATGTGTCTCTATGAGAATATTGTGCCTTATTTGAAAAGAATGTCTTCAAAGAAAAGTTTCTTAGGGTCTGTTCATTTGGATGGAATTGGGTGAATGGAATTGAATCCCAAATTTCACTGTTCGTTTGGCAAAATAAAAGCATAGAATTGGAATTTTATCCAATTCCACGATAATCCTAAATAGACCAATTCATCCCCACGCCAAATAAGACCTCCCGACCTAAGTATTCTCAATTTCGCCGCCCCTTCCGCCTTTTATTCTCCCGCGACGAAAAACAATCGTGATACGCCTTCTTCTTCAGCGTCACGACCAGAGCAACCTCCAATTGGGCTTCTCCGGCGATGACTTAGACATTCGACTCCTCTGATGGCTTTATCTTCACGTTCCGTAGTCCAACTAGATAAGTGTTCCTCCTTTGCGTGCATAAATCGACTCGCACCCTCTTCTTCTCCGACATTAAAACTCTAGGAAGATCCAGTTTGTCTTCTCCAACGACATTCACCTCCTTCGGCGATTGTAAGTCTTGTTTATATAAGATTTTTTTTTCATTTTTGTCCTTAGGACAACTGTTGTTTGGAGTTTTTGTTCCTTTGGACAGTAGTTTTGTTTCCATTGTTGGGGCGGCTCCGCTTAAAGTATTCTACAATACTCTATCAAGTATGGAATAGGTATTTATAGTACCTCCAGCGTAGAGCGATGCCCTAGAATGACACGAAACCCACGAGCCCTTATCGGGTCAGTCACGACACGTGCGGACATACACGAAATATTCAACAATCTCCTCCTATGTCCGCCGTAGACCCGACTTCGATATAAGTGGTTAGTGCAATGTTCAAACACACATGAATCATTCACATCAGTGTCGCAAGCATGTTAAACAAAATTAGACTAAAAAAAAGAGATTGTATGCAGGCATAAGAACATAATAAATTCAAAGCAGCATCACAAATCATAAGGATAAAACTGTAGCACATAGTCCAACAGATCAGAGTGTCTACTAGTCACCAAAGCATAATAGTCCAAAATAAAATATGAAAGTAGGAAACAACAACTCTAAACAGAGATACAAGAAACCAAGAACATAAATAGAAAACACTCGATACTGTCATCATCCTCAGATGTCCAGTAGGTCGTCCTTATCAGGATCCCAATCAGCAAATGCTCCTCCATCTGCACCATCTCATGTAAATTTCAAACAGAGAATTTCATATCAGAATGAATTCAATCATTTGAAAAATTACAAGTATCTAGTTCTACTATAAGAACTTAGTACTATACGATTAAGCAAGGAGAACATCTACACAGAGTATTTTATGTTCCAGGTTCAGAATCCATTATCTGTTTCACAAGAGACGATATTATGGACTTCTACTCAACTCAGCTATATTTGTGTTTCAGTTTGGAATGTCACGGTCACTGTTCCCCTAAAGTTAAACAGATATCATCAGAATTTGGAATGATACTATTTAACAAAAGAAGAATCAAACCCAGTTGGATTGTGTTATCAAAATTTGGAATAACACTTTCTTCCCAGGTAAGAAAGAGAATCTAGGTTGAGTTATAAGCATCAAAATTGGAATGAAACAACTCACCAGATTCAAGATCAGCAACCACGAGCATCAGCGAGACACAATATGCTACTAAATGACAAATGAAAATCTGAAAAGCATCAAAACATTAAACTAAGGCTGGACTAAATCGCCTTTAGTCCCATTTCCCCCACAGTTTTGATCAATCGATCTTTAGGCATTCCTTTCGTTAGTGGATCAGCTAAGTTATCTTTCGATCGCACATCAATCAAAGTGATAACTCCTTGTTCCTTTAAATAATTCAACAGAGCATGTCTCAGTCGTACATGTCTCCTCTTAGTGTTGTAGAGGGCATTTGTAACGACTTGGACAACTGCTTGATTATCACAATACAAGTTCAATGAATTGACTTGTAATCTAGATAAGGGAACATCCAGAATTAAATTTCTGATCCAATCTGCCTCTTCACCAGCTGAAGCTAAGGCAAACAATTCTGCTTCTATAGACGACAAGGCTATACACGTCTGTCTTTTAGATTTCCAGGTCATAGCAGCTCCACCCAACGTGAATATATATCCACTTGTGGACTTACTATTACTAATTTCTGAACACCATGAGGCATCAGAAAATCCATCCACTGTAGGAGGATGACCAGTATAGCATAAAGCATGATTTTTGGTTCCTTTCAGATATCTCATCAGTCTATCTAAGGCATCCCAGTGCTTTTTGCTTGGATTACTGGTGAAACGACTCAGCATGCCCACAGAAAAACAATGTCTGGTCTCGTACAGCTTGTGGCATACATGAGACTACCGATTATTCTAGAATATCTTTCTTGATCAACACTGGTCCCGACATGTAACGGCTCAAAATGTGAAATGACGCAAAACGATAATATAAGTCTATATATTTCCCCTATGATGAAAACCAAATCAGTGTCAACGAAGCATCGCTTTGACAAATGAATATGAGTGTCGTTAAGACGTTGCGGCTTTCGACCTTTTTAGCGAAATATGAATATTCCTAAATTCAATAATTAACCGGATGGTTGAGTTGGAATATTTATATGCTGAGTTTTGTGTATGAACTTGGAAATTTATTATCGTCGGTGGCAATGTAGGATTAATGATATGGTTATGCACCTTGGTGTGCATATAGAATGGAATTGGGGTGCTAATAGGCTATTTGGTGTGCCAATAAGGAAAATGGTGGTTGACTAATAGCTGATTCAGGCACTGGATTTGAAAGGTGGATGTGCCAATAGCCATTGTGTAATTCCATATAAAGGCCCCGGGTTTATGTTGGGCTGCGAATAGACATGTTGGCTTGATGTTATAAGCGGTGGAGGGATCAAATAGACAGCATTTTTTTGTTTCGTTATTCTTATCGGGACCGCCAGAAGCTCGATGGGGGGAAACTCGACGCTAGGGTTTCAACGATTCTTCTCCCTTATGCTCAGCGACTAATTCTCCTTCTCCATGGTCGACAGTGCAAGGAGTGGTCTTGTCCTTCTTGTGCACCTACTGCTGGGCTGAGCTGGGCTGGTATTGAGCTTTGGCCGGCAGGTTAAGGTTGATTCGTTTGCACGGTGAGCCCTCCTCTTTCTTTCTCTCTTATCTTTCAATACTGATTTAGTATGGCTTTAGCAAATTCTATCTTGGGGGAAATTCATGAATTGTTACCAGATATGTGCACTATTTGCCTTGGTCTTGACCGGCTATGGTTCTGGTAAGGAGAAGTATCCTTTGCTCTTGTCATGGGACCGATTTTATTAGCCCCCTACTTGTTTTGTTATGTGGGAAAAATGGGGGGGGGGGATTCATTTAACTACTGCTATAAGGATTCTGTTGTGCCCCTACCATCTTTACTTATGGGGATTCTCCCCCAATCAGCTGATGTGTATGCTGCTGTTGTTTATCTAAGCTTATCATAGAATAAATTGAGTAGCATGGGTATGGAAGGAGCACTGTTTTAAAGTTTTTGGGAGGGACTCCTCTTATTATTATACCTTGCATAAATGTTACTGCCGATTGCTACTTGTTTTTATGTCTAGAAGAATTGAGGGAATTGGAGTGGCAGTATTGTATTGTTACCAAATTTGGGCTTTACTTTCCTTCTAAACCATCAGCTATAACAGTGAGTATTTATATGTACAACAGTGGGTTAAATGGAGTTATATCATTGCTTTGAACTCGCCTCACTGATAGTTATGTAAACTAGAAGGTTGGTTAAGTTAAGTAGCTTCCAAATGATGTTATCACCGAGGTTAATATTGTAACTATAGCGAGGTGCAACCCCGATATAAATGACCCTAAAGGATACGATTCTGATAAAGATACCGCGGAGGATGGCACCTCAAAATAGACATGACAATTCTATGAACACTGATACTGATGGTGAGAGCTACCTGTTTTATTTAAGCTTTATTGCTTTATGTTCCCTTTACATACGCACTCTTATCATACTGAATGTTAAATGCATATCACTGATACTAAATGTCGCTATATTGTATGGCCTTGAAAAAGGCAAACAGGCGAATGATATTTCTGAGGGGATTATAAAAAAATGAACAACTCACTTTATGTAAACGTGTCGACACGAGGTTATATTACGGGCGACTTGAAATGCACGCACATGAATGACCCTTCGGGGTAAAGGACCCTTCGGGGTAAAGGACCCTTCGGGGTAAAGGAAAAAAGAAAAAGAATTCGAATTGCCCCTAATATATCCAAAGAAATGAAATATTCATGAAAGTACTGATTTAAATGATTATAAAGGTACATTGATAAATGTTGCTTATAGACATGAAAACTGACGTGAAGTTATGTATTTGCACTGCTTCCATGATATAGAAACAGTTATGAAACTTGCATTGTTTACATGTTCCATAGTCATATGAGTACTATAGCTCCTTATACTGTTTATGATTACTGATATGTTTCCCCTAGTCATTATGTTCTTTCATAGATACTGATACATAGACACACTGCCTTTATGTTACATTGTACATGATGTGGTTATGATCTTATACGGCCCATAATGTTTTAGTGATACTAATATGTTCATGTAGTACTATGCTTCATAAGGTCACTACTGAGACAGAAAACGGTTAGTATGAAAAGTATGTTTTAACATGTGTAAGTTTTTCTAATTGTATATAGAAATGAAAGAGGTATATCCTCACTTAGTCATATTTTTATGACTAAGCCCGTCGTCAATTTTTGTAGGTAACGGACGTGACTTGGGATACGCAAAACCAAAAGAACTGATTAAGATAAAACAGAAAAGATTCAGCGAATAATGCAAGGTATGAAAGCAAATTTATATTATGTGTTGTTTATTTCATATTCACTAGCCTTACTTCAACCTGAGAGACATGTAAGAACATAACTTAGATACAAATGTATGTGGGGTCTAACTAGGGGCCTCACAATTTGGTATCAGAGCTAGGTTTTCAAGAAGTTCGGTTGTAGTGAGTACAGAATAAGCACACATGATATGACGGTGAAAAGATCGCTTATAGAAAGGTAGTTATTCGGAATGTGCCTAATTTGAATTACGAAAAAGGTTGTTAATAAGGAGTGCAGAAAAGGATAGAAATCTAAATGAATGTACACGCACTTAAAGCGAAATGAAGTCAAGTAGATATTGTTATTGTTACGAAGTCGACCCATATGTTTCAAAAAGATATCTTTTAGTATTTTTTGCGATAGATAAACGAATATGATAAACATGGAATAGTTGCCAAATGAACGTGCTTCGAATGGAAAGAAAAATCAGAAGTAAAATCGTTGAACACGTAAAGAAAGGTGTGACAATTTGCATGGAGACAGTGCTAAACATTCAGAGCAAAGATAAATAATAATGCATTGCTAGGCCTTGAGACCAATTATCGTGGAGAAAATAAGCAATAGTGAATAAAATGAATATATGTATAACAATGGCACTTTCATGACTCAAAGTAGTAGGTCACTATCTGTGTATGGTGTTATCGTAGGAATCTAAATAATTTGATTAGATGAAAGGTGAAAATAAGTGATGCATAAAAAGCTATAAATGAAACTGAAATGGAGGTAAAGAACGATAAAAAGAAAGTTGCGAACGACAACAACGGAAATATAAAAATACGATGTTATGGAAAAGACAGGCTACTGACACGAGAGGTACTTGTAAGGAAGAAACAAATTCTTTATACATGAAAGTAAAGGCCAGCAAAGATGACGTGAATGTTATAAATTACGACTATGAGAACGACAAACTGAGTGTATATATCAAATGTATTTTTATGATTCAAACTGGTGCATTTGGATGGGGTAAACTTATCAATTTCAGGTTATAGTGTTAGAATCACAATAAATTTGATTAACTAAAATATGAAACAAGATCGAGGATTATTGTGCTTATCATTAAGGTGCCCGTATGCGCAAAAGGATGTAGAGTTAATTAGAGTTCATAAGTCAGACATGACTGGTTGTAAACTTGGCGAAAAATATGTTTGACAAGATGAAAAAGTAAGGGGTATCTTACCAAGACAAATGTAGAAGAATGTGTATAAAGTGTGACATGTTAAGACTGAAATATTAAGATAAAAGTTACTCAAAAGGAAGGTTCCTTTCAAAAAGAGATCATTCGACTATAACAAGTAAGGATAAAAGATGACGCGTAATCTTAAAAGCATGAAATGAATATGTTATCTAAAATGAGAGGAAGAAAAGAAAACATTGAGGGAGAAGGGTGTCGTTAAGTTTAGAAATGTAGGATGGTGAATGACAAGAAGAATGAAAAATGTTGTGCTTATGAAGATTGTGGCATAAAAGCAAGGTGTAAGTATAGTTATGCAATTGAGAATGGTAATTAACGAAAGTGCACAAATAAAAAGTTTTAACATCTTAAATTATATGATTGTAGTTAATGCAAGTATTGCAAAATTCCCGTAGTAAAGTGAAATGACTACATTTGATCTCAATGCAATGAAGAAACGTATTACTAAGAATAAAAGAAGAATATTATGATGGGTATGGAACGTTGAAGGAAATGAATAAGTAAAGACTATAAAGAAATGTAATTTCACTTTCACTCTATATAATATCTTGGATTTCGGCCGAATCTTTGTTACGTTATATGGTTTTGAAAGAGGTGTTACAAAAATATTGTTGAAATATGAAGGTAAAGAAACAAGATAACATGGTTATGGAGACACTGTTAAGCGTCTGTAGAAAGATTTCATACAATGGTCATTGTCAAAGCTTTGAGACCATTTGTAAGCCTTATGTAAGGAAAGGAATGTGCATTGAAGTCCATTATCGTCTTATGTGGCCTATATGAATTTGAACCAAATGTAATTTATAAAGTATATCGTTTCAATCCGATGTACTGGCCTCAAGAAATGTGAAATGAAATGAAACATTATATGTTAAATGAACGCACAATTGAGATAAAGATAAACGATAAAAGAAATTGGCAAATGAGAAAAACATGAAATGAAAGTAAGCTGCTATGAAAACGATAGGCAAATGAGATACGAATTTCAATCAACAATTTAAGAACTTTAACAAAGGAGAGTGCGATGTAAATGGAAAGTCATGATTGTACGATGAGTGATGAGTAAAACGACATGGGAAGTAAATAAAATTGTTAACTAAAAAGGAAAACGAAAGAGGATTACTACGACATTGTTTACACAGTGTGTCATGTCAATACTACAATGAATGTGAAAAGAAATATAATGTTAGCAACTGAAATGAAACCGAGGTTGAGGTAACTGATAAATTGGAGATAATAACGATATGAGTAGAGGAATATGATGTGAAGGAAAATGAAAGTCCACTGATAATTGTCATCTTGTAGGTCGTTTCGCAAGGAGTGTTACAATGAGGAACTGATAGGATAATTAACTAGGAGATATGCTTTTGAATTTTTAACGAGATAGGAATCCGACGCAGAATATTACTATGAGGAATGAAAGTCATAATATAGAGAATAAACGAAAGTGAAGATATAATAACGTGTCCATAAGGTCACATTAAAGAAAAGTTTCTATGGTGAAAGATTACGACCAAATTTTATATGCAATGAATGAGAATACTGATGAATGATAATATGTGCGTTGGTAAAAAGGTAATGTGAAAGCTCACACTGTGCTAAGTGCGTTACGATAAAGTTTTACGGAATAAGGTACTGACTAATGACATCTGCTTCATAGAATACTAATGTTCTTTTATAGGTCATTATGGCGGTTTGTTCATCGTTATAATTGTACGAATACGGAAAACGAGAACGCAAGTAAAAGTTTGAATGTGGAGGAAAGACAATAATGTCATATTTGAGAATTTATATATATCGTGTCCTATTTTCGAGGACGAAAATTTTAATAAGAGGGGAGGAATTTGTAACGGCTCAAAATGTGAAATGACGCAAAACGATAATATAAGTCTATATATTTCTCCTATGATGAAAACCAAATCAGTGTCAATGAAGCATCGCTTTGACAAATGAATATGAGTGTCGTTAAGACGTTGCGGCTTTCGACCTTTTTAGCGAAATATGAATATTCCTAAATTCAATAATTAACCGGATGGTTGAGTTGGAATATTTATATGCTGAGTTTTGTGTATGAACTTGGAAATTTATTATCGTCGGTGGCAATGTAGGATTAATGATATGGTTATGCACCTTGGTGTGCATATAGAATGGAATTGGGGTGCTAATAGGCTATTTGGTGTGCCAATAAGGAAAATGGTGGTTGGCTAATAGCTGATTCAGGCACTGGATTTGAAAGGTGGATGTGCCAATAGCCATTGTGTAATTCCATATAAAGGCCCCGGGTTTATGTTGGGCTGCGAATAGACATGTTGGCTTGATGTTATAAGCGGTGGAGGGATCAAATAGACAACATTTTTTTGTTTCGTTATTCTTATCGGGACCGCCAGAAGCTCGATGGGGGGAAACTCGGCGCTAGGGTTTCAGCGATTCTTCTCCCTTATGCTCAGCGACTAATTCTCCTTCTCCATGGTCGACAGTGCAAGGAGTGGTCTTGTCCTTCTTGCGCACCTACTGCTGGGCTGAGCTGGGCTGGTTTTGAGCTTTGGCCGGCAGGTTAAGGTTGATTCGTCTGCACGGTGAGCCCTCCTCTTTCTTTCTCTCTTATCTTTCAATACTGATTTAGTATGGCTTTAGCAAATTCTATCTTGGGGGAAATTCATGAATTGTTACCAGATATGTGCACTATTTGCCTTGGTCTTGACCGGCTATGGTTCTGGTAAGGAGAAGTATCCTTTGTTCTTGTCATGGGACCGATTTTATTAGCCCCCTACTTGTTTTGTTATGTGGGAAAAATGGGGGGGGGGATTCATTTAACTACTGCTATAAGGATTCTGTTGTGCCCCTACCATCTTTACTTATGGGGATTCTCCCCCAATCAGCTGATGTGTACAGCTATATGCTGCTGTTGTTTATCTAAGCTTATCATAGAATAAATTGAGTAGCATGGGTATGGAAGGAGCACTGTTGTAAAGTTTTTGGGAGGGACTCCTCTTATTATTATACCTTGCATAAATGTTACTGCCGATTGCTACTTGTTTTTATGTCTAGAAGAATTGAGGGAATTGGAGTGGCAGTATTGTATTGTTACCAAATTTGGGCTTTACTTTCCTTCTAAACCATCAGCTATAACAGTGAGTATTTATATGTACAACAGTGGGTTAAATGGAGTTATATCATTGCTTTGAACTCGCCTCACTGATAGTTATGTAAACTAGAAGGTTGGTTAAGTTAAGTAGCTTCCAAATGATGTTATCACCGAGGTTAATATTGTAACTATAGCGAAGTGCAACCCCGATATAAATGACCCTAAAGGATACGATTCTGATAAAGATACCGCGGAGGATGGCACCTCAAAATAGACATGACAATTCTATGAACACTGATACTGATGGTGAGAGCTACCTGTTTTATTTAAGCTTTATTGCTTTATGTTCCCTTTACATACGCACTCTTATCATACTGAATGTTAAATGCATATCACTGATACTAAATGTTGCTATATTGTATGACCTTGAAAAAGGCAAACAGGCGAATGATATTTCTGAGGGGATTATAAAAAAATGAACAACTCACTTTATGTAAACGTGTCGACACGAGGTTATATTACGGGCGACTTGAAATGCACGCACATGAATGACCCTTCGGGGTAAAGGACCCTTCGGGGTAAAGGACCCTTCGGGGTAAAGGAAAAAAGAAAAAGAATTCGAATTGCCCCTAATATATCCAAAGAAATGAAATATTCATGAAAGTACTGATTTAAATGATTATAAAGGTACATTGATAAATGTTGCTTATAGACATGAAAACTGACGTGAAGTTATGTATTTGCACTGCTTCCATGATATAGAAACAGTTATGAAACTTGCATTGTTTACATGTTCCATAGTCATATGAGTGCTATAGCTCCTTATAATGTTTATGATTACTGATATGTTTCCCCTAGTCATTATGTTCTTTCATAGATACTGATACATAGACACACTGCCTTTATGTTACATTGTACATGATGTGGTTATGATCTTATACGACCCATAATGTTTTAGTGATACTAATATGTTCATGTAGTACTATGCTTCATAAGGTCACTACTGAGACAGAAAACGGTTAGTATGAAAAGTATGTTTTAACATGTGTAAGTTTTTCTAATTGTATATAGAAATGAAAGAGGTATATCCTCACTTAGTCATATTTTTATGACTAAGCCCGTCGTCAATTTTTGTAGGTAACGGACGTGACTTGGGATACGCAAAACCAAAAGAACTGATTAAGATAAAACAGAAAAGATTCAGCGAATAATGCAAGGTATGAAAGCAAATTTATATTATGTGTTGTTTATTTTATATTCACTAGCCTTACTTCAACCTGAGAGACATGTAAGAACATAACTTAGATACAAATGTATGTGGGGTCTAACTAGGGGCCTCACACGACATTCGGACTCAATTTAACATTATGATCAAATGGTGTCTCTATAGGCCTACAATCTTTATATCCCCAGGTAGAAAGTAGTTGCTCAATGTAATGAGCTTGACTAAGGGTAAGACCACGCTTATCTTTACTAACTTTCATACCTAGAAGGGTATCTACAGGACCAAGGTCCTTCATATCAAATTCTTTTGCTAGAGTGGATTTTATATCACTCACTGCAGAAAGATCCGACCCCAAAATTAACATATCATCCACATAGAGACATATGATGACGGTCTTATTCGACACAGAACGATGATAAAGGCATTTATCAGAATAACTGGATTGAAACCCATAGCTCTTTACCACTTTGTCAAGTTTAAGGTGCCACATCTTAGGCGCTTGCTTGAGCCCATAGATTGACTTATCCAATTTGCACACCTTATTCTTTAAATATTTCTGGACATAACCTTCAGGTTATGCCATATAGATTTCTTCATTTAGCTCTCCATTCAAGAAGGCTGTCTTTACATTCATCTGATGGACTATGAAGTTCTCGATAGACGCTAAAGCTAGGAGAATTCTTATAGTTGACAGATGACACACAGGTGAATAAACATCAAAGTAGTCTATTCCCCCTTGTTGCTTATAGCCCATAGCAACTAGACGTGCTTTGAATCTAGCTATTGTCCCGTCACTATTCATCTTCTTCTTCAGAACCCACTTGCATCCAAGGACTTTTGCACCATTAGGTAGGTCAACTAGATGCCAAGTGTTGTTCTGCAGCAGCGAGTCCAATTCATCATCTATGGCTTCTGCCCACATTAACGAATCTCTCGATCTCATTGCTTCCTGGAAGGAAAATGGATCATCCTCTAAGTGGTAGGTAACAAAGTTCTCACCAAAGTCCTTAAGGGATTCTCTCTCTTGAAGATACTCTAACAGGAAGAGGTTCAACCTCAAAAGGTTCTGGAGCAGTGCTAGAGGGACCAGCTTCAGGTTCTACCGTAGATTCTGAAATCAAGTCAGTAGACCCAGATAAATTAAAGCCTTGATCTTTGATAAACTTGTTTTAAAAGAAGACGACATCTCTAGACTCTATCACTGTGGTAGTGGATAGATCAAGAAACCTTTCAGCTGCACTGTCCTCTGCACTACCTAGGTATACACAGGTTGTAGTCTTAGGTCCCACCTTAGGTCTCTTTAGGTCTTGTATTCTTACATAAGCAATACAACCCCAAGTCTTAAGAGTATCAAATCGACAAGAGTGACTGTGCCACAACTCATAAGGTGTAGAAGTGAGCTTAGAGTGAGGCACCCTATTCAGAATGTGATTTGCAGTCAAGACTGCTTCTCCCCAGAAAGAGGTAGGCAAACCAGCTGTAAGTAACATAGAATTCAACATCTCTGTTAAAGTCCTATTCTTACGCTCAGCAATGCCATTTGATTGAGGTGAGTAGGGAGCAGTAGTTTCAAGAATTATGCCCTCGAAGGCATAAAATTCTCTGAACCCAGTTGCAGTGTATTCCCCTCCTCTATCACTTCTAAATCTCTTAATCTTCAGACTTAACTGATTTTCTACTCTAGATTTGAAGATCTTAAAGGTCTCGAATGCTTCATCTTTCGATTTCAACAGGTAAACATGACAATATCTAGAATAATCGTCTATGAAGGTAATTAGATACTTCTTTCCTCCTTTAGTGACATGACTTCTAAAATCACATAGGTCAGAATGTATCAACTCAAGAAGTTGTGTGCTCCTAGAAACTGACTTAAAAGGTTTTCTGGTGATCTTTGTTTGTGCACAGACCTCACACCTATAAAATTGAATAGACAAATATAAAGGGATGTTGTGACTCTTAGCTAGATCACGCATTTTCCTATTGTTCACATGTCCTAGCCTATTGTGTAATAACTTAGGATCAATTAAGTTTGAACTAACTTGGTGAATGCTGTCATTGTTTAAGCTAAGTCTATACATTCCATTTATTAGATACGCACAACCGAAGTAATGTGAATTAACAGTTAAAGTTATTCTACCATTTAAGGTTGTAAAACACATTCCAGCCTTATCTAGCAAACTCATAGAAATTAAATTTTTAGTTAAAGAAGAAACTACTCTAACATGCTTTAGAGTTAGAATTTTACCTAACGAGAGTACCAGATCTGCAGTCCCAGCATGAGACATTACTGTCTCTCCTCCATTGCAATTCTGCACAGTGTCTTTGACCACGGTCACCTCAGTAAGAAGACCTTTATCATTTGTAGCATGACAGGTAGCACCAGAATCCAGCCACCACTCAGACGAGTCACTGCCACTGCGACCTCTCCCCATCATAGCTATGAAAGATTGGGGACCAAAAGTGTCCACCAACATGTTCCTCTTATTTTGAGGCGCATCTTCCTTGATCTTCTTCGGAGCCCTGCAGTCTGCGGCCCAATGACCCCACTTTCCACAATTGTGGCACTTGCCCTTCTTCTTTTTGAAAGAAGGCTTTTTGACCTGGAGTTGTAAAGAGGGTTCACCCTTTGGTGCAGACGGCTTCCTGAGAGGTTTGCCAGGACGTGAAACTAAGTTAGCAATCTGAGTAGACTGACTAACCTGTTCCGCGCATTTCCTGACAGCGTTCTGATCTTCAATATGTATGAACCTCATGAGTTCATCAAGCCCAATCTGCTCCTTTAGCCTATGCATCTCAATTTTGAAAGTGGCCCACTCAGGAGGCAGCTTGCTTATGATCAGACCAACAAAGAGATTGTCGAAAATTTCCGACTTTTCATCATACAGCTTGTTCCGCATATTTTCCAGCTCAATCAACTGTGAAGTGATTGTCGATGTTGCATTCAATTTAAAATTAAAGAACTTCTCAGCGAGAAGTGTTTTCGACAATCCTTCCTGCTTTTGAAACTGCGCGTCCAAGCGGTCCCAGATCTCATTTGTAGTTTTGAATCCACTGTACGTCATTGCGAGGCGGGGATTCAGGGAATTTAGAAGGTAATCCCTGCAGAAATCCTCGTCTCTCTTCCACAGCAGTTCGTCTACATCTACAGTCGTCGTAGCAAAATCACTAAGCACCGTGTAGAAAATCTCCCGTTCTTTCATGCCGAGTTGAACGTGGAGTTTCCAACCATGGAACTCAGTGGGATCGAACGACTGCAGTTTCACTAAATCGTACGTGCTGCGCTTCGACATTTTAAACAGATAAAATGTAAATCAGAAAAATATCACCTGATCCGGACGAAGTCGATCAATACACTACAGATCCAATCCAAAAATATGAGTGCTCTTCTCCGGTAGAGAACAAACGCCGAAGTCTAGGTCCAAGCAGTAAACATCCACAGATGCACAGATGCACACCTTCCTCAATCAAAAGAGATCCAAAGAACTTGGTGTTGATCTTGTCAGCAAACAGAGATCCAAGAATTTCTGCAAATTAGAAATTCAATGAAGATGTCTCTGAGAAATCTCCTTCACCTCAAGAAGAGAACTTGCTGTCCTAGATCTCAACTGGTGACCAGCCTACAGGGATGAAGATCAGATCTGGCTATGGGCTTCTTCTATCTATCGATCTCAAACAGATCTGGCGGAGAAAACCAGAGCAGTGTCTCTTTCCGATCAGTAACAGAGATGCAGATCAATAACGAACAAGAGATCGGAGATAAGTTTCTCTCTAGCAGAGCAGCGAACAAGAGTCGCACGGGGATGGCTTGCTCTTGTTTCTTTCCTCGACCGGCTGCACCGACAGGAAAAGAACTCCACCGAACGGGAGTCCTCGCCTAAGATCGAGAGCGACGGGGAAGAGCACAGGAGTCGATGCCGATCTGCAGTCGAGCCACGAGATCCTCTTTGCGCGTGGTGACTCTTCTCCCAGCGGCGCAACAGAACTGATAGGCGAAAAACCCTAGCAGATGAAAGAAGATACTGTGATCGGCGGGCGATCTTCTTCTACCTTCCTCTAGATCGGTGTTCGCGTGAGAGAACGACGGAAGAAAACACAGTTTCCTTTCCTCGAGATCGAGAGCGGTGTAGGATTTTCTCTCCTATTCTCGATCGGCAGAGGCGCTCGAGAACAAGAACGAGAGCGGCGAAGAGAATACCGAGCGGCGAGACAGGAGAGCGTGAGCGAAAACCCTAGCAGAGCGCAAAATTACTTTGAGAATGTTGGGGCGGCTCCGCTCAAAGTATTCTACAATACTCTATTAAGTATGGAATATGTATTTATAGTACCTCCAGCGTAGATCGATGCCCTATAATGACACGAAACCCACGAGCCCTTATCGGGTCAGTCACGACACGTGCGGACATACACGAAATATTCAACATCCATTATATGTGTATGCGATGTTAACTTTATTTTAGATGTGATTGTGTATGTTAGTGTGTAGTTTTTTGCTAGTGTGTGTTGATTTGAATGTGAATATGAGTGTGAGTGCGCGTGTGTGTGTGTCTGTTAATTTGTTTTAGATGAGTGGGTAGATGTATGTTGATTTGAATGTGAGTGTATGTGTAGTTGTATGTGATGATGTGTAGATGAATGTGAGTGTTTGAATTTGAATGTGAGTGTTGTGTGTGATACATGTTGTATGTTATTGTGTATGTTAGTATGTAGTTGTATTCTAGTGTGTGTTGATTTGAATGTGAATGTGAGTGTGTGTGTGTGTGTGTTAATTTTTTTAAGATGAGTGTGTTGGTGTATGTGTTGATTGAACTTGAATGTGAGTGTGTAGGTGTATGTGTGATTTGAATGTGATTGTGAGTGTGTGTGATAATTTTATTTTAGATGAGTGTGTTGTTGTATGTGTTGATTTGAATGTGAATGTGAGAATGTAGGTGTATGTTTGATTTGAATGTGTGTGTGTTAATTTTATTTTAGATGAGTGTGTTGGTGTATATGTTGATTTGAATGTGAATTTGAGTGCGTAAGTGTATGTGTGATTTGAATGTGAATATGAGTGTTGTGTGTGATAAATGTTGTATGTGATTGTGATTGTGTATGTTAGTGTGTAGTTATATGCTAAAGTGTGTGTTGATTTGAATGTGAAAGTGAGTGTGCATTAATTTTATTTTAGATGAGTGTGTTGGTGTATGTGTTGATTTGAATGTGAATGTGAGTGTGTATTTGTAGTAGTTTGCTAGTGCATGTGTGTTGATTTGTAGGTGTTGTTGTGTATATGATAAATGTTATTCGTTTGTTTGTGTAGATGAATGAAGAAAGACGTCATAGACGTAGAAGAAAAGTTGTTGCAACGGCTCTTGTTGTGACGATGATATTTTTGAAATCTAAGATATGCATAGATCTTATGGAGTCTGATGCAAACAACATCCAATGCAAATCATTGTTCAAATGATTGTACAATGGACTTGATAAACTGTTTTAATCAACTGTGTAAGAATATGAGTTCATTTGAAACCTTATGCAACATTCTTATGAGACGTAGATTATTGAAAAACACACAACACGTTATGTTTAAAGAGTCAGTAAGTGTTTTCTTGTATGTGCTTGCACACAATATGAAATTTCGAGATGTTGGAGACACATATCTTCGTTCGATTGATACAGTTAGTAGATATTACTGATTTGACTGAGCATAAGATCATCAAGGCTATTGATATGTTGAACGTTGATGAAGCAAAAAGCGACGTGTTCATGGCTCTGCCAATACCCATCAAGAGGACCTGACTCCACTTGCATCTTGATGTTTGACAAATGCTATGCGAGAGACTTGTTTTTGGTTTTACTAATATCAAGTGCAATCTTATTTTGTGTATATGTACTTTAGAATTGTTATTTTTTTTATATTGTGCGAACTTATTTTTATCTCTGTAACCATTTGATAGTTTAGTATGTCTCTACAATTTTGTCAATTTATAATTTGAATTTCAATTCCTATCAATTAATTCTAACATGGAACCGAACAACGGAATTGTTAATTTCAATTCCATTGCCAGAATTCCTGCATTCAGTTGAACAACAGAATTAGAATTGACTTCAATTCCAATTTCTGCAGAATTGGAATTGATCCAATTACATTCGTCCAATTCCGTCCAAACGAGTGGACCTAAAAATGTGTCTTTAGTAAACACGATGGAAAATGAAAGATACCTTACAAATATACGCATGACGAACAATATGAAAAGATAGTCCATACAATATATTTAGAACTACGTGGTTTGAATCTGTATAGCTGGGATACATAGTACGTAGGCGACAGTAGAGGTAAAACTGCATCAACCCAAAAGGAAGGATATCACTCCCCACACAAATACTTTACTATAGTTGAGGTATTTTTATTTTTTATATTGTGCTGATGAATTTAATGAGCGCAGAAACAAATATTTTTAAGTCAAGACAAAAGTTACCGAGATGTGATAATTTAATTATTTTTGCATTAGATTTTATTCATGGATAGAATAGCTTTAATCAGTGATAGAACATTCATGGTTGACATTTATATCAAAATATACCAATGTAAGTATAAGTGAAAGAAAATTCCTTAAATCCAACCTACGTTCCTGACTCATTAATTCGAGCTTATCGGGTTGGGGTGCGACAATGTTGGGCGGAGAGATGATGGTGGGTTGCATAGACGCGACAAGACCAAATTTCGGTGGGGGTGCTTCTCCGGTGGTGGTGGGTCGTCTAAATAAGATGAAGTTTCGTTCTGTCACGAACCTTGTGCGTCCACTGTGCTAGTGGATTGCAGTCAAGACCGTTCTCTCTCCCGTGGATCGAGTGAGTCCGGCTTCTCCACAACATTTTTTGTAACAGACGCCGGTATACTTCTTCGTATATGAAATTCACAGTTATATATATTTTATATATGCATCGTGTTGTTCAGATCTGTGTGTGTGCATTTCTTATATTGCTCTGTATCGATTTGATTGTGCCCTATTATCTCCAACAATAACTATATAAAAGATAATATAGTTATTTGACGCTAATATCATCAAATTAATTAGAGCAGTTCAATTAATTTCATTTTTTTAATAATCAATTTTAAATTTAACCTAAAACTAAGATAAGATATAAATATTAAAAAAAATTGAAGCTAACAATATTAAAATAAACTGGATAAATATAAACAAAGAATAGAAGAAAAAAAAAGTACATCATGATATAAAATTCTGCAACAATTAAATACATTACCTAAAAAATTAATATTATTATTGTAAATTTAATATAATACATATAGACAACAAAAATGTCTTAAACATAAGTAGATCGCACGTTGATCGTGAGTTCCAGTTTATTCGACGAATACATTTGACATCCTCGAATTAATATTGTGCGTGGGTGACATCGTGCCCTAATGCTAGTAAATATAAGACAAATTATATGAGCCAAATTTGTATTGCTAGGTGAGCTTAGATTCAATTATACTGATTCCCCTGTTAGAATTTTGTTTAAATATGATAATTTTATTTAGATTTCACAGTGTTTATTGTTTGGTCTCTACGAAAATTAATGTCAAAACTGAACCAATTGAAATGAATCAAAATATTTGCAATTTCTCGTCATGAAAGGTTGAATCCTTTTGGTCCAGCGTTGCTTTAGTTTAGAAGAGATTAGTTTTAAAGAATTAACTTCCAATCAAAGACCAATGTATGTAGGAATTGACATTAGGTTTAAATTCAATTTCGTTATTCAGCCGCATGATAATATTATCATTGGAATTGAAGATTGGTTATTTTTGTTTGTTCGTGTGTAAGACATTGATTTTCAAGAATTGAAAAAAAAGATTTTTTTTCACTCGGGCGCGCGTTTTCACCCGATCGCGCGTTTTTCGACCGCAAGCAAATGTTTAGCACGACACGCGTTTTTCGGCCCAAACGCGAATTTTTCACCCAAAAGTGTTTTTTTCGCCGGATCGTGCGTTTTTTCGGTCGCAAGCGAATTTTTAGTCTGAGCACACGTTATCGAACCGAACGCGAATTTTTCGCCTAAGAGCACGTTTTTCGCCCAGACGCGTGTTTTTTGGTCCGAAAGTGAATTTTTCGCTTGGGCGCATGTTTTACGCCCGACCGTGTGTTTTCGGTCTTGGCACGAATTTTGTGCCCCTAGCGTGCTCTTCTCACTCGAGCGCGTGTTTTTGCCATGAAGGGTGTTTTTCGGCCCGGAAACGAATTTTTTATCCGGACGCGCATTTTTCTCCCCAGAGCGTGTTATTCGGCCCGTGAGTGAATTTTTAGCCCCGGGGCACATTTTTTACCAGGGCATGAATTTTTGGGCTTGGGCGCGGATTTTTCTCCCGGGTGTGCATTTTTCGCCTGTGCGCGCATTTTTCCCCCGATGCTCGTTTTTTGTCCCCGACATGAATTTTTTGCCCAGACGCGCTTTTTTTGCCAGGGCAAGTTTTTTTTCTGGGGCGCACATTTTTGGCAAAACGCGCATTTTTCGCACGAGCGCGTGTTTTTCCCCTGAGCGTGTTTTTATCCCGGGCACAAGTTTTTCGGCCTGACGGAAATTTTTTCGCTCGTACATGCTTTTTTCGCTTCCGGGCCGAAAACCCTCTCCCGGGCGATAACCGCATACCCCAGTGTAAAAATTGCGCCCGGGCGTAAAAATCGAGCCCGTGCGAAAAACTCGCGTATGGGCCGAAAACCCGCTCCTAGGCTAAAAATGTACACCCTTGCAAAAAAGACGCGCCCGAGATGAAAAATGCGCGCCCGAGCAAAAAACACACGCTCGAGCAAAAAACACACGTCCGGGAAAACAACCGCGTTCGTGCAAAAAACCGTGTTCAAGCAAAAAAATGCACTCCCGGGCCAAAAATGCGCGTCCGCCTGAATAATGCGCGCTTGGCCGAAGAGCATGTGCCCCGACGAAATTTTTTCGTCGGAGCAGAAAAACGCGCTTCCGGGAAAAAACACGCGCCCGGTTGAAAAAATGCTCGTCTGGGCAAAAAACGCATGCCGGGGCCGAAAAATGCGTGTTCGGGCAAAAAAATGTGCGTCGGGCGAAAATTTATTGTCAGGGCCGAAAATCTTGCTCCCGATCGAAAAACACGAGCACGGCGAAAAACGGGCGTCCGGGCCGAAAACAGGCACCAGGTGAAAAAATCGCGCACGGGCGAAAAAATCGTATCCTGTCCAAAAAATGAGTGCAGAGGGGAACACGCGTGCTCGGGCCGAAAAACACGCACATGGGCGAAATATGCGAGCCTTGGAGAAAAAAGCGAGCCCATGTCAAAAATGTGCTACTGGGATATAACTGTCCCATGCGAAAAAACACTCGCGTGAAAATGCCCGTCTGCGCGAAAACGCTAACGAGCTCGAAATCACTCAATTTTGCGGAAAACCCATAGCCGGAGGTAAGAATTGACTATTTGATTTTTTCGTTCAAAGTCATAGATTTTTGCTTCAAAGCCAATATTTGCGTAAATTTTGTCGCGCCAAACGTGAGAATTAAATTTCTAATCTCCAATGTTAATTCCAGAAAATCAATTCCGTTCAAACGAACATACTCTTAGAACTTCTATTTGTATCACTTGTATGTTGAGTACAATATAAACGAGAAATCAAGAATTATACATGTGTGCTAACTTGCACGCACACATGCACCAAACCAATTTGGGTTCGGGATTTATTGTAGTAGATTTGGTCCATTTTGAACAGGTTTATCTTTTAACCAAATTAGTTTAAAGAAATCATTTCAATGTTCATAGTTGTTGAGCGTCAACCGTTACAATCTCTGATTGTTGCACGCAACGATCTTTTGTTTGTTGACAACTCAGACCTAGGAATGCTGATCGCCACTTTCTTTTTATTGTCGTCCACTCAGAATGACAATGATCTAAGTGATGGTTAGACGTGGGCATAAAAATAGGGCCGGGGCCCGGCCTGAAAAAAGCCCGGTCCCGGGCCCAGGCCGGGCTATCGAGGCCTAACAGGGCCACAACTTGGGGCAATTGCCCGGCCCGGGCAAAGCGCGAGCACCGTACCAGACTTAGGCCGAGTAAAAGCCCGGCCCAGTAAAAGCCCGGGCAAAAGCCCGATTTTTGATGGCTGCCAACCATCAATTGATGGATACCGGCCATCAATTGATGGATGTGGCAGCCATCAAATGATGGCTGTGGCAGAAGAACTTGGTATCTAGGATACGAGTTTGTCCTAAGAAAACAGCAGAAGAACTCAAGTTCAAAAGTTGTGCTCAAACAAAGAGGTATATCAAAGTAGCGTCGAATTATATTCGACGCAACGTCGACTTCTCAAAATGACGCAAAATCTCGCAACGTCGAGTTCCTCTCAAAGTGGCATCGACTTCTTCCCAAAGCGATGTCGACCTCAAAGTAAGAAAATTCCTTCTGTTATTCGAAACAAGCGTCGAAACCTACAGTCAGCGCTGAATCAGCCAGAACAACATCGAAATCGTAAAGATAACCCCTCCAAAGAAACTCTGATGTCTCTTCCTCTACTATTCAGAGTAAACATTGAAAAGTCTCAGCACAACTCTATTGTCTCCCACTCAACTACTCAGAGCAACGACGTACTCCAAGAAGGCCTCCAACGGCTATTTCTTAGAACTTGTCTCGACAGAAATCCTGGATAAGAATACAACCGTTGAACTTCCATTTTCGACAAGATATCTATGCTTGTGACAGTAACATATAGGAAAATTAATGATGAGGTTTTGGAATGAATTCAAAACAAAAGGGTGTATGTATATAAGAATAAAAATTAGACAAGAAGATGCAAGACGAAGACAACATAAATATAACTGTTATCAAGAAAGAAGATGCAAGACGATGACAACATAAATATAATTGTTATCAAGAAGAAAAGATCAACTCTCTCTTAGTATGATGTTCTACCACTGAAGGAGGTTTTCCTCTCGGAAACTCCAACTGTTAATTAAGAAGAACCTTATTCTTTGTCAGAAGATTCAAAAAGAAGAAGATCATTTCTTTTCTCAAGGATCAATCAACTGGAGATCAAGATTCATCTTTCTCTCCTCCAAAATTTCAATCAAAGAAGAAGTCATAAACCACAATCTGTGGACACTTCACTCTCGACCAGATAGCAAAGAGTTCTTGAATCTCTCTCTCAAAGATTCTAAATGGTTAAACTTCCTTATCAACAACTCACTGGTTTTTGGAGAGACCTACCTTATCAACAACTCATGGTTGAGCTTCCTTATCAACAACTCACTGGTTCTTGGAGAGACCTTATCAACAACTCCTGATTGAGCTTCCTTATCAATAACTCACTTGGTTTTTTGGAGAGACCTTATCAACAACTCCTGGTTGAGCTTCCTTATCAACATCTCATTTGGTTCGGAGAGACCTTATCAACTACTCCACAGTTTAAGGGAACCTTATCAAAATCTACACCATAATAGTGGAATCCTGTCCGCGGGCTAAAGAGTATACGTACCCATATTTACTGGGGAACTACTATACAACTCTTGCATCGTCTGTGTTGATTCTCTCTCTCGTTCTCTCTGTTATCTTCTTCTATATTATAACTATGGCATGTGTGGTGATTGCTTGTGTTATGGATAATACAAACTTAAGAAAGATCATAAGGACTAATTGGTGTAAAAAAGGCAAAAGGAATTAAAACACTATATTCACCCACCTCTAGAGAAAATCTCAAGTGATTACCGTCCTTTTCAATTGGTATCAGAGGGAGGTAGATCAAAAAAGATTAACACTTTGATCAACAAGATCCCATGTGGACTAATCACTTAAGAAGAACTTATATCCTAACACAAACATGAACTATACAAAGTTTAGAGAGTATGAATTAATGCAACCACCAATCTGTAATCTGGATAAGTTTTCCCTATGAAAATCCAGAATCAAAATATACATAAATTCTATTGATGAGCAAATTTATGATGTTATTGTGACAGATGTCATAATTCCTACAAAGATAGATGATAATGAAGAAAATATGCTCTTCTCCAGAAATGAATGGTCAGAAATAATAGGAAGGTCAAAGCATATGATACTGAAGCCATGAACATTCTTATGGCAACAATTTCCGATGATATTTTTCAAAAAGTAGCTGATTGCACATCAGTAAAAGAAATCTTGGAATCCCTCATCAGATTAGCAGAAGGCTCTACAGACAAGTGTCTCATTGCTGAAACATGGAGCCTAAGCGAAGAAAGCTTCTCAAGCTCAGATAACGAAGAAAAGGCTGAAGAATTGAAAGACAACAACATGGATCTCAATGACTCAGACCTTGAAGAAGGTAATCAAGAAGTAGATGTACAATATTCTGACTCTACTACCTCCACTTCACCTAAATCAAGAAGAGACTTTGAAATCCTTCATCATAGCCATCTCTAGGCAGTGAAGGAAATCAAAGATCTCAAGAAAGAGTGCATCACTAAAACAAACAATGATGAGTGATGCCACTGAAATTAAGAATTGGTCTCTTAAAATACAAAACTCTAAACTAGATAAGGAAATTATCTCTCTAAAAACTAAAGTTGATGGATTAAACAAACAACTTGATAAAGCAAAGGAATTTGAAAATTCCTTAAATGGATGAAGTAACAAGCTAAAAGATATCTCTGAAAACCTTAAAATAAGGTTTAAGCATATGGGGTTAGGTGTTGATCCTTCCATGCCAAAGGACCCTTTGAACATTCCTTCTTGGAAGAGCCAATGACATTTGTCAAGAAAAAAGCCTTAATAATTTCTGAAGATGTTTCTCTAACATCAAAGTCTATGAATAAAAATCATAATAAGGAAAACCTTCCTATCTCTTTCTCTCTAGAAGGAAATCTTGGAAAAGCTCCAAGAAAATTAATTCAAGAAAAGTTAAAAATGAATAAAAATCATATGAAGTCAGAGTATGCGTTGAATACTATTTGACGTAACTCCAAATCTGCGCCAAATAGTCAGCGCACCTATGACACATCGAATGTTATTCGATGCAACTATCTTGCCCCGTCGAATGACACTCGACGCAACTCTTTTGTGTCAAATACTATTCGACCCAATCCCACATTCCAGACTGCCTCCTCTATCTATAACAGTTCTGAGGAAATAAATTTGAGTTAATCTCTTCCTCTCTCTCATCACTCTCAGTTAAAACGAAAAATGAAATATAATAAGCATGAGTGTCATTGCTGCCATAAGGTAGGACACTTCATGAAAGACTGCTCGTACAATTTATCATCAAACTCTCTCCCTAGAAGATCTGTGAGAACTCCTCTCTACTCTCACAGTAGCAATTATTCTGGAACATCAGGACCTAGAATAATCTGGGATTCTTATGATGTCTATTCTTATTATAGGTAAAAAACCCTCCTCTCCACAAACCAGTTGTGGTTTGAGATTTTCTTAATCGCTGAAATTAATCAGTAAAGAAGATCTTAGAACATAAATGTCAAAAGAATTAAATGCACTAGTCGACGCTCTTCTTAAAAGTCTAGTACCTGGAGTTTAGAAGCTAATTGCCTGCGTTGGAACTGCATGCAATAAAATGACAAGAAATCCTTTCCTCTCCTCAGTACCAAGGGATCATCACGTCTCTTGAAACTTAAAAGGTTAGCAGCCACGCCGTTACTTCTCCACCCATTTCAGTCAAAAGAACTGAATAGTCATTCATTTGACGATCCAGTCTTGCCTATTTAAAGACTGCTCCAAATGAGTACTTCACTCCAAAACTCATCATTCATCTCATTTCTCTTCTTCTCCCATACTTTCTCCCATTCTTGAAGCACTTCGACTTCTTCAAGCAACATATTAAACTTCTCTGACCCTTTGTCTTCTAGGATGATCTTGAATTCTATCTTCAATAGAATCAAGTAGGGGGAGAATGACTGTCTCTTAGCATGGACCGAGAAATGTGCAATGCCACATATGTTCACTGGATGCCTCCTCCTTCATCTAGAAAGTAGAGGCACCAAGGATCAAGAAGCATCTCCTTCACATGCTTCTCCTCATATGGTGTATCATCTAGGGAGCTTCCTCTTTGAACAGTAATCTAGGGGGAGCGTGAGGTCTATGGAACTATCAACCGCTCTCCATGAGCAGGACAATGCCCAGCCTTCTCACTTTTCCAAAAGTGAGAAAGTATAGCCTCCTCTTCTCCACACTCTTTCCCCTATCCCTCATTATAGGACAATCAGGAGTTGTCTAAAGCCAAGTGGCTTAGGGTCTTAGCAAATCTGTAAGTGAAGAAAAGATTCACTAAAGAATGTTCTAAAAGAATAATAATAAAGATGTTTCTTTTCTAAGAAATAAATAATTATATGCAATATATTTTCTGCTCTTCTTTTTCTATATATTGAATGCATTAACTTCTTTTCTTCTTTGTGCAAATAGTTGATCTATGAAATGTACCTATGCAATATAAAATTTAAGAAATGATTGCCTTCACTTCTTTCTTCTACTTCTGTAAATCACTCAAATATTGTTGTAAAAACTGGTATATCAAATAGGGAGAGATTGTTGGGAAAAACTCACCTCTTGATTTGATACACAGTTTTAAGAGTCATTAATTAGGTAATTACCCATGTTGTATAGAAGGGTAATCTATGTCATAAAGAGTTAGTATCTAGGATACGAGTTTGTGTCCTAAGAAAGCAGAAGAAGAACTCATGTTCAAAAGTTCTGCTCAAACAAAGAGTATATCAAAGTAGCATTGAATTATATTCGACGCAACGTCGACTTCTCAAAACGACGCAAAATCTTGCTACGTCGAGTTCCTCTCAAAGTGGCGTCGACTTCTTCCCAAAGCGGCGTCGACCTCAAAGCAAGAAAATCTCTTATACTATTCGAAGCAAGCGTCGAAACCTACAGTCAATGCTGAATCAGCCAGAACAACATTGAAATCGTAAAGATAACTCCTTCAAATAAACTCTGATGTCTCTTCCTCTACTATTCAGAGTAAATGTCGAAAAGTCTCAGCAAAACTCTATATTCTCCCTCTCCACTACTCAGAGCAACGACGTATTCCCAGAAGGCCTCCAACGATTATTTCTTGGAACGTGTCTCGACATAAATCTTGGATAAGAATATAGTCGTTGAACTTTCATTTTCGACAAGATATCAATGCATATGGAAATATCATCTAGGAAAATTAATGATGAAGTTTTGGAATGAATTCAAAACAAAATGGCTTATATAAGAATAAAGATCAGACAAAAAGATGCGAGAAGAAGATAACAGAAATATAACTATTATCAAGAAGAAAAGATCAACTCTCTCTTAGTATGGTGTTCTACCACTGAAGGAGGTTCTCCTCTCGGAAACTCCAACTGTTAATTAAGAAGAATCTTCTTCTCTGTCGGAAGATTAAAAAAGAAGAAAATCATTTCTTTTCTCAAGGTTCAATCAGCTGAAGATCAAGATTCATCTTTTTCTCCTCCAGAATCTTGATCAAAGAAGAAGTCATAAACCACAATCTGTGGACACTTCACTCTCGACCAGATAACAAAGAGTTCTTAAATCGCTCTCTCAAAGAATCTAACTGGTTGAGCATCCTTATCAACATCTCACTAGTTTTTGGAGAGACCTTATCAATAACTCCTGGTTGAACTTGCTTATCAATAATTCATTGTTTTTTGGAGAGACCTTATCAACAAGTCCTGGTTAAGCTTTCTTATCAACAACTCACTTGGTTTTTGGAGAGACCTTATCAACAACTCCTGGTTGAGCTTCCTTATCAACAACTCATTTGGTTCAGAGAGACCTTATCAACATTTCCATGGTTTTAATGGAACCTTATCAAAATCCCCACACCGTAATAGTGGAATCCTGCTTGCGAGCAGAAGAGTAGATGTACCCAGAGTTATTGGGGAACTACTATAAAACTCTTGTGTCATCTGTGTTGATTCTCTCTCTCCCATTCTCTCTGTTATATTCTTATATATTATAATTGTGGCATGTGTGCTGATTGCTTGTGTTAAGGATAATCCTAACCTAAGAAAGATCATAAGATCTAATCAGTTTAAAAGAATAATCAAAAGGAATTATAACACTATATGCACCCCCATCTAGAGTAAATCTTAAGTTATTGCCGTCCCTTTCAACTAAGTCTTCAGCGGCGCTCGCAGGAGCAGTCTCTAGAGCAGAACTGTCCCAAGTGGAGCGGGACACTGGGCAGAAGGTGGATGAATGAAGAGCCGAGTCTTCTCTGGAAAACCTCAGAGCTTTGTCTTCTCCTTTTGTTTCCCGTCCCTTCAAATGAATGCATGAGTACTTTTTAATAGCTTTTATGAGGGGGGGGGGGGGGGGGGGGGGGGGGGATGAACTGATATTTAAGTTATGCGGTGTGATAGTTACACATGTTTCTCTGGTGGGTATGATGAGGGTTTTGAGTCTCGTCTGCTTCTTCTGAGAGCGCGACTCTCAAATGTCACTCTAGCTTTTTCGGGATTGGTGCAAGGTTTACCCCGACACGGGGGACCATATCGAAGTTAGGAGCAATAAGAGATGGTTAACATTTGAAGAGAAGAATGACTACCGCCATAAGGGTATACTTTATGGGTTCATTAAGAACCCATGGGAGTTTCCTGAGGTGTGGAGAATGCTCCATGGTCGCTGTCGTCGGCTGTCCGACCAGGAGGAAGAATTTTCCTCATACTGGGCTTTGATGACGTGCAAAATGTGGCGAGAGTTCTTTATCACATTGGCTGATGATAAGAGGATGGTTCTAGCGGGCCTTTCTACATACGCTAATTAGAGGTCCTTTCTACAGATGCTTAGAGGATCTGTGTTGTCCCCCTAGTGTGAGGCTAGAAGAGGAAGCTAGTTTTTTACTTTGAATCGCGGGGGAGGAGGTCCATTCTCCTCGCCTCCCGAGCTGATCCTCTAGGCGAGAGATGGAGGCTCTGGTGACTTGGCGGGGGAGGCCTCGCTTCCCAATTCCAGGGTGGAGGAGATACTTGAGTTTTCCAACGCCTTGCCGTCTCCTTAGGATAGACATACATAGACATTTGTAGTTGTCAAAGGTAAGAAGCGGGAATCCGCCTCTCCGTGGGCCACCACGTCGAAGGTAAGGTGATGTTTTTTTAATTACTTTGTGATTGATTTGTCCTTGTTTTGATTCTAATCGCATGCTCATCTTGGTTTAGAGTGGGGAGTTGTGCAGCATCGCCCATACGCAGAATGATTACTACGTGGCCTTGAAGGACGAGTTCCTGACCTTCCAAGAGAAGCTCAGTAACACAGGACTTCTTAGCATCAGCCATGATGAGGTGGGAGAGGGAGGTCGTTTCTCGTCTGGATCGATCAAAATTCGAGCTTGCTTCTGCCAGGGCTAATATTGAGAAGCTACAGGAGGAGGTCAAGGCGGCCACAACGTCTAAGGAGGAGGCCTTCAACCTTCTTGAGGAGGCACAGTCGAATATGACCCGACAGGAGATTGAGGTGTCACACTTGAGGGATTAGGTCAACAAGCTTGTTTCTTCGCAGCCTAATATTGACAAGGTTAAAGCGGTCGCGGTTATAGAGCACAAGGAGTCCCTTGCCTTTATGGAGGAGGTACTCAGATCTTGGAGGAGGCCCGGGCCGAGATCATGACTATCGAATTGGATCAGTTCCTAGACGTGAGAGGAAAGTGATGTGTAAAGTAAAGAGCTCTCACTTGATCACATAATAATTAAGACATGCAAAACATGAATTTAGTCCCACATCTATACCGGTGTAGAAATACCCTCGAGCATACAAAATTAAGTTTAAAAAAAATCTGCTGAACATCTCATCAATGCTATGCTAATTATATTTTCCACAAAATTCAAGACTGGCTAGGTAGAAATAACAATAAATACTTGAAGAGGGCGCTCAGCTAATGAAAGTCACTCTCACTATTTTCCAACATTTTACATTCTTCATGAGGCATATTTTACTTATTTTGAAAATTTTCACAATAAATTATTGTATATTTTAGCTTATTTTGAAACATTTGTTCAGTAGAATTAAAAATATTTTATTTTAGATTAAAAAAATGTATTTCTTATGATTAAAAGTTTAAAACTTATTTTCGTGAATTTTAGATTTTATCATTACAGTGCGTTCAAATACATATTTTGTATTTTATTCAACACACATTTTCTAATTTATAAAACCTGAACTCATTAGTATTTTAATCCTTCATATTTCATTTATTCAATATTTTTTTTAATTTATTAGGCATTAGATCTAATTTCATGTCTTGAAATAGCTGAAGGAAATATAATATTCTTGTTATGCCACCCATAAAGGCCTTGGGGTGCGTCTAAAGGAAGCACCACTGAAGAGAGATGGGGTCGGCGGTCAACACGCAATCGCCCGAATCAAAGAAACCGAGCCCGCCATTTCCGCCGCCCACCGCCAGAAACAGAGCGCGCGCAAGCGCGTGCGCTGCCGCGCGCACAATAGCGCGCGGGCAGCGCCCCCCGTCGCGGGGGAACGACCCCGCCGCACCCCCCTCGGGGTGCGGCTCGCGCGGAGCCGCACCCCTCAAGGGGTCCGGCCAAGCCGCACCCCCCTTGGGGGTGCGGCCCAGCCGCACCCCCCTTGGGGGTGCGGCCCAGCCGCACCCCTCAAGGGGTGCGGCCAAGCCGCACCCCCATGGGGGTGCGGCCAAGCCGCACCCCCATGGGGGTGCGGCCAAGCCGCACCCCCATGGGGGTGCGGCCAAGCCGCACCCCCATGGGGGTGCGGCCAAGCCGCACCCCTTGGGGGGTGCGACCAAGCCGCACCCCCCTTGGGGGTGCGGCCCAGCCGCACCCCTTCAGGGGTGCGGCCCAGCCGCACCCCTCAAGGGGTGCGGCCGAGCCGCACCCCCCCCGGGGTGCGACTCCGCCGCACCTCCCATAGGGTGCGGCCCAACCGCACCCCTCAAGGGGTGCGGCCAAGCCGCACCCCCCCGGGGTGCGCCTCCGCCGCACCTCCCATAGGATGCGGTCCGGCCCCCTTCCCTCGCCTTTTTCCATAAGGGGGCTCGTAAGGGACACCGCCGTATTCACGCCCCCTCGTCGGGCGCGTCGGATCCCAATTCCCCTTTGGGGGACAACTTTCCGTTCCACCGTTTGCTCGGAACGCCTCCGCGCTCACGCGCGCTCAGAACACTACTAAGCGCGCTCAGAGCGCTTCCATGTTCGTTGCGCGCTCGGAGCACTTTAGCGCTCACGCGCGCTCAGAACGCTTCCGAACGCGTTCGGGAGCGTTCTCACTTTTTGTCTTTCAGGCGTCTCACTTTTTGTCTTTCAGGCGTCTCACTTTTTGTCTTTCAGGCGTCTCACTTTTTGTCTTTCAGGCGTCTCACTTTTTGTCTTTCAGGCTTCTCACTTTTCAGGAACAGTCGGTCGCCTTTTTCACCTCCAACGGAACTGCCCGAATTGCCCGAGCTGCCCAAGCTGCCCGAGGGGCAAGGTGGACATTTACGAAAAATGGCGATCCGAGGGCCCCGAACCAGAGAATATGATTCGTCCACCGAGCATTTATGGAAACTGCCAACGGCAAAATTACCGGGCCGCCCCCGGCAAAAACTATAAAAGGAGCCCCATGACTTCATTTGAAAGGACCTTGACTTCTGGACTCGGGAGAGCTCCTTGCAGACTTTTGCGGAATTCTCCTTCGGCACTTGAAGATCTCCTTCGGGACTTGAAGATCTCCTTCGGGACTTGAAGATCTTCATCTTCCAGAAAGGCGACTAGCCTTCTCGATTCCGAAAGGCGACAAGCAGTTCTCAGAAGAGGAAGGCGACTAGCCTTCTCGATTTCGAAAGGCGACAAGCAGTTCTCAGAAGAGAAAGACGACTAGCCTTCTCGATTCCGAAAGGCGACAAGCAGTTCTCAGAAGAGGAAGGCGACTAGCCTTCTCGATTCCGAAAGGCGACAAGCAGTTCTCAGAAGAGAAAGACGACTAGCCTTCTCGATTCCGAAAGGCGACAAGCAGTTCTCAGAAGAGGAAGGCGACTAGCCTTCTCGATTCCGAAAGGCGACAAGCAGTTCTCAGAAGAGAAAGACGACTAGCCTTCTCGATTCCGAAAGGCGACGAGCAGTTCTCAGAAGAGAAAGGCGACCAGCCTTCTCAATTCCAGAAAGGCGACCAGCATCTCTCAGAAGGGAAAGGCGACTAGCCTTCCCGCTTCCGAAAGGCGACTAGCAGTCTTTGAAGGGAAAAGGACTTAGTTTTTTCGTGAGGTGGCCTGTCACCCTCGAAGCTCTCTTTCTCCAAGTATTGTAACGAGCAACGGTCTGTCGCGCTCGAGTTCTAGCTTCCAAGTTGTAACTCCTCCAGAAGATAGTGAAGTTTGGTCGGCACAGCTCCGGCCGCGTGGTTTTTTACCCTTTCCGGGTTTTCCACGTTAAAAAGTCTCTGCGTACTCAACGAACCTCTAATTGACTGTTTGCGCGCTTAGCTCGCTCACGAGCTAAGGCGGTTCAAGTGAACCGGTCTACCAAGAGCCCTAAGCGTTCCGCAACAGTTTGGCGCCGTCTGTGGGAACATTCCCAACAACTCTTCAAAAGCCGACTGCCATGGCAAGGAAGAGTGCTCGCACTACTGAAGGATCGATGCCGGAAGGACGCGTCGACCCAGCTCCCTCCCACTCGCTTATCGATGCACCTCCCGCAGAGGAGGCACTACCAACACCCGCGGCTGGTTTGGAGGTGCTTATGTGGCAGATCGAAGAACATCAAGCTGAGATGTTGGCTCTTGTAAGGAATCTTGGGGCTCCTCCAGCTCCGATTCAGCCACCAGCTCTGAACGCGCCACCACCCCCAATTCTGAATCATGCCCCGAACGGGGAGGCCACCCAGGAAGACGAAGCCTCGGAAGGATTCTCCAATGCGGCAAGTTCCGCTCACCTTGCCCCACCAGCTGGAGGCCCAGAAGCTAACCACCGCCACCACCACGGAAGAGCTGCCCCTGAGCAAGCAGTGGAAAGAGCTACGCGAGAAGAAATACGCAACATGATAGAGGAGTATGCCCAAGCAGGGCGACGCGCAGCTCTCGCCCGCCATCCCGCGCGCCACGGCTCCCCACTATCACCTCAAGTCCTGGACCATCCAATTCCAAACGGTTTCAAGCTTCCCAACATCGAAACGTTCGACGGGACGGACGACCCGCTGGAACACGTCAATCACTTCACCACCATCATGGGGATTTACAGCGCCCCCGACCAACTCCTCTGTCGAGTGTTCCCGACAACTTTGAAAGGACAAGCGCGCACTTGGTTCCACTCCCTGCGGGATGGGGCCATCAACAACTTCGCAGAAATGGCGCGGCAGTTCGTGGACCAGTTCATCGCCAATCGTAGGATTGTCCGAGATCCTTCCCATCTCTCGGGAATCCGCCAGAACGACGGAGAAACTCTGAAGGATTTTTTCCGACGCTTCACCTCTGAGGCGCGACAGATCCCGGGAGTCGACCCCGAGCTTTTGCGAGGATTTTTCCTTGGAGGACTCCGCCCAAGTGGCTTCTACTCAGCTCTAATGAGAGAAACCGTACAAAGCTATCCTGACCTCGTCCAGCGAGTCGAGGCTCAGATAGCCGCCGATGAGGCCATCGAAGCACACCGCCGGCAGTTCGAGGGGAGCTCGAAGAGGAAGAAAGAGGAGTCGCCGCCGCATACAGCTCCCAACAAAAATAACAAGCATCACGACAACCCCAGCCGAGACCGAGGATCTCGCCAACGTCAGGACTACACTCCCCTGAACACTACCAGGACTAACGTTCTCCTCGCCATCCGTGATAGCGACGCGCTTCGCAGGCCCGAGCCGCTTGCACCGAACAGAGGAAATCAGTCGCAGTATTGTGACTTTCATCGCGGGCGTGGACACAGGACTGAAGGCTGCAACAAATTGAAGGAGGAAATCGAGCGCCTTGTCCAACAAGGCCTTCTCGGAAGGTTTTTACTAAACCAGGTCCCAAACCAACACGGACCACGGGCTGACACTCCAGTAGAGGACAACGCTGTACCCCGACACGGATGAACCAGAAATACCGGGCAGGGAAACTTTCCTCGTAGTAGAGCACGCGCAACCCGCATTTCATTTGTCGTCGATTTCTGTTTTCCGCTCCTTCCAGTTTTCTGCTTTTAAAAACAGTAAGCCGCAAGATTATACTTGCGCGCATGCATCCATTATGTATTTGAAATTACTACATTTGCTCTCTGTCTCAATCAGCGGTACTAATCTTCTAGAGTGAGGCACCGAAAAGTTAAAGTCACATACGACCCTCAGCATTATTATCAAACGACAACCTCGCCAACATAGGAAAAAGAAGGGGCCTCTCACAAGTGGAGGACATACGTCGAGTCCAACAATCTAAACCAAGTCCGTAAAAAGGACAACACCGCTCCCACGCTGCAGAGCATCATGCTCCCGCGTTGCAGGGCACACAGCTCCCACGCTGCAGAGCATCATGCTCCCGCGTTGTAGGGCACACAGCTCCCACGCTGCAGAGCATCATGCTCCCGCGTTGCAGGGCACACAGCTCCCACGCTGCAGAGCATCATGCTCCCGCGTTGCAGGGCACACAGCTCCCACGCTGCAGAGCATCATGCTCCCGCGTTGCAGGGCACACAGCTCCCACGCTGCAGAGCATCATGCTCCCGCGTTGCAGGGCACACAGCTCCCACGCTGCAGAGCATCATGCTCCCGCGTTGCAGGGCACACAGCTCCCACGCTGCAGAACATCATGCTCCCGCGTTGCAGGGCACACAGCTCCCACGCTGCAAAGCATCATGCTCCCGCTATTCACCGGTCAAGTCTACATCATGTAAAAGTCACGAGCAAAGGCACGTGCACCAAAGCCGCGGGCACAGAACCGCGCAAAAAGTCGCGAGCAAAGGCACGTGCACCAAATTCGCGGGCACAGAACCGTGCAAAAATGTCGTGAGCAAAGACTCGTGCACCAAAGCCGTGAGCACAGACTCGTGCACCAAAGCCACGAGCACAGACTCGTGCAAAAAAGCCGCAAGCACAAACTTGCGCAAACTAATTTTCTATTGTGTAAAAGCCGCGGGCTCAGAACCGCGCAAGCTAATCCGTCATTTTGCGTAAACCCCTCAGCCCATGCGGATATCAGAGCCGGGCAGCAAGCCCACAACGACCTCGGAAAACCAACACCCTCCGACATCAGCTCTGACCAGAAAAGCGCCGCACAGTGGACAATGGGTAAAGCCGCCACAGAAAAATTAAAACCTCCGAACTCCTCGCATCGAAACTCGGACTCCGAAGGTTTGGGGGGCTTATGTTATACCACCCATAAAGGCCTTGGGGTGCGTCTAAAGGAAGCACCACTGAAGAGAGATGGGGTCGGCGGTCAACACGCAATCGCCCGAATCAAAGAAACCGAGCCCGCCATTTCCGCCGCCCACCGCCAGAAACAGAGCGCGCGCAAGCGCGTGCGCTGCCGCGCGCACAATAGCGCGCGGGCAGCGCCCCCCGTCGCGGGGGAACGACCCCGCCGCACCCCCCTCGGGGTGCGGCTCGCGCGGAGCCGCACCCCTCAAGGGGTCCGGCCAAGCCGCACCCCCCTTGGGGGTGCGGCCCAGCCGCACCCCTCAAGGGGTGCGGCCAAGCCGCACCCCCATGGGGGTGCGGCCAAGCCGCACCCCCCATGGGGGTGCGGCCAAGCCGCACCCCCCATGGGGGTGCGGCCCAGCCGCACCCCTTGGGGGGTGCGACCAAGCCGCACCCCCCTTGGGGGTGCGGCCCAGCCGCACCCCTTCAGGGGTGCGGCCCAGCCGCACCCCTCAAGGGGTGCGGCCGAGCCGCACCCCCCCGGGGTGCGACTCCGCCGCACCTCCCATAGGGTGCGGCTCAACCGCACCCCTCAAGGGGTGCGGCCAAGCCGCACCCCCCCGGGGTGCGCCTCCGCCGCACCTCCCATAGGATGCGGTCCGGCCCCCTTCCCTCGCCTTTTTCCATAAGGGGGCTCGTAAGGGACACCGCCGTATTCACGCCCCCTCGTCGGGCGCGTCGGATCCCAATTCCCCTTTGGGGGACAACTTTCCGTTCCACCGTTTGCTCGGAACGCCTCCGCGCTCACGCGCGCTCAGAACACTACTAAGCGCGCTCAGAGCGCTTCCATGTTCGTTGCGCGCTCGGAGCACTTTAGCGCTCACGCGCGCTCACAACTTTTTGTCTTTCAGGCGTCTCACTTTTTGTCTTTCAGGCGTCTCACTTTGTCTTTCAGGCGTCTCACTTTTTGTCTTTCAGGCGTCTCACTTTTTGTCTTTCAGGCTTCTCACTTTTCAGGAACAGTCGGTCGCCTTTTTCACCTCCAACGGAACTGCCCGAATTGCCCGAGCTGCCCAAGCTGCCCGAGGGGCAAGGTGGACATTTACGAAAAATGGCGATCCGAGGGCCCCGAACCAGAGAATATGATTCGTCCACCGAGCATTTATGGAAACTGCCAACGGCAAAATTACCGGGCCGCCCCCGGCAAAAACTATAAAAGGAGCCCCATGGCTTCATTTGAAAGGACCTTGACTTCTGGACTCGGGAGAGCTCCTTGCAGACTTTTGCGGAATTCTCCTTCGGCACTTGAAGATCTCCTTCGGGACTTGAAGATCTCCTTCGGGACTTGAAGATCTTCATCTTCCAGAAAGGCGACTAGCCTTCTCGATTCCGAAAGGCGACAAGCAGTTCTCAGAAGAGGAAGGCGACTAGCCTTCTCGATTCCGAAAGGCGACAAGCAGTTCTCAGAAGAGAAAGACGACTAGCCTTCTCGATTCCGAAAGGCGACAAGCAGTTCTCAGAAGAGGAAGGCGACTAGCCTTCTCGATTCCGAAAGGCGACAAGCAGTTCTCAGAAGAGAAAGACGACTAGCCTTCTCGATTCCGAAAGGCGACAAACAGTTCTCAGAAGAGGAAGGCGACTAGCCTTCTCGATTCCGAAAGGCGACAAGCAGTTCTCAGAAGAGAAAGACGACTAGCCTTCTCGATTCCGAAAGGCGACGAGCAGTTCTCAGAAGAGAAAGGCGACCAGCCTTCTCAATTCCAGAAAGGCGACCAGCATCTCTCAGAAGGGAAAGGCGACTAGCCTTCCCGCTTCCGAAAGGCGACTAGCAGTCTTTGAAGGGAAAAGGACTTAGTTTTTTCGTGAGGTGGCCTGTCACCCTCGAAGCTCTCTTTCTCCAAGTATTGTAACGAGCAACGGTCTGTCGCGCTCGAGTTCTAGCTTCCAAGTTGTAACTCCTCCAGAAGATAGTGAAGTTTGGTCGGCACAGCTCCGGCCGCGTGGTTTTTTACCCTTTCCGGGTTTTCCACGTTAAAAAGTCTCTGCGTACTCAACGAACCTCTAATTGACTGTTTGCGCGCTTAGCTCGCTCACGAGCTAAGGCGGTTCAAGTGAACCGGTCTACCAAGAGCCCTAAGCGTTCCGCAACAATTCTATTATTAATATATGGATATAGAGTACATTCTTGATTCAGAGAGACTATGACCACTGCTTATTACTCTTATCTACTATTACAAAGAAAGAAGTGTTGTTTGTGTAACATTCGTTATATCAATTTTATCATTCTTTAATTTATGTATTTGCAAGACACAAGAAAACATGAGCGAAGCCCGTGCGCCCAATAGCAGTCGAGCATAAACGAAACCCAAATCACGACTACCAGTCATTCTAAATATTAAGACAATTGTAATACACCCCTGGTCTATTTTAAGGAATGATGTTTAGGACTACTACATCTCAATACCATATATTTCTCGTTCAATTCGCAGCGATCATTGGGCTAGAGCGACAAATAGTCATGGACCATCATGACCACACAAGTCGAATGACAATGTCATAGGTGCGATATTTTTCTTTGATTTTTGATAATTAGCACAAAAATGATCAAATCACCATAAACTGCTAAAACAAAATAGCACATTCACGCAAATATAATCATATTGTTTGTTGCCACACTGCAAAATAGAATAAAATCCGATGCCTTTTAGAGAGTTCCACAGGAATGTTAACACGGATCGCCCGCTCTGCATGGAGCGCAGAGTTGTGCCGCACACGAAACTGCGCCCCGACAGGCCCTCACAAGGGCTCAAAGATATGAAAACTATATATAAATTATTATATAATTAAAACAACATATAATCACAAAAATAAAATGTAATCAGGTAGTTGATGAAGTTGAATATTACCGGTAAAGAAGTATACACTGACTGACTACAAATCCAGCAGACTATTCCAGCGTTTCCTGAGAGTCTCGCATGCCTGGGAACAAGAAATAGTTTCTGCGGTGAAATTTGCTTCAGGGGGAAATTCAGAAACAAGCCCCAACCTCATTAATGTATACATCGCCTTATCAACTGGCATATCAATCTGCAGTCAGTAGCACGTTAATCACAAATTATAACATAATAATGGAGAAATAATAAAATATATATTGGTTTTTAATACCTGTTCGTTAAACTTGTCATACAAGAACATTTCACACTCGGCTCCAATGCTCTTCCGATTCAACACCTGCAGCATATCGATGCAAATATTCCGCACAGAATCGAGCAATAAGATGTCAAATCGAGGGCTCTTCGCAATCAATTAATATTTATCTACAGACATCTGTAAAAAAATATCATACTTGATTGAATAATTTTGGTTTTAATTGCATCAATTTCACCTTTTATCAGACTTCTTCCCCAAGCCGGGCTGAATCTAAGAATAGGGCATTCAGCCTTTGTAACTAGGAATTTTGGAATTGAATCAAAATTGAGTTTTTAAGGTTTTTCTATTTTGTGGATTTAGCAAGCTAAGAGCATCCGCCGTCCTCAATTAGCAGCGATGCACTAGTTATCTTCGATCATGTCGCAGCTCGCATCACCATCACTCAAAGATGTTGAGAAGATCGTTTCTAGTGAGGTTTCAATTTCTCTCATCAAATTTTTCGGACGAATCATCCAACGTCAGAAGTGATGGGTATCCCCGTAATTTATTGGAGGGTTGCGGATAGGGTATCCCCAACCAAAATAGGGATGTGGATAGCGAAACCCTCTCCATTATGAGAGGTGCTCATAATGGACGAGGAGTGAACCGTCCATAACCACTCACAACCGCCGGGAGCGAGCGCGCGCCCCCGGGGGCGCCTCGTGCAGCCCCGCCGCGCGGCGGAGCCGGTTGGGCAACCGCCTGGCCACGCGGCCACGGCCTCACGACCGAGGCCACGCGGCTCCTGGCGCACCATCATTGGCGCGCGGCACCCGACCACGCTCGGCCCCGTCCGCGCGACCCCGTGTGCATCCTTCCACTCCTTCACCGGCGTCCCGCCGCCTCCTAAATCGCGGACCCCGGGCACATCTTCGCGCTTATGATGCACTCACAAGGACTCCGTGCTCACATCGCGCTCACAAGGCCACCGCGCTCACGAGGCGCTCACAAGATCTTCGCGCTCACGGGGCGCTCACAACGCCAGCGTGCTCACAACGCCTCCGCGCTCACGTCACGCTTACAACGCTTCCGCTCTCACAACGCCTCTGCGTTCGCGGCGCGTGCGACAACTAACCTTCTTTGCTTCTCGTATCCACAAAATTGCAGGACTCGTTTGTTGCCGTTATCGCCCCCAATAGTCCAGCCCGAACTGCCCGAGGGGCAAAACCACCATATCGGCAAAAATGGTGATCCGTATGCTCCAGATCGAGAAATCTGATTCGCCCGTCCGGTAGTTATGGTGGTTATAATGACAATTTCCAAGCCGCCCCTATCAAAAGCTATAAAATGAGCACAGAGTCCTCATTTGAAGACACCTTGCCTTCAACGATCGAGAGAGCTCCTTCGAATATCCTTCAGAGTTCTCCTTCGGCGTTCGAAGAATCCTTCGAAGATCTCCTTCCCCTTCGAAGGCGACTTCAAGATCTCCTTTTGGCCATTGAAGATCTCCTTCCCCCTTTGAAGATTCCTTCTTCGGGATTGAAGATTCTCTTTCTAATTTTTCTCTACACCCCCTGCAACGAGCGGTGGCCTGTCACCCTCGAGCATTGTACTGCTTGTAATCCTCAGTGAAATAGTGCAATTTGGTCAGCACCGATCCGGCCCCGTGGTTTTTCACCATTTTCGATTTTTGCACGTTAAAAGTCTTCTTGCAAGTTGTTGGTTTTCTCTGTGACTGTTTGCGCGCTCGGCTCACACTCGAGCTGAGACGGTTCAATTCGAACGGTCTATAAGAGCGTCGAGCGACCCACAACAGTTTGACGTCGTCTGTGGGAAAGGTGTTCCCAAACTCTGCAAGGATTCTTTGAAGACAATTGGCTTCACAACAATACTCGTGAGTAGCAGCAAATGGCCAGAAGAGGGAACCGTATAACAGAAGGGTCAATCCTGGGAAGCACGCTGAGCCAGCTCTCTCCCACTCGCTAATCAACATACCGCTCACGGAAGAGGGTATGATCGCACCCGTAGTTGCGCTGGAAGAGCGCATGCGCCAAATGAAAGAGAACCAAATCGAGCTCGCACTCCTAAGGAACATAAGAGCGCCATGAGCTCCTAATCCTGCCCCAGAGCAAGGGAATCCACCTCTGCCAGCTCAGGAGCGTGCTCCGACCAAGCACGCCGCTCGCGAGCACCGCATTCCTGAAGAAGAATTATCTGATGAAGCCAACTCAACGCGCCCAATTCGGCCAGCCAGAGAACCCGAAGCTCAATATCACCACCGCCTGGAAGCAGCTGGCTTTGGGCATGCAATAAAATATCACCACCGCCCGAAGCTCAATATCACCCCTTTATTTATCACCTCCGCCCTATCCACCACGGCTCGTCGTTAGCGCCCGAGGTCCTGGCGGATCCGATCCGGCTTGGCTTCAAGCTTCCGAACATCGAGACGTTCGACAGAACGGACGATCCGCTGGAGCACGTTAACCTACCTTGCACGGATACTTAAAAATGCTCTGTGTATCGGCTCAGACGCGTATCGGAAACGGGAAACGCCCAGAAACGTGTTTCCGAAACTCTAGGAAACGTAATTTTAATTATTAAAAAAAAATTAAATGGGGATCGCGTATCCCGCAAGCGGGATACGCGATTCCCGTGCGGTATCCCATTATCCAGCCTCTTTAATGTCACGACTTATCTTGCCTTTAGGTTTACGCTATTCCCTCTCCCTGCTCTCGATCACTCTCCCTGCTCCATGCACCGTCGTCGATACCGCTCCCCGCTCACTACGCCGCCGTCGATCCCGCTCACTGCTCCGCCCTCGATTCCGCTCCCTGCTCCCTGCGCCGCCCTCGATTCCGCTCCCTGCTCCCTGCGCCGCCCTCGATTCCACTCCCTGCGCCGCCCTCGATTCCGCTCCCTGCTCCCCTGCGCTGCCCTCGATTTTGTTCCCTGCTCCCCTGCGCCGCCCTCGATTCCTCTCCCTGCTCCCTTGCGCCGCCCTCGATTCGGCTCCCTCCTCCCCTGCGCCGCCCTCGATTAATCTCTCTTCTCCCCCGCGCCGCCCTCGATTCCGCTCCCTGCTCCCCTGCGCCGCTCTCGATTCCGCTCCCTGCTCCCCTGCGCCGCTCTCGATTCCGCTCCTTGCTCCCCTGCACCGCCCTCGATTCTGCTCCCTAAACCCCTGCGCCGCCCTCGACTCTGCTCCCTGCTCCCCTGCGCCGCCCTCAATTCCGCTCCCTGCTCCCTGCTCCCTTGCGCCACCCCCAATTCCACTGCCTGCTCCCCTGCGCTGACCTCGATTCCGTCGCCTGCCCCCCTGCGCCTCTCTTGATTCCGCTCCTTGCTCCCATGCGCCGCCCTTGATTCCGCTCCCTGCTCCCATGCGCCGTGTTACGAACGTAGAAGGAGAAGAGCTATTCTAGAGGGAGAGAACTAGGGTTTGAGAGAGCCTAAGGAAAATACCTGATAATATTTCTTGTATACCCCTCCACAAGAGGATCCGGGTATATTTATACCCGGACCAAGGCCGGCCGGCCAAGGGGGCCGGCCGGCCCCAATTGGGGCTGAACCGGGTGGGTTCAGCCCCCCGAGGGCCGTCAATAGAAAGTGGGGGCTGAACCAGTTGGTTCAGCCCCGTTGTCGCCTTCGGATCCGTCCGGGGGCGTAACATTCCCTACCCCTTTAAGACCCAGCTTGTCCTCAAGGTGGGAATCTGGTGGCTCGGTCCCTTCCTTCGGCGCCCTCCCAACTACGTCATGCTCGTCTCCTTGCAATCTCCAAGCATCGAAGAAAGGCCCCTGTACTGGTAAGATTCTGATTCCATTCAGGCAGTACTCCCTCCCTTCCTCCGCAAACTCCATAGTCAACTCATCCCAATCCAGAGTGACCCTCCCCAGCTGACGCAACCACTGGGTCCCCAGAATCATATCGGACCCCTGGATGGTCAAGAAGTAGACATCCATCTTGTCGGTATATCCCTGCACACTGACCCTCACGTCCGGAAGCCTGCCTTCGCACTGCAACGTGCGTCCACCTGCCACCACAACCTGGGACGCAGCATCCTTAATGAGCTCTTGCCCAAGCTTCTGTGCCACCGCCGGGTTGAGGAAGTTATGTGTACTCCCGCTGTCAATCATAATGGTCACCGGTTGTTGGCCGAGCCACCCTGCAACAGTCATAGTGGGTGGTGCGGAGTCTCCCGGCAAGGTCAGGGTAGATACCTCGAACTCGATTGTATCTAAAATGTGTTCCCGGTCCTCGTGGCGCCCCTGGAATGGAGGGGAAACCATGGCAGACGCGTCGATTCCAAGTCCCCTATTGAAGATGGAGGCCCGATCGGTACCATCTCGAACCGCACAGTCTTTGTGTTCCGATGCTGAAGACGGAATGAGAATCTGGACTGCGTTGGTTTCTTTCGCCACAGTCTGACCTTTGATGCGCTGAGTCAACAAACTTTTTAGCTCGTCCATGCGCGTATCTATCTTTTCTGCCAATCGTTTTTCTGAAGCCTTCAACTGTTCTTCGAGGGCTGCCACCGTGTTGGCCAACCCGGTGTAAGTCTCGTCGAGGGTGGCCAACCGATGAGATTCTTCTTGGGAACGAGTCACCATGGTCGACTCCGCAGAAATGGGACCAGGTACTCCTCAAGGAGAAGTCGGAGAAGAAGCTCGTTGTCGAAGAAGCCGCTGGAATCAAACGCCTTGAGGCTCGGCGAAATCGTCGCGGAAGAGGATCGGCGGAAGAGCCGGAACTGTGCGACCGGCGGAATCGGCCGCTGGAGACGTCGCTGGAGAGGTCGCTGACGGAAATCTGGACTGTCGGCAGCCGCTGGAGTCGGGGCTGGGCTGATCCGAAGGAGACGGGGTCGAGCGGATCCGAAACAGGCGGAATCGGCCGCTGGAGACGTCGCAGGAGTCGACGTCGAGGGCTGGAGCTTCAGGCGGCGGCCTCTGGAGTAGCAGGCGACGGCCCTGGAGCAGGCGGCGGCCTCTGGAATAGCAGGCGGCGACACTGGAGCAGGCGGCGGTGGCCCTGGAGCAGGCGGCGGCCTCTGGAACAGCAGGCGGCGGCACTGGAGCAGGCGGCGGCAGCGTCTGGAACAGCAGGCGGCGGCGTCTGGAAGGAGACGCTCGAAGGAGACGCTGGATGCGGCGGACTGGAGTCGGGATCGGCGGACTGGAGTCGGGGACTGGAAGCGCTGGAGCAGCAGCCGTCGGGATCGGGATCGGGATCGCGCTGGAGTCGCAGATGGGATCGGAAGCAGCCGCAGGAAGCGCTGGAATCGCAGTGATGTGGAAAAAAATTCGGGAGAACGAATGCCTCTGATACCAATTGTTACGAACGTAGAAGGAGAAGAGCTATTCGAGAGGGAGAGAACTAGGGTTTGAGAGAGCCTAAGGAAAATACCTGATAATATTTCTTGCATACCCCTCCACAAGAGGATCCGGGTATATTTATACCCGGACCAAGGCCGGCCGGCCAAGGGGGCCGGCCGGCCCCAATTGGGGCTGAACCGGGTGGGTTCAGCCCCCCGAGGGCCGTCAATAGAAAGTGGGGGCTGAACCAGTTGGTTCAGCCCCGTTGTCGCCTTCGGATCCGTCCGGGGGTGTAACACGCCGCCCTTGATTCCGCTCCCTGCTTCGCTGCGCCGCCCTCGATTCCTCTCCCTGCGTAAGGTTCTTCTTCTTATTCCTGATTACTGTTCTTGTTGCAGTTTTTTGACTTTGGCTGCCTTTGCTTCCTGATTACATAAGACAGTGCAGTTTTTTTTACATAATTTTAGTGCAATAGCATTTCTTGATTACAGTTACTGCAATTTTTTTCTTCTTCTTACTGCTGATTTTTTACTTTGACTGCCTTTGCTTCCTGATTACATAAGATAGTGCAATTTTTTTACATAATTTCAGTGCAATAACATTTCTTGATTACACTTACTGCATTTTTTTCTTCTTCTTACTGCATTTTTTTACGGTTACTGTTGCTTATTTACATAATTTTAGTGCAATAGCATTTCCTGATTACAGTTACTGCAGGTTTTGCTATCCTGATTACAATTACTGTAGTTTTTTTTTACAGCTACTGTTGTTCAATAATTTTCTTCTTGGCCATCAAAACAGAAGATGTGTTACTAGATTTTGTTACATAGTATCTTTTCCCCCTTTGCTTGTTAGAAAATCTATTGTAGTAGTAATTGTTTCTAAGACAATTAATGAATGACTAAAGAATAAGGATATACTTGTAAAGGATGTTCAATGGAGTTTCCTGAAGGAACAAGTGAGATTACTTGTGTTTACATTATTTAGAACTTATCATTGATATTGTTTGTTGTTTAAATTAGGTCTTATCTTGCGTAACATGGATTCAAGTAGCGGTGTCGGTGTTACTGAAAATGACGAAAAACCTCTTTGGAAATATGTGACAAGAGGGAACAAGCTAACTGAAGGAGGTGGAAGTATAAGTTGGATATGTAATTTTTGGTGGTAAGCCTTACAAAAGCTCATACGCTCGCGTGAAGGGTCATTTAATGAGGATCAAGAGTAGTGGAATCGGAGCATATAACATGGTTCCGGCTTCCACGTACAAGGACATGTTGAAGGAAGATAAAGATGCTCAAGAGCTTATTGAGCGACGACTTCCAAAATTTATACCGATGGCTCTAAGTACTTGAAGTGGAGTTGGAAGTGTTAGAAGTGTTGGTGATAAGCGGAGAAGAAAAGATGATCCAAGCGGTAGCGGGACGCCCACTTGGATCATCTTTTATTCGACCGAGAGAGCTCCTTCGAATATTCTTCAGACTTCTACTTCGGCGTTCGAAGAATCTTTCGAAGATCTCCTTCGGCCTTTAAAGATCTCTTTCCCATTCGAAGATATCCTTCCCATTCGAAGATCTCCTTCGAAGGCGACTTGAAGATCTCCCTTCGGCCCTTGAAGATCTCTTTCCCCTTTGAAGATCGATTCCTTCTTCGGGACTTGAAGATTTTCTCTTTCTCATTTTTCTCTACACCCCTGCAACGAGCGGTGACCTGTCATCCTCTAGCATTCTACTACTTGTAATCCTCAGTGAAATAGTGCAATTTGGTCAGCACCGATCCGACCCTGTGTTTTTTCACCATTTTCGGATTTTCCACGTTAAAAGTCTTCTTGCCAGCTGTTGGTGTTCTCTGTGACTGTTTGCACGCTCGGCTAACTCTCGAGCTGAGACGGTTCAATTCGACCGGTATATAAGAGCGTCGAGCGACCCGTAAGAAGAAGACTATTGGATTTCTAACAATGAGTTGCAATGCTCCAAATCATGGATTTATATTCACATCTTCACTCTCCGACAACAACTATCATCGCACGAAATTGAGGGGGGCAGGGGTTTCAAGACTTCAAAAAATGAAATCACATACTGAAATAACTATTTGCATAGCGTGAGATAAAGAGTGAGAAAAATTTACTGAAATAATCCTACTACAATAATAGAAAAGAAAATGCTAGAAGAATCCAACTAAATGCAGGCCTTATAATCATTAAGATTCTCTTGATAGTCACATCAGTTTTTTCTGCTTTGGGGCTAGAGAATGAAATAAAATCATAGATCTATACTGAATTTACAAAATATGACTATGGACCTATACTAAATTTTGTGATTTTATGACAATTTAATAATAAATTTGCTAGATATCTATTATTATGTCTACTAAAATTTTGGGGTAATACAATAATTACGAACAATCATTTACAAAATGATTTAGTAGTGAGAAACTATAAACCTAATAAAACATAACCTCATGAGATTAAAAATCATAACCGTTAAAGCCCCAAATAGCAAAGCTCATATTTGAGCCCATGTTTTCATTTCCCTCCTTTTTTTGTCACACATCTTCTATGGAGTGTTTGAAGGTCCTCCCCTCTTTATATAATATGCACGTATACTGCACCTTTTTTGATTAGGTGAAATAGAAAAGTTTACATGATATCAGAGTAGGATAAATATTTCATGCTCTCTTTCCCATAATGGACTGCCCGCCTGCCTTCGCCATGAGACTGCCTCGAGCGATAGTCGTTCTCATATCGATAGTGTGAGTAAGACTACACCTGCCTTGGCTTGCGAGCGCTCTGAATTTGCTCACCGAAGAGGGCGTTGTTCTTTGGTCACCGAAGAGGGCGTTGTTTTGCATGGTGAACTAGTTTATTTGAAACACTGCTAATACAAGTATTACGTCAAGCTCAAGGACGTTAAACAAAACGCCCTTAGGAGAAACAGTAGAAAGCGATCGATCGTATTGAACTGATGCCCTAAACCGGGCAAATAAGATACATATATAGGAGATATACACGTGACATATCACGTGTATTAGATAAATGCGGATAAAAAGAGTGAATATTCAACTCTCCCCCTCAAGTTGGGAATATATATTGATCATTCCCAACTTGTCAGTATTGTCCTTGAAGTTGTCGCTGCATAGACCCTTGGTGAAGACATCAGCAAGCTGATCAAATGAGTTCACAAACGGAGTGCAAATATTCCCCTTGTCAAGGTGATCCTTGAAGAAGTGTCGGTCGACTTCCACATGTTTGGTTCTGTCATGCTGTACAGGATTGTGAGCAATACTTATAGCCGCCTTGTTGTCACAGTAGATCATAATAGGATTGTTCCCCTGAAGGCCTATATCACGAAGGATAGTCTTCAACCACAGTCCCTCACAAACGCCTTGGGCCATAGCCCTATATTCAGCTTCCGCACTTGAGCGAGCTACCACATTCTGCTTCTTGCTCTTCCATGAGACCAGGTTCCCTCCTATAAATGTGCAGTACCCAGTGGTAGACTTTCTGTCGTCTTGACTACCAGCCCAATCAGCATCTGTGAACACTTCAACTTCAAATGACTGACTATTTTTGAACAGAATCCCACGACCGGGTGCCTTCTTGAGGTAACGTAACACTCTGAAGGTAGCCTGCTGATGATGTATGGAGGGTGAATGCATATACCTGCTTAGGACTCCCACAACATATGTGATGTCAGGACGAGTATGAGACAAGTATATAAGACGCCCAACCAGACGTTGGTATTTTGAGGCATCCACTTTCTCCCCACTAATATCTGCATCAATTTTGTGATTAACCTCAATAGGGGTGTCCACGGGGGCACACCCAAGCATCCCAGTCTCCTCAAGAAGATCAAGAGTATACTTCCTTTGAGAAATGAAGATCCCTCGTTGAGACCTCGCAACTTCAATTCCCAAGAAGTATTTCAGCTTTCCCAAGTCCTTGACTTCAAATTCTTTGCCTAGCTGTTTTTTCAAGTGATTGATCTCCTCCAAGTAGTCTCCGGTGATGATGATGTCATCCACATACACAATAAGAATAGAAACCTGAGCACCCTTCCTCTTGATACCCTCCCTTGCGTTGTCAGCCAACCGAGAGCTCTCTCGCTATCTCGATCTCCTTCCCGTCTGACCTCGGGCCCCGACCACGAATCTGACCACCACAGCAGCTCCGACGAGCTTCCTCCAAGCCGCATTTCATCTCTCCCCATCCTCCTCCGGCCGGCGAGCTTCCAAGCCGCGACCTCCACCTCTTCCTCTCCCATGGCCGCCCCCTACTCCGGCGAAGCTCCGAGCAGCCCGAGCTCCCGCCTCTTCCACAACTCCGGCGAAATCCAGGGCGAACTCCTGGCCAACTTTCGTTTTCCGGCGAGCTGTCCATCTACCTCTCTCTCTCTCTCTCTCGGATCCACTCACTCTCTCTCTTGTTTCCTGCCAAGAACCAAGCTCTTCCACCTCCTTATCTCACAAATCTCTCTTTATCTCCCAGATTCACTCTCTCTTTCTCTCTCTCTCTCTCTTTCTCTCTCAAGATCTCTCCTCCAACATGACCGAAACCACTCCAGATCTACTTAAACCGAGAGCCACTTATGCTACTCGAACTCCGGCCATCTTCCATCAACTCCGACACTTCATCTTCAGATATCGCAGGAAATCGAAGATCCACCCCGAGCCTCCTCTTGAACAGTCACAGAACCGATTCCTCCATTTGTGGTGGGCCGACACTCGAGATCCTTAGCGGATCAAGTTCCAACCACGCCGCTGAGTTCTTCGGCGAGATCAGAACATGACCGGGAGCGACGGACAAATGCCGCATACGCGGTTATTGGGTAGCATGCACGGACACCCGATGCGTTCTTCCTTGACTCCTCACTCCGCATAGATCTTAGGTTTTCAATTGTAGAAACCTTCTCGCAAATGCCCCGTTTTTCCACCGACCCGTGGACACCCGAGCATAGTCGTGCTCGGTGTGGCTGCAGATCATTTTGAGTGGGTCCTCGCGACCCCTCTCTGCGAGTCTCGAGGCGCGACGCGGCGATAAATTATATTAGTGCGCGCGATGAAAATAACGACGATCGCGCGACGGTAACTAAATATTAATACGCGCGTGGTCGAAACAACGACGATCGCGCGGCGGTAAATAAATATTAATGCGCGCGCGGTCGAAACAAAGACGATCGCGCAACGACAAATAATATTGATGCGCGTGCGGTCGAAACAACGACGATCGCGCAGCGGTAAATAAAGATTAATGCGCACGCGATCGAAACAACGATGATCGCGCGATGACAAATAATATTGATGCGCGCACGGTCGAAACAACGACGATCGCGCGATGACAAATAATATTGATGCGCACGCGGTCAAAACAACGACGATCGCGCGACGGTAAATAATATTGATGCGCACAATCAAAATAACAGCGCTCGCTCGTCGATAAATAATATTAAAGTGTGCGGTGAGAGCGACGGTGGATCTCGTGATGAAACCCGCAGTGATCGTGCGATGGAAATAAGCAGTGGAGCTCACAGCGAAAAACTTCGACGATGATGGGAATAAGCAGTGGAGCTTGCGGTGAAGACTTACGACGTTGATGGAATCGAGCATGTCATTAGATAGTTTGGATTTAGGGTAGAATTGTCAAATCAAGGACGCATCGCCGATTTAAATAATATTTTGGTAACGGCTCGATGCATTATAGGTCATAGTCGCATCCACCAACAAGTGATGCGTATGAGGCAGACAATTCCAAACCTTGATTTGATTCAAAGATATTGACCCTAGAAGTGTTTAAGTCCAATGATCGTGTGACGAAATCAACGACAATCGTGCATTTGTGGTAATCATGGAGTTTGTGGTGGAGACCTTCGGCGGTGAAGATTCCCAGTCTGTGGAATGCTCAGTCGACTTAGGGTAGAGTAATTGAACAGGCGCCGTTAGCATTACCCACTTCAAGATAATTTATTAACAGCATGATGCACATTAAATGATGGCCGCGCTGCCAACCATATGAGGCGGTTAACCCAAATCCTATTCTAGGTCTGGGAAGTGATTATGATCCCTAATCTGATGTGTTTATTGCATTTAAACATATGATTATACATAACCACTTGATGGTTCTATGAATTTAGCAGAGGTGAGGTTTGGGTAGTGTTTTGGTTGGGTAGAGTAGCGAGTTGTTCGCCTCCCCTAGTTGGTGCCCTATATTGTATGTAACTTTGCCTGTATGAAAGATACTATGTGAATGTATGTGGCGGGTCATTGGCTCTGCCGGTGGCACACTCCGGAGGGTTAGTACAACGACTCTAGGATAACATCATGGTCGAAAAACATCGTGCGCCGTAGCCTAGTTTGTTGTTTGTGTAGGTGTTAGCCACCTGGTGTTCGACATGAGCTATGCCTCAGTTCTCTTGTTTGTTCCGCCAGTATGAGCGAAGACTGAGTACGGGCTCGGACAGCCGTACGTAAGGCCCAGGGATGATTGCGCTTTAAATACCCTAGAAGTGGCCAAGACATGCCACTGCCACCGTTTGACCACGACGGTAGTGCATGTGGGCTTAGCTACCCCACGAATAAGTGTCCCCGTCGTTAGTTTGTACTTGATTTCGATCGAGTGCTTGCGTCTCAACACTGTGTATTTGTTAAGTCTATGTCGACATAGAAATCAAGTGCACTTGTGATGATACTGTGGAGTGTTTGGTTGCGCAGCTACTTTTTACTAGTATTGTCACTTTATTGTATTAGTATTTCTTATTGTATTAGCATTCTTTATTGAATTTGCATTTCTTTATTGTATTAGCTTAACATCGTTGGGTGTGTGAGTGTGGACACCGCTAAGATCGAAACAGTAGGTTATAATCATTGTCAATTATTTATGCACTTATACTTGATAGCCTGCTAGCTATACTTTCATTTCCCTACTACATATATTTATATCATCGTTCGTTACTATTGCATATTATACCACCTGTCACTTTCTGCAGCGTAGTATTTCCCTCCCTTGAGCGTTAGGGTTTTGGGGGGAGCGGGAAGAACCACTCGGTCTAGTTTGACTGACGCGTTCGCGCTTATCATTTTAGGCGGAGACTCCGCCGATGGCGATGTAACCAAAACCGTGGATGTTTCCAGAGCTATGACGTGGACTCGACGTGGACTCGACGTGGACTCGACGTGGACTCGACGTGGACTCGACGTGGACTCGACGTGGACTCGACGTGGACTCGACGTGGACTCGACGTGGACTCGACGTGGACTCGACGTGGACTCGACGTGGACTCGACGTGGACTCGACGTGGACTTGACGTGGACTCGACATAGACTTGACGTGGACTCGACGTGGACTTGGCGTGGAGATAGAAGGCATGATGATGATCGTTGCTACCCTTAGCAACATCATCAGTCATATAGTTAGCTCATTAGATTTACATATTTACTGCACTTATATATCATGTTTCATCCGGCTTGGCATGTTACTTATGAGCCCCGAGATTTTCTATAGACTGTTGTACTTGGACTGTGGGGTTATCGTGTCGTTGTTGTGACTATTTCTGTCGTGTCTTCATTTACTCATACATTTCTGTGATCTACTACGTGGCTACTAGTCTTCCGCTACTGCTCATAGTGTACCCTGGTTGGGGTGTGATGGTTGTTCGCTTAGCACCATCGTCGGTTCGTAGCTTAGAAGAGAATGAAGAGAGAGGGTTGAGACGTTCATACCTCTACTCTTCCATTATTCCCTTCTTTGCTGTGGATTGGCGGTGGTGTGCGATAAGATCCCCTGGTCGTGCCTAGTTCCGAAGGGGAGTCTTACACCGCAACTTTTAGCTCTATAACTCCAAAGGATTCCATAATTTTATATGAAGTAGGTATTGGAAAAACAATACAACCCATACTCATAAATTTCAATCATTTTCAACACAATAATGATCTACAAGTCTTCATCAAAGACATTCCTCGACAAATATCAATGCTACAAGAAGTTTTTATTGCCTCTGGAAACTTTATTACAACCATTTACAAAAGTTCAGATGACGCCTTCTCATCTGATACGAAAAGCTTGGGAAACTTTCGAAGCGAATCTTCGATTTTTAAAAGAAATCCTTCACTTACTGATGTAATTCATACATCAAACGATGTGGATGTCATGCTTCGTCTAAGCGACCGTAAGGATGATCCTATAAAAGGAAGAATTATTAAATTCATTGAAAAACTTGATGGAAAAGACAACAAATATCGATCCTATAACAGGACAACAACAACACTCAAGCCTTTATCCCACTATAGTGGGGTCGGCTATATGGATCCTCCAGATCATAGTCTCACTAATGCCTAAGTACATCATGTCTTTCCTTATAGTTTCACTCCAAGTCTTTTTTGGTCTACCCCTCCTCCGTTTAACATGTCTAGTGACTAAACTCTCACAATGCTTAACAAGTGCCTCTAATGGTCTCCTATGTACATGTCTGAACCATCTTAAACGAGCTTCTCGCATCTTCTCTACAACTGGCGCCACTCCTGTCTTATCCCTGATACATTCATTCCTAATTTATCCAGTCTCGTGTGACCACACATCCACCTAAGCTTTCTCATCTCAGCAACTCCCATTATTTGCTCGTGTACACCATTCACTGCCCAACACTCAGAACCGTAAAACATGGTGGTCTAATTGCAATACGATAAAACTTGCCTTTAAGTTTTAATGGTACTTTACAACACATAAGATCCCAGACGCGCCTCTCCACTTCAACCAACCTGTTCGGATTCTATGTATCACATATTTATCTACACCTCCATCTTTTTGAATTATTGATCCTAGATATTTAAAGCACTAACTGCGGGAAATATCTTGGTCACCCAATTTAATGACGGAGTCATCCGACCTTCTTGCACTACAAAAATTAAACTCTATATACTCCGTCTTTGTCCTGCTCAACCTAAAACCCTTCTTTTCTAAAGTGTCTCGCCAAGATTCAAGTTTCACGTTTACACCCTCTCGCGTCTCATCGGCCAAAACAATATCATCTGCAAATAATAAACACCAAGGTATTGCTTGTTGGATATGTCCGATGAGCTCATCTAAGATAAGGGTAAAGAGATAAGGGCTTAAAGCTGACCCTTGATGTAAGCCAACAACGATAATGAATTCCTGCGTTAATCCTCCAGATTTCCTCACCCTGGTCACTGAATTTGTATACATATCTTTGATTACGCCAATGTATGATACATTTACACCTTTCTTTTCTAAGACACTCCACAAGACCTCTCTTGACACCCTATCATAAGCCTTCTTTAGATCGATAAACAACATATGAAAATCTTTTTGTCTTTCCCGATAGTTGTCAATGAGTCTCCTCAAGAGATGTATAACTTCCATGGTTGACCTCCCTGACATGAATCCAAATTGATTCTCTGAGATGCTAGTCTCTCGTCTAACTCTTCTCTCTATTACTCGTTCTCATAGTTTCATAATATGACTCATTAATTTAATTCCCCTGTAATTGACACAATTTTGTATATCTCATTTGTTCTTATACAAAGGTACCAAAATACTTTCTCTCCATTGGTCTGACATCCTCTTTGTCTTCAGTATCCTTGTCGCAATACGATAGAAATGATCGAAGGATCAAAATTAAATGCGACTCATTGGTCAAATTAGAAAAGGACCTACTGGTCAAAATATTTAGTAAAAAGCCCGACTGGTCTATATATTTGATAAAAGGACCCACTGGTCTGCATATATGTTTAGATAAAATGACTCAGCGGTCTATTATGCTAAAAATCTGGCCCTATTAGTCTAATATAATATTTTCTGTGCAGAAAATAGATAGAGCAAAAAGTGCCCTATTGGCTGATAAAATAGTCCAGGCGAAAGCTATAAAGTCGGACACTACTGACAACAAGGTGAAAGTCTTTGATAAGACGAAAGCCTCAGACAAAAAGTCAGGCCATAATAAAATCAGACATTTTTGACAGCAAGGTGAAAGCCATGAATGACAAAGCAAAATTCTTTAAGCTCTACAATTTTAAAATACCGACTTCTCATTCACTCATTAACTTAATATATCACGACCATCAGTAGCTCAATAACCAATTATATTAGTCTGAAACTGGACAAAAAATAAATTTTATTGGAGCTATGAAAATTCTTGCTGAAAGGCTATTAGAGTTATCTATCCTTGAAAAGAATTCATCGAGTAAAGAATTCACTAAAGTACCAGCCAACCCAATAAAATGGGAAAATACCGTGGAATAGGAAGATTACTCTTCCTATAATTCGCTTGACACCATATGCAAGCATAATATTGATACTTGCCGAGCACAGCAGAAGAAAATTAGTCATGATGAAATTAGTAATGCAGCAGAAAATTTGCCAGCAAACGAGCAATAATTGGCAACAACAAACACTGTTTTAGCATAGAAGCTTAAACACATTATTCATCAGCCGTTCTTGAAACATTCCTAAACTTTAGTATAAAATTAAAGATAATTAAAAGCCCCATCGACTTCCTTAACCGCTCCCTTGCGCGTTTTCCCCTCCCAGGCGCACGAGTAGAAATGGTAACCACCGCTCGGTTACCTTATTAGCACGAGAGGATCGCTCGTTTTAAACTCCCTCCCCTAGCGCACGCCTTCGACAGTTCTTCGAAACCGCCGCTCGTCGGTTCTCTCGCAGACGTCCCCTCTCCTAACAGTCGAACGCTACCTCCTCACGCTCGTGGAGACCCGTCGATCTTTTACTCCCTCTCCAGCAGCCGTCGACGACGGTGGGGAGTGTTTCCCGTTCCATTTCTGTGCGGTGGTCAGCCGTCTGGAGCCTCTCTTTGTTTGTGAAGCCTTCGACGGAGCTTTCCAGGGAAGGTTAGTGATTCGTGTCCCCAAACTCGCTGCTCTGCGCAGTGATTTCTAGTCTTCGTCGTGATCTTTAGTCGAATCCAACAATTTTAAGCCGTCCATTTGCTCAAGGGCCTTAACACTTTTCAAATCTGAACTTTCCCCTTTAGTAGCAACCAGGGTTTGGTATAACAACACCAAGCGTAGGCGGGGACGTTTCCGTATCAGAAATAGCGACCTCCACTGTTAGAGACGTGGTAGGCGGTTTCTTTTTATTTTAGCACCGTATTCCTTGAATTTCGAAGAGGGTTATAAGTATGATTTTTGCTCTTTTAGGTTCCTTGAGGAAATAAGCTTCCTTACCAATCGGAGATCAAACTCGTGTTTCAGAATATTCTTCAAAGGAAGCTATGCAACCGCGCCTAGTGTACGAGCGCCGTAATCTCAATGTAAGAAATTCTATTTCCTTTGGCTAGACATATCACATAATAACGCATGAATATTTCTTATGTAGACAAGAAATTGATTAGTATTATGTCCTCATGTTATGTAGTTAATAATTGATAGTATGAACTAAAATGTATTAAACATTCAAGTATTTCAGTAGAGCAAGAATATGATGTTCTCTTATAATTTAGATTTCTAGGAAAAAGGTGGACCTACGCAGAACATCTAGCAGAACATTTTATTAAAATCCAATTAATAATGGAAATCGGTTAGGAGGCACGAATGATGATATCACTCGTGATAGATTGAAACGCACAATCTTACTCACAGGGCGTAGTAGTCCCTAGGAGCCTCAACTTTTGGGGAGAGATTACATCCTCTAATATATTAGTAGATGCAGGTCTAAGTCCTTGAGACATAGAACGTGATACGTTCGTTAGTAAAGACTCGGATCGTCAGAATGCGCATAAGATATAACTCCCAGATTTAAGCGTACGTCACAGTTTAGTAACCCCTTGAAGTTATTATTTGAACGATTTTTAAATAGAATTACATGATTAAATTACAACAGAATAGTCATTTATGTTTGCGGCATTTTGATAGAAAAACATGCGTAATAATAAAGTGTAATTATTTATTTAGTACATAATAATTATTTTTGTATTTGACAGGCACTCATGTTTCTTCAATTATTAATATTTTTAGTGTCACTAGGGGAAATGGTTTTTCTTACTCTTCAGTTGGGCTGACCCATTTTTGGGCTTCTCATTACAGGAGTCACAGATGGGGTGTTGCGCCTAGGATGAGCATGCCTGCAGTTCGCCCTTCTTTTAGTTCGTTTACATGTTGTAGTTTGTTCTTTTTGTACTGTTCTGTGATTTGGACATGTATCGGGATTTCTCTAATAGTTCTTGTATCAGACTATGTTTAAGGTTACAATTTTTCAAGCATTGTGACTCTTTCAGTTTTTAGTGGCTCCGTGAATTCAAAATTTGAGGTACACTTCTAACCCTTAGCTTCTTTTACTGTTTCCGCTGTAAGTACTCTTTTAACACTTTTCATTTATCCTGTTATGTACCATTTTTATTACCGCTACTTGGTTTGCTTCTTATCACGGGGCCCGACCGGACTGTTGATTTGTGGTAAAACTAAGATGGGGTGTTACAATTGGTATCAGAGACAAGTTTAGGATCCCACGACTCAGAAAGTTCACAGAGCCTTAGGATTTCAATTAAATCATTCCTTTGACGTTAGAGTCATCAAATTTCATCTAGTTCAGCTATGGGTTGTATGAAAATATCTTCCTAGTAGATCCTTTTTTGTGTCCAGTACATCAATAACTCTTTTCCTTCCATCGTATAGGCACCGCGTACCAACGAGGCGGGCGAGCCGTCGCGTCAGAATACCACACACGAGATAGTCATGGATGACGACGGTGCACCAGCAACAGCACCAGCAGCACCGGCAGTACCAGAACATACCGACTTAGTAGCCGTTATTGCCAGGGCAGTGGCCATAGCTCTGCTGGAATTTAGAAACGGGCTGCCTGCAGAAGATCCAGCATCAGTCCCTGTACCAGCTGCCGGAGACTTAAGTATGGATCGCTATCTGAGAAATTTTCGGGACCTCCAGCCCTCCAATTTCAATGGAGAAGAAACACAGATAGAGACCGATGATTGGCTAATAAAGACTCGTGACCTACTCGAAGTGATGCAATGTCTAGAGAACAAGAAAGTTCCTTTAGCCGCCTTCCTCCTGAAAGGTGAGGCAAATCTGTGGTGGACTAGGCATCTGGCGGATGATCCCGCTGGTAAGTAACGTTATTCTAATTGCCCTTTTTCCTAGAATACTTTGCACTTTTAGCGTAATGATATTATGAGTTTCTTCTATGTTAGGTCGTACAGCAGATATGTTCACGTGGATCAATTTCTCGACAGCGCTAGCTAGCTGGTTTGTGCCCCCATCCGAGCGCCGCAGTCTCCAGAAGAAGTACCTCCGGCTCATTCAGGGGGAAAGGACTGTAATAGCCTATGGGCGGGAGTTGACTCACGTGTCTCGTTATGCGAGAAATATGCAAGGGGATGAGAACGAGAAATGTAGCCGGTTTGTTGATGGGCTGCGTGACTCTCTGAGACAGCCACTGATGACGATGGTCAATGCTGATTACAGGAGCTTGGTGGACACTGCAAGGAAGCTGGAAGCTGATCAGCAGAAGGTGCAAAAACGAATTAACTTCCGTTCAAAGCGGACTCAGGATACACCACAGCAACAACAACAGAACAAGAATAGTCAAGGTAAGAATTGGAACAAGAAGCAGAGAACTGATGATAGGAGAGATGGTCAACCAGGGGACAAGGTCAAGGATTACCCCCTTTGTCCTAAGTGCTACCGCCACCATCTGGGTGAGTGTTTAGCTACTGCAGGAGTCTGCTACTAGTGCCAACAACCGGAACATATAGCCCGTTACTGCCAGGGAACTCCCGTGGTTCAGGTATGAAATTTCGTTTGAGTAATCATCTTAAGTTATACCTTTTCCACAATAGTCCTATAATTATGATTCTTTTATAATTGAAGTTTGAGGTCGGTGGTCCTAGCAGAACTGACAAGGGTAAGGCACATGTCGGATCCGAGGTGAAACCAACTCCAGGAAGAGGTCCGGTGCAACCCAAAGCTTATGGTCTAGGCCAGCACGAAGCTAAGGAGCAGGAGGACGTTGTGACATGTATGTGTGTGTCCTAGACAATTTAGTCCCTTCATCCGTAGTGACAATAAAATAATACCCTTGTTGCATTCATGCATGTAGGAATACTTATGATATGAAACGTCCCATCCAAGATTCTCTTTGACACGGGTGCCTCACACTTGTTCATAGCAAAATCTCTTGTTCATAGACTGGGTTTAGGAGTCCTTCCAGAGTCAGCATCGTTAGAGGTTATGATGCCTAATGGATCCTTTTTGCAGACTAGGAATACGTGTAGAGTTCCAGTTTGGTTTGGAGAAACTGAAATCTTAATAGAAGCTTCACTCCTTCCCATAGCAGGATTTGATCTGATAGTGGGCATGGACTGGCTTTCATCTATGAATGCAAGAATTGACTGCAAGAATAAGGTGATTCAGTTCGAAGGACCCAACCAAGTTGCATTTACCTTCCAGGGCATGAAGGGAGTCTCCAAATTAATAATCTCCTCAATCAAGGCTTTTAAATGCATCAATAAGGGTTGTGTGACCTTCCTAGTACTGATGAATGCTGAAGCCAAGGTTGATCTTTTAGGAGTGCCTGTTGTCAGGGATTTTCCCGATGTCTTTCCAGAGGAATTACCTGGTGCCCCTCCTACTAGAGAGATTGACTTCCAGATAGATCTTGTACCTGGAGCTGTGCTAGTGGCCAAGAGTCCTTACCGAATGGCTCCCAGAGAACTTGCCGAGTTGAAGATTCAATTGCAGGAATTGATCGACTTGGGTTTCATTCGTCCTAGCACTTCACCTTGGAGTGCCCCCGTACTGTTCGTTAAGAAGAAAGATGGTAGCCTGAGATTGTGCATAGACTACAGCGAGCTGAACAAACTAACAGTTAAAAATAAGTACCCTATCCCCAGAATAGAAGATTTATTTGATCAACTTGAGGGGTCTTGCACGTTCTCCAAGTTAGATTTGAGGTCGGGTTACCACTAGTTGAGAATTCGAGATGTGGACATTCAGAAGACGGCGTTCAGCACTAGGTATGGACACTTTGAGTTCGTGGTCATGCCGTTAGGGTTAACTAATGCCCCGTCCGCGTTTATGGATCTGAGGAATAGGGTGTTTCGAGAATTACTAGACCGATTTGTTATCGTCTTCATAGACGACATTTTGGTGTATTCAAAGAGTCAAGAAGATCACGCTGAACACCTCCGGACAGTGTTGAGCACCCTCAGGAAGAATCAGCTGTATGTCAAGTTTTCAAAATGTGAGTTTTGGCTTTCAGAGGTTGCATTCTTGGGACATGTTATCAGTCAGAAGGGTCTCGCGGTGGATCCGAAAAAGATAGAAGCAATAAAGGATTGGCCAAGGGCGAAAGCGGTTACTGAAGTTCGCAGTTTTCTCGGTTTGGCAGGGTACTACAGGAGATTCATTAAGGACTTCTCGAAAATAGTTTTACTAATGACTACGCTTACCAGGAAGGGGAAAGCTTTCACGTGGACAGTTGAGTGTGAACTTGCTTTTGTGGATTTGAAATCTAAGTTGATGACCGCCCCGATTCTGAGTCTACCCTCAGGTTCAGACGACTTTCAGATTTTTAGCGACGCCTCAGGTCAAGGTTTGGGCTGTGTACTTATGCAGCATGGTAAGGTCATAGCTTACGCCTCCAGACAGTTAAAAGTTCACGAGAAAAATTATCCTGTACACGATTTAAAACTTGCAGCTGTGATCCACGCTTTGAAGATTTGGAGACACCACCTCTACGAAGTTCGTTGTGAGGTCTTTAAGGATCATAAAAGTCTTAAGTATATATATGATCAGCAAGAGCTCAATGTGAGGCAGCGTAGGTGGGTGGAATTTCTCTCAGATTATGATATTAGTATCCAGTACCACCAGGGGAAAGCAAACGTGGTAGCTGATGCGCTTAGTAGAAGAGGTTCGAGTTATGCCCTCATTACTCAGCAAGAAGAGCTTGTGCGAGCTCTGGAGAGATTGGAGATCAGTATCATACCACGCTCCAGTCTTGGTTTTGCAAGGTTAAATTGGATGGAAATCACGTGTGATATTAAAGACAGGATCAGAACAGCTTTGCCCCTAGATCCGAAGATGGTAGAGTTATGGGATTTGACCAAGGCTAGGCAGAAGAAGAGGTTCAGCATTCAGGAGGGTTTACTTCTGCATGATAGTAGGGTGTGCGTTCCAGATGTTAGTCACCTCCGAGAGGACATACTTTTTGAAGCTCATAACTCCAGATATTCGATACATCTGGGCAACACAAAGATGTATGCAGATCTTAAGAAGTTAGTGTGGTGGCCAGGATTGAAGAATGATGTGGCAGAGTATGTGGGTAAGTGCGAAACTTGCAAGTTAGTGAAAGCCGAGTGTCAGAGGCCAGGAGGCAAGTTAAAGCCACTACCTATTCCAGAATGAAATTTTGAGGATATATCGATGGATTTTGTTCACGGCCTTCCCCGATCGCAGAGTGGGAATGATTCGTTATGAGTTATAGTCGATCGTCTTTCCAAGGTTGCCCATTTTATTCCCAATAAGAAAACGGATCAAGGCCCGAAATTGGCTCAGTTGTATGTGAATGAGATAGTCCGATTGCACGGTGTTCCAAAGACTATAATTTCAGACAGAGATGACAGGTTTACCTCCAAGGAGTGGAAGTACGTCTAAGGGCATTTGGGCACTAAGCTATTCTTCAGTACAACTTTCCACCCTCAGACAGATGGGCAGACAGAGCGCACAAATAGAACTATGGAAGATATGCTCCGAATGTGCATTCTAGACTTTGGAGGTAAGTGGGAGAAGTATGTCACCTTAGTAGAGTTCTCCAACAACAATAGTTTTCAGGCAAGCATTGGGATGACACCTTTTGAGTCTCTCTATGGCAGACGGTGTCGTACGCCGTTGTGTTGGGCTGAAAGTGAAGAGAGGTCTTCCAACAAAGAATTATGGGTTGACAAGGCACAACTCGAATCAGACTTATTCAAGAGCGCATGAAATCAGCTCAGGATCGTCAGGCCAAGTATTACGATCAGAGAAATAGATCAGTGGAGTTCTGTGTAGGAGATTATGTTTATCTGAAGGTCAAACCAGTCAAGGGAGTCTCTCGAATCAAGCGGATGAAGAAATTGAGTCCAAGGTTCGTTGGTCCTTTCGAGGTGCTGAAGCGCATAGGTGAGGTTGCTTATAGATTGGCCTTGCCCGAGGAAATGAGTGGTCTACACGACGTACTCCACGTCTCCTATCTGAGGAGAGCAGTCAGAGATCCCGGTCAGATAATCAGTACTGAGGAAGCACCAATCGAATCAAATCTTAGTATCACTATTAAGCCAGTCAGAATAGTGGACTCAAGAATTTAGAAGCTCTGAAGCAGAGAGATCCCTTTTGTAAAGGTTCTTTGCATGAATTGTGGTCAACCAGAATATACTTGGGAAAAAGAAGATGAGCTCCGAAACATTGAAGATTATGCTTTCCTGTTTGACTCAGGTATGTTTGTAATTTTCGAGGACGAAAATTTTGTTAGGAGGGAAGATTTGTAACATTCCTAAACTTTAGTATAAAATTAAAGATAATTAAAAACCCCATCGAATTCCATAACCGCTCCCTTGCGCGTTTTCCCCTCCCAGGCGCACGAGCAGAAATGGTAACCACCGCTCGGTTACCTTATTAGCACGAGAGGATCGCTCGTTTTAAACTCCCCCCTAGCGCACGCCTTCGACAGTTCTTCGAAACCGCCGCTCGTCGGTTCTCTCGCAGACGCCCCCTCTCCCAACAGTCGAACGCTACCTCCTCACGCTCGTGGAGACCCGTCGATCTTTTACTCCCTCTCCAGCAGCTGCCGACGACCGTGGTGAGTGTTTCCCGTTCCCTTTCTGTGCGGTGGTCAACCGTCTGGAGCCTCTCTTTGTTTGTGAAGCCTTCGACGGAGCTTTCCAGGGAAGGTTAGTGATTCGTGTCCCCAAACTCGCGGCTCTGCGCAGTGATTTCTAGTCTTTGTCGTGATCTTTAGTCGAATCCAACAATTTTAAGCCGTCCATTTGCTCAAGGGCCTTAGCACTTTTCAAATCTGAACTTTCCCCTTTAATAGCAACCAGGGTTTGGTATAACAACACCAAGCGTAGGCGGGGACGTTTCCGTATCAGAAATAGCGACCTCCACTGTTAGAGACGTGGTAGGCGGTTTCTTTTTATTTTAGCACCGTATTCCTTGAATTTCGAAGAGGGTTATAAGTATGATTTTTGCTATTTTAGGTTCCTTGAGGAAATAAACCTCCTTACCAATCGGAGATCAAACTTGTGTTTCAGAATATTCTTCAAAGGAAGCTATGTTGCCGCGCCTAGTGTACGAGCTCCGTAATCTCAATGTAAGAAATTCTATTTCCTTTGGCTAGACATATCACATAGTAGCGCATGAATATTTCTTATGTAGACAAGAAATTGATTAGTATTATGTCCTCATGTTATGTAGTTAATAATTGCTAGTATGAACTAAAATGTATTAAACATTCAAGTATTTCAGTAGAGCAAGAATATGATGTTCTCTTATAAGTTAGATTTTTAGGAAAAAGGTGGACCTACGCAGAACATCTAGCAGAACGTTTTATTAAAATCCAATTAATAATGGAAATCGGTTATGAGGCACGAATGATGATATCACTCGTGATAGATTGAGGCGCACAATCTTACTCACAGGGCGTAGTAGTCCCTAGGAGCCTCAACTTTTGGGGAGAGATTACAATCTCTAATAGATTAGTAGATGCGGGTCTAAGTCCTTGAGACATTGAACGTGATACGTTCGTTAGTAAAGACTCGGATCGTCAGAATACGCATAAGATACAACTCCCAGATTTAAGCGTACATCACAGTTTAGAAACCCCCTTGAAGTTATTATTTGGACGATTTTTAAATAGAATTACATGATTAAATTACAACAGAACAGTTATTTATGTTTGTGGTATTTTGATAGAAAAACATGCGTAATAATAAAGTATAATTATTTATTTCGTACATAATAATTATTTTTGTATTCGGCATGCACTCATATTTCTTCAATTATTAACATTTTTAGTGTCACTAGGGAAAGTGTTTTTTCTTACTCTTCAGTTGGGCTGACCCATTTTTGGGCTTCTCATTACAGGAGTCACAGGTGGGGTGTTGCGCCTAGGATGAGCATGACTGCAGTTCGCCCTTCTTTTAATTCGTTTACAGCTGTAGTTTGTTCTTTTTGTACTGTTATGTGATTTGGACATGTATCGGGATTTCTCTAATAGTTCTTGTAACAGACTATGTTTAAGATTACAGTTTTTCAAGCATTGTGACTTTCAGTTTTTAGTGGCTCTGTGAATTCAAAATTTGAGGTACACTTTTAACCCTAAGCTTCTTTTACTGTTTCCGCTGTAAGTACTCTTTTAGCACTTTTCATTTATCCTGTTATGTACCATTTTTATTACCGCTACTTGGTTTGCTTCTTATCACGGGGCCCGACCGGACTGCTGATTTGTGGTAAAACTAAGCTGCGGTGTTACAGTTCTAGCGTGGATGCCACTATTCAGACATAATAAAGACATATTATTTAGTCATCAGCAGTTCGAAGTACGAAGAGTGCTGAGTATCTTCCACTGAAGCTTATTAATTGATAGATGTATGCCCTTCATATAAAAGGCTAAGGGTTGGAACCGGCTCTACCATCTCTTGCGGCTCAACCGATCGGCCTCCCCCAAAAGATAACATGATATCAAAGCTAGGTTAGCCTCATCCAGTCGATCGATTCCGTCGTCGACACGAGCCGATCCCGTCGTTGATTGATTGAAGCCTGCTTCCGATCTCATCGTCGACACGGTCCCGTCGTCGACACGATCCCGTCGACTGCTGTTGCCGATCCCAACCCTGCTGCATTTCTGCCATTGCTGCCGATCCCGTCGTCGATATGAGCCGAAGCCTGCTGCTCCGCCTCTTCTGCTGTCAGCCGACTTCTTCTGCCGCCGTTCGATCGAAGCCGGTTGTGAGGCCCTTTCTCTTGCTGTTTCGGTTTGTCCAAATGGCCTCATCTCACATTTCATACCTTCCGAAATCCGACATCATCCTCAATGGGACCAACTACAAGGAATGGTCTTCCACGGTTCGTGTGCTTCTTTGTGGATTGCATCTTTGGGGTCATCTTGATGGCTCTACTCCGGCTCCACCATCCATCCCCGTTCATAATGCAGCCTCTCCTTCTACCACTAGTGGGCATTGTTTTAAATGTCCTCCGACATGTCCGACATGTCTCCCGACATGTCATTTTTTAGGGCAAAACGATATGTTTTTCTAAAAAAAATAGATTGTCTTTTTGTAAAATATAGGCCGACATGTCCGATTTTTTCCGATATATCGGCCGACACGACTTTTAAATATATCGTCCGCTATTTTATTTTATGTTATATTAGCAGACTAGCAACATATGTTTAAATCGCATATGAATATTATATTATGTATGTTTAAAACGATTAAACTTATTGTTTCGATTTTTTTACATTTTATTCTTACAACCAATTTTGTATAATTGTTTCACAATTTTTTAATTTCATATTACAAAAAATATAAAAATATTTAATATATTATTACAAAAAATACGAAAATATTTAAATCTTTGTTTGCAATAAACTTATTATTATCAAAATAAAATTATTGTATAATATTAAATATACTTTATAATGTATCATTTTGTATTTGTTAATAATATTTTATCTCAGATACTATTCAATTTTATTTCGTAATATAAATGACTCATTTTTTATCTATTTGTTATATTATTTTTGTATTTTTATAACATATAATCATAGTTAGTATACATAATTTTTTTTATTATAAGACATGGAAATCCGATATTTTAAAATATCCCCGACATGTCTCCGACTTCCGACATCCGTCATTTAAAAACTCAATCCGATATGTCGCCGACATCCGATATTTAAAACATTGCTAGTGGGACAGATGCATCCTCTCCTTCTGCCACCAGTGGGACAGATTGGAAGAAATGACAGGATGATGACGCCCGGATCATTTTCGTCCTTTGCCAATCTGTTGAGATATCCATTCGTATGGTTGTATGTGAGTTTTCTACTGCCAGGGAGATCTGAGATCATCTACGTCAGCTATATCTGCCCTCCAGCCAGGCGCATAAGTACTCCTTAGTGCAGACGTTTGCTTCTGCCCATCAACACGATCGCTCCGTTCAGACTTTCTTTGCGGAGCTCAATGATTTATGACGCCAACTGGATGGGATGTCTACCTCTAGTTGCCCCACTTGTACTCGTTGCACCACTATTGCTGCGGAGAGGGATCACCTGCGCATGTATAAGTTCCTCATGCGCCTTCGACCTGAGTTCGAGTCTGAATGTGCTCAGTTGATGCACTGGGTTGTTGCACCATCCCTACGTGACTGTCTTGGTGTTGTTGTCGCTGAGGAGACACGTCTTCACTCTTTGGAGGGTATGCGTCCCGCCTCCTCGCCTCACTCAGTTCTCGCTGCTCCTCAGTACGACTTCTCGGCACCTGATCCGTCGGCTTTACCTCCTCCTGGATTCACCTGCTCCGTATCGCCTGTCTTCAGCTGCTTCACCCAGTACCTTGCCGGGTGCACCACCGGGATCCGGGCCATCCCAGCGCCGTATTACCCGCTGTCACTACTGTCACAAATTGGGAAACATTTGTTTGGAGTGTCGGAAGTTACAACGTGTCCTAAGCCAGCAGGGTGCACCACATCGGGCTGCTCCTGTCCTGCCACTTGCTCCTGGCAGCCCTACCTCTGTTCCTAATCAGATCATACAGCTCGTTCAACAGCTCTCTCAGAGTCGTGCCTCCTCGTCCACGGCTTCTGTTATCATCCATGCCTCCATTTCACATACCGACTCAGCGGATGCATTTGCCTCTGCAGGTATCACTAAGGCTTGCTGGTTACTTGATTATGGTGCATCTTTTCATATAACCTTTGATGCAGTTCCTTACATTCACGCCAGTCTCTTTCCTCTAACCAACGTGTCATCATTGCTGATGGCACCACCTTGTCCGTTGCCAGCTGTGGTACCCTACATACCGCCCATTTTCATATTCCCGATGTTGCATATATCCCTAAGCTTTCTATGAACCTCATATCTGTTAGTCAGCTTGCTTCCCGAGGTTGTCTTGTTATTTTTGATGCACTTTTGTGACAAGTGCAGGATCGTCACACAAGAACACGCATTGGAACTGGTCGTCGCTGTTGCGGGGTTTATGTGCTCGACCACCTCCGGCTTCCTTCACCTCCTTCGCTATCAGCTTTCCCTGTTGCATCTCCATTTGTCTTTCGTCGGCCAGCTTTCCACAGTGGCATCACTGTCTCGGCCATCCAGTGGAGCTCGGCTATCCTATCTTGTTCGTCAGGGTATCTTAGATCGCGTGTCTGTCGATCACTCGCACTCGTGTACAGGCTGTAAGCTTGGCAAACAACTACAACTCCCATATCGATCCAGCGAGTGTCAATCACCTTTTCCTTTTGCTTTAGTTCATTCTGATGTATGGGGTCCTGCCCCCTTTATTTCAAAAGGTGGTCATCGTTATTATGTTATTTTTATTGATGATTTCTCTCGTTATACATGAGTTTACATGATGCGTTCTCGTACTGATTTCTTTCGCATTTACGTTGAGTTTGTCTCCATGGTGCGTACTCAATTCTCCACGTCTATCCGCACGTTTCGCTCAGATTCAGGGGGAATATTTGTCACATGCTTTTCGTGATCTTTTGGCCACTCATGGTACTCTACCTCAACTCACCTGTCCCGGTGCTCATTCTCAGAATGGAACGGCGGAAAGGAAGCATCGTCATATCATTGAGACGAGTCGTACTCTCCTCATTGCCTCTCATGTGCCTCCAAACTTCTGGGCTGAGGCCATATCCACTGCTGTCTATCTTATCAACCTCCAACCATCCACTTTCCTATAGGATAACAGTCCTAGCGAGCGTCTGTTTGGTCGTCCTCCTCGTTATGACCACCTGCGTGTGTTTGATTGTCTATGCTATGTTCTTCTTCCTCCTCGTGAGCGCACCAAACTATCTGCTCAGTCCACCGCTTGTGTTTTCCTTGGTTACAGTCTTGAGCACAAGGGCTATAGATGTTATGACCATGTCGCTCGTCGTGTTCGTATCCCCCGAGACATTACTTTTGTTAAGGACCGCCCCTTTTTTGTTTCATCCTCGCCTTCGTCTCCTTCTCACATTTCCACTATAGTTGATGACGTTCTCTTTCTCACCATACCACCGCCTGTGTCACCTTTCTCTGAATTACCTCACACTCAGTCTCCACCAGGGTCAACGTCTCCTGTCCTTCTTCCTGAGTCATCTCCACAGTCTCCCGGCCTTCCTGTCCAGGTTCGTTCCCGTGCTCTTCCTGAGTCATCCCCACAGTTTCCTGACAATCCTGTCCAAGTTCGTGCCCCTGCTCTTCCTCAGCACTATGCTCGGCACTATGTTCGGCGGTCTTGTCCTGCAGATGCGCCATCTGCCCCTATGCATCCAGTCTCTTTCCAGTGAGCTACCTGTGGATGATTCTCCAGCACGGCGCTACACCGCTCGTGATCGGCACCCACCCGATCGGCTCAACCATGCTACTCAGCTTCTTGATCTACCAGTCCTTGACCTATCATCCCTTCCAGCGACTACTTGTGGTGTTCCAGAGCCTAGTACCTACAGGGAGGCTGTCCTGATTCCTGAGTGGCAGGCCGTCATGTCTGACGAGTTGAGTGTCTTGGAGAGCACTTCTACATGGGATCTAGTTCCATTACCTTCTGGTGCAATCCCTATCACTTGTAAGTGGGTTCTTCAAAGTGAAGACTCGCTCAAATGGCACTATGGAGAGATACAAGGCCCGGTTGGTGGCCCGTGGTTTTCAGCAGGACAACGGTCGGGACTATGATGAGACCATCGCTCCTGTGACCCACATGACTACTATCAGGTCCCTCATTGCTGTTGCAGCCGTCCGTCAGTGGTCCTTGTTTCAGCTGGATGTGAAGAATGTCTTTCTTCATGGTGACTTGCAACAGGTGTACATAATTCCTCCTCCAGGCCTCTCTATCGCTCCTGGCCTAGTCTGTCGCCTCCGTCGAGCACTTTATGGTCTCAAACAGGCTCCTCTAGCATGCTTCGAGTGCTTTGGATCAGCAGTTCTTGCAGCTGGTTTTCAGCCTAGTCACTATGATCCAACTCTGTTTGTCTACACTTCATCACGGGGTCGGACCCTTCTCCTGTTATATGTGGACGACATGATTATTACTGCCATGCTGAGTTTGTCAAGCATTACCTTCAGCAGCAGTTTCAGATGACTGATCTTGGCACACTGCGTTACTTCTTGGGCATCGAGTTCTCTGCTACTCCTACTGGCTACCTGTTATCTTAGCAGCGCTACACCTCAAACTTACTGGCCCGTGCTGCGCTGACCGACTCTCACACTGCTGCTACTCCCATGAAGCTCCACCTTCAGCTGCGTCCGGATGAGGGATCTCCTCTTTCCGATCCAATACGGTACCGCCATCTGGTTGGGAGCCTGGTTTACCTCACCAGTACTAGAACTGACATTGCCTTTGTTGTTCATGTGCTGAGTCAGTTTGTGAGTGTTCCCACATCAGTTCACTATGCTCACCTACTGCATGTTCTTCGGTATCTTCGTGCTACTATGAGTCTATGACTCGTGGTCTATTCTACCCCCGTAGCAGCTCTCTCTAGTTACATGCATATTCTGATGCTACATGGGCCAGTGATCCTGTTGATCGTCGTTCTGTCACCGGTTTTTGTCTCTTCTTGGGCTCTTCACTCATTGCCTGGAAATCCAAGAAGCAGACCGGTGTTTCTCGTTCTAGCACAGAGGCAGAGCTCCGTGCCATGGCTACTACAGCTGAGGATATTGCCTGGCTTCGTTGGTTGCTTGTTGATCTTGGCGTTGTTCCTTCTAGTCATACCACTCTCTATTGTGACAACACCGGGGATACCCAGATTACCATGAATCCAACCAAGCAATCACTCTCCAAGCACATTGGTGTTGATGCCTTCTTCCTTCGTGATCAGCACATTTAGGGTACTCTTGTTCCTCATTATGTTCCCACCGAGCGCCAACTTGCTGATTTGCTCACCAAGCCTCAGACTTGCGCTCAACAAGAGTTTCTTCTCTGCAAATTCTCGGTGTATGATCCCCCATGAGTTTGAGGAGGGGGGGGGGGGGTGTTAGATGTATGCCCTTCATATAAAAGGCTAAGGGTTGGAACCGGCTCTACCATCTCTTGTCGCTCAACCGATCGGCCTCCCCCAAAAGGTAACATTAATCAGTAGAAGGATGGCCACTGTGATCCACTGTTCATCTATAGAAAATGCATATTATTATTCATCAACAGTGCTAGCACGATGAGTGCAGAGTACCTTATAATTATTGTCCTAAATAATGTTGTTTAATTATGGTAAAGAGTGTTTATTTCCACAGCCTATATAAGACGATGCTTGTTCAATGTTTCGACATCAAGAAATAAAGAGCTTAAGTTTCATCTGAGTTTGAGTTCTGAGTTTCCTTTTTGCTTCAGTTTATTTGTTCCTTCTTGCTTCAGTTTATTTGTTCTTTCGGCTTCGTTTTTTATTTCGTAAGTTTTTAAGTTGTATGCGGGCGTAAGAGGGAGAATGCTGCCCCCCCACCAAACCTGGTCCCTATATTGTGATAACAGTGCCGCTACTTTTTCCAACAACTCAATTTTCACGAACGTACAAAGCATATTGAAGTAGATTGTCATTTTGTAAGGGATGCAATTCTTCCAAAAGGATACATACTCCATTAATTAAATTCCAAGATCAAGCAGCCGATCTCCTCACCAAAGCTCTTAATGGGAGGAGAACTCAATACTTATGTAACAAGCTGGACATGATTGATATATACGCTCCAACTTGCGGGGAAGTGTTAAAGCATAAAATAGCCAAACCAATATTTGGGCCCATGTTTTCATTACTCTCCTTTCTTTGTTTTGTCCCACATCTCTTATGAAGTGTTTGAGGGCCCTCCTTGTATAAATATACATGTATATTGCACCTTTTTTTGCTCAAGTGAATAGAAAACTTTACAATAACTGATGCTCTGGACATGAAGTGAGAGTAGAAAAAGGAGAATGGCTTAACAAATGAAACAACAAAGTATATATAAGGAATTACTATGCCATAAGGGAGCAAAGTGAGAAGAAAAAAGAAGATGGATGTTTTTTGCGCCTTTGTAGTTGTATACTCACAAAAAAAGTTGGGAGCACAGTACCGGATATTTTTTCTGTTGTAGTAGAATTGCATAGAGTAGAATTGCTTCCTTGTACTGCAAAGATACCAGGAGTCATGAAGGATAATGAAAAGTAATCACTGGATAGACGTATTACCAGTAAACCATGTTTGTTGTCGATCCTTACTTGCTGCTGTTCTGATGCATCTAGAAGAAAATAGACAGAACCAAAGCCACTCGCTAGAGTTTTTTCATAAAGAGTCCTGTTCACAAGAAGCTAGCAAGAACCAGACATACATTACTTATTTATTTACTTTATACACAACCTTATTACATCTGTACTCAAAGTTCTTGATATTTTTCTAAATCAGAAATAAACATACAGCTACTCATATTGTCGTTTTCCACTATGCAAGAACTATATAATATGGCGAGTGAGAAAAACTGACATTCCAAGGATGGTAAGATGAAACTTGATATTTGACACAAGGTGGGTTGTGAAAGTGAACTCGAAGCAATTTAAGCCCTAGGTGCAGCATCGAGAAAAATGAATCCAATCTAACCCTAGGAAGGTGTGTGTATGCCATAGTGATCCGACAATGTTTTGCAACTATTTAATTAACACATAAAACATTAACAATTAACACAGAAGCAATATGCAAATAATTAAGTGAACAAGCTAAGATTTCCTCCAATTGGAGGGCCGTTAGTTAAATGTGCAAGCGAATAAGTCCTGCGAATTATGGTTATTCACAAGACAAACATGCAAACTTAGATTGCAACCATAAGAATCTAAACGATCAAGTTCGCACAATAATGATGAAAAAAAGAACCAAACAATTAAAACAAACAGATAAAGGGGTTGTAGGCGAAGGAGAGAAAATCCGGTGATTGTATAGACAACATAGGCTGTCCGGAGAAGTACAGTTGCTGGATGGTGGACGTCAAAAAGGAAAGGTGGCTTGCTTTGTGGACGGGATGGGGTGGGGATGTTGTTTGGAGGGTTGTGGACGGGATGGGGTGGGGACGTTGTTTGGAGGGTTTGGCCAAGGCTATATTGGAATGGAGTGTAACGTCCGAAATTTACTCATTTTCTCTAATTTAAATTCAAGGTCCGATCGTGAGCAATTTTGATCAGCGCCAGCGATGTGTCGAGGTATTATTCCATTATGATTAATCCCACGAGTAATCGGGAAATAAGATCATTTAATGGAGGAATTTATGTATTTTAGTTCGGCGCGATTTTGAAATTTCGCGAGGGCGTAACACACTAGATTAGAAGGCGGTAATGGGTAGTGCCGGAGTTTGTAATTTAAGAGAAAAGATTTAATTCCCTCTCAAAGCCATGGTTTTCCCCCCATCCACGACATTTCATTCCAAACCGCGCTTAGAGTTATTTTGTTTCCTCCGTCTGGAGCCGAGCACAAGACGTACCTCTTCGATAAGCATCGCCAACCTCACTTCTCCCAGGATGGCTTCAACGATCCTCCTTCAATCATAGAGACGCAACAATAGGTTTTCGTAGATCTCTCTGCGTACAGTCAAATATCCCCGTCGGTTTGAAGCAGGCGCCTGTAGCTCAGAGGATTGAGCATTTGATTCCTAAGACGGTAACCGCCAACCCTTTCTCCAGTAAACTATGTTTAATTTCCATGTCTTCCTTCACCCTTCAGAAGCCGTGGATTTCATTCTTGTTAAGGAAACTAACGAATATACTCCTACCCGGTTTTGTTGCCCTGAATCTGTTGGATTGAGGCAAGGTGAGGGCTTGGCTTTGTCTTGTACCTACCGAATCATTTTTCCTCTTCCTTTATCTTAGAAACTAATTTCTCTCAATTTCAGGAAAAATCCTAGCAGTGGTAAAGAGGAATTTTAGGAAGTAAATCAGAGGAGGCTTACTTAGTTTCCGATTCAACTTTGTAGTAGGTTAATATAAGGGTCTGTGCAAGTCCCTTAGGAATGTTATTTCATTATATATTTCCCTTCGCCTAATCGATGATATTAGGATTTTAGTGTAACCTAGAAGCGAGGAAGGATTTACTGTGTGGAGTTCAAAATAATCTAGTGAAATCATGCCGCCGCACCATGTGTATGAACGCAGCAACACCACGGTAAGAAATTTGACCCCTCTTGGCTAGACATCATCGATTATAAATCCACTGCCTAGTTCACTCAAGAAAATCATGTAAAATAAAAGTACCTGCATTTCTTTTAAATGCATGTTAACAATATAATAAATGAATACAAGATGCATATGAAATCATGTTGCATGCAATAAATATTAAAGGTCAATTAAATTAATGTGATTCAACATACAAATAAGAGCATGAAAAAATGAAAATCTTAAAGTACGAACAAAATTAATCAAAGATGTTAGATGCAACTAGGCTAAATGCAAAAGCTCAACACACGTAATAAATCTCAGACTAGTGCCCTCAAGAGGGCGATATACTGTAATGATCGTAACAACCACTAGATTAATTCAGAAGAGGGCATGGTAGGTATTTCCCTCATGTTTGATGGATGCACACCATCATACTCATATGCCTAGCAGTCCATATGAGCCCCAAATATGGGGTCGACGAACCACACCAAACCGAGAAGTAATCAGATGCAAGTCCGTGTTCCACTCGGGGGCACAATAGTTTAGGGCACCTTCGGGTCGCCATTAGGACTCCAAAATCAGGATGTGCTCTGTAAGCCATAAGACATAAAATTAATAAGGGGAACATGAAATTTAATTATCCCAACTTTAGAAAGAATTCAGGGTACAAAAATCATTATATACAAGAATTAGAGATAATGAGCCAGAATTCATAATGCGATAAATACTAGAAAAAGAACTTATGAAACTGCATAGAGTTTATTAAGGAGCATGCATAATTACTCAATGTTCATATTTTTATTTACAAGCAAATTACTAAAAGTTGTAATAGTGTAATCAAGTCGGTCTTTTTCAGTCTTTTCGTATTTTCCTCGTTCCTATATATGTATGTGTAATCAAGTAATAACATTAAGGATTTTCTAATTCTATTCAACTTGGTATCAGGGGATTTGCCCTAGCCGCGCTCTTTCTCGCCCGTCTACGTCTCCTCTCGCGATCGACGCCGCCGACTCGCGTCTTCCTTCTCCTTCGCGCCTTCTGCCGACTGTTTGAGAGTCCCCCGCTGCTTTCCCTGCCTCCGCTCATGCGGATCCTAGGCGCCTCCGCTAAATCTGGATGCTAGGCGCCGCCGATCACGTGATTCTTCCCCGACGCTGATATAGTGTCGTTTTTCTGCCGCCGATTTGCTGCTGCTGCTACTGCCGCTGCCGCCGATCTCCTGCAATGACCTCCTGCAGCTGATCTGCCGCCGATCTCCTGCCATGATCTCCTACGTCTCCTATGCCATGATCTGCTGCCGCTGCCGCCGATCTCCTGTCGTGACCTCCTGCAGCTGATCTGCCGCCGTGATCTGCTGCCGCTCTCCTATGTCGTGATCTGCCGATCTCCTCCAGCTGATCCTATGCCGTGATCTGTTGTCGCTGACCTCCTGCTGCCGTGACCTCCTGAAGTTGCTGTGCCGATCATTCCGCAGCCGTGATTTCTTTTTTCTGCTAGGGAGTATCATGGGGGATTCTACGGGTTCTTCGTCGAGTGAAGTTATGCCACAGATGAGTGACCCTCATCGGACTCATGACCACTCCGGTACGTTGAAGATTACCACCGTACCCTTGGATGGAACAAATTACCTAGAATGATCGCGTGTTGCTCAACATGTGATACGCAACCATCAGTTGTTCGGTTACATAGATGGGACTGTTATGGCTCCATCCAAGGATGATCCCACTTGGAAACGTTGGGACTCCGAGAACTCCTTTGTCGTGTCATGGCTTTTTCACTGTCTCCCAAGATGTATCGCAGTTATATGTTGCTGGACTCAGCTCACGATATCTGGACCCGGGCTTGGGACACCTACTCTCAGATTGGTAGTTCCACTCAGATATATGAGCTCACTCGTCGCATCTTGGAGCTCCGACAGGGATCTATGATGGTTTCCACCTACTTCTCTGAGTTTGAATGCCTTTACCAAGAGTTGGATTTCTTCGAGCAATTTACAGCCTCCTGTATGGCGGATGTCGTAAAGCTGCAGCAAAAGGAGATCCGCTACCGCCTGCATGTCTTCTTGATGGGGCTGAACATGGAGTCAGATACAGTCCGGACTCATATTTTACATCGTTCGCCTCTTCCTTCTCTTAGGGAAGCCTACAGCATGGTCCTTGTCGATGATGATCGTCGGAAGTCCCTCAGTATGGTTGCTCCTCCGGATTGCTCTGCCTTGACTAGTGTTGGTCGGGGTAATACCAATACTAGTGTTCCCACGGGTGTTTACTGTGGTCGATGGGGTCACGCCAGGGATGCGTGTTTTAAGCTCCATCCTCATCTGGCTCCTGCTGGTCGTGGTCGGGATCCTGACCGTGGAGGAGGCCGGACATGCAGCCCTCGATTCTCAGATGCTGCTTATGCTTCAGAGATATGAGGAACATCCAGCCCCAAGCTCCTTCTCAGCCCAGGAATTGGACGCTCTGTGGCGTTTACTTCACTCCCAGTCTGACTCCGCTCCGGGTGCTTCCTCCTCCTTTGCTACTGCGACTCAGGCCCATGCTAATGCTGCCACTGCCTCCTTATCTGACTGGAATTGACTTGGGAGCTACTGATCATACGACAGACTCCTCCTTAGGTTTTGTTTCCTACACACCTTTGTCTGGTCGGGATAAGGTCATCTCTGCTAATGACACATTATCCCCCATTGCGGGCAAAGGACACATTTCCTGCTCCCCTAATCTCTCTCTCACATCTGTTCTTCATGTTCCATCTTTTCCCCGCAATTTACTCGATATTAGTCATATTACTCGCTCGCTCAACTGCTCGGTAACCTTTTTTCCTGACTCTTGTGTTTTTCAAGAACTGGGTACGAGGCGGAAAATTGGCAGTGGTAGGAATCATGGTGGTCTGTTCTACCTGGACAACCAACATCCATCTCAAGCTCTCGCATATGCTACCGTCACCGCTGAGGATGTTCGCCGATGACATCTTCGCCTCGGACATCCCTCTCCTGTTTATCTTCAAAAATTATTTCCTGCTTTTATTCCTGTTATGAAATCCTTTGTGTGTGATGTTTTTGCTATGTCAAAACATGTTCGTCATACTTCTGTGCATTTATCTTCTCCTAGCACTATTCCTTTTTCTGTGATTCATTCTGATGTGTGGTGTCCTTCCACAGTGTTATCTTTACCAGGTTTTAAGTGGTTTGTTATGTTTATTGATTGTTTTTCGCGGACCACTTGGGTTTATTTGTTAAAGAAAAAAGTGAGATTTTCACTTGTTTCCAAGCCTTTCACAAAATGGTTTAGACTCAGTTTAATGGTAAAATTTGTGTTCTCCATAGCGATAAGGGGGGGGGGGGGGGGGGAGAATATGATGATCAAGGTGTTTTTGGTTCCTATCTTACGAGTCATGGTATCTTACACCAAACCACATGTGTTCACACCTCTACTCAAAACGGGGTGGCCGAACGAAAAAATAAGCATCTTCTTGAGGTGGCTTGTTGTCTTCTCCATACTATGCACCTTCCCAAATCTTACTGGGGTGATGCGGTTCTCACCGCTTCTCACCTTATCAATCACCTCCCATCGAGAGTCCTGGCGTATGCTACCCCCATTGGCCGTCTTTCGTCCATGTCTGTTGTCCACACCTCTCACTTGCCCCCCCCCCCCCCCCCCCCCCCCCGGGTTTTTGGATGTGTGTGCTTTGTGCACGTTCACTTACCCCATAGGGATAAACTTGACCCTCGGGCTCTCCGTTGTGTCTTTATTGGCTACTCTACCACAAAAGTTTACCGTTGTTACCATCCTCCAAAACCATTTCTCCTAGTGACACTAAAATATTAATAATTGAAGAAACTTGAGTGCATGCCAAAATCAGGAATAATTATTTTGTACAAAATAAATAATTATACTTTATTAATACGCATGTTTTTCCATCAAAAAGCTACAAGCATAAAAGACTATTCTATTGAAATTTAATCATGCATTTCTACTTAAATCGTTCGAACAATAATTTCAATGGGTTTCTAAACCGTGACGTACGCTTAAATCTGAGAGTTGTATCTTATGCGCATTCTGACGATCCGAGTCTTTACTAACGAACGTATCACGTTCTATGTCTCAAGGACTTAGACCCGCATCTACTAATCTATTGGGGATTATATTCTTTCCCCAACAGTTGAGGCTCCTAGGGACTACTACGCCCTACGAGGAGGATTGTGCGCCTCAATCTATCACGAGCGATAACATCATTCGTGCCTCCTAAACGATTTCTGTTATTATTTGGGTTTTAATAAAAAGTTCTGCCAGACGTTTTGCGTAGGTTCACTATTTTTCTAGAACTCCAACTTATAAGAGAACATCATATTCGTGCTCTACTGGATTACTTGAATGTCTAAAAAGAACATTTTTATTCATACTATCAATTGTTAAGTACATAACATGAGAGCATAATGCTAATCACTTTTTTATTTACATAAGGAATATTTATGCGCTACTATGTGATATGTTTAGCCAAAAGAAATAGATTTTCTTATATTGAGATTACATCGCTCGTACACTTGACGCGGCGGCATGATTCCTCCTAGATCGCTTGACGAAGGACGACCTTCTTAGTTATATCTCCGAACGCGACCTAGCTCTGAAAAACAACCATGCCCCTTGATCAATAAAACAATATATCTCCTTCTGGATTTCACCCAACTACAACACAACAATTTGTGCTATCACAACAAAAGAATGGCGGTCGACAGAGAATGATCAAGGAGGCCTTTACCTCTTCCAAACGATGGCCACTACTACACGAGTGATGAATCAATTGGTGGAGTTCAGATTTACTGCTTCTGTAATACACAAGATCGTAAACCAAACCCCAAAAATTAATTGAGAGGGACGGAAGAGTCTAGGGTAGAGTATTATTTACAGAAACGGGAGTAGAGATCGATGGCGCCACACGAGGCAAACTGCCTCCGTGCGTACAATCGATCGAGACAGCACAGAAGGAGGGAGGAGGGACCTGCGGCTAAAATCCTGCTTCCGTCGGGAGGAGCACAGGGAGGAGCCGACGCTCAAGGTTTCTAAATAGAGTAGGAGGAGTGTCGACTGAGCAGGGGAAGATCGCCGTTCTCTGGAGGGCTTCGAAACGAAGGCTCGGTCGATCGCCAGGAACGTCTCCTTCGACCGCGCGGCTGCGAGCGATAAACGAAGCGGAGGAGTCGGCAGTTTCTCTTCTTACGAGCGATTGGGAGAGAAGAGAACCTACACACTCTTTTAATCGAAGATGAACAGGCGCGTGAGGCGCGCCGGTTACGAGAAGAAGAGATTAAGGGGGCTACGGTTACAGTAACCGCAGAAGCTGCGCCCCTTCCTAAAAAGAAATCGATGAAACGGGGGAGGGGGAAGAAAAGGATTTGAAGTTTATTTACTAAGGCGCCATTGGACATTATATCATTAGTTATGAGTGTAAAAAGGGCTTGTGGACCTCTAAAACGCGACGCAATGATTTCTAAAAAAAATCATTTCTTTGAAAGCAACGGTTAACCAAGACAAAAGCATACCTCGATTAGAAGTTGGCTCGGTTACTCCTGCCCTTTATCGAGTCCTGAAAGTAAATTTTAATTTACGAATTAAGTAATTTAAGTTATGGATGCTACAATTCTTCCCTCCTAATAAAATTTTCGTCCTCGAAAATCACAACATACCTGAGTCAAAATGGAACACATAATCTGTATTGCTTCGGAGCTCATCTTCTCTTTCCCAAGTATATTCTGGTCGACCACAATTCATCCAAAGAACCTTTACAAAAGGGACCTCTCTGTTTCGAAGCTTCTGAATCCTTGTGTCCACTATCCTGACCGGCTTAATATTGATATTTAGATTTGATTCGATTGGTGCCTCCTCAATACTGACTATTTGACTGGGATCTCTGACTGCTCTCCTCAGATAGGAGACGTGTAATACGCCGTGTAGACCACTCATTTCCTCGGGTAAGGCCAATCTATAAGCAACCTCACCTATGCGCTCCAGCACCTCGAAAGGACCAACGAACCTTGGACTCAATTTCTTCATTCGCTTGATACGAGAGACACCCTTGACCGGTCTGACCTTCAGATAAACATAATCTCCCACGCTGAAATCCACCGATCTATGCCTCTGATCATGATACTTGGACTGACGATCCTGAGCTGTTTTCATGCGTTCGTGGATCAGCTTGACTCGAGCCGTGGTTTTATCAACCCAAGATTCTTTATTGGAAGACCTCTCTTCACTTTCAGCCCAACACAACTGTGTGCGACAACGTTTGCCATAAAGAGCCTCAAAAAGGGCCATCCCAATTCTCGCCTGGAAACTATTATTGTAGGAGAACTCAACTAAAGTGAGATATTTCTCCCATTTACCACCAAAATCGAGTATGCACATACAGAGCATATCTTTCATAGTTCTATTTGTGCGTTCTGTTTGTCCATCTGTTTGGGGGTGGAAGGCTGTACTGAAAAGTAGTTTAGTGCTCAAACGCTCCTGAACGTACTTCCATTCCTTGGAGGTGAACCTGTCATCTCTGTCTGAAATTATAGTCTTTGGAACACCATGCAGTCGTACTATCCCATCCACATACAACTGAGCCAATCTCGACCCTGATCCGTTCTCTTATTAGGGATGAAATGGGCAACCTTGGAGAGACGATCAACTATAACCCATAAAGAGTCATTCCCACTCTGAGATCGGGGAAGTCCGTGAACAAAATCCATAAATATATCCTCGAAGTTCCACTCTGGAATGGGTAGTGGCTGTAACTTGCCCCCTGGCCTCTGGCATTCAGCTTTCACTAATTTGCAAGTTTCACACATACCAACCTACTCTGCTATATCACTCTTCAAACCTGGCCACCAAACTATCTTTTTCAGATCTGCATACATCTTTGTGCTACCCGGATGTATCGAATATCTGGAGTTATGAGCTTCGAACAGTATGTCCTGTCGAAGGTGACTAACATCTGGAATGCACACTCAACGATCATTCAGAAGCAAACCCTTCTGAATGCTAAACTTCTCCTTCTGACCCGCCTGGGTCAACTCCCAAACCTCTACCATCTTCGGGTCTAGGGGCAACGCTGTTCTGATCCTATCCTTAATATCACAAGTGATTTCCATCCAGCTTAAACTTGCAGAACCAAAACTGGAGCGTGGTATAAAGCTAATTTCCAATCTCTCCAGAGCTCGCACCAGCTCCTCCTGCTGGGTAATGAGGGAGTAACTCGAACCTCTTCTACTAAGCGCATCAGCAACCACATTTGCTTTCCCCGGGTGGTACTGGATACCAATGTCATAGTCTGCAAGAAATTCCACCCACCTACGCTGCCTCATATTAAGCTCTTGCTGATCGAAGATGTAGCTTAGACTTTTGTGGTCCATAAAGATCTCACAACGAACTCCATAGAGGTAGTGTCTCCAAATCTTCAGCACGTGGATGACGGCTGCAAGCTCCAAATCGTGTACAAGATAATTCTTCTCGTGAACCTTTAATTGTCAGGAGGCGTAAGATATGATCTTACCATGCTGCATAAGTACTCAGCCCAAACCTTGACCTGAGGCGTCGCTATAAATCTGAAAGTCATCTGAACCTGAAGGAAGACTCAAAATCGGGGCGGTCAACAACCTAGATTTCAACTTCTCAAAGGCAAGCTCACGCTCGACTGTCCACGTGAAGGGTTTTCCCTTCCTAGTAAGCGTAGTCATTGGTAAGGCTATTTTTGAGAAGTCCTTAATGAATCTCCTGTAATAACCAATTGTGCCTTGGCCAGTCCTTTATTGCCTCTATCTTTTTCGGATCCACAACAAGCCCCTTCTGACTGATAACATGCCCCAAGAATGCAACCTCTGAAAGCCAGAACTCGCATTTAGAAAACTGTGCGTACAACTGATTTTTTCTGAGAGTGCTCAAAATTGTACTGAGGTGCTCGGCATGGTCTTCTTGACTCCTTGAGTACACCAAAATGTCGTCTATAAAGACGATAACGAAACGATATAAGAATTCCTGAAATACCCTATTCATCAGATCCATAAAAACGGACGGGGCATTAGTCAGTCCGAACGGCATAACCACGAACTCATAGTGTCTGTATCTAGTGCTGAACGCCGTCTTCTGAATGTCCACATCACGAATTTTCAACTGGTGGTAGCCCGACCTCAGATCTAACTTGGAGAACGTGCAAGATCCCTCCAGCTGATCAAATAAATCATCTATCCTGGGAATAAGATACTTATTCTTAATTGTCATCTTGTTCAGCTCGCGGTAATCTATGCACAACCTAAGGCTACTATCTTTCTTCTTGACAAACAGTACAGGGGCACTCCAAGGTGAAGTGTTGGGGCGAATAAAACCCAAGTAGATCAATTCCTGCAACTGAATTTTCAACTCGACAAGTTCTCTGGGAGACATTCTGTAAGGTCTCTTGGCCACTGGCGCAGCGATACACGGTCGATCTGGAAGTCAATCTCCCTGGTAGGAGGCGCACCAGGTAACTCCTCTGGAAAGACATCAGGAAACTCCTGAACTACAGGAACCTCTAGCAGATTATCCTTGGCTTCTGCATTCATCAGTACTAAGAATGCTCCACAACCCTTGTTAATACATCTAACAGCCTTGATCGAGGAGATAATCAAATTGGAGACTCCCTTCATGCCCTGGAAGGTATAGGCAATCTGGTTGGGACCTTCGAACTATATCGCCTTATTCCTGCAGTCAATTTTCACGTTCTTATCTGAAAGCCAGTCCATACCCACTATCAGGTCGAATCCTGCTATAGGGAGAAGTGAGGCTTCTACACTGATTTCAGTTTCCCCGAACCGCACTGGTACTCTAAACTTATTTCTGGTCTGCAAAAAGAATCCATTATGCATCATGGCCTCTAAGGATGCTGACTCTGAAAGGATTCCTAAATCCAGCCTATGAACAAAAGATTCTGCTATGAACGAGTGCGAGGCACCCGTGTCAAAGAGAATCTTGGATGATACGTTCTAAATCATAAGAATTCCTACATGCATAAAAGCAACATGGGTTTACTTTAGTGTCACTAGGAGGAAAGTACTAAATCGCCTAGGACGTACACATACCTGTCACAACGTCCTCCTGCTCCTTGGCCTCCTGCTGGCTCAGTCCATACGCTCTGGGTTGCACCGGACCTCGTCCTGGAGCTGGCTTCACCTCAGATCCTATGTGCGCTTTTCCCTTACTTACACTCCAGTTGGGCTGACCCATTTTTGGGCTTATTATTACAGGGGTCACAAGTGGGGTGTTGCGCCTAGGATGAGCGCAGTTGTCGTTGTACCTCGTTTAGTTTGATTTCATTTAGTAATTTATCCTTCCAGCACTGTTTTGTAATATTGGACAAGTATCAGAATTTGCCTAATGTTCTTTGTATCCGACTATGATTAAGATTTCAGTATTTCCAGCATTTTTGACTCTTTCAATTTTAGTAGCTCTGTGAAATCAGATTATGAGGTACATTTTTACCCTTAGTTTATTTTATTATTTACGCTGTAAGTATTCTTTTAGAATTTTTCATTTATATCTGCTATGCATCAATTTAAATACTGTTACTTAGTTTACTTCTTATCACGGGGCCCGACCGGACTGCTGATTTGTTGGTAAAACTAAGTTGGGGTGTTGCATACACCTTGTGACATAACTCTGTATTCTGCCACAACACTAGATCGTGCTACAATATTTTTTTTCTTGCTCCTCCAAGTTACAAGATTTTCACATACAAGGGAACACAATCCTGTAGAAGATTTTCGGTCATCTTAACAATCTGCCCAATATACGTGTAAAAACTACAATTTTCAAGGGTTGGTTTGTTGAGAACAAAATCTAACGTCCCAGAGACTTCTTGAGGTACCTCAAGACCCGGTAAGCTACCTTTTGATTGAGGGTCCTGAGAGCATGCATGAATCTACTCAAAATGCCTATAACATATGTAATATCAGAATGAGTATGTGATAAGTATAATAGTCTACCAACCAATCTCTGATAGCTAGATGAGTCAATTTTGTCACATTTTGTGTCATCAATTTTGTGATTGGTCTCAATAGGCGTATACACTGGAGCACATCCAAGCATACATGTTTCTTCCAGAAGGTCAGTGATGTATTTTCTTTGGGATAAGAAGATCACACGGCTAGACCTTGCCACTTCAATCACGAAGAAATATTTCAACTTTCTCAATTCTTTAACTTCAAATTCTATGCACAATTGCTCTTTCAGGTGCGTGATTTCCTCCAAATCACTCTCTATAATGATGATGTCATCCACATATACTATAATCACCGACACTTTAGTTACTCACTTCTTAACAAAGAGGGTGTGCTCAACATGTCCTTGTTCATAGTCTAGCTGTACCACGATTTTATAAAACCACCCAAACCAAGCTCTAGCAAATTGCTTTAGCCCATATAAGAATTTTTTAAGATGACAAACTTTCCCATTAGAACCATCTTTGGAAAACCAGGGGGAAGCATTATATAGAGTTCTTCTTCCAACTCACCATGCAACACGACATTTTTAACATCTAGCTGTTGTAGGTCCCACCCAAGACATGCATCACATGAAAAGAGCACCTGAATAGAGTTCATTTTTACAACATGAGCAGAGGTTTCTTGATAGTCATTTCCTTGGGTTTGGGTGTACCCTTGAGACACTAATCGAGCTTTATATCGCTCCGCAATCCCTTCGTGATTCTGCTTAACGGAAAAGACCCAACATGACCCAACTGTTCTTTTTCTAGGAGGAAGATGGGCAAGTTGCCATATTTCATATTTGTCTAACACATACATTTCTTCCTCCATAGACTCTCCATTCAGGTTGATAGCCTCCTTCCAGTTCTTGGGAATCACAATAGAGGAAAAAGATGAGATAAAAACTTTGTAAGCAGGAGAGAGATGATGATACGAGATGTAATTGGCTATATGATGTTTGGTGCAACCCATGTTACCTTTGTGATGGACAATAAGAATATGGAGGCGATTAATACGAACAAGAAGCAAGTTGCATTAATCGAAGAAGAAACGCGGATACAATCCGGATCGAAGTCCGGCCAAGATCAAGGAGGCTGGGTCCTCCAATGATCCCTCTCTCAAATGAGAGCCCAAATCCCTAATGATCAAAGATAAAACTAACACTCCCATACCTCCTCCTTATATAGGGAGGAGGGGGCTCACATCAAACCTAATGCATTTAAAAGAAAAACAGTAATAATAAAATGAGATGACGCGTGCGCGTAACAATACACCCTGTCAGAAAACGACCTTGACCCCAAGGTCGGCCCGCCGCCCGCCGGTCAGTAGTGGGATGCCGTCGAGGTGCCCGGGGCGTCGCCCGGTTGTCCGTCCGAGAGCAGCAGGGCGTCGAAGTCGGCGGCGGAGAGCGCCTCCACGTACTCGTCGCCGATGAGGACTCGACACTCCTTCACGGAGCACTCATGAGCAGGAGAGTAGGGGTGCTTGCAGCGGAAGCACAGGCCTTTGCTTCGTAAGTCGTTGTACTCTTGGTTGGAGAGGCGGTGGGTAGGGACATGTCGGTTGTTGCGAGGACCCATCAATGGTGGCCGTAGCAGAGGAGGTGGCGGAGGTGTAGGTTTCAGATTGGTCGAGAAGTATGTGTAGGAAGGATGCCGAGAGGGAAGTGATGGGGAAGGAATGTCGCCGGACGTTGCGAGAAATTCTGCCTCCACCAGGGGGGCGAGGTCAATGGCGTGGTGAACCGTTAACGGTTGGAGAGTGCGGAGACGGGAGCGGAAGTGGGGTTGCAAGCCATTCATGAAGAACCCCAAGTAATGGTCTGGGGGAAGACCGGGGACATGTGTGACTAATTCCACGAAGGCATCAATGTACGAGTCAATGGAGCCGGTGTGACGGACCCCGCAAAGTCGCTCGATCATGGGGCCGGAGTAGCGGGCGTCATACCGCTGAACGAGGGCCTCAGAAAGAGCTGGCTAGGTGAGGTCGGGAGAGGTCTGGCGGAGCCAACGGACCCAATGGAGGGCCGACCCTTCCATGCCGATGATCGCGGTGGAGACCCGTTGTGTCGGCGCGGTCTGGTGAATGTCGAAGAACTGCTCGGCGCGAGCAATCCACCCGAGGGGGTCAGACCCGTTGAAGGTAGGCATGTCAGGTCCATGGTACGGTGGAGTAGGCACTTCCACCGCTGAGGAAGCATCAGGAAGCACGGTGCTGGGGGATCCCACAGCAGAGGTGGTAGAGGGCCCAAAGTGCTGGGTGGGCTGCAATTTTTGGAGCATGGTCAGAATCGCGGCGAACTGCTCGGTCTGTGCCTCGAGACGAGAGTTGATGGTGGCGAGGGAGTGTTCGAGGGCTTCCACGCGGGATTCCATCCTCCCCTTTGGCATATGAGGGTGCACAAGGGATAGATGTCGCCGGAGCATGTCGGAGAGGGCGGATAGGTGCGAGCTGGCGGCGGAAAGTGGGAAGCCGGCTGGGCGCAGCGGCGACGGCCCGGAGACGGAGCAGATGGCAGGGCGGAACAGCCGTTGGATCGAGGGCCGGATCGAGGGCTGGATCGAGGGCTGGATCGAGGGCGTCGGCGCTGGAGCGTCGCTGGATCGTCGGCGAAGCAAGCAGGCGCTGGATCGAGGGCTTCTACGTTGGATCGGCGCTGGGTCGTCGGTGGATCGACGATGGAACAGCCGCGGGATCGGCGTTGGATCGAGGGCGTCGCCGTTGGATCGAGGGCTTTCACACAGGATCGTCGGCATGCGCTGGATCGACAAGCATGCGCTGGATCGGCAGGCTGGAGAACGCGTAGCGGGCTGAACGGGAGGATGAGCGGGCTGAACGTGACGCCGATCTGGCGAGCGGGACAGCGAACGGGAGCCGATCAGGCTCCGTCAACCGCACGGGCCGCATCGTTTGATTCGGGAACTGCTCGGCAGAGAGGAAGACTCTGGCGGCTAGGTCAGCGGGCGGAGCGGCAGGTCGGACCAAATAATACGAACAAGAAGCAAGTTGCATTAATCGAAGAAGAAACGCGGATACAATCCGGATCGAAGTCCGACCAAGATCAAGGAGGCTGGGTCCTCCAATGATCCCTCTCTCAAATGAGAGCCCAAATCCCTAATGATCAAAGATAAAATAACACTCCCATACCTCCTCCTTATATAGGGAGGAGGGGGCTCACATCAAACCTAATACATTTAAAAGAAAAACAGTAATAATAAAATGAGATGGCGCGTGCGCGTAACAACGATCATGAGAATCTGGAGCTGAAACATGCAATTGCAGAGGTTGAACACCAGGGGACTGCACATGCTCAACATTACAGGTCTTACGAGAGTATGCATGCAACAGAGGAGGTAGCAACCACGAAGGAGGAGCGGAAGTAGGAAGGATGGGTAGAGGGATGTACGAAGGAGGAGCAGGAGTAGGAAGGATAAGTAGAGGGATATATGAACAAGAAATGATATGAAGGGGAATATTTGAGGTCCTGTCATCAACACTGCTCGTCTACCCCTGACGAGGACCAAAGTAAGACTCCCCCTCACAAAAGGTAACATCAACGGTAACAAAGAAGAGACGAGTAGGAGGGTGACAACATCGATAACCTTTGGTGGTGGAAGAGTACCCAACAAATACACATTTGAGAGAGCGGGCATCCAACGATGTGGAGTATGGACATGAACAAAATAGATTCACCCGAAGATATGAGGAGAGATGCGAGAAGTGTGAACAATGTGTTTAGAGGAAAAGAGATAGATGAGAGTAACATTTTGTAGAGAGCGTGAGGGGAGACAATTAATAAGATGGGTCGCGGTCAAAACAACATCGCCCTAGTAAGACTTAGGAAGGTGCATGGTAACTAACAGACAACGAGCAACCTCCAACAAGTGTTTATTTTTCCGTTTCGCCACTCCATTTTGAGTGGAGGTGTGGACACAAGGGGTTTGAGGAAGAATGTCGTTGTTGGTAAGATAAGTGCCAAACAATCCTTGGTCATCATACTCACCACCATTATTGCTAAGCAAAACATGAATAAGTCCACCAAACCGTGTCATAACCATTTTATGAAAGACACGAAAGCAACTAAACACTTCACTTTTCCTTTTTAACAAATAAACCCATGTGGGAAAAACAATCAATAAAGGTCACAAGTCATTTATATCCAGACAAAGATAACATAGGGGAATGACCACAAACATCAGAGTGAATCACATCGAAGGGAAAAGAACTAGGTAGAGATAAATGACTTGGACTGTGAAGAACATGTTTCGACAGTTCGCAAGCATCACAAGAAAAAGACTTAGGTAAACAACTGAAAATAGGAAAAAGTTTGGTAAGATATAGAGAATATGGGTGCCCAAGGCGTTGATGCCAACGTCGGATGCTAAGGAGGGTAGGAGCACTGGTGGTGAAGAGAGCACTGAGTATCAACTGCTTGTCCAACAAGTGGTTTTCACTAACATTTCTACCACTGCCAATGTTCCGTTTCGTAGCGAGATCCTGAAAAACACGAACATTAGAAAAGAAAGTAACAGAGCAATTTAACGAATTAGTTAAATGACTAATAGACAGAAGATTGCGAGAAAATGATGGTACATGCAATACAGAAGAGAGGGAAAGGGCAAGAGAACAAGGAATTGTACTTTTGCCAGCAATAGAGGAAAGATAATCATTAGTCGCAATAACTTTATCTCAGCCTGAGAGGAGTGTAAGAGGTAAAACCTGATGAGGATCCAGTCATATGATCGATATCCCTAGAGTTTATGACCCACTCTTATTAAGAGGAAGATGCATCATGGGCACTCGAGATACCTGATGTGGTAAAGACAGCGACAGAATCAATAGTCGTAGAATCGGGCTGAGAACTCAACATGCATCGAAATGCCTCCAGCTCCTCGGCAGAAAGAACCCTTGAAGGAAGACCGTCCTCATAAACTTCACTAGCATGGTTAGAATATTGTGAGCGAGCACCAGACTGTCCTCCACCACGACGATTACTGTTCCGATTATGACCACACGTCCCCAAACCAGAGGGGGCAAGATGAGGATGCAAACAATAACACGTCTCCATAGTATGGCCTTTTCTCCTGCAGTGGCCACACATAGGAGTGTGATTAGGTGGACCACGACCAATCCCAACAAGAGTTGAGTGATCTGTCTGAGCGGTAAGAGCAAGATTGCGACGACAATTCTCATCACTTAGGATCATGTTGAATGCTTCCAAAAGAGAGGGAAGATGCTCACAATGAAGAACATGTAAGCGAACATCATCGAACTCCATGTTGAGGCCCAAAAGGAAGACATGCACCCGAAAGCAGTGTTTGTCTTTCTGAAGTTTGACAACATCCACAGTGCATGTTGAAATGATGAAGTAATCCAATTTTTGATAGAGACGTTCAAATTTTTAGTAGTATGCAGAGGCAGACAAAGATCCTTGTTTCAGCTCCGAAGCGCGACGAGTTAGCTCATATATCTGTGTCGAGCTACCAATCGACGAGTAGGTCTTACGGGCTCGAGTACAGATTTAATGGGCAGTCTGTGAGCATATAACTGTGGTACACCAATGGGGACATGGAGTGAAGTAACCATGAGACAACCAAAGAATATCCACATCCATTTTCTCCACAAGGGATCGGTCCGTGGTGGTTCGACAACGGTTCCATCAAAATGCCCATACAGTTGGTACTACAGATAGCATGCTGAGAGCGCCTGAACCATTCAAGGTGATTCATGTCATTCAATGCCACTATAGTAATCTTCAGCGATCCTGATTGCCCGTGACTCCGAGGGGGGTCACATGCAGGGACAATCTGAGAAGTAGACGAGATATTTGAAGAGTCACCCATGGGCAAGGACATCCACTAGAAACAATCAATCGAAAAGGATAGTATGAAGAAGCACAACATCTTACGAGCTTCCCTAGATTGATCCACTGGAAAAGACAACATAGGATGTGACCATGGCGTCTCCGACGGCTGTCGTGGAAAACAACGGTCGAAGACCAACGTACGTCGGCTGGACGTGGGGACAGAAGTTGAAGGGTGCAACTGTTGGAGGATCCTTGGGCTGGTGAGACACGGTAAAGGGAAAAAATGACCGCCGTCGACTGCTTGGAAGGACGGCAAGCAGTTAGCGTGCTAGTATGGGAGTTGATGAAGTCAGGAGGTGCTTCAGGAGAAGAAGCAAGTCGACGATGCCTTGGCTAGAGGACACGAGGGGTGGTGAGGTCGCTGGAGAGAGCGGTGAGGATGAATTCGGTGCGGCGAGTCACGATCGGGACCGTGAGTGAGCAGCGAGACACGCCAGACGTCATTTTTTTAACCTTGCTCTAATACTAAGTCAAGAGGAAGAAAAATTGATTAGGTTAAAAATTAGGTTCCATACAAGAGACCTAAGTTCTGATATAAGCGAACAAACAAACCAACATGAGACACGTGACATACCACGTGACAATACTAGAACGAAACATAAAAATATTACACATATTCAATTTTCTTCCCGACCTCATTCAGCTTCTTACTAAAGTAAGAAATTGTATAACATTCCTAGCTCAATACTCCACCAATGCCAATGCTAGATGTGTCGTATGCTACCTTAAAAGCCCCACTGAAATGAGGGAGTCTCAACACAAGGGCAGATGTCAAATTCACTTTTGTCTCCTCAAATGCTCTAGTGGCCTCCTTGATCCACTGAAAATCACCCTTACGTATGCAACTAGTAAAGGGGCCATGTTTGTGCTGAATCCCTTGACAAAACTCTTATAGAAGATGACAAGTCCATGAAAGCTGCGGGCCTCATATATTGTGATAATTTCTGTAAATAGAAGTTTGGAAAACCATAGGACCAAAAAGGCTTGAACAATGCTTTTCAAACCATTTCCAAGCTTCCTACAAATGAGTTTCCCACATTCTAACACTGAGAAAAGTATTCCTGAATTCCAACTAGAATGGCCATCCAACTAACCTTTTTCTTGAATGCAGTTATACTTGAACAAAGTGGGTTATGGAACTTCATACACGGTTTTCAGTCAGAAAACAAAGATCCATAAACAATTATTCACCAAAAATGGAATGAAAAAGAATCTAGCAGCTATATACATACAATATAGCATAAATTTAACAGCTAGTGGGAAATTAGGAAAGCACTAGATGATAAAAAGTTGCATCTAAAAGGGCAAAAAAATCTCCAAATGAGTACGGTAACATAAGTCACTGGGAGATGGCAAATTGGCAATGTACCCTCCTATTGTTGATAACAAAGAAAATAAAATAGTTTGCTTAGAACAATCCAAGGTGGAACGCATGGTGTAACACCTCATTTGCATCATGCTGAGGACCAATTGGAGAAAATAAACAAGAGCTTGTTAATAACAGAAAAAAATAGTTATGAATAGTTGACAGTGAATCAAGCCTATAAAATGAGACAGAGATTGAACAGGAAATGAAACCTCGTATCTATCCCAAGTTTGCTTATAACCTAGGACCACACGGCTCACAAATGCTATTAGTGCCGTGGTAGCAATTGCATCAAGAAGAACTGCAGAGCTGGTTAGAATTCATCTTATATTATTGGAGATCCAGAAGAAATAGACACAATGAAATATAAGAAAATCGGTGCTACAAAGTAAATAAGGAGATTAGTGTATATGAAAAAGAGGATTTAATGTTTTATCCTCTAGATTTTTCTGCCTCGAAGCAAACTTCTTCAACTTAATTCCATGAGAAATTACTGAGTATGAAAGTATCCACACAATCACTATACAGCTGACATGGGCCAAGTAGAAGAATACATAATTAAAATATGCAAGAAGGTGAAATAAATATAATAAGAAAATCTGCAACTTATCTTCTCAAGGTTGTTTAGTTTCTAAAAATTCCATTTTTATTAATTAAATTGATACCCATTTTTGACCTGCCGGGCACCTGCCTGGTCAGAATCTAAGTTGGTGACTGCATGGCCCTGACAAATGTTTTTTGGTAGAGATAACTAGCTGATAGCTTGTTTAACCAGCTGAGTTTCATTCCAGGGAAACAACTAGAAATAGCTTCTTCATCAATACTCACGCAGTAAAATCAATAAAATTAATAGTTGGACTGTTGGAACAGCTGTATTAGAGTCCAACTATAAGATCTCCACCCAAGCAATGCCTCCGCCTACCTCCTTCGCCGACGGCCATCCACACATCATCCTCAACGATAACTGCTGCCTCTCCGTGCCTCTCAGTGAGATAACTAGCTAATAGCTTGTTTAACCAGCTGAGTTTAATTCCAGGGAAACAACTAGAAATAAGTTCTTCATCAATACTCACGCTATAAAACCAATAAAATTAATAGTTCGTGTAGAAAAGGCTCAAGCTTGAGTATATTTTCTATGTATAATACAAGGAGAGAGTACATATTTATAGGAGAGAGAGAGAGGAGAGAAAATCCTATACACAATGTGGGACTAAAGAAGGAGGAATACATTATTGGGCCAAAATAACTGGGCCTCTCATATGGGCCTTTCTAACACTCCCCCGCAAGCTGGAGCGTACAAATCATAGGCGCCGAGCTTGGATAGGTACTGATTGAAGAGAGTACTGGACAGGGCCTTTGTGAGGACATCCGCAACCTGTTCAGTACCAGGAACATGCTTCAGATCGAGCTTCTTCATTTGAACTTTCTCCCGGATGAAATGACAGTCTACCTCAATATGCTTTGTTCTTTCATGGAAGACCGTGTTTTTAGCAATATGTATAGCAGCTTGACTATCACAGAAGAGGAGAGCAGGTGAGGGAAGCCTTATACCAAGATCCGTAAGGAGGCTTTCCAGCCAAGTGAGTTCTGAAACCACAGATGCCATTGCCCGGTATTCTGCTTCAGCTAAGGAACGCGCAACTACCGCTTGTTTCTTGCTTCGCCAAGTGATCAAGTGTCCTCTGAAGTACGTGCAAAAACCACTGGTTGATCGACGATCATCTATGGACCCAGCATAATCAGCATCAGAGTATGCCACTAGTGTTGGCGTTGATGATGAGGTTTTGTAAACTAGTCCTTGACCGGGGGCTGTTTTGAGGTATCGGAGGATTCGTTCAACAGCCTGAAGATGAGAGCCCCGAGGGGCATGCATATACTGACTGACAATACCAACAACGAAGGAGATGTCTGGTCTTGTTACTGTTAGGTAGATTAATTTTCCAACCAGGCGGCGATAGTATTCCGAATTTTGTAACAGGAGATCGGAGTCAGAGGACTGAGCACAGATTTTGTGATTTACATCTATTGGAGTGTTAATTGGTTTGCAGCCGGAGTAGACCGCATCCTGAAGAAGATCGAGGCAGTATTTGCGCTGAGAAAGGACAAGTCCATCTGGTCGTCTGGCAATCTCCAGACCTAGGAAGTAGTGAAGGTGCCCCAGATCTTTCGTTTGAAATACAGAGCTAAGATGTTGTTTGACCGCCTGTATTCCTTTTGAGTCATCTCCAGTGATTATGATGTCGTCCACGTAAACTAGCAGAAGAACAGTTCCCGTGGACTGATGGCGAGTGAACAGCGAGAAGTCTGCCGAGCTCCGAGTAAAACCAATTTCTTGAAGAGCCTTGCTGAACTTGTCAAACCAATTCCGAGGGGACTGTTTGAGATCATATAATGATTTTACAAGATGACTGATTGAAAGCCGGAGCAGAGGGAAAGAGAAGACTGACTGGAGTGGCATGGTGGAGGACAGAGGAAGGAAGGCGGTTAATGAGGAAGCAAGCAGTGGAGACCGCAAAGTTCCAGTAGACTTTGGGAACGCTCATGTGAAGCATGAGAGAGCGGGCGACATCAAGCAAGTGGCGGTTCTTCCATTCGGCAACACCAATTTGCTGTGGGGTGTAGGGACATGAAGTCTGGTGAATAACACCGAATTCAGAGCACAAATTGGCAAAGTCATGGTTGGTGTATTCGCGAGCATTATCTGTGCGTAGCGTTTTGATAGTAGTTGAGAATTGTGTGCGGGTTTCAAGGATAAAAGCCCTAAAAACACGAGGGAGTTCAGAGCGATCGCGTAGTAAGTACATCCATGTTATTCGAGAATAATCATCAATAAACGTAATAAAGTATCGATAACCAGAGATACTAGTAACTTTAAATGGACCCCACACATCAGAATGCACTAAATCAAAAGGAGCGGAGCTCCGAGTACAATGTGCCGAAAAAGAAGAACGCGGTTGTTTGCCAAAAATATATGAATCACACTGGAAAGCAGGAAGAGATATATCGGGAAGTGCCTTCTGAAGGACTGGAAGCGGGGCATGTCCAAGACGTTGATGCCACTCAGCAGAGGAGACAGAAGAGAGAACAGTGAGATAGTCGTCAAGAAGGTAGAGCCCGTTCCGCAGTTGCCCTTTACCAATGGTAGTCCGCGTCCGCCGATCCTGTATCAGAAAAGAAGAGGATGTTAATATGATGGAGCAATCGAGATTCGTAGTAAGACGGCTAACAGAAAGCAAGTTGAATGAGGAGCCCGGGACATGAAGAGCCGAGCGAAGAGAGATGGAGGAGTTAAGAGATAAGTCAGCCGAGCCGGAGACAGGAACAGTTGCCCCATTAGCCACGGTGATACACTTCGGATGAGGAGTGGCCGAATACTTGGGTGGGCGTAGCGAGGTGATGTGATGAGTGGCACCAGAGTCCACTATCCAACTTGGACTGGTGGAGAGACAGGCGATACCTGAATTGGAGACAGAGGCGACTGAGGCAGAGGAGGACATCTGCTCTTGAAGCAGCTGGAGCTGTATGCGGAGCGTCTCAAGATCAGTGCGGGAGGCAGGGGAGATGTCTTCTGCAACAGCTGCAGTCGGACGAGGAGGACGACCATTTTTCTGGTAGCAGGTAGCCTCAAAATGTCCATCTCGCCCACAGAAGGTACATTTTGGTCGAGACCGACCACCGCGCCCCCTTCCCCGAGAGCCCGAGCGTCCACCACTAGCAGATGGAGGTAGGGAAAGTAAGGGGCATTTGTCCTCTGGAGAAGGGCTGGGGAGGGTGGTGGAGGAGCATCCGGAGGTGCAGAGACGCGGAGGAGCATGAAGCACACATCTGAGAGAGACGGAGTAGTGGTGGAGGCAAGAACTTGAGCCGAATGCTTTGCAGGTGTGGGGGAACACGAGCTATGATCATGGCAATGCAGACTGCTTCCTTCTGAGCCCGCTGAGCAGCGTGATCATTGGTAGAAGGCTGATGCTGGATCCAGGCTTCAGCCAGAGTTTTAGCTCGAGCTACAAAGGAGGTAATGTTGGCAGCCCCGGCCGCGTCTAAAGCCTGGAGATCTGTAATGATGTCGTAGAGGTGTTGGAGGCTATCCTTGCTTGAGTACAGTGAGTGGAGCTCATCCCACATAGCTTTGGCGGTCTCGTGATACATGGCCATTTGGTATGGCTCGCCTCCCAGAGAGTTAAGAAGCCAAGTCTGAACGCGGCCGTCATTCCTGAGCCAGTCGTCCGTAGGAGGCGAGGGAGGTGCCTGAGTGAGATGTCGCAGAAGGCCCTTAGACTGAAGGACTCGCCGGACCGAGTGTACCCATTGGATGAAGTTTACTTTGCCTGAGAGGGAGATTGTGGTGATCCGCAACTCATCACGAAGCTCTGGAGGCTGAACCAGGCGGTCTGGCTGAGGAGGGGCAGGCACCTGGGTGGAGTCCACAGATGATCCCATTGATTTAAGGAAGGAAAGGCGGGCTGACCAAGGGAGACCGCACGGTTTGCAGAGGAGAGGCCGCAGGGAGAGCAGCGAGTAGCCGCTGCGGAGAGGCCGCTGCTGAGAGACTGCAAGAGAGACCGCTGCGGAGAGGCCGTTGCTGAAGGGAGTCCGCTGGGAGAGCAGCAAGTAGGAGACCGCTGCTGCTGCTGGCGGGCTGAGAGGTCGGAGAGCTTGGCAGAAAAGGCGGTCTGGGAGAGCAGAAGATCGCGGCGGTCTTCGAGATCGGCAGAAGAGGGCTTGGGCGGTCTGCGAGAACGGCAGAGGAGAGCTCAGGCAGCTACGAGATCGGCAGAGGAGGGCCGGGCGGTCTGCGAGATCGGCAGAGGAGAGCCGGGCGATCTGTGAGATCGGCAGAGGAGGGCTCGGGCGGTCTGCGAGATCAGCAGAGGAGAGCTCAGGCAGCTATGAGATCGGCAGAGGAGAGTCGGGCGGTCTGCGAGATCGGCAGAGGAAAGCTCGGGCGGTCTAGAGGAGAGCTCGGTAGATGCAGAGGGAGATCGGCAGAGGGAAAGCTCGGGCGGCCTGTGAGAACAGAGTGGTCTGCGAGATCAGGGGAGGGGCCCACTTGACAGGATTGAGAATCTTATAAAAGCGAGGAGGAGGAGCTGAAGCGGGAGAGAGCATGCAGGAGGGCGGGCTGCGGTCTGAAAAAGAATAGACCGCAGGAGCTGCGGTCTGAAATAACTGGGAGACCGCACGGGAGGCGGGGAGGTCTGCAGTCAGAGATAGGCGAGACCGTTTCGCTCTGATACCATGTAGAAAAGGCTCAAGCTTGAGTATATTTTCTATGTATAATACAAGGAGAGAGTACATATTTATATGAGAGAGAGAGAGGAGAGAAAATCTTATACACAATGTGGGACTAAAGAAGGAGGAATACATTATTGGGCCAAAATAACTGGGCCTCTCATATGGGCCTTTCTAACAGTTCGAACTGTTGGAATAGCTGTATTAGAGTCCAACTATAAGATCTCCACCCAAGAAATGCCTCCACCTACCTCCTTCGCCGACGGCCATCCACACATCATCCTCAACGATAACTGCTGCCTCTCTGTGCCTCTCCATGCCTCTCAGTGATCATTCACTGCTCTATGCCTCATCGTGTCATCGCGCCCTTCTCCATACCGTTACCGAACTCAGACGCTGAATTATTTTGCAGCTGCCCCATCCATGGTTGATTGTTAAGCACAGTTGTTGGTAGGGCCGATCTAGAGTTGTTTGAACCCTAAGAGTAGCCGTAACTTTGAGTTAAAGGATTGGCTGTCTCCTTGATTTTAAGAATATTTGCAGCAAATAACTGGGTTGTTGCAGCTAGCTTTGGAGCCTTCAATCCCTCTTCTTTATTGCTTTGTCAGGAAAGTTTAGTGCGTGTAATTTCAACATACATTGTGAGTTTCTCTTCGTTTCCTTACCTATTTGCTTTCAAAATAAATAACCACATATACTGATAACGCTATAATTTCATTTCCTAATGATACAAATTAATTCTTGGGCATTACGGATGAACAACTCCAATAGCTTTTAGGTTGGGGTTAATAGAAATCATAGAAGAAGGGTAGAGAAAGATTTGCCACCAAAAATGATAAGACAGCCTCCACATCTTAAAGAAACAACAAAGGCTCGTCACACTTGGAAAACAAGCGCTACGAGGACAAAGGCTGAGAGAAATCAACTTTCCATATTAGTTTCTGCAATAATGGTTCTTAGTCGGCCTAGGAGGGAATGTGACGCCTGAAACTTCACGTAAAATTAATTATCCTTATTTTGGTCTAAAAAGAGTCATAATGCGAAGTAAAATAAAACATGAACGTTTCATATGATGTTTACGAAAACTACATAATAAAATAAATACGGAAAATGCTAATTATTCCCGATGATGATAATGAAGTGTCAGTGTCAATGTTTTTTTCTTCTTTTCCGAGTCTTTTCGATGTATTCAGATTTTATTTCATTTTTACGTTAATTATGATTTAATTTTTATGATGTGTTTTGCATCTAAGGTCGGATATTTGGAGGAATGCTGGGTGGACCTGCTCTTGTAGTAGGCTGAGTATTATTTGGCTGAGCCGGCCAAGTCTTCTGTGCATTGGGTTTACTTGGTTTGGGTTTTTCCTGATAAATGGCCGTGGTTTTGGGCTTTATTTACTGATTAATAAGATGGATTATTGAGTTAAATGATGGTTTATTGGAGGCGGTGGAGGAATTACCGAAATAAATCGAGAACCATCGATTACCTCTTTATTTCATTCCATCTGGCGACTTCCTCTCTCGTTCTCGCTTAGGGTTAACTGAACCAACTCCCTCTTACTCTTCATCTCCACCTCTCCCCCACTCTCTCTTGAGGATTTCTGCTATTGATGCTCGGGATTCCTCAGTGCCGTTGATTGTCGGATGTTTTTGTCTCAAGGAGGGGTGCTGGCAGTGGCTTTTGAGTTCGAAAGTGTGCCCTAATTTCTTCTAGCTCCCTGTAAGCTCTTCTCTTCCTCTCCCCCTCTTCTTTCTTCTTCTTCATAACTGTCGGATTTCATGATAACTGCAACTTAGGGTTCTGTTTCTGGGAGCTGATTTTATTATGTTGACCGGCTGCTCTCACTTATACTTTAACATGTTATATGGGGGATTCGTGAATGGTATCTTGGCCCTTTTTAATTTAACTAGATTGTGGCATATAAGTTTGATTCAGGATGGGGGTTTTACTGTGCATGGCCGACTATCGCTTTGCTTTTGTTTCCCTAAAAGACTACAGGTCTATAAATGGGGGGGTTATTTATAATGGCTGACTGCAAGTATCGTATAAATGGGAGTTATGTATAATGGCTAACTGCAAATATCAAAATTAAGGAGTGTAGCATTGCATGTGTACTATTTAGGAGCTTTGGTGTATAAAGTTTTAGAGAGTATGAATCACAAGTTAATATTTTTGATTTCATTAGTGGTTTTATTTAGAAACCACCTAAAGTTTTCCTCCTTAGACAAACCCTAGAAAGTCTAAATCATATTTTAGTGTCAATGTCGTAGCTATTGAAAGGTGCAACCCCGATATAAAAGATGCCTAATAATACGATGCATAAATACATATATCATGAAGGATGGTCTCCCGAGATAGGCACGACCTGAGGCGTGATAAAAGAAAGGAAAAGATGGCGGTGAGAACTATCTCTTTACGTAAAAATCACAACAAAATGGTGAGGAGAAGAAGGATAGAACAAAGATTCAAAACCAAAGGTGATAAGGAAAAACCACTACACCTCAGCGTAAGAACGAGTGAGAAGAGAACAAAGCCTGAGAGAACTCAACATTTAATAAAATTATTTGGGTAAATGGTTCATAGCCAACCCTAGGGGTATTGAGCAGCAATCCGGGACTGATTCTCATAACAAACTCATAAATGATAGAGGGATGGGACATTGCTCGCCGATTTCCATCAATCCACCGAACATTCCTATAACTCGAAGTGCGGATAAAAAGAACATGGGAACACCTCAATCCAAACAACAATAAGAAATTTGTTAACCTCGGTCTCAATTATTATGAGAAAATTAATGGATACTAAATATCTTTCTTAGTTAGAAAATGGTAGAATGACAATATTGGGTGTGGCCTTGAGCATTACCTAAAACTGGACTTTCAAAAAACTACAAGCAAGTGATGAAAAGTTTGAACAATACTATTGCGTTGATCGTTCTCAGCAGCTCTTTGGAGCATAAAATTGTTGTGATATTTATCCTTCAAAATAGAGATTGAGCTTTGGGAGGTACTTCACATGCTTATTCTCACGCTGACAATGAGGCTCAGGAATTCGAGGTTATACATCAAATTAGTATATCTCCGTCAAGGGAAATCACCGCTGCCTCATACTATTCTAAGTTTGCCATCTATCAACAGTGGGAGGCTCCAGATGATTGTGTTTAAATTACCTAAAGACTCTTCATTATCGAAAGAAGAGAGAGATATTAAAGTCAATCATTCTTGGTGAAACTTGACTTAGATAGGGCGCAATGGCAACAAAGGATCCATATAGCCGACCCCACTATGATGGGATAAAGTCTTGAGTGTTGTTGAGTGAGTGTATTCTTGGTGAAACTTAATTTTGAGCATAAGCTTATTCAATGTAAGATCTTGGGTGTGATCGCCCAGTTCATCACTTGTAGAAACATACTTCTCTTCATAAAGAAGTTCGAAAAGTGCCATGACTATGCTTAGGCATGTGGAAAGGACTGCAGTGGTGGATGCCATTCACCTATTCCTGTAGCTTACACACTTAGAAATAGAACAGTGCCAGTTTGTACTCTTTTGGGAAGCTAGATCATCCCTGAAAAAGCATCACTTAGTTTCTGACCAAGGCTCGGTTTTTTAGGTGTTTTAGCTCCATCTCCGGTGGGAGAAAAACGCCACCTAAACTAACATGCATTTGGTAAACCTCCATTCTAACAACAAAAGTGGTGGAGAGGGCCAAAAACTCCATTTTTAGCCTCCATTCCCATGGCAGGGTGGGAGTTACCATTCCTACGGCTCCCTCCATTCCCACTGCCCAAACAAACATAGCTTAAATTATCAAAGTGTAAGAAAGAGAAAGGAAAACTTGAATGAAGGCATTGCAAACCTCCCCATCATTTGTGCAGATTAATTGAAAGGAGCCCTCCAACAACTCCTTACTATGGGTCTACCATCTCAAATACTATCTACTCTCTCGGTCACCGAGGTTGTGCCTTCCAAATCATTAGGTACTCTTAACTATGTGTAAATTCATAAAATAATATCAAGATTGGTTCCCCACATGCGATTCCACAAAATCTCGTTCACTGGCACGCTGTAGAACCTCTTCGTCGAAGCACCTCCCTCCGCCTACCGGGCCTTATATCCTACGTGGAGCCCTCTTCACCTACAACTACGCTCTTCCTAGTTGACAACAAGTACCATCTTCAAATATCTTTTGCATTATGATGTGACCACTGACACCAAGCTCCTTGACTACTTCACACATGTCCAACATATCGTTTGGGTCAACCCGTAACCCGATCTGATAACCCGCAACCCGGCCCGGTAACACTCATGCACGGGTCCCATTGCATTATTTCTCATGTAATCATTCCTCTAGACCAATACCTATAAGGTCACTCGACTACCTCATCGTATACTTCTTGTAGAGTATAACTTGCAACATTCAGAGAATACAGATCTAGTGAGAACCTATTCGCTCCATCTTATAGTTCTACTGACTCAGCATCTCTAGCGACTTATTTTTGTTGAGATGGTAAAATGATTTCTTAATTATTATAAAGGGCCTCACTCGTATTAATATGAGTAAGGGGAGGAGGAGAAAAATACATAAGGAAAATTACAAATACATAAGGAAAATTACAAATACATAAAGAGAAATAAAAAACTAATACATACTAACACCCCCTCCCTCAAGTTGGGTGTGTAATGTTGATCATGCCCAACTTGGTAATGATCCTTCCAAAAGCACTTGTACTCAATCCATTCGTGAGGATGTCTGCCAGTTGTTGTTCAGACGAAACAAACAGAGTACAAACGATTCCTCTCACTATGTTTTCTTTGATGAAGTGTATGTCAATTTTAATGTATTTGATGCGATCGTGTTGAACATGGTTATGAGCAATGCTAATGGAAACCTTGTTATCACAATATAATCTGAATGGCTCAGTGCTCTCAAAGCCTAGATCTCTCATAATAGTTCGAATCCACAATCCTTCACATATTCCATGCGACATAGTTTTGAATTCAGCTTTAGCACTGGATCTAGCCACCAGCCCACCACGTGTTGTTTTTTGCTCCTCCATGTAACAAAATTCCCACCAACAAAAGTGCAATATCCTGAGGTGGACTGTTGATCATCAACCAATCCAGCTCAGTCTGCATCAGTATAGACTTCAATATTTAGCTCATCATCAGGTGAGAATAGAATTCCGCTCCCAGGAGAGGACTCAAGGTATCTGAGAATACGGTGGGCAACATCAAGATGCCAAGTCTTTGGTGAGTCCATGTATTGATTGACCACTCCAACTGTATATGAGATATCTGGGCGTATATGTAACAAGTAAATCAGTTTCCCCACTAATCTTTGAAAAACAAAAAAGTCCTCAATAGGCTCTTCGTCATCCATCCTTAACCGGTTGTTTGCGTCGATAGGTGTGTCGGCAGATCTACATCCACTCAATCCTGATGTCTCAAGTAAATCAATAATATATTTCCTCCGCGAGATAAAAATCCCATATTTGGATCTGGCGACTTCAATACCCAGAAATAAGGTTCGCTAAGTTTTTTACCTCAAATTCTTTAGCCAACCTTGTTTTAGAGTTTGAGCATCTTATAGATCATCTTCTATTATAACAATGTAGTCCACATAAACTATAAGAGCTGTCGATTTTCCTCCCATGTGCTTGATGAACATAACATGATCAAAATTACTCTGAGAATATCCAAAAAACCTTATTGCCTTGTGAAATCTCCCAACCCAAGCTCTAGGAGATTGTTTAAGGCCATATAAAGTCTTTTTCAGTTTGCAAACATTCCCTTCAGATCCCTCAAGGGCAAGTCCAGAAGGTAGGGACTTATACAGTTCATGTTCTAGGTCAACACGAAGGAACGCATTATTTACATCTAGCTGATTGAGGTTTCATCCCTTACATGCAGCACATGATATGAGACCTCTTATTGAGTTCATCTTTGAAACAAGAGCGAACGTCTCCTGATAATCGATCCTAACAGGCTGTGTGTATCTCTCGACAATTCCTTGGGTGTTTTGTTTGGCAACAAACGCCCACTTACATTGAACAACAGTCTTCCCTTGAGGAAGATGCACAAGATCCCATGTATAATTCTTTTCAAGGGCATGCATTTCTTCGAGCTTGGCTTCTTGCCACTTGCGGTGACCAAGGACTTCCTGCTAGGATGATGAGATAGAAATAGAGGACAAAGAGGAAACAAAGGTTCTATGTGAAGCAGCAAGAGAAGTATAAGATACAAACTAAGACAATGAGTGTTGGGTAGAAGTACCTTCACATAGTGCAGTAGATTCTTAAGACGGACCAGATGTCAGCGCAGGAATCCCGAGAGAGGCTTGTGTTTTGTACTTATTTTCCTTCGAGAGTAAACCTGCAAAGGGGGAGCATGGGACTTCTCCTGGTCGTTAAGGGCAACAGGAACAAGTGTGGTAGCAACAGGGGTAGTGGCTGAAGGATGGTATAAAGAAGGAATGGGTAAAGTGAGGACTCCTCTAGAAGAGATGAGGAGCTCACTTCCAACATGGAAGAGGCCCCCCCGCCTACAGTGAGGTCTCGTAGTAGCTCTCAGATTCATGAAAGATGACATCCATGGTCACAAACACCCACTTAGTTACAAGATCAAAACATTTGTAACCCTTTTGAGTTGGAGAATACCCGATGAAGACACATTTGAGAGCACATGAGTCAAGTTTAGTTTTTCGATGTATGTGAACGAAGCACACACAGCCAAAGACACGAAGATAAAGGTTAGTGGGAGAAACTTTAAGAGTGTGGAGAGGCGTATTATTCTCGAGAACCCGTGTAGGCATCCAGTTGATGAGGTAAGCAGCTGTGAGAACAACATCCCCCCAATAGTATTTTGGAAGCTGCATCTGAAATAAGAGATACCGGACAACCTCTAAAAGATGACGATTCTTACGTTCTGCTACACCATTTTGAGCGGGTAAGTGGACACAAGATGATTGGTGAATAATACCAAGATACCTGAGAAGTTTGTCAAATTATGAATCAATGTACTCACGACCATTGTTAGTACGAAGGATTTTAATAGTGGTATTGAATTGAGTGACTATTATTGTTTGAAACTGCTAAAATAACAAAAACACTTCCTTTTTAGCTTTCATTAGGTATACCCAGATAGTACGGGAAAATATTCAATGAAAGTAACAAACCAGAAACACCCAGACATTAAAGCAACAGGGCAAGACCCCTAAACATCACTATGAATAACAACAAAAAGTGTAAAGCTAAGAGAACAAACATGATTAAAAGAAGTACGATGATGCTTGTCTAGTTCACATACATCACAATGAAAATTGTCTAATAATAAAGAAGGCATATTATGGAATACAAGTTTCATAGAAGGGATAAAGGGATGTCCTAGACGGCAGTGCCATGAATCCAAAATAGAAGACTGATCAGCATGAAGAGCCTGAGGTGGAGAAGCAGGGATGGAAGAGTCAAACATGCAGAGGCCATTATTTACAGTCAAAGTGACAGGGATCGCGACACACATCAGTGTACACGACAATCAGAGTCATCCATTTTATACGGATAGACGATCCGAGATTTTTAATTATTTTTTGTATTTTTTATTTTCGATATATTTGAGGGCATCATGATCGGAGAATCATACCCGTCCATGATGATCCCTTAGTCTATATATAGGGGTAGGATGTTCATTTTAGAGGCATTGGAAGTTGGAGTAATGAAGAAATTATTCCTTTCGATCACCCGGTGCCGAAGTTAGAAATCCAGGTGCCGAAACTTGGAATCACACTTGGGAGCCTACATGAGGACATGCATTCATGTTCACTTTAGAGGCATGCATCCAGGTTTTCTTCCAAAATCGCACATTGAAGCCTACAGGAGGCCGTACATCTACATGCATGGGCGGGTGTCTAAGCATGTCTTCTCCTTCTCTTAAGAACCCGATACATGCAATCCCTGTGAGAGGCCGTGCTCCAAATGCACGGATGTTCCTCCCTCTTCCCCACACATTTGATTCTGCTTACCTCTCTCAACCCTACTATCCCTACTACCACCCTAGTCCACCTATAACACTAACTCGTGTAGGATCGAGATACTTGGTGAGCTTTACACTTTAGCCCTGATTATCTTGGCATATTTAACTTCAGTGAGTGTGCAAAATTTATTCGACATGCATATAATTTTAGTGCAATCTCAGATAATTTGAAAATTATTATATGTTTCCTTAATTTAGAATATTTGTGATCAAATGCGATTAAATGTGGGAGTTGCAAATTTTACTGTTTAATAAATCCCACTACGTAGTTGATAGCTAGTTGAATCATTTGCATCGCATTAGGGTTGGAGTTTAGGTAGTGAGCATCCTATTCATTGTCTTCATTTGCATCTTTATTTAGAAAATCCTATAAATATGTCACACATCAAATTGTCTGAGTGGCACATTGTATGGAGCTATAAATCAAGGTGGTATTCAAATAGTACTAAACATTTGAGAAGTCACTAATAATTGTCTGTGTAGGCTGGTATATTGGTAAAATACCGTATTTAATAAAATAATGCTGAATAAGTGTCACGGCTGACTATATTTTAATGCTATATATAATAGCTTCAAGATTCGAGTATCTTATAATTTTTACTTTTATAAAAAAAATAATGATAGAAAGGAGAAGAGCTAGTATAGTGATTAACTTAATTATTTTAAACCTAACGATTTGATTTTCAGAAATTGGATTCAAGTGATTACCAAGAATTCAGGCATAGGACTAGACAAAAATGCGCGCTTTATGAAAAAAAGAGAGAAAATTGTAGGAATATGATTGCCGTGCAGTCACATCTAGAAAGACAAGAAGGCATACAGTTCCTTAATTAAACTTGTAAATCCAGTTAATTTTTTTTGTGGAGCCTAAGTGCGAAGAAAAGATCATCTATATAATTAACAAACATCCAAAAAATACAGATGAAGTTCTTTCACAGATGAAGTTCCTTCGGTACATATGAGTACAATGTCATACTTACGGAGAAGAGAGGATGTTCTCAAATTTGTAATTGAGAAAGAATGCCAATAAACCCAATATGCTTGCAATATCCAGACGCAGCTGTGAGAAGCCATAGAGAATTAGCACATAGGAGAGTGCATATCAATAAGTGATACTGAGAAATGTACTCCTCTCAGGAGAATGCAAAGCACTTTACTTTAGGGAAAACAACAACAACAACACTCAAGCCTTTATCCCACCATAGTGAAAAGCAAAAAAAAAAAACAAAAAAAATTGTAAATATAACTACATGTTATCTGTTAAAGTTGAACTTTGTATCTCAATACATAATAAGAATTCACTTTGACCATCTGTAGCAAACATTTTGAGACACTATTTTCTTGATTATGACCGCTTTTCTTATCCATTTGGCAGGCCAAGTCTTCAGCTGCGGCCAAACTTATTTCTATCCCCAGTTCAAGTCAAGTAGTGCAAACATTTTGAACAAGTACTCATGTCATAAATATTTTAATCATCATAATTGTAGCGAAAGAAAATACGGAGCTCAAATAATCTTATTACGTCATATATGAACCGAAAAAATACAAGTATTTTTACACATGTATATTGGAAGGAGGAGTGATATTATAACTCCAAACCAAAATGTGAGACTAACCTATACACGAAAGGAATCTCCTAATGGGCCAAGAAATGGGCCTTTACATTGCGCTTAATCAAAGTTCTTTTACACTCCCCCGCAAGCTGGAGCATACAGATTATAGGTGTCAAGCTTGGAAATGAACTGTCGGTATTGGGGGCGCGGTAAGGCGTTGGTGAGGAAATCAGAGATGTGCTCGGCAAGGGGTATATGTCGCAAATCAAATTTGCAAAGCTGAACTTTTCCCCGGATGAAATGACAATCGAATTCGATATGCTTGTTACGTTCATGAAAAATTGCTTTCTCGGCGATATGAATGACAACTTGACTATTGCAGTAGAGGATAGTCGGAGAGGGGACCTTGACACCATGATCGGTAAGGAGACTTTTAAGTCACGTGAGTTCAAAAACAACATACATCATCAGATGATACTCAGCCTCCGCAGAGGAGCGTGCTATCACCGTCTGCTTCTTGCTCCGCCAAGTAACCAAATGTCCTCCAAAATATATGGAATAGCCACTCGTAAACCGATGATCATCGAGGGAGCCGACATAATCTGCATTAGAATAGAAATTTAATGATAGGGAAGATGATGACTTATACACAGCCTTTGTGCTGGAGTATTCTTCAGATACCAGAGGATTCACTCAACAGTATGGAGGTGGAATATCAAAGGAGCATGCATGAAGCGGCTGACAACACCAACAAATGAGATATCGGGCCGTATGACAGTGAGATAGATAAGCTTGCTAACATACAACGATAGTACTCCGGATTAGGGAGAAGCAGATCACAGTTGCAAGCCTGTTGATTGACCAAGTGCTTCTTGATCATAGATATACCATTCAGATCGTTGTCTGTGATGAGAATATCATCAACATACACAAGAAGTATCACCATGCATGTTGGGTAACGAGTAAATAAGGAGAAGCCTGTCGGGCTCCGAGTGAATCAAAAATCCTGAACGACCTGACTGAACTTGTCAAACCAAGACCGAGAGGATTGCTTGAGGCAATAGATAAATTTCTCGAGTTGGAAGACGAGAGACTCCCTTGTGGTTTCATAACCAGGAGGTTGTTGCATATAGACAGTCTCCGTTTAATTGTCATTCAGGAATGCATTCTTGATGTCAAGTTGATGCAGCTGCCAATAATGATGGACGACCAAGGAGATCAATACCCGAACTGTATTCATCTTAGCGACTGGAAAGAATTTCTCTTCATAGTCGAGGTCATACTATTGGATGAAGCCGCGCGCCACAAGATGGGCATTAAGAGGCTCAACCATCCCATCAGGATGGTGCTTGACAGTGAAAATCCATTTACATCTCACACAGGAATGGCCAAGAGGAAGGGAGACAGTCTCAGGTCCGATTGGCCCAAAGGGCAGCCATTTCTTCATTCATTGTTGTCCACCACTGCGGATGCTGAGGAGCTTCCTGCACATAAGAGGATGTGGAAATAGAAGACAAGGAAGCTGTAAACCAGTGAAGTTCTGGAGATAAGCGATGAAAGGAGACATAAGAGAGAGGATGAGTTGTAGAGGGGGTGACATCCTGGGTGGGTGTCGTAGTGGGTTGAGCTAGTCGTGGAGTGTCATCAGTAAAAAGCAAATGTCTCAGGGTATTAGACCGAGGACGACGGCGAGTGTACGCATGAAGAGGAGGAGGTGAGGTTGAGAGCATAGGAGGTGGTGTAGGGAGCAGGAGAGGTGCTGTGTGGTTGATAGGGACGTCAGGACGCATATCAGCAAGTGGGAAGTTATCATAAGGAGTTGGATTTGACCATTTTTCTATAAGGGGGAGAAAAACACACATAGCTCTTTTGTGTGCGAATACCCAACAAAGATAGACTTTATAGCATGAGGGGTCAGCTGGGTCAAGATGATGGACAGAGAAGACACCCGAAAATACGAGGAGGCAGGGGGAAGGGAGGTGTTGAGGGAGTAGCAACGTTTAGGAGGGTCGAAGGAATGACTAGCAAATTCGCGAGTATTATCGGTCCGAAGAATTTTAATGAAGCTCGAAAATTGAGTGCAAGTTTCGGCGATAAATGAACGAAAACAAAGCAGTAATTCAGGGTGATCACGCAGTAAATACACTCGTCATGTAAGAATTATCATCAATAAAATTAAGAAAGTAATAATATCCAGACAAACTCGCAGTTTTATACGGACCCCAAATATCCAAATGAACTAAAGCAGATAGAGCAGGTTCCTAATACAATTAGGGGAGAAGGTGGAGCAATGTTGTTTCCGATAAATACCAGATTCGCAGGTAAATTCAGAAACGTAAAATCAAGAAGAACCTTCCTGATTATAGGAAGAGGAGCATGTACAAGGTGATGATGCCAATCAACAGAAGTAGTAAAGGATAATGTTGAGGTGGGAAGGTCCAGAGTGTAGAGCCCATTTAACAGTCGGTCTTTACCAATGATACTCCGCGTCTATCGATCCTGCACCACAAAGGAAGAAGAGGTAAAATTGATGGAACAATCATGATCATGAGTAAGTCGACTGACAAAGAGAAGATTAAATTAGAGAGTTTATATTAGCAGTCCGGAAGTGGCTATTCGCAGTCCATCGCTATTCGTAGTCCATAAATTTTATTTGCAGTCCAAAATTATATTTGCACCCCACTTCCATCCCAAATAAGCGAAACACTTTGCTGATTTATTAAGCACTAGAAGACTAGAGAAACATCTTAAAGACTCTAAGACAATTTAAAAACCTAGCAGAAAAATAAGTTAAATGACATACATAGAGGAATCAACTCTAAATCAAGTTAAATGACATGCAAACCTTCCTCTAACCAGAAAACTGACTACTTTTGGGGGATTTTTGCTTGATAATTTCCTTCTTTTTTGAAGAAGGTGAATCAAAGAGGGGGAAAGACGACGCGGCCGATAGAACTACGACTAAGGTTTAGGCAACGGGCGGAGAGAGATGGAGAGGAGGTTATTCGATGTGGTCCGATTAGCGAGAATTGAACTGCGAATATAATTAGGATTTTTACAAATTTTAAGGTGCGAATAGCGAGAATTGGACTGCTAATATCAACTCTCTTAAATTATGAGCCAGGGACATGATGTACAGAATGTAGAGAAATGGATTGAGTGAGAGGAACATCTCCTGATCAACAAATAAGGGTTTCTAGTAGCATCATTGGCAACAATGATAAATTTGGGAGTAATATTCGTGTACCAAAAAGGTTTCTGCGGAGTGATGTGATTTGTGGCCGAAGTCCACTATCCGGGATGATCTATGAAAAAAACAAAATATGCATTCATTTGAGGTAGAGACAATGAAGTTGGGAGTCCGAGTAACCAGCCACCGCAGTTGTCGGAGTTCCTCCTGCAGGGTGTCATTTTCAGTGCGGGATGTCCTGGGAGCATTTAATGCAGGAGAGGCATGGAGAGGGAGTGGATGTGGGAACCCAGGTTTCTGGTAACAGGCAGCTTCAATATGATTTAGCCACAGTGGGTACACATGCAAGTGCCCTGTGCCCTGGAATGGGTGCGGCCATCACACCCAGCACCCAACACCCATTACAACCTCCACGAGACCCAGTAGATGGAGGTCGAGCTTCAACAGAGTGGTGAAGCAAAGCAGGAGAGGGAGTCAATGAGACATTAGTTGGCGAGTCACCTTCAGAATCATGAAGCAAACATCGAAGATAGTGGGAATAGTGAGATAGGATAAGGTGTTGGCCCAGACAATGTATAGGTGTGGTAGTAAACGTGCCATCATTAGCGCGATGCTAACAACTTTCTTCTAAGACCGTTGGGTAGCAAAATCCAAAGTCGTCGGCTGGTGTTGAATTCAAGCCAAGACAAGAGTCTTATACTGTGCCACGAACGAGGTCAGGTCACCATCCAAACCTAGTTCAACAGTTTGAAGGTCTCGAAAAAAATCAAACAAGTGTTGAAGACTATCTTCTCCAGAGTAGGGAAACTTCAGCTCATCCTACATGGCCTTTGCAGTCTCATGGTGCATAAACCATTTGATAGGACACACTATCCATGGAGTTTAGAATCCAAAACTGACGTGGCCATCATCCCGGAGTTATTGCTCGGTAGGCTCAGCAGGTGTGACGCGAGTCAGATGATGAGAAATACCTTTGGTCTGGAGGACTCGATGCATCGGGTGGACCCCCTCAACAAATTTTTTCTTTCAAGTGAAGGAGATAATTGTAATTCACAGTTCGTCACAGATGTCATAGTTAGGAGTCGGAACGAGTGCCAAAATTGTGGAGGAGGCCACAACATTTGTCCCCATGTTATCAGTGAAATCAAGTTGTGCGCAAGCCCAAGCCACGTGTCTGGCGAGTATTGAAATCAGGAGAGCCTAAGCAGCACCTGCGAGCTCTGAAGAGAAAGGGAGATTAATGAATTCTACTAATCGTGCGAGAACTCAAGCTTGGTGATGCTGGAAGCAGGGGATTCAAAAATGACGACTTCTGGAAGTAGGGGACTCGCAGGAAACCGAATCACAACAGTGCTGGTGGCGGCGAGCCGTGGAAGGCGAGTGCTGGATTTAGCGAGCTCTGGAGGGTTGAGGGAGAAGCATCGAGCCCAAGATGACGGAAGAAGCTGCGAGTCCAACAATCCCTATGGCTCGAAGGATCGACGACTCCTGTGAAGGAAGCGGGGATCAACGAATGCGAAAAGCATGAGCGTCCGCGAGCTCCGCGCAATGTTGGTGGGAGCCCGCGAGCCTGGAAGGGTGTAGGAGCAGCGAGACGATAAGAGAATCAGTTCGACCATAGGCGATTCCTCTCTTAAGGTTGCCCATAGGCGAGAACTTTCATGAGGTCGCCCATAGGCGAGACCTCTCATGAGGTCGCCCATAAGCGAGGTCCCCAATAAGGTCGCTTAGGTGAGTTCCCTCCTGAGAGCACACGAGCGAGGCCTCAGGCAACCCGCTAATGAGCTCACACAGTCAAAACCAGACTCGCGAGGACATTCCAAGCGACCTCCATTACCTCGCCAGAAGCCCTACAACATGACATATCAGGTATTTGGCGGGGGCGGATATTCGCAGACGACAACCCCCCAGTTTAGATTTGTCTATAAATAGGACCTCATGGCACACAGTAATGGCAAGATGAACCCCCCCTAAGGTTCCTCATTTATCGAGCTTGTGCTTTCCTTGTGCCCAGAGCACTCTTGGTTTAGGAGGGGAAGCTCTTATATACTTACGACCGTATGGTAGGATCTCCTGACAGCAGCTCGTGAGTCTTGTTTATAGTCAGTCCAACCTTTAGGTCTTGTGAGCTGTCTCTCTTGCCATCAGATATGTGGTATTAGACTGTAGGGTGAGTAATCTCAGGCTACCCTTTTTAGTCTGAATTTTGTGATGTGAACCAGTTTCTTGGTTCCAACAATAATATTATTATTTTTATTATAATATATTTTAATATTATTCAAGTTAATCCTTTCAGGCTTTCACAAGAATAAATGAATAATAGTAGCACACTAGCAGTTTATTATATAATATTATAATATACCTTAATAAACTCTGATCCAGTGAGGCTGTGAACTTATCAGTTCTATCAAAACTCAAAATCAAGTCTCTCAAAACCCATCCCGGATTCCTGATAGTCATGTCCTATACTAATTACAGTCTACGGCGATCTCCTTCGATCCTTCCTCTTCCTAAACTCCAAATTGACTCCTCTGCGGCTCTGCATCTCCTAATCTCTTATCCCTCCTCCCATTTGCCCGAAGCTGACGATCATTCGAGCCTCAACTCCAAAGAGGGGGTCGAAGCACTCCAAAGAGACGATCCTTCGACAACAATTTTTTTAACATTTAATAATTATTACCACAGTGTGATAGTGATGCAGGACGGTTTTACCATTTTCGGTTGAGAAATGTTGAGGATTGATTTTAAGTCAAACATACATTCTTAGAACGTGTTAAAATTCATGAAACTTATCTAAAATGTATGTAAATGAGATTCCATATGATGAGTAATTTGATGGACTACCAATGATATTTAACATGTTATGAAAGTTTAAATATTCTTAAGTGATATTTAATGCTAGCGAATCGGAACCGCATAGAACCGGACTGAACCGCTAGTGAATAATTTAGTTTTGGCTCTTGTTGAACCGTAGACACGACAGTTCCAAAAATTATATTGGAACCGGAACCGAAACCGAAACGGTTTGGTTCACGGTTTTAGTAGAACCGGAACCGTGACAGCTCTATCTTCGATAGATATCACACTTCTTATTCCTTTGATTTAATCATTTCTTAATATATCTTTTCTAGTTTTGCCAACATTCGCCAACATTCATCTTAGACTTATCTTTCGCTATCACACTCAACTTAGATATCAACGACTTTTTTTACCGTCTAACACTTGGATCTACAAAACATCACCCACTTAAGTGCAATTTTACAAAATTCAACTTTTAAGTATATGATAATAATTTTTATCCTGCAATTGCTCCAACACAAGATGTTATGCTCCAATACCAACTTGTAGATGGATGTCTGTCCGCGAGTTGAAACACATTTTAGGATAAAAGACAATAAGAATTAGATAAAAATATAAGAGTAAGCACAATAGAGAACAATTGATTACTTGGTTTGACCTCCAAAAGTTATATGTCCACGAGAAAGGGAGGGGATTCAATCTACTAATAACATAAGCCGCACAGATGATGCACAATAAGGAATCATTAGTAACCTCTTCCCTTAATAGCAATACATAAATTTTTCTTACAAAGGTGGGAACCCTAAAATCCATAATAGAAAGGGAATACAGATTCTCGAGATCAAAATCGACTCATGAGTTACCCGTCAACCAATCGGTTGATTTCCCTAAATATCAATAATCAAAACCATATTGTCCTCGATCAATAATGCCATCGATGCAATATATGTAGAGATCCAAATTAGGTTCGTGCACAAGATAAGCATCCGATCATATCCAAGTTGTTTTCCTAGTCAATGGCGATGTTTTGTACGTGTTATGCAAGTTAGGAACTCATCGCTTTTTGTAAATACTGTCTTGTATTATTACTATTAGTTGTATTATTTGAGGGTAGTTAGATCTTTTTTCACCCACTATTGTAATATGTATATATACTCATAAGAGATTAATAGAACAAGATACGAGAGTATTGTTTCTTACATGGTATCAGAGCTCTCGTAGGAATCCCGTTCCCTAGCCGCCATCTCTACTAGCTTCACTGTAATCACTCGTGCTTTCGATCTCTGTGATCATCCCGCTGCCTGTGTGTGCTCGCCGGCGAAGAGGAGTCGTCGTCCAGCTTCCTGCGATTGCGCGACCACGAAGAATTGTCGTTTTTTTCTTCTGACTGCTGCTTCTGATTCTGTGAATTGGTTGCGCTTGCTCGACATTCAGTTTACCTGTGCTTGCTCCACATCGAGGAGTCATCCATGTTTCAATCGTCGCTGCTGCTTCGGATTTCATAAGTTGCCTGCAGCCTTCTGATTGTCTGTTTATATACTCATATGATTAATAGAACAAGATATGAGAGTATTATCTCTTACATGGTATCAGAGCTCTCGTAGGAATCCCGTTCCCTAGCCGTCATCTCTATTAGCTTCACTGTAATCACTCGTGCTTTCGATCTCTGTGATCATCTCGCCGCCTGTGTGTGCTCGCCGATGAAGAGAAGTCGTCGTCCAGCTTACTGTGATTGCGCGACCACGAAGAAGAGTCGTTGTTTTTTGGTTCTGAGTGCTGCTTCTGATTCCATGAATTGGTTGCGCTTGCTCGACATTCAATTTACCTGTGCTTGCTCCACATCGAGGAGTCGTCCCTGTTACAATCGTCGTTGCTGCTTCTAATTTCATAAGTTGTCTACAGTGTTCTGATTGTTCGTAGCTTGAGAGTCGACGATCTTTGCCGATTCAGTTGATGATCTCCCGTGTCGATCCAGTTGACTGCTGTTGCTTCAACGCCAGACCTGATTTTCTTTTCAGTGTTGCGGTTGACTCTTGTTCCCTTCGATGATCTGCAGTGTGCTATCGTTGAATCCTAGTTCTTCCGCAAAAACTGCTAACTAGTCTTGCTTATTTGCCCCCATTGCGGTCTCATTGATTGGTCTCTTTATTCCATCTCTAAGGATAAGAATGGAAAACCACTCTAAATATGTTGTCTTCTACCGACACGTCTGTAACTCACCTTAGCTTAAATTGTCTCCCCATTCTTCATCCCATCTACTGTCTTAATGGGAAAACTTATCTTCAATGGAACTAAGTTATTCGCACTACTTTGAAAGGAAGAAAATTGAATTACATCGAAGAACTTACCCCTAATAAAACTGATGCAAAATCTGAAGAATAGGATGATGAAGACTCTCTAATCATGCCATGGCTATGGAATTCAATGTCACATGAGGTGAGCAAGAAGTGCATGTTCTTGCCCACTGCCCGGAAGATCTGGGATAATCTCCGTTAGACATACACTATGAAACAAGATATGGTCACATGTAATGAATTGAACAAGAAGATTTTTTTCCGCAAAACAAGGGAATTTGTCTGTCACTGATTACTATGAGATCTTGAATGGGCTGTGGATAGAACTGTACTAATACCAAAAACTGAAAATGGACTGCAATAAAGATGCCTCCACCCTGACAACCTTTGTCGAGAGATATAGGGCGTTCGAGTTTTTGTCTGGCCTGAACTCCGAATATAATCTCATCAGTGTACAAATCCTTGGTAAAGAAAGACTTACCTCACTCTCTGAAGTTTTCAGAACTACTAGAGATGAAGAGAGTCGTAGAGATGTTATGATGGATGACAAACCTATTGAGGTATCTACCCTCGTGACAAGTCTGTCAAACCTGGAAACTCTGTCACCCACAATGCTCCAGGCCTAATCGTGAGAATTGTTATGAACTTGCTAAACATTGTCGTACTTCTTTTTTTATCCAAGTATTATTGCCAGTAGTGAGCCTTTTAATCTTATTCATTCTGATGTTTAAGGACCTGTGTCTGTTACTAGTATTTCAGGTGTCAAGTGGTTTGTGTCATTTATTGATTACATAATTATTTGCCTAATTTCATAATATGGTCCAAACTCAATTCCACAAAACTATAAAATGAATTCGTTCTAGCAATGGTAAAGAATATAATAATCAACATTTCTTGAAGTTTACCAAAGAACATAACATTATTCACAAATTTACTTGTGTTGATATCCCCCGACAAAATGGTGTTTCCAAATGGAAAAGTTGTCACCTCCTTGAAGTTACTTGCACTTTACTCTTTCAGATGTCGGTAACTAAGATATACTAGGGTGAAGTTCATTTTTACTGCCACCTAACTCATTAATCGTCCACCCTCACAGATTCTTGGTGGGGTTAATCTTGTCAAACTCCTGACATCATCCTTTCTCTCTGTCCTTATCATGCAAAGTCTACATGCTCGTGTGTTTGAGTGTGTTGCTTATGTTCGCATCCACCATCATCATACCATACATGACCCTCAAGTCACTAAGTGTATTTTTTAAGGTTATGTTACTGACAAGAAAGGTTACTTAAGCTATCATCCCTAAAGTAGTCATATGATTACCTCCATGGATGTCACCTTTCATGAACACACTCCCTTCTTTACCTAGTTCCACTTCAGGGGGACAACATATCGGAAGTGGAAACCTTTCTTCCTATTCAGTCCTTCACTCATTTGTCTCATGTGTCTTCACCCATACACATGGATGGAGATAATGTTATGACAAATGATTGTTTTGTCATTGTTTACAATAGACGGACACAACCCAAACATACCTCCCAGCAACTCCAACAGTCTTAATCTCTGGAAGATACAGGGCAGACATGTAACTCATTTGATACGATGCTACTTAATTATGATCCAATTTCTGGTCGTAATCATGATGACCATCATATTACCTTGAGAAAAGAAAAACACAAATCAACCAATTATCTTATTTCTTCATTTATCTATGCAAAGAATATTTCCATGTAGCACAAAAGCTTTATCTCATCCATTGATTCCATATCAATCCCAACTTAAGTACATGAAGTGTTAAAGGATAAGAACTGAGCTCAAGCAGTGAATGAGGAGATGAGAGCTCTGAAGAAGAATGAAACTAGGGATATTGTGATGGAGGACACCCCGCAGTTAGTGACCACAGCGAAGCCGGGATCGCTTGGTTGGAGCGGAACGACCCGCTATGGAACTCGCGGGTCGTTTAATTTTCGCACCTTTTATGTTTGTATTTTTCGGACTGCTTTAATTGGGTGTGTTGTTAGCTTTGCGCTGCCCCTCATAGTATAAGAGGGAGCATCTTTATTTTTGGTGTGCTAATAGCTGTGTCCGCCCCTCAGTATATAAGAGGGAGCTTGTTATTTGTTGGAGACTTTTTTGGAGTGAATGAAATCTGGATTGAAGCTCTAACCCATTCGCCTCCCCCTTTTCCGCGAGAAAGGCATCGAACCGGAAGGTTCCCATCCCGCCGCCTCCCTCTCTTCCGCGAGGTCGAGACCCCGACCGGAAGGTCACCGCTGGTTCTACGTCAGTTGGTATCAAAGGCGGGTACCAGTTGATTCTCTTGCAACACCTTCTGCGTGGACAGCCGCGCAATCAACCGGATCACTATCAAGTATTGTTCCCCCATACCCCGACTCGATGATATGCTGGACATGTTGGATGGGTCTCCGAAGCGGGTACCACCAAATCCGCATCAGGCCGGGTGACGAATGGAAGACCGCTTTGAAAACGTCGGACGGTCTCTTCGAGTGGAAGGTAATGCCTTTTGGATTATCTAACGCGCCTAGTACTTTTATGAGCCTAATGACACAGGTATTACGGCCTTTCTTGGGACACTTTGTTGTGGTCTACTTTGATGACATCCTAGTGTTCAGCAAAGCTAGAGAGGATCACTTGTCTCATTTGCAGGCAGTGTTGAAGGTGTTGGAAGAGAATCAACTATTTGTGCACCTCAAGAAGTGAACGTTCCTCGCACCACGACTGAACTTCTTGGGCTTCATTGTGAGTAAGGACGACATCTGTGTTGATGATGAGAAAATCCATGCAATTCGGGAATGGCCGACTCCGAAGACTCTCACGGAGTTGCGCTCGTTTCACGGTTTGGCCACTTTCTACCGCCGTTTCATCCGCGACTTTAGCACCATCACGATGCCCATGACCGATTGCCTTAAGAAGGGGCGATTTTGTTGGGGCGAGGAAGCCACCCGCTCGTTTGAGTTGATCAAGTTGCGACTCAGCTCAGCTCCCGTCCTGGCTTTATCGAGTTTTGACAAATTGTTCGAGGTCCAATGTGATGCCAACGGTGTTGGAATTGGTGTTGTCCTCTCGCAAGAAAAACGGCTGGTGGCCTTCTTCAGCGAGAAATTGAGTGACGCGCGGCGGAAATGGTCAGCCTATAATCAAGAATTTTATGCTGTCGTTCGGGCCCTCAAGCATTGGGAGCACTACCTCTTACATAAGGAGTTCATACTGTACACGGATCATCAAGCCCTCAAGTATATTAATTGCCAAAAGCGAATGGACGACATGCATATCCAGTGGACCACCTACTTACAACGGTTTCTGTACATTATTCACCACAAACCCGGAGCTAGCAATGTGGTCGCTGACGCCCTCAGTCGATGAAGTTGCTTACTGACTACGTTGAGCCATGAAATTATTGGATTTTACACCCTCGCCGACCTCTACGCAGACGACGTCGATTTCAAGAATGCCTGGCACGCCTGTTTGTTGGGCGTCTCCCATGATGAGTTTCTCATTCTTGAAGGGTTCTTGCTAAAGGACAATCGTTTGTGTATCCCCCGCATCTCTTTGAGGGAGAAGTTCATCCGTGATATGCATGGCGGCGGGTTGAGTGGCCACTTGGGCCGAGACAAGACCCTCTCTAGCTTACAAGAGTGATATTTTTGGCCACATTTGGCGAAAGATGTTGGCAACTTCGTCCGGAAATGTTTTGTGTGCCAACAATTCAAGAGGCAAGCGCAAAATACGGGCCTCTACATGCCGCTCCCGGTTCCTACAGGCATTTGGGAAGAGTTGTCCATGGATTTTGTCCTGGGGCTCCCGCGCACCCAACGCGGAGTGGATTCTGTATTCGTCGTAGTGGATCGTTTCTCCAAAATGGCTCATTTCTTGCCCTGCCGCAAGTCATCAGATGCTTCTCATATTGTTCGCCTTTTCTTCCGTGAAGTAGTGCGCTTACACGGAGTTACTACCTCCATCACATCCGACCGCGACCCCAAGTTCCTCAGCCACTTCTGGCAAATGTTGTGGAAAATGTTTGACACGTCCCTCAAATTCAGTAGAACAACTCATCCTCAAACATACAGTCAAACGGAGGTCGTGAACAAGATCTAGGGCAACCTTATTCGGTGCATTTTCCAGGACCATCCGCGACAATGGGATCATGCTCTCGCTCAGGCAGAATTTGCCTACAATAATGCCGATCACGGTTCTACCGATCGCACCCCTTTCTCTATTGTGTATTCCAAAGCCCCCAAGCATGCGCTGGATTTGGCTCGCCTTCCCACCGCTCCTCCCTCCGCGGCTCAGCTTGCGGAAGACGTCTGCAATATCCAGGCCGAGACTCGGCAAAACATCCTCCGGGCCAACACCAAATATAAGGCCCTGACCAACAAACACCGCCGCGAAAAGGTATTCGAAGTTGGAGACTTGGTGATGGTATTTCTCCGCAAAGAGGGTCTTCCCGCGAGAAACCATCACAAGTTAATGCCGAAGAAGTATGGTCCGTTCCCGGTGGTGAGTAAAATTAACAACAATGCTTATGTGGTCGACCTCCCGCCGGACCTCAACATTTCCAAGACATTCAATGTGAGCGACTTGTCCGCCTTCTACCCGGACGCGCCTCTTATCCCGAGCACTCGAGATCGAGTGCTTTCCAAGGCGTGGCGACTGATGGAGGACACCCCGCGGTTAGTGACCACAGCGAAGCCGGGATCGCTTGGTTGGAGCGGAACGACCCGCTATGGATCCAGCGGGTCGTTTAATTTTCACACCTTTTATGTTTGTATTTTTCGGACTGCTTTAATTGGGTGTGATCTTAACTTTGTGCTGCCCTCATAGTATAAGAGGGAGCATCTTTATTTTTGGTGTGCTAATAGCTGTGTCCGCCCCTCATAGTATATAAGAGGGAGCTTGTTATTTGTTGGAGAGACTTTTTTGGAGTGAATGAAATCTGGATTGAAGCCCTAACCCATTCGCCTCCCCCTTTTCTGCGAGAAAGGTATCGAACCGGAAGGTTCCCATCCCGCCGCCTCCCCCTCTTCCGCGAGGTCGAGACCCCGACTGGAAGGTCGCCGCTGGTTCTACATCATATTGTCTCAAGACCAAAGAACAATAAATCTATAAGGTGCAGGTGGATCTATTCTTTAAAATACAGTTATGATGGCACCTTGGATCAGTATAAGGCAATGTTGGTTGCAAAAGGCTACACTCAGACATATGAGATAGATTACCAGAAAACTTTTTCTCAAATATAAAAGATGAATATTGTGAGCATTCTACTTAAGTACATCAGCTTGATGTCAAAAATGTATTCCTTCATGGAGATCTTGAGGAGAAGATATATATGGATATCCCACCTGATTTTTGCTCCAACAATAATGAGAATCAAGCGTGCAGGCTAAAGAAGGCTTTGTATGGGCTTCAACAATCTCACTGGTGGGGTCTGGTTTGGGAGATTTTCTAAATCTATGCTGACATTATGGTACAAACAGAAGTAAGCAGATTGCACATTGTTCTTCAAACACTCATGGGAAGGTAAACTCACATGTTACTTGTGTATGTAGATGATATTATCATTTCAGGGAATGGCATAGCTGAGAGCAAATTACTGAAGGAAAAGTTAACAGCTGTTTTTGAGATAAAAGACCAAGGAAGACTGAAGTACTTCCTAGAAATTGAAGTTGCCTACTCTTTAGGAGAAATCTTTCCCTCTTATCGAAAGTATATTCTAGATCTTCTCAAAGAGACAAGGAAATTGGGATGCAAGACTAATAGTGTTATCGTTGAGCAAAAGCGCAAAATGGAGAACCCCAAAGGTTGATGAAGCTCAATATCAAAGATTGGTTGGGAAACTAATCTATCTAGCACACACAAGGCCTGATCTTGCATATGCAGTCAGTGCTATCAGCCAATTTATGCAAGATCCAAGGACCAAACATCTTCAAGCTATGTAGAACAGATCTTTCAGTATCGCAAGAACTCCTCAGTGAGAGGATTATTATTTAAGAGGGTTGGAAGACTATCTCTGGTAATATACACAAATGTTGATTATGGCGGACCTTTGGTGAGCAGAAGGTCGACTTCTGGCAACTATACCTTCTTGGGTGACAATCTTGTCATCTGGAGTAAGAAATAGAATGTGATGGCCAGATATATGAAAACTACTATGGATAAAGACTCTATTGGATGATCTATAAATTAAGTATAAAGTTCCAATGAAACTGTTCTGTGACAATAAATTCACCATCTTCATTGCTTATAATCCGGTTCAACATGCTCGAACAAAACACATCGAAATCAATCGTCACTTTATCAAGAAGAAATTGGGCAATAGGCTGCTATGTACTTCTCATGTTTCTTCTGAATTACAAATTGTTGATGTTTTGACAAAGGGGTCATCATATGAAAAATTTCACAATCTTACTAGCAAGCTGGGACTGATGGGTATCCATTATCCAGCCCGAGGGAAGGTGCTCTAAATACTATCTCTTATATTATAACTATTACTTGTATTATTTGAGGGTAGTTACGTTTTTTTACCCTTTGTTGTAAAATGTATATACACCCATGTGATTAATGGAACAAGACATGAGATAATTATTTCCTACATATGCTTATGGTTACCTAGTTGTGTGCACAAGCCATTCACCATTTGGCCACTAGAACACAGTCTACTTGCATGCACACATGAGCTGTCTGGCGGAATTCATACACACCCACCTATGTCAAATCATTGTCTTACCGCCTAATTATTGTTGGTGGTCTTCAATGCGGTAGTGTCAATTTGCGTTTTTTAAGAAACTATGATCTGAGTATCCACTAAATTAATTTCCTTTTGTATATAGGGTAATCTATAGCCCCAATATAATATAATTACCTCTAAATATCCTCAAATTCTACGCAAGAATAATAATAAATCAAGATATTCAATCTTCAGATTATACTCTCACAGCTTTATAAACAAACTTAAAATTGTGCAACAGCATAGAGATTCTTACAACACAATTTGGAGGTAAAATCTCAAAATATAGCCTCATATAGACCATAAGTATACCATTATTCATTGTCATCACTAACACATAACCCTGCTATAGTTGGATAACATTCAATGCCCAAGTATACCTACTAATTCATGCTAAATAGAAGTTAATGTGATTCTAATAGATAGAGCTGAATCATATATTCTCCCAGAAGCACCATGTAGGAAGAATATATCTGGTCAAAGATTCATTATATGCATTACACCAGGTATCGACATATCAACTCCATGAGTTTGTTCTTAGGAAAGACAGCTTATAGAACCATCCTTAATTACCTTGTGTAAATTTATTAAAAAACCAATAAGAAATCATACATTATAACAGGAAAACATACACTATCCAGAATCCTGAAAGACAGCTTCTTATGAGGGAAAATCACCTGCATTTGAAATGCACAGATAAATAATATAATTCTATATCAAATAAACTCGGGATCATAGAGAACAAATGATTTGGAGCATCGTAATGACCAAAAGTCCTGTAGTTACCGGGAGATCTGGAATAGGTATTCTCTGATAAATCTTCAAATGCAACGATAAAAGATCTTCATCCTTATCTTCCCTTTGACTTGGCTCCTCAGTATAAAGTAGAATCAATTCTTCAAAAGCAGGCTCCTAATTTAGAACCATACTACAAAGTTAGGTACCCACCTAAAACTAGAAAACAATAATGTCCACCAGAAATATTTTAAAGGCAATGGAAATTAAAAGAAGTTGTTCGAATGTCTAACATTTCATGTACTTCTGCATTAATTCCCCAAATAAAACATGGAAACAATCTTGTGTGATAGACGAAATCCTATTTTAATGAAATATAAAACAAATGACTTACACCTGAAGAATTGACTTTGAAAACAAGATTGAAACAGCAGTCTTCAACATTTTCCAAACATTGCCTCCACAAGATTCTCTTGAAGCAGGTTCCCACAAGTTGCCAAGAGTAATTCTTTGTAAGAAGTTTTGTCTGAAAAGATGTCATTATTCTGTTTAAATGATTGTATGAGATAAAAGCAAGAAGCATATTAGGATAATTGAATTCAAAAGAAAGAACAAGACTTCCTGGATATTTCTTATTAATAGAAAACCTATTTGTTAGGAGATTATTTTGTGTTACTGTTCTTTTAACTATTCTACCTCCTACCCTTATTATAAATAAGGTACAACTTCCTATTTTCCAATTAATAGACAAATTTCTACTTCCCTTCATGATATTAGAGCTAACTGAGTGCCCTAGCCCGACGTGAGACTGCATGGTGCGCGACTCTTGTTCTTGCATGTGTCGTCGCTCATCCGTTGCCACTCAACTGTCTTCGCTTGATCCCATCGCTCGTTCCCTGCCGCAGCATTGTGCTCTCTAACGGCCGCAACCCTAGCCATTCTACTCGTTTCCGCAGAACTCTTGCTCTGGCACACCCGTCTAAGCATCGGCCTATCGATGTCCTCTTCCGACTACAGTTGTAGGCACTCCTCATCCTAGCGGCTCCCTCAAAAATCGGGTGGGCTCTCCTTCTCCATTCTCTATGGTAAACACCACAGGACAACTGGTACCCCTGAGGTGTCGGCACTGAAAATTTTATATAACATTTTAGAGGATCATTTCGGCGGACGATTTCATGTCCAATCTTACTTTTTCCTGAAAATCTCTTCAATTTGATTTTGATTTTTGTAATCTTAGTTAGCTTCAGTCGATTCTGATTCTTGCAATCATGGTTTGTTTCAATCCTCCTTTCGTTCCTTTTTTTTTTGCATTGTGGGTCATGTCTGAGGCTGTTACAATTGAAGATTCATTCACTCCCACTGGATATACCCGAGATCATACGGCCTCTCAACTTACTATGGTTCACCTGGATGACACTAATTACTTACACTGGGCCCGAGCTGTTACAGCGACCCTTCAGAGTCGGAAGTTATTTAGCTATATCAACGACACAATTAAGGAACCCAAAAAGACCGGTGGTACTTGGGAAAATGGGATTATGAGAATTCCCTTGTTATGAAATGAATGACTAACTCAATGCACACGAAGATTGCTATGAATTATGTACTTTTGGATACTACAGAGAGATTGGAAACACATGGTATTAACCTACTCCCGCAAAGGGAATGTCGCTCAAGTCTATGAACTACGATAGAAGATAATTCTTTTGAGGCAAGGAGATCGCCATCCCGCAAAGGGAACGCCGCCCAAGCCTACTGATAAGGATCATATGATTTGTTACTATTATAGGCGAAGTCGGCATACTAGGGAGAATTGTTTCATGGGTTCCCTCCACCTACAGGGGGAGCAACCATATGGGGAGGACGAGGAAGATGATTCTTCCACGGGGCAGAGTCCTATTCTACCCCGTTTGTACATCTGATGAGCTCTCTGAGGATCCTGGGTCTGGATCCCTTGGTTCAGAATCTCCTATTCCATCCTCTTCCCAGCCCACATAGGAATTACAGACTCCCGACAATTGGAGGACCTTTCTTCTGGTGCATCACCTGAACCATCATCTTCCTTTGTCCATTGAGGTACACCGAGTGTATATTCTACTACCACGACTCCCACTCATTGGATCGAATACTATGGTGTCGCATATCATATGACTGGCTCTTTGTTACCTAGTGGGGAAGTGAAGAAGGGGATAAGAGGGTAGAATCTAAGAGGAACTCCCTTGGCAAAACAGAAAATAACTCATATTACATTAATTAAGATAAAAGAATGCTTGGAAATAAAATAGAGTTGGGAAATATGAAGGCCGATGTCGGCTGATTCTCTTCCGTGGATGTTGTCCTTTTGGAACAAATTCTCCAAACCCACGAGGCACCCTCACGACAGTTTGAATCAGCCTCTGTAACAATATCGCCTTCTTGGAAATTTTCCTTGCCCTCAAGACAATAATCAGGAAACTAAGTGCGGAAGTCTTCGCGGTCTATCCACGTTGTGTCGGCCGGAGAGCGATGCTGCTAAGACACCAACACCAGATCCCAAGTCCCCCTGTGGTCGGCTCCGATCTGTGGTCCAGGATAGCACTAAGGATGTACATCAGTGATGTGTTGGTAGCAACATGAGTTGGCACCTTTCCTCGACCGGATTGTCTCCCACAACTCACTTAAGTTGCGATACATGAAAGACGGGATGAATGTGGCTCTGCTCGGGGAATCATAAGTTGTAGCTTAGCTCGCCAATACGCGCCATTACCGTGAAAGTTTCGTAGAAGCATGTGGATAACTTGGAATGCAGACACGTCGCCACCGCGGTCTGGCGATATGGGCGGAGCTCGACAAACACTGAGTCTCTGACCCGAAAGTGGACGTCCCAACGCCATTTGTTTGCTTGATTGACCATCTTATGTTGCGCGTGTTGCAAATGGAATTTTATGATGCGCAAAATTTCATTCTTGTACAACAGTGGAGTGCAAAGTGCCTATATCTTGCACTCTCCGGGTAAATGCCGTAAAACGGTAGATGGGGGGGCGACCGTAAACTGCCTGGAACGGTGTCATGTATAACGCATAATGAAAGGAGGTGTTGTAGGAGAATTCCCCCTAACACAACCATTTCTTCCAATCTCGTGGGCGGCTGAATGTAAGAATAAGAGATAAGTCTCCAAACATTGGTTCAAAACCTCAGACTGACGGTTTGTTTGTATGAGCCATGGAGCTTGAACAACTCCTGCCAAAATGAACTCATGAACAGTAGGTCCCGGTTACTGACAATCGACCGTAAAAATTCGTGCAGGCACACGACACCCAAGATGAAAGCACCTGGTATTAAGGGGTGACGTAAAGGAATGTCGGAGTGAAAGGAAATGTGCATATTTGGACAAGAGGTCCACTACCACTAGGATGTCACTGCCGGAGGAACGAAGCAAGCGCGTGATGAAATCTATAGCTAGATCATACCAAATTAGGTCAGGAACAGGTAATGGATGTAGCAGGCCCCTTGGAAAAGTGGCTTCATACTTAGAGCGCTGAAAAATCAAACATGATGCCACGAACTCCTCCACCCGACGTAACATCCTTTTCCAACAAATAGCGGACGCGAGGCGACGGTAGGTGCGGAAGGCGCTGACATGACCCACCGACAGAGTAGTGCAGAATTTGGCTAAAAGCCTAGAAATGCACTTCGAGGATAGAGATAATATGAGTCAGTTCTGATAGTGCAACTGGTCACCAATGAGGGTGTACGGGGGAAGGGTCAGCCCTCACATTCTTTAAAATGAGCCGCAAGGTTGTAGATATCGGATATCGGGGACGCGTCGGTTTAGGTTTTTCATGTCGGTTTTAATATGTCGGGGGATATATCGTGGATATTTCATATATCGGGTTTTAATATTTAATTATTTATATGTGTAATTATATATAAATTTAATCATTTTTAAATATATATATATATATTAATATATTAATAATTGATATTTATTGAACTCCTAAATTTATCAAACTAATATAAACATTTTGTGTTACATAAGTAATAATGGTATAACGTGTGAAATAAAGTAAGAGGAACAGAAAGTCAGGAAGTTGTCAATGACAATGCATAATTGAAGTCGATGACGAACTTGAGTAAGTAAGAAAGTCAGAGGAAGGAAAAAAACTACCTAAGCAATGAAACAATTTCGGTTTATTGTCTATTAGACCATAGACAATAATTAAAATAAATTGAAAAAAATTAGTCGATAAAATGTCGGGATATATCGGCCGATATAACGGCGAATATATCGGTCAATAGCAGATATATCGGAGGATATATTACAAAAGGATATTTTGCAAAAAATATCAGAAACGTGTCGTTTTGTCCATGAAACCTTTATGTCGGCCGACATGTCGATCATGTCGGAGGATATCCACAACACTGATGAGCCGTAGTGTCAAATCAGCATCCACCTCGCTCTGAATGGTACTAGCTTCATGTTATATTGGTCGGGAAATGACTGTCAATTCAACCAACTCGGACTGACGCGGCAAGGTATTGGTGGCCTTGTCGGTCTTGCCCAAACAGAACTTGATGGTAAAATCATAACCAAGAAGCTTTGGACGCATAACCCAAAAGCTTTTGCCAACCAAACCGGTTGCGCGAATGTCGATATTTTCTGGCTCAGAAGGTATCTTAGATTGTGGTGATATGTGCACACTTTAAACTATCAACTCAAGAGGTATGGTCGCCAATGCTAGACCGCTAAGACGAGTGCCATCAACTAGTTCTCATAGGCTGATCAAGAGAGGACGATGGTGGAGAAGGATCGACTGAAGTAGGTGATCAGTCGGCCGCTCTGCATGAGGACAACGCCCATGCCTGTCCCTGACGCATCGCACTCGGCCAAAAAATTCTAGGAGAAGACGGGCATGGCAAGAACTGGGGAGCCTATGAGTGCCTGCTGAAGACTGGTAAACGTCGTTGCGGCCTCCAGAGACCAAAAAAACTGAATCAGTGGTTTTGCGGAGAAGAGTCGTCAGAGGTCTGGCGAGCTTGTCGGAGTTGCAAATAAAATGATGATAATACCCTCTCAGGCCTAGGAAGTCGCTACCTCCAACAAGGATCACGGTGGAGGCCATTTTAGCACCGTGACAACCTTGTCTGGGTCCATGGCAACGCCCCGACTTGAGATCGTGTGGCCCATGTTGGAGACTTCCAGCTGAGAAAAAGCTCATTACTTTGGGTTGACCGCGAGGCAGTGTTGTAAGGTCTCCAGAGTAGCCTCAAGGTGACGCAAGTGGTCTTGCCATATGAGCCTATACACGAGTATATTATCAAAAAACACGAGGACATGGGGAGCACTGAGTGGGAGATATCATTCATGGTTGCTTGGAAGGATCCTGGGGCATTTGTCTTGCTGAAGTGCATGACAAGGAACTCATAATGTCCGACATGAGTGCAGAAAGTAGTTTTTGGAATGTCCTTAGGAGTAACCTGTATCTGGTGGTAGCCGGAGCGGAGGTCCAATTTGGAGAAATATGTAGCCCGTTGAAGCTCATCCAAAAGCTCTTGAATCACTGGTATCAGTTACTTGTCTGCTACAATTGAGTTGTTTAATTGTCGGTATTCGACGCATTAACTTTAGATGTTATCCTTCTTTCGTACCAGTAAAACCAGTGCGGTGAACGGCCTGGCAATGGGACGAATCAAGCCACACCAAGCATATTCATAACCAGGTGTTCGATATCGTCTTTCTGCACGTGGAAATATCGGTATGGGTGAATCGAGATCGAATGCACCACCACACGAAGTGGAATACGATGGTTTGTGGGTCGTTGTGGAGGGAGGCATCTGGTCGATAAAGACCTGGGAAAAGGATTCCATAAGTCGTGTCAGTTGAGAGGAATAGTTTGGCCCCTGAATCTCCATCGTAGAGGGCTAGGGCACAGAGAGCTGCAAGTGTAGCACACAAAAATCCACGGGGTGGGTCCGCTGCAGAGCGCAGTGGGATACTGACATACGTTGGAGGGAAGCGTCCCCTGTCAAGGTGCATGGTTGGTCGACCCACTCAAAGGTCATCTGCATTAATGCTTAGTTATGGTTAACGTCACTCGGTGTTTGTAACCACGTAATGCCCAAGATGGTGTCCATGCCTCCTATTGGAGTTATTATTATCAGTGTATTTGTATATTTATGGTCTGCATATATCGTGTGTATTGTTGCAGGGCTTAATTATAATTATCCGTCTTTGAGATATTTTATATATATGTTAGGACTCCACATTGGAGACCTAAGCCTTTCATTATTCTACATGGTATTAGCGGGAACCGCGCCTTCGTCTAGGGTTCAATCTTCGCGCTTCGTCTTCGTGCGTGCCGACTGCTCCGACACGATTCCGCGTCTGCTTCGTGCGTGCCGGGACTTCTCGCCGGCTACTGCTTAATCTTCTCGCTGCTTCGTGCGTGCGCCTGTTCTTGTTCGCTCGCTCCTTCGTACGCGTAGCCGGCTCCCCTCTTCTTGCTGATTCGTTCGTGCCGCCTCCAGCAGCGATCGCTCCTTCGTGCGTGCGCATGTTCGTGTCGCCTCCAGCAGCCGTTGGCCCTATTCAAGCAGCCGGCCGGCTTCTTCTCCTGGCCTCCAGCAGCCGACGGCCCTCTTCCAGCAGCCGGAAGGTCCTGTTCAAGCAGCCGGCTCCTTCTGCCGCCGACTCCTTGTCGTCTTCTCCATCGCACCAGCCCTTTTTCTTCCTTCGGTCCCCGATCTCCTTTGTGGGAGGGATCTTCTTTCTTCATGGAGTCCAAGGACACCTATGGATCCTCTAACCTCGATGAAGGTCGCTCTCGCCGTTCGGAATAAGCTTTCATGGCTGACCGGCGGCCCTTCTATGCCCAAACCGACCGACAAGGATGACAAAAGAGAGGGGTTAGTCAAGTGGTCGACCGAAAAGTACATGGTTCTTGGATGGATTCAGTGCTCGATGGAGCCCCGCATCTTCAGTCAGTTCATGCGTTTTGAGGATATCTCCGAACTATGGTCCGCCCTCCAGTGCACCTTTGGTCATACGCGTGTTGATGCCCAGATCTTCGGCATCTTTCAGGACATCGCTTCCGCCACTCAGAAGAGCGTTCTGTTCAGGAATACTTCACTTACCTTCAGGACCGCTTCCTTGAGCTCAACGATCTTGAGCCTCTTAGCGATCTGGAGTCTCCCAATGATATTGCTCTTATTCGGAAACAGCGACAGCGACGGGAGACATATCAGTTCTTGATGGGGCTTCGCCCCGAATATGAGTCTACCCGTGCCCAGATTGTGGGGATGTCTCCTTTGCCTGATCTTCTTGAGGCCTACTCCATTGTTGCAGAGCATGAAAAACGTATGCAGAGGCAATCTAGTCTTTTTGGCGCCCGTACTACCTCTTCTCTTCCTACTGAACAGATGGCCCTTGCCGCTTCTTACCGACCTCCCACCTCCAGCTCTCGAAACCGGGGTGGTCGATCTGGCAGTCGTGGCTCTCTTGGTGGTCGTGGCTCCGCGGGCCCTCCTGGCCCTTGCTCTCACTGGGGACGCCTGTATCATGACCGTAGTCGCTGCTATTAACTATACCCCCACCTGAGGGGCCCTGAGCGTACCACTCCTGGTGGTGTTCCCAGGCACACTGTTGCTTCTGCCGAGTCTTCCGAGCCAGTTGAGCACACTTTGGGTGCCAACTCCTCCGAGTTCAGTCAAATGATGGCCCAATTTCAGCAGTTCCAGCAGTCTCAGCCTTCCACTACTGCCTCTGCTTCCACTGTTTCTTCTTCCTCAGGTACTCCGTTTGCTTGCTCCGTGGCCACGGTTGACCAGGATTCGTCGCCATGGGTGATTGATTCTGGGGCAACTGACCATATGACTGGTGCGTCTTCCCGTCTGCTTCAGGTTGTCCCCTGTTCCCACCGGTATATGCATCTTGCTGATGGCTCAGTTACCCCTGTCCTCAGTCGTGGCACCGTCCCTTTCTCCTCCTCTTTCTCTCTTGACTCTGTTCTCCTTGTACCTCAGTTGGCTCTCAACCTAATCTCTGTTAGTAGTATTACTCGCTCTTTAAACTGCTCAGTAACTTTCTTTTCTGATCATTGTGTTTTTCAGGACCTGAGATCCGGGAGGACTATTGGTACGGGATATGAGAGGAGTGAGATGTACTACCTGGAGCTACCTTCTCCCACTGCTGCTACCACCACCACCGACACCTGTCCGCCTACCTCTTCTACAGCGTCCCATGTTTTGTCGTCCAGTTCTCTTTGGCACGCATGTCTCGGCCATGCTAGCCCTCAGCGGATGGTGTCTGTCTGTCCGGATGTGTCCTTTGTTTTTTCCTTTTCGCTGTGATGTATGTGAACTGTCGAAAGACACACGTAGCACATATGTTCCATCTGTTAGTCGTGTTACTTCTTGTTTTGAGTTGGTTCATTCTGATGTGTGGGGCCCTGCCCATGTTATATCATTTGATGGTTTCTCTTATTTTGTGACTTTTATAGATGACTATTCTCGTTGCTTATGGGTTTATCTCTTAAAAAATAAATCTGAGGTCCTATCTGTTTATTCTCAGTTTTCTCGTATGATACAGACTCAGCATGACACACTTGTTCACATCCTTCGCTCCGACAATAGGGGTGAATATTCTTCTCGTTCTTTTGATCACTTTCTCTGGAATGAAGGCACTCTCCACCAATTTTCTTGTCCTGGTACCCCCGAGCAGAATGGGGTAGCTGAACGCAAAAACCGCCATCTTTTGGACTCTGTTCATTGTCTTCTTCGGGGAATGAATGTCCCCAAGTCCTATTGGAGTGCTGCCCTTCTTACAACAACTTTCCTTATTAATAGGACTCCCTTTCGTCCTCTTGATGGCATTGCCCCCTACAACCTCATTCATCCATCCGTCTCTGCCTTTCCCATTCCCTCCGCGTCTTTGGTTGTGTGTTTTGTCCAGGATCATCGCCCTTCTCGGACTAAACTCGACGACAAGGCCATCCGTTGTCTTTTCCTCGGCTACTCCACTACCACTAAGGGTTACCGCTGCTATGACCCTCAGTTGCGCCGGGTTATTTAGTCTATGGATGTGACCTTTCATGAGGAGGTTGCCTTCTTCCCTGCTCATTTGCCTTCACCCATTCTTCCTACTGTTATTCAACCTCTCCCGGTTGTTCCTCCTTCACCAGTCACTGATCCACCTGCTGCTCCGCCTGTCCTGCTGACTTACTCTCGCCGCCAGCGTACACCCACTTCTCCTCCATTCCCGGATCAGCAGCTCCTACCGGTCGCAGGTACCTCTCTTGAGCCCCTCTCTACTTCTCCTGTTGACTTACCTATTGCCCTGCGCAAGGGCAAGCATGCTTGTGTTCGTCCCTCTGTTACTGAGCACCCGTTGGCTAGTGTTGTTTCGTACCAGCGTTTTTCACCCTCTTACCAGGCTTTTGTGGCTACAGCTGATTCTGTTCATCTCCCTGCTTCGACCGTTGAGGCCCTCCTTGACCCGCGGTGGGTTCAGGCCATGGAGGAGGAAATGTCTGCTCTCCATCGGACTGGGACATGGTCTCTGGTTCCTCTTCCTTCCGGAAAACGCGCAGTTGGGTCCAAATGGGTCTATACTGTGAAGTACTCTGCTGATGGAGCAATTGACCGCTATAAGGCTCGTTTGGTGGCCAAGGGCTTTACTCAGGCTCCCGACGAGTTTGGTGCCACGTTTGCTCCCGTGGCTAAGTTGACCAGTTTCCGCCTTCTTCTCTCGCTTGCTGCCTCTCGGGCGTGGCCGCTCCACCAGCTCGATGTCAAAAATGATTTCCTTCACGGTGATTTACAGGAGGAGGTCTATATGGCTCCTCCTCCAGGGTTTGCCCTTAAGGTGGAGTATTCTGGAAGAGTATGTCGACTGCACAAATCTTTGTACGGCTTAAAGCAGTCTCCGCGTGACTGGTTTGAACGGTTCAGCTCCGTTATCCTCCAGTCCGGCTTCACTCAGTGCCGTGCAGATCACACTTGCTTCATTCGTGCCACTCCAGAGGGCCTTCGTGCCATTGTCCTAGTCTATGTTGACGATATTATTCTCACTGGGGATGACTCTTCTGGCATCTCTGAGGTGAAAGCTACATTACGCTCAACCTTTGAGGTGAAAGACCTTGGACCCCTCTGTTACTTCCTTGGGATTGAAGTTGCTCGCTCCCGGAAGGGAATCTCCATATCGCAGCGCAAGGCGCAAGTACACCTTAGATCTTCTTCGGGACACGGGTCTGCTTGGGTGTCGTCCTGCGAATACTCCTATGGATACCAACCATCGCCTTCATGCTGAATCTGGTGATCCTCTACCGGACCCCTCTCAGTACCAGCGTCTGGTTGGTCGCTTGATCTACTTGACCAATACTAGGTCGGACATCAGCTTCTCAGTCGGCGTTTTGAGCCAGTTTATGCATTCTCCCAGGACATCTCATCTAGAGGCTGCTCGTCGTGTTCTTCGCTATCTTAAGCGCCCTCCTGGACTTGGGCTGTTCTATCAGGCCGATAGTACCTCCAGTCTCTCATGCTTCACTGATGCTGATTTTACTGGCTCTTTGACCGATCGGCGCTCCACATATGGTCTCTGTGTTTTCCATGGTGATCATCTTGTCTCCTGGCGGAGTAAGAAACAACCTATTGTATCTCGCTCGTCAGCTGAATCAGAGTACCGAGCTATGGCCCACGGCGTTACTGAGTTGGTTTGGCTCCGATCACTGCTGACTGAACTCGGCCTATCCCTCACTACTGGACCGACCCTCTATTGTGATAATAAATCAGCTCTCCTTCTTACTCAGGACTCGGTGCTACATAAGCGCACCAAGCATATCGAGATGGATGTTCATTTTCTGCGTGATCACGTTCGTACCGGGACTATCCTTCCAATTTACGTATCATCCTCTACCGACCAGCTTGCTGACGCCTTCACTAAAGCTGTCGGCCCTACTCGTTCAGATTTGACCATTTCCAAGCTGGGCATGATTGACATCTTTGCTCCAGCTTGAGGGGTAGTATTGGAGTTATTATTAACAGTCTATTTGTATATTTATGGTCTGCATATATCGTGTTGTATTATTGTAGGGCTTAATTGTAATTATCCGTCTTTGAGATATTTTATATATATGTTAGGACTCCACATTGGAGACCTAAGCCTTTCATTATTCCACACCTCCCAGGGGAAAATGTAAAAATCACAATGACACGGGAGTTGCTCAGTGGAGTGTCAAGAGATGACAGAGGCTATAAATCAGGGATCGCCATCCGTCCCCCAAGTAGATGGAGAACCTTGGTGACAGTATTGAGTGTATCTGCGGATGAGACGACAAATCTTGGGATATAAAGTTGTGGCTAGCGTTACTGTCAATCGTCAACATGATGGGGATGCTCAGAAGAGTGCCCTGCAATTTCATGGTACATGGCCCTGAAATGCCGCCCTCTGAGAAGCACAAGTCCAAGCGCTGGAGGAGTGCATCCTCCGAGTCCCATATGGATGTATTCTCTACTATGAGGGTGTCGAAGTCCGCGGTTGTAAACTGCACATCATTATCGCCAATGATGGCCCGTAGTTCCTTCATGGGGCAGTCATGATTCGGGTAGCAGGGTTCTCGGCAACGAAAGCATAATTATATCGTTTCTCTCGCTTAAGAGTTTCATTTGATGAAATTATAGGAATAAAGGAATCTGTTAGGTTTATGATTTTATTTTTATCTTTTATCTTATTTTACCCATGTACTCTCCCCTCTTATATAAAGGGGACCCCTCATTATTCTAAGTATTATGTTACGTTGCCCTAAGCCAACATGGTATCAGAGCCGTGAGAAAACCCTCGTCCCGCCGCTCCTTCGTGCGTCTTCCCCGTTCTCCTTCACCGGCCGCCCTCTCTCTCTCTCTCTCTCTCTCTCTCTCTCTCTCTCTCTCTCTCTCTCTCTCTCTCTCCCTCCTCTCTCCTTTCCTTCCCGCCGATTTGACGCAGAGCCGCCGATCGGTCCGTCCGTGCCGATCGGGCTCGGTGGATGGCCGCCGCTCCGTTCACCGTTCGATCGGCCTAATTTCTTCCAATAAAGTTTCGCTTTTTCCTCCTCTATCTACTACTATGAGGATCGCTTCATCCCTTTGCTAGTTTTTCCTAGATCGTGGATCTTGTGTTTCTCCTACATTTTTGTTCTTCTCCCGGAAATGCATCTTCCTCCGGTTTTATGCATTTTCTGACCTCCATCATGAAGACTTTATTGTTCTAGGGCAGTTGGCCGTCCTATTGGTGGTGTCCATTTTTTTTTCCCTTCCGGCGACTTTCCGGCGTTTTTCCGGTGGCAGTTTTTTGGTCAGATTTTTCGCATCTGATTCTAGTTCTCAGTTTTGTTAACATGTCGGAGGTGGTAACTTCTAGTGATGGCTCGCAACCTGCTGGATCTACCCGGGTTGGTCATGATCATTTGACCTCACAAATTACCTCTATCCGCCTTGATGCTACCAATTATCTACCATGGTCTCGATCTATCGCCTTGGCTCTTAAGAGTCGCCGGTTGTATGGCTATGTCACTGGGGACATTACGGCACCAGAAGAGTCTGACTCCACCTGGGCAAAATGGGAATCAGAAAATTCCTTGGTTATGTCATGGTTGATCAACTCCATGCAAGAGTCTATTGCGCGGAATTATCTCTTTTTAGATTCTGCTGCTGACATTTGGAAGCGGGCTGAATCCACATATTCTCAGAAAGGGAACACAACTCAGATATTTCAGCTTCGCCGGAAGATTTTTCTCCTTCGACAGGGTGATCGACCTCCATCAGCCTATTTTTTGGAGTTTACCCAATTATATCAGGAGTATGATCATTTTGTGTCCCTTGAACTTGTCTGTTCTGCTGATGCCCTCCTTGTGCGCGCTCATGAAGATCGGAACCGGGTGTTCGAGTTTCTCCATGGTTTACACCGAGAGTTTGATCAGATCATTGTTCAGATCCTTGGCCGCTCCCCGGTCCCGTCATTGGCTGAGACCTATAGCATTGTTCAGCAGGAATATGATCGTCGTCAGTCTTGGAGCTCAGAGGTCATTTCCAGTGGTTCAGCCCTTCTCACTTCTCATTCAGGCATCACCAATTCTCGGGATTTTAAGCCAAAGCCCACTGACAAAGACCATCTGATGTGTGACTACTGTGGTCGGAGTCGACATACTCGTGACACTTGCTTCAAATTGCACGGGTTTCCTCAATCACGAGGTGGTCCTACTCCTCGGGGTGGCCGTGGCGGCGGACGTGGTCGTGGCCGATCCAACTTCATTTCCCCCCGCTCTGCACACCTGACTGAGGTTCTTGATGACAGTACATCTGGTGTCCACAACTCTGAGATCACTTCGTTACCCGGGTCCTTTTCTACAGATGAGATGGTGCTTCTCCGCCGCATGATGCAGGGCCTTTCTACTGAGCCTCATCCTACTCCATCATCATCCTTTGCTCATTCAGGGAGTCCAAGTGCCCACGCTGCCACTGTACCGCCTGCCACACATTGGATCATTGACTCTGGTGCTACTAACCATATGACCGGATCTTCGTCAGGTTTTGTTTCCTATTCCCCTTTGTCTGGCCGAGACAAGGTGAGCATTGCTGATGGGACCCTCTCTCCAATTGCTGGAATGGGATCCATCCATTGCTCTGCCCTTACCTTGACTTCAGCTCTGCACGTTCCTTCTTTCACTCGTAACCTTTTATCTGTTAGTCATATTACCAACTCTATGAATTGTTCCGTCACTTTTTTTCCCTCTTCCTGTGTCTTTCAGGACCTGAAGACGAAGGCGGTGATTGGCTCTGGTAGTATGCGAGATGGTCTGTACGTGTTTGACTCCGCTGTTCACCAGGCTCTTCATGCCCATCGGCTCCCGCTGCTGTCTACTTGGCATCGTCGCTTAGGCCACCCATCTACTACTACTATGCAATCCTTATTTCCTGCTTTTTCTCCTTCAGTGTTTAAGACATTTACATGTGATATTTGTGAACTTGCTAAACATAAGCGTGTTTCTTTTAATCATCTCTCTACGCCTTGCTCTGTACCTTTGCATACTATTCATAGTGATGTATGGGGCCCTTGCCCAGTAGCCTCTATCTCTGGTTGTTCTTGGTTTGTAACTTTTATTGATTGTTAGTCTCGCACTACTTGGGTATATCTAATGCGGAATAAGAATGAAGTGTTTCCTCTTTTCCAACAATTTCATAAAATGATCTCTACTCAATTTGGTGCCACTATTAAAATTCTCCGCAGTGATAATGGTCGTGAATACATAGATTCCAATTTTGAACGTTATTTGAGTGATCTCGGGATTATTCATCAAACTAGTTGCGTACATTCTCCTGCTCAAAATGGCGTTGCTGAACGTAAGAATCGTCATCTTCTCGAGGTGACACGATGCTTGTTATTTACCATGTCCCTTCCAAAATACTATTGGGGGGACGCTCTTCTCACTGCTGCATATCTCATTAATCGTATGCCTTCTCGTCTCCTGGACAATCGTACACCTCTACACAAACTGAGAATACCTCCTACTACCCTTCTACCACGTGTGTTTGGCTGCGTATGCTTTGTTCACATTCATCACATTGCTCGCACAAAACTTGATCCTCGTGCTCTCCGTTGCGTATTCATTGGCTATTCTCCAACACAAAAAGGGTATAAGTGTTATCATCCTCCTAGCAAGAAAGTTATTGTTTCTATGGATGTCACTTTTCATGAGACCACCTCATATTATGAGTCCTCACTTCAGGGGGAGCTCTCACACTTGGAAGTGAGCACTCCTCTCCTCCCTTTACCTATTCCACCTTCGTACAATGTTCCTCCTTCACCACCTACTCATATTCCCAAAGAGCCAAATGTGGATATTCCAAAAGAGAAGGAGCAGGAGCTGCAAGTATATACTAGAAGAAACAAAAGGCCAAACACTCAGCCTCTCTCCATAATATCAGAGCCAGTGCCGGATTCGTCCTCTGCGTCCCTGGAGTTACCTATTGCTCTACGTAAAGGTATTCGCTCATCCACTAAACACCCTCTATCCAATTATGTTTCATATGACTCTTTAACTTCTTCATATAAGGCTTTTGTTACTTCCCTATCCTCTGCGTCGATTCCGGGTACGTGGCAGGAGGCAGTTGGACACCCAAAATGGGCAAAGGCAATGATGGAGGAAATGCACGCCCTTGAGAAGAATCATACGTGGGACCTTGTGGATCTTCCTCCTGGAAAGAAGATCGTCGGTTGCCGATGGATCTTTACCGTGAAACAAAACTCCGATGGTATTGTTGAAAGGTTCAAGGCTCGGTTAGTGGCAAGAGGCTACACTCAAACTCAAGGTATTGATTACCAAGAGACATTTGCTCCGGTGGCAAAGATGAATACTATCCGTGTTTTGTTATCATGTGCTGCATGCAAGGGATGAGATCTTCAACAACTGGATGTGAAGAATGCCTTCCTACATGGAGACTTAGAAGAGGAAGTATATATGTCTATGCCCCCTGGACTTGCCCCAATTGGCTCAGAAGGGAAGGTCTGCAGACTGAAGAAAGCCCTTTATGGGTTAAAACAATCTCCAAGAGCTTGGTTTGGGAGACTTCACAAAGTCATGACCTCATTAGGCTATACTCAAAGCCATGCCGATCACACTTTATTTGTCAGACGAAAAGAAATGAAGGTGACTCTTCTGATTGTATACGTTGATGATATGGTTGTCACAGGTGATGACAGTGATGAGATTCAATCTCTAAAGCAAAGACTGGCAAGTGAGTTCGAAGTAAAAGACCTAGGAAAATTGAGGTATTTCCTAGGAATTGAAGTAGCAAGGTCAAAGCATGGGATTCATATCTCCCAACGGAAGTATGTCCTTGACTTATTAAAACAGACAGGAATGAGCGGGTGCAAACCCGCCGATACTCCTATTGAAGTGAACCACAAACTTGGACGAGATGATGGGGAGCTAGTAGAAGATAGTTCAAGTTTCCAGAAGCTTGTTGGGAAGCTGATTTATCTATCACATACTCGTCCGGACATCTCTTATGCTGTAGGAGTGCTGAGCCAATACATGCACTCTCCCAGAATTCGACATCTCAATGCTGCGCACCGTGTTTTGAGGTATTTGAAGACCTCTCCTGGTAGAGGTATCTTATTCTCACCCAGTGATAACTTAAAAATTGAAGTCTATACTGATGCGGATTGGGCTGGATCAGTTGATGATAGGAGATCCACCACTGGTTATTGTTCCTTTGTTGGCTCTAACTTAGTCACTTGGAGAAGCAAAAAGCAACATGTGGTAGCTCGCTCAAGTGCTGAAGCTGAGTTTAGAGCTATGGCTCATGGTATATGTGAGGGGATGTGGTTGCGTACACTCATGAATGATCTGGGCTTACTTGAATCTGGCCCTTTCAACCTATATTGTGACAACAAGGCTGCAATCAGCATAGCTCATAATCCGGTTCAGCATGATCGCACCAAGCACGTGGAAGTTGACCGACATTTCATTAAAGAAAATATTATGAAGGGAATTGTTTGTACCCCTTTTGTTCCTTCAGAAGGACAACTTGCTGATGTTCTTACTAAAGCTCTGTGTGAAAGACTGTTTGTAACCCTCAGTGGCAAGTTAGGCATGAAAGATATTACATGCCCAACTTGAGGGGGAGTGTTAGGTTTATGATTTTATTTTTATCTTTTATCTTATTTTACCCATGTACTCTCCCCTCTTATATAAAGGGGACCCCTCATTATTCTAAGTATTATGTTACGTTGCCCTAAGCCAACAGAATCCTATAGACAGAAAGGGATTTATGATGTAGATCAGAGACATCTTGCATAGTTTCCGACTCACTCTAGAGAATCATGTCTCCGTGTCAAGTTTACAAACTTCAGAACATCGAGGTAAGAAATTCTCTTCCTCTTGGCTAGACATATTACCTATTATCGATTCATTGTTTATCTCACGTAAACATGCATGTGAAATCGAATTACTCGTAGCATTTTATTGCATATTAACAATCAAATAAATTATTACATAATGCATACAATATCTAATTACTCGTAGACTTCTATTGCATATTAGCAGTCAAATAAATGATTACAGGATGCATGTGAAATCGAATTACTTGTAGCCTTTTATTGTATGTTAACAGTTAAATAAATTATTACGATTCGACATATAGATCAACGTATGGAAAATACATCTTATTGTAAGAACAGAAATGACTAGTGATTTGAATCTAATTAGGCGAAGAATAAAAGATCAAAACACGTAATAAGCCTCAGACTAGTAACCTCATGATGATGACATAATGTAATGATCGTACTAATCACTAGGTGATCAGTTTAGGGGGTATGAGAGGTGATTTCGTCATAATTGATAGATGCACACCATCATACTCATAGGGCCCATCAGGTCGTATGAGCCTCAGACATGGGGCTGATGACCCACACATCCATGCTTGGAAATAGTCAAATGTGAGTCTTTATTCCGCACAAGGGACACATCAGGTCAGGGAACCTCCAACTGCCATCAAGGACTTAATAATCAGAATGTGCTTAAAAAGTCAAGGAACTTAAATTTAATAAAAGGAATACTAAATTGATTTACCTTAATTTTCGAAAGAATTCGGGACACAAAAATCTCTATAATTCAAGAAATTGAAACTATGAATGTAACTCATAATGCGACAATTACAGAAATGGTAATTTATGTTATTATAGCTTAATATAATCAATAGCATGTGTTGAAATCCCGCCACACCCCGAAGTTATCTCAAAACTCAAGTGTTGAGATGAAGGGGGTGGGATTTTAATAGCGAGCATAAGTACCCTTTTTAGAAATCATGATCTTTAGATTCAATTATTGCATATTGTAGAAAAGAGCGGAACCTTGTATATAGTTTCTCAAGTATCAAATACAATGTATAAATACATATATATAGGAGGGAGAAAGAGAGAGGAGTCCCTTATACACAATGTGGGACTAAAGGAAAGAGAGAAGAACAAGAAATTAAATGGGCTCATACATGAGCCTTTACAAGGACTTTACATGGACTTTTTTAACACTCCCCCGCAAGCTGGAGCGTACAAGTCGTAAGCACCCAGCTTGGACAGGCATTGATAAAATAGGGTACTTGGTGGGTCCTTGGTGAGAATATCAGCAACTTGGTCAGTACCCGGAACATGCTTTTATTCTAGCTTCTTCATTTGAACTTTCTCCCGGATGAAGTGACAATCCACTTCAATGTGTTTCGTTCTTTCGTGGAAAACCATGTTCTTAGTTATGTGTATAGCGGCTTGACTATCACATAATAAGATAGCTGGTGAGGGAAGTTTTATTCCTAGATCAGCGAAAAGACTTTCAAACCATGTGAGCTCAGAGACAACTGATGTCATTGAACGGTACTCCGCTTCAGCTGAAGATCGAGCAACCACAACTTGTTTCTTACTACGCCAGGTAAAAAGATGACCTCCAAAGTAGGTACAAAAACCACTGGTAGAGCGCCGATCATCCAGGGAACCAGCATAATCTGCATCAGAATATGCAACCAAAGTCGGAATAGAGGATGAGGTTTTGCATACAAGCCCTTGACCAGGGGCTATTTTTGGATATCTTAGGATGCGTTCAACGGCCTGAAGATAAGACATTAGAGGGGAATGCATAAACCGACTGACAACCCCAACAACAAAGGATATATTTGGTCTTGTGACCGTTAGGTAAATCAGTTTTCTAACCAGCCGTCGATAGTATTCTGGATTTTGAAGAGGAAGATCAACATCAGAGGTATTCGCACAAAGCTTGTGATTGACATCCATAGGAGTGTTGATCGGCTTACATCCAGAGTAGTCAGCATCTTGAAGAAGATCGAGACAGTACTTCCGTTGAGAGAGGATAAGTCCATCAGGACGTCTCGCGATCTCAAGACCAAGGAAGTATCGAAGGTTCTCCAGATCTTTTGTTTGAAATACGGAGCTGAGGTGTTGTTCAACCGCTTGTATTCCCTTTGAATCATCTTCAGTGATTGGGATGTCATCAATATATACCAACAGATGAACCGTTCCTGTTGTTCGATGCCGAGTGAACAGAGAGAAGTCTGTCGAGCTATGTGTAAAGACAACTTCCCGCACAGCCTTACTGAACTTGTTAAACCATGCCCGAGGGGATTGTTTGAGACCATAGATTGACTTCTTAAGGTGACACACTCGGGACTCCCCCGTGTTCTCAAACCCGGGAGGTTGCTGCATGTAGACCATTTCTTGTAGATCACCATTTAGAAAAGCATTCTTGATATCCAGTTGATATAAGGGCCATTGGCGATTTACAGCTACGGAGAGGAGGACACGAATCGTGTTGAGCTTGGCCACTGGAGAAAAGGTTTTCTCATAATCGAGACCTTGTTGCTGAGTAAAACCACGAGCAACCAGTCGGGCTTTCAGACAGTCAATTGTCCCATCAGGAGCATGCTTGATGACAAAGACCCATTTACACCCAACAGGAGTCTGGTTTGGAGGGAGAGGGATCAGGTCCCATGTCTGATTAGCCCAGAGGGCTGTCATTTCTTCGTCCATTGCTGCCCGCCAGCCAGGATGTTGGAGAGCCTCCTGCACAGAGTTAGGTATAGAAATAGAGGATAATGAAGTAGCAAAGGTTTGAAGCTGTGGGGAGAGGCGATGTAAGGATACATAGTTCGCCAAGGGATGAGCGGTAAAGGCTGGTGCCGGATCAGCAGAGCGCAGAGTGTCAGAGGTCGAAGGCGACTGCAATGGGGCAACAGAGCAAAAAGGGTGACGGGTGTAGACACGGATAAGAGGGGGCTTGTGGAGAGCAGGAGCAGAGTCAGGAGGGAGTACTGTGGAGGAGTAGTAACGGGAATGACTGGTCGAGGGAAGGATTGTGGTGGAAGAAGTGGTGTTGGAGCGGTGAAGAAAGGTTGGTCCTCCCGAAAGGTAACATCAGCAGAAACGGTCACTTTACGGGTATCAGGAGAGTAGCAAACGTAACCTTTCTGAGTACGAGAATAGCCAACAAACATGTGTTTGGACGCCCGAGGAGCCAACTTATCGGTGGAAGGACCCAGAAGGTGAATGTAGCAGGTACAACCAAATATGCGCGGTGTGAGAGAGAATGCCGGAGTGGAGGGGAAAAGGAGGATAAACGGAGTAGCATGCTGGAGGACGGAGGAAGGTAGGCGGTTGATGAGATAACATGTCGTGGAGAGCGCAAAGTTCCAATAGGCTTTGGGTACCTGCATGTGAATCATGAGAGATCGAGCAACATCGAGTAGATGCATATTTTTACGTTCAGCAACGCCGTTTTGTTGGAGGGTATAGGCACACGACGTTTGGTGAATGATCCCAAACTCAGAACAGAGATTCACAAATTCATGGCTAATGTAGTAGCGAACATTATCGGTCCTGGGAGTTTTTATGTTTTCAGAGAACTGCGTGCGAATCTCAAGAATAAAAACCCGAAATACACGGTGAAGCTCGGAGCGATCACGAAGAAAATACAACTATATTGTGCGAGAATAAACATCTATAAAGGTGATAAAATAGCGATAACCTCAGAACAGAGATTCGCAAATTCTTGGCTATAAGTAGATTGGAGGACCCGTCTGACAGAATGCACCCATTCAATAAAATTCTTCTTCCCAGCAAGGGAGATGGTGGTGATCCTTAACTCATCACGCACCTCCGGAGCAGGAGTCATGCGGCCTGCCAGAGAGGATGTAGGCAACACTGAGGATCCCGTCTAAGATCCCATGGAACCACAACAGAGAGGCGACTAGACAACAGGACCGCGCGAGCAGGGAGCAGGGAGACCGCAGCTAGCAGAAGCGAGTAGGGCAGCGAGCAGGAACTATTGCTCGGCAGGCTGCTGACAGGAGGCCGCTGGGAGGGAGGCTGCTGGAGTGGCAGACCGAGGAGGCCGCTGGGAGGAGGCCGCACGATCTCAGGGAGCTCGGCAGACTGCGTGAAAGTTGGCAGCTTGAGGGAAGCTCGGCAGAGAGAGCAGCGAGCAGGAGGCCGCTGGAGGGAGACCGACAGAGGGAGCGGCGAACGAGAGGCCGCTGTAGGGGAGCTTGGCAGAGAGAGCTACGAGCAGGAGGTCGCTTGAGGGAGACCGCGGAGCGGCGAGCAGGAGGCCGCTGGAGGGAGACCGGCAGAGGGGGGCGGCGAGCAGAGAGAGCTGCGAGCAGGAAGTCGCAGGAGGGAGACCGCACGGGAGCCGGCGATCAGAGAGAGAGGGCCCACTTGTCAAAAGGGAGGAGGCTATAAGAGAGCCGATACGCAGACCAAGCAAGGCGGAGAGAGGGGCAGCAGAGATCGCAGGGGGGTGTGGTCAACGAAAAAGGGAGACCGCCGGCAGAATGAGCTAGCAGGGAGGAGGCTGACGGTCAAAAAATTGGGAGACCACAGGTCCGGACCGAAGGCTCTGATACCATGTAGAAAAGAGCGGAACCTTGTATATAGTTTCTCAAGTATCAAATACAATGTATGAATACATATATATAGGAGGGAGAAAGAGAGAGGAATCCCTTATACATAATGTGGGACTAAGGAAAAGAGAGAAGAACAAGAAATTAAATGGGCTCATACATGGGCCTTTACAAGGACTTTACATGGACTTTTCTAACACATACGTATAGATGTTCATACATGTTTTCCTTATGTCATTTTAATGTCACTGAGAGAAAGAGTTTTTCTTACTCACCAGATGGGCTGACCCTGTCTTCAGACATTTCTTTCCAGGAAACACATGTCGGGAGAATCACTTAGGATAAACTTCCGAGGTTTTTACATTTTAGTTTGTCTTTCCTTTCAGTATGATGTATCACTTACATGCAAACTTAAATGTATCAGACGTTATTTAAACTTTTTTGTTATTCAGACTTGTTGTACTTTACAAATTCTAGTTGGCTCAGTGAAACAGCTTTTGAGGTATTCCTTTAACCATAGCTCTAGTCTTTTATTTTCGTTGTGTACTTTAGCTATTTTCTGATATAATATTAATTTCATTACCGTTGCTAGTTTACTTCATATCTAGAGTACCGGTCGGGCTTTTGAAATGGTGTTGAACTAAATAAGGGTATTACAATTGATATTAGAGCGAAGTTTAGGTTCCTTTGAACCCTAGAAATTCACAGAGCCTTATGATTTCATCTAAATCATTTCTTGGACGTTAGAGTCGTTAAGCTATTATCCATAAGCTTATGTAAGAATGACGTGAGACGCTTCTCATAGCTAAGTTAAGTTTGGGAAGTGTTGTTGGGGTCTAATCGTTTGATCTCGCCTAATTTTTTAGGTGTCAGAAGGGACTACTGATGCGATTTTAATTTGTCACTCCTTTATGAGTCTTCTTAGAGCACAAGATGGATTATTCATGTTATAGATGTCGACTTATAGATCATGTCACTTGGGATAAGGTCACTATAACCTTCTCAGATCAGTGTGCCCCCGTTCAAGGTTGATTTTTACAGGAGGAGAATTTTGGGTTAGTGTATGGTGTCAAGACAATAACTTGTACGAGCATGAGTTCTCGCATTAATCAGATTATCAATGGACTCATTTGAGTAATCAGAATTCTTAAGGGAAGCATTCACTCTTGTTATGGTAGTATCCAATCAAATTCAATAAGCTTATTTATTACCTTATCTTGTCAATTTCCTTGTTCTGAATATTGTTTCCATTTTCTTTAGCATGGGTTTATCGCACCCGTTTATGATAGAATCTTTTGCTTAGTCAATCTCAAAAAATTTCTAGTCGTGTCAGTATTGGGACTCTTTGTGTTGAGCGACTCTCTTGTGCATACTAGCTATAATGGTAGGTGTTAATTGGAAGAATCAGAACCTATAAGATAAGTGTGCATTCCTCTTATAGCAGAGTTTGATCTATTTATGGGTATGGATTAACTATCAGAAGACAAGGTTAGATCAAGTATAGATCCAAGTTAGGAATGACTCGACCATTTTTTTTACTTCTCGAGGCATGAAAGGAGTTTCTACTGTAGTTGTCTTGTCAATAAAGACAATTATAAGTAGTAGTGACGGTTATGATATGTTTTTAGTGTTGGTGCATTGAAATTAGAAACAATTTCCAAGATATACCAGTGGTTCCAGAATTTTTAGATATTTTCCCGAAGGTGCTACCTAGTACCTCTCATGTGATAGAGATAGATGCCCAAATTAAATGTAATCCAAGAAAGCTAACTGCAGCTAAATCTTTTATCGCATGACACCCAGAGTATTGGTAGAGCCAAAAGTTAAAGTATAGGAGTTACTCGAGTTGGTATTTATTTGGCCTAGCAACATCGTCTTTGGGAGTGCATCTCCTTTTTGTTATTAAAGATGATAGTTTGGAGTTGTGCGTCAGCGACTGTGAGTTGTATACGTTCACAAATAAGAATAAGTGACCACTGCCTAAGATTTATGGTTTTCATGACCAGTTTAAAGAGTCTTACTCTCCCTGTAAGTTAGGTTTGAGATAGGATTACTAGCAGCTACTAAATGGTAAAAAGGACATTTAGAAGTCAACTTTCAACACGAGGTTTGGGCACTACAAAATTGTAGTCATGCCTTTCGGGCCGAGCAATGCCCCCTGCTTTCATAGATTTGATGAATAAGGCGTTTTGAGAATTTCTAGCTTGGTTCGTCATTTCCTTCCTCAATGACATTCTTGTGTATTTGAAGAATGAAGACGATATTGAGTACTAGGAGAATATCATTTATACGTAAAATTTTCTAAGTGCAAGTTTTAGCTCAAAGAAGTTGCTTTTGGGGGTAAGTTATGAGTAGTGGATGACTTTGTTATGGGCCCACGCAGGGGGTGACGACGCGTGTTTGGGATGATGTGTATCTACTATTACATTGTATCATTATTTGACACGCACTGTTATTCTCTCCTCATTCCGCACATTTTTATTTCTCACGTGTTATGTAGCCCAGGTGAGGGGCATAATTGTAAATTTTGTTAAACACTTTCCTCTCACTATATATAGGTGGAGAGAGCAAGCTTGATGGTTATGAAGATAAAACCCAAATTTCCTTTCTCTTCAATCTCCTCCTTTATCCACTCATCTTCTTGGTTAGGGATAGGGTTGAGCAAGGATCCCCTCTTCCCTCCTCTCTCGATCGAGTACAGAGGAATGGTCATGATGATCCTCTCCGAGATTTCTCCCTCTCAAGACCGCACACCTGCTACCAATTGGAGGCTCATATCATCTAAGTATCAGAGCACTCGACATATCCCGTTACAGATCCTTTCTCCTCGAAAAATCCCATGCGCACTTCACCTAGCGTCGATGACTCTCGCACGCCTTGACTACTCATTTCCGTCCCGATAGAGATGCAACTGATGCTTGATTGACCCTCCGTCGAACCCTCGCGTACCTCGCCAGGCGTCGACGATTCCCCCACGCTTTGACTTCACGTTTCCGGCCCGATAGAGATGCAACAGCCGCTCGATCGACCAACCCTTCCCATCTCGACTCCAGCTGCGTTTCACCTTCTCCAGCCCGCCGAACCGCTCTCACCTACCTCCGACGAGCCTCCCAACCCGGCCATGTTGCTACTTTGTTGCTTCCACGCCCAGCCTAGTGCCCAGTCAGTAGCATCCTGGCGTAGGAACGCCGGAGGAGGTGGGGGTCGACCTTCCGGCCTGGGGCCTTCCTCACAGGAATGGCGGGAGCGGCGGGGCAGGAGTGGCGGTGGCGTCCTTCCAGACGAACTTCTCTCACACGGAGAGGAGGGGAGAGGCGGTAGGGCAACTTGGTTGATTCTTAATTAACAAAAACTGCATACAACATAAGTTATCCCACCTCTTATACTACGAGGGGGAAGCCACAACTATTATCACACCCGCTAATAGCACACCAAGCAAAGAGTGCAAAATAAACATGCAAATACAAATAGAAATCCGCACATGCTAAGAAAATACTTAAACAGCCCGAGGCTTCCAAAGCGGGTCGATCTTCTCAAGCCAAGCAATTCCGATCTCACCGGGAGTTCCTCCTGTCGCGCTTGTTCCGTCCACGATGCATCCTTCATCATTCGCCTCCCCTTGGAAGGCACTCGACCTCGAGTGCTCGGGGTAAAGCGGAACGTCCGGGTAGAAAGGAGACAAGTCGCTCACGTTGAAGGTCTTCGAGATGTTGAGGTTTGGCGGGAGGCCGACCACATAAGCGTTGTCATTGATCTTGCGGGTGATGGGGAAAGGGCCGTACTTCTTCGGCAAGAGTTTGTGATGGTGTCCCGTTGGAATCCGCTCCTTGCGGAGGAAGACCATCACTAAATCTCCCACCTCAAAAATCTTCTCGCGACGGTGCTTGTCGGCCATGGCCTTGTATTTGGCATTAGACTCAAGCAATTTGAGTCGGGTGTCGGCTTGGATGTCGCGGGTCTCTTCCGCTAGCTGTGTTGCTGAAGGAGGTGCCGCCGGTAGGCGGGCTAGATCGAGCGCATATCGGGGAACCTTAGTGTAAACGATAGAGAAAGGCGTGCGACCGGTAGAGCTGTGCACCGCATTGTTATAAGCAAATTCAGCTTGCGCGAGGGCGTGATCCCATTGCTTCGGGCGATCCTGGCAGATGCAACGAACGAGGTTCCCCAAGGTCTTGTTCACGACTTCGGTTTGGCCGTCAGTTTGAGGATGGGCGGTGTACAACCCTCATATTTTCCGAGTCGGTGTAACCCGACCTGGGTGAGGCCGAGACAGTGAAGGTGGCCGAAACGGGCAAAACGACCGCACGGAAACCGATCGAGGCAAAAAGAGGCAGCGGGAGAAGCGGGGGGAGCATCCGCTCCCCCGACTCCCTTCGGGCAAGTGGGAGGAACCCTCCCACTCGCCCGGCACTCTTTGGGCGAGTAGGAGGAACCTCTCACTCGCCAACCACCTTTGGGCGAGTGGGAGGGGCCCTTCCACTCGCCGGCAAGGTTTTAAATGTCGGCCGACATGTCCTGTTTGATAAGAAAACGACTTGCATAATCAAAATATATAGGTTATGGCGTTTTCGAAAATGTCGGCCGACTTTTTGTATAAAATCCGACATTTCGGCCGACACGCAATAATCATTATAGCCCGACATTTTGAAATGTCGCCTAAATTGAATTAAATTAAAGTGAACCGCTGTTTAGCGCTGTCCATCGCTGTTTAGGGTTTTTCTATACTTCTTCTAAGTTCTGATGAAATGTTATTTCAGAAGTTATAGCTGTGTGAAAATAAAATTTTGAGCTGGTGTTATATCTTTGTAGATTTTGTTTCTTATTTCTACTTTGCAGCTCAATGTTTAGCCATAAAGAAGGCTTCTTTTCAGGTTCCCATAATAAAGTTTTACTTAACTAGAGTAAAATGCTCAGTATAGATGAGGATTATAGTGATAAATTTAGGTGGTCGATAGAAATATAAATATTTTTTAGAAATCCGACATATTGAAATGTCCCCGACATGTCTCCGACATCCGACATCCGACATCTAAGAACCCAATCCGACATGTCTCCGACATCCGACATTTAAAACCTTGCTCGCCGACCCTTTGTGGGGGGAGTGGGAGGAGCTCTCCCACTCACCCGGGTGAGTGGGAGGGGCCCTCCCACTCGCCTGCACTCCCACTCGCCAGCCCTCCTTTGGGGGCGAGTGGGAGGGGCTCTCCCACTCGCCGCCCCCTTTGGGCGAGTGAGAGGGACCCTCCCACTCGCCCGGCATCCTTGGGGAGGAAGGTAGGACCTCCCGTAAGGGGGAGAGTGGGCGCCTCGAGCCCCACTCGCCCCCCCTGCGTTGATCATTCATGGTCATGATCGAGCTGCGGATAGAGAAATTTCGGCTATCCGCAGCCCAATTTTGGGAAATCTATAAATAGACCCCCATGGGCACCTTGGGAAGGGTTGGTCTTTACCCCCCCCCCCCCCCCCCCCCCCCCCCCCCCTCCTTCACGCGTGAGCAAGCACTACTCCTCGCCCTCCCCTTGTCGTTGAAGGTGGTCGGTGAGGTGATCCTTAGTGCCCTCCAAGGTGCCCAAGCTCAGCATTGGCTTGAGAGGGGAAGCTCTGAGTGAGCTTCCGGGTATGTGGTAGGACCTCCACGCTGCAGCTTCAGGGGTTTGTTTTTAAGTTCCAGCAATCGTCAAGGGCAAGTCTCTCAGTTCCTAGTGACCGGTCAAGGGTTTTAGCTTGGGTCAAGTAATGGTTAGCCGCATCCCCCTTTCGAACGCTGAAACCGGGTTACTGGTTTCAACATTCTGGTGCGATGAGCGTGGAAGCGGTTAGTTCGGAAAGCCCTGAGCCGAGTCCCATGGCAGGAAGCAAAGAGCCGAGGAACTCGCCTCCTCCCAGCGAGGCGTGGTCGCTGATAGGGGAAGAGAATGCAGAAGAGGCAGATCAGGTGTTCAGTGATCCGAACAAGTTGGAGGTGGCAGAGGAAGTGAGCGAGAGAGAGGTCATCGGTGGCAGTGGAAGGCCGGAGAAGATACGAATTAGCGAGAGGCTGAGCGGGCAGGATCAAGAGAAGATCCGAAGATGTGTCCAACAGAATGTAGACGTCTTCGCGTGGAGCGCTGCGGAGATGCCAGGCGTTGATGCAAGTGTGGCATGTCATCGCCTCAACCTTGACCCAAACGTCCGCCCTATTCACCAGAAAAAGAGGAACGTGTCACCCACCCTCGCTGGGCCGATCAGAGAGGAAGTGGGGAAACTGCTAGAGGCAGGCTTCGTGGAGGAAATCCAATACCCAGGGTGGGTTTCTAACGTGGTAATGGTGAAGAAGGGGGACGGGAGGTGGAGGATGTGCGTAGACTTCACTCTGTTGAACAAAGCATGTCCAAAAGACTGCTACCCGTTGCCCCGGATCGATGCGTTGGTGGACTCAGCTGTCGGCTTCCCGGTGATGAGCTTCTTGGATGCGTTCTCCGGCTATCATCAAATCCGAATGCATCCGCCCGACGTCAAGGACGTTTCGTTCATCACGGATGATGAGTGCTACTGTTACAAGATGATGCCTTTCGGATTGAGAAATGCAGGAGCAACCTACCAAAGAATGATGGACCGAGTCTTCAAGGATCAGAAGGGGCGCAACTTAGAGGTCTATGTGGATGACCTGATGGTTAAAAGCAAGAACGTGGAGTCCCACCTGGAGGATCTAATGGAGACCTTCGCTACCCTTCGGAGGTTCAAAATAAGGCTCAACCCTTCTAAATGCGTTTTCGGGGCGAGCCGTGGAAAGTTCCTGGGTCACCTACTCACCCCGGAGGGGGTCGAACCCAATCCAGACAAGGTCAAAGCCATCTTGGAGTTGAAGTCACCGAGGAGCGCGAAGGAAATTCAGAGGTTGACTGGGAAGTTAGCAGGGCTGAGCCGGTTCCTCTCCAGAGCGGGAGAGAAGTGCTCCCCTTTCTTCAAAGCCCTGCGCCAGGGTCAAAAGTTCGAATGGACGCCGGAGTGCGAGAAGGCGTTTCAAGCGTTGAAGGAACAACTGACGCGAGCCCCTTTGCTCCAAGGGCCGAGGGAAGGGGAAGACCTTTTTCTCTACCTAGGGGTAGGGGTCGAGACGGTGAGTTCGGTCCTGGTCCGAGAGGAAGGGAAGAGACAGCTGCCGATTTAGTACGTTAGCCGAGTCCTGAAAAAGGCAGAGCTCAAATACCCTGCCCTGGAGAAGCTGGCATTCGCTCTGATCGTCTCAGCCCGAAAACTCCGCCCCTATTTCCAGGCTCATTCAATCAGGGTGGTAACCGACCATCCCCTTCGCAACGTTATGGAGGGAGTAGAGCATTCAGGCAGGTTGGCGAAGTGGTCGGTCGAGCTCAGCGAGTTTGACGTCACCTTCGTCCCTCGGCTGGCAATGAAAGCACAGGCAGTGGCAGACTTCCTGGCAGAGTATGGCCAGGAGATGGAAGGGCAAGAGCCGACCGGGTCAGTAGCATGGGACCTGTTAAAAGATGGGGCGTCAGGAAGAAATTCCCTCGGCGGAGGGGTGGTCCTGGTCAGCCCACACGGGACCAGGATCGAGCAAGCAATCCACATTCGGTTCCCTGTGACCAACAATCAGGCCGAGTATGAGGCAGTGGTGGCAGGGCTCCGTCTCGCAAGAGAGCTGGAGATCCGGGACGTGAAGGTTCTCACAGATTCAATGATGGTGGCCTCACAAGTTCGAGGGGAGTTCGAGGCGAAGGAACCAACACTCCAGAGGTATCTGGCGAAAGTTAGAGACCTCGTCGAGTGGTTCCACACTTTCTCCGTCCAACACATTCCGAGAGAGGAGAATGCCCGGGCGGATCGGCTAGCAAAGCACGGCCCTCGCGCGGGAGCAACGGTGGCCGAGCTTTTCCGCCCATCCATCGAGGAGGGCGAGCTGATGGAGATCGATCAGAAGGCCTCGTGGATAGACCCGATCCTCACCTTCCTGACCTCAGGCAAGTTCCCGGAGGGGGACCTGGATAAGAGGAGGTTTAGATACAAGTCAGCATACTACATGATGCGGGAAGGAAGTCTGTATAGGAAGACCTTGGCCGGGCTCCTAGCAAGGTGCGTGACGGAGGATGAAGTTCCAAGGGTTTTGGAAGAAATCCACTCCGGGGAATGCGGGAGCCATTCAGGGAGTCAGACCCTAGAAAAGAGGGTGTTGAGGCAGGGATACTTCTGGCCGACCCTTCGGAAGGATGCAACAGAATTTGCGAAGAAGTGTCAGAAGTGCCAGCTCTTCGCGCCACTCCAACTTCAACCCGCACAAAGGCTCAGAACGATCACTGCGCCTTGGCCCTTCGCCATCTGGGGGATGGACTTGGTCGGCCCGTTCCCTCAGGCTAGCGGTCAGAGGAGATTCCTGTTAGTCATGATCGACTATTTCTCCAAATGGGTGGAAGTTAAGGCCTTGGCAAAGACGACCTCGCAGGTGGTGAAGAATTTCATCTGGGGTGAAATAATTTGCAGGCACGGGCTCCCCCTCGCCATAGTGACAGACAACGGACCACAGTTCGCTAGCGATGAACTCGTTAACTTCTGCGGTCAAGTGGGCATCGACCTCCGTTTTGCCTCTGTCCACCACCCTCGAAGCAATGGGCAGGTAGAAGCCGCGAACAAGGTCATAGTCAACCTGCTGAAGAAGAAGGTGGAAAACCTGAAAGGGAGCTGGGTGGAGCAACTTCCCTCGGTCTTATGGGCCTTGAGAACAACGCCCAATACGGCAACGGGAGAAACGCCATTCAAACTTTCACATGGGTCGGAAGCCGTGCTCCCAGTAGAATTCAAGGTCAGATCCCCCCGGGTCGTAGCCGCCGAGGAGGGAGACGAAGACTGGAGACTTGACAATGAAGAGGAGCAACGGCTCTCGCTGGACATGGTCGAGGAGCTACGAGACCTTGCCACGGTTCGACAGGAGGAGGTGAAGCGCCGGATGGCCAGGTACTTCGATAAGAACATCAGGATCAAGCAATTCGCCCCAGGGGACCTAGTCCTCAAAAAGGTCGACGCCGCGGGAAGGTCGGCGAACGTAGGAAAGCTCCAGCCCAATTGGGAGGGGCCCTATGTAATCTTGGAAGCCTTGAAGTCCGGGGGGTATCGCCTTCAAAACGTTTAGGGGATCCCCTTCGGTAATACTTGGAGTGACGATGATCTTAAACGTTTTTATCCATAATAAATATGCTGATTTTCTCTTTAGCCAGATTTCTTACTCCAGCTTATGATAAGCAAGACATCCAGGACGCGGGTGGGTACTTCCGCCTCCAATTGGATTGGGAGGGCGTTGAGTTCCCCCGCCTCCAGATAAGCAAGGCACCTAGGACGCGGAGGGGTGTTCTGCCTCAAATATCTAAGGTCCTTGACTAGGGATCATTCGCCGGGCTCAGTCGTGCCGGCAGGCGGTGAGGCTGGTCGGACCGACTAGTTATTCGGTAATTGGTGCAACAAGACATCAAATCCCCAAACAGTAAGGAAAGAGAAGGACAAGCTAAGAAATTCACTAGAACAATAGCTGGTTCGGTAGCAACGCATATTACATAAACCGTCACTTCACCCGTACTGATATACGCAGGAAGAAAAGAAGAATACATTCAAGAGGTACATGGTTCATATAAGAAACAGCAAGAGAGGAGGGGCCCCTGACAGCCACGACATTCAAGGGGAATACCCATCGCCGCCAAAAGACAGGTCAAGGTCGTTCAGGAGAAGGGGGGAACTTGTGCAGGACGTCGTCGGCAGAGACCCCCCTCCAGCCGTCCCGGAGAGCACCCGCCCCATGAAGGCGGTTCACTAGGGTTTGGGCCGTTGACGTCGCGATCCTCCTCCGAGCACTCTCTGCTTCAGCCGGGCAAGGTGGGGGGGACGTCGATGATTTCAGAGGTCCATCTCTTTCTCTCCCTGCCTCCTTTAGCTGTCTTCGAGCCTCGGCAAGCTGAGCCTTTAAGTCGTGCACCTCCTTGTCCGACTCCTCGCACCGTCTCCTAAGCGAGTTGGCAGCGCCGGGTTCCTGCAGGTCGGCAAAACAGTAGGGTTAAAACCCGTGCAGGTAGAGGTGTCGAGAAAAGAAAAGCCACCAACATAAACACGAACCAAAGCACCAAGCTCTATTGGGTCAGTTTGGCCTTTCTCGAAGAGAGCCTTAAAGTGAGCCCTGAAGTCTCGAGGTGGATCCATCTAGTTCGAGAAGGGGGAGGAATAGGAGAAGTCCTCAGGAATGGTGCTCTCCTTGCCTCCCTCTTCGAGGGGTTTTATAGCCATCAGGCGGAGTCCTCAAAAGATTCCCTCCGGGTCCCACCTACTCGTCCAATAGGTGGGTTGGACTTTCTTTCCGAGCTTGGGACAAACTCGCAAAGAGCGGGGATTGTGTACAACCCTCATATTTTCCGAGTCGGTGTGACCCGACCCGGGTGAGGCCGAGACAGTGAAGGTGGCCGAAACGGGCAAAACGACCGCACGGAAACGGTCGAAACCGATCGAGGCAAAAAGAGGCAGCGGGAGAAGCGGGAGGAACATCCGCTCCCCCGACTCCCTTCGGGCGAGTGGGAGGAACCCTCCCACTCGCCCGGCACTCTTTGGGCGAGTAGGAGGAACCTCCCACTCGCCAACCACCTTTGGGCGAGTGGGAGGGGCCCTCCCACTCGCCGGCCCTTTGTGGGGGGAGTGGGAGGAGCTCTCCCACTCACCCGGGTGAGTGGGAGGGGCCCTCCGACTCGCCGGGCGAGTGGGAGAGGCACTCCCACTCGCCAGCCCTCCTTTGGGGGCGAGTGGGAGGGGCTCTCCCACTCGCCGCCCCCTTTGGGCGAGTGGGAGGGACTCTCCCACTCGCCGCCCCCTTTGGGCGAGTGGGAGGGACCCTCCCACTCGCCCGGCATCCTTGGGGAGGAAGGTAGGACCTCCCGTGAGGGGGAGAGTGGGCGCCTCAAGGCCCACTCGCCCCCCCCCCCCCCCCCCCCCCCCCCCTGCGTTGATCATTCATGGTCATGATCGAGCTGCGGGTAGAGAAATTTCGGCTATCCGCAGCCCAATTTTGGGAAATCTATAAATAGACCCCATGGGCACCTTGGGAAGGGTTGGTCTAGACCCCCAGGAGCAAGCACTACTCCTCCCCCTCCCCTTGTCGTTGAAGGTGGTCGGTGAGGTGATCCTTAGTGCCCTCCAAGGTGCCCAAGCTCAGCATTGGCTTGGGAGGGGAAGCTCTGTGTGAGCTTCCGGGTATGTGGTGGGACCTCCACGCTGCAGCTTCAGGGCTTTGTTTTTAAGTTCCAGCAATCGTCAAGGGCAAGTCTCTCAGTTCCTAGTGACCGGTCAAGGGTCTTAGCTTGGGTCAAGTAAGGGTTAGCCGCATCCCCCTTTCGAACGCTGAAACCGGGTTACTGGTTTCAACAGGCGGAGCTACTAAACTGGAGGGAGGTATCAAACATCTTCCACAACATCTTCCAAAAGTGGCCGAGAAACTTGGGGTGACGGTCGTACGTGATAGTGGTCGGCACGCCATGCAAACGAACCACTTCCCGGAAGAAAAGACGCGCAATGTGAGAAGCATCGGACGTCTTGCGGCAAGGTAGAAAATGTGTCATCTTCGAGAAACGATCCACCACGACAAACACTGAATCGACCCCGCGTTGCGTGCGCGGAAGGCCCAAGACGAAATCCATGGAAAGATCCTCCCAAACGCCGGAGGGGACCGGGAGGGGTGTATAGAGCCCATTGTTGTGTGCATGGCCCTTGTACTGTTGGCACACATAACACTTCCGAACGAAGTTCCCCACGTCCTTTGTCAGTTGCGGCCAGAAATAGCGCTCTTGTAGACTGGCGAGTGTTTTGTCTCGGCCCAGGTGGCCACTCAACCCGCCACCATGCAAATCACGAATGAGCTTCTCCCGCAAGGAAGTGCGAGGAATGCACAGGCGGTTGTCTTTAAGCAGGAACCCATCAAGTAAGAGGAAACCACCATGTGATCCGCCCAACGAACAGGCGCACCAAACCTCTTGGAAATCAATGTCATCGGCATACAAGTCGACGAGAGTATCAAAACCGACGATCTCGTGGTGCATAGTCGCTAACAAACAACTCCGCTAGCTAAGTGCGTCGGCGACGACATTGGTAGTCCCCGGCTTGTGATGGATAATATATGGAAACCGTTGGAGATACGTGGTCCAACGAAGGTGCATTCCATTCATGCGCTTCTGACTGTTGATGAACTTGAGAGCTTGATGATCTGTGTACAAGATGAACTCCTTGTGCAGCAAGTAGTGCTCCCAATGCTTGAGAGCCCGGACGACGACATAAAACTCTTGATCATAAGCGGCCCATTTCCGCCTGACGTCACTTAGTTTCTCGCTGAAAAACGCAACTGGCCGCTTGTCTTGGGAGAGGACCGCTCCTATACCAGTGCCACTAGCATCACTCTGCACCTCAAAGAGCTTATCAAAACTGGATAGCGCCAGGACCGGGGCCGAGCTAAGCTTCTGTTTGATCAAGTCGAAGGAGCGACTGGCCTCTTCTCCCCATAGGAACCGCCCCTTCTTCAAACAATCGGTCATCGGCGTTGTGAGGGTGCGGAAGTCACAGATGAACCGCCGGTAGAATGTGGCCAAACCATGGAACGACCGCAACTCCGATAGCGTTGTTGGAGCCGGCTAATCTCGGATCGCCTGGATCTTCTCCTCGTCAACCTGGATGCCGTCCGCGCCCACAACGAAGCCCAAAAAGTTCAGCCGCGGAGCGAGAAAGGTACACTTTTTGAGGTGAATAAACAGTTTGTGCTCCGCCAACACCTCCAATACAGCACGAAGATGCGACAGATGATCTGCTCTACTCTTGCTGAAGATCAATATGTCGTCAAAATAGACGACAACAGACTTTCCCAGAAATGGTCGCAGTACCTTCCACTCGAAGAGGCCGTCCGGCGTTTTGAAAGCCATTTTCCATTCGTCACCCGGCTTGATGCGGATTTGGTGGTACCCGCTGCGTAGGTCTATCTTTGAGAAGAACTGGGAACCATTTAACATGTCCAACATGTCATCAAGACGAGGAATGGGAAATGAGTACTTGATGGTGATCCGGTTGATCACGCGGCTGTCGACGCACATTCGCCAGGAACCGTCCTTTTTGGGGACCAAGAGCGTCGGGACCCCACAGGGACTGAGGCTCTCAGAGATGAAGCCCTTCTTCAACAATTCTTCCACCTTCTCACGCAAGATGTCATGCTCCTTGGGACTCACGCGGTAGTGAGGCAAGTTCGGAAGGCTAGCTCCCGGAATGAGGTCGATCTGGTGCTGTATATCCCGAAGAGGAGGGGGATGGTCGGGTAAGTCCTCCGTCGTGATGGCTCGGAACTCGTGCAGCAGTTGTCGCACGTCCGGGGGTGCGGCTTCCGCCTCCTGCTCGCTAGTGGCGTACAACCCGTAGGAGACGAGGGCCACCACTTCCTTGGCCTCCGCAGCGTCTCGCTCAAATAGAGAGGAGTCTTCATGCATCACCAACAAACTACGCTCCTTATCTGAAGGTTGACTGGCTTCGAGCTTCCCCCCGACCCGGGCGATAATCTGTATCTTCTTGTCGGCCCAAGTGAAGGAGTATTCGTTCTCGCGGCCCTTATACAAAACATCTGTGTCATATTGCCACGACCGCCCCAAGAGTACGTGGCTCGCGTCCATCTCCACGACGTCGCACCAAACGTCGGCCCGGTAGTGCTTCCCAATGGCAACAGGAACGTGAGAGCGGTGGGTGACCCGTACTGACGGGCCGCGCTGGATCCATCCGATGGAATAGGGGTGTGGGTGAGGCTCGGTCGTTAGCTGCAGGTAGGAGACCAACCGGTTCGCAACAAAGTTCTCGCAACTGCCGTTGTCAATCAGGACATCACAGATCTTCCCCTTGATGTTGCAGTAGCTCCGAAAAACGTTGCTACGTTGGACGTGTTCATCCAGCCGGGGTGTAAGAAATAGACGATGAACGACGCAAGCGGCGAAATCGCCCTCCTCGTCATACCCATCAATGACTTCATCGGCTTCCCCTATGTCGTCCTCCCTCTCCTCGTCCGGAGCTAAAGTGTGGACGGGCGGGCGAAGCAGGGGGCAACGGGAGGCGAAATGGCCGAGTTGTTGACATTTGAAACACGTGCCCGCCGGTGCGTGGTCAGGTGCCCGACCCTTTGGTGCGGAAGAGGAGGCCGGCACTCGATCTGCAATCTCCTTGCCGGTAGTGTCCCGGCTGCTAGAACCCGAAGAATCCGTCCAAGGGCGGCGCGAGGCCGCGTGGTGTGGTGGCACTGCTGCCTTCTCCATTTGTTAAGCCTTGAGGGCCATGTTGTAAGCCTCATCCACCGTGCGCAAAACATGCAATCCAATCTTCTCCCGTAGGGAGGGACGTAGCCTATGTAGGAAACGAGTAACACGTTGGCCATCCGTCTCGGTTAGGCCGTTGCGGTCCGCGAGTCGGCTTATCTCCGCCAGGTACTCTGTCACCGTACGAGTTCCTTGCGAACAACTCTGGTAGAACGGAAACAAGTGTTGGTCGTAGTCGGGTGGGAGGAACCTATTCCGCAACAACTTCTTCATCTTCAGCCACGTGCGAACGGGGGCCTTGCCTTGGCGGTTGCGGTTGTGTTGAAGTTGGTCCCACCAAACCGCCGCGCCGGATTTAAGGCGGTAAGCGACCATCTTCACTTGGCGGCGGTCGTCGATCTCAGCCATTTCAAAGAAACGTTCGACTTCCGAAATCCAATAGAGGAAGTCCTCGATGCCCAGGTTGCCATGAAAATGGAGAATGTCCGCACGCAGACGATAGCCCGGTTGGTAATGATGCTGCTGGTCACCCCCGCGAGGAGGATTGCCGCCGTCGGGGAGATCCTCGTCGGAGCTGGACTCGGAAAGGGTTGGATTGAGGGGTGGGGCAGCCGGAGGCACGCGGCCGCGGCGGTATGGCCGCCCAAAGAAGTAATCAGCTGGGGCGTTGGCGTCGGCGGGAGGCGGATGCTGGTTACGGCTCGGCTGCAGGTTGCCGAGGGCGGCGGTGAGGGTGGCAAGTTGGGCGGTGATGCCATTGATGGCCGCCCATAGGTCGGCGTCGTCACGCGGGTTGTCGCCCATGTTGGACGGGGACGAGTCGAATGGCGGGCGCGCGTGAGCGGAAGGAAGCAGCGTTGTTGGACACGCGAGCGGGAGGAAGCAGCGTCGAGCGTAGAAGTCGGCGGGCTCCCTCTGATACCAACTGGCGTAGGAACGCCGGAGGAGGTGGGGGTCGACCTTCCGGCCTGGGGCCTTCCTCACAGGAGCGGCGGGAGCGGCGGGGCAGGAGTGGCGGCGGCGTCCTTCCGGACGAACTTCTCTCGCACGGAGAGGAGGGAAGAGGCGGCTAGGGCAACTTGGTTGATTCTTAATTAACAATAACTGCATACAACATAAGTTATCCCACCTCTTATACTACGAGGGGGAAGCCACAACTATTAGCGCACCCGCTAATAGCACACCAAGCAAAGAGTGCAAAATAAACATGCAAATACAAATAGAAATCCGCACATGCTAAGAAAATACTTAAACAGCCTGAGGCTTCCAAAGAGGGTCGATCTTCTCAAGCGAAGTGATTCCGGTCTCGCCGGGAGTTCCTCCTGTCGCGCTTGTTCCGTCCACGATGCATCCTTCATTACATCCGGACTTCAAGCCCACTACCCCAACTTATCCCACCTCCAGACGGCCCCCACGTACCTCCTGCGACCATGGAAGAGGATGGTCTAACCCTCACGACATCATGGAAACCAAGCAAAAGTTGATGGCTATTAAGGTTCAACAACATGCCTCCATCGCGGCTTTAACTAACTGCTTAGAGGGTCTTCCCCTACCAGGAACTTCCCAGTCATCCCCCCACGTCGTGATGAGTTCTAATCAGGGTGCACCAGTTGTGCCTTCTGAGTCCCACGCACCTCGATCCACGGGAGGCCGAGTCATAGAGATGCTCAAAATGTTAGGGGAGTACTTAAGGTTTACATTAACTTGTAGAATCTTTTGCAAAATTCCCAAGCATGAGCTCGAGCTCGACGAGCTCATTTTACTCGACTCGAGCTCGAGGCCTATTTATGGAGCTCAATCTCTAGAGCTCAAGTCAAGCTCGAGTTGCTCACGAGTTTTTCTGCTCATGAGCCTTATTTTCCTTATATTTATAATTTTTTTAAATATTCAAATAAAAAGCTCATGAGCCGTCTCGCAAGCTGATGAAAAAGAACATGTGAGCACGAGCTCGGCTCATTATCGAGCTCGAGCTCCACAGACTCGAGCTCAAATCGATCTTTTTTCGAGCCGGCTCAATTCAAGTTGCACCCCTAATTCTAATAAAAAATTCCAAAGAAATATTGAACCAGCAACATAAGTGAAACAAAGGTACCAATGCTATTAAAAATAGCATATTGCAGGTCTAGATGCAGGAAACCAAGATAAAGTGATTATGAAAAGACCTGACAATCATGGTGGCAGTTTATTGCAATAAGTTTCTCTTTTTTTTTAATCCCAGGAAATGGTCGTGGTGTAACATAAAATAATGCTAAGGATAGGTTAGAAAAAAGAATGTAACACATTATTCAGTCAGTACTCCAAATAGTATCTAAATAAGTAGAGGGGAAGGAATAGACAATCTAGAAAATGGAATATAAGATAATGGAAAGCCACAATTCAGTTTCAAATCAACTTCTATTATAACAGAACATAAGCAGCTAAATGACCAGATAAAGCAACATATTTCCTCAAGTAGACACAAGAAAACAAGAATGGTTTCAACAGAACCAACCTCAAATCAGTTTTTGAGTATTGGGTACCTCTAGCAAAATCAACAGATGACTCTGGTGTTAGCGGAACCAATCCAGCCCAAGTAAGGAGTTCCTTCATCAATCTTCCTCGTGGTCCAACTAATGACAAAAACCCTTCGTAGCGATGGACTGCTCTTTGGGCAGCAAGCCAAATAGGAAGGTCACTGTCTCTTGTGATGTTGGGTTCAAGCTGATTTCCAGGGAAGTTTTCTCCATAAGACCAAGCTCTTTCTAGAGAATATTGATCCTTAAGCCAAAGTTTTACGGCATCAATCCACACCAATACTCTTCGTCCCTTACTGAAACTATTTAGTGCCTACTTGAGAGAACAAAAAATTTATTATAGGGCTAGCATGAGAAGTTATATAATTCACTAAATAAATTATTGATTTGCAAACATCTGTCATCATATGTAAATTTAAATTTATTCAATTATTTTGACATGAGTTTTATGATTCATTATGAATCGAACATCAAGCAGAAAACTCTCATCCAAGCAAATGCGTAGATGAATAAAATTTCTAAAAGAATATGGTTCAAATGAAACTTTTAAACAGGCATTTTCATAATCGGAGTTAAACATTTTCTGAAACTAATTGAAAAAGTCATTGAAAATGGAAGATAAAAATTGAGAAAGAATATGAAAGAGCTCAAGGAAGATGTTATGTATCTATATGTTAAGTCTATTATTGTGGGTCTTTATTACGAGTCAATGATTATGTAACTTATTTCAAGTCAATGTTTATGCAACTTATTTTGAGTTGTTGTCTTTTAAGGTATTTTATTGTGCAAGACCAATGCTCTGGATGCTGAATGAAGGAAGCATGGTTATGTGCACATAAATCAAAATGGATTCTTGAGTCTGCCCTCTCTGATGTCTTTGGCTTTGATTTGAGGGCATGATTCCGCAGCAAACGTGACGGTATAGGGGGACACTATTTCAGTGGTAATCTGTGAGCAGCCACTTTGTGCATCTATTGTCAAAGGTTCGGTCTTTCTCCTCTGAGAGAAGCCACTTTGGGCATAGGGCCAAAGGTTAGGTCTGTTTCCAATCTTCCCCCGCCCATACCCCCAATGATTGGGGACTATATGGGTTCTGTTGTTGTTGTTGTGTCTTTTAAGGTATTTTAATACTTTGGGTTGTTTTGGTTTTGGACTTATTTACGGTCCATGTCATTGTATCTTTGGTAAGTTCTATAAACAGATCTTTGGGGTCATGAATGAATGATATGAAAGAAAGTAATTTTGAGTTCCTCCTCTTCAAATTCTCTTAGGTTAGGGCAAAGGGTTTTCAAGCTCCCCCTTCAAGTACCATGTTTCCGGTAGCCACAGCAAAGCTATGACTATCTTCACTAGCTTCGGTCAGCCTCCGACCACACCGACAGAGTCAAGGAGCACTTCCCTCTAGGGTTGAGATCCCCAATTCCACCGGCTCTTAAAACCCGACTTCGATTCTTGCAAGGAGGTTCGTAAATGGTATCAAATGATTTGGTTCTCCTCACTTTCGTTCTCTATTCCGATTTGTATCCTGCTAGGAATCGTGCCAACAATCAGTCATAAACCTTCCAGATCATGTTGAGCTTTCGTCCAGAGCCCGCGTCCACTATGCATGCTTCAATGTCGAGCACACCAGTACATCTTCCAAACGACGCATCCCAGTCGATGAACCTCTGTGAGTCACTAATGGAGATCAACCCTCCTCTGTGAGCGTCGATTCCATTCAACCAGTTGCCAATCGGCCCCAGATCTTCTATGTGAGTCGCGCAAAGCATCATCCAACGAGTTCCTTCCACTTCTACCAAACAAATGCCTTGTCATGTCTGCGCATCGACTTCTGTTTGCTCCCAATAATATCGAGCAACCGGCCTCCTTCTAGAACCAGTCAACGACCTGTCATTACAGATCATGCCTTGTGCATCCTTCCAATCCAACAGTAGGCATCGATCCCCACTCCAGCAGTCGACCCCTCTGAAATCAAAGCCTCCAATTATTAATTAATCGAAAAATACTATATTGAGTTAAGGTATTGATTAAATGTTTATTATATTCAATGAACATGGAGACGAATCTGGTGAGAAAAATGGCATATGTGCGTGGCTATGGAAAATATTGCATATCTCGACTGCAACGCAAGTTGCGATTTCGCAGCTCACACTAGCATCGGCAGATTCTTTGAACGAATCAGGGTCTTGATAGATATTAGAGGTCTGATCTAACCAGAGAATGGAGAAACCCACCAAGCGTAGTCGGCCACACTGCACCACCACCCGCCCTTATTGTCTCAATTTGCAGCTTCCTCCTAAGGTACAGAATCCTTCAACCTCAACGCTACAGGAGTTTCACCCGCTCATTTTGATGTTTCCCCGACAGTCACAACATCATCGTCTCCTCCGCTTGTTTCCTCCCTACAGTTCGCGCAGCAAGCACCTCTGCCACCGAGCCCAACAATTACGCCATAACAATTAAAGTCCCCTTCCAAGCTTGAGGCAAAGCGCGAATTGAAGGGGGATCGATTTCTTATGTATCATTATGTTAAGTCTATTATTATGTGTATTAATTACGAGTCAATCTTTACGCATCTATTTTCGAGTCGCTTAATTTTAGGGTATTTTAATATTTTGAGTAGTTTTAGGTTTGGATTTATTTATGGTCCATGCAATTGTCTTTTGTAAGTTCTATAAATAGACTTTTGGGGTCATAAATGAAAGATATGAAAGAAATTTTTTTGAGTTCCCCATTTCAAGTTCTCTTAATGTTAGGGCAAAGGGTTTTGGAGTAACCCCTCGGGCACACCGTCTCTGATAGCCACAACAAGGCACTGTCTAACTTCGCTAGCTTTGCCTTAGCCTTCGGCCGCACCGTAGAGTCAAGGCGCGCTCCCCTCTAGGGTTGAGACTATCTAACTCCACTACCTCCCAATCCCTGACTTTGAATCCAACAAGGAGGTTCGTAAATGGTATCAGAGCATTCTATCCTCCTCTCTTGAGTTCTCTGTTTTGATCGGTATCCGGCAAGGAATCGGGCCAACAATCAGTCGTACGCTTTCCATATCCCGCCAAGCTTCTGTCTAGAGCCCGCGTCGGCTACACCTGCTTCAACGTCAAGCCCGTCAGTGACTTCTTCCATAGGGCGCATCGCAGTCGATGCACCTCTATGAGTCATTAATCGGAATCAACCCTCCTTTGTGAGCGTGAATTCTCTGCAACCCGTCATCGAACAGCCCCGGATCTTCTCTGTGAGTCGTGCACAGCTTCTTCAGCGGGATCAAGCAACCAACCTTCTTCTAGAACCAGTCAACGACCTATCGTTTTAAAGCATGCTTTGCTCTTCCCTTCAATCCAGTTGCACGCCTCGATCCCTACACCAACAATCGACCCCTCTGAAATCAAAATCTTCAATTATTAATTAATTGATTAATATTATATTGAGTTTAGTTATTGATTATTATATTCAATGGACATGGAGATGAGTCCAACGAGCAAGACGATATTCGTGTGATGAAATAAAAGCTACTGCATATATAAATGGTAATGTGAGTCGTGATTTTACAGCTCACCACTATCATTGACAGATTCTCGGAAAGAATCGAGGGCCCGATAGATATAAGAGGCTCAATCCGACTAGAGAGCCGAGAACCCTCACCAAGCGTAGCTTATTGCACCACCGCCCGCCCTATTGTCTCCATCCAGCAGTTTTTTCCTAGGTTGTATAATCTTCAAACCTCAACACAACAATAGCTTCACCCGCATCATTTCGATGTTTCCCAGGCAGTCACAATACCATTGCCGCCTCCGCTTGTTTCCTCCTTACGGTTCATGCAGCAATAACCTCTGACACCAAGCCCGGTGACACCACAACATCCTATACAGTCTCCAACCACCGTAGTTCTCCAGCAGACCCGTCCTTCATTTTGGAGGCCACGCTTTCAGTCCCTCAGTACAAAATCTCGCCGTCACCAATTCCCAAATTTGCAACGCCACCTTCATGCAAGCAACGACCCTCCGACATCATCATCGTCCTCCTCCACATCAGTAAGCGCGGCATAAGCTTACTTGCTAATAAAGACTCAGACTTGGCAATTCGTTATCGGAATTTGTTTTGGCATAAGACAATGAAACTAAACGACTTCAATCAAAGTCTCCTTCCAAGCTTGGGGCAAGCTCGAAGTGAAAGTAGATGGATTTGTTATGTATCTTTATGTTAAGTCTGTTATCACGTGTCTTTATTACAAGCAAGGTTGCAGATGTCAGGTTCATGTGGTCTGAGTTTTAAATGTTGGATTGCGGGGGATATATCAATGACATTTCAAAATGCCGGATTTTAATATTTTATTAATATATATATATATATATGCACACGCATAATATTTTTCATATATATATACACACACACAGTGAGTGCTTTAAATATCTTGGATCGATAGTTCAAAAATATGGAGGTGTTGAAAAAGATGTGATACATAGAATCCAAGCAGGTTGGTTGAAGTGGAGAGGCGCGTCAGAGATCTTATGTGATCATAAAGTACCATTAAAACTTAAAGGCAAGTTTTACCGTACTGCAATTAGACCAGGGATGCTTTATGGTTCTGAGTGTTGGACAGTGAATTGTGTACATGAGCAAAAAATGGGAGTTGCGGAGATGAGAATGCTTAGGTGGATGTGTGGACACACGAGACTGGATAAAATTAGGAACAAATGTATGAGGGATAAGACAGGAGTGGCACCAATTGCAGAGAAGATGCGAGAAGCTCGACTAAGATGGTTTGGACACGCACAAAGGAGATCATTAGAGGCAGTCAGGCGTTGTGAGAGTTTAGTCGCTAGGCATGTTAAACGGGGGGGGGGGGGGGGGGGGGGGACAATAAAGACTTGGAATGAGACTATAAGGAGAGACATGGCACTAGTGAGATTATGACTAAAGATAGGGCACAATGACGACAAAGGATCCATATAGCCGACCCCACTATAGTGGGATAAAAGCTTGAGTGTTGTTGTTGTATATATATACACACACACATAATATTTTTCATTTATTAATTAGATGGTAATTATTTTGTCTGAAAGTGTAAACTAAAATTCAAAAGATAAAACTGAACTACATTTTAATGGATGATTTTACAAAAAATAGTAAAAGATTTGATAACAAATAAGAAATGTTGCATGCTTTCAATCATGTAATATAACTTTTCAAATGCATATTAAAATGAAACTTTGATAATGTTATAAAAATATGCAAAATAAAGACATACTTCAGTTTATTACAAATTTGTGAGCGCTCAAACACATCTGCTACAAAAATATTATTTTCCTGAAATCAATGAACGAACATTTGAGTCTGAATAATATTAAAGAACGTGACGAAAAGAATCAGCTGAACACAACTCACTTAAATAACATCATGATTTTTTATCTGTTGTACAGTCCTCAGAAGTTTGAAACATTAATGCATCATGAATATCCTCCTCGGAGTTCTCATCCTTGTCCATATCCGATATAGGTTATTTTCCCTTCGCTTTTTCCGTACACGCCTGTTTCAAAGTCGGTCTTACACTTCTCCAGGAAACACTTCACCATCATCATCATTATCATCATTTGCATCATCGTCAACAGGACCCACTAACAACTCAGAAACTTTTCCTTCATCAATACTTTTTGTAAATAATTAGTCTCAAATTGATCAGAATGTTGACTTCAGCTTACAATTGAACTTCACAAATACAAGATAATTCAATCTTTTACTTTATAGTATATTCCTCTTCTTGGAATGAATCTAGAAATTATAGAAATATTAAAAACTGTTATCATCTCTTTTGAAGAAGAATAATTGAATATATATAAGTAAATTACCATCTGAAAAATGCTTCAATTCCTTTCGACACCATAGGAATTAGTTGTCAAGTTCAAACATAATTCAATAATTGTTTGATAAAAATATTATAACAATGTAATATTGAAAATATACATGGATTAAACGATGGGATGAATCTTTGCCTCTTTGCCATGTTCATTGTAAATAATCCGTGCTCTAGCTAATAAACTTCAACCTCAGCAGTAATAGAATCTTGCATAGAAGAATCATGAGAGTACATTCGTATGAGACACTCAATAAATCTCTCATAAACTTTGGGTCTCCATATATTTCTTCCATATTTGGGTAATAAAAGAATGGATTCAGAGAATAGCCTATTAGGTGTAGAGGGTTGCTCATCTTGCTGTCTAATCTTCTATCTATCAACTTCCATATAGGAAGATATTTATTCTCCTTAAACTCTAGAGCAGCAGCAACCTCCTCTCTAGCCTTCTTCATATCACCATACGACCATCCCATTGAAGGTGTGCCACCATCAGCTCTTCAGAGGACTTTCACCGATGGGGCAAATATGAGAATGACAAGCTCAACATTTTGCCAAAAAATCTCACCCAAGACTGTAGTTGTAGCCAAGTCTCAACATTAATTTTGTAACAGCTGTGATATTTTTATATCTCGCAGCATCGACATTATTGTTGAAAGCGAATCCGGCCTCAATTCAGAGGGGACCCACCAGCCGGCCTGCAGACCGTACACCCCAACCCGCTCTCCTGGGACCCTTCAGGGATTTATTCCCAGACGGGTTGTTGAGGCCGGGATTTGAACCATCGACCTCCTTTATAAGAGGGACTTAAGATCTCCTCTCACACCCAACTGAGCTGCAGTTGGGTATGAGAGGAGATCTTAAGTACCTCTTATAAAGGAGGTCGAGGGTTCAAATCCCGGCCTCAACAACCCGCCTGGGAATAAATCCCTGAAGGGTCCCAGGAGAGCGGGTTGGGGTGTACGACCTGCAGGCCGGATGGTGGGTCCCCTCCGAATTGAGGTTGGATATCCAAGGAGGTGGCTAATTGGCATAAAGGATACATGGTCCGATTGGATAGCGATGTTGAAACCCCTAATGTGCGCTCTCCTCTCGCTCTCCATTAACATGGTATCAGAGGATTGGTTTTCCCGTCGACCTGAAGGCTCGACGTGCGTCCCCCCTCCGGCTTCCCCGTCGACCTGAAGGCTCGACGTGCGTCCTCCCTCCGGCTTCCTTCTTGCGCGGCGCTCTTCTGTGCATCCCGTCTCTGCCGCTGGGCTTGCATCTTGTTTACGGCTTTCTGCTTGCGCGGCGGCGAGGCTTCCTGTTTGTTGGTGGCGAATCGACTCTTTGTTGCAGTCTTCGTCCTCCTGACTGCCCCTGTTGTGGTGTCGGATTCTTGTTCTTCGGCCGCTGTTGTTTTCTGCTGGCGGAGCAGTGTCCTGCTGCAACCCCCTTCTGCCGCTATTCTTCTACCGATGTTGAATCCAGTGGGTTCCCAAAGGGTTGTCCGGCTTGTGGGTCGTTCTTTCTGAAGGGAGTCCTGCCTGCGATCCCTATTGTGTGCTTGTATGGAGGACAAATTGAAAAGTGTAAGTGCCTCTGAAGGGGCCGTTGATGAACCCAAACACAATAGTGGAGGAAGTTCTAACATGGACTTCAATCAAGGGGTCACTCACATCAAGCTCAATGGGAGAAACTACCTCCTATGGGCTCAGTCTATGCAGATATTCATTGGGAGTCGTCGAAGAACTGGGTTTATCACCGGATCCAAGCCGGCCCCAAGCAAGACTGATCCTCTATATGAGAAAAGGGAAGGTGAGAATTTTACTATGATAAATTGGCTTGTCAATTCTATGGAACCCAAGATTGCAAGTCACTTTATGTTCTGTCAAACTGCAAAAGAAATATGGGAGTTAATCGAACGAAATTATTCAAAAAAGAGTGACATGTCGGGCACTGCTGCTCATGTTCACACTACTTTTGTGTCCTCTAAAGGACCCTCTCCTTCTTGGATCATTGACTCGGGGGCCTCCGACCATATGAATGGGTCTTCTGTGGGGGTTTCTCCTATTTCTCCTGCATCTGGCAGTGTGAAACTCGCTAATGGATCCTCGGCTTCTGTGACTGGTAAAGGGGTTATTCATCTTTCTCCCTCTGTTTCTCTCAAATCTGTGGTTATTGTTCCCTCATTCCCTACAAATATGTTATATGTGAGCAGTTTAACCAAACAACTTAACTGTTCTATCACCTTTTCTCTTCTCATTGTGTTTTCCAGGATCTGGCGAGTGGGAAAACGATTGGTGGTGTACATGAGTCAGGTGGTGTGTATGGCATGACAATCGTCAAGCTTTTGGTGCACAGTTGCCAACCAATCATGATCAGTTGATGTTGTGGTATAAGAGATTTGGGCATGCTAGTTTGAAGACCCTAAAAGCTATCTTTCCGCATTTTATTGATGTTAAAAAAACTATTTTTGATTGTCAGTCTTGTGAATTGGTTAAGCATTGTAGAACCAACTATGCTCCTAGCCAGAGTCGGAGTGTAAAATGTTTTGATTTGATCCATTCTGATGTCTGGACATCTCCTATTTGCTCTGTGAATGGATTCCAATATTTTGTTTCGTTTATTGATGATCATTCTCGCTTTACTTGGAGTATCTTATGAAAAGGAAAAATGAGGTTTCAGAAAATTTTCAGTTATTCTATCATCATGTGCTGACTCAGTTTAAAGCTAAAATTAAAATACTTAGAAGTGATAATGGAGCTTAGAGAGAGAGAGAGAGAGGAATTTAGAGAGATAAAGGAAATTCTTAATTCATTTCATAATCCCTAAATACAAGAGAAGGGTCTATTTATAGAACCCTGGGTGGCATACCTGTAAAGACATAAAATGCGAACAATATTAAAATACTAAAACATTACTACGAGTCTAATAACTATGACTCAATACACACGACGAGGTAAATAAGATAACTGACGGAGGACCATAACACATAACATGATCTTCAGAGATTCTTGGGGGATCATGGCATTACTTTCCAAATTTCATGTCCGGGGACCCCTCAGTAGAATGGGGTAGCCGAAAGGAAAAATCGGCATATCATGGAGACTACTTGTTGTCTATTGCAAGAGATGCACGTCCCTAAGGGACTATAGGATAAAGGTGTTCTCACATCAGCTTATCCAATTAACCAAATGACCACTGACACTTTGGAGGGAAAGTATCCTCTAAAGCTTCTTTGCCCAAATATGCCTATATTCAATCTTCCTCCTAAGATATTTGGATGTGTTGCCTTTGTTCATATTGTGGGGCCTCATAGGGATAAATTAGGCCCTCAAGAGACAAAATGTATCTTTGTGGGATATGCTGTCAATCAAAAGGGGTATAAGTGTTATTCTCCTGCTCTTCGAAGAAAGTTTATATCAAAAGATGTTACCTTTTTTGAACACTCACTATTACTCCGATGAGGGAAAAACTGTTACTTTTCAGGAAAAGAGCAAAGAGGAGAGTGATACGATGTCATCCTTACCTGTGTTGGTTGATGTGAATGCTCCAGGCAGTATGGATATTCCGGTTAGGAAGGAAGCTTCCACCAATGACCATCGGGTGTACAGAAGGAGGAAGGATCTTCAAGTCTACAAAAAAAGGCAAAACAAAAATATTGGGTAAGAATGTCACACTCATGCTCCACCACCCACCACCACTCCGCCAGATCCAAGAACCAACACCACTCAGAAGACCACTTCCACGCTTCAAATACATAGTGGTCGTACCAGATATCCTATTGATACGTATGTTGGGTATCACTCTATCTCTCACTCCTTAAAAGTTTATCTTGCTTCTGTTTCCTCTAATTCTATTTCTAACAGTTTTTTAGAAGCTAACTTGAATCCTCATTGGTTGAAAGCTATGGAGGAGGAGATGGATCCCCTCCAACGTCAACAGACTTGGGAAATTATTCCTATCCCACACGGGCGTCACCCCGTTGGATGCAAATGGATATATACTACTAAATTTCTACAGGATGGAACTCTTGATAGATATAAAGCGAGATTGGTGGCGAAAGGCTTTACTCAGATTGATGGAGTTGATTTCCAAGAGACATTTGCTCCTGTTGCTAAACTGAACTCAGTTAGAATCGTGTTGTCAATTGCGGCTCATAAACCTTGGACTCTGCACCAGCTTGATGTAAAAAATGTCTTCCGCCACGGTGAATTGGAGAAAGAAATCTATATGACACCTCCTCCTGGCATGGATGTTCCTAAAGGACATGGTTGTCGCCTCAAGAAAGTCTTGTATAGTCTCAAACAGTCACCTCGTGCCTGGTTTGCCAAGCTAAGTAACAAACTCTTGGATTTAAACTCCACTCATTGTACCTTTGATCACTCAGTCTTTGTCTACAGAAAAGAGGAATATACCACTATTCTCATAGTCTATGTGGATGATATCATTATTATTGGAATTGATGATTGCCACATTACTCAAGTAAAAAGGAAATTGGTTTCTGCCTTTGAAATCAAGGATTTGAGTCCTCTTCGATACTTTCTCGCAATTGAGATAGCTCGATCCAACGGGAAGATTATGATCTCTCAGCGCAAATATGTCTTAGACCAACTCAGTGAAGTTGGATATTTGGGAGTCAAACCTGTGGATAGCCCAGTGGACCTTAATTATGACATTCACAAAGAGACCTCCAGATATTGAGAGGAAATTAGAATTTCAACGTATTGTGGGAAAGTTGATTTATCTGACAATTACCAGACCCGATATCTCCTTTGATGTTAGCCTGGTTAGTCAATTCATGCACAGTCCTAAAGTTCATCATCATCAAGCTGTTCTTCGGATCCTCAAATACTTAAAAAAGGATCTCGGAAAAGGTATTCTCTTTCATGACCATGGCCACCTTAAAGTCTATGGATACTGTGATGTCGATTGGGCGGGTTCTTCACTGGACAGAAGATCTACGAGTGGTTACTCTATCTTTGTCGGTGGCAACCTTATTTTTTGGAGAAGTAAGAAGCAAAATGTCGTTGCTCGTTCCTCCACTAAAGCAGAGTATCGTGTCATTGTTGTCACTACCTGTGAACTCATCTGGGTTAAATCTATCTTGGGGGAAATGGGCTTCCCTGTTGTTGAGGTCATGCATCTTCACTGTGATAATCAAGTTGCGATTCATATTGCCAACAATCCTATCTTCCATAAGAGGACAAAACACATTGAAATTGATTGTCACTTTGTGCGGGACAAAATTCAGGATCAGTCTATTATTATGGTGTTTGTGTCATCTGAAGATCAACTTGCAAACATGTTCACCAAAGTTGTTTCTGGTAAATCTCTTCATTCATACTCCCTCAGGCTCGGGATGTTGGATGCTTATGGTATTTAGCTTGAGGGGGGTGTTAAATTGCAAGATATTTTATCCTCACCAGGTGGTGAGTGTATCCAAGGAGGTGGCTAATTGGCATAAAGGATACATGGTCCGATTGGATAGCGATGTTGAAAACCCTAAGGTGCGCTCTCCTCTCGCTCTCCATTAACAATTATCATATACTCATATGTCATCAGCCTCATCACCCAAGTCTCAACATTAATTTTGCAACATCAGAAATATTATAATGCATCATGTGAAAAAATGAACAAATATAGAGCACCCACACGAAATCAACATTCCTCGATTATTGAATCGATCCATATACCAAAAAATTCTCCTCATTTGTCATTATTCATTACTCAATAAGAATATAAGATGAAATGTCAATTGTCGAGAGTAACTCAATATAATCATTCATTGATCATCAGACATGCTCAATGCGGGTAATAAAGATAGGGTACTAGGTTCAACAAATATCACAAAAGATTCTCCTCATTTGTTGCAAAATAAAGGTTGAAACTTAACTCTATAGTTAATTTTTATTTCACATCATATGTTGCAATATTTCAATAATATATAAAATTAGGGCCAATGAAAAAACCCCTAAAAATAAAGCAATGTTCAACACATCAACAAATTCACTAATGTAGAATGGAGGCAGAAATGATAAAACATTTAATAAGCGTGATTAAACCCAAAATCAGAGCAGCAATCACTTTGATTCGCAATTTCTTAATGGCAACCACTGTATTGATTTTAGAATAGATTAAACCCTAAACCAGAGCAACAATCAGTCAGCAATTTCTTAATGGCAATAATCAGGTAATTCACATCCCACATAGATAGAGGAAGAGGGGAAGGGAGGAAGAGAGGAAGCAGCCGCAGACGGCAATAAAGCCGCAAAGATATTTTAATTCACATCCCACATAAATAAAGGAAGAGAGAAATAGAGGAAGAGAAGAAAAGAGGAAGAAGCCTCTGCCGACAGAACAATAAAGCCGCAGAGACTATGAAATTCACATCCCATAGAAATAGAGGAAGAGAGGAAGCAACCGCAGACAGCAAAACAATAAAACCTCACTCTATGCTTCCTGCAAAAACCAGGAATGGCCACCGAATCCGCAAAAATGAAAAATCTTAAAAAAACTCACAGTGCCAACTGCCGAGAAGATGAGCTACAGAGGAGAGCAAGAATGTAGTCGAGAACCACAAAACCTCGGCACAAACAACCAAAAACTTAAAAAGCTCAAAGTGTCGAGACGAAGCAACCTCCGAAGGCAATGTAGAACTAGAGAAACCGCTAGAGAACCACCAAAGAACTAGAGCCCAAATGCGAGAACCACCAGAGAACTAGCGGCCAAAGAGGGAGAGAATCGTGAGAGAACCAGAGGGGAAGGAAGGAAAGAGTCGAAATGGCAGCTGAAGAGACTGGGGTAGGCCGGCAAGTGAAATGAGGCAGTCTCGAGAAATAAGAAAGGAAACATCGTTTTTTAATATAATATATAATATATTAAGTTCACGTAATATATAGCTGCCGTTTTCAGGCGATATATCGGTTTTGTACGATATATCGGTTTCATCTGATATATCGCCCGCAATATTGGAAAACACAAGTTTTGGCAAATATGGCTAAAACGTGGTGTTTTCTCCTCAAAACAGCCATGTTGGATGGCATGTCAGACATGTCGGATGACATCTACAAGCTTGATTACAAGTTAGGTTTGTATCTTTCGGAAGTTATATAAATATACCATTAGGGTCATGAATGGAAGATATGAAAAAAATTATATTTTGAATTCCTCCTCTTCAAGTTCTGTTAGGGTTAGGCAAAGGGTTTTGGAGAAACCCTTCAGGCACCACATCTCCGCTAGCCACGACAAGGCTCCTTCTATCTTTGACAACTCCTCAGCCTCTGGTCGTACCAATAGAGTCAAGATGCGCTCCCCTCTAAGGTTGAGACTCCCCCAACTCCACCAGCTCCCTAATCCTGACTTTAAATCTCGCAGGAAGGTACGTAACTGAAGACTATGTTGTGGGTTAACCTGTATTATGTCGTTAAGTTGTCGGATGGATGGCAAGGGAGGCAGAGATACACGAGAGTCAAGCTCAACCAGAGTAGAAGGGGAGCGAAGGAGAAGAAGAGAAAAAGGGGATCCTTACTCAACCCAACCCCTGGTGGGATGAGAGGAAGAGATAACTAAAAGATAAATAAGAGATTAATTATTCCTTGATTGATTCTCTTCATGACCCAAGGGGTCTTTAAATAGCGACTACATGACGCGACATGAATTATAAAGATACTAGATAAGATGATTAGCTTCATATACTCTGAACTAACAACAAACATACTCGAACTATAAAATAAATGAGAAAACATGCTCGAACTATAAAATAAATGGCGCAAAATTTAATAAGACACAAAAAATAAACATATATGACATGATATTTAATTAAATATATAAATAATGGATCATGTTGACCCATACACCTCCTTCACTTTGAACTTGTCCTCATTGTTGTCAACATCATCAAACCTATGACTTCTTGTCAACATCATCGCCTAGCGAAGAGCTGTCAGCCTTTCCCCAATTGTTTGTTCGAACCCAGCGTAAGGTAGTTGTAAGACTCGAACCCAAGCCGGTATGGTAAATAATTAGATATATTTTAATATATAACAAAAAAGAATAAAATAATTCACCGATGATGAAAAGAAATTCAGTGCCGATTCGACATCGCACAATAATTTTTGAACTTCGAGATTTCTGACATTTTTACGGCGTTCGTTTCATATTGAATTTAATTTTCGTTATCGATATACATATTCGAAATATATGAATTCATTTGTGGAGGTGGATTGTGATTCCATTGAGGATGGCTGAGTTGGGGTTCCTAGTGGGCCGGCTGGTTGCTTTAGCTGAATTGATTTGGTTATTGGATTATATTATCATTAAGATGGCTGGATTAAGCTAAGGCTGATTTGATGATGGTCGGTTATTTGATGAATTTCTGCTTATATTAGCTTATTATTATGAAGCTTAGCATATGGTCCCTAAGTTATAGTTGCCGATTTAATGGAAGGATTAAGTGAGGCAATTAGTGTGAGGCGGTGATGTTGGCTTCAATACTTATTCGGACTCTGCTCTTTCTAACATTTCCTTTCTCGACGCATGGAGCTCTCGACGAGCTCAGAGACGCTAGGGCTCGACTGCACCTCCTCTTCCAGCTCCTCCTATCCTCAATTTTGAGAAAGACTGAGAAGGTTGCCCTCTTCTTGTGTCACTGCTGCTGTTCCCTTGCGGTTTTGTGGTGTTTGGCTGGCAAATTTGGGGTTAAATTACTCCATAGTGAGCCTTCTTCATCTCCCCCCTCTTCTCCTTCTCCTTTAATTCCTTCTTTGTTCTTGTTAGCTGTTGAATTAAAAAGAGATGGAGTTAGGGTTTCTATTGGGGGATTCTAGTTGGAGAGGCCGGCTTTATGTTGTTGCCTTGATGGCTGTCGTTGTTCTAGTTGGCCGACTGTTTCAGGTTGCTATTGACCTTATTGGTAGCTCTTGTTAGTTGCCAGTTGAGCTGATTAAACTTTCTGGATGACATTTTGTTAGTATTAAGTGTTGGCCGGCTATGTTGATATTAGTTGGGCTGCTATTTGGCTCTTGTGTGTAGTCCTCATGTATTTACCTTCATGTATTTGTTGATGGACTACCATTCATTGGTCCTTGTGGCTGTTGATTAACTGCTAGTACTTGGTTGATTTCTACTGGCTGTCTACTAGCAGCCTCATTACTTGACTGGTTGAGGCCGGTTACTATGTGCTTAGCAAGGGAATTGTCCTTCATTTTGGCTGATTGCCATTATGTCATTGATGGCTCTTATTGGCTACTTTTCCTAACTTTTATTAATGCAATTAGTAGCTAAAATTGAGTGTCCTTAGTGGTTGAATTAGGATCGTACAAGTGACTGAAATCTGATCTTGACGCTTTCTTCGAGTCACATAAGCCTTCCCGACCTTAAGAAGCTCCTGTAGGTCATAGTTGTAGCAGTCTTAGGAGTCTACTCGTAGCTATTTAACGGCGCAACCCTGAAGTAAATGATTTTCTTGATACTGCAGAGGATGACATCCGGGGATAGACGCGACGAGAACCCTATCAAGGATAAGGGCAAAAGAAAAGATGTGGTGAGTCTTTACCGCTTTGATTACGTATATATTTGAATTATTTTGAAATATGAACATGTAGAATTACTTTACTCTGAGCTACTTCCTTGCATGGACACTGAATATGAATTGAATTGAAGAAATTCAAAAATTTGAAATCACTGAAAATAAGAAATCGCTAAAAGGCTAAACATGGATTAGCAAGTGATAGAAACTCTGGGGGAATTTATATAAATATTTCCTATATTTTGAAAATGAATATGAATTGAATATGAAGAGAATACGAAACTGAGTGTGCATCGACGCATAGAAATATTAAGGGTCATCCTCGTAGGGGGATAGAACTCTTACACCTCGTAGAGGGGTAGAACTCCTACAGAATTTGATGGTTCCACGAAAGGTGGTGTGTTCGATCATCCTAAACTGGAATAGAATTGTCTAATCTAGGAGGCATGGAAGCCTGGAGCGTGTTCGATCGCCCTAGATATGACATGGATTTGATGGGCCCAGATAACTGATAAATTTGTGAATGATCCTCAGCATTTCGGAAGAGCAAAATATGGTATGGAAATTCTGAATTGAATACCAATACGAAGAAGAATAAGAAATAATAAACTTAATACCAGAAATAGTTTATTTCTGCTAGCCTACTATACAATACTTTACCTGCTTACCTTACCGTCTTACTGTTTCTACTCTACTGTACATGTTCATATAAGAATATATAACTTCATATTGATGCTGACTCTTTGTGTTTACCTGTAGTGTGGTTGAAGAAGTAAGGAACTCACTTATTTTCTAAACTAACTGGTTGTCGATTTCTCTTGTTAGGATCAGACCGCCAGCGTACCAGGCCCCGCTAGGAGGATACCTGCGGAGGCAGAAAGAAAGCAGAGGGAAGACGTGGCTCGAGCATGGTTTAGAGTTTGTTTTAGAGTTTGCTACAAGTTGTACATTGTATTTATGTCATAGTTTGTTGTAGTAGTCGTTTTCCATGTACTCTGACATATGACATGATGTAAATTATCTTTAATGAATAAAAAGTTGTCTTATGTTTTCTCCTGGTACCACTCTTGTGCTATATATATTAGAATTGCTCAGAAGAAAGAATTTAAATTGTGTCGGACTTCGGGCCGTGACAGTAGCATCCATCCACCAGATCAAATCACTTCAAATAAACACCGTTTTTTCTTTCTCACGCCAATTGTTAAGCTCCTTTTCGAGCACCACGCCAGGAATGGTCTTCCTCTTGTCCAAATCAGCCAACAAAGTCAAAACCATTAAATTCAACATTACTAGAAAATCTCAACCGTAATAGGTGCATTTGTAAGTACCACGCACTCAGATCTTAAGATGGAATGGCTAACGTTGCCGAGATTAGCTTCCAGTTCACCGAATTCTTCAGATTAATACAAAACCCTTGTAAACATAACAATAAAACAAATGAAGGAGTTTTGAAGGAAATACATCAAGGATCAAGGTGTACAGCTTTACAAAAAAACAAAATTGAGGTCTGCAGTGTGACTTGAGAAATATAATAATCTTTCTAAAGTAACAAATAAGCCTATACAAAAAGAAGACCTGGTAGAACGGGGCAACAATTTCACCAAAGATGAATCCATGCATGGTATTTTGAAAATATAAGCGGACAAAATATTTATATCCATTAATGGTTCATGATTAAATCAAATAAAAGTAGACCTAAGTAAGGGACATGAGTTAGATCCTTTGGCACTGATATAAAGACCAAAATACTCATAAGAAAATATCATGAAGACTAACTTGTCCTAAAACATGAATTAGAAAAATTAGATAAAATAAACAATAATAAACTATGGGGATCTATATGATTTATTGGAAAACTATTAACACTTTCTTTATATGTATGACAATGTGTTAGTGGTTAGTGGTTCTTTATTGATGAATTAACTTGATGCCGCTTATCATAAACAGAGAAGGAATAATACTTCTCTCATGTGTTGCAATTTGGTGTTGTCATTTCATAATTGTTAGCGGTTATTCATTCTTTATTTAAGAGTAGTTTGATGTTTCCTCATTTATCTTAGAGAATTCTTGTTATTTGAAAAATGATCTTTTATTATTAATAGTACCTAAGGTCATGGGATACAGATGGTTGATTACTCTAAAGAAAGTTCCCTTCTAAGCTCAATATCTATTAATGTCACATATTATGTCAATTCATATCACAGCTCAAATTCGTCGAAGGAAATTTCTTTTGCACCAAGTCAATGACCTTATAATGATAAGTTGAAAAGCTTGTGTTTTAATTTTCCCTACTTTCTTCTCCCTCCACCAAAATTCTTTCCATTTTCAACCTCATTATTCACTATGTTCAACCATGAGAACCATGAGATTCCTCTACTTAAATGCTCTTAAACACCAAGTTGTACACGACTTATTGCATCGATGATCTAATTCGGAGTCGATTCAATGCCACAAGACAGATGGGCTACCATATTAAACAGACACGGGACAATAATGGGAAATATTTTTTTGGAAGCGTCGGCACGGGACAATAATGGGAAAGATTTTTTTGGAAGTCGGCACGGGACAATAATGGGAAAGATTTTTTTGGAAGTGTCGACATGGGACAATAATGAGAAAGATTTTTTTGGAAGCGTAGGACTTAGAAAACAAGGGCTGCGGAGATCAATAGAAATTTGTTTAGGAGAGAGCATAGGGTTGAAGTGAAATTTGAGGGGAGAGAGATCATGCCTCGACTTGAATGCGTGAGATGGAAAGAGCAAATATGAATATCCTCAATTGCATTGGTTTCTGTGAAAAGGAGAAGGAGAATCATGACAAAGAAAGAGGAGAGAGAATATCATAACTTGGGATCTACAGAGATATGTGGAAAAAGAGAAAAAGGAATCTGATCCTGTTAGCCGTGCATGACCATAGAAGAGATATAAAATAGGAAAGAAGATACCTCTTGCTCGACTGGCAATTTAGAGGGACAGGGGGATTGTGGAGAGAGAATCTAATTTCTCATGAGAAATAGCCAATGTAACATAATTCACAAAGCTTCATTCATTATAGAGTATAAAAGCCGTCTTTACAAGCTATAAAAATAAAAGAATAAGATAACAATCTTACTCTAATTAAATTCTGAAACTTAAGAATAAATCTAGAAATAATCTAGATAATGTATCAAGATATCCGTAATTTGAGGAATTGTTATTTAATTAAATAACTATAATCATATAATGATTATATAATTGAATTAATTTAAATCAATGATAAGTAATTAAACTTAGAATATTTTTAAATATTTTTTATAATTATATCCATCCAAATAATTAGATAATAATAATCTGAACATAAATATTTAATAGTATCTGAGTTAGTAATTATAAAATAAAATAAATAATATCTAATTCATTTAAATAATTAATAATTATCCAAGTAAAGTAAATAATCTATACTGCATATGATGGTTTTAAGAGGTTGGTGTCCATGTGATCAAGCTTGCAGATGTCGGATGTCGGACTCATGTCGGTTCTGGTATTTTATGTCGGATGTCGGATTGCGGGGATATATCGGGGACATTTCAAAATGTCGGATTTAAATTATATATATATAATTAAAATCCATATATATAATTAAAATCCGACATTTTGAAATGTCCGCGATATATATATATATGTGTTTTTAATTAAATGGTAATTATTTTTTCTAACTAAGGGCAAACTCAAATTCATATGTGAAGATTAAACTACTAACTAGTGTTTAATAAATTTATAATAAATATGAAATGTTGCAAGTTCACAAAATCATTTTAAAGTATCAAACATTTAAACTAGAAAGTACAATCATACCTCAGCTTATTCCCAAAATATTAATGCTGCACAAAATCTGCTAGTTTAATATATATGTACAACGGGAGATGGGATTAATCGAGCAGCAGTAGAGAACAGCGGGAGGATACGGGATCAAGAAGCAGCACCGGGAATAAACCGGGATCGATCGAGCAGCAGCGAACAGTAGAGAACAGCGAGACTTACAGTGCTTGCGGGAGATCGATCGAGCATCAGCAGTGCAGCGGGAGATGGGAACGAGATTTTAGGTTTTACGGGTTTGAGAAATGAAGTGAACCGGGAGAAAATAAATGGGGTTTTAGTATTTTTTTGATGCTATTAGCCATTAATAGGGTGATAATTAAAAATAAATGTTCATAGCTAATGTCGCCGCCATAAGCCGCCATAAACCGACATGTCGGGTCGACATGTCCGACATGTCGGGCCGACATGTCCGACATGTCCGACATGTCGGACATGTCGACCGGCATACTAGAAAATGCCATTTTTCTCATCTGTGTCGCTAACGTTGCGATTTCCTCTAAAAAATGACATGTCGGCCGACATGTCGGCCGACATCTAAAAGCTTGCATGTGATACCATAGTTTTAATCACAATATCCAAATAAGATAAAATAAAACTGTTGGAATAATTGAGAGAGAAAATGAATACCTCTTATTCATCCATATAGGGCTATATATAGGAGATACATAGACACATAACGCTTGACTTACGGTGTGGGACTAAACTCACATACATACTCAAAAATACATAAATAATACTATTTTTCTCCAACACTCCCTCTCAAGTTGGGCGTGTAATGTCTGTCAAACTTGCCTAATATTTTGTCAAAGGAGCACTGACTAAGACCTTTAGTAAGCACATATGCGAGCTGCTGGTTTGATGGAACAAAGGGAGTACTCACAATCACCCTAACTATGTTTTACTTAATGAAGTGTCTGTCAATCTCCATGTGTTTAGTACGGTCATGTTGGACTGGATTGTGGTCAATGTTGATAGCAGTTTTATTATCACAATAGATCCTGATTGGACCAGCGCACTCCACACCCAGGTCCCTCATAATCGTCTGAATCCACATCCCTTCACATATTGTCACGACCCGTCTCGACAAGAGTCAGAGCGCGCTTCGGGCGGGCCGTGATGCCACAGGCATGGGCGGAAGGAAAACCATGCCTGCTAAGGCGCAAGCAGAGATACAAAATAATAGTTTAAAAATAGTTACTTTTGAGTAGAAACAGGTTGTTTTGTTGCGGAAGCTTTAAAATATGCTAGTTGAAACAGGTGCACATGCATTTTTGCAGAAAAACTTAAGATACAGGTTTTGAAACAGAATTTTATGCAGTGATCATCTCAGATGAATGAACATGCAAAACATGTCAAATTCTAGTACATATAATATTTAGCCTAGCAGTTGTCCATGAAACAGGAGAAAATGGCTGATTATAACTATTACATAACAGAAATATCGGACAGTAAAAGAAATGAAACATAAACATAGAACCTGAAACTTGACGCAGAAAGGCCTCAGAGAGCAGGCGGCGCAGGCACGAACACTAAGGCAAATCCAAAACAAGAAGGAAAAGCCTCAGAACATTGAAATAAACAGGAGTAAAGGTAAATAAAAATACGAGCCGGAGAAACAACATATTTATGTACCGCTTTTCATGAAGCTGAGCTAACAGAACAGGCAAGCAAGTGAGACAAGCAGAAATATCTAGGGTTATTAGACTACTCTGAAATGTAGCATACATAGATGATCAAGTAATAACTTAAGTTGTAACAAGTGAAAGTGTGGGTATTTTTGTTGACGCACAGGATTCGTGATTCAGACAGATTCAGATTCAGATGCAAGGCTTATCGAAAATTCAGGTTTTCTACCCGTAGCCTCTAAGGGGCGGCCCTTTCGAACCCTCACCCTTGAGCCAGGGAGTTCATGCTTGCTATGACCGGTCCTTTGTTCCCGTTAGGGATTCAAGAGGGAACCCAAGTCGAGGAGTTGCATCGATTAAACACCACCTTTCATTGTTTACTTAAGTTATTAAAGATTTAGCGCAGGATTTCATGGATTCTAGCATATCAAGACATGTAACCAAGATACTGATTCAGATATACAAGAGTATATTTTACAGGCGCGAAACAGGAGGAATCAAGTTATAGGACGTTAGTTAACCAAGTCTTGGAACCAGACAGACATAAGAAACAAGATTTGATGACTCAAAGAACTCGATAGAGAGTTTTGAAACATGCGGATTCAAGTAATCACAAGTAACAAGATTATTAAACATTATTTTCCAGGATACCAAGCAATTCATTTAGGTTGATCCATTTCAAGACACGATTATCTTCTAAGCAGACTTGTATACGATCCGAACATGATAGAGAAACACTGATCATATATTTGCTAACCAGATATCATTACTATTATTATCATGACGCTTGTTACACATACTCAAAAATCTAGTATTCCTTGAATTATCCATCAAATAAGGAATTCATTCAGCTAGGCGACTAATCAAAATAACATCATTCATGTTCACATTTCAAATTCGTGTTATCCCAGACGCGTGAAACCTCAAACTATTACCAATTCCATTCAAGCATTCAAAAACTAAACTTATTTGATGAAGCGTGTATTCAAGGGTGAAACATAAAATCATAAGAGCAGGTCATGCTAAATAAAATTCAATGTTTGCAAGAGAGAGGGATCTCTACTTGCCTTAAATAAGCTGAAGCTGACGGGGGCGGCCAAATAGCGCTAGCAAAAAAAAAATCAGAAATCATGCTTTCGAACCTGTTCAGGAACAATGAAATTGACATTGAACAACTCGCTACGCAAGCACAAGCATTTCTACGACGAGGAAATTAAACAACGGGAGTTTAGCGGATTTTACCTCCCTCAAAAGTGAGGGGAGAAGAGATTCCATGCGGAGGCGGAGGCTACAACGAGCAAATCAGAGATTTGGCGGCGCTTGGGCGACGGAAACCCTAATTCGGAGAGGGCCTTGGAGAGATTCTGCTGGGAGATTCGACGAACGATGCCGGAAATCACAAACAAATCACGATTAGACGATCGCAAGGGGGCAAAAATCTGAAATAGGAGGGAAAGGAGGGATTTCTTACCCAAAAGAAGTCATATCCGGGCTCGAAATCCGAGTAGAGGGGGAAACGAGCGAACCCTAGGCGTTCCTCTCGCAAACACCGACCCAATCGGAGAGGAAGAGGGCTGCCGGAGGAAGAAACGGAGTTGCCGGAGGAAGAGGAGGCAGCTGTCGGCCTTGAGGGAAGGGGAGAAGAAGGAGCCATGCTGCAGCCGGCCCTTTGGAGGAGATCGGATGACCTCCAGGAAATGGAGAGGAGGGAGACGACCCAAGCAGGGGTTGCTGGCTTGAGGAGGAGAAAGAGCAGGAGGAGGCGGCGGCTGAAGGAGGACACGGCGGCTTGAGGGAGAGCAGGAGGAGGCGGCGGCTGAAGGAGGACACGGCGGCTTGAGGGAGAGCAGGAGGCGGCGGCAGGAGGAGTCGACGTCGCCCATGGAAGGAGGAGCAGCAGGCGCTGGCATGCAGGGAGGCGGGAGACGGGAGGGCTGCGGCTGGAGCAGCGATCGGGAGCGGGAGACGGAAGGAATCGGGAGCGGGATTGCGCTTGCGGCTTGCGTGAGCCCTAGATCGAGAGGAATCAGGATAGGGGGTCTCGGCTGGGGAAATAAAATAGGAGGTCTGGCTCGGTTAGGTTTAAAGAGGGGGGGGGGGGGGCTGCGGTTAGCAGAAATCAAATAAATACATAGAATGAAAAGTAGGGTTGTTACATATATCCCCTGTGCCATTGCACGGAACTCGGCCTCAGCACTGGATCTAGCGACCACGTGTTGCTTCTCGCTTCTCCAGGTCACCAAATTACCCCCAACAAGAGAGCAATATCCTGACGTAGATCTTCGGCCATCAATAGAACCTGCCCAATCTGCATCCGTATAAACTTCTACTGTTATTGCCTCGTTGGGTGAGAACAGTATGCCCTTGCCAGGAAAGGATTTGAGGTACCTCAGAGCTCTGTATGCAGCATCGAGGTGAAGTGATCTTGGTGAATGCATATACTGGCTAAGGGCACCCACAACATAAGAGATGTCTGGAAGGGTATGGGAGAGATAGATAAGTTTCCCCACCAGTCGTTGGAAACCTGGTATGTCAACAACAACTTCTCCACCATCTCTACCAAGCTTGTGATTAGCCTCAATTGGGGTGTCCACGGGTCTGCATCCAATCATTCCAGTTGTCTCAAGCAAATCTAGAATGTACTTTCTCTGCGATATAAAGATCCCATGTCTGGATCTGGCCACCTCTATGCCAAGAAAGTACTTGAGAGGTCCAAGGTCCTTCACTTCAAATTCCTTAGCCAACCTAGACTTTAAGTGTTCAATCTCCTATGTGTCATCACCAATTATCACTATATCATCTACATAGACAATAAGAGCAGCCAACTTTCCATCTTTGTGTTTCACAAACAAGGTGTGATCGACATTGCTCTGTTCATTCGAATGACATCATAGCCCGGTGAAATCTCCCAAACCAAGCACGTGGAGATTGCTTTAAGCCATACAGAGCTTTCTTCAACTTGCAAACCTTTCCTACTGACCCTTTTGGAAGAACACCAGGAGGCAGGGACATGTAGACTTCTTCCTCAAGATCACTGTGAAAGAATGCGTTCTTCACATCCAACTGACTGAGGCTCCATCCTTTACACACGGCAAATGAAAGCAAAATCCGGATTGAATTCATTTTAGCAACTGGGGCAAATGTCTCTTGATAGTCAATACTAGCCGCTTGGGTATATCCTCTAGCCACCAGCCTGGCTTTGTACCGTTCAACAAGGCCTTGAGAGTTTTGCTTCACGGAGAAGACCTACTTACATCCCACAACTGTTTTCCCTTTAGGAAGATGGACAAGATCCCAAGTCTGATTCTTGTCAAGGGCCACCATTTACTCCAACATGGATGCCTTCCATTCACTGTGCTCAAGAGCTTCATGCCAAGAACGAGGAATAGATATGGAAGACAAGGAGGTGACAAATGCTCTATGTGCGGGAGACAAAGAGTCATAAGTCACAAAGAGAGAAAGAGGATGTTGGGTAGAATTACCTTTGTCGGTACCTGAAGATGGATCAAGTGGTAGCCCAGGTAGTGTGGGCAAGGCCTGTGTGTTCGTTCCCCTCCTACGTCGAGTGTAAACCTGCAATGGAGGAGGCATCATTGGGTTCACAGGGATGGGAGTAGGTATCACGGGGTCCCCAGGGATAGGAGGAGAGAATGGAGATGGAGGAAATGACGGAGAAACAGACAAAAGAACAGGAGGGGAACTCACTTCCGTAGTAATGGTCTCCCCCTGAAGAGAGGTCCCATAATAAGCTTCAGATTCCCGGAAGGTGACATCCATTGTAACAAATGTCCGCTTGGTAATGGGATGGAAGCACTTATAGCCTTTCTGGGTAGGGGAGTAGCCAATGAATACACACTTCAGCGCACGGGGGTCGAGTTTGGTCTTGGGATGGATGTGCACAAAACACACACAGCCAAAGATACGAGGCGAGAGAGACGAGGGGCGAATACCCAAAGTGGTCAGAGGAGTATGAAATCCAAGGGCATGAGAAGGGAGACGATTTATGAGATAGGACGCAGTGAGAACAACATCACCCCAATAATATTTAGGGAGGTTCATGCGGAGAAGGAGACATCTAACAACCTCAAGAAGGTGTCGGTTCTTGCGTTCAGCTACCCTATTCTGAGCTGGGGTGTAAACACAAGAGGTTTGATGTATGATGCTAAAATCACTCAGGTATTTCTCAAAGCGAGAGTCAATATACTCACGACCATTGTCACTGCGTAAGATCTTAATAGTAGCATCAAACTGAGTAGTGACCATTTGGTGAAAACGTTGAAAGAGAGAAAACACATCGCTTTTATGTTTCATCAAATATACCCAAGTACAACGAGAATAACAATAAAAAAAAGAAACAAACCATGAGCAACCAGAAATAGACGCAGTAGGACTGGGGCCCCAAACATCAATATGAATAAGGGCAAATGGAATTGAGTTGTGTGGAGACATAAGAGGAAGAGAACTACGATGGTGTTTAGCAAGTTCGCATACATCACAATGAAAAACATTGAACAACGTAAGAGAAATAGTAGGAAGCAAAAGATTCATAGTAGAGATAGGAGGATGTCCAAGGCGACAATGCCAGGAATCCAAATCAGAGGGCCCATCTACATGAAAAGATTTTGGAGGCGGAGTGAGGCTGGATGAAGTGGAGGAAGAGGGGTCGAACACATAGAGTCCGTTGCACAGCATACCAGAGACAATCACCATCCCCGTCTTCAGGTCCTGAAAAACACAAAAGCTAGGAAGAAAAGGTTACTGAGCAGTCCATAGAATTAGTCAAATGACTAATAGACAGAAGATTGCGAGTGAAAGCAGGAACATGAAGAACAGAGGAGAGCGTAAGAGAGGAGCATGGAATGGATGCTTTCCCAACAATGAGAGATAATGATCCATCAGTAATGCTCACTTTATCTCTGTCGGACAGAGGGGTGTAGGCCACAAAACCTGTGTCGGACCCAGTCATGCGATCAGTGGCTCCGAAGTCAATGATATACTGTGAGGACGGGTGGGTGGATGCAGAATGAGCACCTGCAGGTCCCTGGTGGGCATATGAAGAGGACGAGGAACTCGACTGCCCAGCAGGAGAGCCCTGCATTCACCAGCGGAAATCCAAAATTTCTCCAGCTGACAGAGCGAGGGGTGTCGCGTTGGAATCCAAAGGGAGATGAACATGGGTGTCCTCCACAACATCAGACAAGTGTGCAGATCTAGACAGGGTTGATCTATTCTGGGAGCGACCTGGGCCACGACCACCACAGGGAGCAAGACCGCCCCTGGGAGAAGGTGTAACATCCCCCAGACAGCTAGACCCCTAAGTTGGTTTTGTCATGACAAAACCATGGGAAGAGCTCAAGGCCATGTGAATTGAGGTGAGAAGAAGAAAACCACCTTGGTCTGCAAATAGCAATTTCCAGTGACCAAGCTTAGGGTTGGACCTTAGGACCTCAACTTGACCATTTGACCCCACCATAGTATCTCTAACCCATTAGGGGTCCCCTTAGGGCACCAAGGGCCCATTGGGGTCAACCAAAGAGGTCAAATTGACCAAAGTCAACCCTAACCCTAAAATGGTCAAAGTTACCTAATTAGAGTCAACTAACCTCCTCCATGCCAAATTGATCACTCATCTAGGTCTAGAATATCATAAGAGACCTAGTAGACCTAAAAGCCCCATCATGGGACCCCCAATGGTGCAAATTGTCCAAAATGCCCTTGTTAGGTCAAAATGGCAATTCTTCACTAAATACCCAAATTGACCATCACCATGTTAAATTGACCCTACCCTTAGGGTTATCATGTCATAGGGGACCCAGTGGACCAAAAAGCCCCATGACTGGGTCAACCCTAGGGCTCAATTTGGCCAAAGTCAAACTAGCCTATCTTGGTCAAATCAGCTCAAATTGGGTCAACAAAGGCTCATGTGACCAAATTGACCCCACTAGTAGTTTCTAAACCTAATTTGGAATTCAATGGACCCAAAAGCCCCATCCTAGGGTCACCCAATTGGTCAATTTGACCAAAAGTCAAAATTGCCCAAATTAGGTCAAACCTCTTGAATCTAGCCCAATCCCTTTGGGCTAAGCCCAAATTGACCACTTGACTAGCCTAGTAGACTGATGATTAACCCAGGAGAGAGAGGAAAGTCGGCCATGGTGAGTAGGAGAGAGAAAAACCCAAGTTTAATGGAGAGAGAAGGTGGTATTCATGGCCATTAAGGAGATTCACCCATTGACCTCCCTCTTTAACACTCCCATTCATCTCCTCTGCCGATTATGAGGAGTTTCCAGTAGTTTCCAAGGTTGATTAAGGCATGGGGAATGTATGGGGGCCGGCCTTGGTGGAATCCGAAGAGGCCATTAATGGCTTTTGTGGTTAAAGCCACCATGGCCTTCAATTGATCCCCACATCACCTTCAGAAGCCGGATAGGAGTGAAACCCCCCTGTTTTCAGAAGAATTCGGGCATCTTGATGTGGAGGATGCAGAACTCGCAATCCATGGCGGCCGGCCATGGAGGAATGGCAATCGGCGCGACTTCAGGCCACCACACAGGTCCGATCCTCCTTCCCTCTCTCGGTGCATAGATCTTAATCCAACTGGGGCTTGATTCGAGTTCAAACGGGCTCAAATCGTGCACCCAAAGGTGCTCGTTTTCGAGCATTTTCCTCCTCCCCGAAACCCCTACTCCGGCCACCACCGGCCGGCAAACGACCCCCTATCGCCGGCCACCACCTCAACGGAGGTGGTGGTGGCACTTGCTGGCCGGGGAGATGTGAGGGTGGCCGGGAAATCGCCCTGCAAAGTCACCCAGGACGGGCCATCGCAGGCCGTTGGCTGATCGGGGACGATGGCTGTGAGCCGTCCGATTGGCCGCCTTTTGCTATACGCAGCCCTGAAATGATTTAAATCACATTATTTAATCATATGTCACACTTATTGACAGATTTTGTGACCCGATTTTAAGGCCCTTAGAGGCCATAATTCGAAAAATGCCCAGAGATAACATTTGTAGGCCTTGATGTCTACTTCCTAATGGGAGTGGAATCAGGCTATTTGGTTAAGTATGGGACCCACAACACTCATTCTAGTGAGGCTGGTCAAAACTCAAACCAGACCTTTAAATTAGTATAACTCTTAAATGGCAAATCTGATGAAGTTGATATTTTGGCTATGCATGCATATGCCCTATACCTAGATTAGGTTTGAGTATCAGATTTTTAGAAGTTAATTTTCCTAAAGTTTTAGTAGAAATTTAATAATCCTTACATAAACTATTTGGAGGGTCAAATGACCTCCAATCTCCACCCAACTTTGGTGGGGTGTTATTAGGGTCATGATAAACCCCTGGTTAAAATCTCAACTCATTTGGAGTTCTTTTGGTTAGGTAATCATTAGACCAAAGATTTGTCCATTAAGGGGAAATTTGTGAATGATGGCTATTTGGAAATTTTCATGGTCAAACCACCTCCTATTGGAGTGGGACTTTGGCCACTGCCCTAATATCACCCAAATCACCTCCAAGAGAGTTATGGGGCCATGGGGAGTTGGGATGCCCTAGGACATGGGGTAGGAGCACTTTGGGGTGCATTTAGCCAAGAAGAGAACCATTGGTCAAATGGGTCCATAGAGACTTGAGTCTTCTTGGGAAGGTCAGTGGAGTCAAATTGAGACCCCATGAGGAAGAGTTGTGAGCAATAGAGTTGATTTGCTCAAGGTCATAGGGTTGATCCCTATGGAGTGGAATTTGGGGTTGTGAAGGACATAGGAGAGTTTGTCCTTGGAGAGGGGTGTGTTGGACTCCTCTGAGTTCTATAAATGTTGTGACACCCTCACAAGAGGTTTGGGTGGATTTGGAGAGGTTTTGACCCTAACCCTAGGTTAAACCCTAAAGGGGTGCAATTAGAGGCCAATGAAGGAAGAGGGGTCAAACCTTAGTGGTTTGACTTGAAATTTTGGGGAGATGATCTTGGTGACAAGAGAATGCTACTGTGAGAAATTGGTGGGGTTTGGAGTTGCCAAACCTAGGTAATAAATCCTTGGGTAGATTTGTAAATATTTAGGGTTTTGGGATTTAGGAAGAAATAATACTTAATGATTAACCATCTTCTGTCACTAACTTATTCTTGATGTTATAAACCTCTGGAGCTTCTATTAGAACCATTGAAAGACATTTGGAGGTCCAAATTGTAATTATTCGTATTGTTGGCAATTTTTGGGATGATGGATTGTAGGGTGTTAGATTACTGTATTTGCATGAAACTTTGCTGGATGTCATTTCATACCAATATGTACCCACTGTATTTTTCTCATAATTTTTAGATTAATATTTTTGGTACCTCTAGTTCAATTTGGAATTAATTGCAAATATATCCTCTGTGGAAATTACAATTGTACCCTCTGTGGAACATGGTCAAACTTTGTAGGACTGAATATTTTAGTATGAGTCACCTCTGTATTAATTTGCATAAGGTTTGGAGATCATATGGGGGTACCTCCTTTGGAATTTATTGGTAATAAGTGAGTTTTGGAATTTTTAAAAATACTAAATCTTGCTGGTTTTTCCTAAAAATTCATATCCACTGATTATTAGGTACCCTTGGTTTATGTAAAAATTTGGGCAGGCATTGGATGTCAGGAAAGCATACTTGCAGTTCAAACCTTAAGAAGTGGTATTTTGGGAAGAATGATTCAAATATTATCATTATTTGGAAAATTATGAAACTCTGGTTTTGGTCTTAAATATGTAGTATGGACATCCAATAAAATTGTTGAATCATAGGATTGAGTATTTAGTGTACTCCCCTTCATGAGCGTCAAAACGTTGAGGATGGTCTGCGTTTAGCAAATTGGTAATTTTGGGGTTGTAGGCAAATTTGGATTATGTTGATTGGAGATGTGAGAGTTTAATGGTGATCATATGACTATATGAGGATCCCTGGAGTTGATTAGGGTTCGATGAGTTCTAGGGTGATGGGGTGCCACCCTTGGGGTAGGTCGTCCTGGGATTGACAAAGGATCGTCTTTTCCCCTTTAGTGTCTTTAAGCACTTATGTTTAATTCAGGTAAAAGTATTAAGGGGGTTTCCTCATGGGTAGTAACTAATAACATTAAGTGTCTTGGGAATGGGAACTCTGGGGTGTCATCCCATAGTGGTTCCTAGTACCGTAGCGAGCCCCTCACAGGGTAACCCTCGGGAAGTCCAAGACTAACCTTAACTCACAAGAGTAAGACATTGTACAAGATTAACTAATAACACACTCATCCACACCCTGTGGTTTCGGGGGTTTAGTTGGTTTGGTTGTACGAGCGGTGGGCTCGGTGGTTGTAGCAGTAGACTAGTTAGTCTGGTGAGCTTATGGCTCGGAAGGTTATTGATGGCGGGCAGGTTAGCCCGGGGAGCTTATGGCTCGAAGGTTTTTGATGGCGGGCAGGTTAGCCCGGGGAGCTTTTGGCTCGGAAGGTTACTGATGGCGGGCAGGTTAGCCCGGGGAGCTTATGGCTCAGAGATAGGAAGTAGAACATGTTGCTTGTGCATTGAAGGTGGTGGGTCTTCGGTATTGGACGGTCGTTCACACCGACGTCAATACGTTGACTCGGCGAGTGTGGTATTTACACTTCGCCTTGAAAGTCTGGCGGTCCAGTCAGCAAGAGTACGCAGACGCTCCGCGGGTTTAGTGGAGGCGTACAATAGGTCTAGGTTGGGTAGTGTGAATACCAACCTAGAGGTGGGCGAGGCCCAACCCACCGCTTCCGTTTGCCACTACGGGAGTATCCTGGGAGTCTAGCTCGCTCCAAAAAGGGGGAACTAAAGGTCTATGCGCATAGAGTCGTAGTGTGTGAGTTGCACTTGTATGAACATAGCATAACAGCATACTTTGCATGTCATAGCATAATCATTGCATTCAACCTACCCCTAACGTATAAGTCGGTTATGGGACTTCTTATACGGTAGGCCCTGCTAAACGACACATTGGTCTATAGGTTTGTATGGGCATTCCTATAAATCAATGGTTACTTTTATGTTACTTCGTTTGCCATTACATATACTGCTTACTATTCTTTACATGCTCTTTACTATGCCTACTTATTGCTTCATATATATAAACACCTGTTTAGTTGTAGATCCGCCGTCATCTGCTCTTGTATTTACCCCTTGTTTGTCCTCCGCTTCCTCCTCCCCATCCGGTGCCTAGGAGCCATTGGGGGAGGGGTGGGGAATTGGCTGAGTCATGTTTGACTGACGGTCGGTGGACCATATCATTTTAGGGTTTCAAGGAGACGCGGCAACATCAGAGAAACCGGTGCAGCAGGATCCGTCAAGATGGACCCCACGGCCATGCTACCATTGTCACCAGCCGGGACACACTCGAGTCAGATGCCCCATGATGGGTGGAATCCCTCCAGCACAGCGACCAGGAGGCCGAAGGCGAAGACGTAGACATGGATTGCGAGGCAGCAACCGCAGGCCAAAAGAGAAGAAGCATCTAGGGTTGCAGCACCAGTGGAGTACAGAGTCTGCAGGGATGGGTCAGACTAGTCTGAATACCCCGGTTTCAGTGTCGGTGACGATTAGCTTTAGTTTTACTTAGTAGATAGCTTCCGCGAGTGATCTTGTAGTGAGTACATGATGTATAGGGCAAGAGCCCTTTTTATTATTATAACTCTTGTATCTCTTTTATTCAGTTAATATATGTGGACGTTTATGTGCGATGTCAAGCAAGTAGTAAATCCATGCGTGTGCAATCATTATTGTTGTTCTTGGCTTCACACTTGTGTAATGATTTATGATATGAATGCAATGAATGGATACACATGTAATGTTAAGCGCCCATATCACTTAACATGTCATGCATATTAGGACTCTAATGCCAACGCACTTGAAAATATTAAACTGCCCATAACCATTTAATATTCGCAAGCGGTGTATATCCTAGTGGAAATTCATATGCACAAAAATGTTAAGTTTGCCCATAACCCCTTAACATTCATGTGCATATTACTCATGCTTATGAGTGAGTGTGTGCGTGTTTCAGCCGCGAACAACAGATAATGACAAGGTGCGTGAAGAAATGATGCATGTATAAATATTTATAAAATAAGATTCAAAATATTTGATAATTGTAAAATACTTTATCTTTAGAGCCTAACCTCCCTCTGATACCAACTGTCACAACCCGTCTCGACAAGAGTCAGAGTGCGCTTCGGGGCGGGTCGTGATGTCACAGGCATGGGCGAAAAGGAATCCATGCTTGCTAAGGCGAAAACAGAAATATTACAAAATAGATACTTTTGAGTAAAATAGACTGATTTATTTGCGGAAACTTTAAAATATGATAGTTTGAAACAGGTGCACATGCATTTTGCAAAAAACTCACTTATGATACAAGTTTTGGAACAAAAATTTATGCAGTGATCATCGCAGGTGAATGAGAATGCAAAACATGCCAAATTCTAGTACATATAATATTTAGCCTAGCAGTTGTCCATGAAACAAAAGAAAATGGCTGATTGTAACTACTACATAACAGAAATGTCCGACAGTAAAAGAAATGAAACATAAACACAAAACCTGAAGCTTGACGCAGATCGGCCTCAGAGAGCAGGCGGCGCAGGCACGAACACTAAGACAAATTCCAAAACAAGAAGGAAAAGCCTCAGAACATTGAAATACACAAGAACAAGCAAAATAAAATACGAGCAGGAGAAACAGAATATTTGTGTACCGCTTTTCATGAAGCAGAGCTAACAAGACAGGCAAGCAAGTGAGACAAGCAGAAATATCTAGAATTATTAGACTACTCCGAAGTATAGCCTAAACATTTATTTTGCAACGACATAAGCTGTAATCGATGAAATGCGTAGGTGTTTATAGTGGGTGCGCATGGTTCACACTCAAGTCCAAGTGTAAGTCTTACTAGAATAAGAGTATTTCCTGCTTACCGTGACCATGCAAACAAGACGATGCACCAACTAAACCCTAGTTTCCAAGATTTTCTTATGACACTCAGGACCTAAGTGATTCAGAAATTTAAGCTCGCTATGAACGGTCCTTTGTTCCCATTAGGGATTCAAGAGGGAACCAAAGTCAAGGAGTTTCATCAATTAAACCCTACCTTTCAATGTTAACTTACGTTATTAATGACTTAGTGTAGGATTTCGTGGATTCTAGCATATCAAGACATGTAACCAAAATACTGATTCAGATATACAAGAGTATATTATACAAACGTGAAACGGGAGGAATCAAGTTATAGAAAATTATTTACTCAAGTCTTAGAACCAGACAAGCATAAGAAACAAGATTCGATGACTCAGAGAACTCGATAGAGAGTTTAGAAACTTGCGGATTCAAGTATTCACGAGTAATAAGATTATTATTCATCAATTTCTAGGATACCAAGTATTAATTTAGTTTGAACCATTCCAACAAACGATTATCCTCCAAGTAAACACGTGTACAAACCGAATATTTTATGTCAAACACAATTCATCTAGTTGCTAGCAGGAATCTTAACATTTATCATTACAACAATTAATGTTCCTGCTCGAAAAATTCTATTAGTCTTACATTTATCCATCCAATGAGACGCAATTCATTTAAATGGAAATCCAATTAAAAACAACTTTCGTTCATTAACTCGTCTTCCAACAAATGAGACACAATTCATCCAAGTGAATATCCAAGTAACCATCATTTTCATTCACAATTCATGTCATTCGGACGCGTGAACCTCAAACTAATAACAAGTCTATTTAGGAATTCGAGGTCTAAATTTATTTGACGAAACGAGCATCCAAGAGTGAATTCATATAAATATAAGAACAAACAAGACAATTAAATCCAATGCTTGCAAGAGAGAGGGATCTCTACTTGCCTTAAATGAGGCTGAATCTGACGGTGACGGCTAAGCGCGGAAGCAAAAGCAGACATCACATTTTGAACCAGATCAAGCACAACGAAGGCGACATAGCATAAATTACTACGCTAATACAAGCATTCGACGACGCGGAAAATAAACTACAGGGGTTTAGCAGATTTTACCTCCCTCGAAAGTGAGGGGAGAAGAGATACCACGAAAGATCGGGAACTTGGCGGCGCTTGGGTGACGAAAACCCTAAGTCAGAGAGGACTTGAAGAGATCCCGTTGAGAGATTCGACGATCAGCGCCGGAAATCACAAATAAACCGGGGTTAGATGAATATAGGAGGGCAAACATCTGAAATAGGAGGGGAAGAAGAGATTTCTTATCAATATTCGTCAAATCCGAGTCCAAAATCCGAGGAGGAGGAGGGTTCGAGCAAAACCCTAAGCGGAAACAGAGAAGAAGAGGGCTGCCGGCCACGAGGAGGAGAGGCTTGGCTGCTGCGGCTTTAGAAGAAGTAGGAGATGCTGCTGCCGGACCCCTAGGAGGAGGGGAGGGCTTCCTGGATGATCTTTGGAGGGGAGGAATCAGCCGGCCAGAGCAAGAGGAGGAGGCGCCGGCCCTAGAGGAGGAAGAGCAGGAGGCTGTCGTCCTGAGCAGGAGGAGGAAGCGACGGGGAAGCAAGAGGAGGCGGCGTCTGCCACTGTAGGAGGAGGCGCCGGAGGGAGGAGGAGCGGCAGGCGGCGCTGCGTGCGGGAGACGGGAGCAGAGGGCGAGCGGGAGATCGACGCATTCGAGAGGCGACATCGGGAGACCTAGCACAGCGGGATTTGCGGCTTGCGTGCGGGAGCCCTAAACCGAGAGGAATTTTAAATGAATCGGGGGGGGGGGGGGGGTTGCTCGGGATTTAACAGAGGTTGCGGCTGGGGTGCAGCTAGACAGGAAGGCTTCTAAAATAATGTTTTATTATTAGTATTATTTTAGGGTTGTTACAGTCTCAAGTCCAACTGGTTTTCTGATTGTAAGCAGTAACCACGCCTTTCCATGTCATCTCATTTTATTTGAACTTCTCAGAGAAAAGTTCAATATGATCTTTCTTGCACTTCTCTCTAGTAAGAATTATTTTTAATAATGGTCACCAATAGAGACTCACTTTTGATGTGGGTATTGCCTAATTATCCTTTGGCATGCCCTGGTTTTTATTCTTACATTTTCTTTGTCTGTGAGCCATTGGATCTTTATTTCTTTCAATGGTCATGGTTGGGAAATTTGTCTATTTGACAATGCAAACAAAGATCATTAGAAATTGACAAGTATAAACCTGTCATATACTTCATCAATGTTGACGTCTCTTCTAAATCTCAATTGCAGTGTCTTGTCGACGGAACTCCATTTTTATTTTTTGAACAGACTATCCTTTCCTTAGAAAAGTTTAAGCATATTTTCACATATCGTCCTCATATCTAGGATATATTTCTTTGCAAAATAGAATCTTTTGTCCTAGTGACCTCCTTCACATATTACCTCGTGCTTGTCATGTCCTCAAGGCAAGGGAAGAGACTAGATGATGACTCATGTCGCAGTCAAAAGTGGGGTGATTCCTCACAGGTTCGCCCAAAGGAACTTAGGTGACGTGTCTCAAAAGTGTGTTAATGGGCACCTACTGTGTCGCCCTAGTAGTCTTGAGGATTTTGGAATGTGGTTGAGGCACATCGTCGTGCAAGGTATGTAGGCGTCCTTGCAGCGCGAAGGCCATGGTAAGAGTCGACCAGCTGACCTGGACGTCTTCCAATGTTTTTAGTCAAGTGATTCCCAAGATTACTTCTATGTCGCCGAGGTCAAATGGGGAAAGGACATGGTATGAGTCAAGTATATAAGCCCGTCATAATGGGACAAGGGCTCACTTGTAGGAAGATGTTGCGGCAGAGGTTGCAGGTGACATGAATCTATTATTTCTCAAATAGACAGTGAGCTTGAAAATGGATTTGATGGAATGTGTAGTTGATCAAGTAAGGCTCAAGAGATGAAGGTACGACTAGCACCATTGTCGATCATTACGAAGGAGGAGTTTATGGGCTGGTGGTCATGGAGTTTCATTGTAAGAGAGTCGTAGATGCTCCCGCCTGAGAAACACAAAAGGTCCAAACAGTGGAGGAGACGGTTCACCGACCAATGTAGCATTCTTGGAGCATAGTTGGTGTTGCGGTTCGCCGATTATGAATGGACGTGTGGCCACGAGAGAGTGAAGTCGTAGAGGAGATCTCTTTGACCCTTCTTGGATCTATGGTTCCCAATGATAGAGGTGGATGGAAGTATACTCCCGATGAATCGAGCTCAACCCACATGGTGATAAGGGAGTCGGGCTAAACCTATCAATGTCTAAGGTGTTGGTACCAGTTAGGAGGGAAAGAGAGAAGTAGGAAAAAAGGAAATAAGAGAAAGGGAATAGGTGTTTAAAAAATTGTGCGAGAAATACACATGGCCACAGCACATCGCCCCCAACATGGACCCATGACTTCACCTTCCCCTCGCAAATCATGCTTGCCCTTAAGCTTGAGCGGTGGAATGGTCGGGGTTTCTAGACATCCTTACATCCTCGGTGGCATTCGTAGGGTCGTCAACCTCCAACCACGAGAGAAGTTTACACATGTGCCATGCGGTATATGGCTCGAAGAAAACCATTTGGTGTGTCGTTCTGCTAGTTCCGCACATGACAGACGTTTGAAGAGTAGGGTAACTCTGGCTCCTTGCCTCTGGGGGCAGTTGGAATGCCATTGGGTGGTAAGAAGAAGTGTCTTCACAACGAATTCCCCTGTACCCACTATGATGGCTTTCATACTGGTTGCCCATGAGGAAATATTTCTCACTGATGCATGCCAGGGTCATGGCAGTGCTAAGGTTCGTTGATGCTTCAAATTTGGCATCAGGGCGATCCTACAAGCTTGCGGTGAAGATAGGTACTTGATGTTTTGACAGTATAGAAGTAGCACTAACTAATAGTGTTGAAAAGTTCTCCGAGTGGTAGTCAATATTCCCTTTTGTTTAAAGGATACAAGGTAACCTCTAAGTGTTTAAAAGCCTCCCAATTTACATTGGATTTTTCCCGCTCTAGCGGGATGTACCAAATTTGTGTTGATCCCATGGGGTGGAAGGTTGTAAACCCTATCCAATTTTCCAACGAAATGAGTTAGTTGGTGAAGAATTGCTTATATCGTGTGTGCCAGGCTAGGGTGTCGTCTTGCCGTCAAATAGAAGAAAATCTAACTTCTCGTAACGCAATATTGGGCCTCCCGCAGACCGACTTCAGAGGGGTTCGTAGTGCATAACGTCATGCCGACCACCCTGATTGGAGCTTGTCTTTGGTCGTGGGTGTAACGTCTCGTAGACCGCCACGATTTAATTCTGTTATTCTAAGCGAGTTTTCACAATATTATAACGCAACATTTCCATTATATAGCTAAGAAAAAGTATCAGGAGAAAACATAAAGCAACTTTTCATTCATTTAAGCATAATATACACCATGTAATGTCAGACTACATAAACAACTATGAACGCGAAACTAGTACATATGTACAATCTACAGGTGACAACAACACTCTAATACAAACTATAACAAAACTCTAACCCGTAGTTTATCCATCTCCTCACTTTGCTTCATTCTCGCCTCCGCAGTCAACCTCCTAACGGGGCTTGGCACACAGGCGGTTGGATCCTAAAAATAGAAATCAACAACCAGTTAGTTTAGAAAACTAAGTGAGTCATTTACCTCTTCAACCGCGCTACAGGCAAACACAGAATTAGTATCAATATGCATTAATATACATGTATAGCAGTAAAGTAAGAAGGAAGTGGTGCAGTAGCAGTATCAGTGAACAAGTACTCAAGTAGTAAAATGTTCCGCATGTATCAAGTTCATTATTTCTTTTATTCTTCTTCTTATTTGTAATCAATTTTCTTATCTATCTAGTTCCCTTGAAATGTTAAGGGTCATTCTCAAATCTGTTCGTCATCTGGGCACGTCAAATCAATGCCTAATCTATGGCGATCAAACACGCACCAGACTCTCTAGCCTCCTAGATCAGACAATTCTATTCCAATTCAGGGTGATCGAACACACTGTTATGGTCTTGGGTCGTTGTGATCGTTGGAGGCGGGATACACGAGCAAGCCCTAGAAATGGTGGAGGAGGAGATGAGAGAAGATGAAACCCTAGAGGGTGGAGGAAGGAGAGAAGAGCTTAGAGAGAGAGAGAGGAATTAGAGAGAGAGAAAGGAAATTTCATAATTCATTGCTTAATAATCAACTGCATGAGAAGAGTCTATTTATAGGACCCCAGGTGGCATACCCGTAATTACATAAGATGCATAAAATATTAAAACGCTAAAACATTACGACGAGTCTAATAACGATGACTCAATACACACACCGAGATAATAAGATTACTAACGTAACTGACGTTGGGTCATAACACATAACAGGAGAACCATAACACATAACAACATAACAGGAGGACCATAACACATAACAGAGGACCATAACACATAACACTCCACCCGTCCTTCATTTTGAGCTTGTCCTCAAGCTCAAACTCCAGTAGGATGGTCAGCTTCTCTGGTTCCTTGATCTCGCGCCAATATAGCGCCTGGTAGCGTGTCGCGGTCGCGTTGACCCCAAGGTGTAGCGTCATCGCAGTCAGAAGGAAGAGCGGCTAAAGCAATGGGTCTGACAGGTCCGGCGGAGCAGCAGGAGACAGAACTGGCAGGATGGCCGATGAAATAGCGGTCGGCAGTATGAAGGGGTCTGGCGGAATTGGCGGTGCGGTGTGAGGCAGTAACGACAAGACAGTTGAGGGGGCCGACAAAGTAGTGGTCGGCAGCAGAGGCAGCGGCGTGGTCGGAGGCGGCACAGCGGAAACCGGCGGTGAGGCAGCCGACAGAGCAGAAAGCCACATGGCTGGAGGGACCGTCAAGGCAGGAGCCGACAGAGCAAGAGGAGACAGAGGCGGTGACGGCGGCCATGGCGGCGGCGATGACGATGGCGATGGCGGCAGCGGCGAGGACGACGGAGGCAGCACAAGTTGTGCGGGATTGGAAAGTGGGGCCGGTGGCAAAGGAGGCAGAACAGACGGTGGCGGAACATCAAGGTATCCTGAGTGCTCCAATTGATCAAGCTTGTCCTCGAAGCGAGACAAGGAGGCTTGAAATGTCGTCGACCACTTCAGCATCATCGAGTGGAGGACGCCCTCGTCCATGGCACTAAGATGAATGTTCATCAAATTATATTTGAGATCGGAGAAGTGGGAGTAGGAGTAATTAAAAATAGTATGACGTGGAGGAAAGAAAATTTTAAAACAAAAGAAAGGGGTGCAGTTAGAAAGAAGGGGTGCAGTTAGGAAGAAGGGGTGCAGTTAGGAAGAGACAAGGAAATGAAATGAAATAAAGTAAAAGGAGGGTTGCGGGATTTGATGTTGGCTTCAGAATTAAAATAAAATAAAATAAAAGAAGGGTAGGTGGGAGACGGTGATGGGACTGGAGATGTTACGACGGGTTGCTTCGAGGGGATGTTGGCGCAGAGGAGCGGGGCTCGAGTGAATGGGAAATGCCAAAGAAGCTTGCGGCCCAGTGTCGTGCAGGAGGGAGCCTGCGTCGGGCAGGAGGGAAGCAGCGGCAAGTGAAGCGAGGTGCTGCGCACGGAGGTCGGCTCTGAAGTGAAAGTGGGGGTCGGCGTTGTTCCTGGACGGCGAGGAACGAGCGGAAGCCGTCGGCTAGCACAGGAGGAGCGTTCTTCGGGGAATGGAGGCGATCCCGCTGGAGGCTTTGTGGCGGCTCTGGCTTGTGAAAATCAACGGAAGCAGGGTCGCGCTGGGGCCAACTGGAAGCAGAGCAGTGTCGACGAGTGAAAACGGGCTTACAAAGGGGCGGCGTTGATGTGCGACGGCGGAAGAGGACCGAGAGGCTCTGATACCAAGATGTTATGGGTTTGGGTCGTTGTGATCGTTTGAGGCGGGATACGTGGGCAAGCCCAAGAAATGGTGGAGGAGGAGGAGATGAGAGAAGATGAAACCCTAGAAGGTGGAGGAAGGATTAAAGAGCTTAGAGAGAGAGAGAGAGGAATTAGAGAGAGAGAAAGGAAATTTCATAATTCATTGTTTAATAATCAACTACATGAGAAGGGCCTATTTATAGGACCCCGAGTGGCATATCCATAATTACATAAGATGCTTAAAATATTAAAACGCTAAAACATTACGATGAGTCTAATAACGATGACTCAATACACACGACGAGATAATAAGATAACTAACGTAACTGACGGAGGACCATAACACATAATAGGACCATAACACATAACAACATAACAGGAGGACCATAACACATAACACACGTCCCGTCTTGGAATCATCAAAACTCTATAAGAGTTCTGTCCCTCCTACGAGGCTAACCCTTTAACATTTTTATACGTCGACGCACAATCAATTTCTTATTCTTCTTCTATTTTGTTCTTATTCAATAGAAAATACATAGGTGATATTCATATAATTTTCCCCTCAGGTTCTTTATTGCATGTTATTCCATATTTAGCAATGTTTATCGAGTTCATAATTAATAGTGATTTCAAATATTCGATTTCTTCAATTTAATCAATATGCATTTCACATGCAAAGAAAGTAAGCTTAGAGTAAAGTAATTCCACATATTCATAATTCAAAATAATTCGAATATGCGTAATCAAAGCGGTAAAGACTCACCGCAACTTTTCATTTGCCCTTATCGTTCCCAAGATTCTTGTCGCGTCTATCGCCGAACGTCATCCACTGCGGTATCAATGAAATCATTTACTTAGGGTTGCGTTGTTAAATAGTTACGATTTGACTCCTAAGATAACTACAACTTATCAGAAGTGGTCTAGGGTAGGAAAAATCTACGTGGATACTTTTAAAACCAATCAATTAATTGAACCCTAAATAGGAAACAATGAAAAATAGCAATCAAAAGCTATTGCAATCAAAAGCTATTGCAATAACAACCAGCCATAAGGAATCCCCATGTTTAAGCACAAAACAGCTGGCCTCAACAAGAAGAAAAGCAGACAACAGAAAGCCAACAACCACAACCGGCCCGCATCCAAAATCTTTCCTCATATAACCAATTAAACAGCATATAAACATTACAGCAGTCGGCCCTAAACCAAGAATCCAATTAAAAAGGAAGAAACAAAAAATCAACTCCAAAAAAATCCATGATCAACAAACCCTAACCAGCCAACTGAACTGCAACCCACCATTAAAATTTCATTCAGGATCTAGGACATCATGCATAAGAAAAATACAAGATCTAAAACTCAATAAGTAAACAGCAGCCCAACTAAAGAAGCCAAGAAATTAGTAATCAGCAAGCCTCTACAAAACCCCTAAATTGGAACACCGCAAAAATCCCTAATTCTACAGAGCTTTCTAACTTTCAGCAGTAGCTAAGAGGAGAAGAAAAAGGGGGAGAGTAAGAAGAAGATGGGAAGGAAGAGCTGACAGTGAGAGCATGCGGCAGAAAGAAAGAGAACAGTCCACTCAATGATCCCAGCTGAGAAGAAATCAGCAGCAGCCGCACAAGTAGAAGGCGGCAGCTCTAGCTGAGCTCGCCAAACAGTCGAAGGTGTCGTCGAGAAGAAGAGAGGAGAGTTGCAAGCCCTAGCTCCTTCCAGACGGCGAGAGAACAATATAATGCTGAGAGAATAAGGTCTCGGGGAAGTTAAAATAAGTGCAATTAACCCACCGCCTCAGCTAACCCAATTTAACAATGCATTAATGTAGTCTTAACCAAAACTGAGCCTGAAACAGAAACCTGAACCTACCAACTGAAACCATAAAGCCCATAATGTTTCAGTCCAACACAATCACAGCCCACAAATTCATTTAAAATAAACTTATATGATTAGAGATAATGACAAATCCAAAACTGAAAAACATCGAAACGATAGTCGCAAAAACATCAGAAAACTTGAACTTCAAAATTAGATGTGCGACGTCGAATCGACACTGATCATTGTCTGTTTTTATCATAGGGGAATTGTTTAATTATTTCGATTAGAATATTTTTTTATAGGCATAATTTTATTATTTCATAAGTTCTTCAAGTTCAGGTCTTATAATTTCTCCCCTCCTTATAAGAATTTTCATCCTCGAAAATTCAATCATCTTGATTCAGAAAGAAGATAGGAAACAAGTTCATCATTACATCCTCTCTCTCTCAAGTCTCAAGTAGCGTCATTGGCAGGGTGACCCTTCCACCACACTTTGACAAAGTTAACCTCGTGATTCCGCAATCTCTTACTCTGACGATCAACAATCTGGTAGGGTTCGGTTGGGCTAAACAAATCCGGCTCTATCTGCACATCACTAGTAGATATCATCTTGTCTAGATCAGGAGCATATCGATGAAGGGCGGACACATGGAATACATCATGTAATTTCTGCAATTCATCTGGTTGCGCTAAACAATAAGCAACTTCGCCAACACGCTCAATAATTGAAAAAGGACCTATATATCTCGGACTTAATTTCCCAATACGGCGCAATCAAGATACTCCTTAAATGGTTTGATCTTCAGACACACCTGATCACCAACATGAAATTCTACCTGACGATATCTGACATTATAATATTTAAGTTGACGGTCTTGAGAAATCTTCATTCTCTGTTGGATGATTATAACTTTCTTTTCTAACTTATCCACCTTCTTTTTCTTGAACAATTTCTTTTCTCCGTCTTCTGCCCAGCTTAGCAGAGTTCTGCATCGACGTCCATATAATGCTTCAAATGGTGTCATCTGGATCGTCGATTGGTAACTGTTATTGTATGCAAACTCTACCAGTGCCAGAAATTTCTCCCACAAATCTTTTAAATCAGGAACCACTATCCGCAACAAATCTTCGAACATTTGTATGGTGGGTTTTGATTGACCATCCGTCTGGGGATGAAAAGTTGTGTTATACAATAACTTCGTCCCCAATTGCTTATGCACCTGTCTCCAAGCATCGGTAGTAAATCTCTCATCTCGGTCTGAAACTATTGTGCGTAAGATCCCATGTATTTTAACTATCACATTGATATACAATTCAACTAATCAATCGATAGGTCTGTCTTGCTTCATCGCAATAAAATGAGCACTCTTGGTTAAGCGATCTATCATAATTCAAATTCCATCATTTCCTTACTTTGAGGTAACCCAAATACAAAGCCCATCGCTATATCATCCCACATCCATTCTGGAATAGGGAGTGACTGAAGATATCTAGTCGCACTTCGAAAACTTAGCATACAGATGCCAACTCTCTCAATGTCTGCAAGGCTAGTCGCAAGTGACGAGAATGATCTTCCTTCGATTTTGAATAGATCAGAATATCATCGATGAATACGATCACGAATTGATTGAGAAAAGCTTTGAATACTCAATTCATTAAATCCATAAAGGCTGCAAGAGCATTCGTTAGACCAAAAGTCATTACAACAAATTCGAAATGCCCATACCTGGTACTAAATGTTGTTTTGAAAATACTTTCTTCTTTGATTCGCAGCTGGTGATATCCTGATCAAAGATCGATTTTAGATAATACTCACGCACCCACAAGCTGATCAATTAGGTCATCTATGCGAGGTAAAGGATATTTATTTTTAATTGGATCTTTAACTCGATGTAAAGAATACTTTCCTTCACAGTGAGTTGGAAGAGGAAGTCTATATGTCAATACCCCCTAGTCTTGTCCTAGTCGGCACAGAAGGGAAGGTTTGTAAATTGAAGAAAGCTCTTTATGGGTTAAAACAATCTCCCAGAGCTTGGTTTGAAAACTGTTACGGGTCCACCGTCAGTTATCCTATTATATTAGTAGTATGTTGTATCGAGTTTTTATTATGTTGAGTCTTTATTATGGTTGAGTCAAGTTAGAGTATTTTAGGTGTGTTAGTGGGTCAAGTCTTATTATATCAGTATTTATGCATTTTTAATATTTTATATGTTTGATGTAATTACGGGGTTGCCCCGGGGGTTCTATATATTAGACCCGGTCATGTATTTAGAGATTATGAAATGAATTAAGAGTTTTGCTTCTCTCTCTCTCTCTCTAAATTCCTCTCCCTCTCTCTCTAAGATCTTCTCTCCTTCCTCCACCCTCTAGGGTTTCTTCCTCTCTCATCCCCTCCTCCACCGTTCTAGGGCTTGCCCCTTTGTATCTCCGCCTCCAACAATCCGGCAACGAACCAAGCCCATAACAACTTGGTATCAGAGCCCCTCCTTCCTCGGCGTTACTCTCCGACTGCTCCACACCGCCGCCTCCACTGTTTCCGCAAGCCGCCGCCGTTGTTTCCCAATCTTCCATCCCCACTCATCACGACGCACGTTTCCACCTCCAGCCGAAGCCACTGTTGCCGCTCCAACGCAGTCCGTTCCTCCATACGTCGTCTCCCAGAAATCGTCGCACTCCCTCGCTCCTCCCAGCGCACGCGTCCAGACGGACCGTCTCTGGCGTGCCTTGCAGCGCACCATCCAGCACCACACCGTCCAGTATTTCAGCGCCGCTCCATCCAGCGCACGTCTCATTTAGCGCACAGACGACTACAGGCAGATGCCTCCTTCCCCGTCAGCCTCCGCTCAGTCGCAAGCTTGAGCCCATCCAGCGCCCTAGCAGAGCTCCGCCAGACGCCCAGACGACTGCTCCCGAGCACTGCCTCCCTCTTCCACTGGCACTGCTTCTCGCGAGCGTTCCAACTTGCCAGGCGACCCATCCCGACGCCTCTCTCGACGCACTCCTGCGTCTTTTCCTTCACGCCCGACTGCCCCTACTCCGCCTGCTGCTCTGTCCTCATCGTGCCCCATCCCCTTTTTACCGCCGATCTTTTCCAGCGCCATTTCCTTTTTTTCCCGGCAATTAATTTATATGGATGTGCTGTTGGGCGCTGAGGCGGCTGATTGCCTCCGTGCGCTAAAGGGGTACCTTGAGGCCACCTTCTTCGCACCACCACTGTGTCCTCAACCCGCTTGCCCACCGGTGCGACCGACAATTCCGCCAGTTGTCTCTCCACCGCTCGTCGAGGTTCTTCACACTCCTCCATCCCCTCCGGTGAATTCTGCTCCGCGGGTTTCCTCAGCCGCCTCCCCCGCCCATTCTGACCGCCTCCCGAGGCCGCTTCCACCGCCGACCGTTCTGCCTCCTGCGCCACCGGCCCCTGCCTTACCGGTCCCTCCAGCCACGTCGCCTTCTGCTCTGTCGGCCTCCTCATTGCCGGTTTCCGCTCTGCCGCCTCCGACCACGCCGTTGCCTCTGCTGTCGGCCAATACTTTGTCGGCCCCTTCGGCCGCATGGCCGTTGCTGCCTCGCACCGCACCGCCGTTCCCGCCGGACCCCTTCATTTTGCCGACCGTTGTTCCTTCGGTTGCATTCCTACTCTGGCCTCCCGCCGCTCCGCCGGACCAGCCGGCTCCATTCCTTCTGCCACTTGTCTTCCCAAAGGAGCCGCCGCTACTCCTCGCCGCCACTACCACCGCGACGAACTACCAGGCGCTATTTTGGCGCGAGATCAAGGAGCCAGAGAAGCCGACCATCCTGCTGGAGTTTGAGCTTGTGGACAAGCTCAAAATGAAGGACGGATGGAGTGTTACGGGTCCACCGTCAGTTATCCTATTATATTAGTAGTATGTTGTATCGAGTCTTTATTATGTTGAGTCTTTATTATGGTTTAGTCAAGTTAGAGTATTTTAGGTGTGTTAGTGGGTCAAGTCTTATTATATCAGTATTTATGCATTTTTAATATTGTATATGTTTGATGTAATTACAGGGTTGCCCCGGGGGTTCTATATATTAGACCCGGTCATGTATTTGGAGATTATGAAATGAATTAAGAGCTTTGCTTCTCTCTCTCTCTCTAAATTCCTCTCCCTCTCTCTCTAAGATCTTCTCTCCTTCCTCCACCCTCTAGGGTTTCTTCCTCTCTCATCCCCTCCTCCACCGTTCTAGGGCTTTCCCCTTGTATCTCCACCTCCAACAATCCGGCAACGAACCAAGCCCATAACAGAAACTTCACAAAATCATGACCTCGTTAGGCTATACCCAAAGTCATGCAGATCACACTTTATTTATCAGACGGAAAGAGATGAAGGTGACTCTTTTGATTGTGTATGTTGATGATATGGTTATTACAGGTGATGACATGCATGAGATCCGTACTCTCAAACTAAAACTTGCTAGTGAATTTGAAGTGAAAGATTTGGTCAAGTTGAGATATTTTCTTTGGATTTAGGTAGCAAGATCAAAATATGTGATTCATATTTCACAGTGGAAGTATGCCCTTGGTTTATTAGAACAGATAGGAATTAGTGGCTGCGAGCCTGTTGATACCCATATTGAAGTCAACCACAAACTTGGACGAGATGATGGGAAGTCCGTGGAAGATATTTCGAGTTATCAGAAGCTGGTAGAAAAATTGATCTACCTATTTCATACTCGTCCTGACATTTCATATGCAGTGGGAGTGGTATTTCAATATATGCATTCTCCTAAGGTATCTCGATGTCGTGCACAAAATTCTGAGGTATTCGAAGACCTCACCTAGTAGGGCATTCCATTCTCATCCAGTGATAACTTAAAAATTGAAGTATATACTGATACAGACTGGGGTGGATCAATTGGTGATAGGAGATCTACTACAAGATATTGTTCCTTTGTTGGGGCTAATCTGGTCACTTGGAGAAGCAAGAAATATGTAGTGGCTCGCTCTAGTGCTGAAGCTGAGTTGAGAGTTATGGCTCATAGTATATGTGAGGGGATGTGGTTTCGTTCTCTCTTGAATGATTTTAATTTACTAGAAACGGGCTCCTTCAACTTCTATTGTGACAACAAGGCTACAATCAACATTGCTCATAACCCTGTCCAGCATGACTGCATCAAGGACGTTGAAGTTGACCAACACTTCATTAAAAAAAATATTATGAAAGGGATTGTATGTACCCCTTTCGTACACTCGGAGAGATAGCTTGCAGATTTCCTCACTAAGGCATTGAGTGAAAAAAGATTCATGACTCTTATTAGTAAGTTGGGTATGAAGAACATTACATGCCCAACTTGAGGGGGATGTTAGAAGTAATTAGTGATTTATTATTTGATGTTTAAAAATTATTTGCTTGTAATACCCTCTAATATATGTAGAGGATCTCGTTTAATACACCATAGTGAACTTCCAACAAGACTATTTTCATGTTGAGAATACTTGTGCCTGTGTGTTCAACTGGGTCTCATAAACAAGGTGATACTCTCAATATTATCTAGAGATAATTTACTTGAGCTTAAGGAACTGTCATGCATTTGATTTTGCATAACCTGGAAACTTGATCATCTCTAACCAGTTCTTTACATGAAATCTAACAGCCTTTATTCAGAACAAAACGGAGTTCATATAACCCAAGAAAGCGGACAAAATATATTAGAATTCAAGCATTCAACCTACTAATTGGTTGAAGATAAAGAGGCTCGAGATCTATATCTAGTGCAGAAAACTATGTTAGCTTCCAAATCTAGGACTACTCTCAACACACACCCTCACGTACAGTGTCTTTGGCCTCTAACACTTGGATTACCTTTTTTATGGAGTAATGCGGAATAGAATGTTAGGCCAATTTGTTGGAGGTGGACAGACATGAGATCTATATTAAGTGCACAAGGATATGTAAGTTTTCCAATGGCGTACTATTATCAACAACTTATTCAACTCTAATAAGCAAGAGTAATAAACAAAGTAATGCTAAAACATGTAAAACAATGACCTCATAGAGAAACTTTCCAAATTCCTTTAGGGGCCTTGAAAGATTGAAGAAAATCTCTAGCAGGAGCTTTGATTGCAAGTAATCAAATTTCTCCGCTATAAGTAGGCCTTTTTGCCTTTCAGTAGCATATCCACGCCTAATCATAGTTGAAAAGGAGTTATGGATCAAGTAGTTATCTAAATCAATAAAAGCATATGCTATCCAAAACATTTCCAACAGAAACAAAAGAATCCGAAATTTCACCTGCAAGGGAGAAGTAAAGGATTGCTCTATTTACATTATAGGACTACACAGGTTATAGCTTGTGGTACAAGCATATGTATAATTCTTATTGCACATCTACTACTGTAATGGAGAGATATTAATAATCATAAATGTGAACTCTTCATGGAAAATTCATAATTATTTACAATCAAAAAAAGAAAAGAAAAAACATTACCTATGTAAATAACTCCAAAATTAAAAACAATTAATATTCCTAGTAATGCATAAATTACTAATAAAGCAATATTCTGAATACATAGTCCAGCCCTTGTAGACAACCACAAATAAGAACGTATAAAACTAATACAAGCAACAGGAGAAAAGGTGTCAAAGAAATCAAATGCCTATTTGAAACCTTTGGCGACAAACATGATCTTGTATCTGTCAATCTAGCCATCTACAAGGAACTTATTGATGAAGTCCCAATGACACCTAACAATGTCATCTCCATGACGGTTGGTACAAGGCTCCACGTACCACGAGAAGGAAGAGTGGATACGCCCTTTTGAAGGGCTATTGGGAGGTCGGTGGCTATAGTGCCTAATGGAGTGAGGTCTTCGGAAGGAGGAGATGCTCACCTGGAAGCTGAAGACTAAACTATAAGAGTGGAAGGAGGAACATGGTCAGAAGGAGGTTGTTGTCTGTGGAAGGAAGGAGGTTGTTGTATGTGGAAGGTACAAATGATAGGAGATCAAGAGGGAACAATATGAATAGTGGGATAAGAAGGTGGAGAAAGTATGATTGGTATAGAGCTAGACGAGATGCATGGAGGAAAATCAAGAAATACATGAGGTTTGTAGGAGAGAATTTTACCCTTACCAGAAAAATAAGGGGTGGATTCAAAAAAAGTGACATCAACAGAGATATATTGACGTCGGGAGAGAGGATCAATACAATGATACTCTTTTGGGGTCGAAGAGTAACCCAATAGGATGTGATTGATTGCACAAGTTGATAATTTATCATGTTCTTGAGAGGGGATATGGACAAAGGTTACACATCCAAACACTCGAGGGGTGAGAGGAAAGGGAGAAGCATTAGGATAAAGAAGGAAAAAAGGAAATGTCGATTCTTCCTTTCTACCACACCATTTTATTGTGACATGTGAGCAACTTGTCTGATCGATAATTCCATGAGAAGCACAAAGAAAGGAAAATAAAGCACTCATATATTATTGTTAAAATTAATTAAAAATTACTTTGTAATCTCCTCTTATATAAGAGGATATTTTCACGTTAACATGGTATCAAAGCCTCGTGTACCCTAAACCTCCCGTTCCCATTTGTTCCTCTCTCTCCGCCCGTCGATCAATCGCCGCCGCTCCTCGTCGGCCTCCTCCCTCCCATCTTCGTCCAACACAAAGGGCCGTCCTCTCGTTTAAGGTTTGCAGTGCCGCTTCCATCTCTTCCCGTCGGTCGGTCGACGCTGACTGAGGGGATGGGTTCTCCGGCGATCTTCCGGTGATCTAATTGACCCCAAACTTTGGGAAAAGTTTCGCTTTGGCCTTCTTCTTGTCATATTGATTTTTACACGATTTCAACGGTTGGATCTCTCCCAAAATCAGATCTAGTATTTTTTTCAACAGGAGTAAGACTTTTAACTCTACAATCAGGCGCTATCTCACCTCCGCTCTTTGAAGACGTGTTCTCCGTTCCTCTCCACCGTTGTCTTGGAAGAGTTCTGTTCAAGTTTTTTTATGTCGAACGTGATTGATTCTGGTTGCTCCATGACCCCCTCACCCACTGGATCTACCCAGGCTGGTCAGGATCACAACTTCTCTCAGATCACCACGATCCGACTGGATGACACTAATTATTTATCATGGTCTCACTCCATTGCTATAGCCTTAAAGAGTCAGCGTCTCTTTAGATATATCAACGGCGCCACAAGTGTACCTTACAGGGACTCTGCAGATTGGCCTCAATGGGAGTCGAAAAACTCTCTTGTCATGTCATGGTGCACAAATTCCATGCAAAAATTGATTGCTCGGAATTACCTTTTCCTGGACACTGCTGCTGACATGTGGAAACCTGTTGAATCTACCTATTCCCCGAAGGGGAATGCGGCCCAAATTAACCAACTACGCCACAAGATTTTTCTTCTCCGACAGGGTGATCGACCACCATCAGCTTATTATCTTGAGTTTACTCAACTGTATCAGGAGTACGACCACTTTGACTCTCTCTTCATTGTCTGTAATGCGGATGAGCTCTCATTGAGAGGCCACGAGGAACGTACTCAGGTATTCGAGTTTTTGCATGGGCTACACAGAAATTTTGATCATATTACTGTCCAGATCTTGGGACGTGTCCCTATTCCTTCGCTACCTGAAGTCTGCAATAGGAGTTTGACCGCCGACAGTTGGAACACCACAGTTATTATAGAGGGGTCAGCATTAGTGGCTCATCAACCCAATTTTGGAGGTCGTGCTTCCCGTGATTTCAAGCCTAAACCTACATATAAGGATCACCTTACTTGCGATTATTATGGCAAGCCTCATCATACTCAGGATACGTGCTTCAGCCTACATGGCTTTCCTCCTCCCAGGGGGGTTGTCATCCCGTGGTGGCCGCGGTCATGGTAGAACTCCAGGGCGAACCTATCACTCTGCTCATATGACCGAGATTCCCGAGAGCAGTTCACCTAGAGTTTTTTGCCTTACTCCTACTCCTTAGTCGTCCTCCTCCGCTAAAGAGATGATGGCCCTTCATAGGATGATGCATGACCTTACTACAAAGACTGCAACTTCAACCTCTGCTCTTGCCCACACAAGTACCCAAGGTGCCCACTCTGCTACAACTCGTCCTTCTACTCAGTGGATTATCGACTCTGGCGTCACTGATCACATGATTGGATCAGCATCAGGTTTTGTGTCATATTCTCCTCTTTCTGGAAGAGATAAAGTGAGCATTGTTGATGGCTCCTTCTCCTCCATTGCTGGAAAAGGATTCATCCCTTGTTCTTCCCTCAATTTATCTTCCATGTTTTATGTTCCAAATTTTACTCGTAAAAACCAAGAATTATAGGTGTACACCAGACGGAGTAAAGGTCCTAACACATATGCTCATCCCATGCTACCAATCTCAGTGCCAACTCCGTCGATGACTCCTCTAAACTCCTCATTACCCTTCGTAAAAGTATCAAATCTTGCACTCAACATCTATTGTCTCATTATGTTTCTTATGAAACTCTAACTCTTTCACATAGAGCTTTTATTTCTTCTCTTGCATCTATTTCTATTCCATCCACATGGCAGGAGACTTTTGGGCATCCAAAGTGAAAAGAGGCAATGATTAAGGAAATGACTGCTTTGGAAATAAATTATACATGGGATTTAAGACACCTCCCACACGAAAAGAAGACCGTTGGTTGTAAGTGGGTGTTTACCGTGAAGCAGAAATCTGAAGGCTTGGTTGAACGTTTCAAAGCAAGATTGGTGGCAAGAGGATATACTCAAACCCTAGGGATCAATTATCAGTACAAAAAATCTATAATGATGAACCAAATGGAGTTTTCATTTCATAATAAAAAGATTGAAATACATTAAATAGTTAGGAACTATCTTTTAAAAGGTAGACTGAGGTACATCAAGAGAAATCATCAATAAACGTGGCATAATACAAATTATTTTGACTAGCAGACCTAGTTGTGATAGGACCTCATACATCAAAATGCACTAAATCAATAAAGGGGTACTTGTGAAAGCAAATTTATGAGGAAAAAAACGAACGACAATGCATGTCAAATTGGCAAGTCTCACATTCTAAAATAGACTCAACAAACAAGGATAGGCGTAACTGATGGAGAAGACGAGCAAGTGGACCAAGACATTGATGTCACTAAACAAAATCACTGCAAAATAATTTGAATTAATCAAATTATTTAAGTTGTTCACATGAAAACAAAGGAGAAGTCATAATCCTAGATTTCCCTCAGCACTAGAATCACCATCATTAAGTTATTGTTTATTATATTTTAAGGAAAATATTTATTATTATTATTATTATTATTTTATTAGATTTCAAATTTTAATTGACTATTTTCTAAAAAATTAGAAATGACTTCGAAATTTCGTACTTTTAGAATGTTAGAATTAAGTTTTATTTCTCCTTTAATATCTTGTATCCACCTCTTATATAAGAGGTTCTTTTTCATGTTAATAATGAATCCGCTAGTTTTCACTGTTCGCAACATGGTATCAGAGCTGTGACCTAAAACCGATCCTCTCGTTCTCGATTCAGCATTAGCCCAAGCAGAGTTTGCATACAACTGTACCTTAAATCGCTCCACCCAAAAATCCCCTTTTGAGATCGTTTATGGATTTCCCATTCCTCATTTTCTTGACCGTCATTCATTACCTTCTCATGAGCGCATTTCCTTTGATGCTACCACTTGGATTGAAAATTTAAAATCATTGATGAAACTATTAATAATAAACTGCAGGTAACATCTGAAAAATACAAGATCGACGCAGATATACATCGGCGCGACGTGTATTTTTCAGAAGGGAGAGATTTCCCCATGGGACATATCACAAGCTCCGACAGCGTCGTTTCGGTCCTTTTAAGGTGAGGAAGCGGTTGGGTGAGACGCCTATCTTTTAGATCTGCCCTTGGAATTTGGCTTATCACTGATTTTCAATGTGGCGGACCTGTTCACCTATCAGGGAATGCCACCCACCGTTCCTCCTCTGCTACCTACTTTGGAGACCGGAGCGACAATGGGTTTTCAGCCGGCCTTCACGCCCACTACGGAGGAGATTGATCAGGTGCTTGATGTTCGGGAGTTCCAGACTCGTGCAGGGGCCTATCAGCGATACTTGGTCTCCTGGAAGGGAAGGGACATCCTGGATAGCAGTTGGATCAGTGCCCGAGAGCTTCAGCGTCGACGTCCCGACCTCTCAGTTGCGGCCATTAGCGTATTCTCGCCGGAGTCGAGTTCTCTCAACTCCGGGGGAACTAATGTGACCCCGTATGGGGCACGCTAGTCTTTAGTTACTTTTCATTTCGTCAATAAGATCATGTATTTTAATTTTTGTAGTAATTTTCTGTTGCGAACTTTAGTGGTCCGGCACATGAAATTGATCACCTCACGTGACCCTGAATGAAATGGTCCGGAAGGGGATAAGCGGAGCGAGACGACACGTTATTATTATTTGGAGCTTGCTGAAATTAGGACTTAAAAAAATAAAATAAGAAAAGGGGTTTTTGCTGGAAAGGGTTTTGCTATTAAAAAAAGGTTTATGCTTTTAAAATAAAATACAGTATCTATAAAATGGGGGTTTTGCTGCCCTAATGGGGAGTTGGTTGGATTTTAGGAAAGGGTTTCCTCCTTTTTCTGTAAATCCAGCCGCCAGGAAGTCCAAGGCATTTTCCGCACCCTCTCTGTTTCTCATTCACGCACATTTCCCGGCGGATTCCCAGCGCCAACGCCGATCGTTTCTCCCGTCGCCAGCGCCGGTCCATCTGCTGCACACCACCGCCCTTTACCTCGCCAGCCATCGACGATATTCACCGCCCCCTGCGCTGACATCGACGCCTCCTGCCACTTCTACGACATCTGCCGCCAACGATATTTGTTGCCCTCATCGACGCCTTCTGCCACTTCTACGACATCTGCCGCCTACGACATTTGCTGCCCTCATCGACACCTCCTGCGTTGACACCGACGCCTCCTTCCAGTCCAGCCACCCGTGACTTTCATCTACCACCTCCATTTGTGTTCCACCTGCTGCGACCATACCTCGAAGAGGATCCTTGCGACGCTGTTGGAGCCCCCCGGTGAAATCTTCCCTCTCAATCCCTTTACAAGTGGTTTTATTACGCTAATTTCAGCAAGTTCCGTCGTCCAAGGGTAGCGTCCGTTTCGTTCTTAATATTCCTTGTCGTTATTTCTTGTTTTTCATTCTGCTCTTTCTTATTGTTGAGGTTGCAAGCTGATTGGAATTGCTCTAAATTGACGATTGCTTGGGTGGCGAATAGTTTGTTCTCAATTATGGGTTGAGTTGACGCTATTCTAAAATATCTTAATCTTGTGCCAAGAGTTACCTAACTATAACTTAGGGTTTCGTGAAGCAAAGTTTGCATCAATCTTCCTCGTAAAGAACAAGAATTACATATATGCACCAAACGAAGTAAAGGTCCTAATACACAGGCTCATCCACGCTACCAATCCCAGTGCCAACTCCATCGGCAGACTCCACTGAACTCCACGTTGCCCATCGTAAAGGTATCAGATCTTGCACTCAACATCCATTGTCTCATTATGTTTCTTATGACACTCTAACTCATTCATATAGAGCCATTGTTTCTTCACTTGCGCCTGTTTCTATTCCATCCACATGGCAGGAAGCTCTTGGGCATCCAAAGTGGAAATAGGCAATGATTAAGGAAATGACTGTTTTGGACGAAAATTATGCATGAGATTTAACACATCTCCCATACGGTAAGAAGATCGTTGGATGTAAGTGGGTGTTCACTGAGAAGAACTCTGAAGGCTTGGTTGAACCTTTCAAAGCAAGGTTTGTGGCACAGGGATATACTGACGCAGATTGGGCAGGGTCTGTAGAAGACAGAAGTTCTACATCTAGATATTGTTCATTTGTTGGAAACCTGGTTACTTGGAGAAGTAAAAAAAATTGTTGTCTCAAGGTCCAGTGCAGAGACAGAATTTAGAGCTATGACACATGACATATGTGAGGGATTGTGGTTACGCTCTCTTTTGTGTAATTTGGGATTAAATGAGGACTGTCCTATCCGTCTGTATTGTGACAATAAAGTTGCAATCAGTATCGCCAGCAATCTTGTTCAGCATGATCGCACCAAACATATTGAAGTAGATAGACACTTTATCAAGGAGAATATTGAGAAGAAGATCATCTACATTCCATTCGTTTCTTCAGAGGGACAATTAGTCGATATTCTTACGAAGAGTCTGGGGGTGAATGTTTTTTGTGGCTTTATCGACAAGTTGGGTATGAGGAATATAACATGCCCAACTTGAAGGGGAGTGTTAGAGTTAAGTTTTATTTCTCCTTTAATATCTTGTATCCACCTCTTATATAAGAGGTTCTTTTTCATGATAATAATGAATCCACTAGTTTTCACTGTTCAGCAACATAGAATCATGTTTTTGGCAGTTTATATATAATTAAAGCATTATAAAATAATATTTAGACAATTTAAATAACTATCACGGTGGGGTTGATATGTTTATACTACTTGGTGACCGTGTGCACTTGCATGTAGATTTAGGTTATCGCATAAATTTAATCTCAACAGTCTCATTATAACACGAACACTCCACTCACTGAGGAGAAACCACGATACAAGATGGCCGCAAGAATGTTGACGGAGAGAAACGTATCTCAACATTTGTATACTGTCAGAGAATAGAGATATTGAAGAAGTGTCCAAAAAAGGTAAGAGAGCTCCTATGTATGGATTTTAGACGAATTAATCCATGCCCGAAAAACTCAAAGTGAGAGTGAGAGGAGGCTCAGCAAGAGCTTAACTGCTCAGGTGGGCGTGGCCTCAGGCTGGCGAAATCTCGGGAAGGTTGCACCTCAGGAAGGCGAGACTTAGAGAGAGCGAAAGGAGGCGTGCGTGAGATCAAGCGGGTGTGGCCTCGGCTAGGAGGCATGCACAAGATCAGGCAGGCACGACCTCAGCGGGCGGGTGTGTATGAGATTAGGCGAGCGCGAGTTTCAACTGGCGGACGTGCGCGAGAGCTGACAACATGATGAATCGATGTCGTGTTGAGTGTCACATTTATCTGCCAAAGTTAGAAGTATCTGAGACAGATGTGAAGCGGTATGTGGCATCGCGTAATGAAGTGTCGAGGACTAGTTAGAGCGGGAAGATTTTTGGCTCGAGTACCATGTCAAATCCGTGCAATCAAGATTTTATATTATTATATTAATAGATTGAAACTCCCATTTATATATAAAGTGGAGAGGTTACAACAATCTCCATTAAGAGATGTGGGACTAAAAAAGAGAATAATAACAACAATGGCCCTCCTAATGGAACTATTCTAATGGGCTTTAACAAAAGGAAATAAAGAATTAATCCTGGTATCGATGTAGAACATATTTTGATCAGATGACTTATGACTATCATCAATTCCCCTAGGGTACGGAGAACTATCCTCTGAAGAGTCGGTCTTAAAAAACTTGTCAAATAGGTAGGGGCAAAGATGATGCAGCTCATGAGTTGTAGCACAAGTCATCCTACAGTAAATGATGTTATCAACGGATGCAATAAGTGATAACCATAGCACCTAAGGTAGTTCCAGCAAATGAAATTTGCACAATACCTAATGTAGCTAGTGTAAAGCCTTGAACTTCGTTTAAAATTTTAATTACACTTAAAAGCTAAAATTTAACTAAACAAAAACAAAATAAAATAAGCCTCCATAATGATGATGCAATTAAAGGGACGAGTACCAAGTGCGCCTTTATGTTTGATATTTTTGTAATCTATTAATTTTCCTTATAAGCTTCATTTTTTTAATAGTCTTCAGCATTCTGATGCTTGTGGTTTGGACGTTTGGCTTATAAAAGGTTGCAGTTTTCAATTTTCATTTAATAAATGGGTCTTTTCTTCCTATGCATGTCTGGCTATATGGGTCTTACCCTCTTTTGGTTGGAATTTTGGTTGCCTTGTTGCATTAGACCGGTGTTACGAACTAGGTAGAGATTTGGGGAAGAAACTAGAGAGAAAACTAGGGTTTCTAAGAGAGAGAAGAATACCTGAATATTATCTTGCTTAACCATCAAGGAGGGGTTCCGGGTATATTTATACCCGGACCCGACGCCGGCCGACCAAGGGGGTCGGCCGGCCCAATAGGGGCTGAACCGGGTGGGTTCAGCCCCCGAGGGCCGTTCTTCAGAGAGTGGGGGCTGAACCAGTTGGTTCAGCCCCGTTGTCGCCTTCGGATCCGTCCGGGGGCGTAACATTCCCTACCCCTTCAAGACCCAGCTTGTCCTCAAGGTGGGAATCTGGTGGCTCGGTCCCTTCCTTCGGCGCCCTCCCAGCTACGGCATGCTCGTCTCCTTGCAATCTCCAAGCATCGAAGAAAGGCCCCTGTACTGGTAAGATTCTGATTCCATTCAGGCAGTACTCCCTCCCTTCCTCAGCAAACTCCATAGTCAACTCATCTCAATCCAGAGTGACCCTCCCCAGCTGACGCAACCACTGGGTCCCCAGAATCACATCGGACCCCTGGATGGGCAAGAAGTAGACATCCATCTTCTCGGTGTATCCCTGCACACTGACCCTCACGTTCGGAAGCCTGCCTTCGCAGTGCAACGTGCGTCCACCTGCCACCATAACCTGGGACGCAGCATCCTTAATGATCTCTTGCCCAAGCTTCTGTGCCACCGCCGGGTTGAGGAAGTTATGTGTACTCCCGCTGTCAATCATAATGGTCACCGGTTGTTGGTCGAGCCACCCCGCAACGGTCATAGTGGGCGGTGCGGAGTCTCCTGGCAAGGTCAGGGTAGATACCTCGAACTCGATTGTATCTAAAATGTGCTCCCGGTCCTCGTGGCTCCCCTGGAATGGAGGGGAATCCATGGCAGACGTGTCGATTCCAAGTCCCCTAGTGAAGATGGAGGCCCGATCAGTACCATCTCGAACCGCACCGTCTTTGTGTCCCGATGCTGAAGACGGAATGAGAATCTGGACTGCGTTGGTCTCTTTCGCAACAGTCGGACCTTTGATGTGCTGGGTCAGCAAACTTTTTAGCTCGTCCATGCGCGTATCTATCTTTTCTGTCAATCGTTTTTCTGAAGCCTTCAACTGTTCTTCGATGGCCGCCACCTTGTCGGCCAACCCGGTGTAATTCTCTTCGAGGGTGGCCAACCGATTGGATTCTTCTTGGGAACGAGTCACCATGGTCGTTGTAGAAATCGGACGAGATACTCAGCGAGAGGAAATCGGGAAAGAAGCCTGTTATCGCTGACGAATCACAGAAGAGGTGCAGAAGGATGCTGGAAACGACGTTGGCCTGGATCGGGATCGGGGAAAGCCGCTGGATCGGGATCGGGAGCCGCAAGAGGCGGAACTGTTGCACGATCGGCGGTTCTGTGGCCGAAGGCGCGGATCTGGGCGGGATCGACGTAGATCGGGGGCTGGAAGGACGACGTCGAGCGGCGCTGGATAGGACGACGTCGAGCGGGATCGGTGGAGTCGACGTCGGAATCGTCGATGTCGGGCGGGGTCGCTGGAGTCGACGTCGGAATCGTCGATGTCGGGCGGGGTCGCTGGAGTCGACGTCGGAATCGTCGATGTCGGGTGGGATCGGCGTCGATGTCGAGCGGAGTCGGTGGAGTCGACGTCGGAATCGTCGATGTCGGGCGGGATCGGAGCAATACGGCGGACAAAATTTGGAGGACGAATCCTCTGATACCAATTGTTACGAACTAGGTAGAGATTTGGGGAAGAAACTAGAGAGAAAACTAGGGTTTCTAAGAGAGAGAAGAATACCTGAATATTATCTTGCTTAACCATCAAGGAGGGGTTCCGGGTATATTTATACCCGGACCCGACGCCGGCCGACCAAGGGGGTCGGCCGGCCCAATAGGAGCTGAACCGGGTGGGTTCAGCCCCCGAGGGCCGTTCTTCAGAGAGTGGGGGCTGAACCAGTTGGTTCAGCCCCGTTGTCGCCTTCGGATCCGTCCGGGGGCGTAACAACCGGCTGCATACAGTTCGTGGATTTGGTATTAGATTAAAAATGAAACAAAAGGAAAAGTGGATGTCTTCTCTTGGAAATTGTTTTATGATGGAGGAGTTTATTACCCTTCCACCATTTAATGCGCTACACGTGGGTTTTTTAAGCTCCCTTTGATTTACTTTGAGGGGGATGCATGGGTCATGGCAGGAAATGGTTTTTTAAGTGGATTTTAAGGAGATTTTGCTGCATGCACTAAGTTAAAATGATTCCTTCTCTAGTTCTGCCTTCTCCCTGCTACTCCCTCCTCCCCCAGGCCACTCTCTGCTGGAATTCTCCTCTTCCTTCTACCCCCTTTCCTGGATCATGACCCTCTTGTTGTAGTTCCTTCCTCTTGCCGTCAGATTCCTTGGCTTGAGTTCTTGGTGGCTGCTGCAGTGAGCTTTGTCTAGACTGCTTCTTCTTCTTCTTGGAATTGTTAATGGACAGCTAGTTAATTTACTTTCTTTATTAAAGGGCTTTTCTGGTTTGATTTTAAGAAGGCTATTGCATAATTTAAAGAGGCTAATATTCAAAGTTTAATGAGGATTAATCAAGGGGTTGTTGTATTATTTTTTAGCTTCCCTACTATGGATTTCTGCCTTCTCCTCTAGGGCTGCTGCCTTGAAATTTCTCCCATATGCTTTAGGATTTCTCTCCTGGATTTTTGGGTTGCTACTGTTTTAAGTTTTCTTGCTTTGCCCTTCAAAAAGTCCTACCCTAAATGGCAGATTTTGGTTTAAATTTCAAGGGGGCTTTAATTGAACTCTAATGTAATTTTCTTATAAGCAAGAGGAATGAAAAAAAGTGTGGGGGATGCTGCTGTGATAAGCGGTGTGTGTGTGTGCTATGATCATGTGTTAAAAGCTGAGCAGTGAATGTCTGTTAACAACTGAGAATGTGTGGTTTTTGAAGCAGTGGTTGAGTGATTTTAAAGGCTATGTAATATCCCAAAATTCTGACCCAACCAATTGAATCATTTAGGGGACCTAGCTGGTTCAATTGACCTCTTTGATGAGCCTATTCAGGGCCAGTGAGACCTTGTTGGTCCGGTGAACTGATTACAATTAGTTTACCCCGAACTTTGAGCTATAGTGACTCAAATAGGCTTTTTGAGCAAATGAATTCAGAATGGATTCTGGTCAGTGGCGTTGTACTCGTAAGATCAATACGAACTCAGCAACGTTTGTTTCGTCGCATTCCGATGCATACTTATGAAGTTAACCAAAACCAAAACGGGTGGCGCCGAGCTGCGCGGCACCTCAAATATAACAAATTAAGTAAATGGCCTCAGAATCGACCCCAGTTGGTGTTGTTAGACTCGTAACGTCGATTCGAGTCCAACAGAATCGTCCGCGCTCAATTTCGATGAGTATCGGAGAATTTAAAGTGCAGACAAGTTTTAAGTAATGTATTTACCTAAAAGTGAAAATCGAGTAAAAGACATTGGAATTGACCTCAGTCAGTTTCGTTAGACTCGTAGCGACAATACGAGTCCAATGGAGTCATCCATATGCGATTCCGACGGCATTAGAAGGTTTTTCGACGTTCAAGTAAAATTGGACCGCAAACGCTCTGGGAAGCATAAAATGAGCAAGCGAACTCGAAATTGACCGCAGATCATTTCGGTGGATGCGTGTAAACAAGACGGTCACAATGAGCCTGTCCGAGATAATTTCCGAGACCCCTAGAGTAATCTACGAGCATTTGAATGAAAAGGCAAACACGCCTCCTAAATTCTTAACCCTAATAAATATTATATAAATATAACTTATTAGGTTTATAACCAGTGTTGTAGATGTCGGTCGACATGTCCGACATGTCGGCCGACATAAAGGTTTTGGGGACAAAACGACGCGACATCGATATTTTAAGGAAAAATGTCATTTTTGAAAATATCGGGCGATATTTCGCGACCGATATATCGTCGAGAGTATTAAAAATATTTTTCATTTTTTGAAGAGACCAAACAGAAATATTTTGTTTTGTGCTTCATTTCATGCATCTCTCTAAATCTAGCGTCGACAACTTTCTCATCTCGATCTCATTTGGTGATCTTTATGTCGTTTATTGCAGTCGACATTTCTTTCTTGTTTAAATTATAAACATAAACTATGTGTATATATGTTTATTGTATAATCTATAAACATATATTATGTATACAATTATACATATTTATAAAAACTAAGTATATATATGAATAAATTTATTTAGATATTAAAATCCGACATTGTAAAATATCTCTGATATATCCCCCGCAATCCGACATCCGACATTTCAAACTCAAACTGACATGAACCCGACATCCGACATTTCAAACTCAAACCGACATAAACTCAACATCCGACATTTGCAACCTTGTTTATAACACTCACCTGGCTCGATCCTCCAGTAGCTGTCACTTGTAATCGATCAAAATCACGAGCCCTTCCTCCCTCACCACCAAGGCCGGTGAGATCCCTTCTCCTCCGACAAGATTCCTTCTTCTCCAGCGAGATCTCTTCCTCTCCGGCGAGCTGCCTCAATTTCCATTTCCGGCGTCAATATCTCCAACCGAGAGCCCTCCAACTCTCCCTCTTCTTTCTCCCAACCGACCATAACCTGTAGCTCCATGGACGGCGATCTCTCCTCCGCCCGCAACAACCCGAGCTCAAGGTTTGCATCAACGACGCTAACAGCATAAAGTATCTCCTCATTTATACTTCCTCGAGTCCATCATCACGCTCACGAAGGAGCAAAAGATTTTGCTTGTTTAGGTGTTATCCACCTGGGTTCGACATGAGCTATACTTCAGTTCTTTTGGTTATACCGCCAGTATGGGCGAAGAATGAATATATGCTCGGACAGTCGTACGTAAGACCTACGGATGATTGTGCTTAAATACCCTAGAAGTGGTCAGGGCATGCCACTGTCATCGTTTGTCCATGACGGTGGTGCCTGTGGGACAAGTGATAAGTCTCATTTATATACACTTTTTTGGACTCATCCGGGCTAGTTTTCACTCTTATGCACGTCCTTTTCGAACTATTATTGTTTATATTCTTCTTATAATCACTTCCGCACTATGTGCACTATTTAGGCTCGCTTTGGTGTGCATTTGCGCTCCATGTTGTTGGGGGTAAGCACATGGTGCTCCCCAACCCTTTTTCTGTTTTTGGATGTTGCTGGAGGTGTTTTCCCAGCTGATTATTGTGATGTGAAGGTGGACAGATCCCCATTCTGCCCAAATTATATTTCTGCATGAATCGCACGGTCGTGCGTTTTACTTGACGCACGATCGCTCCGACCGTGCGTGCATATCTGCTGGCAAAAATGGTGATCTGGATTCCCCGTGCGTTTTACGCATGGTCGTTTTCGACCGTGCGTGAGTAAAACGCACGAGCCCCTCTGTTGGCCTATTTTCTTGCATTCAGAATTTGCCCGTGCGTTTTTACGCACGGTCGGCTTCGACCGTGCGTGAGTAAAACGCACGGGCGCCCCTGCTTCTTCTTTCTGGGGCTATTAGTCGATTAATATCGCACGGTTCACGCACGGTAGTGCGTTCGACCGTGCGTAACCAATTTCTGACTAACTTTCTATAAAAGCTGCAGAATCCGCCCTAAGCGGAGGATCATCTTTTTCGCGCCCAATAGCTCTACTACGCGCCATTCTCGCCGCTCCATCGCCGCCAACCTGAAGGAGGAGCTCCGACCACCATTTCCTTGCAAATCCAAAGCCGGAGCATCCTCTCGGACGCCTCCATCATCCAAGCGCTTCAAGGAGAGGATTCTACACTCATCTTCATCGCCAAGCAAGGAGTTCTTCCCATCGGACGTGGCCGGATTGTAGTTTACCGGAGAAGATGGGTCCATTGGGAGGAAGTGACAGCCCTCCTTTACCCCGGACGATAGTTGGGATCGAGCTAGGACGTGGATTGACACCCCGACGATTCCTACCGTGAATCTACAACAAGCCTTCAGATTCGATTGTATCTCTTGCATTTTTCTCCTCTTGGACTATTGTTGTTAGTGTAATCTTCTTTATTTTGAAGATGTTGCACTCTACATTTGTTGAACTTCTTGTTATATATTACGAAATGTTTTCAGGCTTTATAAGTGCTTGAGGTGTGCATTCGTGGTGATTGTGGTGTGAGTGCTCGGTGTTTCCGCACTAGCAATTGCTAGTAGCGTGCTTGTTGACGAGGTGCTTGCGACCCTCATTCCGCCGGTGCGACTCACTCCATCCGCTTGCCTACTCATCCATCCTCCTTGCGAAGCAGTGCATAGCGGCCTGCATAGTTTCCATCCGCCCGACAAAGCAGTGCATAGCGGCCTGCATAGTAGTGTTAATTTAGTTTAGTTTTATTTTCCTTTTTCACAAAACCAAATCTTCCGCATTATTTCCGACCTAAAGGACTTCAATCTCAAGTCCTTCCTCGATAGATAACTCAACCTTACCGTGTTTCTTTGAGATTCGATACTTGGGGATTCACCCCCACATTTTATATTACTTGAATGATCGGTACACTGTCGTTTCGTGCCGCAGTCTCGCAACCGCCTATAGCGGTGCGCTAGATTTGCGCATCAAGTTTTTGGCGTCGTTATCGGGGAACACAGTCGTGTGAGTTGTTGGAGAGGGAAACGAGAGATAGAAGTTCTATCATTTGTAAATTGCATCCTTTTTGTTTTATTTCTTCCTAATCTATTTTACAGTTTTAAAAATCAAATTTTTACTAATTTTATTTTCATTTCGTGTGTAGTAAGTCATATTTCTGTTTGTTCCATTTTTTTGAATCTTCTGTGCACCATTAATGTATTCTCGTCCATCTTATAAATGGTGCTCTTCTCGTAGTCACCTTAGTAAAGAATGTTATTTAGGAAGGAGTAATAATAACTCGTATGGCTCGTCATATGGTGGTCCCACTGCGGTTGCACCCTCATATAGCAAGCCTGCTTATTATCATTACGCACCTCCTGTGCTAGCATCACCTTCTCCGGGTGGTTGGGCCTCATCATGGTCTAAACCTACCGGGAAGCGGGGCTTATGTTGTCAGAGTCTCGATCACGCTCTGAAGGACTGTGAGCAATGGAAGTTGCAATTGGAAGAGGATGATGAGCCAGCGTTTGTCTCCATCCCCCTACCTTCCTATGTCACTGCTCCTTCCATCACAGATGACACATACGTTAGGCCCCCAAGTCATCTTGGGAGCACAATGAATGCGTCGATTAGTGTTGTTTATCGTCATGAAGACATTATGGAGTTTCCTCCTTCTTCACTACTGTCACTACCGGTGGATTCATTTTCGAAGGATAGCTCACATCTTTTGATTCTATCATGCGCCCTGCTTATCCTCCATCTTTTTCTGACTTTACTATGCATTTATCTTTTGATCTTGTCGAATACTTAGATCTGCAGGATGAGCTTCTGGATCCCGAAGCTGCACTGAGTTGCGCTGGGGTGGATGATCTCTTCAGTGATGAGGTTATTACCTCATCATCAGAGGAGAAGGTCCAACTCATCATTGAAGATCCATATTGCTCATTTTCTCCTTGCAGCGATATGCTTATTGCCGACATTGATCCCATTATAAAACCTGATGGCAGTGAGACCAGGAACACTCCCCCGATTGATGTTTATTTAAGTTTTTCTTCTCCTTTATTTCCTGACCCCCCCTCTTCAGTGTCTGATCCTGTGCAGGTTGATTCTTCACAGGGACTCCAGGAGGACTCGGAGCATCTTGCTCATGCCAATGAGGCGAGCATCCACTTATGTGAGGAGGTTGATGCCCCCTCCATGGTGGAAGCTCCACTCATTACCTACTCCTCCTGCATCCGTCCTAAATAAGACGACACATTGCTGGGCAAGGACATATATTTTGGTGAGAATAGTGAAGAGGACTCCTCCACTTCTTACTTTCTGCTTACTCTACCTGTGAAGAGCAGGTATTATTTTTTAGGTAGAGGGGTAACTGTTTTATCGCCGTATCGGTACCCGTTACCGACACGGATATTAGAACAGTTACCCGTGCACTTTTCTTTTCATAGACCCATTAGCTAGAGCTGTTTTAAATTTGAATAAGTCATGCTGGGAGGGCAATAACCCCAGTAGTTATCTTATTTTTATATATGCATTTTCTTCAATTCAGTTTTTATTTTTCTATTATGTTTTCGTTGGAGCTCACCCATGCAGGTGCCTATTTTGGATCGCGTATGTTGCGGCTTTGTCTTGGATTTCAAGCGTCTTCTGGTATGCTCATTTACTGAGCATTGGGTAACCACCTCCACTCTCTTTGTTTTAGATTGTAATGTTTATATTATTTCCACGCGTAGCATGTCATGAGTCTGGGGGAGAGTGTAGCGAGCTTTGTTACCCACATGCACGTGCACATATCATTTGCATACTAGAAGTACATTAATTTCATTTATTTAGTATTGCTCATCTTCACCGCACACCACAACACCCACTTAAGCACGCACTTAGCCGTAGGCGCATTACGAGTTCAACTCGTTTTTTTGTGTGATTGGGAAAATCTCTGTGCTGGCTTAGGATTGTGAGACAGAGTAAAATGTTGACTCTCGTAGTGCTCCTAGTCAAGTGCTTGCGTCTCGCGTAGAAATTCATGTAGAATTAATTTTTCTTTATGCTTATAGTTTTATATATTTTTTCTATTTGCGTAAATATTGTTTATTCTACTCAAAATTGGTGAATCTGGTGTGAATCTGACGGTAGCATAGGAATGTGTGTAAACGGTTGCTAGGCTCGTATTGCTCGAGTCGGGAGGAAGGATTATCTTTCTCAGTGGCTAAGAACTTGCCCCAAGCGACTTGTTGGGAAAATGATTTCTCTTAACCCCCAGAAATGAGTTAAAGAAAGAGTTTTAACAATGAAAAATAAGACTAAGTAAATATGCGTCGAATAGTATTCGACGCAACGTCGAGCTAGAGTCGACGTTCCCTTCAGATTAAGTCAAAGTAACTTTAGGAAGATTTCGACGTATGTGTTGTAGACGCTACTCTGACTTCTAGTCAACGCATATAGAGAAGTCGACGCACCTTAGTCGACGCACCTTCCTTTTTCTAAACTCGACGTCCATAAAGGATGCTCTCGACGCTTGCGTCGAATGGTAATCGACGCACGTCGATTTCCATGACAGAATTTAAATATGCGTCAGATCTCTTTCCTTCTTTCAATAGATCTGATTTATATGGAATAAGTGTCAATATTTTATAGCCGTTCTGAATCATTCTTTCCTTATATCTGATTCTTGGCTAATTTGATTTAACTTATTTAGATATTATTTGAAATCTGAATTGATTCTTTCCTTCTACAGAAATAAATATTATGGAAACATTTTCATCTTTCTATTTTTCTGACTGCTAATTAATTATCCTCCTATAGCATTAGTTTGAATACACAGAGCTATAAATAAAGAGGAGGTCGGCAGAAAATGACAGTTGAGTGATCCACCACATACATTTTGAAATAGAGGAAAAGCTCCCAAGAGAAAAGAGAGAAATTGAGAAAAAGCTCTGCAGCAACATTCAAGCACTTCTTCTTCTTCTGCTTCTGAAATCACATTGCTGCAAAATCTGATAGCTATCACAAAGATAGAAAGTCTGCAAATCTTCTTCTCTCTACAGAAGAAAGATTCAATTCACTTCTTGTGCTTCCAATCTTCTTGCTAGGAAGAAGATTCATTCTTGTTCTTATATCTTTCCTGCTTTCTTTCTTACATCTAACATTGTAAAAGAGTTTTTAGAATCTCTCTTCAAAAAATTCAGTGTACTGGTTCTAAGAGTCTCCTTGTCAAAAGTCTCAGTTGGTTCTAAGAGTCTCCTTGTCAAAAGACTCAGGGTGGTTCTAAGAGTCTCCTTATCAAAAGACTCAGTACAAGATAGTGAATTCCTACCAAGGGGGTAGAAAAGTGGATTACCCAAAGTTTGGGGAACCACTATATTTTCTTGTGTTGTGCTGTGATTTATTTTCTTGCATTTACTTTATTTTCTTGTTGGTGTGTGGGAAGCTCTAATCTGTGATTATACACATATATATATTAACTTTGCACAAAATATTTTTAATCTCTATTCACCCCCCCCCCCCCCTCTAGAGAATTCTAGTAAGGCTAACTGTGCACTTTCAATTGGTATCAGAGGGAGGTTAATCTAAAAAGGATAACTCCTTGATCAAAAAGATCTTACCTCTCATATATATATATATATATTTTTCAAAACTATTTTATCATATGGCACAAATCAAAGATTATGCTTCCACCAGACCACCAATTTGCAACCTGGAAAAGTTTGCACTTTGGAAAACAAGAATTAAAATTTATTTAAACTCTATTGATAATGAATTGTTTAATGTGATCTTGACAGGTCCCCCCAAGCCATTCAGGAAGGATTCAAGTGGAAAAGTGACTGAAACACTTGTTCCAAGAGCTGAATGGACTGAAGATGAGAAGAAAGCCCAAGGACATGATGCCAAGGCTATGAATATCCTAGTCTCAACCCTCTCAGATGAAATTTTCCAAAAGATTGCTGATTGTGAGTCAGCTAAGGAAGTATGGGAAGCTCTCACCAAAATGGTAGAGGGAAGTGCTGATGAGAAAAAGGATAGAAAGGCACTACTGATCTCCCAATATGAAAACTTCCAAAAGAAAGAAAGTGAAAGTGTTGCTGACATGTATTCAAGATTCAGCCTCATAGTTAATGAATTGAGAACACTTGAGAAGGACATATCTCTCACTGAGATAAATGATAAATTGCTGACTTGCTTTCCCAGCTCTTGGGATTCAAGAATCTGGCCAATCAAAGACTCCAGAAGTCAAAAAGAAATATCAACAGATGTTCTCTGGGGTAAATTAAAATCCTATGAACAACTGTTGAAAACCAGAGCTGAAAAAGAAAAGGCATCTCCACTCTCAAAAGAAAAGAGTATTGCATTGAAGGCTGTTGAAGGTGAATCATCTACTGATGAAGAGGAGCTAATCAGCTTGCTGGCTAGGAAGTTCAAGAGGTGGATCAAAACAGAAGGATCCAGAGGAAGAGACTCAAAAACCAGGTATAATAAAACTTCTACTAAAGAGATTATCGGTTACACTTGCAGGAAACCAGGACACATTGCCCCTGAATGTCCTAAGGAGAACAACAGCAAGAAAGATCTGAAAAAAACAGATCTAAAGAAGAAAAAGAAAGAAAAAGGATTCATTGCTCAAACCTGGAGTGATTCAGAATCTGAAGGAAGCACCTCATCAGATAATGATCAGGAAGAGGTCAAGCAAAAGGAAACATGTTTGATGGCCACTGAGAAGCTTGATGCTACATCTATGGTAAATATACTTAATGATTTTTCCTCTACTGATTTCAAACAAAATTTCAAAGAACTATGTTTAGATATAATTAAATCTGAAAAAGAATTAAAAGGATTAAGAATTGAATTAGGAAATCTAAAACAGGTAAATACAAACCATAAAAATTATAAGCTCAATCTAGAACTCTCAGAAGAGAAATTAAACAAAATCTATTCGGACAATCTAACACTAAGAAAAGAGCTAGCAAAGGCTAAAGCCTTTGAGGACTCTCTAAATGGAAGAGGCCAGAAGCTCAAGAATATTTCTGAAAATCTCACTGATAGATTTAGACAACTAAAACTGAATACTAATGAAGCATCTAAATCTCAATCATCCAGCAAACCTGTCTGGAAACATCCCATTCACTTCACTAGGGAGAATCATCTAACAGGAGTAAGATCACAAGTAAGTCCAGAAATAACCACTGTTTTTAATAAACCAAATCCCATTACAAATAAAGGAATCTTAGGAAAATATCCTCACAAAAAATTTGAACATGCGTCGAATACTATTCGACGTGCGTCGAGTTCTAATCGACGCTTACACCAAAATGCGTCGACTTATACTCAACACAACCTCTCTCATACTTCGACTGAGAATAGACTCAGAATGAAGAAAGCGTCGACTTCATATCGACGCAACCAGAAACCTACGTCGAATTTATATCGACGCAATGAATCAGACAGAAAATCTTTTGTTTCCAAACAGATCTCTCAATCCATGTCCTTCTATTATGAACATTATTTCTGTGATATCATCCAAGAAGATTGGTATGATAAGCCAGTACCCCATAAGAGGGAAGGATATCCTGAAAAACCCACTTATTCCTTTATTAAATCTTTTACTAATAAAAGAGAGGGACCCCAGCTCAGCAGGGTCTAAACCAATGTTTAAACTTTTATGTGCAGATGTATCACATCTCCAGGATGGTGTGGTACTTGGACAATGGATGCTCCATGCACATGACAGGTTGCAAAAACCTATTAATCAACTTTGAGGATAGACTTGGACCATCAGTAACCTTTGGAGACTCTAGCTGTGGCCAAACCAAGGGATTTGGAGATTTCAAAGAAGGGAAAGTCACCTTCAAAAATGTGGCAGTAGTCAAAGGACTAAAACACAATCTGATTAGTATAAGTCAGATTTGTGAGAGTGGTAACTATGAGGTAAAATTTACTACACTATTCTGCCATATTATAGATATCAAGACTGGTGCTACAGTACTAAATGGAATTAGAAAAGGGAAAGTATATGTAGTGGACTTTAGCTCTTCACCCACAGAAGTTTGCTTATTCAACAATATTATTGATAAAAATGAATTATGGCATAGGAGACTAGGTCATCTAAACTACAAAACAATCAGTAAACTAGCTAAAAATAACCTAGTCAGAGGCTTACCAAAGGGTAGGTACTCTAAGGATTCTCCATGCAGACCTTGCCAACTAGGAAAGCAAACCAAATCATCCTTCAAACCCATTGGTAAGGATGACTCTCCCAGGTCTTTATACTTACTACACATGGATCTCTTTGGTCCCATATCCACTCAAAGCTTAGGTGGAAAATCCTATACCTTGGTCATTGTTGATGATTATTCTAGGTTTAGCTGGGTATTCTTTCTAGGAGTTAAATCTGAAACCCATAAAATTCTCTCAAAATTCATAAGACAGATTCAATCTGAGTTCAACACAAATGTTTCAATTATAAGAAGTGACCATGGGACTGAATTTGAGAATCAGATGATTTGTAGTTTCTGTGAGGAAGAAGGTATTAAACAAAGCTTCTCAGCACCTAGAACTCCCCAACAAAATGGAGTTGCTGAGAGGAAGAATAGAACCTTAATAGAATCAGGTAGAACCCTGCTTGTAGAGTCAGGATTACCAAAAACCTTTTGGGCTGAAGCAGTTAACACTGCAAACTATGTTCTAAATAGAAGCCTCATACACAAAACTAAATCAAAGACTCCATATGAGCTCCTGAAAAATAAAACACTCACTGTTAAATATTTTAAAATTTTTGGATGTACTTGCTTTATTCTAAATAATGGGAAAGATCATCTTGCCAAATTTGACAAGAAGTCTGATGATGGAATATTTCTGGGATATTCATCATCTAGCAAAGCCTATAGGTGTTACAATAGAAGAACTCTTAAGATTGAAGAATCCATGCACATTGTATTTGATGAATCTAACATGCTACTTAAGGGGGAGGAAACTCCCACCAGTTCTGTTCCACAGGAAAACAACAGCATAGAAACCCAGCTTGAGCAACTAGCTCTAGAGAACACGGAAAATGGAAAGGAAAACCAGTTAGAGGAACCAAGTGAGGAGTCTGAACAAGAAACCTCAGAAAAGAGCACTCAAGACCCTCCTCCACAAGAGGACATGGTTCAGGAAGAACAATTGAACAATGATCCCATTGAGAATGAAGTACAACTGACAAATTCAGGCAGAACAGGATTCAATTTGAAAGATCATCCACAAGCTCAAGTGATTGGAGATCCCAATGCAGGAGTAAGAACAAGACACCAAGTCTCCAATGGGATGATGCTCCAATGCTTCCTATCACAAGTTGAACCAAAGAAGTTTGAGGAAGCAAATTGTGATCCTCACTGGATAATGGTCATGCAAGAAGAACTAGGCCAATTTGAGAGAAACAAAGTATGGAACCTAGTTGAAAGACCAAGAAACTACCATGTAATTGGTACAAAATGGGTATACAGGAACAAACTAGATTCCACTGGAGTAATTGTGAGAAACAAGGCAAGACTTGTAGCACAAGGATATAGACAAGAAGAAGAGATAGACTACAACCAGACCTTTGCTCCAGTAGCCAGATTAGAGGCAATCAGGCTCTTTCTTGCCTATGCAGCCTTCATGAAGATGAAAGTCTACCAAATGGATGTCAAGAGTGCTTTTCTAAATGGAGATCTGCAAGAAGAGGTATATGTGGAGCAACCACCAGGTTTTGTTAATCCTTCTTCTCCTAACTTTGTTTATAGACTTAATAAAGCATTATATGGTCTTAAGCAAGTACCTAGAGCTTGGTATGAAACTCTATCAAATTTTCTTTTAGAAAATTCCTTTGAAAGAGGAAAAGTAGACAAGACACTATTTACTAGAACCCATAAAAACCAACTCCTTGTTCAAATATATGTAGATGACATCATCTTTAGCTCAACCCATCCTAAACTATGTAAAAGATTTGCTAATCTTATGTAATCTAAATTTGAGATGAGTAGTATGAGTGAACTCTCCTACTTCCTAGGACTACAAGTAAAACAAAGTAGTGAAGGAATCTTTATCTCACAATCAAAATATACTAAAGAGCTAATCAAAAAGTTTGGTATGGAATCAGCATCTACCATGAAAACACCCATGACAACCCATGCCATTATAGAAAAAGATGATAAAGGAAAATCAGTAGATCAAAAGACTTATAGGGCCATCATAGGATCCCTTCTATATCTACAGCTAGCAGACCTGACATCATGTTTGCAACTTGCCTATGTGCTAGATTTCAGGTTGATCCAAAGGAATCCCATCTCACCTCTGTAAAAAGGATTCTTAGATACCTAAAGGGAACCCCTGACCTAGGACTATGGTACTCAGCAGAAACTAACCTTGAATTAATAGGTTTCTCCGATGCAGATTATGCTGGTTGCAGGGTTGATAGAAAAAGCACATCTGGTACCTGCCAATTCCTAGGAGACAGATTGATCTCATGGTTTAGTAAGAAACAAACCTCAGTCTCAACCTCAACAGCTGAAGCTGAATACATAGCTGCTGGGAGCTGTTGTTCACAAATCCTGTGGATGCAAAATCAGCTACTTGACTACAAATTGGAAATACATAACTCTAAGATATATTGTGATAGCTCTAGTGCTATATCCATAACATCCAACCCAGTCCTTCATAGTAGGACCAAACATATAGAGATTAGACATCACTTCCTTAGAGACAATGTTGAGAAGGGTAAAATAACTTTAGAATATATTTCCACAGACAATCAAAGAGCAGACATTTTCACAAAACCCTTAGATGAAACTAAGCATAACTATTTCATAAACACCTTAGGAATGCTTGATGGAAGCTTGTAAACACCACTGATAGGGAACTCTAAAGAAATCAGACAATCTAAGAAAATCTCTTGAAGATACGTCGAATACATATCGACGCTCCGTCGAGACAAAATCGACGTTGACACCGACTTCCACTAGATAATGCTACGTCGATCCTTTATCGACGTACCGTCGAGTTCATATCGACGCAAGACTATGAACACGTCGATTAAACACCAGGCTGGCTACTCTCCACGCAAACGTCGACATTCATTCGACGTAACGTCGACTTCAAGACAAAATTAGAATCGAATCCTTACTTCCTCTTTTGACGATTGGATTACCTTGATTTCTGTTTCCTTTCTCGACGTTTCATCTCCTTTAAATAGTACTTCGTATTTCATAACAAATACCTCTCTGAACCCGCCAAAACTGCGTCTTCTACCTCTCTCTCTTCCTGCGTCAATGGCGCCTATTCCTGTTCAAACTGACCTTATCAAAGCAATGAACGATGCTCTGGAAAATCTCCTCAACGACTTCCAGACACGTCTACAAAACTTCTCTAATGAATGTGCCATATGATCACCACCTGTGAAGCCAAATTGGCCACCCTATCTGCATCTCTTCCTGAGCTTCATACCCTTATTCGAGAAGAACCTCTGTCGCCACAAAGGTTTACATCCTTCCTAAAGGATATAAACCAGGGGGAGAGTTGCTCCAGAAACCCCTCTTGCCAGGTTTTTGATCTCAACTAAAAGCTCAGGTTTAAATCTCTTCTCTCCAACACTAAGTATTCCCTCTAACTCTTTTATAGGCTCCACTCCTCTCAAATCACTCTGACTACACTTTCATCAAACACTTTGGTGAATCCTCCTCTTACAACACTGGAGGGGAGCATGCTGTGGATTCAGCATTCAGAACTGATGATCCTTATAACCAGGGGGAGATTCCTGTAGTAAAGGACCCAGTAATCCAGGGGGAGGAAGAAGCAGCCACCTCAGATGATTGGAATGGCCAGGTATGGATTAATGCACCCTTCTGTGATGAGGAACAGCAGCATCATTCTCCTGGCTTCTCTGCCAGTTACATCAAGCTAAAGACACCTCTGCTTGAGGACATCCCTGCAACAGAGCTTGGAGAAGACAATCATCCCTTCACAGAAAATACTCTACCAGAAATCTTTCCTCCCTCTACTACAGAACATCTAAGAACTCTTCTTAAAATAGCTCCCTCTCCTCCCAAAGAGAAAACTCCTCCTTCTTCTCTACCTCCTTTGCTACCTCTACCTCCACAAGCAGCAAGACTCCCTAAACAGATCATATCTAGGCAAAGTCCAGGAGGACAGATAAAGAGAAAAAGGGAAGTCACTCCCTACTGGCAAAATTTTTCTAAAGAAGAAAGGAAGGAGTTTGCAAAAGAAAAGAAGTATAGAAAAGCATGTGAGCAAATAAAAAGATTTGAAAAGATGCCTAGTATCTGTCCTAACAGTCCTGTCAAGGAGTACCATGATCCTGACATGGAAAAGAGGCATGAAGAGATAAGAGAAAGAGAACTGTATGAATATGAAGCAGCTAGAAAAGAAGTGGAAGATAAAAGGAAAGCTTGGATGGAAAAGATTAACAAGGGAATGACTAAGGAACAAATCCTTGCTGAATCTTCTATCAAAATTCCAAATAAGTTGTTTGATATTGAAGCTTATCAAAAGAAAAATCCTCAGGCAGGGATTATCCTGGATAAGGGTCAAAAGGACAAGAAGGGTATAGGATGTACAGAAGATACATACATTCCCTATAAAAAGCCATCAAGACCTGCAAAGTTAGATTCCTGGAAAGGGAAAGGAAAAATGACTGAGAGTCCTATGAAACAGGAATCGGAGAAGAAAACAAAGTTTAGGCCAAAGGTTGATAACAAAGGACCTCCTGAGCCCAAGCCTGCACAAAAAGAATCTCACAACATTCCATTGAGATGATTGATGAAAAGACAGCAATCATCATCAGCAAAGGCTACTCCATAAATGACACTATTCCTGATGGTGATAAACTCTTGGAAAAACTGCATACAATCATCAGGAATGTTCAGGAAAGACCTGATAGAGACAGGGGATACATTTTTGATGTCATTCACGACCTATCTAGGAAACTTTATTCTGTTTTTGTCAACTTCATGTACAAAAAGAAGTTTCTAGTTTAATTCTTGAGAAAGACAAATACTTGACATGTGCTTTCTTTTCCTAATCTCTTTCCTTCTACTCAATATATTTCTTTTCTATATAAATGCTGTGCTGGGTTAATTATATGCTAGTACAATTTCCCTCTAAATAGGGTTAAGACAAATAGGGGGAGATTGTTGGGAAAATGATTTCTCTTAACCCCCAGAAATGAGTTAAAGAAAGAGTTTTAACAATGAAAAATAAGACTAAGTAAATATGCGTCGAATAGTATTCGACACAACGTCGAGCTAGAGTCGACGTTCCCTTCAGATTAAGTCAAAGTAACTTTAGGAAGATTTCGACGTATGTGTTGTCGACGCTACTCTGACTTCTAGTCGACGCATATAGAGAAGTCGACGCACCTTCCTTTTTCTTCTCTCGACGTCCAGAAAGGATGCTCTCGACGCTTGCGTCGAATGGTAATCGACGCACGTCGATTTCCATGACAGAATTTAAATATGCGCCAGATCTCTTTCCTTCTTTCAATAGATCTGATTTATATGGAATAAGTGTCAATATTTTATAGCCGTTCTGAATCATTCTTTCCTTATATCTGATTCTTGGCTAATTTGATTTAACTTATTTAGATATTATTTGAAATCTGAATTGATTCTTTCCTTCTACAGAAATAAATATTATGGAAACATTTTCATCTTTCTATTTTTCTGACTGATAATTAATTATCCTCCTATAGCATTATTTTGAATACACAGAGCTATAAATAAAGAGGAGGTCGGTAGAAAATGACAGTTGAGTGATCCACCACATACATTTTGAAATAGAGGAAAAACTCCCAAGAGAAAAGAGAGAAATTGAGAAAAAGCTCTGCAGCAACATTCAAGCACTTCTTCTTCTTCTGCTTCTGAAATCACACTGCTGCAAAATCTGATAGCTCTCACAAAGAGAGAAAGTCTGCAAATCTTCTTCTCTCTATAGAAGAAAGATTCAATTCACTTCTTGTGCTTCCAATCTTCTTGCTAGGAAGAAGATTCATTCTTGTTCTTATATCTTTCCTGCTTTCTTTCTTACATCTAACATTGTAAAAGAGTTTTTAGAATCTCTCTTCAAAAAATTAAGTGTACTGGTTCTAAGAGTCTCCTTGTCAAAAGACTCAGTTGGTTCTAAGAGTCTCCTTATCAAAAGACTCAGGGTGGTTCTAAGAGTCTCCTTATCAAAAGACTCAGTACAAGATAGTGAATTCCTACCAAGGGGGTAGAAGAGTGGACTACCCAAAGTTTGGGGAACCACTATATTTTCTTGTGTTGTGCTGTGATTTATTTTCTTGCATTTACTTTATTTTCTTGTTGGTGTGTGGGAAGCTCTAATCTGTGATTATACATATATATATATATATATATATATTAACTTTGCACAAAATATTTTTAATCTCTATTCACCCCCCCACCCCTCTAGAGAATTCTAGTAAGGCTAACTGTGCACTTTCACGACTCTTGAAGCATTGGTACAAGTTAGTTCAATGCGTGAGCGTGATGTCTGATCCTCGCTAGCCCCTTTGTGTCTACCCCATCCTTTGATTCAGCTCCGCCTCTTTCTAACCAAAGCCAAAAAGTCGATCATAGTCGCATGCCCAAAGCCGATCTTTAGCTATTTTCGCATTTTTTTTATTTTGGGGGTGTTGGTGTGGTAATGTTAATTTGGAAATGTGGATGTGCATCTTTTGAATATGTGCTGAAATTATTTTAAAAAGGAAAGAAAAAAAAGAAAATTAAAAATGAAAAGTGAAAAAGAAAAAAAGAAAAAAAAAAGAGCCTAATTGAAAATCTTTATGAGATGTATATTGGGAGTAGGCGGTGCACACACCCATGTTTTCAAGTTCAAGTCTGGGGGTGTGGTGCACCCGCGTGTTTATTGTGTTGCGTGGATAGTTTATTTTGCGCGAGCTCATTTGGGTTAGGTGTGCGAGCCTTCGAGTTTATCATTGTATATCCTACCACAACCTAAGCCCCATCTTTAACCTAAAGTCCTACTGATTCACGCAATGAACCGAACTAGTGTCGTGGAGAGAGTGCGACCGGGTGAGCTTATGGTCACCGACATTGATGGATTTCAATGGAGGTTGTTCCGAGCACCGATCTTGAGCAATGTTCGCCTCAGCGATTAGTCTACTTTCTTCCTATACATGACCGGGTGATTCACCATGATTCATATTTTGAGTAGTAATAATATATAGATACTCATAGAAAAACATAAACTATGATGCATAATTAAATATTTCTTTTACTGAATTTTTATGAGCGTGAGCTTGCGACTTCGCATGGTACTCTGCCTTTGCAGTTTCTAAGCCATCTTTTCGTTTTCTTGTCCACTTGAGGAGTGATTTGCTCGGGACGAGCAAACAGGTAAGTCTGGGGGTGTGATGAGTTCCATTTATATACATTTTTTTGGACTCATCCGGGCTAGTTTTCACTCTTATGCATGTCCTTTTCAAACTATTATTGTTAATATTCTTCTTATAATCACTTCCGCACTATGTGCACTATTTAGGCCCGCTTTGGTGTGCATTTGCGCTTCATGTTGTTGGGGGTAAGCACATGGTGTTCCTCAACCCTTTTTCTATTTTTGGATGTTGCTGGAGGTGTTTTCCCAGCTGATTATTGTGCTGTGAAGGTCGACAGATCCCCATTCTGCCCAAATTACATTTCTGCATGAATCGCATGGTCGTGCGTTTTACTTGACGCACGATTGCTCCGACCGTGCGTGCGTATCTGCTGGCAAAAATGGTGATCTGGATTCGCCCGTGCGTTTTTACGCACGGTCGTTTTCGACCGTGCGTGAGTAAACAGCGGTTATTTGAATAACCGCTGTCTATAATCACTGGCAGGGGACTATAGACAGCGGTTATTGAAATAACCGCTGTCTATAGTCCCCTGCCAGTGATTATAAACAGCGGTTATTCAAATAACCGCTGTCTATAGTCACTTGACAGTGAATATAGACAGCGGTTATTTGAATAACCGCTGTCTATAGTCCCAATTTTTTTTTAAAGACTGAAAGAGAATTTTCAACACTCCCAGAACTCCAGAAGTCATTCAGCATTCAGATACACAGTTTTTTTCATTCAGCATTATAACATTCAGAATCAAATAGAAATAACATTCAAATTTTAGAATCAATATATATAATGTCAAATTGACAATCACAAGATTCACAACCATTTCACTCAATACCAAAATGTTATCATCAACATCATACATTGATACACAGTAGCAACGTAGCATTAATAATTTATTAGATCAAATAGAATCATCATCTAGTAAATCGTCATTGGCATTGCATGAGCTTAGTTGGTTTGAGGTACTCGGCATTTGCCCGTAATTATCAACAAGATCTTCATCATCATTTGCAACGCTAAAATGATCTAGATCTTCATCCCCTTCAAATATTTGTTCAAGATTAGCTTGAGCACCACTTCGTAAATTTCGAGCCCCGGTCCCAATAGCTCTCTCCACAGCCCCATGTGAGATCATCATCATCATAAACTAAAGCTTCATCTGGTTTCTTCATCATCCACTCACTACTCCAATCTAGCTCATCAAGCACTAAATGGTTGTAATTTCTTCCTTTTTCACGTCTTTCTTGGAATCGTGCTTGTAGACGACGATTGTATTGGATGTATACAAGATCATTAAGCCTTTGATGCTCCAATCTATTTCTTTTCTTCGTGTGAATCTGAATCAAGAATCAAGATAGTTGCAAACTTGTTATTTGTTAGTGGATAAAACAAGTTCAATTTTAAATTAAATTTTTGTACACTTACAAACTCAAAAGTACTCCAGTTGCGCTCACAACTAGAAGAAGAACAACATAAGCCAAGTATGCGCAATGCTACCTTTGTAAGGTCAACATTCGGTACTCCATGTGCACCACACTAATCCACTATTTATTTAAGACAAATAAATTAGTATAACATATAAGTAGTTTAAGAAAAAATAAAAACGTAATCAATACTCACTTGGATTTAAGGTGGTTCGTTGCCTAATAGCCATAGGCTTTCCAAAACTATTTCAAGATGTTTTATAGTTAGTGTCTTGCTCTGCAATCTTGTCTTGCAATTGTTGATCGGGCACTAGTCTTGCAATAACATCATTGAAAGCATCTTGAAATTTCCAAGTATCATCGGGATGTTTTTCCTCATATTCAAAATATTTGTTTGGATTTAGAAACAAAGCCGCCCTATACAAATGTTGCTCCATTTGATTTGTCCACCTATTTTGAACAATGTCAATAATTTTTTTATATAATCTTTCTTTATTATCAAAATGATCTTTGATCTTTTGTTTGGCTTCTTCCATTGCCACATATACTTCAGGCATAGCTGGCCTTTCATCACCATCTACTAATCGTAACACGGCTATTAGTGGCTTTCCTCCTTTTAGGCAATCTCTTACTCCATTCCAAAAAACAGTTGAAAGTATTGCTTCAACAACTTGTTTTTCGGCTTCGGTTTTTGTCAGATTAGCAGCATTCCATGAAGGCGACACAAAGAATAATTTCAACTTCTCCTCATGCTTAAGCACACTTTGTAGAGTAAGGAATGATGTTGCAAATCTAGTCACTGAATGTCGGACTAGATCACCACCAATAGTAGTCCTTACTGCATCAAGTAAACGAGTGTGCCTGTAGATGAAATTTGTAATCATCATTGCCTTTCTTATCACCATTTTGTTTTGTTGCAGCTTGCCTATATCTTCTAGCATGAGATCAATGCAATGAGCTGCACAAGAAGTCCAAAATAATGTGTGCCTTCTCTCCATTAAAATTTTACCAGCTGCCTTATAATTGGAGGCATTGTCAGTCACTACCTGCATACAACATAACTTTTTATATATATAAAGTTCTATACTTTTATAGTCTATAGTTGTAGACTATTAAACATGAAATATGAAAATTAAAATAACCAAAAAAGTTACCTGAACAACGCAATCTGCTCCTATCTCGGTTATTTTACTATCAAGCAACTCTGATAGCATTGTGGCATCTTGAATATGACCGGATGCATCTACGGAACCCATAAAATAAGTTCCTTCTGGACAGTTAACTAGTAAAGACAATTACAGAAATAGTGATTTATGTTATTATGGATTATTTTTATTCAAAAGCACATATAATTACCCGGCTAGAAATCATGATCCCTAGGTCCACTTGTTGCATATTTTTAAATGTTCATACATGTTTTACTTCTGGCATTTTAGTGTCACTGGAAGGAAGAGTTTTTCTTACTCATCAATTAGGCTGACCTCGTCTTTGGACATTTCTTTTTAGGGAACACTGGTCAGGAGTTTTCTTAGAATGTACCTCTGAGTGTCTTCTCATGCAGTCTTTACTTTATGGTTTTTCGTTTAAAACTTTTCCCTTTTGGGGTTGGACCCTTGATTTTGTATGAACTCAGTGTATCAGACTCATTTTTAATTCCAATATTCAAATATGTTCACTTTTAATTTCTGGTTGGCTCTGTGATTCAGGCATTGAGGTATTGCGTTAACCCTAGCTCCAGTATTTCGTTTCCGTTAGTATTTCTGTTATGGCACCAATTTTATTATTGTTCTTTGGTTTACCTCATATCATTAGTGTCGGGTGGGCTTTTGAAATGTTGTAGAACTATGTACGGGTGTTACACTTCTGTAATCATTTCTTCTTTTAGATTACAATTTCCTCCATAGATGCCTCCCTTAGATTACAAGCTTAACCATAACGCGTAGTTTCTTCTTAGGATATCCAATCTTTGTTTCCAAATTTAAGGTCTTTGAGCATCTTTATGCAACAGAACTCTCCCATCTTTTAATTCCAGCTTCAGACAAATCCAAACTTTCAACTATCATCGCAAGTAAAACATTTTCTTGTCTACCAAATGTACCTCCCCCTACTCCACATCTACCCTCCTCTCATCATCCTACATAAAATCCCTCAAACCCACATACAACCCTACCGTCTCATCATCATATATCAGTTCCATTACAAAATATTGCATTTAGTACGGGCAAAAGAGATATAAGAGTACCTTGAATATAAGTTACATAAGCACTCACAGAAAAACAATATGACAAATCCATGAGTTCAAGGATTTTTGGAGGAGCAAATGATTGATGTGATTTAGCTAAAAAACCAAGCTTTGTTACCTGAATATTATTGCATGAGACTCGGATGCACGCTTCCAATCAACATATATTGGTAATGTCAAGAGATAATCACTATTTAGTGCTTTTGTCAATAGCAAATCTTCAGCAGATAGTTCTTCAAATTGTGCATCATATAGAAGTTTCATAAATGATTGTTGAAAGCGATTTGCGACTGCAATCCTTCAAGAGAAAACAACTACTATTAGTGATTCAGAAAAGGACACTGAAACACTAAAATATAATTCTAATAAACAGATTTCCTTCTTACAAAGCTACTAAATTGAAAAAAAAAATACTCGGAAAATATTAACTGGACTTCAATAGAAATATTTAATGTAAAAGGGCAGCCCGGCGCACAAAGCATCCCCGCGCAGCGAGGGTCCAAGGAAGGGTCCCACCACAAGGGTGAAATGTAGGCAAACCTTACCCTGCATTTTTGCAAGAGGCTGCTTCCAGGACTCGAACCCGTGACCTCAAGGTCACACGGCAACACCATAACCGGTGTGCCAAGGCTCCCCTTCAATAGAAACATTTAATGGAAACATAGAAAAATAGCATAAGAAATGACTCATAGGACTACAAACAAATACTCATATTTGAATCTTCACAAGATTAATAAAAAAAATAAATGAATAAATTTCTCAATACGAATAAGAATTCAGTAACTTCATTATCTAATCTTAAGAATCAATAAAAATAACATTCATATTTCATATTGTGACATAACAAAGTGTAAAGAACCTCAAATGTTTTTGAAGCACAAAGATGATAGATCTGAGACGAGTTAGAAGGATTAAAAAATTAACATATATATACAATGTAGGTAGAATAAGTTTTTACCTTGGTGGGTCCATTGAAGACTTCCTATTAGCTTTACCAGAAATAGATCCAAAAAAGCTCCTCAGGTCCAAGCTATCCTGCAAATATAGTCGTTTATGATCTTCAGCACTATTGGAGAAATTTGTTTCCTTGACAATGGAACCATTTGATGCTGAATGATGTCTAATAGATGCAGTTTCCCCTGTTTGTGTGGAATATTTTGCTCTTTGAATCTGGTCTTGAAAATGAGAAGGATAATAGCTTCTCATTTCCTCAAGTATAGTTTTATGTTCAGCATGAAGAATGGAGTCCAAACACCTGAGTAGGCATCAAGGAACAAAAATCCAGTCAGAATGATAGCAAGCATATAGACTGGAGCGCCCTTTTCTTAATACTCATACTTCGGGAAAGCATCATTGTTTCATAGATAATTAATAGTTATACTAATAAACCACAAATGTTGCCATGAAACAAGTATATGAGTATGATTAACTTAAAACAAAAGGAAGAGAGAGAAATCCTCCTTAAGAAATTCATCGTCATGGAATTTCATTATTGTTCGAGTAACCATTCTTTGGTCGAACAAAATTTATACACCAACGAAAATGATGAGTACATTATGAGAGAATAATCTGGAATGGATCTACTATTGGTAATCAGAGTTCATTAATTCAGAAGCCGAAAAGCATGAAAAGAATTGTAAGTAGAAGATAATCGAACACCGTAAGGAGGAGAAAGTTGAATTGTATAGAAGTCCACTATAAAGGCCCAGTATAAAGGCTCATATTATTTTCCTCTTTCTTTTTTGTCCCACGCCTCCAATATTGGTATGGGGTCCCTCCTCTTTGCATATATATAGTGTAATTTTTAGTTTCTTAGATTGAAAATAATATATTCTTCCAATTCTCAACTTGGTATCAGAGCAATGCATTTTTTCGCTGCTCTAGCTTTGCATTTTTTTCATCCATTGCGGTTGCACTGTGTTCCCACAATAAAAGTAATCTTGGGATAGGTCATGCGCATGTATTTTACACATGACTGTTCGTCTCTACACTCGTAGAAGCTCCTAGCTCGGACTCTATTCCTGCGAGCAATTGTCATTTTGGTTTTCGCGGAGCACTCCTGCTTCCACAGGAAGTCGTCGATCAAAACTCAACCAGCTCTCGCGATAGAAGTTCAACCACTCGTCCTTCTCATTTCCGACAAGCATTCTCCGCTGCTACAAGACATCGCCGATCGAAACTCAACCAGCTCTCGCGATCGAAGCTCAACCAGCACTCGTAGACATTAGTCTTCGATGATGCCTCTGCCATCTTGACTGCGGTCTTCACCGAGCCCTTTCTCACAGACGCTCACCGAATTTGTTCTCATAGAAGTTCACTTCGGCTTCTTGTCATGTACTGGCGGAACCCCTTCATGCATCGATCTCGCAACCGCTCGAGCTCGCAGTATCCACTCGTTCTCGCGTCTGTTCTCAGAGCCCGCAGAACTCCTTCGTGAGTCGTCATCCTCGCAATGATCCCGCGACCACTCGAGCTTGCAAAATCCGGTGATCCAAGAGCCACTCGATCTCAGATCTGTTCTCAGAGCTCACTGACCACCTTTGAGCTTCGCTCCTTCCTGCGAGCTCCTGTTCGCGTTGACCGTTCCTGAGCTCTCGTCGGCCTCCACACAATGTGAACCAAACTCACAATTTCATCTCCCTTGTGTTAGGTCCTACTGTGCGAGTTCCACTAGACTCCGTTTAACCTTTTTTCTTGATTCAACTATATCACATAAGTGTTTCATGGTGGGCTCCTCAGATTTGAGTGCACATATCTCATCATATTGTACGCCCCCCCCCCCCCCCCCCCCCCCCCCCTCCGACAATGTCCATTGACTGGCTCATAGTACCTCCGGTTGTTTACATATTACTATCGTGCCTTTGGACAGCATAAATTATCTCGAATGGTCCCGAGCAGCGCAACATGTCATTCGAAGTCATCAACTCTTTCTGTATATTCATGGGACTATTGTTCAACCACCCAATACCGATCCTTCATGGCAGTAGTGGGTTGTTGGCAACTCCCTAGTGTTCTCATGGATTCTCCACTCAATGTCTCCCCTAGTCTATCGTAGCTATATACTTATGGATTCTTCCTTCGGGATTTGGACTCGAGCATGAGAGACTTATCTCAAATTGGTAGCTCTACATACGTGTACGAGATTACTCTACGAATTCTCAAACTAAAGCAAGGCTCTTCTAGTGGTGCATTACTTCTTTGAGTTCGAACGCCCCTACCAAGAACTTGACTACTTTGAGGATTTCACTCCAGCATACACTATCAATGCTTGTGCGTTGAAAAGAAAAGGATCACTAGTGTCTTCAGAATCCAAAAGAGTAATGTATGCAGAAATTGAAAAGCATGAAACAAATTATAAATAGAAGAGAATCAAACACTTTAAGGATAAAAAAACAAAAGAAAAAAACACTTAGTAATCTTCCATGTAGTTATTTCCATTCTCTGTTTTTTCTTTCACATTCCCATATACATAAGCCGACAAGGAGGCAAGAACGGGACTCACTTTCGAGGACTTAGCTGAGAAGAACCCTAGAGAAGGAGCAATGATGTCCTCCATGTGGAATAAAACCTACAATGAAGAAATAGGACGACGACGGATACAAAGCTAATTGAGTATTACTTGCATAAGATGGTCTAGTGCCATGATATATCTCATCATATAAAATAGTTAATTAATATGTACCCCCACCCCCAGTTGTGCTAATAAATACTTTAGTGTATAAACATTTCCGCTCTCTCCCGAACGCCCTTGACCTTAATGGTGGAAGTCCGGATATTATTGGATGTCGAACACAAACTCTCAAGTTGCCTTAACAACGAGAGTAATATGCCATTTAATTAGAAGTTACGTTGTTGGTTTTCTATGGCAGGGAACAATTTGCTCAATAAATGGAAGTACCTATAGAGACAAGAAATTCCAGACGGAGAGTCGAACGCATGCCTTACATGTCCAAGGTAGAATCTCATTCTTTCAAGCGCCACACTTAACCTAATCGCATGAATAGTTCATGGTAAGTTTACCGCCCGATGAACCTAACCCACACCGACTTTTTGTTCCAACACCCTTACCAAGCTAACATCATAAGCATTAATCATCCTCAGACATAATGGGCCCTGATGGATGTTTCTACTAGACATTGTCTTAATAAACATGCTTGCCAATTGATCACATGTACGAGCAAAAGCAGTGGTAGTAAATTTTATTCTAAATTTTCTTTCTTATGAAATGTCAATCAATTTTTATATGTTTAGTTCTTTCATCGAACACTGAATTTGATATGATATGAATGAGAAGAGTATGGCCCCATTAACAGAAAATATTATCTCCCATAAGATGGATTTAAGCCAAATGAACTCACAGCCACAGGTAGTCAAGGTCATGGCTCTATAGTCTATATCCAGCTTCTATAGATGATCAAACCACAACAATATTTTTTACTTTTTCGGACCACTAATTGCCAGCAATAAACATAAGAGTACCCACTAGTAAATTTTCTATCATCAGAAGATTCACCCGAGTCAGCATCACCTAGAAATGTTAAGATGTTCTTGGTCTTTAAATGCAACACCCATCATTGAAGCTTTCTTGAGATACTTCACAATACGTAAAACAACTTCATAATGATAAACCTTGAGATTATGCATGAATTATTGACTAACCAAAATAACAGCAATTAAGTTTGGTGATAGTAAGATTAATCTCCCTACAATCTACCTTGCACGGATACTTAAAAATGCTCTACGTATCGGCTCGGAGGCGTATCGGATACGGGAAACGCTCGGAATCGCGTTTCTGAAACTCTAGGAAACTTAATTTTAATTATTAAAAAAAAATATTTTCGGATTCGCGATTCAGATACGCGATTCTCGTGCGCTTCTTTAGGTTTAATATGCCGCTTCTTTTTCCGCCGCTCTCCCGTGTGCTCTCGCTCTAGGCGATCTCTCCCGCTGCTCTCGCTCCAGGTCTTCTTCTTCTTCTTCTTCTACTGTTTACAGATTTTGATTTATTTGCTGATTATACCTTACTGTCAAATTTTGATTTAACTCTGCTGCAATGTGATTTATACCTACCCTGTACAGATTTTATACAGATTTTTTATAGAGATTTATACAAATTTATCATTAATATGGATTCAAGTAGCGGTGCCGGTCATCATTACATATTATGTGAAGAGTTTGATGACCATCATTACATATTATTGAATGTAGTGATTGAGATGGTAACTTAGTTTGTTAGTTGTATTTTTTATATTAATTAATACTTGTAATAATATAATTAAAAAAATTAAAAACGTTTCCCGTATCCGTATTTTTTTAAAGATCACGTTTCCCGTATCCGTTTCGTATCGTATCCGGTATCCCGTTTCCGTCCCCGTGCAACGTAGCCTACAATCTTCTGGAATTTTAATTTTTTATCCAACTTAGAAGATTCATCTTAATGTATATTATATTTGGGGTCAATGGGATTATCAACAGGTTTGGCCTCAAGAGCCCACTCTCAGTGAGGAGATTAATAACATATTTTCTTTAAGATAAAAAGATACCATTTTTAGATCTACCTACCTCTATTTCGATGAAGTATCACAGTATACCCATACCTTTGATCTTAAAGGTAATAGGCATATCTCTTTTTATTGAAACTATATGAACTTCATCACTCCAAATAATAATGATATTATCAACGGTAGTGTGATTTGTAGTCTTACAAATAAAAATGGGCACATGTCTAGTGAAATTCATTTGTATATGTTCAGCATTTAATTTATCAAATCAAGCGCGAGGAGATTTTTTAAGCTTATAGATAGCTCTCTTAATCCTACACCCATGTCCTTGAGGAACCCGGAGGCCAGAAGGAGGAGCTATATAAATTTCTTCCTGAAGATATACATGCAAGAAGGCATTTTAACATCCATTTGATGAAGAAGTCGAGACTTATGAGTAGGCAAAAGAAAGAACTCTCACAAAATTCAACTTTGCATAGAGCAAAAGTATCATAAAATCTAAATCATCAACTTAGGTAAATTATTTGTCCACAACTCTAGCTATATATCTATCAAGAGTGTCATCTTGGATTTGACAGTATACACCAATCGAAATCCAACAGTATGTCATACTAAAGAAAGATAAACAATATCCCAGTTTTTCTACATATTCAGAGCTTCCATATCAATAACCATATGATTTTTCCAATGGAGATTAGTGATTGCATCGACAAAGTTATTGGTGACACTACTAGTATAAATGGAGGCAATGTCAGACTATAAAATAGGAAGAAAGAGAGATAATCCATGCATTGAAAAAGAGGATATTGAGTGTGCACATTAAGAGAATGAATAGAAATAGAACAATAAGGGAATGATCAGTGTCATGCACTGAGAAGCTAGAGGTGAGTGGTGTAACGTCCCAAAACCCTGGACTTATCATCGGCAATGTCCACCGACAGCCTTGCCTGGCGACCGTTACCGGGCTGCAGCCCAAGCACCCCAACCTCTCTCCAGCCCACAGACGGGTTGTTGGTGGCCACAGCCTCCCTTTGGTGAGAAGTGATCCAGTTAAGTGCCTCTACGGGGCCTTCCCAGGAGGTCACCCATCCCAGTACTACTCCAGCCCGAGCACGCTTAACTATATAAGTGCACTTTTTATTGTAATGACCCAGAAGCCGACGTCCGATCGGGACAATGTCCACCGATCTAGCCTCAACTGGCCTCGTTACCGGGCTGCAGCCCAAGCACCCCAACCCCTCTCCAGCCCACTGGCGGGTTGTTGGTGGCCACAACCTCCCTTTGATGAGGCAAACTCGATAGTCAAGCATGCACCACGGGGACTTCCCAGGAGGTCACCCATCCCAGTACTACTCCAGCCGGAGCACGCTTAACTATGGAGTTCTTTCACTTCTCATCACCAATTGAGCTGCAGCCCGGTAGCGTGCCTACGTGGCCCCTAAGGGGGAGGGCCGGGGCGTTACAAAAAAAGTGCACTTTTATTGTAACGGCCCAGAAGTCGACGTCCGATCGGGACAATGTCCACCGATCTAGCCTCAACTGGCCTCGTTACCGGGCTGCAGCCCAAGCACCCCAACCCCTCTCCAGCCCACAGGCGGGTTGTTGGTGGCCACAACCTCCCTTTGATGAGGAAAGCTCCAGTTAAGTTGCAGCGCGTGGACTTCCCAGGAGGTCACCCATCCCAGTACTACTCCAGCCTGAGCACGCTTAACTATGGAGTACTTTCACTTCTCATCACCAATTGAGCTGCAACTTTTTGGGTGTCGAGCTCTTCTCTTCCTCCCTTCTCACTCGCCGCTGCTTGAGCCTTTTTTTGCTCGTCGCTGCTTGAGCACTCTGCTCGCAGCCGCTTGAGCCTTCTGCTCGCAGCTGGCTTGTGTTTTGCTCGCTGCATCTCAGATCGTGGTCTTGCCGGCAACCATTATCCATAGTTGTTTTATGTTATGTGTGTTGTTCTGATTGTCTTCGTCTGTATCTCCATGCGAGTTTGTGCCTTCATGCACGTGTTCCACGTGAAGGGGAGTGTTTGTGACAACGGCGACTCGGATCCCTCTTTCCCGACTCCTGCATTAGTCACGCACGGCCTCCAGGCATATTTCGTATGTTGTGTGTGTCTCCCCATCTTTTTCTTCTATGTTAGGTAGGGTGGTTTGGCCTTTGTTGGTTGACCTGGTTTCAGCTCCGGGAGCATCCAGCGTGATCATGGTCGGTTTGTGGACCAACGTCGTGTGGTCTTTGCCCAGTTGAAGTATCCCCGGTGACACGCAGTTAGGCCTCGGTGGTTGTTGTTTTGTCCCACGTTGTCAACCACCTTTTACCTCTCCTTTTATGTTGTCTTCAAGCTGAAGGTTTCACCTCCAGCTTGAGGGGGCGTGTTAAAGTTATTATATTTAGGTATTTAATATGTCTGATGTTTAGTCCCACACCGTGGGTTAAGTTTGTGTGTCTTGTTGTACTCCTATAAAGTGTCCCTTATATGGATGAATAAATCACATCAAATATTTCTTATCTCCTGATTTCTACAGTTCTTATATTACAAAAACAACTTTAATTAAAAAAAAGTGGACTTTTAAAAAGTTTAGATTTATTTCAAATAATTTTAGATGTTTTCTTTCTCAAGGAAAAAACAAACAATTTAATTGCTCTTAAATTATTTGTTTTTTTAGTTAAAAACCCAAAAAAAAAACTTTAACTCGAGTTTTAAAGTTTAAATTAAAAAAAACAATTGGGTCTTAAAATTACAAAAATAATTTTCAATTAAGATCTATATTTTAAAAAAAATACCATGCACTTTCGAGTTTCAAAAAAAAATTCTCTCATTAAAAAATATATAAGATATAACGAAGTTAAAAAAAATAATTAATTATCTCAAATATTTTAACTTGAATATTTCCTCTCATTAAAATATTTCCTCTCATTAAAATATTCAACTATTTAAATATTCAAGCATTTAAAAGAAAACAATTAAATGAAAAATCGTGTAGGTTTAGAGAGTAGCGCGGAAGATTTAAATGCTCAAATAAAAAATTTATCAGAAATGATTCTCTCACCACTAATATAAAACATTGTCTAAAAGGGTTCCATGACTCAAGTAGTAACACTCAGTCGCATGTACACTCTTGGAATGAAGAGAACACTAACCCTAAGCGCTTATAGCACACACACCCGAGTGATTTTGATGGACGTCTAGAACCTGATGAATGCTTAGACTGGTGTCATAGCATAGAATCTTTCATGACTTGGAGTCAGATACCCATGAGTAGGCAAGTTGAATATGAGACTGGTAGGCTTAAGGGATCCATATTAAATTAGTGGAAACAGCTCAAACGCATGAGAGATAAGTTATGGTTGTCTCTCATCACTACCTGGGTTGAGTTTACAATGAAGTTGCGCAAACATTATGTTTCACCCGAGTACCTCCAAACTATATATCGTAGATTTCATAATCTACAACAAAGGGATCTATCGGTGGATGAATACACTAACGAATTTCTAGTCCTTCGGTCTAGAATAGGTATTCAAAAAGGTAATGTGATGACTGTGTCCTGTTATCTGCACGGGTTACACTATTCCATAAGGGATCAACTAGAACTGCACAATTATCGCAATTTAGAAGTTTCTAGCATGGCTCATATAGTGAAGTTTGGGTTTAGGTCTACTAATAGACCTCATTCTAATCTCTTCATTGCCCACACTTTTATGATCATAGATTCCCCTTGTCATACAACTGCCACGAGCACAGTGGTCCCACCTATCTCCGTCATAGCACTCTCTTCAGTCGTGGAGATTCTTCCTGATCCCCAGCCTCAGGAAGGAGAGCTCTTTCGTCATCATCCTATCATCTCGACTAAAATTCTAACTCCACTTGCCCCCACTGTATTACAACCTTAAGTCATTGAGTTTCTTCCAGAGCCTCTGCTCCAGGAAAGAGAACTTGCTAGCGACGTGGCACTCATCTTAGATGACACAGATTTGATCTCCGCATTTCTTAACTCTCGTAGTCCACTACATCTGCAACCCCTGAGCATGTAGATATTATGTTTGACGTTCGTTTATCATTGACACTAGAGTCATCACCTTGTATTAACTTTGTATTTGATGACCGCACTCTTATTATACCCCACGATCATTTGTGTCTAAACATGCATAATGAACTTTATCATCAAATTAAATATCTATTTAGGAAAATTCATATTAGGAGGATAGCAACGATCCCTATGATTTTCACTCCTCGTAGGGGTACACGCTTCACCAATGCTCTGGATGCTGAATGAAGGAAGCATGGTTATGTGCACATAAATCAAAATGGATTCTTGGGTCTGCCCTCTCTGATGTCTTTGGCTTTGATTTGAGGGCATGATTCCGCAGCAAACGCGATGGTATAGGGGGCCACTATTTCAGTGGTACTCTGTGAGCAGCCACTTTGTGCATTTATTGTCAAAGGTTAGGTCTTTCTCCTCTGAGAGAAGCCACTTTGTGCATAGTGCCAAAGGTTAGGTCTGTTTCCAATCTTCCCCCGCCCATACCCCCAATGATTGGGGACTATATGGGTTCTGTTGTTATTGTTGTTGTTGTAGGGGTACACGCTTTAAAGGATGTCTTTGAAAATTTTTAAATGATAGATTTGAGATCAATTTTAAATTTTGTAGCATTAGTCAGATTATATCACGTGATATGTTTGGGGTAGTTGATCTTGATCTCGTAGACGCTCGAGGTTTTTGGCAAGAAAGTGTATGATGCGATATGATTTATTGATTCCACAAGTCGACTGTGTTAGTCCCTACCTTTCTTCTTTGATCTTTATTTTCTCCCGTCTTTTGATTCTCGTCTCTTTGATGCTCTGGTTTTTATTAATCATTTAAATATTATACAAACCATACGAAAAGACATGATGTACTAAGGCTTTAGTGAGATTATGACTAAAGATAGGGCACAATGGCGACAGAGGATCCATAAAGGCGACCCCACTATAGTGGGATAAAGGCTCGAGTGTTGTTGTATTTAAATATTATACATAAAATTATGACTAACAGTTTGCGAGCATGTTCGGAAAACGATAATTCCATGGTTGATTTTATCACCGGGGATTATAATTTTCCAAAGGAGATTGGTTTCCAGCAATTTTTAAGAATGGGGGTTTGCCTACAGGTTATGGGCTGAAACGAAGGATCCTTCCTTTGCCCCATTATCTACCACAGACCAGAGTTTCTCACACCACTTTTCATTTTCAAACTTACCATAGCGGAGTTTACTCAGGTCTTGGTTTAGCAGCATGATGCTAACAGAGCTGTGCCAAATCAACGTTTGGAATTCCTAGTCACAGGCCACATCACAGTCTCGACGGGGTCGAGCTCTTTCAACCAAGGGAGAATTGATGTAACCTGCGTTGCATTTTAATTTTATGTTATTCGCATATGTACTGTGCATGCTTTCCGCACACCTTTATTTTATTTTGCGCTCATTGTTACGGCTTATTGGAGTGATCAATAAGTCCACAAATAAAATGATTCGTCAAATTAGGTAATATGTTAATTAAGGCAAGCAGACAAAAAAACAATCAATTAAAATGAAGCATATTCAAAATAAATATTGAAATAAAAATTAAGTTCCAATTTTGGAAATTATTTATGGCGTGAAATATTAAGAAAGTAAATTCTTTGAAATCCCTCCTATTTTGATTATTAGAAATTCCCTCCAAAAAACAAAAGAAATCTCTTTTAAGGTGTGAAATATTAAGAAAGTAAATTCTTTGAAATCCCTCCTATTTTGATTATTAGAAATTCCCTCCAAAAAACAAAAGAAATCTCTTTTAAGGTGTGAAATATTAAGGAAGTAAATTCTTTGAAATTCCTCCAACTTTGATCATTAGAAATTTCCTATAAAAAACAAAAGAAATCTCTTTGATTCTCTCCTTAAAAGAATCTCTTTCCTAAATATCTTTACCCCAAATAAAAAGATCGGCCCTTAGCCCCCCCCCCCCCCCCCCCCCCACACACACACACACACACACAAACAGCTTGGACAAATCGAAACAGAGAAATCTCTCTATTTCGGAAGTCCAGCCCGATCTCCAACCCGCAAGCTACATTCCTCCTCCTAGCCGCCCAACGTTCCACCTCCACGAGCGTCGACGACCTATTCCCTTTTGTTCCCGTCGGCTTTGGTGAATCTTTCGTCATAACCTGTCAACCTACCAACAGGAGTTCGACGACAACATTTGATTCCCCTCCCTCCATCGCCAAACAGAAAATACACTAGCCCCACAGCCCTCTGAGCCACCTTTCCCGTATCAGAAACCCTATAAATTGTTCGCTTGCACCTACGAGCGGAAGGTATACCCCTCTCTCGTTTACTTATTGTTATTACTAATTTAATGTTTTATTTAGTTTATCTAAAATTTCATAGCGTGTTTGCCCTAATTTTCACTTTTGCTTATTTGTCGTAAATTAGAAAAACTTTGTTGTTCTTCTTCTCTTACGCTTGTGAATAATTTATTTCATGTTGCTAATTACATTCGATGGCTAGGCACTTGTGCGCATCTTATGTGACTTTTGAGTTAATTAACTCAATTTGTTGCATGTGGAGTCAAGCTTCGTTATTAAATCTAAAATGATCTCAAATTCATTATTTAAAATTATATTGTTATTTTTGGGTTACATCAGCACGCCGATAATCTCATGCATTGATACTTAGGTACTTATGGTGGCTTCATGAGATCGTTCTAGCATCTTAAGTGTGAGGTCATCAATTTATTCAATGTCATCAATATCTTCCTCAACCTTCATCACATAAATTTGTCGATGTTGCACTGATTCCCAGAGTGTCTCATTGCACCACAGACAAAGTCCTTTGGCCTTTTTTTCATCTCGACTGCAGTATTTGTTTTAAGGTTCCTCAAAGCAAACTTCGGTGATTGGGACTTGGGTGTTGGAAGTAAGTCGATCATTCGACTGTTGGATGACAAGGATTTAAATGGTATTCGTCTCAATAGCTCAGATAGCAGTTGCTTTTGAATCTTAACAAGTCGAATGTCCTGTTGTAATGACTTGGGAGCGAACATGTGGACAGGCATTTAAATCTTATAGTGTAAGTCGGTCAAAAAGAAACTGAAAGCGTATTCTTCTACTACCAATATTTGGTTGATGAGTTCATCAAAATATTTGAGCTATTGTTGAATATATCTTGCTTAATGGAGGTGTTCGATGTCATCCATTGAGTCATCGAGGAGGTTGGTCTCAAAACTATCATGCAAAGCTAGAATATACTCCCTCCCAGCGGGGAGTTGGGCAAGACATAAAATTTTTGAGGAAAATTTGGTGTCATTGTAATGCTTTAACTTCCAAGTTTATGGAAGTGAGATTCACCTTCATGCATTTAGGAGTGTCATCGGCCTCGAAATATCACTCGTGGCGATAGATTTAGTCATTGATGTTTCATCGAAAAAGCATGGAAACTCTACTCGAGGAGTTAGCATTGGGGCCTAATGATATGGATGATAGGGTAACAGTTGGTTTTGGTGGTCGCCTTCCTAGTTCAGCTCATCGACCGGATTTTAGTTTGGATTTTTAAGAGGACGGGTGTCCATTATAAGGCGTATTTTATCTGTCTTGTTGATTTCGTGATTTCTTTTTGTGCTCAGCGAGAAGTTGGATGGATTGTTTTAGCTGGTCGATGCCGCTACGGAGATCCTGTGAATAGTTATCGATTGGCATCGGTTAGAGGAAAGATTCTTGATGTATGCGAGGACGCATCGGGTTGATTCATGCATTTCTTTTCCGTTATTGTGTCTTAGTTATTGTTATTTCTATTTCCGTTATTGTGTCTTAGTTATTGTTATTTCTATTTCCGTTATTGTGTAGTCATTATGTGTCGCTTTGTCATCATTATCATTTTCGTTATGCTTGTTATGTTTGTGTTGCGTTTTTATTTTGGCTTGTTAGCTAGACCGATCAACATGACCTTGAAAAAATAGGTTTGGTAGTGCAGAAAGTAATGATATGCAAAGCGAAGTAACGAAAATATAATTACATGAATTGTAACAAAATAAAAGCTGAAAATCTGAATTCATTCTGAAAATTCAATATTGATTAAGTTGTAAATTCGGAATTATTCATATGGGAGTTTTTGAAAGTCTTCAATGCCTCCTTGATTACTCAAGTGTCTCTTGGCTTCTAAAACACCCTTCTCTTTTAAGGTTATTAATCTTATTTAACACCCCCTACATCACCTCTCTCGGCAACCTCGAATAGAACTGAATGAGGCTTCACGTCCTTGCTTGATTCCGTCGAGCTCCTTTCTTCCTCTCCCGATTTGTCTTCCAGAGTTTTGATCGACGCCGACTCCCCTTCCAATGGGTGGAACGACGACGGGCGAGAGTCTGCCGACCTTCCACCGACGGGATCGAGGCATTCTGGCGTCATTATTCTTCTTCCTCGGCGCTACCCTGTCGCAGAAGCAACGATCTCCACCGACGCAACTTCCTGAGGGCCGATCAACCTCCGGCAACCCCATCTCGGCCCTCCTCCGGCATTTGCGACGAGCTCGACGGTTGGAGTTCACAATTTTTGAACTTGTTCCGCTCCTCCCCACAGCCGACCACTTCCCACCTATCCCGAGAGTTATATTTCTCAGAAGGAGATTGGATTCCTGCATTTTTTAGGAAATATAGGTTTCTCGTGGGCACTTATCACAAACTGCGACTGCGACTGCGACAGTTTGGTACTTTTCAGGTTAAAAGCGACTAGGTACAAATGCATACCTCTTAGATTTATCAATTAAATTTGGTACCTCTCCTATTTTTAACATTGTTGATTTTGTGCCTTTCTTTAGCGAGCACCCAATTGCTGCCCCAAGTCCGCCCTCCCTCTTACCCACCAATACTCCACAATCATTTACATGTACCATTGAGGAGACTGAGCAGGAATTGGGTGTTCGTGAATTTCATACACGCACTAGCACGTATCAGAGCAACTTTGTATCTTGGAAAGGCGGGAGTATCTCTGACAGCTAATGGATTAGTGCATCTGATCTTTGACGACTTCAGACCGATCTTTCTATTGCTATTAAATTTTGCTGTCCAGACCCTTCCCACGGCCAACTCCACTTCCCTGCTCCATATCCGCCATGCTCAGCACCTATACAAGTTGCTTCCAGCCTAAACCCCTCTCCTTATCCACACCCCCCCCCCCCCAGTCGAAGGACACCTCTTCGTATCCACCGAGCACCTCAAAGCAGACTGAGTACTTGTAAGTCTTGTAGTTTTGGTTGTGATGTTACTTTATTGTGCACTATGGATGTTTGCATTGTTTAGTGGAATCTATTTTGTAATCGTTTGCTCTAACTAATCGATATAGATTGTGGGGTTCATTTGTGTAGCATTCTTACTTGTGCACTCCAATTGGAAGAGTTAAACTCGTTTGTTTTCACTATATTTGCAAGCTACTAAATGTTTTGCTAAGTCTTTATGGTTTCATTATTAAAGTGTTAAATCTAACGACGGAAAACATGCACGCATTTAAGTTCAGTAAACACGCGCATTGGTTACAAATCCACCTTGCATACTCACCATCACAAGCATTATGTTTTAGGGTGTCTGAGCACACTCACTGATCCTACCCAATGTCAGTTATTATCAGAGCCCAGATTCGTCACTTTATGCTCTGTAGCGGTAGGCCATATAGATCGTCCATGTCAGGCACAAACATCACAAGCGGTCATGCGGCTAGCTCGAATGCAGACATGTCTATGACTGACCTTCAGAAATTCCTATTAGACCGATTTGATAGGATTGACGCTAGACTCGATAATTTTAAAGATGAGGTCGCTACTTTGACTACTAGGGTAGAGACCTTAGAAAATCCAGAGAGACTGGTCAATCCACCCCAAGGCCACATGAGACGATTAGTCTTAAGAATGGTCATTTGGACGAAGATCGCGATACCCTTATCCAGCCTGAACGATTTGATAGAGATTTACAAGCTAGAGACCCGATACGCCCAGCAAGGCGAAACCTTGAGCCCTCAACGATCACCGTCCCCGAGTTGCACCCATTAGGCCAATCCACCCTCGGGATGAGTATCGGCCGCCGCAATACCAACCGCGTAGAGAGTGTTTTCCTCCACAGGCTCAATCTGACTATGATGAGTATGGGGACTACCCGCCGGTTCCCCGTCGAGCTCCCCCGGCCGAGGATGATATCACTTGTCGTGTTCGCGTCGATGCCCCCACCTTTGATGGCCAGCTGGACCCTAAAGCTTTCAGTGACTGACTAATGGACATGGATCACTATTTCGATTGAAATGACCGATAAGCGTCGTGTTAGGTTCGCGAAGATGTGGCTACAGGGGCAAGCGAAGATTTATTGGACTAGTCTTGAGCGGTCTCTGGAGATAGAGGGATACTATCCCAATTCCCATCACAAGATGGAATGAAATGAAGCAAAAGGTTGAAAGAGAAATACTTGTCTGCATCATATTGGAATCAATTACTTGATCAATTGTATGCTTTCCGACAGGGCACCCACTCTGTAGTAGAGTAAATGGCATGATTCAATGAACTCGTTGAGAGGAAGCACGCTCTTAGGAAGCGCGCTCCCCATCTTTGGCTGCTCCCACCCCTTATTGTACCCCCATCGACACGAAAGGGAAGGCGATCATTTCTTCAAATGCCAAGCCTAGTGGGATTCAGTGCTTTAGGTGTTCAGGTAGGGACCATATGACGGTTCATTGCCCCACAAGGAATCTACTCGTTGAGGAGGAGGCTGGCGCGAGTGCAAATGTTGATGAGACCCCTGCGGAGGATGTTGTCACGACCATGGAAGGATGGGAGAGCAACATCGAGAGAGCATTTGAGATTGGATTCATTCGGCGCCTTCTCCATACTCCTCGTACCAATGAGGACTGGCGACGCAAGACCATATTCTACACATACTTCTCTAGTGCGGGTGGCACTTGCAAGCTTGTTATCGACAGTGGCAGCTGCATAAACATTGTAGCCCAGAAGGGCTTAAACACTTGAAAGTTTCACCCGAGCCGCGCCTGCATCCCTATAGAGTTATTTGGGTCAATAAGACCGCGATTCAGATCACCCAGAGATGACTGGTCCCGATTAGTCTAGCATCCTTTGAGGACCAAGTATGGTGAGACGTGATCCCGATAGATGTCGCACACGTATTGCTAGGAAGAACTGATTCTATGACCAAAACGTGACATGTTTTGGGAGATCGAACACTTGTGTCCTTTACGACAAAGGGCGCAAGATTACCCTTGTCCTGACTAAGCCCAAGGGCTTCCCCGGGGGTAAGATCACTCCTTCGGTGAGCACTAGTACGTCGAAGCCCCTCCAACTCGTAAGATCACTCCTTCGGTGAGCACTAGTACGTCGACGCCTCTCCAGCTCATCAGGAGAGGAGAAATCTTGAGAGAGAGTCGTGAGGCCGATGTCATCTACGTTGCGGCGGCCTCCCAAATCATTGAATCCCCCACCGAGCCCGTTATCCATCCTGACGTCCATAGCATACCAGACGAGCTCCCCGATGAGCTACCTCCCACCAGGGACATCCAACATGCCATCGATCTTGTACCAGGGGCATCTCTACCCAACTTGTCACACTATAGAATGAATCTCGTTGAGCATGCCGAGTTAAAGAGGCAAGTAGACGAGCTTCTTCGGAAGTAATTCATCCGAAAAAGCCTTAGCCCATGTGTCGTCCCCGCCCACCTTATCCCTAAGAAGGACGACAGTTGACTCATTTGCATTGATAGCAAGGCTATAAACAAGATTACCGTGAAGTATAGATTCCTTATCCCTCGCCTAGATGATCTCCTGGATGAGTTAGCTCGTGCCCAAGTTTTTTCCAAGATCGACATACGAAGTGGGTATCACCAGATTAGGATACATGAGGGCGGCGAATGGAAGGCGGCTTTCAAAACCAAAGACCGATGGCACGAGTGGTTACTGATGTCATTCAGGCTCTCCAACGCCCCGAGTGCGTTTAGGAGGATGATGACCCAAGACCTACAACCATTCATGGGTCAGTTTTTAGTAGTCTATTTCGATGACATTCTCATATATAGCAGGATGCCTGATGACCATCTTCACCATTCACGCTCTGTCTTCAATAAACTTCATAGGGAGCATTTATACGTCAACCTGAAGAAATGAATCTTCCTATCCGAGTCCGTCCACTTTTGGGGGTATATCTTATCTGCATTTGGCGTCTCAGTGGATCCTGACAAGGTCAGATCCATTCGCGAGTGTCCCATCCCATCGAACATCCACAAGGCTCGCAATTTTCACGAACTTGCCACGTTCTATCAGAGGTTCGTCCGGGGTTTCAGCAGTATCATGGCCCCCTTTACGAGTTGCCTCCGTAAAGGTGACTTTGTATGGACTAAAGAGGCCACTAAGGCCTTCGAAGAGATCAAGGGCAAGTTATCCTAAGCCCCTTTTCTGCGATTAACCGATTTTAGCAAGGTGTTCGAAGTCGCTTGTGATGCATCGGGAGTGGGTATAGGTGGAGTGCTGAGCCAGGAGGGTCATCCAGTTGCCTACTTTAGTGGGAAATTGAATGAGGCCCGGCAAAAGTACTCAAACTATGATCGAGAATTCTACGTCGTGGTTTAGGTCTTGCATTATTGGCGTCACTATCTTCTCTCAAAAAAATTCATATTATATTCAGACCACCAAACTCTTCGATACCTAGAATAGCAACGAAAGCTGAGTCACCGACACGCAAAATGGGTCAAATACATGTAAGAGTTTCACTTTTTGCTCAAACACAGCTGGTGTTGAGAACAAGCCAGTCGACGCCCTTAGCCGTCGTCGTCATGTTAGTCTTTTACATGTGTTTAGCACGAGGGTGACTGGGTTTGAGTGCATTATCAATGACTACCCCTCCAGCACAGACTTTTATAAGGTATATGCTTTCCTCAATAATGTGCCCCCCCCCCCCCCCCGAACCCATTGATGGGTTTGCTGACGGTTATCTTTATCGGTGGTCCTGGCTGTGCATCCCACTTACCCCATATCAAGACTATCTAATCTAAGAGATGCATGTTGGTGGTGTCGTCGGCCACTTTGGCAGGGACAAGTCAATTGCTTTAGTTCAAGATCGCTTTTATTGGCCGAACTTGAAAATGGTTGTGGCCCATGTCATTCGCCACTGTCGGGTATGCCAAACGGTCAAAGGGACCCGGCAAAACACGGGCTTGTACACACCACTACCGGTTCCCCGCCATCCCTGGGTAAACATCAATATGGATTTCGTATTGGGACTCCACGCACCTTCAGGAAGAACGATTCCATATTCGTAGTTGTCGACCGGTTCTCTAAAATGGCTCATTTTATTGCATGTAGCAGACGTTGGATGCCTCTCAAGTTGCCTCACTCTTCATTCGAAATGTTTTTAGGTTGCACGGACTCCCCAAGACTATAGTCTTTGATCGCGATGTTCGGTTTATGAGTTACTTTTGGAAGACTTTATGGTTAAAAACGGGGACGACCCTTAACTTCTCATCTGCCTACCACCCCCAAACCAACGACCAGGAGGAGGTAGTAAATCGAAGCCTAGGAAATTTGTTGTGGTGCCTAGTGGGTGAGCACGCGTCGAGTTGGGATTTGATTTTTCCTATAGACGAATTCGCGTATAATAGCTCGGTCAATAGGTCCACAGGTCTAAGCCCATTTCACGTGGTATTAGGGTAAGAGCCTAGGAAGCCGATTGACCTGATCCTGGTTCCCATTGAGTCACGACCTAGTGCGTCCACCGAGTCATTTGTTCATCATTTGCATGAGTTGCATGATTCAATCCGTCGAAAGATAACATCTAGCAATGAAATCTATAAGGCTTATGCAGATATTCACAGACGTGAGAAAGTATTCCGTGAAGACGACTGGATGATGGTTCGCATCCGTGCAGAGCGGCTCCCCCGCGGGCCGGCTAGAAAGTTGAATGCTAAGCGAATGGGTCCTTTTACAATCTTGAGAAAGACTGGGACAAACACTTATGAGTTATATGGGCATTTACTTTGTGTTCAATATAGAGGACCTAACACCATACTATGAGTCGAGCGAGTATAGGGATCCGCATTCCGAAGCCACTCCTGATTCCCCTCCTCAGCAGCATCCGCCTTCTCCTCCTCCCCATCCTTCTCACACCACCCATACCATGCCCTGCGCACTCCAGGGTACTGAGGCACTACCGTTGGATCCACTGTTCAACCGGAGCATAGTGAGAGTCCCATGAGTACAGGCCAGTTGTTGGAGAGTATTACTGATATTGTCGCGCATGAGTACGTCGCCACTCCTAACGGTCCGACTTGGAGATACCTAGTTTGTTGGAAAGGGTGTCCATCCATGGATGATACATAGGCCACACTTCCGAGCTGGATCGACTCGCCCCTGCCCTACGCCAGCATGATGATCATCTTCACTCAGCGGAGATGAATGCTTTCGAGTAGGGGGGAGTTGATGAGGATCGCCGTCCAAGTTTTGACGAGAGTTTTCGCGTGGATCCCGTCGGTGTTGAAGCCGACCCTTGCCCCTTGGTGTCAACGCCTAGGGCGTGACCTCTTGCCGCCTATTGCCGCCTGCCACCACCTCTTACCACCTCCTACCAGGTATTCCTCCCCTCCCTAGGCCAGAACCAAGCCATCCCTCCTCTTCTCGTACACGCCGCCACCCCCATCACCTCCCCTTAGATTCGAGCTTCCCTTGCACTTCCCGATCCAAAACACCACTTGTAACTTCATTCCCGCAACTCTCCAGCCCTCCACATCACAGGTTCGTGTCTCTCCTTCCCTCCCCATTGCATATCCCAGCCTTCCCTCCCCTCTCCACTCCAAAATACATCCCTCATCACCTTCCCACTGTAAGTCCGACCTTCCTCGCTGTAGATTCCAGCATTATAACCCCTCCCCACTCCAAAATACATCCCCCAGAACCTCACCGCTGGTAGTCCGACATTCCTCGCCGTAGATTTCAGCATTCTAGCCCCTCCCCACTCCAAAATCCTACCATTCAAGACCTCCCCGCTGTTAAATTCCACTGTCCAGTCCCTTTCCACAGCCAACTCTGCTTCCCTTCTCCATATCCACCATATTCAGCACCACCACAAGCTACTTACAGCCCAAACCCCTCTCCTTATCCACCCCCACAGCCGTCGGACATATCTCTGTATCCACCGAGCACCTCAAAGCAGCCCAAATATTTTGTAAATTTTTTCCTCCAATTAATCGATATAGATTGTGGGGTTCATTTGCTTAGTATTCTTACTTGTGCACTCCAATTTGAATAGTTAAAACTCGTTTGTTATCACTATATTTGAAAGCTACTGAATGTTTTGCTAAGTCTTTATGGTTTCATTATTAAAATGTTAATCTAACGACATCAACTTGCATGCATTTAAGTTCAGTACACACGCGCATTAGTCACGAGTCCACCTTGCATACTCACCATCACTAACACTAAGCATTGTGATTAGGGTGTTTGAGCACATTCACCCAGTCTACCCTACATCACAGGTCTTTGTCATTCCTCGAAGGGGTCGAATCCTTTCAACCCCGGTAGAATTGATGCATCTGAGGATGCATCTGGTTGATTCACGCATTTCTTTTTGGTTACTATGTCATCATTATTGTTATTTCTATTTTCGTTATTGTGTCGTCATTATGTGGTGTTGTGTCGTCATTATCATTTTCGTTAAACCTGTTATGTACTTATGTTTGTGTCGCATTTTTATTTCCAGCATGTTGGTTAGACCGACCAACACGACCTTGAATAAATAGGCCTGGAAGAGCAGAAGGTGATGATATGCAAAGTAAAGTAACGAAAATATAATTGCATGAATTATAACAAAATAAAAGCTGAAAATCTGAATTCATTTTGAAAATTCAATATTGATTAAGTTGTAAATTCGGAATTAATTCAATTGGGAGTTTTCCAAAGTCTTCAATGTGAATTTCAAAAATTCAATATTGATTAATTTATAAATTCGGAATTAATTCATATGGGAGTTTTCCAAAGTCTTCAATGCCTCCTTGATTTCTCAAGTGCATCTTGGTTCCAAAATCCCCCCTCTCTTATAATGTTATTAATCTTATTTAACACCTCCTTACATCACCTCTCTCGGCAGCCTTGAATAGAACCGAACGAGACTTCACGTCCACACTCGATTCCGTCCGGCTCCTTTCTTCCCCGCCGGATTTTCCATCCAGAGTTTTGATGAACGCCGACTCCCCTTCCAGCAGGTGGAATGACGACGAAGGAGCCTCTGTCGACCATCCACTGTCGGGATGGAGGCCACCTGGCACTACCGTTCTTCTTCGTCCGCGCTACTGATGAGTCCCAATTATATACACATTATGGACTCATCTGGGCCGTTTTTCTAGTCATTCCACTGCACTTTAGCCTTGTTTTAGCTCATATTTGTCGTTCTATGCTAGGTGCACTTCTTGGCCTAATTTGGTGTGTTTTTATGCTTACTCTCTTTTGATAGCCTTATCGTATTGTTGAGTGCCACTTTCAGTGGCCTGATTAGCATTTCTGTTGGAACAGGAGTCGTGCAGGTGTCCCCGGTATAATTCTGTACAGGAACACTGCGCACGATCACTGGTTCTATTGCGCACGACCACTGGTCGTGCGCCGCTGATTGTGCGCACTTAACCCCTATTTTATGAGTTCTGTCTCGACCAGTGCGCACGACCACTTATGATAGTGCGCACGACCACTGGTCGTGCGCCACTGGTCGTGCGAACATTTTATTTTATAAATTTCTTGCATTGCAGGCTCCGCCCAGGCAGGCGCACGATCACAGGATTCTAGTGCGCACGACCACTGGTCGTGCGCCAATGATCGTGCGCACTGTTTATTCTAGCGCCTATAAATTGACCTGCTCGCGAATTAGGTCGGGATCGCTCATTTCCAACTCCGCCAGTCCGCCGTTTTCGCACTTCTCGCTGGTTCTCCGCCCCCCTAGGCCTCCTCCATCATCCTTGAGCTCCAAGGAGAGGTTTCTAGCCCAAAGATCGCCAACATCAAGCAAGGAGATCGTGTATCGGAGGAGACCAGATCGTGACACGAAGAAGACGGGTCCATTGGAAGGTAGTGACAGCCTTCTCTACACCGGACGCAGTTGAAGACCGAGCTTGGACGCGGATTGACAACCCGGCGATTCCAACCGTGAATCTTCGGCAAGGCTTCGGATGTGGTCGACTCCTTTACTCTCTTTCTTCTTCCTTATGTTGTTGATTGTATAAGCTAGTTTCCTCTATATTATTGATGATGTGTGCTATGAACAGTATTGCTTAATGTTTATTTCATTTATTTGGAATAATTTAGTTCATATGTGCTTATTGAGGTGCGCCCCCATCTAATTTTCATTCCGCCATCGTGTTCGGTGCCGCACTAGCAATTGCTAGTGGCGTGCTTGTCGAAGAGGTGCTTGCGACCCTCATTCCGTTAGCCTACTCGTCCATCCGCCTAGCGAAGCGTGGCATAGCGGCCCGTGTAATCCACTCGCCCTACGAAGCAGCGCGCTCAAGGCCTGCATAGTTCGATTCCGTTTGCCTACTCGTCCATCCGCCCTTGCGACGCAGCGCGCTCAAGGCCTGCCTAGTCTCCATCCCGCCAAGCGAAGCATTGCATAGGAGTAGTTTAAGTTGTTTTCTTTTATTTTCCACAAACCAAATCCCCCATTTCCGCATCCATCCGCTCGAAAGGACTTCAATCTCAAGTCCTTCCTCGATAATAAACTCCACCTTACTGTGTTCCTTTGAGATCGATACTTGGGGATTCATTCTCATTTTATATTACTTGAAAGATCGGTACACTGCCGTTTCGTGCCGCAGTCTTACTACCGCCTATAGCGGTGTGCTGAGATTTGCGCCATCAAGTTTTTGGCGACGTTGTCGGGGAACACAGTCGTGTGAGTTTTCTGGAGAGGGAAAACCTGAGAGAGAAGCTCTTCCATTTGTAATTGCATTTCTTTGTTTTATTTCTTGTTATTCCATTTTCCTGTTTTAATTATGTTGTTTTAGTAATTTTTGTTAGGTGTGGTATTTCGCACAATAGTGTTTTTCTATTTGAATCGTTTTATCTTTCGCACTATGTGGGCACATCTTAATATCCGTTGTCGTTGGTGTGGAGCTACCTCCCACTCTAGTGATGAATGCCCTACGGAGAATGGTGGGCATAATTCTTCTCGCCCAGCATATAGAGCATCGACTTCGTCTGATACTCCATATGGTGTGCGTAAGTCTTATGACTACTCTGCTGAGCCTTTACCGTCTTACTTCTTTTCGGCTTCAGCACCCGCTGTGCCAAAGAAGCCCGCTAGGCAGTGCCAGTTTTGTCGGAGCACAGATCATGCCCTGAAGGATTGTGCTGCTTTTCGTCGCCAATTGGATGAGGATGACGAGCCGGATATCCGGATCGTCCCGAATCCTAACTCTGGCGGCACACCTTCAACATCCGGTTTTGTGTCTTTGCCACCTTCACATCTTAAAGGGTATGGCGTTGACACAGTCACCAGATGTGTGGCTGATCTGGGCACCGACATTGCTGAGCCTATTCTCCCAGTGCATCCACCACCCCTAGTGGATTCGATTCTTTGTGAGGAATCGGTGCTCGACTTTTATCCGAGCACTATTCCTCTCCCTGTTGTGCATACTACACTCGTCTTTGACGACATTGTTGATGATGTGTCGCAAGAGGAGGCTGGTGACTTTAGTGTCATGCCTGTTCCTATGGAGGAGGACAACCTTCCAGGTGAAGAGGAGTTTTCCTCAGCACCGGTGGAGGAAGTCCAAATCTCTAGCTTGGCCACTGTTGATCCCGCCGAATCTTGTAGCATTGATGACAATGCAAGCATTATTTTACTTACCCAACCTGATGGGAGTGAGACCGGGACCACTCCCCCGATTTTTGATTATTTATGTTCTTCGTCTTGTTTATTTCTCGATCCCCCCTCTTCATCCGAGCCTGTGCAGGTTGAGTCTTCACAGGTACCCCAGGAGGATTTGGTGCATATTGCCCAAGTCAATGATGAGAGCATCCTCTTATGTGAGGAGGTTGATTCCCCTTCCGTAGAGGAAGCTCCACTCATTGCCTTTTTCCTCCCGCCACCTCTCTGTTGACGACACCTTGCTAGGCAAGGATGTTTTTGGTGAGAATAGTGAGGAGGACTCCTCCTCCACTTCTTACTTTCTGCTTCCCCTACCTGTGAAGAGCAGGTATTTTTATTTAGGTAGGGGAGTGACTGTTCTATCACCGTATCGGTACCCGCTACCGACACGGATATTAGGCCAGTTACCTGTCCACTTCTCCTTCCATACTCCCATTAGCTAGAACTGTACAAATGCCAAATAAGTCGTGCTGGGATGACAATAACCCCAGTAGTTATCTTACCTTTTCCTGCATTTCTTATTTCATCTTGTTTAGTTTAGTTAGTTGTATTCATTTTAGTTTGTCTATTTTCTTTTGTTTTTGCGGAGCTTACCCCTGCAGGTTCATCTTCGGGATGGAGGAAGCTGCTCTTTGTCTTGGTTTTCATGCGTCTTCTGGTATGCTCATTTCTGAGCATGGGTAACTTTTCTTCCCCTGGTCTTTTATTCAATTTTCATGATTACATCATTTGTATCTGATGCTTAGATTAAGCCTGGGGGGAAAGCATGTTGTTATCCACTTTGCGCACAAGTTGCACCGCATGCTAGAAGTTTGTTTAAATTTTTTCGTTGTCATCATCATTATTTCATGCTTCATACACCACTTCACCCACATAAACGCGCGCTTGCCTATTTGTTTTGTTTCCGAATAAACTATTTTGGTTTGGAATGTGAATTGGGGTGTTAGCTTAGGAATTACTATTTGGAGTGAGATGTTGACTCATGCAGTGTTCTAGTCGCATCCGCATACTATAGTAGAATTTGTGTACAACTAGATTATCTCTATGCGTTTAATTTATGACTAGTATTTTTGCGTAGTTTAGTTTTGTTATACTCAAATGGTGAATGTGAACGAAATTGGCGATAACCCGGTGTTGTGTGTATACGAGCACTAGTTGTGTGCTGCTCGAGTCGGGAGGAAGGTTTACCTTTCTCGTGGGCTAAGAACTTGCCCCAAACGACTCTTGAAGCATGGGTGAGAGCGATTCTTTGAGTTAAATGTGATGTAGGCCACTTTTTGGCTAGTTTGAGCCTTGTCTTTCCCTATCCTATTCGTTCACCTTTGCAAGCCAACATTTGTGTCTACCACTTCTTTGTTTCAGCTCCTCCTCCATTCACCAAATCCTGAAGCTTATCCCACTTTCGCAACCAAATAGCTGTTTAACTGCACTCATATTCTTGATTTAGTGTGATGTTTGGAATCTGTGTGATGTGAAGGAGAAATAAGTTTTATTTGCTGATTATGAACCAACCGGAGGATAAGAAAAAGAAGAAAAATATGATATTAAAATGAAAATCTAGGAAAAGAATTGTATTGAAAAGAAATCCTCCCGAGCGTAATAGAAAATCTGTTGGTATTTGTGAAGTAGGCCGTGTGCACACCTAGTTTTCATGATAAGTCTGGGGGGGTGTCACACGAGCTTTGTTCATGGTTTTGTTGGGTGCAGCGTTCTATTGACTCAATTGGGTTGCGTAGCCTTCGTCTTTATCCTTGAATATCATACTGCAACCTAAGCCCCAATATAATCCTAAAGTCCTATTGATTTATCTCGTGAGTTTGCTAGCGCCGTGGAGAGAGTGTGACCGGGCAAGCTTATGGTTCACGACGTGGATGGATTTCAGCGGAGTTATTCCTGAACCCCGATCTTGTGCAACACCCTCCTTAGTGGCTTGTTACTTTCACATCGGGCATGATCGTTCAAGTTCTTCACAATTCACCAACTGAGTATTGATAAATCTTTATTTACGCTCTAATACTTTTGTAAATTAGTTAGCATAGTTAGAATCTCTTTTTACTAAATTTCTCTTAGCATGCTTTTGCTACTTCGCACCGTACTCCTGTGTGTAATTTTCTTTGTTGACTGCCATTTTCACACTCCGCCGAATTCGTTTGCTCGGGCGTGCAAACAGGTAAGTCTGGGGGTGTGATGAGTCTCAATTATATACACATTTATGGACTCATCTGGGCCATTTTTCTAGTTATTCCACTGCACTTTAGCCTTGTTTTAGCTCATATTTGTCGTTCTATGCTAGGTGCACTTCTTGGCCAAATTTGGTGTGTTTTTATGCTTACTCTCTTTTGATAGCCTTATCGTATTGTTGAGTGCCACTTTCAGTGGCCTGATTAGCATTTCTGTTGGAACAGGAGTCGTGCAGGTGTCCCCCGTACAATTCTGTACAGGAACACTGCGCACGATCACTGGTTCTATTGCGCACGACCACTGGTCGTGCACCGCTGATCGTGCGCACTTAACCCCTATTTTATGAGTTCTGTCTCGACCAGTGCGCACGACCACTTACGATAGTGCGCACGACCACTGGTCGTGCGCCACTGGTCGTGCGAACATTTTATTTTATAAATTTCTTGCATTGCAGGCTCCGCCCAGGCAGGCGCACGATCACAGGATTCTAGTGCGCACGACCACCAATGCTCGTGCGCACTGTTTATTCCAGCGCCTATAAATTGACCTGCTCGCGAATTAGGTCGGGATCGCTCATTTCCAACTCCGCCAGTCCGCCGTTTTCGCCCTTCTCGCTGGTTCTCCGCCCCCCTAGGCCTCCTCCATCATCCTTAAGCTCCAAGGAGAGGTTTCTAGCCCAAAGATCGCCAACATCAAGCAAGGAGATCGTGTATCGGAGGAGACCAGATCGTGACACGAAGAAGACGGGTCCATTGGAAGGTAGTGACAGCCTTCTCTACACCGGACGCAGTTGAAGACCGAGCTTGGACGCGGATTGACAACCCGGCGATTCCAACCGTGAATCTTCGGCAAGGCTTCGGATGTGGTCGACTCCTTTACTCTCTTTCTTCTTCGTTATGTTGTTGATTGTATAAGCTAGTTTCCTCTATATTATTGATGATGTGTGCTATGAACAGTATTGCTTAATGTTTATTTCATTTATTTGGAATAATTTAGTTCATATGTGCTTATTGAGGTGCGCCCCCATCTAATTTCCATTCCGCCATCGTGTTCGGTGCCGCACTAGCAATTGCTAGTGGCGTGCTTGTCGAAGAGGTGCTTGCGACCCTCATTCTGTTAGCCTACTCGTCCATCCGCCTAGCGAAGCGTGGCATAGCGGCCCGTGTAATCCACTCGCCCTACGAAGCAGCGCGCTCAAGGCCTGCATAGTTCGATTCCGTTTGCCTACTCGTCCATCCGCCCTTGCGACGCAGCGCGCTCAAGGCCTGCCTAGTCTCCATCCCGCCAAGCGAAGCATTGCATAGCGGCATTGCATAGGAGTAGTTTAAGTTGTTTTCTTTTATTTTCCACAAACCAAATCCACCATTTCCGCATCCATCCGCTCGAAAGGACTTCAATCTCAAGTCCCTCCTCGATAATAAACTCCACCTTACTGTGTTCCTTTGAGATCGATACTTGGGGATTCATTCTCATTTTATATTACTTGAACGATCGGTACACTGCTGTTTCGTGCCGCAGTCTTACTACCGCCTATAGCGGTGTGCTGAGATTTGCGCCATCAGCTACCCTTTTGCAGAAGCCACGATATCCACCGACGCAACTTCCTGAGGGTCGGTCGTCCTTCGGCAACCCCATCTCGGCACTCCTCCAGTGCTTGTGATGTGCCAGACAGTTGGAGTTCACGATTTTTGAACCTATTCCGCTCCTCCTCCCCACAGCCGACCTCCTCCCACCTATCTCGAGCATGCTAAAATGATAGTTAAAATGAACATTTTATGTTATCATCATTTCATCACATTTATTCGTTTTCATTGCAGCTAGAATTTGTGTTTCTCTTACGGCGTGTCAAATCCCTCTTTTACTCTCTCGATGATAGTCTAATTAAGTAGTTTATGTGAGAGGCGCACGAAGCATCCCGGGGAGTGTCAAATGTGGAACACAGAACCCGTTGCCCCTAGCTGGGTATAAATAGGCAAACCCTAGGAGTATCTACGGGTATTGGATATCCGCGTATCCTACACGACCCGTTAAGCCTCGGAACACCGTTACGAGTCCAAATATACACCAACAGTCTCCTCCTATATTTGTGACAAGTAACGTGTACGTTTCGGAGTGCAGAAAGTGGAGGGTACTAAAAGACATGTTTTTCGACTTTACACATTGCAATAAGAGTTAGCACAGTTTAAACATAAGCAGGATTGTTATAACATAATCATAAAACATCTAAAACAAATGACAGTGCTACTCATACATAAATAAGTCTGAAAAACAAAACAATGTACTGAATCAAAACATATAAAGAATTCTACTCAGAGATTAGATCATCAGCATCCATGTCGAACACCTACGTTGCACGGGGACGGAAACGGGATACCGGATACGATACGAAACGGATACGGGAAACGTGATCTTTAAAAAAATACGGATACGGGAAACGTTTTTAATTTTTTTAATTATATTATTACAAGTATTAATTAATATAAAAAATACAACTAACAAACTAAGTTACCATCTCAATCACTACATTCAATAATATGTAATGATGGTCATCAAACTCTTCACATAATATGTAATGATGACCGGCACCGCTACTTGAATCCATATTAATGATAAATTTGTATAAATCTCTATAAAAAATCTGTATAAAATCTGTACAGGGTAGGTATAAATCACATTGCAACAGAGTTAAATCAAAATTTGACAGTAAGGTATAATCAGCAAATAAATCAAAATCTGTAAACAGTAAAAGAAGAAGACCTGGAGCGAGAGCAGCGGGAGAGATCGCCTAGAGCGAGAGCACACGGGAGAGCGGCGGAAAAAGAAGCGGCATATTAAACCTAAAGAAGCGCACGAGAATCGCGTATCTGAATCGCGAATCCGAAAAATTTTTTTTTTAATAATTAAAATTACGTTTCCTAGAGTTTCGGAAACGCGTTTCCGAAAATATTTTTTTTAATAATTAAAATTACGTTTCCTAGAGTTTCGGAAACGCGATTCTGAGCGTTTCCGAGCGTTTCCCGTATCCGATACGCCTCCGAGCCGATACGTAGAGCATTTTTAAGTATCCGTGCAAGGTAGTCGAACACCACTTTCTCTCCTCCATCTCCACTAGTGCCTGCAAGGAATTGCATGAGATTAGACTCAATGAATTCATAGACGTATGCAGTAACATATAAAGTAAGCTAGCTCTACTTGAGTGAGCTTAGTACTTGTAGCAATAGTGAAGTAACACTGTCAGCATCTCTATCCAGTCTAACTAGGACCAGTTAAAGTTTTGATTTTAATAAATCAAACATTGTTATCTTACTCATTAATGGTCACTATGTACCTCATCAACAAATGATTTGACACACCATCATTTGCAACATTATCAAATGTGGAATAATGTGCTATGACCATAAATGTTTAGATTAACCGTTACAACGACTTTCGATTCCCAGTTGAATAACTCTCGAATCAACTTACGATGAGAAAGATGTTAGGTTATCAAATGTGGAATAACCAGCATCTAGCCATCTTGGGTTTTCATCAAGAAGTTATTTGGGGTTTTCAGTCTGTTATTAGATGCTTGAATGTTGCGACTATAGGTTCTTACTATTAAAGCATAAACACAGGAGGAAAGTTTCATACATCTATGAACTTTAATCCCATCTCCTCCGATGTTTTAATTGTAAGAGCTCTATTCAAGCCTTTGGTTAAAGCGTCTGCAACATTATCTTTCGATCTCACATCTATTAGGGTCATAATCCTTTGACTAGTGAGAGTGGTCAACCAGGCTTGTTTCATCTGTAGTTGCCTTCTTTTGCCATTGAACAGAGTGTTCGTGGCAATCGTCTTTGTAGCCTGATTGTCGCAGTAAACTGCAACAGAACTCAGTTCCAGGCTCGTCAATGGAATGTCCATAACCAAATCTCTTATCCATTCTGCTTCTTCTCCAGCTGAAGCTAGAGCGTACAGTTCGGATTCCATAGAAGAGAGAGCAATACAGGACTGTCTTTTGGACTTCCAAGCTACAGCTGCTCCTCCTAGTGTGAAAATAAAACCACTAGTGGACTTGGTGTCGTTTATTTCTGAGCACCATGATGCATCAGAATATCCTTTCAAAACTGGAGGATGACCACTATAGCATAAAGCATACTTTTGGGTGTGCTTTAAGTATCGCATTAGCCTATCTAGGGCATTCCAGTGGTCCTGGCCAGGATTGCTAGTGAATCGGCTTAACATGCCTACCGTAAAGGTTATGTCAGGTCTAGTGCAAACCAAAGCATACATGAGACTACCAATCAGTTTAGAGTAATCTAACTGTCTAACTGCAGCTCCTTCATTGAGCTTTAAGCGGTTGTTATAATCGTATGGTGTCTCTAAAGCTCGACTATCACTGTATCCCCACGTATCCAACAAGGATTTATGTAGTGGCTTTGACTTAGGGAAATGTCATTTTTCTCAAAGCTCACCTGCATACCTAGGATAGTGTCAACTATTCCTAGATCTTTGATGTCAAATATTTTCATCAGGCCCGACTTTACGTCATCCATTTCGGATTGATCGGATGCCAGAATTAGCATGTCATCTACATATAAACATATTATGGCGACGTTATCTGATCTATGACGTATGTAAAGACATTTATCCGAGAGACTTGACAAAAATCTCATGTCCTTTACACAATAGTCAAATTTCTCATGCCATAATTTATGTGACTGTTTTAATCCGTATAGCGATTTTAAAAGCTTACAGACCACGTTTTCGTGACCGTCTACAATGAAACCTTCAGGTTGGCTCATGTAGATCTCTTCGGTCAGATCTTCATTCAAGAACGCAGTATTAACATCCAACTGATGGACAATAAAGGTCTCAATAGCTACAATAGCTAGGAGGATCATAATGGTTGCTAAGTGACACACTGGTGAATATACGTCAAAATAATCCACCCCACTAACTTGTGTGAAACCTTTAGCCACCAGGCGTGCTTTATACTTAGCTACGCTACCATCAGGATTTAGTTTCTTTTTCAGAACTCACCTACATCCTATCGGTTTAGCCCCTTTAGGCTTAGGAACTAACGTCCAGGTGTTGTTCTATAGGAGAGAATTCATCTCTTCCTCAATAGCTTCTTTCCAGAGTAGTGAATCCCTTGACCTCATCGCTTCCTTATAGGTGGACGGATCGGCCTCAACGTGGTAGGTAACAAAATCACTACCGAAGGTTCTGGGAGTTTTCTCTCTTACTGAAGTCCTCCTAGACTCTAGGCCACTGGTGTCTACAGGAACTGAATAGGAAGTGCTCGGTACTGATTCTAGGACTGTAATGGTTCGGTTTGGTTTGGTTTTTCAGTAAAACCGTAAACCGAACCACCCCTATGTGGTTCCAAAAATTTGGAACCGAACCGAACCGCCAAAACATTGAAACCGAACCAAACCAAACTGAATGGTTCGACTCGGTTCGGTTCGGTTTTGGTGGTTTAAATAATGTGATACAAGCTGAAAACATGAATTAAATAATGTGATGCAAGTGATGCCTGAACAGTGAACACAATTCCTAATTTCTTATCACCCAACCATTTCAGGACTCCAAAATCAAATCTTTTAATTAACCAATAATATATAAAAAAGTAGACAACTTAGATGTATTGTTATCCAAGCTGAAAACATGAATAAAAAATGAAATATTCATCAATATTGTTTGTTTGGGAAAGATCTAGATTAGAGAAGTATTCATAGGACAAAAATCACTATATCAAGTGCCACAAGAAGCAAGATATGTGCTGGATGGGTTTGCCTGTGAAATGAGTCCAGAAGATAATATGAACAATGAAAGCTTATTACAGAGAAGAGGAAGAGGGCTCACCTGCGATGACCACGGGCCGCGGCGGTCGGCGCCCAACGGGATGAGGAGCGGCGACTCGGCGTCGGCGGGATGAGGAGAAATCAATAGCGTGGAGCAATTCAGAAAACCTAGCTCCAGCCATCTAGGAGAGTTTCGCACTTCGAGAATATAAAATCTACGGTTTAATAAAATATAAAAATATAATATGAGATGTAATTAATAGTTTAATGAAATATAAATACACTACGGTTCATTATGAGTCTTATGCAAATATTAAAATATAAAAATAAATTAAATATTTATATACACTATGGTTCGGTTCGACTCGGTTCGATTTGCCACATAAAACCATGAACCGAACCGTATGGTTTTTCTAAAATCAAAACTGTGACCGAACCGCGACCTATTGAAACCGAACCAAACCGTGTGGTTTGGTTTGGTTCGGTTCGGTTTGGCGGTTCTGTTGGTTTTTGCTTACAGGCCTAACTGATTCTGGATCCTCCTCAGTAATAGATGCTTGCATACCTGGGAGTGTCAGGTTCTTATCTTTAAAAAATTTATCTTCAAAAAACACTGCATTCCTAGATTCGATGATGATATTGTTTGAAATATCAAGGAATCGATCTGCAGCACTATCTTCAGCACAACCTAAATAGACACATGTATTGGTCCTAGGTCTAATCTTAGACCGTCTAGGGTCAGGAACCCTGACATAGGCTATACAGCCCCAGGTCTTAAATTTTGTAATTGACGGTGGTCTCTTAAACCAAAGCTCGTAGGGTGTAACATCTAACTTAGCATGAGGGACTTTATTTAGAATGTGGTTCGCAGTTAAGACTGCTTCTCCCCAAAAAGCGGAAGGCATGCCTGCAGTGAGGAGCATAGAATTTAACATTTCTGTTAATGTTCTATTTTTTCTCTCGGCTATACCATTGGATTGGGGTGAGTAAGGAGCAGTGGTTTCGGCTATGATGCCTTGAGAGGCAAGAAAACCTTTGAAATCACTAGACATGTATTCTCCTCCTCGATCACTTCTAAACCTCTTTATTTTCATGCCTAATTGGTTTTCTACCCTGATTTTGAAAAGACAAAACTTTTCAAACGCTTCATCTTTAGTTTTAAGTAGTCATCTATAAAGGTGATCATATACTTCCTTCCTCCTCTGGTGACGAAACTTTTAAAGTCACAGATGTCGGAATGTATTAGCTCTAGTGGTGTTGTGCTCCTAGTAACCGCGCTAAAAGGTTTCCTAATGATCTTTGTCTGAGCACACACTTCACATTTTCCACATGGGGTTTTAGTGTCTAAGTTGATCTGGTGAGTTCTAGCTATTTGGAATAACTTCCTATAGTTCACGTGTCCTAGTCTCTCATGTAGAGTCTTAGTGCTAACTAAGTTTTGTAGAAAAACGCAATGCGTATTTTGTATTTCTATATTGTATACAAAGGAGAGTACATATTTATAGGAGAGAGAAGAGAGAGGGAAAAACTATACACAATGTGGGACTAAATATAGGAGAAACAAAATGGGCCACTAAATGGGCCAAAGCTTATGGGTTATTTCAACACTCCCCCGCAAGCTGGAGCGTACAAATCGTATGCACCAAGCTTGGATAAGCATTGATAAAAGAGGGTACTGGACAGTGCCTTTGTGAGGACATCCGCAACTTGTTCAGTACCAGGGACGTGTTTTAGCTCGATCTTCTTCATTTGTACTTTCTCCCGGATAAAGTGGCAGTCGACCTCGATATGCTTAGTTCTTTCGTGGAAGACCGGGTTCTTGGCAATATGTATAGCAGCCTGACTGTCGCAGAGTAGAAGAGCAGGAGCAGGAAGTTTTACTCCAAGATCCGTGAGAAGACTTTCAAGCCAGGTAAGTTCAGAGACCACAGATGTCATTGCCCTGCATTCTGCTTCTGCTGAGGAGCGCGCAACCACTGTTTGTTTCTTGCTACGCCAGGTGATCAAATGTCCTCCGAAGTACGTACAGAAGCCACTGGTTGACCGACAATCATCCAGAGATCCGGCATAGTCAGCATCCGAGTATGCCACCAGTGTTGGAGTTGAGGATGAGGTCTTGTATACCAAGCCTTGACCAGGAGCAGCTTTCAGATATCGGAGAATCCGTTCCACAGCCTGAAGATGAGAAGAACGAGCGGCGTGCATGTAACGGCTGACAATACCGACAGCGAAGGAGATATCTGGTCTTGTAACAGTCAGATAGATCAATTTTCCTACTAGACGGCGATAGTACTCCGGGTTCTGGAGCAAGAGATCAGAGTCAGAGGACTGAGCACAAATCTTGTGGTTTGCGTCCATTGGAGTGTTGATGGGTTTGCAGCCGGAGTAGCCTGCATCATGAAGAAGATCGAGGCAATACTTTCTCTGAGATAGAACAAGTCCATTTGGTCGCCTGGCTACCTCCAGGCCCAGGAAGTAATGAAGATTCCCCAGATCTTTTGTTTGGAACACGGAGCTGAGTTGTTGCTTGATTTCCTGAATTCCTTTTGAGTCGTTGCCTGTGATAATGATATCATCAACATAGACTAGAAGGAGAACAGTGCCTGTTGCCTAGTGGCGAATAAACAGGGAGAAGTCAGCCGAGCTCCGAGTAAATCCTGCTTCACGAAGGACCTTGCTGAGCTTGTCGAACCATGCTCGAGGAGACTGTTTGAGACCATAGAGAGACCGCAAAAGATGACAGACTTTCGGGGTCCGAGACTCCCCCGTGGTCTCAAACCCGGGCGGCTGCTGCATGTACACCGTTTCAGTAAGATCGTCGTTTAAGAAGGCGTTCTTAATATCCAGTTGATGTAAGGGCCATTGGCGGTGCACAGCGACGGAGAGAAGAACCCGTACGGTGTTCAGTTTGGCGACGGGAGAGAAGGTTTCGTCGTAGTCCAAACCTTGTTGCTGGGTGTAGCCGCGAGCCACCAGGCGAGCTTTTAAACGGTCAATGGTCCCATCCGCAGCGTGTTTGATGACAAAGACCCATTTGCAACCAACAGTTTTCTGGCCAGGGGGAAGATCCACCAGTTGCCAGGTCTGGTTTGCCCACAACGCGGTCATTTCTTCTTCCATGGCGGCACGCCAGCCAGGATGTTGAAGAGCCTCCTGCACAGAGTTAGGAACTGCAACCGACGATAAAGAAGTGGCCAGAGTATGAAGTGGAGGGGAGAGACGATGCAGTGATACGTAGCTCGCCATTGGATGAGCGGTGGACTCTGTTACCGGATCAGCAGGACTTGGAGCACCAGAGGACGAGGACGACTGCGCAGGGGCAACGGGGTGGGAGTTGCGACGGGAATAGACCTGGATAAGGGGTGGCCGGCCGGGAGGCGGAGTAGGGATTGGTACAGGGAGAGGTGTTGGAGTATGTGTGTTAACCGGGAGGATGGGTCGCATGACAGGTTGTGGGAGAGTAGGTGATGTAGACTGTGTTGCTGGAGTGGGAAAGAATGGCAGGTCTTCCCGGAAGGTTACGTCAGCGGATACCGAAATTTTCCGAGTGAGAGGGGAATAGCAGACGTAGCCTTTCTGAGTATGGGAGTAGCCAACAAACATTTGCTTAGTCGCTCTGGGATCGAGTTTGTCCGTAGATGGTCCCATGGAGTGAACGTAACACGTACACCCGAAGATTCGAGGTGTGAGAGGGAAGGCAGGAGTAGAGGAAAATAGAAGACTGAACGGACTGGCATTCTTGAGTACGGAGGAGGGAAGACGGTTGATAATGAAGCAGGAGGTAGAGATCGCAAAGTTCCAATAGATCTTCGGAACGTTCATGTGAATCATGATCGAGCGGGCCATATTAAAGAGATGTCGGTTCTTTGTTCGGACACACCGTTTTGTTGAGGGGTGTAGGCACATGAGGTTTGATGAAGAATCCCGAATTCAGAGCATAAGCTCGAAAACTCATTGCCGGTGTATTCGCGAGCATTATCGGTGCGTAGCGTTTTGACGGTGGTGGAGAAGTGAGTGCGGGTTTCAAGGATAAACGCCTTAAACACACGAGGTAATTCCGAGCGTTCGCGAAGTAAGTATAGTCATATTGTGCGGGAGTAATCATCAATAAAGGTAATGAAATAACGGAATCCAGAGATACTACAAATTTTATAGGGTCCCCAGATATCTGAATGAATAAGATCAAAGGGAGCGGAACTCCGAGTACAATTTGCAGGAAAAGATGAACGCGGTTGTTTGCCGAAAATACATGATTCACATTGAAATGCAGGAAAAGATACATCGGGCAGTGCCTTCTTGAGGATGGGGAGGGGAGCATGGCCGAGACGCTGATGCCAGTCATCAGAAGAGACAGAGGCGAGGATGGTGGGAGAATCGTCGAGAAGGTAGAGCCCGTTGCGCAGCTGCCCTTTACCAATGGTAGTCCCCGTCCGTCGATCCTGTATCAGAAAAGAAGAACGTGAAAAAATGACAGAGCAATCCAAATCAGTAGTGAGGCGGCTAACAGAGAGTAAGTTAAACGGGGAGCCCGGAACATGGAGGGCCGAGGGGAGAGAAATGGATGGGCTGAGAGATAGGTCAGCTGAGCCGGACACAGAGACAATTCCTCCATTGGCCACAGTGATACACTTCGGATGAGGAGCACCCGAATACGTTGGCGGCTGAAGAGAGGTGATATGATGAGTGGCACCCGAATCCACTATCCAGCGAGGACTAGTGGAGAGACAAACGATACCTGGGCTGGAGACGGAGGCGACCGAGGCAGGTGGAGTCATCATCCCTTGGAGTTGCTGGAACTGTAGGCGGAGAGCCTCAAGATCGACACGAGAGGCCGAGGAGCTATCGTCAACGACTGCAGCAGTCGGTCGTGGAGGAGGAGGGTTGCCAGGTTTCCGAAAGCAGGTGGACTCATAATGGCCATCACGACCACAGAACGAGCACTTCGACCGTCCTCGTCCACCACGGCCCCTTCCACGGTAGGCCGACCGACCTCCTCGGCTAGAAGGAGGAGGAAATGAAGGAGCAGGGATATTTTGGAGAAGAGCCGGTGAGGGAGGAGCAGGAGCCTCCGGAGGTTGTGATACTTTGAGTAGCATGGAGCAGACAGCCGATAAGGAGGGAGTGGGAGTCGAGGCCAAGACTTGTGCCCGAATACTCAGAAGATGTGGAGGAACACGGGTCATTAGCAGAGCAATGCAGACGGCCTCCCTTTGCGCGCGCTGAGTGGCAAGATCAGAGGTGGGTGGCTGGTGTTGAAGCCATGCTTCGGAGAGAGACTTGACTCGAGCGACAACAGAGGTAATGTTTGGTCCACTGGTGTCCAGAGCCTGAAGATCAGAGATAATGTCGAAGAGACTCTGAAGGCTGTCCTTGCCAGAGTATAAGGAGTGGAGCTCGTCCCACATCCCTTTGGCCGTGGGCAGGTACATGACCATTTCATATGGTTCGCCTTCCAAAGAATTAAGGATCCAGGTCTGGACCCGACCATCAGTCTTGAGCCACTCAGGAGGAGTAGGGGCTGGAGGATCATCGGTAAGATGAGCGAGAAGACCCTTGGCCTGGAGGACCCGGCGGATTGAGTGACCCCAAGGAATGAAGTTTTTCTTCCCGGAGAGGGATAGAGTAGTAATTCGCAGCTCATCACGGAGTTCTGGGGGCTGACCCAGGTTGGCAGGCTGAGGCGAGACAGGCACCGTGGTTGAGTCAACGGAGGATCCCATTAATGAAGGGATTGGGACGGCGGGCTGCTGGGAGGAGACCGACAGAAAGAGGCCGGGCGAGCAGCTGATTAGGGATAGTCGGGCGGCTTGCTGAGAAGACCGGCAGGAAGCTTGGCAGGGAGAGAAGCCGGCAGCGATCAAGAGGTCGAGCGAGCTGCGACTGAGGGAAGGTCGCCGGAGAGCCCACGAGATCGGCAAAGGGAGCTTGCTGGATGGATAGACCGCAGGAGGCGGACTGGCTAGCTGCGAGAGGGAGACGGGCGATCTTGGAGGTCGACTGTGAACAGTTGATGGAGAGATCCCTGCGGGCTGGCGAGATGTTGAAGGTGAGATCGCTGCGGGCTTGTTGAAAGTGAGATCGCTGCGGGCTGGATTGCTGCGGGAGCGATCGCTGGCGAGAGCGAGAGTGCTGCGAGATCGGGCTGCGAGAGTGCTGCGAGAGCGGTCTGCGAGATCGCTTCTGGCGAGCTGTGACTGAGAAAACGCTGCGAGATCGCTACTGGCGGTCTGCGTCTGGAGAGGAGGCCGGTGCGAACACTGGCGATCTGCGAGCAGAAAGGGCGCTGGCGAGCAGAGGAAGCTCGCTGAGGAAGAGCGCACGGGAGAGCTCTGCAGATTGGGGAGACGGACTGCGATCTTGGACGGGGCGGGCTGCGAGCTCAGCAGCGGAGGGTCCCACAGGCTGCGAAGTCTATAAAGGGCGACGAAGAGCAGAGAGCGGAGGGGGGGATCCACGCAGGGGAGCGGGCGGGCAGCGATCTTGAAAAAAAGAGACCGCACAACCTGCGGTCAACTAAATGAGGCGGGCGGTTCGAAGATAGGAGAAATCGCTGGCTCTGATACCATGTAGAAAAACGCAATGCGTATTTTGTATTTCTATATTGTATACAAAGGAGAGTACATATTTATAGGAGAGAGAAGAGAGAGGGAAAAACTATACACAATGTGGGACTAAATATAGGAGAAACAAAATGGGCCACTAAATGGGCCAAAGCTTATGGGCTATTTCAACAAGTTTGATTGTACTTGTTGAACTATTTCATTAGCTAGACTTAGTCGGTACATTCTATTTTGGACGTATGCACATCCAAAATAGTGTGAGTTAACTGACAGTGTTACTCTACCGCTACAGAAATTAACAGACATACCAGCATCATAAAGTAGACTAACAGACACTAAATTAGCAGATAATGAAGGAATAAATTTAACATTTCTTAAAGTTAAAGACTTACCTGAGGACAGCAGTAGTGTAGCGTTCCCCACCTTCAGCACATCTGCCACCCCACCGTTCGCAACGGTCACAGATTCCTTTGCCTCAGCGAACCTTGTCATCAGATTAGCATTGTTGCATACATGGCAAGTTGCCCCCGAATCCAGGTACCACTCAGTGCTGGCCTGCGCATTTCCAACCATGGCGACAAAGTTGGAAGGCTCAGCAAAGCTAACCATATTGGCTTGGTTGTCCTCTTGTGGTCCTTTAGTTCTTTCTCTTTTGGGAAGCCTACAGTCAGATGCACTGTGCCACCACTTGTTGCAGTTGAAACATTTGCCTTTAAATTTCTTTATTTTATTTTTAGGGCCCGCAACATGTGGTTTATTTGGGGGCGGTTTAGTCTTTTTCTGATTCGGCACACGCTTGGAGCTAGTAACCATGTTAGCGGCAGCTTTTTGCTTGCTAACAGCTTCTAGCGCGTGTCGAGTCATATTTTCGTCCTCTATGCGTATAAAACGCTTGAGGTCATTCAGACCAACCTGCATCTTCTTTCGGTACATTTCAGTTTTGAAATGATACCACGTGAAAGGCAACTTATAAATTATTGTGCCAGCAACAAAGCTATCTGGCAGAGAAATTTGTTCGCTATGTAAGGAATCAACAATATGTTCGAAATCCGATACCTGAGGGAGAATCTCTTTCTCCTCGTCGAACATGAAGGAGTGGAACTTGTCCACTAAGTGAGCCTTGGACAGGTCCTCCTGCCTGAAATGCTCCTCCAGTGCGTCCCATATCTCCTTTGAAGTCGTCATCTTCAAGTAGGTCTTTGCCAAGCTTGGGGAGAGACAATTCAGTAAATAGTCCCGGCAGAAGTCCTCATCGCTGATCCACTGTTCTTCATGCTCAATCCCGATGAACGCAGCACGATCATTCTGAACGGTGTTCAGACATTTCATCCCAAATTGCGTGTTTAACTTCCAAGTGTTGAACTCAGTCGCCGTGAATTTTTCCAGCTTCGTCATCGGTACTGGAGAGGAGAAGTTGTTCGCCTTCAACATCGTGCTTGGAGACGGCGGCGGCGGGAGAGGGCTGAAGGCGGCTGGGGGGATCTGAATTTGGACAGCAGAGACAGAGCACGGGAGAACTGCGGCGCACGAGTACTGTCTTCTGAAGAGCGCACGAGTACTGTCTTCTGAAGAGCGCACGAGCAGTGATCGTGCGTGAACTGCTGAGCGCACGATCAGTGGTCGTGCGGGGCACTGGCACTGAGGAGCGCACGATCAACGGTCGTGCGCGAAGGGACGAGCGCACGAGCAGTGGTCGTGCGTGAACTCCCTTCTTGCACAAAACGGCTGCTTCAGACAGGCACACGAGCGGAGGTTCTGCGTGTCCTGGGCGCACGGGCAGCGGCTCTAGGGCACGGATCGGCCTTCAACAGCGGCAGATCTGGACGTCGCAGGAGCAGATCTGGAGCCTCTTCTTCGGCGAATGACGGCGATGGAGGCGGCGACCTCCTACTTCACGCACGGCGATGGGGAGAGAGGCACCGACGGCAAGCGGCGGCTGCAGGGCGCGATGAAGAGCTTCTATCGGCGACGGATAGCAGACCGCAGGAGACGCGATCCTTCCTTCTCCTTCTCGAGCGACGACGGCTAGCAGCAGCGGCACGATCGAGCGTGGGAGATGCGGTCGGCAGCGACGAGAACGAGCAGCGGCAGCAGCGATGGCGCGATCGAGCGGCTTCACCTTGCGATCGAACGACGGCGAGCACCAGCAGAACACGAACACGGGAGGGGTGCTTGGAGCGGCTAGGGTTTCTACTTCGAGATTGTGAGTGGCGCTCGAAGCATCCCGGGGAGTGTCAAATGTGGAACACAGAATCCGTTGCCCCTAGCTGGGTATAAATAGGCAAACCCTAGGAGTATCTACGGGTATTGGATATCCGCGTATCCTACACGACCCGTTAAGCCTCCGAACACCGTTACGAGTCCAAATATACACCAACAGTTTAAGCTTAGGTCTCCTAACGAGGTTCCCTCTCTCTCGGGAACTTGACACGGCTAAAACGAGTAGTTAAGGTGTTTAGCTTATCTCAGAATACTTTCCAACCCTTAGTCTACATCAATTCTATGATACCACTAATGAGTAGCAAAGCGGACGATGAGGTGGGAATGGGACTTAACTGAGAATAACCTAGAGAAGGAGCAAGCATGCCCTCCGTAGTGGAAGAGAACATGCATAAGGAAGATAGTCCAGTACCCAGTGGTACATAAGCCTAACGTACAAAATACCTAATTACTATAGTACCAAAAACTCGGTGTATGGCATCCTTTAATGAGATCGATGCAAGAGTTCCTAGCAAGATTTTGTGCAAGGTCATAATTTCTCCCTGGTGCCATCCGTGGTGGAAGAGATTTTGTGCAAGGTCATAATTTGTTTGTAATGGGAACATAGGATTCCAATACCAAGGCCGTGTTTGATTCTAATTTGTACTTGTTTTATTTAGTTATTTATTTTTTAAAATGAAAGCAAATATATTTGTATGTTTTGCTTATTTCTTAGTTTTCAAAATATAAGTTCTATGCAAATTTTCGAAAGTAGAATATGGATTGCAGCATCGGCCATGCAAAACTAGAAGGAGAGAATTGGGACTCACACAGAGAGCTTGAGGAAGCAATCGGCATCCTCCGGGCCAAACATCTCCAGAATAGCTTCAAGAAGCTCCTCCTTGGAAATGGAGATGTGCTTCTTTCTCGGAACGTGAATTCCAGAAATCATCTTCTCATCACGCCGTCGAATGTCATCATCGTCGGCGTTCCTCTTCACCTCCCTTTCCTTCTCGAACCCTGTAACATTTCCATCTACGGAGAATGTATCACTGTTGAATCGATAAATTGAAGGATTCACGAATGCTTTTCGTGTGGACAGAGAGCACAGAAACAACGGAGCGCGGCGCGAGAGCGTGAAGGAGAGGTCTTTCGAGTGTCCTGCGGGGCTGAGGTTGCTACCGATTAGGGTTTTGGCGTAGATCATGGCAGCGGGAAGTCGAGAAGGGAGCACGGAGCGATCTTTCGGTAGCTCGATTTGGATTTGGGAACGTGTGGCGACGAAGTAGAATAGTAGAAGAACAGGCGCCCATAGCTGTGCGAAGTAGTGGCGGGTTTTCTGGCCAGTATTTCCACCGGTCACTGTCAACCCTGTAACATTTGTTCTTATTGGTACAAATGCGTGCCCCTCGAATTTACACCAGTACGATTTAGCTTTGTAAATATTCTTAGGCAAAACTAAGGTTTTGAAAATCGGATTGGCTTTCGAACCAGTTAAGGGGTTTAAGGGGTTCAAGGTTGAACCGATCCAACCGGTTTAACTAGGTTTGAATTATTATAATCTATATATCTATCTATACGATATTCTGCATTTCTACAGTAACTTAGGCGTGTGTAGCAAATAAAGATCCGTCGGTGTTAAATTCCCGTCGCTGGCTTCGCTTCATCGTCTCGCCGCTAATCCCTCCCCCGTCGCTGCCCTACCGCAATTTTCGCTCTACTTCGCTCGTTGCATTGACGGCGTCCCGCGATTTCTTCATCCTCTCGCCGCTCCACCTCGCTCGCCATGCTCCGCTTCTCCTCTTCCTCTCCGTTCAAAGGCATTGCCGCTAATCCCTCTCCATCGCAGTTCGGCCTCTTCGTCCCAAGCCATCGCCGGTGCCTCTTCGTCCAAACTCATCACTGGTAAGCAGGCCTTTTATTTTGATTTTCCATTTCTATCTGTGCCGCATTCCTTTGGATTTTCTGCTAATCCCCGTCCTGCCATCGCCGGTGCCTTCAACAGTACCTCATGTTCACATTTCCTTCAACACTGCTTCATCACTGGTACCCTATAAACTCGCATAAACTGAGCAGAAACAGTTGTTTTGGGGAGTTCGGGCGGAGACGCAACAGAGAAGAAAGGCCATGGCAGCCGTTGGTCCAATTTCCCTCCTTATCTTTAGCCCTATATCTATTCGTTCTCACAATTCGCCCCCAATACGATCGACGGCGTTTCTGCAGCGAGTTGTTGGGATCTCTACTCACCAATTCTCCTCCATTCATCCTTCGCAGGCGTCAAGGCCGCCTCTTCCGAATCATCAGGAAAAGACATACAGCTCGCATAAACTGCTCCGCAGCGAACAAGCCCTCTACTTCTTTCCCCCCACCCCCTTGAAGATTAACCTAGGGTTTTGACTTGGAAACTACATTCAAGAGATGCCTACTCTTTTTTGGGGGATTGATTGGTATTTCCTGAAGGATTCTCTTCTCGAGCTCGATATTTATTGCTATCAATTTGCATGATTTGTAGTTGTATACCTAGGTAGTTTCTATGATAAATCTGTCTACTGCTGTGCTGTGATGGATAAAGATCTGAGGTTTTTCTTTGTTGAGATGAATCGAAGCTGCAAAATATAGCATGCTTCATAAAAAATGAATGTTTTTTTAGCATTTTAAATAGTGTTATTGTTACTGCTGGCCTGCCTGTTAACTTCTAAAACGAAATCAAAATATATGATTATATTTTTTTGCTTCTAATTTTTTGCAGGACCATGCCCCCAAACTTTAACTTTCTTATTTCTAATTTTTTGCCCTACCCTATAATTATATTGGGCATGCCCCCAAACTTTCACTTTCTTAGTTATATTTTACTTGCCTCAATTTCTGCTTGCACTCATCTATTAGTGCAATTTAACTAAAACTGATGTAATTTTATTCACTAGATTTCTATTAATTTGTATAAATTTCTATTAATTTTGATGCAAAAACTCATTCCCAAATTTACATGCACTTATATGCTTACTATTGTTTGTTCTAGGCTCTCCTCTTGCACGTGTTCTGGAATCAGTAGAATACATTCTTCCCCTCAATCTTTCCACAATAAGAAAGTTTAGCAGTGATTTACTGAATTTGAAAAGCCTTTGGCTAGCTTGAAATTTCTTTTATTACTGAGTTAAAAAAGATGGTAATCTAAATTTTAGCTAGCTTGAATTTTAAATCCATGTTTGAGTGTTGCACATACACCGCCCAAACAGGTCAACTTTTTTTGATACCCAAACAATAGTGTCCCGTTCTTGCTCTGAAAAGTTTCCAGGTTGATATCAAGTCTAGGCTAACCTGGAGCATTGGCTATTGTTCTTCTATTTACTGATTAATACCATTTGAAGAATTTCATTTCTTGCAAATGAAATAAAGCCAGTAATTTCATTTCTATTTACTGATCAATATCCAAGCAGTGCCCCAGCTGCGGCCACAAGCTCCAAAGAAAGCCAGTATTTTATAAAATGAATTTAATTAATTTTGAAAAGAATTACGAGGCTAGCAGAATCTTATACTCTAATTAATTTAGATTTAAATTCTGTGGAATTCATGATTTTAATTAATTTATGTCATCGATCAGGATTGGCTTGGGCTACCAGCCGGGGTTAAATTTGATCCCACAGATCAATAACTTATAGAACATCTGGAGGCTAAAGTTTCCACCCAATCCAGCTTAAGATCTCACCCACTCATTGATGAATTCATACCCACAATTGAAGGAGACACGGTCGCACAAGACAGGGACGAAGAAGAGGAAGATACAGACGGAGGTCGACGTGGAGCGGAGGGAGACACAGTGGCACAAGACGGGGACTTTGCTGATTGCTACTGTTGTGTTCCAACATTTACGACTACTCTATTCTAACCTTCAATTGTCGTCCGTCAAAACTAATGCTTCGGTTCGCCATCTATTTCTTAACTCTTCTTTGATTTTATTTTGATTTTACAAGCTCCCTAAATTTGAACATTGCCCTTACAAAAAAAACTAATTAATGTTAAAAAAACTAATAAATGTATTTTGGTGATTGCTAGGGATATACCGTACCTTGCACATGATTACGTCGTATATCGTTCAATGTGCAAATGAATGATTTTTTGGTTCACCTATCATCATGGTCATGACATTTCAATTTAAACTTACACCAACTGTATAGATATTGAATTTGTATTTCTTTGTTCGGATTATACAGAAATAGGAACTTGATCCAGTCTTTTGGAGGAGCTAAAAATAGTCACAATGTAGTTCACAGGCTTTCGAAGGTATGCTTGCATTGTATGTATGATGTTATTTATTTCAACTGATATACATACGAGCATTTTCGCATGGGCTACGCCCGTGCTCGATGCTCTCCGCATCGACAGTACTCCAGCAGTGACAGTACCTCCGCCCAAACTCGCCCACCGTAAAACGCTCATTCAATTGACAGCGCATATGTAGCCCTCGTGTCCCACGCGACAGTACCCCCGCCTCGACATTGTCCCGGCGCGACGGCGCTCCCGCCGCTCGCGAACCCCCGTGCGTACGATAAAATCATCCGCCGCTCGATTTCATCGTACGCACGGGGGTTCGCGAGCGGCGGGAGCGCCGTCGCGCCGGGACAATGTCGAGGCGGGGGTACTGCCGCGTGGGGCACGGGGGCTACATACGCGCTGTCAATTGAATGAGCGTTCTATAGTGGGCGAGTTTGGGCGGAGGTACTGTCACTGCTGGAGTACTGTCGATGCGGAGAGCATCGAGCACGGGCGTAGCCCGTGCGAAGATGCTCGTATACATTAGAAAATAATTTTGTTATTTATTAGATAAATAAAATTAATTAACATTATAACAAATATTTGCATATATATATTTGTGATTTATTATTGTTGCGGTCCACTCAGGCTTCGGTAGACTGGACTAAATTGAACCGTCTTAGCCCGGGAGCATTCGAGCGTGCAAACAGTCACAGAAAAGGGAATCTGACAAGACAATTTTTTAACGTGGAAAACCCGTCAACTGGGTGAAAAACCACGTGACTGGGTCTGTGTCGGCCGAAACATCCACTATTTGTTGGTTGTTGTACAAAGTTATTATGAACAAGTTGAGGGTGACAAGCCGGCTCTCGTTACAATTGTTATGAGAGAGGTGATCGGTGGGTGACAAGACACTGCACACGGAGCTAAGTCTTTTGTCTACTGTAGGGGGGAATGCTGCGCTCTGAGCGCTTTGGAAATTTTGACTGCTGCTTAAAGGTTGGATCGATGTGCTATGTGTGTCTTTGTTTCTGCGGCTTGTCTCCTGTTGCGCGAGAGGAGTTTGGAGTGTTGTTCTTGCTGGAGGCTGGAGCGTTTGTTCTTGCGTGCGTGGAGTGATTGTTGCTGAGTACGCGGGGTTGCGCTAAGACGGTCTTGAGAGCGAAGTGCGCGGAGGCGCGCTTCGAGGAGTCTTGAGAGCGGAGCGCACGGAGGCACGCTTGGAGTGGTCTTGAGAGCAGAGCGACCGGAGGCGCGCTTGGAGCGGAGCGCCCAGAGGCGCGCTTGGAGAAGAGCACACGGAGGCGAGCTTGGAGCAGAGCGTACGGAGACGCGCTTGGAGTGGTCTTGAGTGCAGAGCGCACAGAGGGGCGCTTGGAGTGAAGCGCAAGGAGGCGCGCTTGGAGCGGAGTGCACGGAGGCACGCTTGGAGCGGTCTTGAGTGTGTAGCGCACAGATGCGCGCTTGGAGTGAAGCGCAAGGAGGCGCGCTTGGAGCAGAGCGCATGGAGGCGCACTTGGAGCGGTCTTGAGTGCGGAGCGCACAGAGGCGCGCTTGGAGCGAAGCGCAAGGAGGCGCGCTTGGAGCGGAGCGCACGGAGACGCGCTTGGAGCGGAGCGCATAGAGGCGCACTTGGAGCGGTCTTAAGTATGAAGTGCACGGAGGTGCGCTTGGATCGGTCTTGATAGCGGAGGCGCGAGCGCACAGAGACGCGCTTAGAGCTGTGCGCACGGAGGCGCGCTTGGAGCGGTGCGCACGGAGGCGCGCTTGGAGAGGTCTTGAGAGCGGAAGAAGGCCTTCAAAGGATCTTTGAGATGCTTGAAGATCTTCGAAGGAGTCTTCGAAGGCGAGGGAGATCTTTCGAAGAGGAAGGAGATCTTCGAAGGAGGATGAAGATCTTTGTCCATCTTCGAAGTGCTTGAAGGAGATCTTCTAGAGGAAGAGGAAGGAGATCTTCGAAGGAGGATGAAGATCTTCGTCCGTCTTCAAAGTGCTTGAAGGTTCCTTCAAGGGCGACTTCGAAGAGGAGGGAGATCTTCAAGAGGAAGAGGAAGGACGAGCAGAAAAGGATGAAGAAAATAGAAGCATTGAGGTTCTATTTATTGGCCCCAGAGGTGGTTATGGTTGTTATGCGGTTATTCGCAGGCCGTAACCACAATAATTGTTATTTGCAAGTCGTAACCACCATAATTGTTATTTGCAGTCCGATTTCATATAAATTAATACGCATATTTCATAATAATTTACTACACGCATGCCGATATGATTTCAGATATTTATGTTGGAGTTGGGGAACACTTCCGGCTCTCTTGTTTCTCACACCGGGTTAGCCCACGTGAGCTTAGAGACGTCGGAGCGTGACTCTCTCTGATGATTGAAGTACCAGCGAACGCGGGGGTCCGGGGGGGGGGGGGGGGGGGGGGGGCGTGAGCTTAGAGACGTCGGAGCGTGATATCCGGGTGTGCGGATATCCGGGTTTCGGTTCCGTGGCCTATTTAAAGGCGTGTAACCCGAATCTTGGGTTAAGGTTCTTCTCACGGTTTTCGACTGGGAGTTTGGGAGGCGTCTACGAGGTGATTCCGTGGAGAGGCGTTTTCCGGCGGTGGTTCCTCCGTTTCTTGTCCAAAGAGAGGGGTGCGAGGTAGGATCGGTTTTGATCCTTGTAGCCTTGTGTGTTTTGTAATCTCTATTGGTGAATACAAGAAGGTGAAGGAGGCAGGATAGGGGACGTAGCCCGATTTTGGGTGAACCTCTTAAATTTGTGTGTTCTCTGTGTTTTTTTTTTCTCTTTTGTTTTTCGTTCGAATCTCTCTTCTCGGCACCCCTCGTTTTCTACATTTGGTATCAGAGCGAGGTTAGGGTTCCTGGCAATGGGTTCTGGTGGAGTGCGGATCGAGATAGAGAAGTTTGATGGAAGTTGGTTTGACCTGTGGAAGATGAAGATGGAAGATCTATTGGTTGATCGTGATTTGTGGGGGGTAGTAGCGGATTCACCACCAACCGACAAATCGACTTCAGAGGCGGCTGCGGCCTGGACGAAAGCCGATCGGAAAGCCAAGGGTTTGATTCGGTTATTCCTTGCAAATTCCATCTTAACAAATGTAATGGAGGAATCTTCGACCAAAGGTCTATGGCGGAAGTTGGAGACTCTCTACCAGAGTAAGTCTCTGGTGAATAAATTCTTACTGCGAAAGAAGTGGAACAATTTGAAGATGCAGGAAGGCGATTCTTTCTCAGAGCATCTCACCAATTTCAACACTGTTGTGGGTCAGTTAATCTCTATTGGTGAGAAAATCTCGGATGAAGATAGAGACATTACACTACTATGCTCGTTGTCGGATTCTTGGGACAATGTGATTGTTGCCATCGGGGGCAATGGAGAGAAGGCGCTCTCAAGTGAGTCGGTGTGTGCTACTCTACTATCTGAGGAGACCAAGAGAGGAGGCTCTGAGAAGGCTAGCAAGGGCGCATTGAGTGTATCCAGATCGCGCCCTCAACGAAGGGATAGCAAATAAGGTGGTTCTCGAGATAAGTCTCGGGGTAGATCCTAGAGCAGGGAGAAGAAGAAGAAGCCTATTCGGTGCTGGAAGTGTAATGAGGATGGACACGTGAAGTCTCAGTGTCCAAACAAGGCCATTCAGAAAATGGAGGCAGCGTCAACTTCAGGTACAAAGAAGGAGACCGATGGCGGTGACATGTACATCGCTGCTGCGTGTGTTGCTCAGAGAGACACAGATCTTCGGTATGTTGACACGGGAGCCCCATATCACATGACCCCTCATAGACACTGGTTCTGTGAGTATGAGAGGTTTGATGGTGGTGACGTCATGCTAGAAGATGATACTGCTGTGCAGATTGTTGGGCGTGGCAAGGTGAAGCTGAAGTTGTCAAATGAGATCATAAAGAATCTTCTGAACGTGATGCACATTCCGGGGATGAGCAAAAATTTGGTCTCGGTGGGATCTATGGCGGATGCAGGGGTGTATTTCAGTTGTGACAAGCACTCATGCAAGATGACTAGAGGGGCAATGGTAATTGCCAACGGAGTTAGGCATGGGACACTGTATAAACTACTTGTTGATACAGTGGTTCCAAGCGGGGCACTTATCTCTGAAGGCCAGAAGAATGACCAGGAGGAGCAGTCCAAGCTATGACATCATCGGCTTGGGCATATCAGTGAGAAGCGATGTCGATCGTGACATCGAGTCAGATGGTGGATGGTGTGCCGAAGTGCACCTCGAGCTTTGGGTTCGGTGAGCATTGCCTACTTGGCAAACAGAACTGGGTTAGCTTTCATGGAACAGGCACGAGGGCAACTGGATTGTTGGATCTGATACATAGCGATGTGTTTGGGCCGACTCCAGCTCCATCTCTTGCAGCGCAAGGTACTATGTATCTTTCACCGATGATCTTTCACGATATTCCTGGATCTATTTTCTCAGGTCCAAGACAGAGGTTCTAGACAGGTTCAAGGATTTCAAGAGCCTGGTGGAGAACCAGTTGGAGAGAAAAGTGAAAGTCCTTCATTCTGATAACGGAGGTGAGTACTGTTCTGATGCTTTTGAGCGGTACTGTACTGAGCAGGGTATTGCACGGCAGAAAACTACACCTTACACTCCAGAGCAGAATGAAGTGTCGGAGAGGCTGAACAGGACATTGATGGAGAAGGCCAGGTGCATGCTCAGTTGGGCTGGTTTGGGGACGGAGTCCTGGGCTGAAGCAGTGGCTACTGCTAACTATCTGAAGAACAGGTCCCCTACTTTTGCAGTGGAGGGGTGTACCCCCTTTGAAGCCATTTTCAAGAAGAGGCCGAATCTGTCTTACGCTCGTGTGTTTGGGTGTGATGTCTATGTTCACATCCCAAAAGAGAAGAGGGGAAAGCTTGATATGAAATCTGAGAAGTGCATCTTTGTGGGCTACAAAGAAGGCGTCAAGGGGTACAAGCTTTGGATCCCGGTGACCAGGACTGTGACGTTTAGTAGAGATGTGGTGTTTCATGAAGTCAGTCCACAGGTTAGCACACAAGTTGGGAACACAAAGGCTGCAGACGTGGAGACAGTGGGTAGGAGCATAGAAGTTGATTCTCAAATTGATGCTCAAGGGGCTACTACTGTTGGTGCTAAGTATGATTCCGAATCAGACGATCAAGAGACCGTGAACATTGATGTTGGGTCAGAAGATGAAGTTGATGATGTTCCACTTCTGAGGCGCTCGGCGATAAGGGCACCACTCTGATATTCTCTTAGTGCCATCGGGGCACATTAATGCCTTAACATGCTTGGTGAAGATCCCATTTCTGCCAGGGATGCTAGATCAAGGGCTGATTCGAATCAGTGGGAGCTTGTTATGGTGGATGAAATGGATTCCCTGCAGAAGAATCAGACTTGGAGTCTGTGCAAGCTACCAAAGGGTAGGAAGGCCATTGGATGCAAATGGATCTTCAAGCGGAAGGTGAAGGCTGATGGCACCGTGGAGAAGTATAAGGCAAGGTTGGTTGCAAAGGGTTTCTCCCAAGTTGAAGGGGTGTGGATTATGATGAGATCTTCTCGCCGGTAGCAAAGCTGACGTCGATCAGATTGGTTCTCTCTATTGCGGCGGTGCATGATTTGGAGATTGAGTAAATGGATGTGAAGACGGCGTTCCTTCACGGGGATCTGGAGGAGGAGATATACATGAGGCAAACAGAGGGGTTCGAGGCCAGGGGCAAAGAAGATCTGATGTCAGGCTGAAGAAGTCCCTTTATGGACTTAAGCAATCTCCGAGGATGTGGTACCAGAAATTCGACACCTACATGCTGGAGTTGGGTTATGAAAGGTCAAATTCAGACCACTGTGTGTACTTCCAGAGGAAGGGAGAGCATTTTACTTTCTTGACTCTTTATGTTGATGACATGTTACTAGTGGGGAATAGTGTCAGGATGATCCAACAGGTGAAGAAGTTGCTCTCGGCCAAATTCGAGATGAAGGATTTGGGTCCGGCAAATGTGATCTTGGGAATGCAGATTTCCAGAGACCGAAGCAAGAGGAAGCTTTGGTTAGGGCAGCATAGGTACGTCGAAGAGGTGTCAAAGAAATTCAACATGGCTGACTGCAATCCAGTAGGAGCCCCTATGCCAGTTGGGAGCAAGTTGTCTGCTGAGATGAGTCCGAAGACACATGAAGAGATCGAGGACATGACGAATGTTCCATATGCTAGTGCAGTTGGGAGCTTGATGTACGCCATGGTTTGTACCCGCCCAGACATTGCTCAAGCCGTGGGAGTGTTGAGCCGGTATATGGCTAAGACCGGGAAGGAGCATTGGAATGCTCTGAAGCGTGTATTCAGGTATCTTCGCAGCACCTCTAATTTTTCTATCTGCTTTGAACGTGCTGGTGATAGAGGAGTCCTAGACATGGTTGGGCACGTGGACTCGGATTGGGGTGGTGATTTGGATAGCAGGAGATCTACCAGTGGGTATGTGTTCACACTGTTTGAAGGAGCTATCAGTTGGATGAGTCGGTGGCAATGCGTGGTGGCACTCTCGTCGACGGAAGCGGAGTACATGGCTCTTACGCATGCTAGCAAGGAGGCCATATGGCTACGCAGGTTATGCTTGGAGCTAGGATTTGAGCAGGGTCCAGTGAAGCTGTGGTGTGACAGCCAAGGGGCTATACAGTTAGCCAAGAATCCAGCTTTCCATGCAAGGACCAAGCACATTGACATCCAATACCACTTCATTCGGGAGAAGGTGGATAAAGAGGTGGTCCAACTTGAGAAAGTCAACATGGCGGAGAATAGTTCTGATTTTCTTACCAAGGCGGTTCCTGTTGCTAAGTTCGAGTGGTGTGCAACAGCCTTGGGGTTGAAGAGGATGATTGGAGGAGCTGCTCTCATCTGCGGAAGATGTCCACCAAGTGGGAGATTGTTGGAGTTGGGAAACACTTCCGGCTCTCTTATTTCTCACACCGGGTTAGCCCACGTGAGCTTAGAGACGTCGGAGCGTGACTCTCTCCGATGATTGAAGTACCAGCAAACTCGGGGGTCCGGGGGCGGTGAGCGTGAGCTTAGAGACGTCAGAGCGTGATATCTGGGTGTGCGGATATCCGGGTTTCGGTTCCGTGGCCTATTTAAAGGCGTGTAACCCGGATCTAGGGTTATGGTTCTTCTCAGCGGTTTTCGGCTGGGAGTTTGGGAGGCGTCTACGAGGTGATTCCGTGGAGAGGCATTTTCCGGCGGTGGTTCCTCCGTTTCTTGTCCAAAGAGAGGGGTGCGAGGTAGGATCAGTTTTGATCCTTGTAACCTTGTGTGTTTTGTAATCTCTATTGGTGAATACAACAAGGTGAAGGAGGCGGGATAGGGGACGTAGCCCGGTTTTGGGTGAACCTCTTAAATTTGTGTGTTCTCTGGGTTTTTTTCTCTTTTGTTTTTAATTCGAATCTCTCTTCTCGGCACCCCTCGTTTTTCTACAATTTACACCTGGTGGTTACGGTGGTTATGCGACTACCCGCACACCATAACCAATTTATGTGTTATACGCACACCCTTTTGTATAGTTTTGTGGTGATATGCATTCATATTACAAATATGGTTACGCGCACACCATAATCATATTATTTGCTATACGCAGACCGTATTGAAGGATTTTACCATATACATCCCACGATATGAGATTTTACTATCTGCACCCCATGTTAGAGGATTTTACTAATTACACCCCATGTTAGAGGATTTTACTATTTGCACCCCATGATGGGGGATTTTACTATTTACACCCACATGTTGGAGGATTTTACTATTTGCACCCCATGATGGGGGGTTTTACTATTTACACCTCCATGTTGGAGGATTTTACTATTTGCAACCCATGTTTTACTATTTTACTAAGTGCACTTTTTTGTAACAACCCGGCCCAACCACCACACCAGAGGCCCGCTCCAACTCAGTGGCCAAGGCGCACCCTAGTGGGCGGGTTGTCGCAGTTGGACAAGGGCTGCAGCCCGTGACACCCCAACGCCTCTTTGGCCTGTTTCTCAGCACAGTGCGTTGCTGATGGCGGGATTCGAACCCCCGCCACCCTTGATAAGGCGCATTCAACAGCCCTCATCACCAACTGACCTGCACCCCATGTTGGTGATGATGGCTCAGTTGTTACAACCGCGACAGCTCAGTTGTTACAACATCCCTCATCACCAACCGCGGCAGCTCAGTTGGTGATGAGGGCTGTTGAAGGCGCCTTATCAAGGGTGGCGGGGGTTCGAATCCCGCCATCAGCAACGCACTGTGCTGAGAAACAGGCCAGAGAGGCGTTGGGGTGTCACGGGCTGCAGCCCTTGTCCAACCGCGACAGCCAGCCCACTAGGGTGCGCCTTGGTCACTGAGTTGGAGCGGGCCTCTGGTGTGGTGGTTGGGCCGGGTTGTTACAAAAAAACAGCTCAGTTGGTGATGAGGGCTGTTGATGGCACCTTATCAAGGGTGGCGGGGGTTCGAGACCCGCCATCAACAACGCAATGTAGCTGAGAAACAAGCTCAGAGAGGCGTTGGGGTGTCATGGGCTGCAGCCCTTGTTAGCGGTGCCATGTATCCGGACTGGGCCGTTACAAAAAAGTGCACTTTTTTGTAACAACCCGGCCCAACCACCACACCAGAGGCCCGCTCCAACTCAGTGGCCAAGGCGCACCCTAGTGGGCTGGCTGCCGCGGTTGGACAAGGGTTGCAGCTCAGTTGGTGATGAGGGCTGTTGAAGGCGCCTTATCAAGGGTGGCGGGGGTTCGAATCCCGCCATCCGCAACGCACTGTGCTGAGAAACAGGCCAGAGAGGCGTTGGGGTGTCACGGGATGCAGCCCTTGTCCAACCGCGACAGCCAGCCCATTAGGGTGCGCCTTGGCCACTGAGTTGGAGCGGGCCTCTGGTGTGGTGGTTGGGTCGGGTTGTTACAGGTGCTTTGGCTATTCGCAGCCCGGATTAAGGGATACCTATCATTTGCCCCCAAGTCCACGCAACTTCGAGTCGAAGTGAATGGAGGGAGGAGATTTTTACTTGAAATCTGGATGACGCACATAATGTTTAATGGTGGTGTCCTTTTAACGGTGGTGTCCGTACGATAAAATGTCTAAGAGGTGCACAAGATAGGCTAGCCACCAAGCGGAGAGCTTGTTTGCAGCTGTGTGCATAGCAAGATGTATGGGAGGTGCGGAGGGAGGAACTTACATGGGGCGTATCGTGTGCTGGGAATGGTGTGAGGAAGGTGCATCAATGGGTTGCGCACATGCGGAAGGGGCGCGCTATTTGCATGTGGGACGTGCGCCTGCACGCTGTACGCATGCAGGATGGAGCGCAGTAGCGCGCTGCGCGCGTGTGGGATGACCGCTCATCGTTTGTGCGCAGGGGGAGCGCCTGTGCGTTGCATGCGCGCGGGGAGCGCGGGGGAGGGGGGGGGCTGGTGCGCGCGGGAGTGGTGCTGGGGGGGGGGGGGGTATATAAACCCCCCCCCCCCCCCGCCCCCCCCCCCCCCAAATCGGCGGTCCGACCAGGGGATCTTATCGCACACCACCATTTTTGAATGGAACCAAAGCGATCACAAAGGGTGAAGGTACTAGCTTCTCCAACCCCTTCCTTGACACTCCGTTGTCGTGCATATGGGTGATGTTAAGCGAATTTCATGACACATCAACATAGTAGGGAAGCAGTATTCTAGCGGAAGACATCATCAAAGAGTGCACTTTATAACACTTAGTGGAAGACGTAGTATTATAGCGGAAGGTTAACTATCACAGAAACCTCAAACTCAAGACCTATATGAATAATTTCCATATCTCCGCCGCATTAAATCTTATCCATCAAGGATTCATTGCCAATATATAGATACTGTGAGGTAGGGCACAACCAAAAGGGGATGCGGCGTAACAACTTGTACCTGACGTAGCCTGCTCCGTGGCTTCATCCATACATGGGTACTGTCTCTCATCCACACCTGTCACCTGTGCTAAAGACAAGTTATTTGAACCACGAACAGAATCCAACCCCTACTAACATCAAACATAATATAACATTTATAAGGGAGGGGATATCTGGACTTTTATTAGGTCGAGGTAGTCTTCCCACGACCACCGCCTATGTACTCTGTATCATCCAGCATACAGTCTCAGACCCACGTAGTTCTATTAGTTTCGCACGGGTTTCCCTCCCAGACCGTCCGTCATGCGGGTTGCCTTAGAGTAAAACTCATCCGCCATCCGAAATTCTCCTAAGACACATTTTCCGAAGTCACATTATATTATCGTAGGAATATTTCTCGAGGGCACAATATATTCCCGAAAGAATATATATCGAAGGCACAATAAATTCCCGTAGGAATATTTCTCGAAGGCATAATATATTCCCGAAGGAATATGTATCGAAGGCACAAAATACTCTCGTAGGAATATTTCTCGAAGGCACAATATATTCCCGTAGGGATATTTCTCGAAAAAACTATATTTTTATCAAATCTAAATTACATTCAATGTAGGAATAACACCTCAAAACATTAATTCGTCCGCATTGCTCTACCAATGGCGGCCTGTTCGACACTATTTAGGGTTGACCATGAAGGAATGCCCCATCTTCACATCAACCCTAAATTATAGGCAATAATGAAGGAAAAACCAAAACATCGATCTGTCCACTCTACTCTACAAGCGACGGCCAGTTCAGCACTATTTAGGGTTGACTCTGAAGGATTGCCCCATCTTCACATCAACTCTAAATTATAGGCCAAACTGAAATAAAGTATAATAACCGAAATACTGAAATAAAGTACAGTAACTGAAATACTGCAGTAATCAAAATGCTGAAATAAAACCAAACATCGATCTGTCCGCTCTGCTCTATAAGCGGCGACCAGTTCGACACTATTTAGGGTTGACTCTGAAGGAATGCCCCATCTTTACATCAACTCTAAATTATAGGCAATAAAGAAGGAAAAGCCAAGACATCGATCTGTCCGCTTTGCTCTACAAACGGCGGCCAGTTCGACACTATTTAGGGTTGACTCTGAAGGAATGCCCCATCTTCATGTCAACTCTAAATTATAGGCAATAAAGAAGGAAAATCCAAAACATTGATCTGTCTGCTCTGCTCTACAAGCGGTGGCCAGTTCAGCACTATTAGGGTTGACTCTGAAGGAATGCCCCATCTTCACGTCAACTCTAAATTATAGGCAATAAAGAAGTAAAGTACAGAAATGAACTGGACCCGTACGAGACTGGAGTGGTACTGAAAATGAACTGAATGAAAGGTACTGAAACTGAAAGGAGCGGGACTAGTGTAACATCCCCCAAACGACTAGAACCCTAAGACGGTTTTGTCATGACTAGGTCATGACAAAACCCTAGGATACGCGAAGAGAACATAAGAGTTTAGGCTCGAGGAGAAAATCACCATGGTCTGTGGATAGTGATTTTCGGTTACCAAGCCTAGGGTTGGCCTTAGGGCATCACCATGACCCATGACCCCACCATGACATGACTAACCCAATAAGAGGGTCCCCTCGTAATACCCCAATTATCCAGCCATAGAAATTAGGGGGTTTATTGAATGCAATGCTAGTGCCGGCGCTAGCGCAGGCGCTAGCACAGGCGCTAGCGGTAGCGCTAGCACATGCATTAGTGGTAGAGGTAGCGCCTGACGGTTGCCGAACCGGCGAGTGTTACACCGTCGAGATGTTTGCATTGGTGTTAGTACTAGCGTCGGCGGTAGCTCAACTGACGGGAGGTGCCCGGGACTCATTTTGGTGGCCAAATTCATGGCCAAGGGAGTCCAAAAGTCCTCCTAATTGACGGGGATTCATTCCCCTCATCTATTAGGAGAATATTAAAGGGTTTTCCAACTCTCTTGGATGATGAATTGGGTGACCTTCTGGGATGGCCAAAATTTTCACCATGATTGGTGTTAATGGAGGAATCCCAAGCTTCATCTCCTCCCCTACCAGGATTTGGTTCTATAAAAGGGCTCAAGGGGTGAAGGGAATGAGTTTCCCCCACTTTTCTAGAAGAAATTTCCTACCTAAGCACCTACCGGCATGGCACCCAAGAGCTCTCAACCAACCATGGCGGACCGGCGATCGGCACGGCTACAAGCCAAAATTCTGGTCCTCTCCTCTCCTCTATTTCTTAGTGGGTAAATCTCTTCATTTTGGACACTAGATTTGGGGCCAATTGGTCTTGGATCGGCATGGCCGAAAGCTTGTGTTCAAGCTTTTCATCTCTTGTTCAAATTCCGGATTCCGGACGCCTCCGGCCGGCCAACAACCGTACATCGTCGACCGCCACCTTAATAGAGGTGGTGGAGGCATTGACCCACCGGGAGAGCGTCTAGGTGGCCGAGAAATCACCTCCCAAGTTGTTATAGGATGGGTCAACCGTGGTCGTTGGCTGATTGGAAAAGATGAAGGGATGCCCTTCATTCGTGCTTTAAGATCTGTGCAAATTTATGTAATAATATATTTGATACTCCTATTTCTGTCCCTTTACTGGCAGTAGTTAAAAATAAATATTGAAAATACTTAGAGCCCTCTAATGGAAGAGTGGTGTATACCAAACTTGTAGCCCCTGATGTCTACTTAATTTAAAATTGATTTGAATCAATTTGGCCCACTGGTTTGACTGCATCACTCGAAATGGTACAACCTGTATGTAAGGTTGACCTGAGAATGATTTGAGTGCCCCCATTAATCCAGACATCCAAATGCTGTGAAATTTTGAGCATAGGTTAGATTTACCCTTACCCTCAACATATCCAAAAATGGGAATTTTTGGAGAAACTTTTTCTATAGTTTTTGTAGAAATTTAATAATTCATGTAATAAGTAATTATAGGGTCTAATGACATCAAAATCCTTCCAAATTTTGGTGGGTGGTCCTTAGGGCATTTCATGTCTCTGGTAAAAATTTTATTCCATTTGGAATTGATTTGGTTGAGTAATTGAGTAACTCAAGATTGGTCAAACTAAGGGTTAAAAGGTCAAAAGTGCACTTGTTGGGTTGAATGGGCAAATCTCATCCAAAAATAATGAAACCTTGGCCACTAATTTAATATCACATAAAACACCTCCTCCCAAGACTTGGGGTGATTTGGAGTTGTTGTGCCCTAGAACCCTAATTCAAACCTTAGAGTTGTACCTTGAACCTATTGAAGGATATAGACTCATATGTCCTTGAATTGACTTGAAATTTGGTAGAGAGGTTTATATGGTGGTGTAGAGTCCTAGATAATTTATCTGGAATTTTTAGGGACACTTATCCTCTTTGAATTAATTAAGAATCAATTAGGTCACTTTCTTATATTAAAAATTTACGTAATCATAATACCTTGGATGTTGATGAAATTTTGGCAGTAAGCTTACATGGATGATATCATTTTCTGATAATTTTGTTATGAATTTTGGATTGATATATATGATACTTTATTCATAACCCTCAATCTGTGCCCTTGCTGTATAAAAATTAATTATGGGCTTATTACTCATTGAAAAATTATGGGAATTGGTCAGAGAACTTGTTAGGCCAAACACACGATCTATTAATTTTAGAATAATTTTTGGAGTTATTTATATATGGTTCCCTTCACAAGGTGATCTTTAACATATTTATTTAATTAATAGAATTATATGGTGAAATGGATTTATAAAATTGTGGAACTCCATCAGTGAACTTTTCTGACCATTTTGGACTCCAGCTAATTTTCTTATAATTATTGAATGAGAATTTCTAGTAGCTTCTTTGTTAATCATTAATCTTGATTAATTAGTTTATATTTTAATTGAAGGTCAAAACCTTTCTGGAAAATTGTGAAATTCGGGTGTGGTTGTTATTTTGTTGTTATCTAGTTGTACAAATTTTAGTGAAGCCATACCACATGAGAAAACCATACTTGATGTACAAAATCATAGGTTCCCTGATTTTGAAGAAATTATAATAAATACCAAATTTCAAAAAAATTATAAACTTCTAGAAATGATGGTATAATGTCATAACTAACCCCCAATAAAAATCTTGGGTCATTTGGATGATTATTTGGAGTACCTCCTCTCATGCACCTCATGTAGCTCATTTGGTCTGCATATAGTAAAACTGGAAAACTTGAGTAACTTGTAGACCATTAAGTGGGAATGGAAGGTAGAAGGTGTACCTAGTCTGGTTGAGTAGATTTGAGGTCACCAATAGGAGTCTTTATGTTGAGTGTGCTCGATAAGCAAAGGGGTAAGGTTGTGTTCAGGATTGACGAAAGATCGCCTTTCCCTTGGAGAGTCATAAAACACTTAGGGTTAACTCAAGTGAAATGGTAAGAGGGGTATGTTCATGGGTAGATATCAATAATAGTAAGTATCTTGGAAAGGGCAGTTTGGGCTATCATCCCATCGTACTTCCTACTACCGCTGCGAGCCCCTCACAGGGTAGACCTCGAGAAGTCCAAGATTAACCCTAAATTGTAGGAGTAAATTGCTATGCAAGATTAACTCAATAATACACTCACCCACACCCCACTGCTGCGGGTGTTACCTTGTTTGGTCGGACGAGCAGTAAGCTCGGTGGATGTGGTTGCGGACGGGTTTGTCCGGCGAGCAGTTGGCTCGGAAGGTTGTTGCGACGGGCGGGTTAACCCAGGGAGCCTATGGCTCGGAGTTACACAGTAATGATATTGCATGTGCATAAAGGTGGCGGGTCTTCGGTATAGATGGTCGTTCACACCGACGTCAATACGTTGACTCAGCAAGTGTGGATTTGCACTTAGCCAAGAAAGTCGGGTGGTCCAGTCAGTAAGAGTATGCAAGCGCTCCGCAGTTTTGCATTGAAGACTACAATAGGTAGTGTGAATACCGACCTAGAGGTGGGCGAGGCCCAGCCCACCACTTGTAAGACCCCCCCTCCTCCCAAAACTGAACCCCGTTCAGGGAGGGGGGATCTTACTGCCCAAGCACGGCCACTAGTGCTTCCCGGATGGCAACGACCCACCCTCTCAAGCACTGAGTGGTCACCTTATCAGGCACAAGAATCACAACAACACATCATAATCACATAGCGGAAGCAATAGAATAAGAAAACTAAGCACACAACTTATATTTACATAAAGAGAAAAGGCCGAAGCCTATTGTTTACTACATCTACCTCGGGGGCTACACATGACTATAGCAAAATGCTCTTAAGCTAGTCCTATACTCTAGGACTCACGTCGCGGAAGACAGTGGCGAGGCTGGAGTATCCGATCGGGCCATCTCTAAGGCCGGTAACTCATCCTGCGGTGCGGGGACTTCGTGCTGTCCCATCTCATATGATTAGTTATAAGAATAGCCATTAGTCACAGAGTAAGTAGAAAACACATTCCCTCCCCGGATCCATATCCTGGGGGTGGGCTAAAGTACAGGAATAAATAGCCGAAGCAAGGTAAATGGTTAGCAGCAGGCAAACATATATACGTATATATATCTATAGGGCCTACTAACCATTATATCCACGAGGTGACATAGACGCACAATATGTAATAAAGGCAATACTATTTCGCGCACACTCGCACCCAGGTATTCAAACCTGCACACACAAAAACCCTATGTCGACACAGCTTGGACTGCTTTGCTTCAAGCGGGGTTGCAAACCCCGCGGGCCTCACCGATGTGGCCGTCGGTGACAGTGGCCAGTCCCGTCACTTCTGAATGTAGTCGCAACGTATCACTCAGGCCCTCTCGTACAACTTGGTGTACTAACTGGATGTGAGCGACATCCGGCGATTCTGAGATTTAGCCCGACCAGCAGAGGCAAAACTGCGAGTTCGGAGTGGTGATAACCCGCTGCGCACATCTCCATGTCGCCATGAGTCGTCAACCCTCCCGCACCGGTACGAATGGTCTGCGGGCGTGACCGACCCGCCACTTTTATAACAAACAATCTTCAAACAGCTTAAGCAGAGAATAAGCGCTTTAAGTCTTGACGCGACATTCTTAACTCGACCGGTCACTCGACTTTTGACCGGGAGGCTCGGCGGTAGGAGGGCTCCTTATTTGGGGCTAACTCAGGAGGAGGAACTCAACTCTGTGTTTTCCCCAACTAAGGCCTCACAGAAAGAAGGAGAAGCACCGCTTGCCCGCGTAGGACCGGGGTTAGCACTAAAATATATATAAAGTGCAACATATGCTGTAAGAAAGGCCGGAAGCAGGGGCCGAAATATCAGGACCAGTACGAGACTGGAGAATTGAAAGTACAGAAAACAGTAAATAAAGGACCAGTGCGAGACTGGATAACTGAAAGTACATCAATCAGTAAATAAAGGACCAATGCAAGACTGGATTACTGGAAATGAACGAACAGAAATATAAGGGGACCAGTGCATGACTGGATTACTAAAAGCATAAAACAGAAAGCAAAAGTAGGGGGACCAGTGTGAGACTGGATTTAAAGAATAAATACCGAAAGTAAATGCAGGACCAATACGAGACTGGAGAGCATAATAAATAAAATGGTTAGTAGTCCAATCACTCCATAATAGGAGGCTTCAATGCCGACTCCGTTCTTAGGAGGAAGTTCCGTTCGATCCCCGTTCATAAGGGTCTTTTCTCCATTCATAGAAGCTTACTTAGGTTTTATGAGATTACTTATATTTCATGTGCCTTGGGTTCACATCTTAATTATCACCTTGTTATCGAATTGAAATAACGCTTTGCGATCTCGACTTGATCATACGTTTCGGCGCTCTTAACTCGGTCGATTACTCGCCGAAATTGGTGGGTTTACCGCTTAACTTTAATATGACCCACACAATTTTATTATATAGTTAAAATAACGTGTCGAGGGTTTGCAAAATTATTCTGATTATTTTCGTCCATTTTCGGATAAGATTTTGCTCGTAGGAATCTTATTTAGGCTTTTTAAAATATCAAGAGATTTGATTTTGATAAAAATGATAAACTTTGATAGTACCCTCCTTTTATAGGGGAGGAGGGAGGCTTCCCCTCTCCTTCCCTTTATCCCCACATGGGGTTAAGGGAGGGATGGGTGGGGGGAGATATTTTTTCCCCCACCTCTCTTCTTCCCCTGCCCGAATAGTGCTGCCTGTTCATGAGCAGCCCCCTCCCTTGAGGGAGGAGCCTCTCTCACCTCCCCCCCCGTTTCTTTTCTTTTCCCAAGAATTCGTGCTTGGGGGGGGGGGGGGGGGGGGGGGCGTTTGACCAAGGTCAACTTAGGGTGGGGTCCTCCATGGTCCTGGGTGTCCACCAAGACTTACTGGGGTCGGTTCCGAGTTCGTGCGCTCCGTATTTCGTGCGTTGTGCCGAGGCAGTCTGCATAATCCAAAACGGGCATATTCTACGTATGACCTAGGATCGAAATGGAACGAGTTCCATTACACTCGTATCGGTTATACGAGTCTAACGGAACTGACGAAAGTCAAATCAGAGTACATATGGCCACAGTACCCTAACGACTTAGTTGCGGCGCACAATAATACCCAAAGCGGTAGTTTTCTCCAAACGACCTTAGATTGGAATGAAATGAGCTCCATTACACTCGTATCTATTATACGAGTCTAACAAAGCTGACAGAAGTCAGATCGGAGTACATTTGGTCATTGTACCCCAACGACTTAATTGCGGCGCACAATAATACCCAAAATGGTCGTTTTCTCCAAACGACCTCGGATTGGAATGAAACAAGCTCCATTACACTCATATTGATTATACGAGTCTAACGGAGCTGACGGAAGTCAGATCGGAGTACATTTGGTCACTGTACCCCCAACGACTTAGTTGCGGCGCACAATAATACCCAAAACGGTCGTTTTCTCCAAACGACCTCGGATTGGAATGAAACGAGCTCCGTTACACTTGTATCGATTATATGAGTCTAACGGAACTGATGGAGGTCAAACCGTAGTCCCTTGGCACACAATCCTATATCGGGTCATTTCTATCGCTCGGGCCTACTTTTATTGGGCTCACTAGGGTCTAGTGACCCAATAAAAGTCGGAATGTTACACCGCTTCTGTTTGCCACAACAGGAGTATCCAGGGAGTCTTGCTAGCTCCAAAAAGAGGGAACTAAAGGTCTGTGTGCATAAAGTCGAAGTGTGTGAGTTGCACTTGTGTGATCATAACATTACTCTGCATAACATTGCATGTCATAGCATAAACATTGCATTTCAAACCCTACCCCTATCGTATAAATTGGTTATGAGACTTTTTATACGACATGCCTTGCTAAACGCCACCTTGGTCTATAGGTTTGTATGGGCATTCCTATAAATTAATGGTTACTTTTCTATTATATACCTGTCTTTACCTGCTTACTTTATTGTTCTTTACTTGTTCTCTATCCTGCTTACTTATTGTTTACTGCTTCAATTATATATAAACATCTGCATAGTGATAAACACTCTTGTAGCTATGTCATGTCACCTGCTTTGTTTTATACCCCTTGCTGCCCTCCGCTTCATCCTCCCGCTAAGTGCCTAGGGCCACTGGGGGATGGATGGGGGGAACGGGGCTTAACTAGGAACACTGCATGAGTCAACAATTTTATTCCAAAATTCAAAATCTAATGAAGTATAAAAATTCCCTACGACGCTATACAAAAGTAAATCTACTAAGGATTTTGCATATGAGTAAGTATAAAAATTCAGCCTAAAAAAATTCTTCTTGGACTTCCCAAGGGCAACCCGGTGAAGGGCTCGCAAGGTACTAGAGGTTGTGATGGGAATTCAAGCCCAAAGCATCCTTTCAAAAAAATGAGATTTTTATTATAAAATATTATATATATAGTTTTTTTTTCAAAAAAATTTACAAAGAACGTTATGCTACACCCCCATACTTAAAATTAAACATTGTCCCCAATGTTTAAAACTAAGTAAAACACAAATAAGAAAAAAATGAAGGGATTAAAGGGTGAAGAGGGCTTCCATGTTTAGTAGACGGGGTTGTCGGACAAAAACCTGCAAAAAATAAGTAAAACAAGACAAAGAAAACAAAAAGGATAACGGTGGGGTGCCTCCCAAAAGTGCTTTGTTTACCGTCACGTAACTTGACTAAGTGGCGTTCTTCTTAAAAGTTGGTGAGGTTAAGCGTTTCAATTTTTTCGGGCGCTGGGTCGCCGGAATGATATAATTTTAATCGGTGCCCATTAACTTTCAAAGGGCCTTGATCCGGGTGTTCTATTAGCACGGTCTCATATGGCCAAACCTCTTTTACAACAAAGGGCCGGCCGGACCATCGGGATTTTAATTTGCCCGAAAAATGTTTTAGTCTAGAATTATTTAGAAGGTTTAAGTCTCCCGGTGAAAAAGATTTTGGAAATTTTATTCTCTTATCATGGTAAAACTTAGCGCGCTCCTTATAAAATTTATTATTTTCATAGGCGTTTGCGCGTCATTCGTCTAATTCATTAAGTTGAAACTTTCATTGATCGGAGGCTAAGTTCAAATCTAAATTTAAAAATTTAAGCGCCCAGAATGCGCGATGTTCTAATTCCACCGGTAAATGACACGCTTTTCCATAGACTAATCGGTACTGTGTACATCCGATGGCGGTTTTGTACGCTGTCTGATAAGCCCATAGTGCATCGTCTAATTTTAATGATCAACCCTTCTTATTAACAGACACAGTTTTTTCTAAAATTCTTTTTAATTCACGATTTACTACCTCCTCTTGTCCATTCGCTTGTGGGTGATAGGCGGTAGAAAGTTTGTGTGTAACTCTATACTTTGCTAAAATTTTAGCAAGTTGGTTGTTACAAAAGTGTGTGCCCCTATCACTAATTAGTGCTCGGGGTGTGCCAAATCGTGAAAATATTTTTTTTTTAAAGTTTACGACGACCTCGCGTCATTGGTGGGAAGGGCTTGTGCTTCTTCCCATCTTGACACGTAATCGACCGCAACAAGAATATATTTATTATTATGGGAAGAAGGTAGCGGGCCCACAAAATCTATTCCCCATAAATCAAAAATTTCGCATTCTAGAAATATATTTTGGGGCATTTCATCTCGATTAGAAATATTACCTGACCTTTGACAATTATCGCATTTACTCACAAAGGTGCGAGCATCTTTGAATAAGGTGGGCCAGTAGAAGCCCGCCTCTAGCACTTTTCTTGCGGTCCGGTGTGCTTGGTAGTGTCCACCGGTTGGACCTTCGTGGCAGTGCCGCAGAATTTGTTCACCTTCCTCGTCCGAAATACACCTTCTTACCACTTGGTCCGCGCAGACACGAAATAAAAAGGGATCCTCCCAAAAATAATTTTTCAAGTCCGAAAAGAATTTCTTCTTTTGTTGACTTGAAAAATTTTTTGGAAGGACCCGTGCCACTAAATAGTTGGCAAGATCCGCGTACCAAGGGGTGGAAAAAGTTATTACCTTAGTGATGGCGAGGAGGCCCTCTTCAGGGAATTTATCATCTATCTCGGCCTCCACTAGTGCTCCTGCTGTCGGGTTCTCCAATCTTGAGAGGTGGTCGGCCGCCAAGTTCTCCGCTCCTTTCTTGTCTCGGATCTCCAAATTGAATTCTTGCAAGAGTAGGATCCATCTCAATAGTCGGAGCTTGGCGTCCCCTTTATCTAGCAAGTACCGAAGGGCGAAGTGATCTGTAAATACAATAATTTTTTATAGCGTTATGTAAGAACGAAATTTATAAAAGGCGAAAACAATCGCTAGAAGTTCTTTTTCCGTCGTTGTATAATTAGCTTGGGCGGATGTAAGCGTTTTGCTTGCGTAATAAATTGGGTGAAAGTATTTATTCACCATTTAGCCCAAGACCGCACCTACGACAAAATCGCTTGCATCGCACATGATTTCGAACGGAAGAGACCAATCTGGCGAAATTAAATAGGCGATTTGATAAGTTCGTTTTTAATTTTAATGAACGCCTTAGAACATTCTTCATCAAAGATAAACGTGGTGTCTTTTTCTAAAAGATGCGTTAACGATTTTGTAATTTTTGAAAAATCTTTAATGAACTGTCTATAGAAACCCGCATGTCCTAAAAAACTCTTAATAGATTTAATATTATTAGGCAGAGGGAGTTTTTCTTCTGGGCTGTCACGCCCCTTGGTCACGCCCGTCACCTTGGGCGTGTACTTGAAGTTTTGGTCCAATGTGTCTAGAAAAACCTGAAATCATAAAATAAATTTAAGTTAGCTCATAGAAATGTAAGGAAGCAATTTATGTAGGAAAATACATATAATTTAAATAGATTTATATAAGAATTATAATTAAATTAAACTAAAAGATGAGTGAATAAATTACTCATCAAATACCCCCATACTTACTCGTTTGCTAGTCCCGAGCAAACAACTTTTCATAGGAGTAGAGAAATTTAAATACTAGAAAAAGAAATTTGAATTCAATGAATAAAAATGCGAAGTCTTACGCCTGCGTGTATAGATCCTAGTTGAAAGACCTATTCAGCATAACGATTAGCTTATAATTTTCAAAAATGCGATTTAACATATTGCTTTTACTTTTAAGTTGAAAGTTCGGTAAATTCTCGAATGTTATTCAGGGAGCGGGTAGCGTGTCTTCTAAGATCAATATTACCCAAAATCGAGTTTCGGAATAGCCTCCATAGAAATCCATCAATGACGATGGCCATAGGCTTGCCCGATCGCACTCTCTCCACTATACAAGTATAATGTCATAGCTTAAAGATCAAAAGGGCTTTCATTAGGAGTGAAACTTGGCTTAGGTATATGATTTGGAATTGGAAATCAAAGAGATCAAACATGACGGCTAAGGATCACACTAAACCAAGGTGAGAGTTTCCCAAAATTATCAAAATTTAAACCTCGCATAAGAGTTGTCATGAAGCAAAACATACAAAAACTCTCATATTTTTCAAACGTAAGGCCATGAATAATTTTCTTTATTTTTCACAATTGGCCAACAAAATAAATTTTCACATTTTTTCATTATAGCTCTAAATAAGAAGTTGCAATTTCTTCATTTTCACAATAGAACCCATTGCAAAATTTTAATAAATCTCAAATATTTAGTTTGATCATGGGGTGGATGTTTTGGGTTTGGTGAAAATGAAAGGTGGAGGTAGCAAAGGAAATAAGGCCCAAAGTGTTTAAACAATGAAACAAATTTAAAGGTGGGCAAACAGGCACAAACGATCAAAAGATAGCCTAAATCACTTCTAAAAACTATGGCAAACCTATGCAAATGCTTCGAGAATCGCTAGAGGCAAGTTCTAGCCATCGAGAAAGAATACCCTTTCGTTCAAAATGTGTAATATTTCTCTAGTAAGCTTCTACATACTCACTTGAATTATTCTCAGATTCTACCGGATTCAAGGTAATAGTAAAACAAAGATTGTTTTCTCGCAGTTAGAAAATCATAAATCTAATTCTATGCTGAATAGTTAATTTGACATAGAACCCTCCGAGGAAATAATAAATGACCTCCCGGGGTTCACACACTCCATAGTTCCCCATGAGTCGTCAACCTTCCCATTCCCATACGAACGGTCCTTGGGCATGACTGACCCGCCACAGTAATCACTTACAATATTTTACCAGTTTGCACTTTATGTTGACATATTTTGAATGCTTCTTTTCCAGCAGGGTAGCGAACCCCGCGTGCCTCACCGATGTGGCTGTCGGTGATAGTGGCCGGTCTTGCAACTTATGGGTGTGGATGTACTGCACTACCCAGGACCTAACGTACAACCCCGTGTACTCTCAGACATAGGAGACGTCCGACAATAACTGAATTTGGCCAACCAGCGGAGGGACCCAGCGGGGCATATAAGATACAACCGAGCTCCTGGGGTGCACATCTCCCTGTCGCATAGAGTCGTCAACCTTCCCGCACCGGTACGTATGGTCTACGGGCATGACCGAACCGCCACTTTTCTACCGTAAGCAATTTTCAATAAAAGCAATGAATAAAACAGGTAACTGACACATTCGGGTCCGCAGTGGATTACCCTTTTTAATGAGGCTTTCTGGCTGGCCGAGTATACAAATATCGCAAGTCGCACGAATGATAACAATGTACTTATGTGCTTTTATATAAGATTTCTAAATTTGCCACTAATTTACTTCAATCCAACATATCGCCTTAGTAATTATTTCCTGGAATATTAACGTTATTGAAAAGACTAACATTTCATCATAGTTCTCCTACGATTGCATGACTTTATTTTAAACAGATCATCAAATTGATAAACGTTATATCAAGTCAAAGCATATTTCATAGTTGCAATCGTTAGAGTAATTCTCCATTTACACACAAAATTTCATTTGATTAGCTTACCTCAAATGAAACTTTGAAAATAAGAATTTTAATCACAATAAAACAAAGAGACTTAAACTTGAGGTTGAAGTTATTAATAGAATCCTCACATTGCACACAAAATTTCATTTGATTAGTTTACCTCGAATGGAATTTTGAAAATGAGAATTTAATCCCAATAAAACAAAGAGGCTTAAACCCGGGGCTCAAAATTTGAAGTGGTCATTTGTAGGGTTTAACAGAAGTGTATTATGGGGACATGGTAAATCATCATTTGAGATCGGATGTGGTAAATGATATTTAAGTGTTGATCTATATATATATGCCAAGTTTGCTGTCAACTTGTACCTTTAAGGTCCACCACTGCTTCCGCTGCAGTGGTTCGTCCCGAACCACGCAATAACGACCGGTGGAGAAAGAGTTATTTCTGTGATCACTTTTGGTCGAAAAGATCATTTGCGCTCTGATCCATTTGTAAGACCCCCCTCCCAAATCGGCGGTCCGACCGGGGATCTTATCGCACACCACCCTTTTTGCATGGCGCCGAAGCGATCACGAAGGGTAAAGGTACTAGCTTCTCCAACCCCCTTCCTTGAACACTCTGTTGTCGTGCATAGGGTGATGTTAAGCGAATTTCACGACACATCAACATAGTAGGGAAGCAGTATTCTAGCGGAAGACATCATCAAAGAGTGCACTTTATAGCACTTAGCGGAAGACGTAGTATTATAGCGGAAGGTTAACTATCACAGAAACCTCATTCTCAAGACCTGTATGAATAATTTCCATACCTCCGCCGCATTAAATCCTATCCATCAAGGATTCATTGCCAATATATAGATACTGTGTGGTAGGGCACAACCAAAAGGGGATGCGACTTAACAACTTGTACCTGACGTAGCCTGCTCCATGGCTTCATCCATAAATGGGTACTGTCTCTCATCCGCACCTGTCACCTGTGCTAAAGAGAAGTTATTAGAACCACAAACATAATCCAACCCCTACTAACATCAGACATAATATAACATTTATAAGTGATGGGATATCTGGACTCTTATTGGGCCGAGGTAGTCTTCCCACGACCACCACCTACGTACTCCGTATCATCCTACATATGGTCTCATACCCACGTAGTTCTATTAGTTTTGCATGGGTTGCCCTCCTAGATCGTCCGTCGTGCGGGTTGCCTTATAGTAAAACTCATCCGTCATCTGACATTCTCCCAAGGCACATTTTCTGAAGGCATGTTATATTCCCGTAGGAATATTTCTCAAGGGCACAATATATTCCCGAAGGAATATATATTGAAGGCACAATAAATTCCCGTAGGAATATTTCTCGAAGGCATAATATATTCCCGAAGGAATATGTATCGAAGGCACAAAATACTCCCGTAGGAATATTTTTCGAAGGCACAATATATTCCCATATGGATATTTCTCGAAAACACAATATATTCTTGTCAAATCTAAATTACAGTCAATACAAGAATATCATCTCAAAACATTAATTCGTTCGCGCTGCTCTACCAACGGCGGCCGGTTCGACACTATTTAGGATTGACCCTGAAGGAATGCCTCATCTTCACACCAACCCTAAATTCTAGACAATAATGAAGGAAAGGCCAAAATATCCATCAGTCCGCTCTACTCTACAAGCGGCGGCCAGTTCGACACAATTTATGGTTGACTCTGAAGGAATGCCCATCTTCACATCAACTCTAAATTATAGGCCAAACAGAAATAAAGTACAATAATTGAAATAAGGTACAGTAAATGAAATGCTGCAGTAATCAAAATGCTGAAATAAAACCAAACATCGATATGTCCGCTCTCCTTTACAAGCGGCGGCCAGTTCGACACTATTTAGGGCTGACTCTAAAGGAATGTCCCATCTTCACGTCAACTCTAAATTACAGGCAATAAAGAATGAAAAGCCAAAACATCGATCTGTCTGCTCTGCTCTACAAACGGCGTCCAGTTCAGCACTATTTAGGATTGACTCTGAAGGAATGCCCCATCTTCACGTCAACTCTAAATTATAGGCAATAAAGAAGGAAAAGCCAAAACATTGATCTGTCCGCTCTGCTCTACAAGCGGCGGCCAGTTCGACACTATATAGGGTTGACTCTGAAGGAATGCCCCGCCTTCACGTCAACTCTAAATTATAGGCAATAAAGATGTAAAGTATAGAAATGAACTAGACCAGTATGAGACTGGAGTGGTACTGAAAATGAAATGAACGAAAGGTACTGAAACTGAAAGTAACGGGACCAATACGAGACTGGAGTAAAGGAAAGTGCAATAGAATAAAAGGGTTAGTAGTCCTTCACTCCATATATAGGAGGCTTCAGTTCCATCTCCGTTCATAGGAGGAAAGTTATGTTCTATCTCCGTTCATCCGAGTCTCTTCCAAATTCTGCCTCTTTATTTACAGTTCGATCATGGATTTTAATTGCGCCTTTTAAACATGGCTTAAACGGGTTAGAAGAACATTAGTATGAGTTCATTAAATTCTCCGAAAAGAGACGACTTGCAATGTTCTAGTATTTTCTTAAGTGCAGCTCGACGATTTGTTTGCCCCGATTAAGCTCTTAATTTTTATATTTAAAAATAAGCCTACCTATCAAAATCACCAAATCCAATGTTATTTAGAGATATTCTCAGATTCTTATGACAGAGTTAAAAGCCTATGATATTATTAAATCAACAATTTCTACCTCATTTAAATCCTTAAAAATATCAGAAATGTATAGTAAATTCTGAATATTTTTGCTAGGCGGTGCCATACTATAATACACATCATATAAAAATTTGAGCCATGTGGGTCATGAAAATCTCCCCCTGGAATTTTTACAAGTAAAAAACTGAGCTTGATTAAATCATTAAATTATCATAATGAGTTCTGAAAATTCTCAAATAATTACCCCAGATGTACATGGGCTCTGGGAACATCCCATATTTATATCACAATTTTCTGATTTAATAATCTCTCTGATAATCAAAAAACCCAAAATATCACTGTATTTTAATTATTAAAAATACCAAATCATGACATAAAAATCTGAAATTTTTACTGGAGATACTCCTCACTGATATGCACAACTTTCATGTTCACCATGCACTTTTCCATTAGGACCATATATCATCCTCCAGAAAATCAAATATTAAATTCTAGATTATAAACTTATAAAATTTTATAAATTTATAAGCTTTGTTAAAATATCCTCCCCGCCGCCTGTACCAAACCGCCTCCTTACGAGTCTCCTCCGCCGCTGGCCGGCCATGGCTCCGCCCCCGACCGACTCCTAGGGGCGGGCGCTCCCTCCGGCGGTGGTCCGGTGGCCCGCCTCCGCCGACCACCGCCGAAGCTACTTACTTTCCTGTTTCGGACGGAGGAGAGGGGAGAAGCGGCGGCGGCGCTTCGGCCGCCGGATCTCGCATGCAAGACGTCAGAATGTTAGGGAGGAAGGAGAGGAGATGATCCCACGTCGTTTCAAGGTCGCCGAAGGCTCTCGACGAAATTCTCCATTACTGGTGGTGGAGGGTGGTGGAGCTCGGGTGGGAGGATTCCGGCGAGGTGGAGCTCCGGCAGGGGGTGTCATGGGCTCGACTGAGCTGGGTGAGAGGGGTGTCTTGCTCTGGAAGGACGGGGGGGGGGGGGGGGGGGGGGGTCCTTTTGTAGGGGTTGGAGGAGCCTCCCCTTTTCTTCTCCTCGGTGTGGGACTAATCCCTCATGGAGGAGGAGGGATGAGTTCCTCCCAGCTGTACAGGATAGGTGGCAGTACCCAAATGGTGGGTTGTACAACCTATAAACCTAGCTAGGCCATTATCCATGTGAGGGGAAAGAGAGAGAGAGAGAGGGCTTAGCTTTCTCTATCTATTGCCTTCAGCCATGTGTTGAACTCTCTTGGCTTTGGGATTAGTGCCACATTCTTGATTAGCCAATCATAGGATGGCATGGGGATCATGGTTTTGTTAGGTGGAGGAGTTTGGGCTAAGTGGATTGAGAGAGAAGGATTATTCTTGGGTTAGCTTAGGATGAGGATTAGCTTAGGATTAAGCTTGAAAATATCTTCCTCCACTATCTTTTTGCATAAGGGTGCTGGCATATCAGAACATGAGGGAGGGGAGTTGGCTTGGTGGGCTTCAGTGCACTTAGTTTATTTTGAGCTTATACCAATTTGAAATTCATTTATAAGGCGGTTTGGCCAAATTCAACCCTATAATGGGGCACTCATGCATGTTAAAGTCAATGTAGGTCCACGTCGTCGAGTGTCGGGTCATTCTTGGTGTGACGGGGTTGAAATCCAACGTTCACGTATCTCGAGGTTTTGGATAATTTTACGAGCAATATTTTTATTTACTTGCCTAAACAACGTCGGAAATGAGCGAAACGGATTTTGTTGCACTCGTATCGTCCATACGAGTCCAACGCAACTGACGGAATTCAATTCGGAGCACGCTAGCTCAACATTTGAAAATGGCGTTGTTGCGACGCTCGAAATTACTTAAAATAGTCATTTTCTTGAAACCACCTCGGATTGCAATGAAACAAATTCCTTTGCACTCGTATTGACCATACGAGTCTAACGGAACTGACGGAAGTCAATTTGGAGTGTGTATGGTCAATGTACCCCAATGGCTTTGTTGTGACACACTACGATACTCAAAATAGTCGTTTTCTCCAAACGGCTTTGGATCGGGACGAAACAAATTATGTTGCACTTGTATTGACCATACGAGTCTAACGAAATTGACGGAAGTCAATTCAGAGTGCGTATGGTCACTGTACCCCAATGATTTTGTTGTGAAGCACTACGATACTCAAAATGGTCATTTTCTCCAAACGACCTCAGATCGGGACGAAACGAATTCTGTTGCACTCATATTGACCATAAGAGTCTAATGGAACTGACGGAAGTCAATTCGGGGCACATATGTCACCATACTAAAATAGCGTCATCGTGACACGCTACAATACTCAAAACAGTCACTTTAACTAAATGACCCCATTGCACTCGTATCGGTTATACGAGTCTAACAGAATTGACGGAAATTAATTTAGAGCACGCATGGTCACTATTCCACTACGGTGTTGTTGAATCCACCAACACCAACAGCCCCAAATCGACTACTTGAACAAAGGAGAAGATAAACAAGACATAAAAAGGTCTTCAATAAGGAAAAGGGAAAAAATCGATGGGAGCTCCCGTCGATTTTGACTTAAAGTGGAGGGGAAAGTCTTCCCCAGCTGATGTCGATGATCGACTGGACGGTCGCGTCGATCGATGGGAGGTCGCGTCGATCGACGGGAAGCCCCATTAATTTTTATTTCAGCTCATTTTCTTGGGACGAGTTCCATTGCACACGTATCGACCATACAAGTCTAATGCAACTGACGTCAGATAATTCGGGGCACACATGCTTACTATACTACTTAAGCGTTGTGGCAAAGCACAATGCTACCCAAAACAGTTATTTCTCCAAATGACCACCATTAGGTGGCGAAGGTCGGGTCATGGTTGTCCTATGACCCGACCTATGTTACTCCAAGGGTTCAATAGAACCGGCTAGACCCTATTTTAGAGTTGGGATGTTACAAACCAATAAAACAAAGAAAATTTCCGTCCCCGAAAATGCGAGTGGGTCACGAGGATTTCAAACAGAACGTGTTGTAGTCGACTATAAGTGTCGAACGGTCCCAAAATTTTAAGGGTCTATAGATTTGGCCCTATCTAATGAGCTGTATCGATTGCTTCTATTGTGCAATATAATAAGCATAAGTGGAACAAGGGTATCTTTACCGTAGCTATGTCCATTATGCCATAATTCTGATATATATTGGTGAGTGTGTAGAAGATTGTTAGAAAGATATTACTCGAATTGAACAAAAGGGTGTCCTTTCTCGATGTCTAGAACTTGCCCCAAGCTATATTTGAAACATGTGCACTTTAGACAAATTAACTTTACGGAAATGATTTAGGCCTTTCTTTGGATAGTTTGAGCCTTTGCACCCAACCTAGATTTGCCACCATTGTTCACACAAATTTGAGCCTTACACCTTTGTTTGGTCCACCCTCATCATTTCGGCACCAAAGCTAAAAAGCCCAAAACCCAAATGAACACTTTGAAATTTTGAGCTAAAATGAAAAAAAATATTTGGGTACGATTCTATGGAAGAAAAAAAATTATGGGTATCAATTCAAAAGAAATGTTTAAATCTCAAAAAGCAATAATCTCATAATGATATGCGGCCTAGGTATGCACATGCATACTTGGAATGATCCCAATTATGAAGATTCGTGATTTAAATAAAAGAGTATGAGAGTGTTTCCCCTTAGAAAAAATATAAGTATGGGGGTAAAGCTTCATTATTTTGTGGTGGTCATCATTTTCTTTTAGCTCAAAAAATTTTTGTTTAAGTGGAATGCGCCTTCATGTATATCATTGTTTACCTCACCCTTAAACCCAAACCTTAAAATGTACCCTATTTAAGTCCTAAAGATCCATAGAGTCGATTTAGTTCGAAGTGTAGTGGAGAAAGTGCAAACGGGCAAGCCTATGGCCGTCGACATTGATGGATTTCTTTGGAGGCCACCCCGAGCGTCTACGTCTAGTAATTTAAATCTCAGCAATCACGCTATTTTCTCCCTTCACATAACTTTTTGATTGACCGTCGACTCATTTTTAAAGTAATGATAAAAAATTATTATAACGCATTTTTGAAGTATTTCATAAATTAGTATTTATGCCAAGAACATCTTTTTACTAAAATATCTACGCATGCCAGCATAATACTTCACATTTTACTCTCTAGTCTTCATAATTCTATCTTGCATTAATTTTTCTTACCCTTATGAAAAATGGTTTGCTCGGGACGAGCAACGAGCAAGTATGGGGGTGTTTGATGAGTAATTTATTTACTCATCTTTTAGTATAGTTTTATTATTATTTTAATATGAAATTATGTCTTTTATCTAAATTATATCATATAAATCTTTCATATTATAATTTCATAACCTAACCTAAGTTTATTTTGTGTTTTCAGGTTTTCTGGACTTTTGGAGAAAAAATTACATTTACACGCCCCAGGTCACGGGCGTGACCATGGGCGTGTAACCTGCGTAGTGTTCCAGACCTGTTTCTGCCACTTCGGGGACGTTCCGTGAAAAGTTCGCCAAGTACACGCCCCAGGTCACGGGCGTGACCAAGGGCGTGACCCAATGTCACGGCCATGACCCGCCACAAGCATCCGGAGCACGCTGCCACGTCACTTAAAATTACACGCCCTCGGTCACGGGCGTGACCTAGGGCGTGACAGCATGTCACGGGCGCGACTCACCCAGCGCGCCTTCCCGCCGAAGCTTCCCGCCAGCAGCACTTAATTGAGATTACACGCCCTAGGTCACGGGCATGACCTAGGGCGTGACACGTCCGTAATGCCTGCATTGAAGCCAGATGGAGCCTTCTCCGCTCACAGCAAATCACGCCCCTTACACGCCCTTGGTCACGGGCGTGACCAAGGGCGTGTAACACCAAAATTCTGCCTATTTAAAGGGAGCTTTTCCAGATGTTGGAGGACGAAGTTTGGGAGTTCTAGTTTATTTTCTTGCACTGTTTTTTTCATTCTTAAGCTTGTAATCTTCCTTCTTAGCTTGCACTTTCATTTCAGGTTTGTAACTTCTTGTTTCCTAGTTGTAATTTCTTTTTCAATTAATAAAATAGTACTTTTTCTCTTATTCTACTCTCGATCTTCATTATGCACTTCTCTTATTTCATCAATTCCTCCATCTCCATGAGTAGCTAAATTTCATTAGTACTCGGCCGAGATGATCCAAGGAAAATATAATTCATAATTTAGTTTAGAACTTCTTTTTCTCTTATTTAGATCACTTAAGATTTATCCTTGAATTTATATTGATTGAGATTATATTATCGATATATAATCTCATTCTTGTTTTCGTTGTCTAATAATCGAGAAGTTTTGAGTTCGAATCGATCATTTCAAGGATAAAGAGATTTGAATGCACTCCTCGAGAGAGGACGACATAAATCTCCCGGATTGGAGTTATATCCAATAGAGGGGTTCACTTCGATAAGGCGAGTTTTAGGGGTTTCGATTCTAGAACGAGAGTTCGATTGATCAACCTAGACTCAGTTAGACGTATCCTCGAGAGAGGTACGTTTATAAATCGGGAACCTCCACAGTCAAGCATTTCTTTTAAAGAGGATTAGAAGTTTTATTTCTTTATTTATCTATTTTTTCCAAGGTGATTCAAGGTTGAGTGCTAATCCTTTTTATCATAGTTTTAACAAATTATTTCTCTTCCTTGCAACCAACCAATCCAAGCTTCTTTCGATAAAATAACAGAGATTTTTCCGAAGTAAGAATAATCAGCCGCCCTGAGTCTAATACGACCTTGGTTTTTATAAACCTATACCACTTTCGACGCGGTACACTTGCCGTTGTCTTTTGCGGATATAGTTATGCGCATCATCTTCCCATTCCTGTACGAACGGTCCTTGGGCATGACTGACCCGCCACAGTAATCACTTGCAATATTTTACTAGTTTGCACTTTATGTTGACATATTTTGACCGCTTCTTTTCCAGCAGGGTAGCGAAACCTGTGGGCCTCACCGATGTGGCTGTCAGTGATAGTGGCCGGTTGTGCCACTTCTGGGTGTGGATGCACCGCACTACCCAGGCCCTAACGTACAACCTCGTGTACTCCCAGACGTAGGAGACGTCCGACAATAACTGAATTTGGCCAACCAGCGGAGGGACCCAGCGGGGCATATAAGATACAACCGAGCTCTCGGGGTGCACATCTTCCTGTCGTCTAGAGTCGTCAACCTTCCCGCACCAGTACGTACGGTCTACGGGCATGACCGACCCGCCACTTTTCTACCGCAAGCAATTTTCAATAAAAGCAATAAATAAAATAGGTAACTGACACATTCGGTTCCGCAGTGGCTTTCCCTTTTTAACGAGGCTTTCTAGCTGGTCGAGTATACAAATATCGTAAGTCCCACGAATGCTAACAATATACTTATGTGCTTTTATATAAGCTTTTCTAAATTTGCCACTAATTTACTTCAATCCAGCACATCGCCTCAGTAATTATTTCCTGAAATATTGACGTTATTGAAAAGACTAACATTTCATCATAGTTCTTCTACGATTGCACGACTTTATTTTAAACAGATCGTCAAATTGATAAACGTTATATCAAGTCAAAGCATATTTCATAGTTGCAATCGTTGGAGTAATTCTCCATCTACACACAAAATTTCATTTGATTAGCTTACCATCCTCTCCTCTCTGAACACTGTCTTTAAATTTAGTCAGTTTGATATCCAGGATTTTGCATCTTGTGGAGATAAGCTTGGTCTGACCAGCCTCTTGAAACAAGCCAAGAATGGCTTTGAAACTTTCTGCCGCTGCACTGAAGGAGTCCACATCCACATCAAACCCTGAGTTGACCTTTGGTGGAGCCATTGGATTCTGGGTACCTGAAAAGACAACGAAGGCGAGAGAGAAAGAGGCACGGGAGAGCTAGAGAGCAAAAGAGTAGGAAAATGAGAATTCGAAAGCACAAATGTTTCAACGCAATAATTGCTTAAAAGCGGATGAATCGCCGCTACTTAGGGTTTAGGTCGACGCACCATCGATATTACTTATTATTTGGCGCGCAAAGCTGTGTCGAGATTGCTTCTAGAAGCAATTCTGCGCACGCTGATATATCGACGTTGCGTCGAATTCTATTCGAATTATCTGCTCTGTGTACTTCTCGACGCTGGCGTCGAGTAGAAGTCAATGGTACGTCAACTTCTATTCGACGCATCTCTTAATAAAAATATCTATTTCTTTAGAAATTTCTTGCTATTTTTCCCAACAATTTTATTTATTGAAAATAGATCATAGTACGATGTAATATGTGTTAAGGAGGATTCAAGATAGAAATTACTCCCTTGAATGACTTTTTTCCTTATTCATGACCTACATCATTCTTCTCACTCAATTTTCTCCTGAGTGGGACTCTCCCTAACCCTGCACAAGTAATTCAAACATTAGAAGGAACCCAGGTTACCTTGGGCCCTTTGGTTTTACCATTGTAGGGTTCAATGAAAGAATAGAAGGGTCTTTCATGATATCCTTTGGGATGATAAGGAATGGTTTTCCCAAACATATTATTTTGATATTTGAAATGGGTATAAAATGTATCTAGATATAATAAGTCAGAAGAGTGTTTTATTATCCTAGGTCTTGATTTACCCTTTTGATTAAGGTTATTCAATTTCCCTATGTTGTTTTTACCTAAGGGTTTTTCTTTCTTATTCAAATGTATTTTGCTGGATTTATCTATCCTATCTGAATTGCTACCATCCTTACCCTTAGTTGATTTGCACTTCTCACTGGGTTGATAATCACTAGGTCTGACAAATGACACAGGATTTTTCCAGGCAGGCTTCCTAGGTGATTCTGTGCTTGTGGATGAGTCTGCTCCTAACCCTAGGTGATTAAATCTCATAGAGAGATTTTTGTGATATCCTTGAGCTTCTGACTCCTCCCATTGAGTGAGTCCTCAAAGGCCTTTGCCTTTGCTAGCTCTTCTGTCAGTTTTATGTTATCTTCTCTAAGTGTGTTCAATTCTAATTCTTTGTTTTTAATTTTCTTTGTCAGATTTTGATTTCTTAAATACACTTCATCTTTCTTATGGTTTTCTAGTTCAGTCCTAGCTGTGTCTAATTCTTTTTCTACTCTAAGGTGTTCAATGCGGAAATCTCTAAAGCAAGTTTTAAAATCTTCTCAATTGAAATCAAATTCATCAAAAATGGATACCTATTCTTCTCCATCATCTGATGACATCCCAAGAGCCATCATGCAGGCGGCTACTGCTTCTTCTTCATCATCACTCTCAGATGATGATGAGCTCTCTTCCACTTCTGAATCACTCCAGATTTCAGCAATGAAACCCTTTGCTTTCTTCTTGTCCTTCCCTTTGAAGGACTTCTTCTTCTTCTCCTCTTTATTGATGCTCCTGTTCCTTTGCTCTTGAGGGCACTCGGGAGCAATGTGCCCTGTCTTGTTGCAGGTAAAGCAGATAATCTCCTTCCTTGGAGTCTTATCATACCTACGCCTTGAGTCTTTTTCTCTTCTCCTTGAGTCTTCAGTCTTGACCCACTTCTTGAATCTCCTTGCTAGGAGATTGAACATCTCATCTTCTGGAGCAGAGGGCTCTCCCTCAGTAGCTTTCAGAGCTAAGTTCCTTTGGACAGGAGCTAGAGTAGTTTCCCTCTCTTTTGACTCAGCCCTGGTCTTCAGTAGCAACTCATAGGACTTTAGCTTTCCTAGCAAAGCTTCAGTGGAGATCTCTATATGGCATCTGGATTCTCTGATTGCCCAAGTTCTTGAATCCCATGAGCTAGGGAATCACACAAGGATTTTATCATTTATGTTAGTTAGAGATATCTCCTTGCCCAAGCCTCTGAGCTCATTAGTGATGATGCTGAATCTGTCATACATATCAGCAACAAATTCATCAGCTTTCTTTTGAAAGTTCTCATACTGGGATATGAGAAGGGACTTTCTGTCCTTCCTTTCATCAGCACTTTCTTCAACCATTGTGGTGAGGGAATCCCAGATTTCTTTTGCTGATTGGCATTCAGCTACCTTCTGGAAATTGTCATCTGACATTGTTGAAACCAGAATGTTCATGGCCTTGCCATCACATGTCTTGACCTTCTTCTCAGCCCCTGTCCATTCCTTTCTTGGGACAGCCTCAGTTGTTGAGGTTTCTCCTTCCTTTTGTCTGACTGGAGCAGGAGGACCTGTGAGAAGAACATTATATATGTCTTCATCAATTGAATTCATATAAAGCCTTACACACTGTGGGTCTTGTGGAAGCATAATCCTTAGTACTCATTTTCTTTATAAAATATTTTTATAGCAAAGAAATAAGAGTAGGAGGTCTTTTTGATCAAGGTGTTATCCTCTTAATGATCAACCTCCCTCTGATACCAATTGAAAGTGCACAGTGTGCCTATGAGAATCCTCTAGAGAGGGGGGGGGGGGGGGGTGAATAGAGATTTAAATTTATTTCTATCCTAACTGTGAAAACAATAAACTTAACTAAGGATTTATGCTGAACAAGAACATAGGCAAAATAAGGTGCAAGAAATAATAGAAAGAACTTGGGACAGCACATAAAATTGACAACCAGAAGACACACAGATTTTTATAGAGGTTCCCCAAAATGTGGGTACTCCCCTCTTCTACCACCTGGTAGGGATGCACCATAGTGCCCGAGTCTTTTGATAAGGAGACTCTTAGAACCACTGATCTTTTGACAAGGAGATCATGAACCACCAGATCTTTTGATAAGGAAATCTTGAACCACCAGATCTTTTGATAAGGAGATCTTGAACCACTGAATCCTTTGAAGAGGGATTAATAAAACTCTTTTACAGAATGAGAAAGAAGGAGAAGAAAGAAGGTTGTAGGAATTCTGTTCTCAAAATTCTTGAGAGGACTGTATGAAGAATAGTCTATTAGATGTTCCACAGGATCTGTTTTTGATTAACCACTGCTTTAGATAGTAATGAATTGCAGGTGCTTTGCATGTCAGATCCTTTCTACTTCTGCTGATTTAGATCTGATTGCTATGTGATTGTGATGAAGAGCAGCTTTCAGATCCTCTATTCTCTTAGATGAAGAATATCAGAGCTTTCTTTTCTTTTCTCTTTCTTGTGTTTGGGTTCCTGAGGGAGAGGGAGAAGAAGAGGAAGCCCTAGCAAGAAGAGAGACAGCCGATTGTGATTAATGTTGTGTCTCTTTCTATCTTCTCTTCTCCTTTTATTCTCTGTATTCAATTTCAAATTTCTTTCTCTTTCTGGTATGCCTTGATAAGGTGTTCTGCCTATCACTTTCTCTTTCTTTTCTTTTTAATTCTCGGCTCGTCCACCTAAAAGGAATATGTTTCCAAGAAACCTTTTTGTCTCCTTCTTTAATGCTCCTTTATATTTCAGGCATTTATTAAGCCGTTGGGGAACGGTCTTGAAGGATGTGGGCCATGAAAGAGGGATCAAAATGATAGCTGAAAAGTTTAACTTTTACAGACTGTATTCGACGTAGCATCGAGTTCATTTCCTCTCTTATCGACGCAACTTCGAGTTCTTGTAGAAGCAGCTTCGATTTCGTCTCTGCTCTGTTTGAACTCTGCAAGTCAATGTGTCCATCGAGTTGATCTGCCTGGTTCTGAACTTCTTCTTCTGCGTCGAGATGAAGTCGACGTTGCGTCGACTTTAGATGGCTTCGACAGATAACCTCTTCTGCGTCGAGTTGAAGTAGAAGCTACGTCAACTTCTCCAATTACTCTGACAAGTCCCCGACCTCTACGTCGATATCTATTCGACATAACGTCGACTTGAGTTACTTCGATAGATGGGTTGAACCACTTGGACTTCTAGTCATTGCAGCGTCGATATGGACTCGATGTTACGTCAAATTGTATTCGACGTAAATGTTAACTTAGCCCAATTTGCTTCCCTTGATCTGGTCCTGACACCCTAGGTTGAGTGTGACATCCTAAGACATCTAATAATCAGATTACCCTAACTATACAATGGGTAATTCAAACCTAGTTGATAAAATCACTTTCATATAATTTGTTAAGTTAAATCACAGGGTTTTCCTAACAGATCAATGATAAGCTCCTTATGTGCTTCTCAAGTACATGCGATTTAAGGATTTGGGCTATTAGAGAGTCTTGATGTCGTAGAGAAATCTCCACTGATGCTCTGCTAGAAAGCTCAAGTCCTATGAGATACTACTAAAGAGTAGGGCTGAAAGCCAAGGTGAAAGTCTTAACTTCCAACCAAAGGAGTATTACTCTGAAGGCTGCTGAAGGAGAGCCTTCCACTTCTGAAGTAGAAATGTTCATGATGTAGAAATTTAAGTTTTGCAAAAGCCTTTTTGCGATGCGATTTGAATTCGATGGGCCCTTTCGAGGCGTCTCGCGAGTACTCGTACTTTGAGGAACTAACCATTATCCTACCTATCGAGATGATAAAAGTAATAGTATTTCCTTTCGGAATATCGACGTTTACGCCGCGACGGTGGCGCCGAATTCTCTAAATATTTAAAAAGAAAAGGATAAAGTTTTTGCAAGTTTTTGTTAATATAATCCAAATTACTCATTCGAAAAGGCAAGTATACCTTATCGCGTATATCATAGGATATTTTAAAGGAAAAATCAAGGTCGTATTAGACTCGGGGCTGTCGAGTACTTCTACTTCGAGAAAGCTAACTATTATTTTATCGAAAATAAAATTTGATAAGGGAAGCGTTATCAAAACTAACTAAAAATGAGAACAAAAATAAAATAAAGAAAACAAGACTAAATTAAGAGGAAGAAAGAGATTTTGCAAAAATTAAAGAAAGCTTAAAATTTCATTACATAAAAAAGAGATTACATAAAAATTAAACTAAGTTACACTGCATGAAATTAAAGCTAAGCTATCTTGCATTAAAATAAAAAGCATGACATTAAAAAGGAAATAAGGAAATTACATGAAATTAAAATCTAAACCTAAAGCATGAAAAATAAGGAAAACTATACAAGAACAGCCCAAATGGGCAGGGGGAAGGGAATATGAAGTGCTGGAGTGGAGTTCTGAATTTATAGGAAAATTTTCCAGGTTACACGCCCTCGGTCACGGGCATGACCAAGGGTCATGGGCGTGACCTAGGGCGTGTAAACATTGCTGACATTGGATCTGACAGTGGCATGGACTTTGCGTGACTGCGGGATAAATTCGGACATTACACGCCCGTGTAATGTGGGTCACGGGCGTGTACTTGGGCGGCTTCATCAATGCGGCATGGGCTTGAATTCGGCGTGGCATGGGCTTGAATTTGGCGTGGCAAGGAGCAGGGATCACGCGGGAAGTCACGGGCGTGATATTTCGGGTCACGGGCGTGTACTTGGGCGGCTTCAATTAATGCAGCGTGGGCTTGAATTCGGCGGGGCAGAGCGCGTTCGTCGATCTCAGCTCAGGCTTCGTCGAACGCAGGGGCAGAGAGCTTTCGTCGAACACATCTCCAATTTCGTCGAACGTAGGGGCAAAGAGCTTTTGTCGAACGCAGGGGCAGAGAGCTTTCGTCGAACGCAGCTCCAATTTCGTCGAACGGAGGGGCAGAGAGCTTTCGTCTAACGCAACTCCAATTTCATCGAACGCAGCTCCAATTTCATCGAACGCAGATCTTTAGGTTACACGTGTAACATCCCCCAGACAGCTAGACCCCCCAGGTGAATCTGTCATGACAAGGTCATGATAAGGCCTTGTGAGCTTAGGAAAGAAGAAGAAAACCACCTTGGTCTGCAAATAGCAATTTCCAGTTACAAGCCTAGGGTTGGACTTTAGGACCTCACCAAGACCCTTTGACTCAACCATAGCATACCTAACCCTTTAGGGGTTCCCTTAGAGCACCAAGGACCCATTTGGGTCAACCAAAGAGGCCAAATTGACCAAAGTCAACCGTAACCCCAAATCGGTCAAAATAGCCTAATTAGAGTCAATTGACCTTCACCATGCCAAATTGACCACACATCTAGGTCTAAAACACCATAATAGACCTAGTAGACCTAAAAGCCCCATCATGGGACCACCAGGGGTGCAAATTGACCAAAATGCCCTTTTGAAGTCAAAATGGCAATTCTTCACTAAGTGCCCTAATAGACCACCACCATATTAAATTGACCCTACCCATAGTGTTTCCATATCATAGGGGACCCAGTGGAACAAAAAGCCCCATGACTGGGTCAACCCTAGGGCTCAATTTGACTAAAGTCAACTTAGCCTGTTTTGGTCAAATCAACTTATAATGGGTCAACTAAGGCTCATGTGACCAAATTGACCCCACTAGTAGTTTCTATACCTAATTTGGAATCCAATGGACCCAAAAGCCCCATCCTAGGGTCCCCCAATTGGTCAATTTGACCTAAAGTCAAACTTGCCCAATTTAGGGCAAATCACTTGGATCTAGCCCAATCCCTTTGGGCTAAGCCCAAATTGATCACTTGACCAACATGCTTGACTGATAACTAACCTAGGTGAGAGAGAAAAATCGACCATGATGAGTAGGAGAGAGAAAAACCCATTTTTGGGGGAGAGAGAAAGAGGGGGAATTAATGGGGAGGAAGAAGAAACCTTCAATCTCCCCCATTAATGGTTGCATTCATCTCCTCTAGGGGAGAGGAGGAGTTTCCAGCCGTTTCCCGGCCTCCTAGGTGTGAATCCCATGGGATTTCACCATGGCCGAATTTCTCCATTCATGGCCATAAATGGCATTGAAACCATGGCCCTTCCCCTGCCTCAATTGGAGCCTTTAAAAGCTTCCCTAGACCCAGAGCATCATTTTCCCCCACTTACCTGAAGGATTCAGGCAGCTTGATGTGGTAGTTGCAGAGCTTGGGAAAGGGAGGAGGTCGGCCATGACAAGTCTTCATCGGGCAAGGCATCAAGCTCCAATCAAGGTCTGGTTCTCCTCCCTAACCTCTGTGGTGTAGATCTCAATCGCCGGCGGCTCGATTCGTGGCCAATTGGCCATGAATCGAACCAGCCAAGCCTCCCGTAGATCGGGTTGGGCTTCCTCCTCCAGAACCCGTTTCCGGCCACCTCCGGCCGATCAACCACCGCTCATCGCCGACCACCACCTCAACGGAGGTGGTGGTGGCGTTGGTTGGTCGGGCGGCGCTCAGGTGGCTGGGTAATCAAGATCAAAGTCGCTCCAGGCGCGGCGAAATCTGGCCGTAGGCGCGTCGGGGAAGACGACGGGAGAGCCGTCTGATCCTGCTTAATAAACAAAATCAGAAAATTAATAGATATGAACTAATAATGTTAGTTATTTGTTGATTCTAGATTTAATTATAGAAATTATTAGAGGCCATTTCAGAGAAAATGTTCAATATGAAAGTTGTAGGTATTGGCCAAAAGTTTATTTCAAAATTGATTTCATCTCATTAGGAGGTCAGGTTTGACCTCAGCACCCATTCTAGTGCAAGGTTTGACTGAACTTTGAGTGGATGCCCACATCAATACAGAACTCCAAATGACTTGAGATTTGGGGTGTAGGCTATTTTTATGTATATATAGGACATATCCAAAAATCAGAATTTTTGGAGAATATTTTCCTAAAGTTTTTGTAAAAATTTAATAATCAATGTATAGATTATTTGGAGGGTCAAATGACCTCCAAACTCCACCAAATTTTGGTGGGGTGTTCTTAGGGTCATGATAAACCCCTGGTTAAAATTTCACCTCATTTGGAGGTGTTTTGGTTAGGATTTTACTCAGCCCTAGTTTGGCCCATAAAGGGCTATTTAGGGTAAATCACCCCCTTGGTATTTTGAGTGGTCAAATCACCTCAACAGAGGCTGATATTTTGGCCACTGACCTTTTAGGGCATAACACACCCTCCAATGGAGTTTGGGGTGGTTTGGTGTAGGGTAGCCCTAGAACCCTAGGGTAGGTCCCTTAGTGGGGATTTTTAGGGTTGTGAAGGACATGGGGGTGTTTGTCCTTGGAGAGGAGTGTAATAAACTTCTCTGAGTTCTATGAGTGATATAACACCCTCACAAGAAGTTTGGGTGGATTTGGGGAAGTATGGACCATAATCCTAGGGTAAACCCTAAGGGGTGCTTTTAGAGGTCAATGAAGGAAGAGGGGTCAAAACTTTGTGGTTTGGCCTAAAATTTTGGGGAGATGGTCATGGTGGCCAGAGAGTCCTCCTATGAGAAATTGGTGGGGTTTGGAGTTGCCAACCCTAGGGAATAAATCCTTGGGTAGATTTGTAAATATTTAGGTTTTGGGGATTTAGGAAAGAACTAATACTTAGTGGTTAATCATCTTCTGTCATCAACTTGGTTTTGATGTTATTAATCCCTGGAGATTCTATTAGAACCATTGGAAAACTTTTGGAGGTCCAAATTGTAATTATTCATATTGTTGGCAATTCTTGGGATGATTAGTTTTAGGGTGTTAGTTTTCTGTAATTTCATGAAACTTTGCTGGATATCATTTCATACCATTATGAACCCACAGTAATTTTCTCATAATTTTGGATTGGCATTTTTGGTACTTCTAGTTCAAATTGGAATTAATTGCAAATATACCCTTTGTGGGAAATTACAAATGTAACCTCTATGGAATATGGTCAAATTTTGTAGGGCTGAATATTTTAGTATAACTCAGTTCTGTATAAATTTGCATAAGGTTTAGAGTTTATATGAGGGTACCTCCTTTGGAAATAATTGAAAATTAATGGGTTTTGGAATTGTTAATAATAGTAAACCTTGCTGGAATTTCCTACAAATTCATATTTACTGATTATTAGGTACCCTTGATTTATGTAAAAAGTTTGGTAGACAATGAAAGCCAGAAAAGTGCCCTTGTAGTTCAAACCTTAGAAAGTTGTATTTTGGGAAAATTGTTTTAAATATTAATAATATTGGGAAAAATGTGATTCTCTGGAATTTGCCTTATAATACCATGATAGACCTCCCGTAAATAGCTTGGGTCAGTTGGATGAATATTTGGAGTACCTTTAGTTGTGAGCTTCATATAATTAATTTGGTCTGCGTATAGTAAAACTGTGAAATTTGAGAATCAAGTGGATCCTTAAGAGGGATGGGAGGTAAGTGGTTTACCTAGTTTACTTGAGAAGGTATGATGGTCAACAAGAAAGATTATAGATGGTAAAGTGTGCTTGATGAGTTGAGGGTAAAGTGGTGCTCGGGATTGACGAAGGATCGTCTTGGAAAGTCATAAGTCACCTAGGGTTAATTCAATTGTAATAACAAGGAGGGTGTTCTTATGGGTAGATATCAACAACACTAAGTGTCTTGAGAAAGAGAACTTTGGGGTGTCATCCCATTTCGGTTCCTAATACCGTAGCGAGCCCCTTACAGGGTAACCCTCGGGAAGTCCAAGATTAACCATAAACTGTAAGAGTAAAATGTTATACAAGAATAACTTAATAATACACACACCCACACCCCGTGGTTACGAGAAGTTAGTTGGTTTGGTTTTACGAGCAGTAGGCTCGGTGGTTGTAAGAGCGAATTGCTAAGTCAGGTGAGCTTGTGACTCAGTAGTGTTTGTAGGTACGGACGGGTTGGTTCGGCGAGCCGATGGCTCGGAAGGTTATTGATGGCGGGCAGGTTAGCCCGGGGAGCTTATGGCTCGGAGGTAGGTAGTAGAACATGTTGCATGTGCACTGAAGGTGGTGGGTCTTCGGTATTGGCGGTCGTTCACACCGACGTCAATACGTTGACTCGGCAAGTGTGGTATTTACACTTAGTCATGAAAGTCTGGTGGTCCAGCCAGTAAGAGTACGCAGATGCTCCGCGGGTTTTGCGTTGAGGCGTACGATAGGTCTAGGTTAGGTAGTGTGAATACCAACCTAGAGGTGGGCGAGGCCCAACCCACCGCTTCCGTTTGCCACTACGGGAGTATCCTGGGAGTCTAGCTCGCTCCAAAAAGGGGAAACTAAAGGTCTATGCACATAAAGTCGTAGTGAGTGAGTTGCACTTGTATGAACATAGCATAACTGCATACCTTGCCTGTCATAGCATAAACATTGCATTTCAACCCCTACCCCTATCGTATAAGTCGGTTATGGGACTTCTTATACTATAGGCCTTGCTAAACGACCCCTTGGTCTATAGGTTTGTATGGGCATTCCTATAAATCAATGGTTACTTTTATATTACTTGCTATTATACTTACTGCTTACTGCTCTTTATATACTTTTTACCATGCTTTTAATTACTGTTTCAATTATATATATACACATGTGTAGTGTAGAAACATTTCCGGTATCACTGTCACCTGCTCTTTGTTATACCCCTTACTATCCTCCACTTCATCCTCCCACACGGTGCCTAGGAGCCATTGGGGGTGGGGTGGGGAACATAATGCTTAGTATTTTTGACTAACGGTCGGTGGACCATATCATTTTAGGAGATCGAGGAGACGCAGCAACACCAGAGGCCGGTGCAGACGGAGGCGGACCAGTCTAGTACAGGAGCACAAGAATCAGGATCAGTGAGTGACTAGTAGTTAGCTTCCGCGAGTGATCTTGTAGTGAGGACATGATGTACAGGGCACGAGCCCCTTATTTATTGTACCTTTACTATTGTAGTCTTTTATTCAGTTATAACTGTGGACATTTACCTTTGTGGTTTATAATTCATGTGATTGTGGACTTGAGCTTCTTATTTGTTCATGTATACTCTCTTCTTTGTGATCGATTTGGCCGGCAGGATCGGCGTTTTGTAGTGGCGACCTTCCCGAATGAGGGTGTTACCGCAAAACGACGATTCTGGGCCTAAGACCCGGTGGTGTTTGAAAAAAAAGGGGTCTTACAACACGCCCTTGGTCACGGGCGTGACTGAGGGCGTGACTTGTGATTTTCTCCAATTTTCCCAAAATTCTGCAAAAAAAAGTAAAACTACATTTAGAAGAGAAATTATAAAAGAAGTGATTTTAAACTAAAATATAAATAATATTTACAAAATTATATTAAAACTAACCTAAATACTATAATTAAAATACACATAAATACTACTCATCAAATACCCCCATACTTGAGGTTTTGCTATTCCAGAGCAAAAGTGTGAAACATAATTTATAAGACATCCTTAAAATTTTTAATTTTAAACTAAAATTTCATTTAAACCAAAAGTTAAATTAAGAGTAAATTCAAGGAGGAGTTAAGTCCTAAATTATGATGATGATTTGAAAAGAGGGAAAAATGTTTAGGCAAGGACTTCTCAAGAAAATTAATTGGTTTAACAATATTGTAGAAATTATAAAACGAGATTAAATTAAAATTATAAGAACTCTATCTTAAATGAAACTTAAGGAAAAGTAACTTACTAAATATTGCTCTCTCCATAATCTTAAACTAAATCTAGAACAATGATAATTGGCTAAGGGGGATTTCATAAAATTTGGCAAAAGAAGAGAATTTTTTGAATGGAGGTAATGGAATTTATCCTCATCATGAAATTTTTTTTCTCTTTTTTCTCTCTTCTAATAAAAACCCAAAATGTATATGTTTAGGAGTAATGAATTTTATCCTCTTACTCCATGCCATATAATCTTTTAAATGATTTTGGGTGCATATGTTTTAGGCAATAATGAATTTTATCCTCTTATTCCCATGACATATGATCTTTTAAACTTCTTTTTTTATGCCAACAAAGGGGGGTAGGGAAAGAAATTAAATCTAGCTAGCTTTAAATTATATTGAGAGCAAATTCTAGTAAAATTAAATTTCCTAAGATCTAAAAAGTTAGAAAAAAATATAATTGAAATCTAAAGAGGTTTAGCAAATTCACTACAAAATGAAGCCATTTAAAAATAAAAAGAGAAGTCATGCTAAATAAATTCTCTAATCAAGTTAAAATTATAAGATGATTCTTAAAGCAAAATTACCTCAAATTTAAAATTAACAAACTATGATAAGCAAAATTTTAGCTAATTAAAAACCTAAATATGCTTATAAACATCCTCAACTAGATTTCTAAGAACTCACAAAAACAACAAATAGGAGAGGTATAAGATTTTTATATTTTTTTGTATTTTAAGTTTTTCATATTTATGAATTTTGATATTATCTTTTATTTTAATTTTTTTATATTATCTTTTTTTTTTTGAATTTTTGATAAGAAATAAACAATAAAAACATATACTAAAAAGCTTAAATTTTTTTGTTAATTCTTGGACTTCCCGAGGTATACCCCGTGAAGGGTTCTCACGGTACTAGGAGGTGAGATGGGGTGAGGTCCCAAACGTTCCTTTCCAAGATATTAATTTTCGATTTTCAAATTTTTTTTAAGATTTTGGGTTTTCTAAATTTTTTTTTTTGAAAGAACTAATTTTTCTTTTTGTAAAAGACAACATAAAAGGAAATACACTATGTACGAAAAGAAAATAACTAAGTACAAACAAAATATTTTTGGAATTTTGTTTTTTTTTTGGAAATTTTCTACGATTTTATAATTTAAAAGAAAGGAAAATACACCCCCATACTTAAAATTCAACATTGTCCCCAATGTTGAAAGCTAAGTATGGAGAAGGAAAATAAAATACAAGCACAATATTAAGAAAAAAAAGGAGGGGAGAAAGAAGCACGTCCCTGATTTGGAGATGGACGACTACCACGATTAGATCATGATCACCTGCAAAATTATTTTTTTTAAAACCCTAAAACAAAACATAAAATCAAAAGAAATAAAACATAAAGTTACTAATTAAATTTTTTTTTTTGAATTTTTGAAAAAAGTAATAGCGCTTTCTCTTTTCAAAATATCGACAAAAATAATCCCCGGCAACGACGCTAAAAACTTGATGTAGAAATTTAAGTTTTGCAAAAGCCTTTCTGCGATGCGATTAGAATTCGACAGGCACTTTCGAGGCGTCTCGCGAGTACTCGTACTTTGAGGAACTAACCATTATCCTACCTATCGAGATGATAAAAGTAATAGTATTTCCTCTTTCGGAATATCGATGTTTACGCCGCGGCGGCGGCGCCGAATTCTCTAAATATTTAAAAAGAAAAGGAGAAAGTTTTTGTAAGTTTTTGTTAATATAATCCAAACTACTCATTCGAAAAGGCAAGTATACCTTATCATGTATAGCATAAGATATTTTAAAGGAAAATTCAAGGTCGTATTAGACCCGGGGCTGTCGAGTACTTCTACTTCGAGAAAGCTAACTATTATTTTATCGGAAATAAAATTTGATAAGGGAAGCGTAATAAAAACTAACTAAAAAAGAGAACAAAAATAAAATAAAGAAAACAAGACTAAATTAAGAGGAAGAAAGAGATTTTGCAAAAATTAAAGAAAGCTTAAAATTTCATTACATAAAAAAGAGATTACATAAAAATTAAACTAAGTTACACTGCATGAAATTAAAGCTAAGCTATCTTGCATTAAAATAAAAAGCATGACATTAAAAAGGAAATAAGGAAATTACATGAAATTAAAATCTATACCTAAAGCGTGAAAAATAAGGAAAACTATACAAGAACAGCCCAAATGGGCAGGGGGAAGGGAATATGAAGTGTTGGAGTGGAGTTCTGAATTTATAGGAAAATTTTCCAGGTTACACGCCCTCGGTCACGGGCGTAACCTAGGGTCACGGGCGTGACCTAGGGCGTGTAAACATTGCTGACATTGGATCTGACAGTGGCATGGACTTTGCGTGACGGCGGGAGAAATTCGGACATTACCCGCTCGTGTAATGTGGGTCACGGGCGTGTACTTGGGCGGCTTCATCAATGCGGCATGGGCTTGAATTCGGCGCGGCATGGGCTTGAATTTGGCACGGGCGTGACATTTCGGGTCATGGGCGTGTACCTGGGCGGCTTCAATTAATGCAGCGTGGGCTTGAATTCGGCGCGATAGAGCGCGTTCGTCGAATTCAGCTCAGGCTTCGTCGAACGCAGGGGCAGAGAGCTTTCGTCGAACGCAGCTCCAATTTTGTCGAACGCAGTGGCAGAGAGCTTTCGTCGAACGCAGGGGCAGAGAGCTTTCGTCGAACGCAGGGGCAGAGAGCTTTCGTCGAACGCGGCTCCAATTTCATCGAACGCAGGGGCAGAGAGCTTTCGTCGAACGCAGCTCTAATTTCGTCGAACGCAGATCCAATTTCGTCGAACACAGAACTTTAGGTTACACGCCCTTGGTCACGGGCGTGACTTGTGATTTTCTCCAATTTTACCAAAATTTTGCAAAAATAAAAGTAAAATTACATTTAGAACAGAAATTATAAAAGAAGTGATTTTAAACTAAAATATAAATAATATTTACAAAATTATATTAAAACTAACCTAAATACTATAATTAAAATACACATAAATACTACTCATCAGTTCAACCTCTTGACCAGAAGATTCAGAAAATGGGTCAAGACAGAAGACTTTAGAAGAAATGAGTGGAGCTCAAGCAAACTAAGGTTTGATAAGACTCCAAAGCAGGAAGTGATCTGCTTTGCCTGCAGAAAGCCATGACACATTGCCCCTGAGTGTCCTAAAGAGCAAAGGGACAGAAGTAGCAATAAAAAGGAGCACAAGAAGAAGTCCTTTAGGAAGAAGGATAAGAAGAAGAGAAAAGGTTTCATTGCTGAAACCTGGAGTGACTCAGAAACTGAGTCAAGTTCCTCTTCATCTGAAAGTGATGAAGAAACTGCTGCAGAAGAAGCCTGCCTAATGGCTTTGAAAGATTCCTTTGAGGAAGATCAAGTATCACTCTTTGATGACTTTGATTTTAGTTCAGAAGAATTTAAAAATTGTTTTAAGGAATTTTGCAATGATTATCTTAAGGTTCAAAAAGAAATAGAAACAATTAGGGAAGAATTAGAAGACTTTAAGAAAAATGATTTGTATTCAGCTAATCATGATTTAAGGAATCAAATTTATAAAAAGGAAACAGAACTAACTGAGCTAACTAATGAAAATTCAACTTTAAAAGAAGAGTTTACAAAGACAAAAGCCTTTAAGGACTCACTCAATGAGAGAAGACAAAAGCCAAAAGATATTACACAAAATCTTTCTATGAGGTTCAAACACCTTGGTTTAGGAGCAGATCCATCCAGCAACATAGTAATCCCTAAAAAACATGTTTGGGAAAATCCTGTAATGTGTATTAGATCTAGTGAGAAACAATCTAATAATCACTTAGAATTTGGTGAAGAATCTAATAATTACCATAATAATATCACTGTATTCAATAGGGTAATTAGTACTGATCAAAAAGGAATTCTAAGTAAACACCCATCATAAAACTCAATCAAAGATTATCAAATTACTAATAAAAGGAATTATGCGTCGAATAGAACTCGATGCACTTTTAAAGATGCATCGAATGCAACTCAACGGAGCTCTGCATATGCTTCGACGTCAATTCGAAGTAGGTATGAAAGTGTGTTGAATTACACTAGACGCAACTCTAACAATGCATCGAATTCTTCTCGACGCATGTTTCCAGTAAGCAATTATAAAACATATAGACCTCTTTCTCCTACTTCTCATTATAATTCAAGATGCTTTTACTGTTCCAAATTTGAGTGCAAGGTCAAACACTACTGACATAATAAACCAACAATTCTACAACTTAAGGGGTATCCTGAAAGACCAACCTATTCTTTCATGACCCCATATGATGCTAGAAGGAAGGGACCCCAACAAGTGAGGGTCTATACTAATGTTTAAATTTATGCGTAGAAAGGAGACTGTTCTACCACAAACCAGGAGTGGTATCTGGACAGTGGATGCTCCATGCATATGATTGGAGCAAAAGAGGTGCCGGAAAACTACAAGGCCAAGGAAGGCCCTAAGGTAATTTTTGGTAACTCCCACTTTGGGCAGACCAGAAGATATGATGTGTTGTCTAGGGAATATCCTCCTCTCGAATCCTCAACCGGTAGTACCCCGACTTCAAGTCCAACTTGGAGTAAACTGTCGACCCCACCAGCTGATCGATCAAATCATTGATTCGCAGAATCAGGTACTTATTCTTAATGGTCAACTTATTCAACTCACGGTAGTCTATGCACAACCGTATACTACCATCCTTTTTCTTCACGAACAACACAGACGCACTCCACGGCGAAGAGCTGGGCCTAATGTACCTTTGCTTTAGCAACTCTTGCAACTGCACCTTTAGCTCGGCCAGTTCCTTCGGTGCCATCCTAAATGGAGGACGCGACACCGACCTCACACCTGACACCAACTCTATCAAAAAGTCGATTTCACGCTGAGGAGGTGCTCCCGGAAGCTCCTAGGGGAACACATCCTCGAATTTTTCCACTACTGGCACTTCTCGAATTGCCGACCTTGTGAAATGTCTCCAACAAAGCTATAAATGCCTCACATCCTTGATTCACCGCAAGCATTATTTATACAGCAGAAATCAGGGAGCAAGACACTCCGCATAGACCCTCAAACTTGACCTTCGCTTTACCTTCACCTCTCAGGGTAACCACCTTCCTCAGGAAATCAATACTAGCTCGCTGCTCTGCAAGCCAGTCTATTCTAATATAATGTCAAATTATGTTATTGGTAGAATCGTTGTTACCAAAATGAAGTCACACTCGCATATCCTCAAAATGATCCATCCTATCCTTTCGATGGTCATGAAAGACCCATTCAGCATGCGCACATTAAGCTCCACCTCTGCCTCGATAGTCTCAACACCGATCCTTCAGATAAAGCTTTTTGCGAGAAAAGAGTGTGACGCTCCGGTGTTGAACAACACTCTAAAGGTGTAGTCAGAAACCACCACGAAGCCTAAACACGCACATAACAAAATGAAAGGTCACAAACAGTTCTAAGTTACCGAATGAAAACTTAAGATTTTCATACCTGTCACCACATTGGGTTGACGAATTGCTTCCTGCTGCCCAAGGTTGTACGCTCTAGGCTGCACTGGAGGGAAACGTGAAGCACTTGACTCCGCCGCTTTCCCTTTCTCCCCATAACTAGGGCCGGAATGCACTGACTGCTCCTGCTTAGGCGTTGGCTCAGCTCCACCCTCGGAATAGAGTCGGGCTATGTGGCCCACCTTGCCACACTTAAAGCACGTCACAGATCCCTTAGAACGGAACTCCCCAGAAGCTGCACCGCTTCTCTCACCAGTCCTGAAAGGATGGGGCTTTTTCTTCCACTTGCTTCCCTCTGACTTCCCTTGAGACTAAGAAGGTTTAACTTCTCCTTGCTTTGCCGCAAAGCCCTTAAGATGCCGGGTTCGCTCCATGTCATTCTCTAGCATTCGAGCGGCTTCGACCAACTCGTTGAACCCCACAGTCTTCAAGGCTATAAGTGGTTTCATTAAATTTTCTCTCAGCCCTTGATTGAAGAGGTTATCCCTCTCCTCATCATCTACTGACTTCTCGCACTGCATCAAGTGCAAGAACTGCCTCTGAAGTGCTAACCTCATCGAAGAGGGGATATAACGCTTCAAGAAGGCATTCCCAAACTCTTCCATGGACTGGGTACGTCCAGGGAAATGACGACCGCTATGATTCACCCACCACAGCTTGGCGTCATCTTCTAACATAAATAAGGAAACAACAAATCAAACTCTATTAGCAAGACTCAAACACAGGGACACTCATGGCCCCGCAAAATACTCATATGTGGACAACCTCCTTACGCGATCCGATCATAAATTTTTATAGGGGACCATGAGTGCATCAAATGCTCATAAATTTTTATAGGGGACCCGGAATTTATCCCGAATGCGTGCGCTCGTTACGACCATGTCGTCGATACACACCCAATGAAATAATTAGATGTCGATTCCAAGTTTCTTTGCTTGATTTACGCTACCAATAATGTTTTTGGCTCTATTTGACTTAAAGGTCGAAGACCACTCTAACAATGTCAAAATCACATAAGAGTGACTCTGTTTGACTCGTGTTGTCGTTACGAGTCAAATGAAATTGGTTGAGGTCAATTCTGAGATCATTTGCTTGATTTCACCTTTTTGAATATTTGGGACGTTATATATGATCCATCTTCTTCTTGCCATGATGACCTACGACTTCCTTGTCGCGCTCGTCAACAATGGTTGAATTGTTCACCTCATTCATCATTCCATCACCACACTAACACATTTCTGATACCAACTATCATGGCATTGTCGCCTTGACCAAGCCATACAGGACCTTAGCTCCACTTGCCACCTCTCGCGACTAAGTCTGCCTCACTCGGAGAACTTGTGGTGAAAGATGATAAAGAGAGCACATGAGCAAGAGAACTTGAAGGTTTTCTTCCAAATTGAATAGTTTTAAATGAAGGAGACCTATCGTTTACAAGAATAATTACTTCTTTAGAATTTTCACGAGAATACTGAAGAAAATTCTAATTTTTCTATGAGTCCTATCGTTTGAATGGAATTGACTTTCTGGAATTGACATTGGCGATTAGAAAACTAATTCTAATGTTCGGCCGACGGAATTTACGCGGATATTGGCTTTTATGTGAAAACCCATGACTTTGACTTTGAACTAAAAAAATAGATCGCTAATTCTTACATCCGCCCGTGGGTTTTCCGCATAATCAAGTGTTTTCACCGGAGTTTTTAGGCTTGGTAGCGCGTTTTTCGCTCGAGTATGCATTTTCGGTTGGGCGTTTGTCTTCCGGTTGGGCGTGTGTTTTTTTGTTGGGCGTGTGTTTTCCGCCCAGACGGATATTTTTTTGGCTGGGAGTGCGATTTGCGCTCGGGTACCTGTTTTTCACCAGTGCGTGTATTTTCTCTCGGGCCCGAATTTTTTACTGGCCGGGCGTTTCTCGGCCGACCGGAAATTTTTCACCAGGGTGCGCATTTTTCACCCAAGCGCGTGTTTTTCGTCTGAAAGCGCCTTTTTTGGTCGGGCGCGCATTTTTCGACTCGGGTGCACATTTTTCGATCGAGCGCACATTTTTTGGCCGGACGCGCGTTTTTTGCCTAGGCGATCGTTATTCGCCCGAGCGCACATTTTTCGCCCTAGCGCGAATTTTTTGCCTGAGCGCGCATTTTTCGCCCGGAAACACATGTTTTGCCAGGGCAAGCATCTCTCACCCGGGCACACATTTTTTCGGCCGGCTGCGCATTTATCGCCCGGGGGCACATTTATCGCCTGGGGGCGCATTTATCGCCCGAGCGCGCATTTATCGCATGTGAGCGCATTTTTCAGCCGGACGCGTGTTTTTCGACCCAGGCACACATTTTTTGACTGTGCGAGTATTTTCGCTCGTGCGTGCGTTTTTCACTTGTGCGTGCATTTTTCGCCCGGGCGGGTGTTTTTCGATCGGACTCGCGTTTTTCGTCAGGGCGGGTGATTTTTGCCCCGGTAGGTCTTTTCTGGCCCGGACGAGCGTTTATCGACCAGGGAGCATGTTTTTCGGCCGGGCGCACACTTTTTGGCCTGAACGCGCGTTTTTCGCCCTTGCACGCATTTTTTGCCCGAGCGCGCATTTTTTGACCGGGCGCTCGCTTTTCATTAGGGTGGCCTATTTTCGCCCGTGCGGGTCTTTTTTGGCCCGGGCGCGCTTTATCGACCATGGAGTGCATTTTTCGATCAGGCGCCAACGTTTTCAACAGAGAGCGCGTTTATCGCCCCGAAGCGCGTTTTTCGTGCGGGGACGCGTTTTTCACATTAGTGCGCATTTTTCGACCAAAGTGCGTTTATCGACCAGGGAGTGTATTTTTCGACTGGGCGCGCGTTTTTCATCAAGGCGAGCAATTCTCGCCCGAGCATGTCTTTTTCGGCCAGGGCGCACGTTTATCGATCAGGGATCTCATTTTTCGGCCGGGCGCACGTTTATCGATCAGGGATCGCATTTTTCGGTCGGGCGCACTTTTTTTAGCACGGGCACATTTTTCGCCCCGAAACGCGTTTTTCATGCGGGGACGCATTTTTTGCATGCACACGGGGATTTCGCATGGACGCGCGTTTCTCGCTCGGGCGCATATATTTCGCGAGACCACGTTTATTTCAACCCGGGTGTTGAAGCCAGGAAAATCCCGGCTCCAAAATTCGGACCAATGTAGCCGGAGTCTACTTGCCCAGCAGTCCAACGAGAAGGCTAGACTGGCAACGACGAAAAGGGCTCGGACAAAGAACAACAGGACCCCAGGCGCTGCGACAGGGAGGTCCCACTACGTACCCATAAGCTCAGAAGAGACTTCCCCTCCAAAACCAAAAATGGCCGAGCAGGGTACTAAGAAGGCACCGACTTGGCTAGTACCGGGAGTAACGACCAAGGATGACGGGTCTAAGAATTCGGAAATGGGGTTCCAAAAGCTCAAGTTCAGGTGCCAAACCAAGTACCCATGGGGTCCTATTTATAGGAAAATCAAAGGGAGAGGGGGGGGGGGGGGGGGGGGGGGGGTCTTATTTATACCCCACCCAACTCGGTAACTCAACGACATTGAGGCGACCTCACCTGAAGAGGGGCGAGTATCACATATGGTCACCCACCTTTTGGAGAGTATCAGGGCTACTCGCGTGAGTCCACCCATACTCGCCCAGGTCTTCTTCTGCTCCTGCTGGATGAGCTGTCTTGTGTCTCGAACTGCCGACCTCTGTGCTGACCTTTTGACCTTGACTTCTGCCTACATGGCTTTGAGTGGGCCCACCTTCGGAGAATGAGGGTTGTACACAATCCCCGCTCTTTGCGAGTAACGCAGTTGCTCAGAAAGAATCATCCAACCTTTATTCGACGATTTGCACTTCTGTCGAGTATTGATCTATAGTCATTATCTCGCTGGCCATCGCCCTGGCCCTATATATAGAGGGGGATGGGTCTCTGATGGCAAGACTTTTCTAATCTCGCTTCAAGATGTCGTGCAATCATGCTGAGGAAGATGCTGCTGACCTGGCCGATTTTATGGGTTTGCTGCCTCCTGTTCGGACACCTGCTCGCGTGGATGCCGAACTCGAAGACTTCCTCGCCTCTAAGAAGAGGAAGCGTCTTGACAAAAAGAAAAAGAAGAGAGAGAAGAAGACGAGGATGGCTGCTTCAGAGGATGTCGTCGATCCTCTAGTTGATCAACTCCAGCAGTTGCTCGACGACTTGGATCTTACTCGCGAGGGAGACTTTCCTGTTACCGATCCTCCTGTACCAGATGTCGGCCCGGAGGCGAGTACGGTCGGGGCCTCGACTCAGGATCAACCTGGTGTCGCTCCTACGCGAGGTGAGAGCTACCTACTCGTCACCTCTTGGTTTATCTTGCTAATTTATCTATACTGGCGAGGTTCTGATGCTCTTTCTGATACTCGCAGATTCGCCGACCACTAATGCTCAGGAGGAGCCTTTGGTCGTTCCCCTTTTGCGATCATCTCCGATGATCTCGCCTGATGTTGGAGAAGGGTCGCGCCGTAGTCGCTCGGTCCGGATCCTTCACAGCTCTCTGCTGGAAAAGTGACCTTCAAGCAAGCAGAGGGATCCTTTGGCGAGCAACGCGCCTCCGCCGCCACCGCCTCCACAACAATCAGAGCTGGCGAGCAGTTCGCAACTGCCTGCTAGTGGGCTTCCACCACCTCCTCCGTTCCCTCCTCCTGCCGACATCCAGGGCGATCAACGCCCCTTATCTTCCATTGCTCCCTCAACCCATCTGGGAGAGTCCTCGCGCCGAGGCAGGGTTGGGGGATCTTCGGGGTTCTTCGCCCCAAGGGGGGAGGGCGACCAGTGAATCTTGTTGTGATTTACCTTTGATGTTCGCCACTAAGGTTTTCTGCCTCTTTGTCTTTTTTACAACTCACACTCAGACTCCCGTGGGAGCTTTGATAGATGGAGTCGGGTTGCCTTCTCGCGAGTACCAGGAGAGGGCTACTTGCGCTATCTTGGATCTGGAGTCGAAGATAGAGCGCCTGGCGATCAGCGAGCCTCATCGCCGCTTAACTGATATGGAGTTGCGGGTTGAGCGCTTGGCGGCCGTCGAGCCTCGTCGTCGATTGACCGAACTTGAGGCGTGAATATAACGGCTGGAAGAATTCGATACTCGGCTAACTGGCATGGAATCTCGCCTGCAGATTGCTAATGACTTGGAGCGCCGGGTCGCCAGGTTGGAGTATCGTCAACAGCTTCATCACGACGAGCTTGTTGGGATGCGCGCAAGCATGGGCTCGGTTGGCCGATTGGCGAGGATTGAAGATCAACTTCGGCAGGGCGAGGACGCAATGACTCTGGCCTTCGAGCACTTCAAGTGGGCTCGCAGCATGGGTTGTGTCGAGCGACATCCGCAACCTCCTGAAGCCCAGGCGAACCTCCAGGGCCCTCCTTAGCTTCTTTCTTTTTCTTTCTTTGTTGTAGTCGCTAGGTCGCCATTTGGCGAATGCCTGTAATTTGAACAATTTATGTATGTAATTCCATTTGGCGAGTATTTAGATCTCGCATTTTATTCTTTGCTTTGTTTGTTGGTTTGCTTTCCGTGATGTCTGGATTCTTCTTTCTTCTTTTTTGCGGTCTTCTTGTGAGTTGTAGCTGAACGTAACGTCTATTTGGCGAGCTCCCTTGTATTCTGATGCAGGAACTCGCGCGCTGAGTATTGATGATTTGACGTGCGCCGCTGATTTTGATGACTTTCCTTGATGTTCGCCACCCTGCACTCGTACTCGCGGTGGCGTACGCGATAAGCCAAGTATCCTTGACTAATATGGTACGTATTTATTACGCTTTCTGGTGATTTTCTAGCATTCCTAGCGAGTATCTCCCGTTTTCTCTCCTTCTCGCCTTTTTTGATACTCGCTCCTTCTTCTCTCTTTCTTCCAGAATGGCTGACGAGGCGGCTATTCAGCGTGCGAGTCACGCCAAGAACTTTGAGGCGACTTCCTGCAAGAAGCCGATTACTCAGCCGAAGGATTTGAAGGAATTCTCGGCCAAGTACCTGTCGCCGGGGTATGTTGCTAGGCTTCCTCGCGAGGACGAGTGACTAAACACCTTGGCGACCGAGTTGATGTTTCCCATCCGTCACTTTGAGGTCGGCTTACGACTACCATTGTGGACGGAGTTTTGCCAAATCCTCCGCTACTTTGGGATATCCCCTGCCCAGATAAACCCGAATGGAGTGGCGATGATCATCGGGTTCCTCTGCTTTCTGCGAGAACAGAAGATCACCTTTGATCTCTCTGTCTTCCGGCGAGTATTCCACTTCAACGCTACTGGCAAGGGCGTTGTCTTCTTGTGCAGCCATGTCTGCACGTTGTCCGGTACGACGAACAAGAATCATCGCTGGAGCGAGCGGTTAGTCGTCATCAAAGGCGACTTTCAAATCATTCCGACCTCTTCCTTCCAGCTGGCGGAGAGCGCCTTTCTGACCCCTTACCTGAAGAAGATGAGGGAGAAGCTACTCGACAACTTCCGAGGTCGTCACCTGGATGTGCTCTTCTGGAGGAGGCGAGTAGATGAGCTCGTCGAGGTGTTCCCGGGCGAAGGTACTCTTCTGAGCGAGTATTGGGCCTAGTCCCCCCTTTGTCTTCAACTGGCGACTAATACCTTGTGTCATGTCTTGTCGCAGCTACTCGCTCCGTACCGAGCGAGCTTCTTCCGTTGGCGCCAAAGGCGGGGGCTTCTACCCTGATCAACTTGTCGCCGGGTGGCGATGAGCAGGAGGTCGCCGACGATGATGCTGGGCCTTCTAGGAAGCGGAAAGCCAAGGCTAAGTCCAGGGAACCTGCGACGAGGAAGAAGGAGGTCGTGAAAAGGGACCTGAAGGCGAAGGCGAACTCTTCGGAGGCCGGAGAGCCTCACAGTCATCCGCTTTTCAATGAAGGTGGCCGCATCGAGGATGCCTATGGTCGCCCTCTGGTGTCCTGGGCCGAGCGCGCCCACGAGGTGACTTTGAGCACCAATCTTCCTGCCTGGACAGAAGATTGTGAGGATAGCGGCGAGGCATTCGACGTCATGTTCGCCCTGTATGGTCGCGCTGATGCTGAGGCTCTGCAAGATGTATCGTCCGAGTATCTGGCGCACCAGAGCTCACGAGCTCACCTGTGAGCTGCCGAGCTCGGCCATGCAACGTCGAGGTGGCTGCTGGAGTATGAGAAGATGATCAAGGTGCAAGCTCAGAAGCTCATCTCCATGGGGCTAGAGGCCGCCAAGTGGAAGGAGCATGAGGTACTCGCTTGTCGCTCTTCTGGCTTCTGTGATACTCGCCTTTTGCGCTGAATAATTTGCTAATCGATGTCTTCATGTCTTTTTAGGCTGCCGAGATCGAGGCGGCGAAGAAGGTATCCCAGCTCGAGAAGGAGATGGAGGATACTCGGCATACCTTGGAGGCCGCCCAAGTTCGCATTGCCGAGCTGGAAACTCGGTCTGCCGAGCAACAACCTTCGGAGGCGGGCCCTTCCAGGGTCGGAAAGCAAATCAGGATGCACGGCGATGAGATGATGCACATTCGCAGAGAGATCGCACGGGCGACTGGGAAGGTTGTCCTGAGCAGGTTGAAAGCTGAAGGTTTCTTGAAGCCGGAGGCGATGGATCTGACCGTGGTGGACCTTATCCCGGCGCTGCTCACCGAGGAGTCCACTTCCCCGAAGCGAGATCTGCCCTCATTTTCCAGTGGTTCCGAAGATGATGATTCTGAAGATGAGGACGACGGCGATGAGGATGTCGATGTGGATGGCGAGGATGATGGCGATGATGCTGCCTAGTCGCCGGTCTTTTGTCTTTTTCTTTGATAACTGTACATCATTTTTTTTGAAGATGTAATCATGAAAGAAATGAAATACAGATTTTTGTGCTCGTCTGGTGTTCTCATTCCTGCTTCCTTGTTTATATGCCGAGTAGCCCTTTAGGATTGCAATGAGGTTGAGTGCTCGCTAGGCTCCTAGGCACGGGTGATATTGAGTGCTGCGGTCGACGATCATACCTTACTCGCACCTGAATATTTGCACTATATACTCGCACATTTATAGTCGCATCTGTATACTCGCCATCTTCAAGATAAACCTTGCTGGAGTCAATCTGCAAAGGGTCTTCGGAGAGGGTCCTGAGGGACAAATGCTCCTAAAGCTTTCTTTTGTATCTGATGAAGGACTGCCAGGACGCTTGTAATAATAATGGACTTCAGGATGAGAGAAGTAGAGAATGACCATCGGGCTGGTCCTAGGGGACACAACATCCCGAGGTCTCCATCCTACCATAATGTTGATGCTAGTGAAGAGATCGACAAGTAGGGACTGACAGTCGGGGAGGTCCAAAGACACACCATCCCGAAGTCTCCATCATACTGTGATGTTGATGCTGGTGAAGAGGTCGACAAGTAGGGACTGTCAGTCAGGGAGGTCCAAAGACACGCCATCCCGAGGTCTCCATCCTACTATGATGTTGATGCTGGTGAAGAGATCGACAAGTAGGGACTGACAGTCGGGGAGGTCCAAAGACACACCATCCCGAGGTCTCCATCCTACTGTGATGTTGGTGCTGTTTCGACGAACTTCTTCCTGATATACTCAATAATCAGAGGGGATTAAACATACCAACTCAAATGATTGGACAGGGTCATCAGAAACAAAAATGATATACCGCGAGCCTTTCACTCTTGAGGGTTTACGACACCTTTATTCCAGGGTCCCCTAAGAGGTTAAGTCGATTATCCTATCATCGAGTTGGGGGGGGGGGGGGTCGGCGTCACGACTTCTTCCTGGTAATCTCTCCAATCAGATGAGAGATGCGGTCGGAGGGAACCACGGCCAACATGCAAGGGGGGAGCTAATCTCGACCGTCAATGCAGAGTATTGGTCTTAGGGGAACACACTACCGAGGCACCGTCCCATCATCCATTCTGGTTCTTATGAGAATCAAGTCGGAGGCCCATTTCCCAACCTGACGCGGAGGCCAGCTTCACCTGCTTTCCTTCTTCTTTTTAAGATAATTGTTGCTGTGATAGGAGTAAGAATCTCTTGCCATCCCACGTTTCAGGGAGGTGAGGAATTTATTTATAAATAATCAATTTATAGGAGAGGGGTGTATACGTTCCTGCTCAGGGATAAAACCTTTTCAGGTCATCACCGCTCCATGTATTCCCCAATAGTTCCCCTTCGTGATTCTGCATGCAATATCCTCCTGTTGTAAGTGATTCATGGATGATGAAAGGTCCCTCCCAATTCGGGTTGAGCTTTCCAACGACTGCCGATCTTCCTGCCGTGTCTACCTTCTTTAGGACTAGATCACCTGCTTGGAAATGCCTGAGGCGAACATGTTTATCGAAGTGCTTCGCCATTCGACGTTTGATTTCCTCTTGTCGAGTTGAGGCTAAGTCTTGGAGTTCTTCAATGTAGTCGAGGGATATCTTCTGAGCTTCTTCATTTTCCAGCTGCCATTCTTCGTCTCCGTCTTCAGCTGCTATCACTCTTGGTCTTCTGACCTCGAACTCCACTAGGATGAGAGCTTCGGACCCGTGAGAGAGTTTGAATGGGGTTTCGCATGTGGCTGAGCTAGGAGTGGTTCTTAAAGCCCACAACACCGATGGGAGCTGCTCCACCCAATCCTGCTCCACCCAATTACCTCTTAGGTTCTCGACTTTCTTCTTCAGCAGGTTGATGATCAGTTTGTTGGCGGCCTCCACTTGTACATTGCTCCTTGGGTGATGTACTGACGCGAATCGGAGATCAGTTTTGAGCTGTCTGCAAAAATCTTCCAGCTCCAAGATGGCAAACTGAGGACCATTGTCGGTGACGATGGCGAGGGGGGGTCCCGAATCTGCAGACGATCTCTCCCCAGATGAAGTTCTTCACGACTTGAGAGGTGGTCTTGGCAAGAGCTTTTGCCTCGATCCAATTGAAGAAATAGTCGATCATGACAAGAACGAACTTCCTCTGGCCACTAGCTAAAGGAAAGGGACCTATCAAATCTATTTCCCAGATAGAGAACGGCCACGGGGCGGTGATCGAGCGAAGTTGCTGGGACGGTTGCAACTGAACGGGGGCAAATAGTTGACACTTCTTCGAGAAGACCTCCGCATCCTTTCGGATAGTAGGCCAGAAGTAACCTTGACTTAGGATTCTCTGCTCCAAAGTGCGAGTCCCAGAATGACTTCCGCACTCTCCCGAGTGGATCTCTTCCAACACTCGAGTTACTTCATCTTCAGAGACACATCTAGCCAGGGGGCCCGAGATGGTCTTACGATATAGCTCCCCATCTTGCAATAAGTAGTACACCACCTTGTATCGGAACTTCCTTTGATCCCCATCATCAACAAGAAGCTGCCCGGTAGATAGAAATGCCACGAACGGATCCATCCAAGAAGGGCGTTGCTCGATCTCCATCATCTCCCCTTCTTCGATGGATGGTCAGAACAATTCGGTGATAATCCCTCTAGTCCTTGGCCCATACTTGGCCAGACAATCCGCTGTCGAGTTCTCCTCTCTCGGTATATGTTCGACGAAGAAGGATTGAAAGCCTCCAATCAATCCTTTTACCTTGACAAGATAACTTTACAGAATGGTGTCACGCATTTCAAACTCTCCCCGGATCTGCGACGCGACCACCATGAAATCAGTGAAAGCTCTAATATCTTGGGTGCCCAGCTCTTTTGCGAGACGCAAGCCTGCTACTATGGCTTCGTACTCTGCTTGATTGTTCATGACGGGGAAGAGAATCTCGACTGCTTGCTCGATCCTAGTTCCCTGTGGGCTGACAAGCACGATGCCGACTCCCACAGAGCTCTTGCCTGAAGCTCCGTCCATGAACTTCTTCCAAGGGATGGGAGTAGAAGCCTCCTCTCCCGGCTCCACTTCCACCGATAAGTCGGCTAAGAAATCTGCTACCGTCTGAGCTTTGATGGCCACCCGAGACGAGAAGGAAATGTCAAACCCACTAAGTTCTACCGACCATTTCGCAAGCCTGCCTGAATGCTCCACCCCTTCCAAGATACTTTGGAGGGGATGATCAGTCACGACCCAGATGGAGTGAGCTTGAAAATAAGGTCGGAGCTTCCGCGCTGACACTACCAAGGTGAAAATAAGCTTCTCCAGGATTGGATACTTCAACTCCGCCTTCTTGAGCACCTGGCTAACATAATAGATGGGGAGCTGCTTCTTTCCTTCTTCTCGGACCAGCACCGAACTCACTTCTTCCACTCCTACTCCCAAGTAGATGAGTAGGTATTCACTTTCTTTTGGACTCTGAAGGAGAGATGTCTGAGTCAACTCCTCCTTCAGCCTACCGAATGCCTTCTCGCATTTGTCTGACCAAACGAAGTCCTCGCTCTTCCGGAGCGTCTTGAAAAATGGAGAGCAATTCTCCCCTGCCTTTGACAGAAAGCGTCTAAGACCCGCCAACCTTCCTGTCAGCCTTTGAACTTCTTTCATCATCTTTGGCGAGGTCATCTCTAGGATTGCCCTAACCTTGTCAGGGTTCGGCTCCACCCCCTCTGGGGTGATGAGATGCCCCAGAAACTTCCCCCTTCCAACTCCAAACACGCACTTTGCTGGATTGAGCCTCATCTTGAACCTCCTTAGCGTTGCAAAGGTTTCCACCAGATCAGCTACATGCTCCCGGACGCTCTTGATTTTAATCAAGAGATCGTCTACATACACCTCCAGATTCCTCTCCTTCTGCTCTTTGAAGGCATGGTCCATCATCCGCTAGTAAGTTGCACCTACGTTCTGTAGCCCGAAGGGCTTCATTTTGCGTCCTGTAGTTGTAGTAGCCCGAAGGGCGTTCTGTAGCCATCGCCAGTGATGAAAGAAACATCACGACAATCTAGGGGATACATCCGGATCTGGTGGTATCCTGAAAACGCATCAAGAAAGCTCATCACAGAAAAACCAACGGCTGAATCAACCAGCGCGTCGATTCGAGGGAAGAGATAACAATCCTTCAGGCAGCTTGTATTCATTAAAGAATGAAAGTGGGGATAGATCAAGATTACTCTAGAGGGGGGGGGGGGGGGGGGGGGGTGAATAGAGTATTTTAAAATAATTTTACTTAGCTTAAAGAAATCTGTAGAAAACAATTTGAGTTATTTAAGTATATGTGTAAGTGAGTGCAGCACAGATATAAACATAAACTAAAACACAGCACACACAGCACACACAGCACATCACAAATAATAAAGGCAAACATAGAAGACACAAGGATCTATAGTAGTTCCCCTCAACCTGGGTACATCTACTCTTCTACCACCCTGGTAAGAAATCCACTAAGGCTTTTTGATCAGGTGATCCTTTACCACAGAGCTTTTGATCAGGTGCTCAAAACCACCATAGAGCTTTTGATCAGGTGCTCAAAACCAAAAATCAACTTTTGAAGGGAGTTACAACCCTGCACACAGTTATAAAATAAAAGTAAAATAAAGATGATGGTGTCTTCTCTTTTCTCTAACAACAGAGAAGACTAGTGGATTGTTGAATGATTGTCAGATCTCCCCCTGTGAATAAGAGTAAGAAAAACAGGAGAGAAAATCTGCTCAGGGTGTAGGTCTTCTTGATCTTCAGAGTATCTCCAGCAAAAGTTCTCTAGAAGGAATTGATGCAGATGATTCCTAGAGATTAAGAGTAGGTGTCTGGAGAAGATGAATACTTCAGAGAAAATCAGAGAGAGTTCTTGAGAGGAATGAAAACTGAGCAGCAAAAGATTATTCTCTGTATCTGTGTCTCTCTCTAGAATAATAGCAATGATAATCTCTGGACGGGAGAGAGTTGATCCTCTTTTAAATTTCAAACAGGGCTGGAAAGGAATGAGACAAAAAGGAAAGATTTGCCTCTGACAGAAAAAGGAATACCAATATATTAAATTCCTTAAAACTTGCAATCTGCCTTATAAAATAATCTGCATGCAGCCCTTAATTAATGCAGCAACGGCCATAAAATCTTTGATAGAAAATACTGCAATAACTGACTGATATTATAATAAGAACAGCTGTCAGCCTTCATAAGAAATCCTGAGGATAACTCCAAAATAATACTCTGAATAGAAAAAGTCACTGAATATAGAAACTTTGGAGAAGTTCGTCGACCTGAGGGAAAGTTCATCGAACTTAAACTGGGAAGTTCGTCGAACAAGAAGAAACTTTCGTCGAACAGAACTTTGAAGTTCGTCGAACCAAGTTCGTCGAACGGATTCTTGAATTCGTCGAATGTGTTCGACGTTCGTCGAACACCTTGACTTAGCTAATCTTCAAATCTCTTCTAGACTTAGCCTATGACCCTTATACTATACATGATGGGTCAAAACAAATCCTATACCTAGAAATAGACATCCTAGCCCAAATCAGTAATAGGGTTGAACTATGTTCCAACAATCTCCGCCTATTTGGGTTAGGATCCTATGTACAACATTTATCAACTAAACAAATATGCATAACAGAATTATAGGAAAAATATCTGACAGAAAGGAAATTCAGCAGATATAAATCAATTGTCACAAGCAAATATCATCACAGAATAATTAAGAGTCAATTAACCAGAGAGAGAATTTTAAGGATTCCTGTCCTCTGAAGATGGCTTCTTGAAGATTATTTTCCTGCTAGTATCATCAGATTGCCTTCTGCTTAGCTTGCAGTCTTCATCACCCAGTGTTACCTTCTTGGAAACGGTTGGCAGAACAGCCTCTGGGTGGAGACTCATGCAGGCAAAAGTGTTGAACATATTCTTCACCTGGTACTGTTGAAATTCCTGTTCTCTATAGGGAGACATGGTAGAAATATGAGAGGTATCCATACCTTTTTCTCTGGCATCTTTCATCTGAGATATAGCAACATGCTCTCTAAACCTTGACATATTGTACAATCTATCTGCTTCAGCTTTATCTTCAGCTTCCTTATCTTTGATTTCTTGTTCAGATAATTGGCTATGCCTTCTTCCATAAACCTGATAGCCTGAAGATCTTCCTTCCCTGTATGAAGAGGATTGACCAGATGGCTTGGAGCCAGCAGACTGAGATGTCCTGGATGTGGAAGAAAGTCCTCCTGCAGAACTTGCACCTGGAGGAGGTGGAGGAGGAGGGGGTTTCTTGAACACAGCAGGGTGATCCTTCTGGTATCTTCTTTCAAACTTCCTTCTCTTCAACTCATTCTTGGAGAATTGCATCCAAGGTTGAGTTATTTCATGAGGCTTGAGATTTTTCTGCACATAATAGGGAATGCCATTTTTATCAGGCTTTTTGGAAGGGGCTGGCAGCTTCTTGCATGGAGCTTTTCTTTTCTTGGAACTGACTTTGGCATCACTATCATCACTGTCATCATCATCATCAGAATTTGAAGATGAAGGCACATTCTCATACATTTCATCAATTTCCTTGTATGCTTCAATCCTTCTTTTCTCTAAATCATCATCAACATTCTTGACAGCAGCAGCAGCAGGCTCAGTAGAAGAGGAGGGGGAAGAGGCAGAGGCATCAGGCATCTGTTCATCAAGAACTGCCTGTTCAGGAACAGCAGGTTCCTGATCTGCCTTAGAGATAACTTGCTCTGGAACTGGAGACACTAGCAATTCTCCATGCCTGGCTTCCAAGTCTGGGGAATAACAGACAATGGCCTTAGAGAGGTCTTCAACTGATTCTTTGGAAGATAGGTCTGAGCAGAGGGACTGAATGGTAAGCTGTAGAATCTGATCCACTAGAGGGGTGGATTTGAAAGAGCTGCTGGGAGGAACTTCTGGAGGAGGAGGAGGAGGAGCACCTTCTGTGCTTTGAGCCAGGGAGACCAAGACTGTGCTGACATCAGCTAGGTCTGACCCTTGCTCTTCAGGAACTTCTGCCTCTGGAGCTTCATCCTGGAACATCTCCCCCTGCCTAGACTCTGGGAAACTAGAGTTTGGGCCCCCAGATGAAGGGAAAGAGGAAGAGGAGAGAGAAGCAAGTTGAGAGAGAATAAGATCAAGCTTAGAATGCACTGGGGCCAGACTTTGATCAATAAGCTCCTGTAATTTAGAAGCTATGTGACCAAACACCTGGGTGACTATCTGTGAGACATCCACAACCAGTACATCTGGAGTTGGGTGAGAAGAAGAAGAAGGGATGGAAGATGTGGCATGAGCACAAGAAGTGGATGGAGGAGGAGGAGGAGTGAAATCTGATGGGATTTCATCCTGAGAAAAGTCTGGAATGGAAGTGTCTTGTGGAGGAGGAGGAGAATTTTGAGGAGGTGAAGGTGGAGATAAGAGGTTTTCTAGAGGTGGAGGAGGAAGAGAAGAGGAGGCAGGCTCTTCAGAATGTTGAAGAGTCTGTGAGAGAGGAGGAGGAATCTGGGGTGGGGGAGTGGCTATTACAGCCCTGGTGTCCTCAGAAGCTTGAACTGTTGGAGCCACTGGAGCTGATTTCTTCTAGAATGTCCTATCCCACTTCTTGAAAAGAAGGTGAGTCAGTTTCTTTGAGGCATTAATGCCAACAACAATAGAAACTGAGAGGGCTGGACACTTGGCCTGAAGGAAGATTCCCAGAATCCTTCCATAGCCTACATTCCTTGAGGTCACTTTCTTTTTGATGGAATCAAACAGAGTTAGACCCCAGTTGATGTGCCTCTTCTCAATCAAAGCACTCATGACTAGACATTGCTGTCTGTTTGTGTAGTCATGTGCTGAGCTCTTCCCCATCAGAACCTTTCCCACAATATCTGCCAGGAAGGTGTATTCCACTACAAAATCACGTTTCAGAAGATGTTTAGGGTTACTCCCAGAGTACCCCATCCTGTCCAGCATCAGATTGAACTCTTCCCCAGTGAGTTCCAAATCATCATCTCCATTTTCAAATTCAAATATCTCAGACAAAACAACAGCACTCAGAACAACTTCATTCCCTGAAACCTTTCCTGCAATTTCTGTGCCATTTCGAATCTCAGAAGTGAATGCCCATTCCTTTATCTCATTGATATGAATCTTGGGCTGGCAAGTCATAAACTTGAGCAACTTCGGGTCTTCAAAGAGATTCAGAATGTCTGTGAAGCCTTCTCCTGACTGGGCAAACGATTCTAGATCAATATCGAATCCCGTATCGAACTTTATTGAGATGAGGACTCCAGCAGTGATCGACATTGTTCCTGCAAAGAAAGAAAAACGATCAAGTGCAAAGGGAACTGGAGGGAGAAGAAGAGTTTGAGAGCGCAAAAGACAGAATCCAGACGAATAGAGATTAAATATTAGGGTTCGGCGAAGATGAGGGTTTGCGCGGAACGGATTCGACGAGAAGACACGTGTTAGCGGGAAATAAAAAAGCTGTCTTTCGTCAATCCCGTTCGACGAATGAAATATTTCATCGATCTCGTTCGACTAATAACTTTTCAAAACTTCTTTCATAAGGAAGATAGAACGTCAGAGACTTCGTCGATCGGGTTCGACGAAATCGAGACTTCGTCGATCGAGTTCGACGAAAATTCTTCAGAACTTTAGAAAGAAATCTTGACCAGTTCGTCGACCTCGTTCAACGAAAAAGATGTCGTTCGTCGAGCGCATTCGACGAATTTTCTGAACCTTAATATATTGAAAAATTTTGTTGGGTAGAAAACTTTGCCAATTAGATTGACTCCTCATTTATCATTCCAAGCTGATTTATAAAGAATTGATGTTTCTTTTCATCCAAAGGCTTGGTGAAAATGTCAGCTATCTGCAAATCAGTTGGTATGAAGTATAAACATATTTTTCCCTTCTCCACATTATCTCTGATAAAGTGGTGTCTGATCTCAATATGTTTAGTTCTACTGTGGAGTACTGGATTTTGTGCTATTGATATTGCACTGGTGTTATCACAAAAGATTTTGGAATTATTTAGATTGTAACCATAGTCTAGGAGCTGGTTCTGTATCCACAAAATTTGTGAACAGCAACTGCCAGCTGCTATGTATTCAGCTTCTGCAGTTGATGTAGACACAGAGGTTTGTTTCTTACAAAATCAGGACACAAGCTTATCTCCAAGGAACTGACAAGTCCCTGAGGTGCTTTTCCTGTCTATTCTGCATCCAGCATAATCAGCATCTGAGTATCCAGTTAACTCAAATCCTGATTCTGTAGGATACCAGAGTCCTAGATCTGGACAACCCTTTATATATCTTAAAATCCTTTTTAATAACATATAGTGAGATTCTTTAGGATTTACCTGAAATCTAGCACTAATACATGTGGCAAATATGATATCTGGTCTACTGGCTGTTAAGTATAAACGAGACCACACAATGGCTCTATATACTTTCTGATCAACAGGTTTTCCTGATTCATCAGTGCCAACAGCTGCATTTGAAGGCATGTGAGTTTTCATGGGGGAGGCATCTGACATCCCAAATCTTTTAACAAGCTCTTTAGCATATTTAGATTGGGATATGAAAATGCCTTCTGTTGTTTGCTTAACTTGCAAACCAAGAAAGTAAGACAGTTCTCCCATACTGCTCATTTCTAATTTTGAATGCATTAGATTTGAAAATCTTTTGCATAACTTGGAGTCAGTAGAACCAAATATTATATCATCTACATATATTTGTACCAATAGGGTTTCAGATTTATGATTTCTAAAAAACAGTGTCTGGTCTACTTTGCCTCTAGAAAACTTATTCTCCAAAAGAAAGTTTGTAAGGGTCTCATTGTAAGACCCCCCCCCCCCCCCCTCCCCAGACTGAACCGGGTTCAGGGAGGGGGGATCTTACTGCCCAAAGAGGACTACCCAGCGCTTTCCGGGTGGCGACTTCCCACCCTCTCAAGCGCTGAGCGGTCTCTTTGTCAGGCACAAGAATCATCACAACACATCAGAACGCACAGCGGAAGCAATCGAAATAAGAAAAGCAAAGCATGCTGATTATATTACATATTTAAATATGGCCGGGGCCTATCGTTTTACAAAACATTGCCTCGAGGGCTACATAGTCTAAAACAAAAGGGAGCCCTAGGCTAGTCCTTATAATCTAGGACTCACGTCACGGAAGATAGGGGCGAGGCTGGGGTAATCGAACGGGCCATCTTCAAGGCTGGTATATCATCCTGTGGCGCGGGAGCTCCTCGCTGTCCCATCTCCTGTGATTGGTTATAAGAAATAACCGTTAGTCACAGAGCTAAGTAGAAAATACATCCCCTCCCCGGATCCATATCCAGGGGGCGGCTAAAGTACAGAAATAAAATAGCCGAAGCAAGGAAGAGGGTTAGCCGCAGGTAAACATATATATATATATATATAGATAGGGCCTTCCGCCCTAATATCCGTAATCGCGCCGTATGGTAAATACGCAACACTATTTCGCGCATACGCACACCAAGGTGTTCAAAACCTGTATGCACACAAAAAGACCCTGTGTCGACACAGTTTAGACCGCTTTATTTCAAGCAGGGGAGCTAACCCCGCGGGCCTCATCGATGTGGCTGTCGGTGACAGTGGGCAGTCTTGCCACTTCTGAATGTAGTCGTATCGTATCATTCAGGCCCTCCTGTACAATTTGGTGTACCAACTGGATGTGAGCGACATCCGGCGAGCCGATTTGTAGGCCGACCAGTGGAGGCAAAACTGCAGGCTCGGAGGGTGATAACCCGCTGTGCACATCTCCCTGTCGCCATGAGTCGTCAACCCACCCGCACCGGTACGAACGGTCTGCGAGCGTGACCAACCCGCCACTCCCAAATAATCTTCACCCGCTTTATATAAAAACAAGCACATAAGTTACGTGGCAATTCTACTCGACCGGTCACACGACCTCTGACCGGGAGGATTAGCGGTATGAGGGCTCCTTGCTTGGGGCTAACCTGGGAGGAGGGACTCAACTCCAGGTTTTCCCCAACTAAGGCCTCGCAGAAGGGAGGATAAGCACCGCATGGTTGCCACGACAGCTCTGTGATGCGTGTCGGCAAGTGCACCGGTCGCTGTCAAGTAATAAATGTGGAGAGTGGAATCCCCGGATGTCGGTCTCTTGAGGAATGCAGGTTGGGTGATCGAATCGCGTAATGTGACTATTGTTACACAAGCGTTAACAAACACAAAAAGAGGGCTTTGGTTGGTTTTTCCTATTCTTAACAACAGTAAAAGAGTTGTGGGTCGAAAACACCGCTTCGCAAGGTGAGATGGATGCGACGGCCGCGATGCCGTGCTTCGAGAGGCGGATGGAGCGTGCTCAAGTGCGAGAAAGTGAGGGTCGCAAACACCTCTTCACAAACGTCGTTAGCTCTTGCTAACGCAGATCGAACACCTTGTGTGCGTGAGTGAGTGAGTGGAAACGAAGTGATTCACAAGCAAGCAATGATGAAGTGCAAAGAAAAATCCATTTCAAATAAACCAAACATCATACTATTCCGGTTTACAAGATTCAACGATTACAACGAAGAAAAGAAGGAAGAGATAACCGATGGGTGAAGACTAGCGGCCGTTCACGGCCGGAATGGTAGGTTGTCGGGCTACCTCCGGACTCGGGCGGACAATGCTTCCGGCGTAGAGAAACTGTCACGATTTCTCCACGTAGTTCTGTCGTCTTCTTCCTCAGCTTTACTCTTCTTCTCGCCGGACTGGAATGGAAAACAGTTGCTTGAGGGCTTGCGGATGGTGGAGAACGCTCCCGGACAATGGAGAAAAGCTTGGAATGGTTGGAGAAGACTTCCCCTCGCGTAGGAGATGAAGTGGAGGTGTCCAAGAAGGGTAGTCGGCGACGTACGAACTGGGAAATCCGCTCCCGGCGGCTCGATCCCGACCTAAAAGCGGAACAGGCTTATATATAGGCGCAGAAATGAATACTGCGCACGGTCATTGGCGCACGACCAGTGGTCGTGCGCACAGGAATTCTGCGATCGTGCGCGCTGCCTGGGCGGAGACCTGCGGGGGAAGAAAATTATTAAATACATGTTCGCACGACCAGTTGCGCATGACCAGTGGTCGTGCGCACTATCGTAAGTGGTCGTGCGATAAGCCAAACAGAACTCATAAAAAGGGCTTTAAGTGCGCACGATTAGTGGCGCACGACCAGTGGTCATGCGCAATAGAACCAGTGATCGTGCGCAGTGTTCCTGTACAGAATTGTACCGGGAACACCTGCACGACACCTGTTCCAGCATACAACACCGGTCTAGCCACTGAAAGTGGAACTTAACAGCACATGAAAACTAATAACGAAGTTAAGCACGAAATCACACCAAAACGGGCCAAACGTGCACCTAGCATAGAATGATCAATATGAACTATAACAGGGCTAAAGTGCGGTGAAATGACTAAATAAACGGCCCAGATGAGTCCATAAAAGTGTATATGATCAGGACTCATCACACCCCCAGACTTACCTGTTTGCGCGTCCCGAGCAAACGAATCCAGTGGAGTGTGAAAACAGTAGTTAACATAGAAAATTACACAGAGGAGTACGGTGCGAAGTAACATACGCATGCGAGTAGAAATTCTAGTAACAAGAGATTCTAACTATGCTAACTAGTTTACGAAAGTATTAAAGCGTAACTAGAGATTTATCAAAACTCAGTTGGTGAATGATGAAGAATTCGAACGATCATGCCCGGTGTGAAAGTAACAAGACGCTAAGGCGGGTGTTGCACAAGGTCGGGGTTTAGGAATAACTCCGCTGAAATCCATCAACGTCGTGAACCATACGCTCGCCCGGTCACACTCTCTCCACGGCGCTAGCACTCTCATGAGATAAATCAATAGGACTTTAGGATTAAGTTGGGGCTTAGGTTACGGTATGATATTCAAATTTAAACACGATGGCTACGCAACCCAAGTGAGCTAACGGAACGCTGCACCACACAGAACCAAAAACAACGCTCGTGTGACACACCCCCAGACTTATCATGAAAACTAGGTGTGCACACGGCCTACTTCACAATCACCAACAAATTTTCTATTTAGCTCGGGAGGATTTCTTTTCAATATACTTTTTCCAGATTTTTTTTTCTTCTTTTTTACAATATACTTTTCTTCTTTTACTTATCCCCCAGTTGGAACAATTTCAGCGAAATGGCGTTAATTCCCCCTTCTCATCAAAACGATTCCATACATCACACCAAATGTAGAAAATGAGTGCAGATAACATCCATTTGGTTGCGACAGTGGGATAAGCTTCGGGCTTTGGTGGATGAGGAGGAGCTGATCAAAGGAGTGGTAGGCACAAATTTGGCATGCAAAGGTGAGCGAAAAGGACAGGGAATGACAAGGCTCAAACTAGCCAAAAGGTGGCCTACATCACGTTTAACTCGACGAATCGCTCTCGCCCATGCTTCGAGAGTCGCTTGGGGCAAGTTCTTAGCCCACGAGAAAGATAAACCTTCCTCCCGACTCGAGCAACACACGACTAGTGCTCATACACACACAACACCGGGTTATCGTCAATTTCATTCACATTCACCACTAGAGTATCATAAATCTAAATCTACGCAAAAATACTAAACATAAATTAGATGCATAAAGATAATCTAGTTTTACTCGAATTCTACCATAGCATGCGAAGTGACTAGAACACTACACGAGTCATCATCGTGCTCCTAATAGTAATTCCTACGTTAACATCTTATTTCACATTCCAACCAAAACAGGTCTTTCGGAAACACACAAATAGGAAAGCGCGCACTCATGTGGGTGAAGTGGTGCGAGAAGCAAGAAAATGATAATGATGAAAATAAATAATACACAAACTTCTAATATGCAGTACAACTCGTGCAAAGTGGATGACAACATACTCTCCCCCCGACCTAGTCTAAACAATACATCACAGAAATTGGAAGCTAAGGAGGGGAAGAAGTGTTACCCAATGCTCAGAATTGAGCATACCAGACGATTGGCGTTCAAGATCAAGCGCAGTCCGCAGCGTCCGCACCAAAGAACACAAGACACATGCAAGCACAAAACTAAAAACAGCGAAAAGCAGATATAAAAACTGAACTAAGCATGTTAGAAAAGAAATAAAATCAGGAAAATCTGGGTTGTCTCCCAGTAGCGCTTTTATTTAATGTCCTTAAGCTGGACCAAATACCTGTATTAACATTGTTTATATAGTGCAGGAATTAAATAAAAGAAGTTCACAAGCAATTTCACAAACTCAGATCACACAAATCAGCTATAAGCGCTCTTATGGTGCGCGTCTCCCGTAGCGCGTAAGCTGGAGGTGAAGGCTTTAGGGCCAACACTGGTGTCACCCAGTGTTCCCCTAACCTCCACCCTCTTGCCACGGAGAGCGGCAGCGCGAGCTTCGTGCAGAAGTTTCTCCTGTTTAAGTTTCGTGACAGTCGGGGACTGCCACCGTTGAAAGTTTTCAGATTTTTCCGCCTTGGTGGTGGGTGGCGTCACTTCCGGCATCGCGGTGACTACCGGATCGGCCCAGGAGATGGAGCGCTTAAATTGTTTATTACAGGAATCAAAACAAGAAGATAATGGGACATTGTCCCGAACTAAATTCAAGTCAACGTTTTTCGAAATGCAGTCTTCTTCCGTCTCGGAACCAAATTCTCTCCGAAGATCAACTTCTTCTTCCTCACGAGACAGGTGCTCCTCCTTTTCTCCTTCAATTGATTCTTTAACTTCTTCATGTCCTGCACAGCTCAAAGATTCATCAAAAATAAAAAGAGGGGGAGGAGTGGATGTTTTAGTTGTAGCTTCGGGGCAAGTGGGCTGCGACACCTTATTGGGTAGGAAGACACACCCCGTAACGAAATCAAGGGTGGCACCGCTCTCTTTCAAGAACGGCACACCCAAGATAGGGATAGAGTGATTTTCCTGAGGGCCCAACACCTGAAAATCAACAACCACAATCGTCCCCTCAACTATCACCTCTACATTTTTCACTTCCCCCTCAGATTGTATAACAGTCCCATTAGCAAGCATAAGGGATTTCCTTTCCTCCGTGTTCATCTCAAGTTGTAGTTTAGCAACATCTTGCACCGCAATGACGTTGCGGGAGGAACCGGAATCGCATAGAGCTTTCGTTTCGATATTGTTGATGGAACAGGAAATCACCAACTCACTTGGATCAGCCTCTACCACATCACCAAGACTCTTCCCCTGATCTATTGGGTTCTTTTCCGTGTTGCTAGGAAGGGTCCCCTGCGACCGCTCGGTTAGCACTTGGGCCAATTGGCCCAGCTGCGTTTCCAAGTTTCGCATGGATGCGGTTTGGTTCACCATATTCGAGGTAGCCGTTTGCATGAATTTCTCCATCATCTCCTCCAGATTACTCCTTTTTTGGGCAGGGGGGGCTTGGTTATAATCCGGGTGTGGTGGCCTCGGTTGGCTCCCGGAGGCGTAAGCATCGTTTTGATGCTGCCCCAGTGCCCATCGTTGGCCAGGCGTGTTTGGGTTCCACGAGAGGTTCGGGTGACTTCTCGCTCCCGGATTATAAACATTATTAAAAGGCGCCCCTTATGCTGATTTCCTACATAATTAACAGATTCATTCAAGGTTAAGTGCGCGAAGTCACCTGCTACGTTGTTCCCTGAACATTCATATGCGTGGTGGCCTCCGCCTCCGCATCCTTCGCAAGTAATGACAGCAGCAGGCGCGAGAGTAGGAGGAAGTGAGTCAACCATAAAGAGACCACGACCGCTTCTTGGAGCATTTCTCCCTGCAGTCCAGAATGTACTGTGGGAGGCGGTGTCGCGTAGAATCCGAAGGGCCTCCTCTGGAGTGTGGTTCATTAAAGTACCACCTGCCGCAGCATCGATCATTGCCCTGTAGTTGGGCTCGATCGCAAAGTAAAATGTTTCGACCGCATTCCACGGTTGAAGCTCGTGGTTCGGACAACGGCGGAGAAGATCGCTAAGGCGCTCCCACGCCTCAGCAAGGGTCTCCTGGTCAAGTTGGCGAAAGGTGGCGATCTCCCGCCGCAAGCTCACGATCTTATCCACAGGGTGGAATTTAGCAAGGAACTTGGATGCGAGGGCATCCCAAGTCGCAGCAGTCCCGGGTGGAATGGAGTGGAGCCACACCTTGGCTTTGTCGCGGAGTGAGAAGGGAAACAGTCTAAGCTTGACCGTGTCGTCAGTAATCCCTGTGTAGCGGAAGGTTCCGCAAATATCAGAAAACTCCGCCAGATGCAGATGCGGATCTTCGCTGGCCAATCCAGAGAACTGAGCGTTGTTCCGGATGATGTTCAAGATCGCAGGTTTGATCTCGAACTGATTGTTCATAACATTGGGCCCAACCCCAGGATACACACTCCCAGCAGTTGGAGTGGTGTAGTCTCTCATCGTGCGGGGTCGAGGCCTAACCACCTCCTGCTCATCTCCAGGCTGGTGTTGCCCCTCGTTGGGCACTCTCGCATCAACATCATTTGGGTCTACCTGATCACCCATTGCCGCTTGTACGGCAGCAGCGCGCCTTCGCGCGCGAGCGGTCCGTTCAATTTCCGGATCAAAGGGTACGAGTTCCCCTGTGGCTTGTCTCTGCATGCACGATCACAAACAAAAAGAAAAACAAAGAAAATCAAAAACAACTGCTCGTATAACGAGAGTCACAACACAAGACGATACACGCCTGCACTTCCCCGGCAACGGCGCCAAAAACTTGATGCATGTCGGCAAGTGCACCGGTCGCTGTCAAGTAATAAATGTGGAGAGTGGAATCCCCGGATGTCGGTCTCTTGAGGAATGCAGGTTGGGTGATCGAATCGCGTAATGTGACTATTGTTACACAAGCGTTAACAAACACAAAAAGAGGGCTTTGGTTGGTTTTTCCTATTCTTAACAACAGTAAAAGAGTTGCGGGTCGAAAACACCGCTTCGCAAGGTGAGATGGATGCGACGGCCGCGATGCCGTGCTTCGAGAGGCGGATGGAGCGTGCTCAAGTGCGAGAAAGTGAGGGTCGCAAACACCTCTTCACAAACGCCGTTAGCTCTTGCTAACGCGGATCGAACACCTTGTGTGCGTGAGTGAGTGAGTGGAAACGAAGTGATTCACAAGAAAGCAATGATGAAGTGCAAAGAAAAATCCATTTCAAATAAACCAAACATCATACTATTCCGGTTTACAAGATTCAACGATTACAACGAAGAAAAGAAGGAAGAGATAACCGATGGGTGAAGACTAGCGGCCGTTCACGGCCGGAATGGTAGGTTGTCGGGCTACCTCCGGACTCGGGCGGACAATGCTTCCGGCGTAGAGAAACTGTCACGATTTCTCCATGTAGTTCCGTCGTCTTCTTCCTCAGATTTACTCTTCTTCTCGCCGGACTGGAATGGAAAACAGTTGCTTGAGGGCTTGCGGATGGTGGAGAACGCTCCCGGACAATGGATAAAAGCTTTGAATGGTTGGAGAAGACTTCCCCTCGCGTAGGAGATGAAGTGGAGGTGTCCAAGAAGGGTAGTCGGCGACGTACGGACTGGGACATCCGCTCCCAGCGGCTCGATCCCGACCTAAAAGCAGAACAGGCTTATATATAGGCGCAGAAATGAATACTGCGCACGGTCATTGGCGCACGACCAGTGGTCGTGCGCACAGGAATTCTGCGATCGTGCGCGCTGCCTGGGCGGAGACCTGTGAGGGAAGAAAATTATAAAATACATGTTCGCACGACCAGTTGCGCACGACCAGTGGTCATGCGCACTATCGTAAGTGGTCGTGCGATAAGCCAAACAGAACTCATAAAAAGGGCGTTAAGTGCGCACGATCAGTGGCGCACGACCAGTGGTCGTGCGCAATAGAACCAGTGATCGTGCGCAGTGTTCCTGTACAGAATTGTACCGGGAACACCTGCACGACACCTGTTCCAGCATACAACACCGGTCTAGCCACTGAAAGTGGAACTTAACAGCACATGAAAACTAATAACGAAGTTAAGCACGAAATCACACCAAAATGGGCCAAACGTGCACCTAGCATTGAATGATCAATATGAACTATAACAGGGCTAAAGTGCGGTGAAATGACTAAATAAACGGCCCAGATGAGTCCATAAAAGTGTATATGATCAGGACTCATCACTCTGCGTTAGCAGATGAATTAGGCCGAAAGCAGGGGCCATAACACTAAGTAGAAATGTAGGCCGAAAGCAGAGGCCATAATAATAAACTGAAAAGTAGGCCGAAAGCAGAGGCCATGGTAATAAGCAGAAAAGTAGGACGAAAGCAGAGGCCATGGTAATAAGCAGAAAAGTAGGCCGAAAGCAGAGGCCATGGTAATAAGCAGAAAAGTAGGCCGAAAGCAGAGGTCATGGTAATAAGCAGAAAAGTAGGCCGAAAGCAGAGGCCATAATGATAAACAGAAAAGTAGGCCGAAAGCAGAGGTCATAATGACAGGACCAGTGCGAGAATGGATTTAAATGAAAGTACGGGAAGTAAGTGTGGGGGACCAGTGCGAGACTGGATTTAAAGGAAAGTACAGAAAGTAAATGCGGGGGACCAGTGCGAGACTGGATTTAACGGAAAGTACGGAAAGCAGTAAAAGCATAAAAGAAAGGGTTAGTAGTCCAATCACTCCATAAGAGGAGGCTTCAATCGTCGACTCCGTTCTTTTATTATTGTCGCGGTGGGGTTAAATTTCGGCGTCGCGCCGTGATTTCGTTCCGATTTTCGCGTCGATATTCCGAGCTTAGTCGATTCCTTGGATAGATACGCATAATTTTTAATAGGCATTTAAAATTATGCGTCGAGGGGGCGCCGATTCATTTCGATGAATTTCGCTCTTTTTCGGGCGTTTATTTTCGCTTGTAAAAGCTTTTGGAGGACCAAAATAAGAGGTCACACCTCCCAACTTTAGTAGTAGTTGAAAAATACCTTTTAATAGAACCCTTAATTTTTGGTGATTTTTGCGAACTTATTTGGGCGTTTATTTTCCCAAAATAAACTTTATAAATGGTTTTAAAAATATTAAATATTTTCCTAAAATTCCCCAAAATTTCTGGAGGTGCCCCTTAGCGTGGGGCACATTTTTCATTTAGGAAAAATTTTCTGAAACTGCCCCATTTTTCCTCAGAAAAATGGGGAAGTAACAGGGGCAGTTGGTGTGCGATTAGAGGGAGGGAGAAGATCTGGGGGCGCCGCACAGGGCGCCCTCCTTGGGTCCCCATAGAGGATCCACAGCGGATCCGCTGCGGGGAGGGCACACAGTTGGAGGCGGGAGTTAAGAAAACAGGAGCCGCCCGATCTCCTGGGGGAGATCGCGCGGCTCCCATTTATTAAACGGGAAGCGGCTGCTGCCGCCACCGGGCAGCGGCCGGTTGGGGTCGGCGCCGCCCCCGGTCGGTGCGCCGGGGGCCGGCGACCACTCCGGTGGTGGTCCGGCGGCCTGGCGCCGCCGACCACCGCTGGGAGTGCTTGATGAAGGGGACGGGAGGCGGTGGCGTGGCCTGCATGCACCATGCATGCTTGACACGCCGCCACCTCCGCAGGGGACGCGCCGGTGCCGCCCCCGGTCGGTGCGTCGGGGGTCGGTGACTACTCCGGTGGTGGTCCGGCGGTCTGGCGCCGCTGGACTCCACCGGAAAGAGGAGCAGGAGGTGACGGGGTGGCGCGGCGCAGCCTGCATGGGCCATGCGGGCTCGCTGCGCCGCCGCCACCTCGGCTAGGGCCCTCCCTGCCGCCCCTGGTCGGGGCGCCGGGGAGGGGTCAGACCTCCGGCGGGGGTCTGGCGGCCTGGTGCCGTCGGCCGCCGCCGGGGGAGGGGTTTTAACCCTTACAGGAAAAGAAGAGGGGGAGGCCACGGGTGCCGTCGGGGCTATGTCCTCCGGCGGCCCGACCGCCTCCCCTGCGCCGGCGTCGAGGCCCCTGGGAGGGGGCCTACCTCCCCCAGCGCCACCACCGGCGCTGGGGGAGAGGGCTTTCACGGCCAACTTCCTCCCCGAGCATTGCAAGGCTCGGGGCGGCGGCCGGCGGCGTTCCGGCGACGGGGAGAGGGGTGGCCTCCTCCGGGAGATAGGAAGGAGGAGGGGGAGCGTTCTACCTGTGGTGGAGGTGGGGCTCGAGAGGTGGAGGGGCGGTGACCGGCCATGAGGGAGGTGGCGGCTTGGTTGGGTAGGGTTCCGGCGAGGAGGAGGAGGAGGAGGAGGAGGAGGAGGGAGGTGGCTGAGCTTGCTGGCAGGGGGAGAGCTTGAGAGAGGGGGGGAGTAGTGTTCTGAAAGGAGGGGCTTGGCCCTCCTTTTATAGGAAGGGGGAGAACCTCCCCCCCCCCCCCCCCTCCCCCTCCTCCTTTCTCCACGTGGGGGGGGGGGGGGGGGGGGGGGAGATATTTTCTCCCCCTCCCCTCCCTTCCCTCTCTCCTGCCCCTTTGCCCAAATAAGGGTTGCCTATTCATGGGAAGCCCTCTTCCTTGGGGGGCTTTATCTCTCCTTCCCCCCCCCCCCTTTCCCTTTTCATTTCCCAATAAATTTCAAGCCGGGGGGGCGGGGGGGCGGGGGGGGGGGGGGGGGGGGGGGGGGGGGGGGGGTTTGACCGAGTCAACTTAGGGCGGGGTCCTCCTTGGCCCCCGGGGTCCAATAAGAGTTGCCGGGGCCGATGCCGGGTTTGTGTGCTTTATATCTCGTGCGTTGCACTGAGGCGATCTGCATAGTACCAAAATGGCATACTCTCCATACGACCTTGAATCGAGGCCCAAAGAATTATGTTGCGCCGTATGGTAAATACGCAACACTATTCCGCGCATACGCACACCCAGGTGTTCAAAACCTGTACGCACACAAAAAGACCCTGTGTCGACACAGTTTAGACCGCTTTATTTCAAGCAGGGGAGCTAACCCCGCGGGCCTCACCGATGTGGCCGTCGGTGACAGTGGCCAGTCTTGCCACTTCTGAATGTAGTCGTACCGTATCATTCAGGCCCTCCTGTACAACTTGGTGTACCAACTGGATGTGAGCGACATCCGGCGAGCCGATTTGTAGGCCGACCAGTGGAGGCAAAACTGCAGGCTCGGAGGGTGATAACCCGCTGTGCACATCTCCCTGTCGCCATGAGTCGTCAACCCACCCGCACCGATACGAACAGTCTGCGAGCGTGACCAACCCGCCACTCCCAAACAATCTTCACCCGCTTTATATAAAAACAAGCACATAAGTTACGTGGCAATTCTACTCGACCGGTCACACGACCTCTGACTGGGAGGATTAGCGGTATGAGGGCTACTTGCTTGGGGCTAACCTGGGAGGAGGGACTCAACTCCGGGTTTTCCCCAACTAAGGCCTCGCAGAAGGGAGGATAAGCACCGCATGGTTGCCACGACAGCTCTGCGTTAGCAGATGAATTAGGCTGAAAGCAGGGGCCATAACACTAAGCAGAAATGTAGGCCGAAAGCAGAGACCATAATAATAAGCTGAAAAGTAGGCCGAAAGCAGAGGCCATGGTAATAAGCAGAAAAGTAGGCCGAAAGCAGAGGCCATGGTAATAAGCAGAAAAGTAGGCCGAAAGCAGAGACCATGGTAATAAGCAGAAAAGTAGGCCGAAAGCAGAGGCCATGGTAATAAGCAGAAAAGTAGGCCGAAAGCAGAGGCCATAATGATAAACAGAAAAGTAGGCCGAAAGCAGAGGCCATAATGACAGGACCAGTGCGAGACTGGATTTAAATGAAAGTACGGGAAGTAAGTGCGGGGGACCAGTGCGAGACTGGATTTAAAGGAAAGAACAGAAAGTAAATGCGGGGGACCAGTGCGAGACTGGATTTAACGGAAAGTACGGAAAGCAGTAAAAGCATAAAAGAAAGGGTTAGTAGTCCAATCACTCCATAAGAGGAGGCTTCAATCTTCGACTCCGTTCTTTTATTATTGTCGCGGCGGGGTTAAATTTTGGCGCCGCGCCGCGATTTCTTTCCGATTTTCGCGTCGATATTCCGAGCTTAGTCGATTCCTTGGATAGATACGCATAATTTTTAATAGGCATTTAAAATTATGCGTCGAGGGGGCGCCGATTGATTTCGATGAATTTCGCTCTTTTCCGGGCGTTTATTTTTGCTTGTAAAAGCTTTTGGAGTACCAAAATAAGAGGTCACACCTCCCAACTTTAGTAGTAGTTGAAAAATACGTTTTAATAGAACCCTTAATTTTTGGTGATTTTTGCGAACTTATTTGGGCGTTTATTTTCTCAAAATAAACTTTATAAAGGGTTTTAAAAATATTAAATCTTTTCCTAAAATTCCCCAAAAATTTCTGGAGGTGCCCCTTAGCGTGGGGCACATTTTTCATTTAGGAAAAATTTTCTGAAACTGCCCCATTTTTCCTCAGAAAAATGGGGAAGTAAAAGGGGCAGTTGGTGTGCGATTAGAGGGAGGGAGAAGATCTGGGGGCGCCGCACCGGGCGCCCTCCTTGGGTCCCCACAGCGGATCCACAGCGGATCCGCTGCGGGGAGGGCACACAGTTGGAGGCGGGAGGCGGGAGTTAAGAAAACAGGAGCCACACGATCTCCTGGGGGAGATCGCGCGGCTCCTGTTTATTAAACGGGAAGCGGCCGCTGCCTCCGCCGGGCAGCGGCCAGTTGGGGCCGGCGCCGCCCCCGGTCGGTGAGCCGGGGGCCGGCGACCACTCCGGTGGTGGTCCGGCGGCCTGGTGCCGCCGGCCACCGCTGGGAGTGCTCGATGAAGGGGACGGGAGGCGGTGGCGTGGCCTGCATGCACCATGCATGCTTGCCACGCCGCCACCTCCGCAGGGGACGCGCCGGTGCCACCCCCGGTCGGTGCGCCGGGGGTCGGCGACTACTCCGGTGGTGGTCCGGCGGTCTGGCGCCGCCGGACTCCACCGGAAAGAGGAGCAGGAGGTGACGGGGTGGCGCGACGCAGCCTGCATGGGCCATGCGGGCTCGCTGCGCCGCCGCCACCTCGGCTAGGGCCCTCCCTTCCGCCCCTGGTCGGGGCGCCGGGGAGGGGGGTAGACCTCCGGCGGGGGTCCGGCGGCCTGGTGCCGCCGACCGCCGTCGGGGGAGGGGTTTTAACCCTTACAGGAAAAGAAGAGGGGGAGGCCACGGGTGCCGCCGGGGCTGCGTCCTCCGGCAGCCTGACCGCCTCCCCTGCACCGACGTTGAGGCCCCTGGGAGGGGGCCTACCTCCCTCAGCGCCACCACCGGCGCTGGGGGAGAGGGCTTTCACGGCCAACTTCCTCCCCGAGCCTTGCAAGGCTCGGGGCGGCGGCCGACGGCGTTCCGGCGATGGGGAGAGGGGTGGCCTCCTCCGGGAGATAGGAAGGAGGAGCGGGAGCATTCTACCTGTGGTGGAGGTGGGGCTCGAGAGGTGGAGGGGCGGTGGCCGGCCATGAGGGAGGTGGCGGCTTGGTTGGGTAGGGTTCCGGCGAGGAGGAGGAGGAGGGAGGTGGCTGAGCTTGCTGGCAGGGGGAGAGCTTGAGAGAGGGGGGAGTAGTGTTCTGAAAGGAGGAGCTTGGCCCTCCTTTTATTGGAAGGGGGAGAACCTCCCCCCCCCCCTCTCCTCCTTTCTCCACGTGGAGGGGGGGGGGAAGATATTTTCTCCCCCTCCCCTCCCTTCCCTCTCTCCTGCCCCTTTGCCCAAATAGGGGCTGCCTATTCATGGGCAGACCTCTTCCTTGGGGGGCTTTCTTTCATTTCCCAATAAATTTCAAGCCGAGGGGGGGGGGGGGGGGGGGTTTGACCGAGTCAACTTAGGGCGGGGTCCTCTTTGGCCCCCGGGGTCCAATAAGAGTTGCCGGGGCCGATGCCGGGTTCGTGTGCTTTATATCTCGTGCGTTGCACTGAGGCGATCTGCATAGTACTAAAATGGCATACTCTCCATACGACCTTGAATCGAGGCCCAAAGAATTCCGTTGCGCTCGTATTGTTCGTACGAGTTTACCAGAACTGACAGAAGTTAATTCGGGGCTCGTACGATCACTATTCATAATAATGAGGTAGTGGCGCGCTACGACACCCGAAATAGTCGTTTTCTTCAAACGACCTCGGATCGAAGTGCAACGAATTCCGTTGCGCTCATATTGTCTATACGAGTCTAACGGAACTGACGGAAGTCCAATCGGGGTTCGTACGGTCACTATTCATAATAATAAAGTAGTGGCGCGCTACGATACCCAAAATGGTCATTTTCTCCAAACGACCTCGGATCGAAGTGCAACGAATTCCGTTGCGCTCGTATTGTCTATACGAGTCTAACGGAACTGACGGAAGTCAAATCGGGGTTCGTACGGTCACTATTCATAATAATGAGGTAGTGGCGCGCTGCGATACCCGAAATGGTCGTTTTCTCCAAACGACCTCGGATCGAAGTGCAACGAATCCCGTTGCGCTCGTATTGTCTATACGAGTCTAACGGAACTGACGGAAGTCAATTCAGGGTTCGTACGGTCACTATTCATAATAATGAGGTAGTGGCGCGCTACGATACCCGAAATGGTCATTTTCTCCAAACGACCCCGGATCGAAGTGCAACGAATTCCGTTGCGCTCGTATTGTCTATGCGAGTCTAACGGAACTGACGGAAGTCAATTCGGGGTTCATCTGGTCACTGTACCCCAATGACTTAGTTGCGGCGCGCCACATTACTTAAATTGGTAGTTTTCTACTGCTCGAGCCTACTTTTATTGGGCTCCTTGAGCCACTAGTCTTGCCTTATTTCTGACTATGACTCCTTGAGCAACCAATTTATTTCTGAATACCCATTTAGTGCCAATCACTGGATGATTCTTGGGTCTTGGAACAAGTTCCCATACTTTGTTCCTTTCAAATTGATTTAATTCCTCTTGCATAGCAGTAATCTAGTTGGGATCTTGCTCTACATCTTTGATGGATTGAGGTTCAATTTGAGAGAGGATACAGGTGTGCAAATTATTTTGATTTATTTGATTTCTTGTTTGCACACCCACTGAGATGTCACCAATTACTTGAGATCTAGGGTGATCTCTTATGTTGACATAATCAGTAGGGAAAATAACTTCTCCTTGAGCTTGTTCATTTTCTCTATGAGGAATTTCTATGTCCTCCTGAACTTCAGCATTAACAGCCTCAAGATTTGTAGGAATATTTGTTGTATCCAATGTTGGTGCAATAGGACATTCTTCTTCACTGTCCTCATTAGGTAATAGAGAAGGATTTATTAAATCCTCTTTCTGTAGAGTTAGATTATTTAACTTCTCACAGAGAATTGGTACCTGTGCATCTTGTGAGGTAGAGATATTTCTCTCCTTGCAACTCAAGTTAGTTTCATCAAAAGATACATGAATAGATTCTTCTATTTTAAAAGAAGATTTGTTAAATACTTTGTAAGCTTTACTACTAACTGAATAACCAAGGAAAATGCCATCTGAAGCTTTTGCTTCAAATTTTCCTAGGTGCTTCTTGTCATTATTATGAATGAAGCACTTACAGCCAAAAGCCCTAAAGTAATTTACTCTAGGCTTCTTCCCTTTAAGCAGTTCATAAGGTGTCTTGCCCTTTTGTATATGAATTAAACTTCTGTTTAAGACATAGTTTGCTGTGCTGACAGCCTCAGCCCAAAAGGATTGGGGCAAAACAGCATCTGCAAGCAATGTTCTTCCAGATTCAATCAGTGTTCTATTTTTCCTTTCAGCTACCCCATTTTGTTGAGGAGTTCTAGGAGCTGAAAAGCATTGCCTGATACCTTCCTTCTCACAGAATTCTCTCATCAGAAGAGATTCAAACTCAGTGCCATGATCACTTCTGATCAATGCAATCTGAGTAGAAGACTCAATCTTGATTCTCCTGAGAAAGTCTGTAAGAACCTTGAAGTTATCTGACTTGCTTCTCAGAAAGAATACCCAACTGAATCTAGAGAAGTCATCAACAATAACTAAGGTGTAAGACTTACCTCCCAAACTGTGTATGGGAAGGGGTCCAAAAAGATCTAAGTGCAGCAAGTACAAAATCCTAGGAGAATCACTCTTAGATAGTGACTTAAAGCTGCTCTTAGTCTGCTTTCCCAATTGACATGCCCTGCAAAGGCTTTCCTTCTTGTATGATCCAGAAGGTAGTCCCCTGACAAGGTTTCCCTTTGATAACTTGGCTAGGGTCCTATGGTTCACATGACCTAGTCTCCTACGCCACAAATCAGTATTTTTACTGACTTGGTTAAACAAGCAGACCCCAGGTTTAGCTGAATTAAAATCTACTAAATAAACATTACCTTGTCTATTTCCTAAAATAACAATATTATTTTCAGAAAAGATAATGCATCTAGATTGGTTGAAGCATGCCTGATATCCTTCATCACATAGTTGACCTATGCTGATGAGGTTATGTTTGAGTCCACTTACATAGGCTACCTTTTTGAATGTGATTATCCCAATCTGGACTGATCCATAGCCTTCTGTTTGTCCCCAATTGGAATCTCCAAAAATCACTCTTGGTCCAAGCTTTGCCTTATAGTTGATTAATTTGGCTCTTGTTCCTGTCATATGTCTTGAACATCCACTGTCCAAGTACCACTGTTCCTCTGTGGTAGGACAGTTCTTTTTCTGCAATATAAGGAGGGTTAGGTGTTCTTAACCCAGGTTACCTTGGGTTGCTTTTTGTAACCTTGAAATGCAGAAATATATGAGACAGCAGGTTGACTATGATAACCTAGAGGGTGATATCTTCTAGGAGGGATAATCCAATCACTAAAGGAATTCTTCAGTTTAGAAGAGGATGTATGTTGTCTGTCCTTAGTAAAATTGGCGTTCGACGAACTTTGTTGTGTTCGTCGACCTGGTTTGACGAAAGAGGTGGCATTCATCGAGCCCTGTCTGCAGCAGGTTTTCTGCTTAGATTCAGGCCTTGGTTTTCGTCGATCTGTGTTCGACAAAACCTGTTGGTTTCGTCGATCGCCGTTCGACGAACTTGCTTGAGCAATATTTGTTTCAGGAATTTTTCATGTGTCTTGTATTGCTTCTTTCCCTTTTGCAGATACAAATTTTACTGGGGTAGATAACATATTCTTCTTCAAAAGAAGAGGTTGATTAGATGATGCCCCCAAGCCCAGTTTGCCATTCAGCCTGGCATTCACTGTGCTTGTGATATCCATCAACTTGAGACTTCTCCCATTTAGAGAATTCTCTAGCTGCTTGGCCTCAGTTAGCTGTGTTTCTAGAGAACTCACTTGTTCCCTGGAAATCCTTAGCTCATTTTTGAGCTTAGTGTTTTCAGTGGATATTCCATCCATCTTAGCTAACTTATCTCTCAGAGAAATAATTTCTTTCTCTGATCTAATCATATCTTTACACAACTATTTAAAGTCATCTTTAAACTGTTCTGAATGAAAATCAAAACTGGAAATTACCTCATCCTCATTAGCTTCAGATTCATCATCTGAGTTGTCATTTGATGAGGAGGCATTGATTGCCATCATGCAGAATTCCTTGTCTTCTAATTCCTTCTCCTCATCACTGGAACTGGAGGATGACTCAGATTCAGTGTCACTCCAGGTTTCAGCAACAAAGCCTTTTTCTCTTTTCTTGTGGCCTTTTGATGAGTGTTTGCTGGAGTGTTCCTGCTCTTTTCTCCTACTTTTCTTGTGAGCTTCTGGACACTCAGTGAGGATGTGTCCAGGCTTCCTGCAACCAAAGCATATTATTTCTTTAGATGGAGTTTTATCATACCTTGGCTTTTCATTGTGCCTGTTGGACTTTCTTCTAAAGTCCTTCCTTGCCATCTTGTAAAATCTCTTTGCTAAGAGACTCAGCATCTCCTGATCACCAATCCTGTCTTCTTCCTCTGTTGCTTGAAAGGCAATGCTATTCTTTTTCTTTGAGGATGAAGATGGAGAGGCTTCTGCTTCTCTGCTCTTTATCAGCTGCTCATAAGATTTGTGTTGGGTATTGTATCCACAATAGCCCTGATTTGAAGAAGTTCCCTTCAAACTAAGACGAATTGTAATTGTATTTGATTATGCACTTTAGCTGTGATGTGACAGGTTATTTCACTCTAAGTACAAACCAATGTCAGATTTCAATGAGTCGTCAAACACAGGCCTGTGCAATGTAATCCCTCATTGTATAGACCAAAGTGTTGGCTCATGTGAAATCTCTCTATTGGGATGTACTTCATTTACAAAGTGCTAGAGAAGAAGGACTGGAGCTGATGATGGAATTATTTGAGAAAGGAAAATAACTTAAGTAAAATTCGATTATATCATTTAGAACATATAGTCGAATTCGACTATATGGTTTGAATGGATATAACCGAATTCGGCTAATCATTGTCCGAAAGGTTTATTTTTCTAAGTAAAAGAATAGTCGAATTCGACTATTGAAATTCGGTGAATCTGTTTAGTCGAATCCCTAAAACTGCCGAATTCGACTATATGGTTTAACCGAATAAATTTGGTTAATGCCATTCGGTTAATCCATTTCGCTGAATCGGTCTGCAGGTATTCTCCGGTTCAATTCGACGGCGTATTCTTTAGGGCTTTCTCCATGTACAGTACACGTGGAGCTAGATCCCTAATTCGCGCTTATGACCGTTGGAAGAAGACTCTATAAATACCTAAGGATTATTTCCAGATAACCCTAATCGTGAATTGAAAAAGAAATCGCAAATTACTACTGACGGCCGACTGTTCTCACGCAAGTGTTTCGTCTCCGACAAAGCCAGCGATTCGTGATTCGTCTTCTAAAGATTCAATCGACAAGATCAAGATCCGATTAGCTCTCATCTTCTGTTGATCAAGTCGATTCAAGTTCTCAGATCTAGCTTCAAATCGTTTTCAAGATTTCTTCATTCTTCATTCACAAAGGACTGAAGTTTATTGCTAAGAAGAAGAAATCTATCTCTCAAGATCTGAAGAAGAACTTCATCGGAAGTTTAAGAAGATTGTTTTTCAATTTACTGTGTTGTTGTAAGAACCTTATTTTAAATCTTGTAGGAAGCTTTCTTCCGAGTTATTGTGTAGATCCTTGTTTGAGGATTGAGTTGTAGGAGCTTGTGTGCTCCGAGTTTGTAGGAGAAGTTGGTTCTCCGAGTTGTTGTAGGAGTATTCTTGCTCCGAGCTTGTAGGAGTTGTGAACTCCGAGTAGTAGGATATTGATTGATCCGAGTTTGGTGAAGTAGCTGAATCTAGCCTTGGAGTGCTAGATAGGCGAGGCGGGAAAGTGGACTACCCACATCAGGGAACCACTATAAATTCTCTGTGTTGTGTTGTGCTTACTTTTCTGTGTGCTTTTACTTCTGATATTTTTATTCCACAAAAAGACACAAAATCTACCTATTCACCCCCCCTCTAGGTGATTTAGGTTGCGACTAGATACTTTCAATTTGAGCTTCCCAAGGAGATTCTCAGTTGTAATCTCACTTAGTCCTCTGGCATCTTTAATTGACCAGATTCTTGTGTCCTATGTGCTGGGGAAGCACATCAGGATCTTGTCATTAATTTCAGTGTTTGTGATCACTTTCTCCAGGGTTCTCAGCTCATTGATGATGAGGCTGAGTCTGTTGTACATCTCTGCAACAGTCTCTGATTCTCCCTTTTTGAAATTCTCATACTGGGAGATCAAATGTGATCTTCTGTCCTTTCTCTCATCTGTTGATCCTCCACCATTCTTGTGAGGGAGTCCCAAATTTCTTTGGCAGAGGTGCAGTCAACCACCTTCTGAAATATGTCATCAGACATGGTTTGTGCCAAGATATTCATGGCCTTTGCATCAGCAGTTTTCTGTTTCTTTTGTGTTTCTGTCCATTCTGGAGGAGGGACAGCAGTTGTGTCTGTTGTTGTTGAGGTTGATGCAGTTGGAGGTCCTGTCAAAATAGAATTAAAAATTTCCTCATCACTAGAATTCATGTAAAGTTTGATCCTTGCTTGCCATAGTGCAAACTTGTTCAGATTGCACATAGGAGGTCTTGTGCTTGAATATTCTTTGTTCTGTGCCATGGCTCTAATAAACAAAAAAACCTTTAAAGTAGTCTAGATCTATCAGATCTGTTGGTCCAGGTGTTAGCATGTAACAACCAACCCAAGCTTTGATACCAATTGAAAGTGGGGATAGATCAAGATTACTCTAGAGGGGGGGGGGGGGGGGGGGGGGTGAATAGAGTATTTTAAAATAATTTTACTTAGCTTAAAGAAATCTGTAGAAAACAATTTGAGTTATTTAAGTATATGTGTAAGTGAGTGCATCACAGATATAAACATAAACTAAAACACAGCACACACAGCACAGCACAAATAATAAAGGCAAACATAGAAGACACAAGGATCTATAGTAGTTCCCCTCAACCTGGGTACATCTACTCTTCTACCACCCTGGTAGGAAATCCACCCTTGTAGGAGTTTGACTCCGAGTTTGTAGGATCATTCTGATCCGAGATTTAGTGAGTAGTCAAGTCTAGCTGTGGTGCTAGATTGGCGAGGCCGGCAGTGGAGTACCCAAGTACGGGGAACCACTATAAATTCCTGGTGTTATCTGTGGCTGTGATCTATTTTGTGTGATGTGCTTTACGTTTAATTTTTAATTCCGCAAAAGACGTAGAGATCACCTATTCACACCCCTCTAGGTGATTTAGGTAGGCAACTAGATACTTCACCCTGATTTGAAGAAGTCCCCTTCAAACTAAGACGAATTGTAATTGTATTTGATTATGCACTTTAGCTGTGATGTGACAGGTTATTCCACTCTAAGTACAAACCAATGTCAGGTTTCAATGAGTCGTCAAACACAGGCCTGTGCAATGTAATCCCTCATTGTATAGACCAAAGTGTTGGCTCATGTGAAATCTCTCTATTGGGATGTACTTCATTTACAGAGTGCTAGAGAAGAAGGACTAGAGCTGATGATGGAATCATTTGAGAAAGGAAAATAACTTAAGTAAAATTCGATTATATCATTTAGAACATATAGTCGAATTCGACTATATGGTTTGAATGGATATAACCGAATTCGGCTAATCATTGTCCGAAAGGTTTATTTTTCTAAGTAAAAGAATAGTCGAATTCGACTATTGAAATTCGGTGAATCTGTTTAGTCGAATCCCTAAAAATGCCGAATTCGACTATATGGTTTAACCGAATAAATTCGGTTAATGCCATTCGGTTAATCCATTTCGCTGAATCGGTCTGCAGGTATTCTCCGGTTCAATTCGACGGCGTATTCTTTAGGGCTTTCTCCATGTACAGTACACGTGGAGCTAGATCCCTAATTCGCGCTTATGACCGTTGGAAGAAGACTCTATAAATACCTAAGGATTATTTCCAGATAACCATAATTGTGAATTGAAAAAGAAATCGCAAATTACTACTGACGGCCAACTGTTCTCACGCAAGTGTTTCGTCTCCGACAAAGCCAGCTATTCGTGATTCGTCTTCTAAAGATTCAATCGACAAGATCAAGATCCGATTAGCTCTCATCTTCTGTTGATCAAGTCGATTCAAGTTCTCAGATCTAGCTTCAAATCGTTTTCAAGATTTCTTCATTCTTCATTAACAAAGGACTGAAGTTTATTGCTAAGAAGAAGAAATATATCTCTCAAGATCTGAAGAAGAACTTCATCGGAAGTTTAAGAAGATTGTTTTTCAATTTACTGTGTTATTGTAAGAACCTTATTTTAAATCTTGTAGGAAGCTTTCTTCCGAGTTATTGTGTAGATCCTTGTTTGAGGATCGAGTTGTAGGAGCTTGTGTGCTCCGAGTTTGTAGGAGAAGTTGGTTCTCCGAGTTGTTGTAGGAGTATTCTTGCTCCGAGCTTGTAGGAGTTGTGAACTCCGAGTAGTAGGATATTGATTGATCTGAGTTTGGTGAAGTAGCTGAATCTAGCCTTGGAGTGCTAAATAGGCGAGGCGGGAAAGTGGACTACCCACATCGGGGAACCACTATAAATTCTCTGTGTTGTGTTGTGCTTACTTTTCTGTGTGCTTTTACTTCCGATATTTTTATTTCGCAAAAAGACGCAGAATCTACCTATTCACCCCCCCTCTAGGTGATTTAGGTTGCGACTAGATACTTTCAATTCGTATTAGAGGCAGGTTGTTCACAAAAGGCTAACACCTTGAACAAGATCTCCTAATCTAGTCGCTTGGTCAAACATGTCTGGAATGGAAAGATCAAAGGATTCTGTCAAGTTGCCAATTTTTACCAAAGAGAATTTCCCTATGTGGAAGGAAAGAGTTAGATTCTACATGGAGGCCGCCGATCCAAGGATTTTTCAAATAGTGGAAGAAGGTCCACATGTTCCTACAAAGCCATCTTCAATAAACTCTACAATCATGATTCCGAAGAAGAGGTTAGAACTTACTAAAGATGAGATCGCTCTTGTCGCTCTAGACAAGAAGGCAAAAAATATCATAGCCGGTGCAGTGGAGGACTCGATGCTGCAAAATCTGATTCACTGCAAATCTGCCAAAGAGATGTGGGATTCTCTAGTTGTTCTGATGGAAGGTACTGAAGAAGTGAGGGATGACCGAAGATCGTTGCTGAACCAAGAATACGAAGCTTTCAAGCAAGATCCAAGAGACTCCATTTCTGAAACCTATGAGAAGTTCTTTAAGATCGTAAATGGTCTTAGGAACTATGACCGTGAATTTTCTGTTGGCGAACTGAATGATAAGTTCTTGAGATCCCTGACGAAAGAATGGGATACCAAGGCCATTGCAATCAGAGAATTCGGCAAGTTGACCACTATGGAGCCGCAAATCTTATTCGGAAAACTGTTGTCACATGAGCTCAAGCTCAGCATTAGGAAAGCTGAGGAAGAAAACAACAGGACCTCCGGGAAGGAAAGATCTATGGCACTGAAAGCTAAAGGATCAAAGAAAAGCAAAGTCAATACATCCATAAGAACTCCGTTATCTGAAGAGGATGATGAGTCTGCAAGCTGCTCATCAAACTCTGACATGTCTGACGAAGAATTTTCACTTCTCTCCAAGCAATTCAAAAGACTTCTGAATAAAAGAAAGCAGAAAAGAGGCCAATCTTCTGCTTCAGATCACAGAAGATCAAGACGTGATGGTGATCATCACAAGAAGGACTACAATAATGACAGGTATAAATCTAAACCGAACAAACATGATTCTACTGACATTATTTGCTATTGCTGCAATAAGCCAGGACATGTAATTGCCGAGTGTCCATATAAGAAGAAGGAAGGATCGAAGAAGGAAGAAAAGAGATCCTTCAAAGGAAAGAAGAAGGAAAAGAGCTTCCTCGCTAAAAAGGCCAAGACTTTGAGCGACAGCGACACTGATGCGTCAAGCTCAGAAGAAGAAGCCTACTTTGGGCTTATGGCACAATCAGATGAAGAGTAGGCAACTCCTCTTATAAGGGGAAGGTAAACTCTCATACTCCTCTTTCCGCTTCTGAATGTGAGACTGCATCCATTGCAAATTACGGCTACTCATCAGAGGAGGATTCAGATTTAATGACTCAGTACAAAGCCCTTGTGAAGGGATTTGACAAATGCCGCAAGGTTGTCAGATCCAAGTCAAAAGAAATTGAATCTCTCAAGACGGTGGAAATAGCTTTGAGGGAGGAAATTGAACAATTAACTCCTCTTAAAGATGAAATCCAACTCTTGAAAGACGAACTGAAAAGCTCCACTGAGTTGTTGAATCTTAAGGAGAAAACTATAAATGAACTAGAAGATAAGTTGAAGGTAGAAAGAAATCTCATAGAAAGCTTCTCGAAGCCTAAGACTATTCTTCCACTCATTGATAGGTTTTCTGTTCCTGCGAAGGGTAGTGGCATTGGTCATGAGGTTGAAACTAGTAAGGTTGCTGAGAAAAGAGCTATGAAAGGAAAAGGGACTGGAAATCAAGGTCAACCTTCATTCAGGAAGGTAGTTTTTCCGACAAATCCATTCGACCTTGACTCATCCTTTGGTCACTTTGCTAGACCAACACATGTTGAATCTAGTAACAGATATCAAGGATGGACCAGACACCGGAACTTTGATGTGTCTCCATTCAAAGCTCCTCATGAAGAAGTAATCCTCAAGGATCACGGTCCATTTGTTCACGGATCAGCTGCTAAGAAGGCCCCAAAAATCAAAACAATTGCACCCAAACCTGTTGAGAAGAAGTTTGAGCCATGTGTGTGCTGTCACCATGAGGCCCCCACTTCTAAGAAAGCATCTTATAAGAAAGCATCTTATAAGAAAGCTACTCCTGTTGCACCTCCCGTTCAAAAAGTAAAACAGGAGACAAATAGAAGGTATAATCGGTTCGATTGTTGGTGCTGTGGCAAAGTTGGTCACTTCGCCATTGATTGCTAGTTTAATTATAGTTATGTTAAGACCCCACGAGGTAACAATGCAAGAGTGACTCCTCGCAGTGTTAACACTCCAAATGGCGGTCATCTGACAAGAAGCCAAGGACCCAAATCTGTTTGGGTTCCTAAGGGAAATTGATTATTGATTGCAGGTATGTCCAAAGGCCAATTCAAATCCAATATGGTACTTGGACAGTGGATGTTCTCGGCACATGACCGGAACAATAAGTTTATTACAAGAGTATACCCCTGTGAAAGATGGACCAAAAGTTATTTTTGGCGGGTCTGATCGGGGAATCACGAAAGGCTACGGTATGATTACCAACAGTATAGTCTCTTTCACAGATGTAGCTTATGTTAAAGGATTACAACATAATTTCATTAGCATAAGTCAACTATGTGACAAAGGCTATATGGTTGAGTTCTACAAGGACAAGTGCTTGATAAAGTCGTCTGATACGTCAGAAACTATTTTAACAGGCACTCGGAGTAGGAATATTTTCTGCTTAAATTTCCTTTGTTTAGACTCTTCTACACCAGTGTGTCTTTTAGCAAAAGATAGTCCATCTCTTTGTGACCAGTGACACAAGAGACTAGCACATATAAATTTCAAAACTATAAGTATGTTATTTTCTCACAATTTAGTTCGTGATGCTCCAGATGTTAAGTGCATTAAAGAAAGACCGTGTCATGCATGCCAAATGGGTAAGCAGACTCGGGCTACCTTTAAAAGCATTATTGGCAAAGATTCTACCAGATGCTTATATCTGCTCCATATGGACTTATTTGGTCCCATGCCAATCCGAAGTTTAGGAGGTAAGTCTTATATGTTGGTTATTGTTGATGACTACTCACGTTTTGCTTGGGTATTCTTTTTGAAACACAAGTCAGACACCTTTGCTTCTCTCACCACATTCATCAAGCAAATCCAGAATGAGTTGGAATGTTCTGTGGTCAAAATCAGAAGTGATTATGGTACAAAATTCAAGTCTGGAGCTATGACCGAATTTTGTGAAAGCCTAGGTATCTTTCATGAGTTTTCCTCTCCCCGTACTCCACAACAAAATGGAGTAGCTGAGAGAAAGAATAGAACACTCATAGAGGCCTGCAGAACAATGTTGAGTGACTCTTCACTACCAGAATACTTCTGGGCTGAAGGCATCAACACTGCTTGCCACATGCAAAACAGAGCACTGATCAACAAGAATCATCATAAGACTCCTTATGAACTTCTGAAGGGCAAGAAACCAACCCTGTCTTATTTTAGAATTTTTGGTAGTAAATGCTTCGTACTTAACAACGGAAAATATTACAAAACTAAATTTAGTGAAAAATGTTTTGAAGGTATTTTTGTAGGTTATAGTAGCCATAGTAAGGCATACAGGATTTTCAACAAGAAAACCCTGGTTGTAGAAGAAACTTATAATGTTATATTTGATGAGACGAGTATGCTTCAAAGCAGCTCTTTTAGTGTCTTTGTTGAATATGCAGATGCAAGGTTCAAAGAACTAAACTTAGAAGAAGTTGTAAAGGAAGACATCCCAAATTCTATTGAAGTAAATATTCTGTCTACATGTGAGGAAGATGAACCTCCAGAAGATGAAGATGTACCTAAAGTGCAGGAACCACATTGTAACATCCCCCAGGCAGCTAGACCCCTAAGTTGGTTTTGTCATGACAAAACCATAGGAAGAGCCCAAGGCCTTGTGAATTGAGGTGAGAAGAAGAAAACCACCTTGGTCTGCAAATAGCAGTTTCTAGTTACCAAGCTTAGGGTTGGACTTAGGACCTCAACTTGACCATGTGACCCCACCTTAGTATCCCTAACCCTTTAGGGGTCCCCTTAGGGCATCAGGAGCCCATTGAGGTCAACCAAAGAGGCCAAATTGACCAAAGTCAACTTTAACCCTAAATTAGTCAAAGTAGCCTAATTAGTGTCAATTAATCATCACCATGACAAATTGATCACTCACCTAGGTCTAGAATACCATAAAGGACCTAGTAGACCTAAAAGCCCTATCATGGGACCCCCAGTGGTGCAAATTGACCAAAATGCCCTTTAGGTCAAAAATGGCAATTCTTCTCTAAGCACCCTAATTGACCATCACCATATTAAATTGACCTTACCCATAGTGTTATCATATCATAAGGGACCCAGTGGACCAAAAAGCCCCATGACTGGGTCAACCCTAGGGCTCAATTTGACCAAAGTCAACTTAGCCTGTTTTGGTCAAATCAGCTTAGATTGGGTCAACCAAGACTCATGTGACCAAATTGACCCCACCACTAGTTTCTAAACCTAATTTGGAGTTCAATGGACCCAAAAGCCCCATCCTAGGGTCACCCAATTGGTCAATTTGACCAAAAGTCAAACTTGCCCAAATTAGGTCAAATCCCTTGGATCTAGCCCAATCCCTTTGGGCTAAGCCCAAATTGATCACTTGACCAGCCTAGTAGACTAGCATTAAACTCAGAGGGGGGTAGAAAATCGGCCATGGTGATTAGGAGAGAGAAAATGGGGGGTTTTCCCAATTTTAAGGAGAGAGAAAGAGGCCATTCATGGCCATTAAGGTGATACACCCCTTGGTATCCCTCCATAACTCTTCCATTCATCTTCTCTGAAGAATTTGAGAAGATTCCAGCAGTTCCCAGGAGTTATTGGGGGGTGGGGGAGTGAATAGGGTCGGCCAAGGGAGGGAGACCAAGAGGCCATTAATGGCTTTCTTGGTTAAAGCCTCCCTCCCCCTCGATTGAACCCCCCTTCATCTTCACAACCATCAGAGGAGTGGAACCCCTCATTTTCCCGAAAGTTTAGAGCCCCCTATGCACAAGAAGCCATGGCACCCAAAGCTTGGAGAAGGAAAAATGGTGGCCGGCGATTGGAGCCACCAAAACCCCCAAACAAGGTTCGATCCTCCTCCTCCTTACTCGTGCTAGCATCTTAGATCGATTTAGGTGAGAAATCGGGATCAAAAGAGCCCGATCGGAGAGTTGAAAATTCAGATTTTCCATGGAAAATCGCCCCCTTGAGTTCGCCGGAGACCGCCCCTCCGGCGGCCGTGCCGCCGCCCGGCGATAGCCCCCACCTCGACGGAGGTGGTGGCGGTGGTGGCCGGCCAGGGTGGTGGCTGGGTGGCCGGGAAATCCCCTTGGAAAAAGCTACAGGAAATAGCTTTCTCTTTGTTGTTTTCGGCCTAATGAAGAAGATGAACAGTGCCTTGTATTATATTAATTGTTATTATATGATTTATTAGGTATTATTTTTAGCAGAACTTGATTTTAATTACTAAAAATACTAGATGCCCTCTACAGAAAAAGTGCCCAACATGAAAGTTGTAGGCCTTGACCCCTAGGATCATACAAAATTGACTTCACTCAATTTGGAGCCCTGGACTGACCTCAGCACCTATTCTAGTGCAAAGTTTGACTGAACTTTGAATGGGTGCCCACACCAAACCACTTGTCCAAATGACTTGTAATTTGGACTGGTAGTGAGTCATACCTAGGGCTATGACATATCCAAAAATGAGAATTTTTGGAGAGATTTTCCTAAAGTTTTTGTAGAAATTTAATAATCCTTACACAAATTATTTGGAGGGCCAAATGACCTCCAATCTCCACCAAATTTTGGTGAGGTACCATTAGGGTCATGATAAACCCCTGGGTAAAATCTCATCTCATTTGGAGACCTTTTGATTTGGTAATCTTTGGGCCAAAGTTTTGTCCTTTAAGGGAAAAAGTTGTGCTAACGGGACACTTAGGGCTTCTCATAGCCAAACTACCTCCTATTGGAGTGGTATTATGTCCACTGCCCTAACCCCACCCAAATCACCTCCAAGAGTGTTAAGGAGTCTTGGGGAGTGGGTTTGCCCTAGGACTTGGGGTAGGAGTACCTTGGGGTGCAAATAGCCAAGTGGAGAATCATTGGCCAATTAGGTCCTTTGAGACTTGAGACTTCTTAGGAAGGTCGGTGGGATGAAGTTGAGACCCCATGAGGAGTTTGGTGAGCATTGGAGTTGTTTTGCTCAAGGTCATAGGGTTGATCCCTATGGGGTGGAATTTGGGGTTGTGAAGGACATAGGGGAGTTTGTCCTTGGAGAGGGGTGTGTTGGACTCCTCTGAGTGTTATAAGTGATATGATACCCTCACAAGAAGTTTGGGTGGATTTGGTTAGGTTTAGACCCTAACCCTAGGTTAAACCCTAATGGGGTGCAATTAGAGGCTAATAAAGGAAGTAGGGTCAAACCCTAATGGTTTGACCTAAGGTTTTGGAAGGAAGGTCATAGTGACCAGAGGAGCCTCCCTTGTGAATTTGAAGAGGTTTAGAGTTGTCAAACCTAGGTAATAAACCCTTGGGTAGATTTGTAAATAATTAGGGTTTGGGGTTTTAGGAAGTAATATTACTTAATGATTAACCATCTTCTGTCATAATCTTAATTTTAATATTGTTAAGCCCTGGAGATTCTATTAGAACCATTGGAAAACATTTGGAGGTTCAAATTGTAATTATTCATATTGTTGGCAATTTTTGGGATGATTGATTTTAGAGTGTTAACTTTCTGTAAATGCATGAAACTTTGCAGTATGTCTTTTCATACCAATATGTACCCACTGTAATTTTCTCATAATTTATGGATTAATATTTTTGGTATCTCTAGTTCATTTTGGAATTATTTACAAATATATCCATTGAGGAATTTACAAATGTAACCTCTGTGTTATTTGGTCAAACTTGGTATACCTGAATATTTTAGTAGGAGACACCTCTGTATAAATTTGCATAAGGTTTAGAGATCATATGAGGGTACCTCCTTTGGAATTTATTGGTAATAAATGAGTTTTGGAATTTTAAAAATAGTAAATCTTGCAGTATATCCCTAAGATTTCATGACTACTGACTAATAGGTACTTTTGATTTATGTAGAAATTGGGAGGGGCATTGGAAGTCAGAAAAGTGCACTTGTAGTTCAAACCCTAGGAAGTTGTCCTTGGGAAAAATGGTTTTAAATATTAATAATATGGGGAAAATTATGGAACTCTGGAATGGATCTTAAACCAGTGACATGGACCCCCAGTGAGAATATTGGGTCATAGAGTTGATTAATTAATGTACTTCCCTTCATGAGGATCAAAACGTTAAGGGTGGTCTGCGTTTAGTAAATTGGCAGTTTTGGAGTTATAGGCCAATTTGGAATACATTGTTTGGAGATGTGAGAATTGAATGGTGATTGTATGGGTATGAGAGGACCCTTGGAGAGATTTAAGGTTGATGAGTTCTGGGATGGTGGGGTGCCTCCCTTGGGGTAGGTCATCTTGGGATTTGGCGAAAGATCGTCTTTTCCCCTAAGTGTCTTAAAGCCCTTAGGATTAATTCAGGTAAGAATATTAAAAGGGTTTCCTTTGGGTAGTCACCAATAATAATAATTTCTTGGGAATGGGAACGTTGGGGTGTCATCCCATTGTAGTTCTTAGTACCGTAGCGAGCCCCTCACAGGGTAACCCTCGGGAAGGCCAAGATTAACACTAAGTTATAGGAGTAAGATGTTCTACAAGATTAACTAATAACAATTCACCTTCACTCCGTGGTTTCGGGAGTTTAATTGGTTTGGTGCTACGAGCGGTAGGCCCGGTGGTTGTAAGGGCGGATTGATAAGACCGGTGAGCTTGTGACTCAGTGGTGTTTTATGGCGGGCAGGTTAGCCCGGGGAGCTCATGGCTCGGAAATAGAAAGTAGAACATGTTGCATGTGCATTGAAGGTGGTGGGTCTTCGGTATTGGACGGTCGTTCACACCGACGTCAATACGTTGACTCGGCGAGTGTGGTTTTACACTTAGCCTTAATAGTCTGGCGGTCCAGTCAGCAAGAGTACGCAGACGCTCCGCGGGTTTTGTGGAGGCGTACGATAGGTCTAGGTTGGGTAGTGTGAATACCAACCTAGAGGTGGGCGGGGCCCAACCCACCGCTTCCGTTTGCCACTACGGGAGTATCCTGGGAGTCTAGCTCGCTCCAAAAAGGGGGAACTAAAGGTCTATGCGCATAGAGTCGAAGTGTGTGTGTTGCACTTGTATGATCATGGCATAACAGCATACCTGCATAACATAGCATAAACATTGCATTCAACCCCTGACACCTATCGTATAAATTGGTATGGGACTTTTTATACGATAGGCCCTGCTAAACGACCCCTTGGTCTATAGGTTTGTATGGGCATTTGATACGTTTTTTAATTGATTTGTTTCTCTCTTTTCTTTGTTAGAAAGAGAGAAAGAAAAGGAAAAGCTCTTTCTTCCTTTTCGATTCAACCTTGGGCGGACGTTTTCGAAGAGCCCCGCGAGTAATCCTACTTCGAGGAATTATCCGTTATCCTATCGAAGGATAGAAGTAACGGACTCTTTCTCTTTCGAAATATCGAGGATTCCTCCTCGGCCGCGTCCTTTGAAGGCAGAATGAAAAGAAAAATAAAGCTACTTTACTTTTAAAATTTAAATTGAAAGCTTTTTGAAAATATTGTTGCAACAATTTTTTAAGTAGTTGCAACAATTCTTTAAGAGCGTTTTAAAACTTCTTTTACCTTGAGCTAGTTGCAACAACCAAAGAGGCGTTGCAACAATTTTTTAGTGTTTTTAAAAGAGTTTTAAAGAGTGCTTTAGAGAGAAAGCTTTTGGGTTTATGTAATTATCCGGACTAAAATCAATAAAGGCAAGTGGACCTTATCGATAGTAGTATAGGATATTTCTTTTGAAATATCAAGGTCGTATTTTTCCAAGGTCGTATCGATTATTTCTACTTGTTAGGAACGCGCTATTATCTTATCGAGAAGAGTTTGAAGATTTTTATGATTTTATAGAAAAGTTAGTGACGAAAACGATAACTATCGCGGGCTTGGTGTGCGTTTAGCAAAAACCAAGAAAAGCGATGAAAAGAAAAAGAACGAAAACGTTAATTTGAAAAGTAGTTTTGCTTAGAAATTTTTAGGGTTTTATGAAACTATAATGATAACTACGGCGATAATTAGCGATTGAGCGGAGCGCGTGATTAAGCAAAAAGCAAATATATAAAAGATAAAAGACGCACTAATTGAAAACTCACGCACTCTACGGAATTAAAATTAAAGCGGTAAATTGCAGAAATTGAAGAAATGCGATCCCTACCCAAATAGGTAGGCGGGAAATAAATGCGTGAGCAAGTCCTATCCAAACGGATAGGCGGGAAATAAATGCGTGAGCAAGTCCTATCCAAACGGATAGGCGGGAAATAAATGCGTGAGCAAGTCCTATCCAAACGGATAGGCGGGAAATAAATGCGTGACAGAAATGGAAACTATTCGGTTACAAAAAAGGCGCAAAATTTATTCACCTACACACACGCACTCTACTTGAAATTGAAATCTAAGTTAAAAGAAAATAAAAGCTATGCTCATAAACACACACACTCTTCTTTAATGAAATCTAATTAAAAATAAAACAAAACTAATCTCATACACTCACACACACAACAATAATGAAAACTAAGTTAAAAGAAAAGAAAAGCTATGCTCATACACTCACCCACACTAACAACAAAACAAAACTAAAATAAATACAAATTACTCTCATACACACACACACTTACAAAAAGAGACAAAGAAAGTGAAAACAACAAAATAAAACAAAACAAAACAATTTAATTAACCACCTACACTCACACACACTAATAACAAAACATCTAAAAATTATAACAAAACTAAAAACAAGATAATTACTCTCATACACTCACACACACAAATTAAAAAGATGAAAACTAATTAAAATTACTAAATTACTAAATTACAAAAAAAACTAAAAATAAAAAGAAAAAGAAAAAGAGAACACACACTTCCAACAAAACAAAGAGAGAGAGAGTGGCAAAACAAGCCAACTATTTCATTTCCATAATAAAAAGATTACAAAAAACAAGAGAGAAAAAGAGCACAAAATTACAAAAACATAAAAACTAGTTGGATCAAAACCTTAAGAATAAGCTCTCAAAATTTTTGAACCCTTGGACTCAGCTGAAACTGGCTATTTATAGAAAAAATTTTTGGATTACACGCCCTCGGACACGGGCGTGTCTGAGGGCGTGACACGGCTTGGGGTGCGAATAGCCAGAACAGCTGGATCCAGGCAGGCATCTGGAAGGCTTGACCGGCGACTTCGGAAGTACACGGGCGTGTTCCAAGTAACACGGGCGTGTTCGATGTCGGCATTGTGTTGTCGGCTGCTGGGCGTGACGGGCGGCGTGTCCTTTGTTCTTCCGAAAGAAATTGAGGGGTCACGGCCTCGGTCACGGGCGTGACCCGATCACGGCCGTGACAGTGGGCGTGACATTGACATCTTGGCTCGAATCTGGGCTTGGTCATTCAACACGGGCGTGACTGATGTACACGGCCTCGGTCACGGGCGTGACCGAGGGCGTGACTTGATGTTTGAGTTGGAAAAAGAGCAGGGAAAAGAAAATGTTAGGGATTAGTGAACACGCCCTTGGACACGGGCGTGACCAAGGGCGTGACTTAACAAAATTACAAAAACTTTACAAAAATTAAAATAAAACTAAGTTAAAAACAAAAATAACAAAAACAAACATTTTATTCATTAATTTACATATATTATTTAGAAATCTAATTAAAATTATACTAAAAATTATAAAGAAAATGCGTATATTTACTATTCATCAAACACCCCCATACTTAAGCTTTTGCTATTCCAGAGCAAAAGTAAGGGATACCTATAAGACGTTTAATAAAATTTCTAATTTACTAAAGTTTTTATTAAATCAAAAGTAAGATCGAAATAAATTTAGGGTATTTAAAGAGGTAAGTCCAAAACTATGAAAGTAATTTAAAAAGAGCGAAAAAATTTTAGCGAGACTTCTAAAGTTAGCTAAATAGCATCGATTATTGCAGTCTTTGGTACCTTTTAATTAGAATAGAATTATATAAAACTATAAGCTTTTTTAAGAAAGTTTTTAAGAATAAATAAAGCCTACTAATTATGCTCTCTCAAACTTTTTTAAATTAAAATCTAGATACAATTTTATTGGCTAAGGGGTAGGGAAAAAAGGTAGCCTTGGCAAAAAGAAGAGTGCTTGGATATAGGGGTGACGGATTTTATCCTCTCACCCCACCTTTTTGGTGGTTTTGCTTTGGTTCCCAGCGTTGGTTTACGCGGGATAATTGAAATCTTTTTTAAACTTAACCCAATGCCCGTGTTTACGGAATTAAATTCCCATTGACACGGGATTTCTTTTAACAATATTGGGTGCCTGTGTTTACGGAATCTATTTATTCCCATTGACACAGGATTTCTTTTCTAAAACTTCTTCTTTTACTTTTTTTATGCCAAGCTAAAGGGGTGTTTATACTTTGGTTTCAAGAGAAATTCTAGATTAATAAAGAAAGATTTTGAGAGCAAGTTTAGTAGATTAAAAACATTCCTAAAGTTTCACAAGTTTAGAGTTAGAATAATTGAATCTAAAGATGGTTTGCCAATATAATACAAAAATGAATCTATTTAGGGTAAACTCGAGGTAGTGCTAAAAGTTCTGTTCTCAAATTAAATTAAGATCGCAAGATTTTCTTTACTACTGAAAATTCCTCGATTTAAATTTTTCAAACTATGAAATAAATAAAATTGATTTAGCAAATCATAAATAATGAAAAGCGCTTAGAGATAAAACTAACCTCGCCTTGGGAATAACAAAAAGCTAAGTAGGGGTTTTATTTTATTTTTGGGTTTTTTTTGATAAGTTTTTCAAATATTTTTTTTTTTGTTTTTAAGATATGATTTTTTTTGGATTTTTGATTTTCTTTATAACAAAATGCATATATAAATACAAAATATTTTTGATTTTTCTAAGATATTTTTTTTTCATCATATTTTTTTTTTGATTGTTTTAATTTTGTTAAAAATATGTACATATATAAAAAAAAGGAAAAAAAAGAAAGAAAGAAAAGAACATAAATATTTTGGTGTTATGACAAAATTAATTTTGTTATAACAAATTTTTAAGTACTTTTTTTTTTCATCATTTTTTTTTATTTTGATTTATAACAAAAAAAAAAACATAAGTAAATACATATATATTTACATTAATACTAAAAAAGGAAAAAGAAAGACATTTTTTTTTTAATGTTATGACAAAATTTTTGTGAATTTTGTTGTAACAAATTTTTTGTAAAACTTTTCATCTTTTTTTTTTTGTTTTGGATTTTGATTTTATAAATAAGGTTTATTTATATACAAATAAAGACATAAATATAAAACATGTAAATTTTTTTTTGGATTTTTCATTTGATAAGGGAGGGGCAAAAATAATTACAAAAAAGAGGGAAAACACGCCCCCATACTTAAAACCAACATTGTCCTCAATGTTGAAGGTAAGTGTGAGGAACGAAAATATTTACAAAAAAGACGAAGATTTTAATTACAAGAAAGAAAAAAAAATATACAAGAATAGTTACAAAATAAAAAAGGGACTCCACGAATATATACAAAATTGTTTTTTGGTTTGTTTTAGTTTTTCGAAATGTACAAAACACGAATAAAATACGTATAAAAGAAATTAAAAACATATATTTTTTGGTATGATAAAAATAAATTTTTATCATCTTTTTATTTTATTATTTATATTATATGTACTTTTATACGTATTTTTTGTTGTTTTGGTTTTAATTTGAAAATATGCATGTTTTAAAATATATCTAGATTTTAAGAAAGATAAAATAATGTAAAATAAAGAAAAGGCTTTAAGATAAAAACCAAGGAAGAAAGAAGAGAAATAAAAAGGTAAAAGCAACGGGGTTTTCTCGTTTCGAAATATCGACAAAAATCCCCTCTCGGGTCTGTCGAGTAATCCTACTTTGAGAAACTTCCTATTGTCTTATCTTAAAATTCCCAGAATTCTTTATGATTTTTGTTTTAAAGTTTTTGCATTATTTTGTTTTGTTTTATGTTTCTTTTTTGAAAAAGAATGATAATTTAAAATATGCATAATTATTAATATTATTATTATTATTATTATTATTATATTTTTTTTCATTTTGTTTGTTTGTTTTTTTATTTATTTATTATTATTATTTATTTATTTATTATTATTATTTATTATTATTATTATTTATTATTATTATTATTTATTATTATTATTTTTGTTTAAGTTTTTATTTTTTTTTTGAAATGAAAATTTATTTCATCATTTTTTTTGGTTTTATAAAAAAGAGCGTAATTGGATAAATATGGGGGTGCCTCCCACGAGCGCTTTGTTTACCGTCTCGTAGCTCGACGCGTTGGCGGGGTACGATCTTTTTAGAGGTGGGGGAGGGGTATGGAATTTAACTTCCCTCCCAGATGATCCCCCGCGTGGTAGAGTTTTAGTCGGTGACCGTTAACTTTTAAGTCGCCTTTTTCCGGGTGGGTGATAAGGACGGTCCCGTATGGCCAAACCTCTTTCACTTGAAAGGGGCCGGACCAACGGGATTTTAGTTTCCCCGGAAAAAGACGAAGACGTGAGTTATATAGGAGGACGAGATCGCCCGGCGCAAATGATTTTGGAAATTTTATTTTCCGGTCGTGGTAAAATTTCGAGCGTTCCTTATAAAATTTATTACTCTCGTAAGCGTTCGCACGCCATTCATCGAGTTCATTTAATTGGAATTTCCGATTTTCGGCGGTTAAATTATGATCGAGATTTAAGAGTTTTAACGCCCAAAAAGCGCGGTGCTCTAATTCTACGGGCAAATGGCATGCCTTGCCGTAGACTAATCGATAAGGCGTACAACCGATTGCGGTCTTGTACGCCGTACGATAAGCCCACAGCGCGTCGTCTAATTTAAGTGCCCAATCCTTCCTATTAGTTGAAACGGTTTTTTCTAATATGCGTTTGATTTTCCGATTTACTACCTCCACTTGGCCGCTCGTTTGGGGGTGATAGGCGGTGGCGAGCTTATGCGTGACGCCATATTTGGTTAATATTTTTGCAAACTGGGCATTGCAAAAGTGCGTACCCCTATCACTAACTATCGCACGGGGCGTACCGAAGCGAGAAAATAATTTTTTAAGAAATTTGACGACGACTCTCGCATCGTTGGTGGGGAGAGCTTGCGCTTCCGCCCACCTAGATACGTAGTCGACCGCCACTAAAATGTAGCGATTTGTATATGAAGGAGGTAGGGGGCCTATGAAATCTATGCCCCATAAATCGAAAATCTCGCATTCTAAATAAAAATTTTGGGGCATCTCGTCGCGACGAGAGATGTTACCCGACCGTTGACAGCTATCGCATGTGCTCACAAAAGTGTGAGCGTCTTTGAAGAGAGCGGGCCAATAAAAGCCCGCCTCTAGCGCTTTCTGCGCGGTCCGGTTGGCTTGATAATGCCCCCCGGCCGGCCCTTCGTGGCAGTGCCGCAAAATTTGCGCACCCTCCTCGCTCGAAACGCATCTCCGCACGACCTGGTCCGCGCAGACGCGAAATAAGAAAGGGTCCTCCCAAAAGTAATTTTTCAAATCAGAAAAGAATTTCTTCTTTTGCTGTTTTGAAAAGTCTTTCGGGAGCACCCGCGCAACTAAATAGTTGGCGTAGTCTGCGAACCAAGGCGAGGGAGAAGTTTGTAAATTATTTAAAGCTAAAAGACGCTCCTCGGGAAATCGATCATCGATTTCCGGTTCGAAGAGTGCTTCCGCGGTTGGGTGCTCTAAACGAGAAAGGTGGTCGGCCGCTAAATTTTCGGCCCCCTTCTTATCGCGGATCTCTAAATCAAATTCTTGTAATAGGAGGATCCATCGAAGAAGGCGGGGCTTAGCGTCCATTTTTTCTAATAAATATTTTAGGGCGGAGTGGTCGGTAAATATAATAATTTTTGAAAGCGTGACGTAGGGCCTAAACTTATCTATGGCGAAGACGACGGCAAGGAGTTCCTTTTCCGTTGTCGTGTAATTAGCCTGTGCGGCCGTGAGCGTGCGGGACGCGTAGTAGATAGGATGAAAATATTTATTTACGCGTTGGCCTAATACAGCCCCTACCGCTATATCGCTCGCGTCGCACATTATCTCAAACGGAAGGGTCCAATCGGGCGCCACCAGAATGGGAGAATGGATAAGTTTATTTTTTATGGCATTGAATGCCTCTACGCACGCGTTATCAAAAATAAATGGAGATTCCTTCTCCAGGAGGTGGGTTAGCGGTTTTGTTATTTTAGAAAAGTTTTGGATGAACCGCCTATAAAAACCCGCGTGGCCAAGAAAACTACGGATTGATTTAATATTTGAGGGCGCGGGGAGTTTTTCAATTATTTCGACCTTGGCCTTGTCGACCTCCATCCCTCTTTCAGAAATTTTGTGGCCGAGAACTAAGCCTTCTCGAACCATAAAATTACACTTTTCCCAGTTTAAAACCAGGTTCGTGTCTTCGCATCGTTGGAGGACTCGATCTAAATTTTGGAGGCAGTTTTGGAAGGAGCTTCCAAAAACCGAGAAGTCATCCATAAAGACTTCCATAATATCCTCTACGAGCTCTCCAAATATCGCTAGCATACATCGTTGAAATGTAGCTGGCGCGTTGCAGAGGCCGAATGGCATCCTTCGATACGCAAAGGTACCGAAGGGGCACGTAAAGGTTGTTTTCTCCTGGTCTTCGGGGGAGATAGGAATTTGTAAAAATCCCGATAGACCATCGAGAAAACAATAATAAGGATGGCCCGATAGCCGCTCCAAAATTTGATCGATAAACGGTAACGGAAAGTGGTCTTTGCGGGTGGCATCATTTAATTTTCGGTAATCGATGCACACCCTCCAACCCGTAACAGTACGAGTTGGAATTAATTCGTTATGTTCGTTTGCCACGACCGTTATACCGCCCTTTTTAGGCACGACATGAATGGGACTAACCCACGTGCTGTCAGAAATAGGGTAGATAATCCCCGCATCCAGTAATTTTATTACTTCAGCCTTAACGACTTCCCGCATATTTGGGTTTAATCGTCGCTGAGGCTGGATGGTTTTGCGGGAATTATCTTCTAATAATATTTTGTGCGTGCAAAAAGAGGGATTTATCCCCCTAATATCGGAAATCTGCCATGCAATTGCATGGCGATGCGTGGACAAAACTTTAACTAATTCGGAAGTTTCCGAATCAGATAAGGAAGACGAAATAATAACCGGGAGTTTTAAGTCCGCGGCGAGAAAAGCGTATTTTAAATGGTCGGGGAGTGGCTTAAGCTCCAAGACCGGGGGTTCTTCGTAAGAGGTTGTTATTTTTAAACTTTTAGAATTAAAAGATTCGAAAGGCGAATCTGGCGGTAGCTCGTCCAAAGGGGCGAGGTCCGCCAAATCCGGTTCGTCTATATTTAAAGCGAGTAATTCATAAAGCGAAGAACACTCATCCTCGAACGCGGATTCTAAGTGAAAGCAAGAATCGTCGTTCGATAAAGAATTTCGCATCGAGGGATTAATAAGAAGGGTAACTTCGTCGTCCCCTACCCGAAGGAGGAGGCGACCGTTACTCACATCAATTAAAGCGCGGGAGGTCGCGAGGAAAGGGCGACCGAGGATAATTGGCACCTCGGCGTCCTCCTCGATGTCGAGGATGACGAAGTCTACCTGGAAGATAAACTTGTCAACCTTGACCAGAACGTCCTCCACTACCCCGATAGGATATTTTATCGAGCGATCCGCGAGTTGGATGCTCATTTTCGTTGGGGTGGGAACACCCAAATCAAGTTTTTTAAAGAGGGAGAAGGGCATCAAATTGATGCTCGCTCCCAGGTCCGCTAGGGCGTACTTTATTAATAAATTGCCAAAAAGGCACGGGATGGAAAACCTTCCCGGGTCGTTTAGTTTTGGCGGCAATTTATTAAGTAGGACCGCCGAGCATTCCGCATTTAAGGAAACACGCGAAATACCCTCGAGCTTCTTTTTATTAGAAAGGAGCTCCTTAAGGTATTTCGCGTATTTCGGCATTTGTGAGAGTGCCTCGCAGAAGGGGACGTTAATTTGAATTTGTTTAAAAATTTGTAAAAACTTTTTATAATGTTCGTCCTCCTTCTCTTTATTAAGTTTTGCGGGGTACGGAATTTGCGGGCTCGAGACGCCCGGCGCTAATTTTGTTTCCGTATCTAATAAAATAAAAGACGAGGGTGCAGGGGTCGGAGGCGAAACAGTTACCTGATGCTCAACCCGCAATGGGGAGTCGACCTCCTTGCCGCTGCGAAGGGTAATGGCGTGGGCATTTTCACGCGGGTTCTGCTCCGAGTTCCCCGGCAGTGCTCCATGTGGCCGCTCGGAGACCATTTTTGCAAGCTGGCCTACCTGTATTTCTAAGTTTTTTAGCGATCCGGTTATATTCCGGATATTTGCGTCGTTGGAAGCCATGTATTTTGCAAAAAGCTCCTCGAGCGGAGAGGTTTTGGAGGGGGAGGCGCAAAACCTTGCTGAAATCCTTGGGGAAATCCATGCGGAAATCCTTGCGGGATCGCAGGTGGAGGGCGTTGCGCATTATTTGGGTTACTCCAGGAGAAGTTCGGGTGATTCCTCCAACCCGGGTTATAGTTATTACTATAAGGGTTGAAGGGCGCCCGCACTTGGTTACCCACGTAATCCACCGATTCCTCGCATAAATTATTATTATTATTAATATTATTAAGATTATTAAAATTATTATTATTATTATTAGCCCACGCGGGGGTGGAGGAGGAAGCAGTCATCTCCGCCACTTGCTTACTTAGCCGCTCTACCTGCGAGGCTAAGTGAGTAGTGGCATCCACTTCAAAAATCCCAGCCGCTTTAGAAGGACGCGCCCTTGGCACATTCCACTGGTATGCGTTCATGGCCATTTCCTCGAACAAAGTTTGAGCGGCCTCCGGGGTTTTGTTGTTTAACGTTCCCCCGGCGGCCGCGTCGATCATTTGTCGAGTCGAGAAATTTAAGCCGTTATAGAACGTTTGTACCTGTAGCCAAGGTGGTAGCGCGTGATGAGGACACTTACGCAGACATTCTTTATATCTCTCCCAAGTCTCGTAGAGAGACTCGGAATCGAATTGTATAAATGATGCGATGTCGGTGCGTAATTTGGCGGTTTTTGACGGAGGAAAATATTTAGTTAGAAAATTCTCCGTCAATTCGGCCCACGTGGTTATGGACCCTCTCGGAAGAGAAGTCAATCACGATTTCGCCTTTGTCCGCAGGGAAAAGGGAAATAAGCGCAAGCGAATGGCGTCATCGCTGACGCCATTAATTTTAAACGTGTCGCAAATTTCTAAAAAGTTATATAGATGAAGGTTTGGGTCCTCATCTGGCAAGCCGTCGAATTGAGCCGACTGCTGTACCATTTGAATGGTGCTGGGTTTTATTTCGAAATTGTTATTTGCTATCGCGGGGCGAGTGATGCTCGATCCTGTATCCTCCAAATTCGGCCTGGCATAGTAGGCCATGGTCCGCTGCGGAGCCGCAGGTGGATTAGGATCGCCCATTACTCCTATATGTATATCGCCGACGGACTCTTCGGGATCTATTTGTAGATTTTGATTACGAGATCGGCGGCGCTCGAGAAGCGTGCGCTCGATTTCGGGATCAAAAGGTAATATTGGATTATTCGAAGAATCGCCTCGGGTCATACACTATTCGCAAAATTTTTTTTTGAAAAAAGAGAGTTTTTCTTTTTATAGATTTTTTTTTTGTTTTTTGTTTTAGAGATATTTTTACAAAGATGAAAAAAAGAAAAATGAGTGAAAGAAAGTAATATATTTTTTTGGTTTTTCTTTACTTAAGTAAAATATATATATATATATATTTTTGATTTTTGTGGGGCTTTTACTTTTAGGAGGAATTTAAAATAAAGAGAAAGAAAAAGATAAGGTTTTTATTTGTTTTTGTGATTTTGGTTTGGTTTTTGGTTTTTGGTTTTTTTTTTTGTTTTTTGGTTTTTTGGTTTTTATATGAACATATAAGTAGTTATATTCCAAAATATATGTAAAAAAAGAAAATTGAAAAATATGTGTTTATATATTTTTTTTCTTTTTTCTTTACTTAGATATATTTTTGTTTTTGTTTTTTTTGTTTTTTAGATAGAAAAAGTGATGAAATATAAGATAAAATTAATAGCGTTTCCTATTTCAAAATAACGACACAAGTTCCCCGGCAACGGCGCCAAAAACTTGATACGTTTTTTAATTGATTTGTTTCTCTCTTTTCTTTGTTAGAAAGAGAGAAAGAAAAGGAAAAGCTCTTTCTTCCTTTTCGATTCAACCTTGGGCGGACGTTTTCGAAGAGCCCCGCGAGTAATCCTACTTCGAGGAATTATCCGTTATCCTATCGAAGGATAGAAGTAACGGACTCTTTCTCTTTCGAAATATCGAGGATTCCTCCTCGGCCGCGTCCTTTGAAGGCAGAATGAAAAGAAAAATAAAGCTACTTTACTTTTAAAATTTAAATTGAAAGCTTTTTGAAAATATTGTTGCAACAATTTTTTAAGTAGTTGCAACAATTCTTTAAGAGCGTTTTAATACTTCTTTTACCTTGAGCTAGTTGCAACAACCAAAGAGGCGTTGCAACAATTTTTTAGTGTTTTTAAAAGAGTTTTAAAGAGTGCTTTAGAGAGAAAGCTTTTGGGTTTATGTAATTATCCGGACTAAAATCAATAAAGGCAAGTGGACCTTATCGATAGTAGTATAGGATATTTCTTTTGAAATATCAAGGTCGTATTTTTCCAAGGTCGTATCGATTATTTCTACTTGTTAGGAACGCGCTATTATCTTATCGAGAAGAGTTTGAAGATTTTTATGATTTTATAGAAAAGTTAGTGACGAAAACGATAACTATCGCGGGCTTGGTGTGCGTTTAGCAAAAACCAAGAAAAGCGATGAAAAGAAAAAGAACGAAAACGTTAATTTGAAAAGTAGTTTTGCTTAGAAATTTTTAGGGTTTTATGAAACTATAATGATAACTACGGCGATAATTAGCGATTGAGCGGAGCGCGTGATTAAGCAAAAAGCAAATATATAAAAGATAAAAGACGCACTAATTGAAAACTCACGCACTCTACGGAATTAAAATTAAAGCGGTAAATTGCAGAAATTGAAGAAATGCGATCCCTACCCAAATAGGTAGGCGGGAAATAAATGCGTGAGCAAGTCCTATCCAAACGGATAGGCGGGAAATAAATGCGTGAGCAAGTCCTATCCAAACGGATAGGCGGAAAATAAATGCGTGAGCAAGTCCTATCCAAACGGATAGGCGGGAAATAAATGCGTGACAGAAATGGAAACTATTCGGTTACAAAAAAGGCGCAAAATTTATTCACCTACACACACGCACTCTACTTGAAATTGAAATCTAAGTTAAAAGAAAATAAAATCTATGCTCATAAACACACACACTCTTCTTTAATGAAATCTAATTAAAAATAAAACAAAACTAATCTCATACACTCACACACACAACAATAATGAAAACTAAGTTAAAAGAAAAGAAAAGCTATGCTCATACACTCACCCACACTAACAACAAAACAAAACTAAAATAAATACAAATTACTCTCATACACACACACACTTACAAAAAGAGACAAAGAAAGTGAAAACAACAAAATAAAACAAAACAAAACAATTTAATTAACCACCTACACTCACACACACTAATAACAAAACATCTAAAAATTATAACAAAACTAAAAACAAGATAATTACTCTCATACACTCACACACACAAATTAAAAAGATGAAAACTAATTAAAATTACTAAATTACTAAATTACAAAAAAAACTAAAAATAAAAAGAAAAAGAAAAAGAGAACACACACTTCCAACAAAACAAAGAGAGAGAGAGTGGCAAAACAAGCCAACTATTTCATTTCCATAATAAAAAGATTACAAAAAACAAGAGAGAAAAAGAGCACAAAATTACAAAAACATAAAAACTAGTTGGATCAAAACCTTAAGAATAAGCTCTCAAAATTTTTGAACCCTTGGACTCAGCTGAAACTGGCTATTTATAGAAAAAAATTTTGGATTACACGCCCTCGGACACGGGCGTGTCTGAGGGCGTGACACGGCTTGGGGTGCGAATAGCCAGAACAGCTGGATCCAGGCAGGCATCTGGAAGGCTTGACCGGCGACTTCAGAAGTACACGGGCGTGTTCCAAGTAACACGGGCGTGTTCGATGTCGGCATTGTGTTGTCGGCTGCTGGGCGTGACGGGCGGCGTGTCCTTTGTTCTTCCGAAAGAAATTGAGGGGTCACGGCCTCGGTCACGGGCGTGACCCGATCACGGCCGTGACAGTGGGCGTGACATTGACATCTTGGCTCGAATCTGGGCTTGGTCATTCAACACGGGCGTGACTGATGTACACGGCCTCGGTCACGGGCGTGACCGAGGGCGTGACTTGATGTTTGAGTTGGAAAAAGAGCAGGGAAAAGAAAATGTTAGGGATTAGTGAACACGCCCTTGGACACGGGCGTGACCAAGGGCGTGACTTAACAAAATTACAAAAACTTTACAAAAATTAAAATAAAACTAAGTTAAAAACAAAAATAACAAAAACAAACATTTTATTCATTAATTTACATATATTATTTAGAAATCTAATTAAAATTATACTAAAAATTATAAAGAAAAATGCGTATATTTACTATTCATCAGCATTCCTATAAATCAATGGTTATTATTATATTACCTTACCTGTCTATTTACATACAGCTTTTCTATACTTTACTTGCTCCTTACTATGCTTATTTACTGCATCATATATATATACACATGTGTAGAGTAGAATCATTTCATGTACCACTGTCACCTGCTTGTTTCCACTCTGCCTTTGGTCCTCCTTTTCACTCCTCCCCGCTCGGTGCCTAGGAGCCACAGGTTTAGGGGCGGGGGATTGTTGACTTAGTCTTTTTGACTAACGGTCGGTAGACCATATCATTTTAGGAAATCGAGGAGACAGGGCAGCACCAGAGGCCGGAGCAGACGGAGGCGGGCCAGTCTAGTACAGGAGCACATGATTCAGGATTTGTGAGTGATTAGTAGTTAGCTTCCGCGAGTTATCTTGTAGTGAGGAAATGATGTACTGGGCATGAACCCTTTTTATTATTGTAAACCTTGTTATCTTTCTTATTCAGTTATTGTTAGTGGACATTTACCTCTATGGTTTTAATTCATGTGATTATGTGGACTTGCCTTCTCTTTTATGAACTTTTCTTGTGATCGAGTTGGCCGGCAGAATCGGCGTTTTGTGGTGGCGATCTTCCCGAGTGAAGGTGTCACCGCAAAGCGGCGGTTCTGGGCCTAAGACCCGGTGTTTTTGCAAAAAAAAAAGGGTCTTACAAGTGGTATCAGAGGAAACCTCGATCCGAAGAAAAGAAGTCCACAAAACCCTGGGCCACCCCGCGCGAGCTTAGTTTGAGGACAAACTAGCAGCGGAAGCAGTGGTGTGCCCATATGGAAATCACATGAAAATGTCCACTTTTAACTGAATCTTTTTGTCAAGTTTTCTTTTGTAGCCTGCGGCGAACCCTGCCCCCTGCAGGGAATACCTCCGGCTGCAAAGATCTCTTTAGATAGTCCTTTAGTTAATGAGTTAGACTCAACCCCACTAGGACACGTGACTTACCTTGACAATTTATACCATGACCTAGTCTGAAATAGACCGTAAGTATAACTTTCGGTGAAGGTACGAGGATACCCCAAAAGAGGCTAGAGAAAGAGAGATTGACACATAAACAGAATAGTATGAGACTCATAGGCTCAATCATCGTATTTGTGACAAGATTATATTAAGACAACCACTGTGACAAACACCGAGGGTCGAATAAGAATTGAAGCTCAGAAGGGACCCGTTTGGGATTGGGTGACATATTGACCCTGATAAGGTTGTCGTAGAAGGTACCTAGAAGAGTCTAAGTTGTGGAATACACCATTGAGCCCCAAGATAGAACCCCAAGTCTAAGGTTGTATGCCCTAAGAATTGTTTGCATATTTGGGATAAATATAACTTGGTGATATTGAAGACACTTCGCCCAAAGATAGATAGAGGCTAATCTTTTGTTTATTGGGGGCTTGTCCTTTGTTTATTGGGGCTTCCCTTTTGTTTATTGGGCAAATTAGTGACAGTCTTAGTTTTCCCTTAGGCCTAAGTTAGAAATTTTGCGTCGTGAGCAATAATGATTTTGAGGTGGATCATATTCGATGTCTCTTGGACAAAGATGAGGCGGTGAAACAGTATATTTGGGATGATGATCGGTGGTAGTACCAGGGCAATGGATAGACATCATTTGGGTCGGACAACAACTTGCCCTTAGTTTTGAATCTTTGGAAATGTAAAGTCACTAGGATTAAGCATTTAAGGATGTTGATGTCCTAGTATAGAAGTTAAGGGTGGAATTTAGATCTTACGAGTTGTAGTTAAATTTAAAAACTCTTGTGACTTCGGGCATTTGGAAGTGATCAACTTATGCTCTGATAAAAATCATGCCCCGTCATGGTTGAAAATTTTGTCCACATTAATAGCTTTATACCTTGTGAACTTGGATGATAAATAACCAGAGATCTTAGACGATGACTTGTTAGTTTTGGAATATAGAGTTGATTTCATTATGGCAAGAATGATCTGAGTTTGTCTTGCTTAAGACCATTTGAGAGTGATCAAGACTAGCATAGGTGGAAGTGACAGGACTTTGATGAAATAAGCGTGATGATACTTCCTTGATGAAATTGACTTGTGAAAAAATCCTAAGGTATCAAAATTTTGCCCTTATGAATCAAACTTCACGTAGAAATGATCGGGAGTCATCTTACTATTATGATTGGTTAGCATATACTCGTAAAAGTTCGCAAGTGCACCCTTATTATTATTTAAGGATGATTGGGACGCTAGCCGATTTGATTAGTCCCATCAATAGTAAGAACTAGAAAAGTTGTAGATTAGAGTTGTTTGATTATTCGGATGAACCTGAAGGAGTAAGAATTTGAACGAGTGAAAGAAAACTTTGGAGGCATAAGAGTCTGCCCAAATTAGGGTGGGAGTTCAAGGATAGATTGACCAAGGTAGCTAGGTCACCCCGGTCGGGATAGATGATTTGACGGTGCGGGTCTTGCAGCGCAAGAAGATTCCAGAGGTTAAGACATGAGGTAAAATTAGGGTCAGGAAGAGCACAACTTGGAGCCACTGGAGCTGGTATGGCAAAGATAGTCGGTGCTCTTCGAGTCAGGTTTAACCTTAATTCCTAAGGGGATGTTACGCTCAGTCACTCGCAGTGAAAACCCCGCAAGCCTAACCTGAATTTCGAGGACGAAATTATTTTTTTTGTTTATTGGGATTTGTAACATCCCCCAGGCAGCTAGACCCCTAAGTTGGTTTTGTCATGACAAAACCATAGGAAGAGCCCAAGGCCTTGTGAATTGAGGTGAGAAGAAGAAAACCACCTTGGTCTGCAAATAGCAGTTTCTAGTTACCAAGCTTAGGGTTGGACTTAGGACCTCAACTTGACCATGTGACCCCACCTTAGTATCCCTAACCCTTTAGGGGTCCCCTTAGGGCATCAGGAGCCCATTGAGGTCAACCAAAGAGGCCAAATTGACCAAAGTCAACTTTAACCCTAAATTAGTCAAAGTAGCCTAATTAGTGTCAATTAATCATCACCATGACAAATTGATCACTCACCTAGGTCTAGAATACCATAAAGGACCTAGTAGACCTAAAAGCCCTATCATGGGACCCCCAGTGGTGCAAATTGACCAAAATGCCCTTTAGGTCAAAAATGGCAATTCTTCTCTAAGCACCCTAATTGACCATCACCATATTAAATTGACCTTACCCATAGTGTTATCATATCATAAGGGACCCAGTGGACCAAAAAGCCCCATGACTGGGTCAACCCTAGGGCTCAATTTGACCAAAGTCAACTTAGCCTGTTTTGGTCAAATCAGCTTAGATTGGGTCAACCAAGACTCATGTGACCAAATTGACCCCACCACTAGTTTCTAAACCTAATTTGGAGTTCAATGGACCCAAAAGCCCCATCCTAGGGTCACCCAATTGGTCAATTTGACCAAAAGTCAAACTTGCCCAAATTAGGTCAAATCCCTTGGATCTAGCCCAATCCCTTTGGGCTAAGCCCAAATTGATCACTTGACCAGCCTAGTAGACTAGCATTAAACTCAGAGGGGGGTAGAAAATCGGCCATGGTGATTAGGAGAGAGAAAATGGGGGGTTTTCCCAATTTTAAGGAGAGAGAAAGAGGCCATTCATGGCCATTAAGGTGATACACCCCTTGGTATCCCTCCATAACTCTTCCATTCATCTTCTCTGAAGAATTTGAGAAGATTCCAGCAGTTCCCAGGAGTTATTGGGGGGTGGGGGAGTGAATAGGGTCGGCCAAGGGAGGGAGACCAAGAGGCCATTAATGGCTTTCTTGGTTAAAGCCTCCCTCCCCCTCGATTGAACCCCCCTTCATCTTCACAACCATCAGAGGAGTGGAACCCCTCATTTTCCCGAAAGTTTAGAGCCCCCTATGCACAAGAAGCCATGGCACCCAAAGCTTGGAGAAGGAAAAATGGTGGCCGGCGATTGGAGCCACCAAAACCCCCAAACAAGGTTCGATCCTCCTCCTCCTTACTCGTGCTAGCATCTTAGATCGAATTAGGTGAGAAATCGGGATCAAAAGAGCCCGATCGGAGAGTTGAAAATTCAGATTTTCCATGGAAAATCGCCCCCTTGAGTTCGCCGGAGACCGCCCCTCCGGCGGCCGTGCCGCCGCCCGGCGATAGCCCCCACCTCGACGGAGGTGGTGGCGGTGGTGGCCGGCCAGGGAGGTGGCTGGGTGGCCGGGAATTCCCCTTTGAAAAAGCTACAGGAAATAGCTTTCTCTTTGTTGTTTTCGGCCTAATGAAGAAGATGAACAGTGCCTTGTATTATATTAATTGTTATTATGTGATTTATTAGGTATTATTTTTAGCAGAACTTGATTTTAATTACTAAAAATACTAGATGCCCTCTACAGAAAAAGTGTCCAACATGAAAGTTGTAGGCCTTGACCCCTAGGATCATACAAAATTGACTTCACTCAATTTGGAGCCCTGGACTGACCTCAGCACCCATTCTAGTGCAAAGTTTGACTGAACTTTGAATGGGTGCCCACACCAAACCACTTGTCCAAATGACTTGTAATTTGGACTGGTAGTGAGTCATACCTAGGGCTATGACATATCCAAAAATGAGAATTTTTGGAGAGCTTTTTCCTAAAGTTTTTGTAGAAATTTAATAATTCTTACACAAATTATTTGGAGGGCCAAATGACCTCCAATCTCCACCAAATTTTGGTGAGGTACCATTAGGGTCATGATAAACCCCTGGGTAAAATCTCATCTCATTTGGAGATCTTTTGATTTGGTAATCTTTGGGCCAAAGTTTTGTCCTTTAAGGGAAAAATTTGTGCTAACGGGACACTTAGGGCTTCTCATAGCCAAACTACCTCCTATTGGAGTGGTATTATGTCCACTGCCCTAACCCCACCCAAATCACCTCCAAGAGTGTTAAGGAGTCTTGGGGAGTGGGTTTGCCCTAGGACTTGGGGTAGGAGTACCTTGGGGTGCAAATAGCCAAGTGGAGAATCATTGGCCAATTAGGTCCTTTGAGACTTGAGACTTCTTAGGAAGGCCAGTGGGATGAAGTTGAGACCCCATGAGGAGTTTGGTGAGCATTGGAGTTGTTTTGCTCAAGGTCATAGGGTTGATCCCTATGGGGTGGAATTTGGGGTTGTGAAGGACATAGGGGAGTTTGTCCTTGGAGAGGGGTGTGTTGGACTCCTCTGAGTGTTATAAGTGATATGATACCCTCACAAGAAGTTTGGGTGGATTTGGTTAGGTTTAGACCCTAACCCTAGGTTAAACCCTAATGGGGTGCAATTAGAGGCTAATAAAGGAAGTAGGGTCAAACCCTAATGGTTTGACCTAAGGTTTTGGAAGGAAGGTCATAGTGACCAGAGGAGCCTCCCTTGTGAATTTGAAGAGGTTTAGAGTTGTCAAACCTAGGTAATAAACCCTTGGGTAGATTTGTAAATAATTAGGGTTTGGGGTTTTAGGAAGTAATATTACTTAATGATTAACCATCTTCTGTCACAATCTTAATTTTAATATTGTTAAGCCCTGGAGATTCTATTAGAACCATTGGAAAACATTTGGAGGTTCAAATTGTAATTATTCATATTGTTGGCAATTTTTGGGATGATTAATTTTAGAGTGTTAACTTTCTGTAAATGCATGAAACTTTTCAGTATGTCTTTTCATACCAATATGTACCCACTGTAATTTTCTCATAATTTATGGATTAATATTTTTGGTATCTCTAGTTCATTTTGGAATTATTTACAAATATATCCATTGAGGAATTTACAATTGTAACCTCTGTGTTATGTGGTCAAACTTGGTATACCTGAATATTTTATTAGGAGACACCTCTTTATAAATTTGCATAAGGTTTAGAGATCATATGAGGGTACCTCCTTTGGAATTTATTGGTAATAAATGAGTTTTGGAATTTTTAAAAATAGTAAATCTTGCAGTATTTCCCTAATATTTCATGACTACTGACTAATAGGTACTTTTGATTTATGTAAAAATTGGGAGGGGCATTGGAAGTCAGAAAAGTGCACTTGTAGTTCAAACCCTAGGAAGTTGTTCTTGGGAAAAATGGTTTTAAATATTAATAATATGGGGAAAATTATGGAACTCTGGAATGGATCTTAAACCAGTGACATGGACCCCCAGTGAGAATATTGGGTCATAGAGTTGATTAATTAATGTACTTCCCTTCATGAGGATCAAAACGTTAAGGGTGGTCTGCGTTTAGTAAATTGGCAGTTTTGGAGTTATAGGCCAATTTGGAATACATTGTTTGGAGATGTGAGAATTGAATGGTGATTGTATGGGTATGAGAGGACCCTTGGAGAGATTTAAGGTTGATGAGTTCTGGGATGGTGGGGTGCCTCCCTTGGGGTAGGTCATCTTGGGATTTGGCGAAAGATCGTCTTTTCCCCTAAGTGTCTTAAAGCCCTTAGGATTAATTCAGGTAAGAATATTAAAAGGGTTTCCTTTGGGTAGTCACCAATAATAATAATTTCTTGGGAATGGGAACGTTGGGGTGTCATCCCATTGTAGTTCCTAGTACCGTAGCGAGCCCCTCACAGGGTAACCCTCGGGAAGGCCAAGATTAACCCTAAGTTATAGGAGTAAGATGTTCTACAAGATTAACTAATAACAATTCACCTTCACTCCGTGGTTTCAGGAGTTTAATTGGTTTGGTGCTACGAGCGGTAGGCCCGGTGGTTGTAAGGGCGGATTGATAAGACCGGTGAGCTTGTGACTCAGTGGTGTTTTATGGCGGGCAGGTTAGCCCGGGGAGCTCATGGCTCGGAAATAGAAAGTAGAACATGTTGCATGTGCATTGAAGGTGGTGGGTCTTCGGTATTGGACGGTCGTTCACACCGACGTCAATACGTTGACTCGGCGAGTGTGGTTTTACACTTAGCCTTAATAGTCTGGCAGTCCAGTCAGCAAGAGTACGCAGACGCTCCGCGGGTTTTGTGGAGGCGTACGATAGGTCTAGGTTGGGTAGTGTGAATACCAACCTAGAGGTGGGCGGGGCCCAACCCACCGCTTCCGTTTGCCACTACGGGAGTATCCTGGGAGTCTAGCTCGCTCCAAAAAGGGGGAACTAAAGGTCTATGCGCATAGAGTCGAAGTGTGTGTGTTGCACTTGTATGATCATGGCATAACAGCATACCTGCATAACATAGCATAAACATTGCATTCAACCCCTGACACCTATCGTATAAATTGGTATGGGACTTTTTATACGATATGCCCTGCTAAACGACCCCTTGGTCTATAGGTTTGTATGGGCATTCCTATAAATCAATGGTTATTATTATATTACCTTACCTGTCTATTTACATACAGCTTTTCTATACTTTACTTGCTCCTTACTATGCTTATTTACTGCATCATATATATATACACATGTGTAGAGTAGAATCATTTCATGTACCACTGTCACCTGCTTGTTTCCACTCTGCCTTTGGTCCTCCTTTTCACTCCTCCCCGCTCGGTGCCTAGGAGCCACAGGTTTAGGGGCGGGGGATTGTTGACTTAGTCTTTTTGACTAACGGTCGGTGGACCATATCATTTTAGGAAATCGAGGAGACGCAGCAGCACCAGAGGCCGGAGCAGACGGAGGCGGGCCAGTCTAGTACAGGAGCACAGGATTCAGGATTTGTGAGTGATTAGTAGTTAGCTTCCGCGAGTGATCTTGTAGTGAGGAAATGATGTACTGGGCATGAGCCCTTTTTATTATTGTAACCCTTGTTATCTTTCTTATTCAGTTATTGTTAGTGGACATTTACCTCTATGGTTTTAATTCATGTGATTATGTGGACTTGCCTTCTCTTTTATGAACTTTTCTTGTGATCGAGTTGGCCGGCAGAATCGGCGTTTTGTGGTGGCGATCTTCCCGAGTGAAGGTGTCACCGCAAAACGGCGGTTCTGGGCCTAAGACCCGGTGGTTTTTGCAAAAAAAAAATGGGGTCTTACACACATGGTCATCTAAATGCTGGAATGCTCAGACATTTAAGGGACCATCCTGCTGAGCAAATTATTGGAGATACCCATGTCGGTGTAAGAACTAGAAGAGGTACAGCTAATGAAGTTCTGCATTTAAGCTTTCTATCACAGGTTGAGCCAAAGAAATTCGATGAAGCAAAGAACGATGCTTCATGGATCATCGCAATGCAAGAGGAACTCAATCAATTTAAGAGATGCAAGGTGTGGAAGCTGGTACCCAAACCCAAAGGACAGAATGTCATCGGAACAAAATGGGTATTCAGAAACAAGCTGGACGAAGATGGTGTGATCTTCAAGAACAAGGCCAGACTTGTTGCTCAAGGGTACAGACAAGACGAAGGGATCGACTTCGATCAAACATTTGCTCCCGTGGCAAGGCTCGAAGCGATTCGGTTGTTTCTAGCGTATGCTGCTCACAAAGGATTTAAGGTCTATCAAATGAACGTGAAGTCAGCCTTCCTTAATGGTGATATAAAGGAAGAAGTATACGTAGAACAACCCCCAGGTTTCGTTGACTCCTCTTTTCCTGATTATGTTTATTTCTTACGAAAAGCTTTATATGGTCTCAAGCAAGCTCCCCGTGCTTGGTATGAAACGCTGTCTAGCTTTCTTCTTGAGAACAAATTCACAAGAGGAAAGATAGACAAGACATTATTTCTTAGGGAAGTAAAAGGCAAGATTTTGCTAGTGCAAATCTATGTCGACGACATCATCTTTGGATCTACCGATGATAACCTCTGCAAAAAGTTCTCTAACTTGATGCAAGGGAAATTTGAAATGAGCAGTATGGGAGAGCTGAAGTATTTCTTAGGTCTTCAGGTAAAGCAATCTGAGGATTGAATTTTCATCTCTCAGACGAAGTTTACCAAAGAGTTAATTAAGAAATTCGGAATGGAGAATGCAACCTCTATGAGGACTCCAATGAGTTCAGCAATGTCTCTAGACAAGGATGAGAAAGGGAAACCTTTTGATGAAACCAAGTTTAGAAGCATAATTGGATCCTTGCTCTACCTTACTGCGAGTAGACCGGATATAATGTTCTCAACATGTGTTTGTGCAAGATTTCAGGTGAACACTAAGGAATCTCACTACTCCGCTGCAAAGAGGATTTTGAGATACCTTAAAGGCACACCAAATCTTGGCTTATGGTACCCAAGAAGTAATGATTTTGAGCTAACAGGTTTTTCATATGCTGATTTTGCTGGAAGCAAAGACGACAGGAAAAGTACTTCAGGAACGTGCCAATTCTTAGGGAAACGGCTTATCTCCTGGAGTAGCAAGAAACAGAATTGTGTTGCTATTTCAACCGCTGAATCGGAGTATATCTCCGCAGGCAGTTGTTGTGCACAATTGCTGTGGATAAGAAACCAACTTGAAGACTACAATTTGAAGCTTAAGGAAATTCCTATGTTCTGTGATTCATCAAGCGCTATTGCAATTGCCAATAATCCTGTGTCTCACAGCAGGACGAAGCACATTGAGATCCGTTACCACTTCATCCGGGAGAATGTGGAGCACAAGGACATTGATCTTAGCTATGTCCCGACGGATCGGCAAATTGCAGACATGTTCACAAAGCCGCTCGACGAATCAAAGTTCAACTACTTCAAAATGGAGCTTGGCATGTTAAACAAAGAATCTTAGAAACAAGCTCAGAAAATCAGAAAATTTCTCCTAGAAGACAGAACTTTGAATAGTCGAATTTTTCAGAATATTTCATCGAATTGCATTCGACTATACCATTTAGTCGAATTCGGCGAATTCAATTAATCGAATTCGGCTAATCGAAACTCTTTAACCGAATTCGGTGAATCCTATTAATCGAATTCGACTAATCCAAATAGCCGAATGACGAATCTTCAGGAATACATATTTCCCTCTTGTCATTTATTGGAATTCAAAGAGACACGATTCAAAACATCAGGTACGCTCTCTCTCTCCTACTTTCCAACTCTATATAAATGATTCTTAAAAGAGAAATTCGAACCGCTTCGCACCCCCGAATTCGTCCGACGCTTCATTTCCGACTCCGAGTTCCGTTCGTGCGATCCTTCCGCCGGTTCGTCTCCTTCGTTTTTTTTCTTCTTCAAAATTCTGTTGGCAATGTCTAAGAAGCAGTCGAGCAAGTTGCTCTCCGGCAGTGAGCTCGTAAGAACTAGGTTCGACAGTTCGGTGGATGAATTTCGCAATGTCGTGTTGGCTCTCGAAGTCGTAGGACTAGGCTTCATTCTCGAGCATCCGTGCAAGGTTCTTGAGAAGGAGGTGTTGAAGTTCTTCAAGCATGTAGAGCTCAGGAAGCAAGGGTCAGTGATCAAGAGCAGGATAGGCGATTTCCCAGTCAATGTTTCTCCCTCTAGATTGACTAAACTTCTCAAACTACCAGTGGTAACTGAATCAGATGATTTCTCTTCCAAGGACTTCAAGAAGGCATTGTCGTTTTGTGGATTGCCTAAAGGAACTAAATCCATCTATAGGAAGCAAATGAATGAGGAAGGGAAACTGCTCTCAGATATTATGGGGAAAGTTCTTCTGTGTAAAGTTGGCTCTCATGATTACATTTCAAATGATATGTTCAAATTGCTCGGTTCAGTGATCTGCAGGAAAATGGTTGATTGGGGCAGCGTGTTGTTTGACAGAATTTTAGCTAGTCTGAACACTCCTAACTTTGGAAGAATCCTCTCCTTATATCTCAATCGCTTGGACAAAGTCAGATTCAGTATGAAGACAGGAACCCCTCTCCACCATTTCAAAAGAATAGATTCCTCCATGATTGAAAGATGGTCCAGGAAAGTTGGTGAGACCAAGGTGCTGACTCCCGTTGTTTCAAAAGCTAAAAAGATCCTTTGTGATGAGTCTGAAAGGAGCTTCGACAGTAACTCTCCAGTCTCCTCTCCTGAAAAAGAAAGTGACAGAGAAAGTGAAAAAGATAGTGAAAAAGAACGTGAACCCTCCAAGGGGGAGTGTTCTATGCTATCAGAATCAGGCAAATGAGATTATCCTGTAGTTTCTCCAGCTCCATCTCCAAAGATTTCTACTCCTCACAGCTCTCCTTCCAAGGCAAATGACAATGTTGGTGGCAATGATGATAGTGATGGTAATGATGAAGGGGGGGATGACCCTGATGCTGACGCAGTGAAGATAGATAAGTCAGCAAAGGGGAAAGATTTTCTTCCAGAAGATGAAATCCCTGCTCAGATTGAGGGGGAGAATGTCCATTCTGCTCATTCTCATTCTGCAGCAGACAAGCAAGATAAGACAGAGCAAACTCCGCCTCCTGAAAATATTACAATCATTATTGGAGATGAACATGAAGCAGGGCCTTCTGCCTCTTCATCCAAGAATAAGGGGAAATCAGTGCCACACCCCAAGATTCACAAAATTCAGATCACTGTTGAAGATAAGAGAAATGAAGGCTCCACCCCTCCTCCAGTTAAAAATGATGATACCCTTGATGCTCTTCAATTTTATCACTATATGAATGATGTAGATTCAAGTGATTTTCTGGTCGCTGAGGATGATTTTGGGATATCTTCTCGATTCCAAGCTCAACCTCCCTCTGCTGAAGACTCCATGATGATAAATTTGGAAGAACTGCTTGTAAAGCAGAAAAGATTCTTTGAATTTGCTCTCCATCAGGTTTTTGAGAAGACCAGAGCCATAGAGAAGGGAACGGGCAATCATTTACATTCAGTAGCTCACAGTTTAGACAAGGTCAAAGAAAAGCAAGATGAATATTTCTCGATGGGTGCTTCCACCCTAAAGCATGTAGTGGATGGATTACACTCGATTTGTGATAATACTACAAAACTCTCTGAAAATCAGCAATATATTTTTGAGGATGCAGTGAGGGGAAGATCGGTCGTTCAGAACTCTCTCCAAAGTGTGAAGATTGAAATTATCCAAACCCTGACTGAAGAAGTCAGAAAGGGGGAGGAAAGATTGCATGAAAGGATTCAAACGCAAATTTTTGATTTGAATAGAGAGATAGAAGGAAGAATTCAAGAATCATATATGAATGTTCAATCCCAGCTTTCAGAAATCTCAAGAGGTATTGATGTCAAGTTTCAAGATCTATATGGTTATCTGCATCAAAATCAAATGTGGTTGCACAATGAATTGCATCAAAATCAAATGTGGTTACACAATGAATTGTCAAGAGGCTATGCCCATGGTTTCCAAGGGCCAGGCCAATCTTCTGCACAGCCAGCATTTCCGTCTGAAGAATTCCATCCAGAAATTCAATTTGCTGCTCCGTCTGAACCTTTTATTCCTCCTGAAAATTATCATTGGTCAGACGATGAAGAAGAAAACTTCAGGAAAAGAGCTAGAGTTGATCAAGGAGGATCAAGCTCAGGTGGTTTTATGCACGATGCTAGAAGGGATGCAGGTCCCAGATTTCTAGAACCAAGAGCACCTCATCCCAGGAAGATTGTTGGAGAACTGTGGAGTCCGGAATCCAGGAATATTATTTTGGACACTTATAATCTTGTTATGAACTCTAATGAGTCTGTTGACAATCACTATGATAGAGATGAGATCCACAAATGGGAGATGGCTAGGCTCAAGAGAAGAATTCACTACAGGAACCATCAAGATGATGAAAAGCCTCCTCCTCCAAGATAATATCCAAAGCCAAGGCCTATTTTACCAGACAATTGAAGAAGATTCAAAAGGGAAAGACAAAAGAGAAATGATGGATGCTTGATCGCTAGACTCTATTTCTCTTTTAAGAACATTTATATATTGCTGTCTAATTAATTTTTGGTGGACTTAAGTTTTTGTTTATGATGCTTTTATATATCCACATAGTTCAGTTCTTTACTTGCTTATATTTATTATTTCATGTGCAATTTACCTTAGTAGATAGGGTTCTGACTTCTTCAAATAGGGGGAGATTGTTGGGTATTGTGTCCACAATAGCCCTGTGTTGGAAATTGTATTCACAATTACCTTGATTTGTGAGAAGTCACCCTTAAACTAAGATTGAATTGTTTTTGTATTTGATATGCTTTTCTAGTATTGTCTTGCAGATTATCATTGCTAAGTGTAAATCAATGTCAGGTCACAATGGGTCTGCAAACACAGTTTCATACAATGTAATCCCTCATTATATGAAACATGGTGATGACTCGTGTGTGATCTCTCTATTGGGGTACACTTCATTTTCAAGACTATTGAAGACTTTGGAGTGCGGTTGCAGCAAGTGTTCAAGAGAAGAAAAGAAAATTGTTGAAAACAATTTTTTCTAAGGATATGTCTTGAGAGATCATGCATGTCTCGAGAGTTCTGGCATGTCTCGAGAAGCAAGTTCTTTTGATCTCGGTATTTCTGTTCTTGATGACTCGAGAGATCAAGCTTGTCTCGAGAGTCCTTAAGACCGAAATCTTTGTAATGTCTCGAGAGTCGAGTTCTCGAGACATCCCTTTTCTGCTCTCTTTGTTTCATATCTCGAGAGATCCGTTAGTTCTCGAGAGATTCCTTATGTCTCGAGAATTCTGTCCGTTTTTCTCTAATTTGTTTCCTCTGTTCTTGACGGATCGTAAACGCTCCTTCCCGATCCTAACGGCTATATTGAGTGCGTTTAAGGTCGATTTAACCCTTAATCATTGCCCTCTATATATAAGATCGCTCTTGGGTTGTTTATAACAAGTTTTCGAATCTTTCTAAACCCTAATTTCTCTCCCGATCAAAAAGAACGAGAAAAGCGCCGCCTCGCTGTCGCCTACGATTGAAGATCGATCTACTCATTTGAGTTGCTGATTTCTATCAAAGAAGGATTCGATCGATCTTTGTTCTGATTCTACAACCTCTATTGGATCGTTTCGGATTGCCAAAGACAGTTTTGAAGGATCGTTGTTCTTCCTCATCATTCTCAAAAGCCATTCAAGAAGAAGGAAGAAAACGCCTCTGTTATTCAGATCTGGTATCTTATTGTTCAAAACCTTTTATCATCTATTGTAGGAGTTGTTATCTCTGAGCTGTAGGAGAGGTTGTTCTCCGAGTTGTAGGAGAAGTTTTTCTCCGAGTTGTAAGAGAGGTTCTCTCTGAGATTGTAGGAGTTTGACTCCGAGTTTGTAGGATCATTCTGATCCGAGATTTAGTGAGTAGTCAAGTCTAGCTGTGGTGCTAGATTGGCGAGGCCGGCAGTGGAGTACCCAAGTACGGGGAACCACTATAAATTCCTGGTGTTATCTGTGGCTGTGATCTATTTTGTGTGCTGTGCTTTACGTTTAATTTTTAATTCCGCAAAAGACGTAGAGATCACCTATTCACCCCCTCTAGGTGATTTAGGTAGGCAACTAGATACTTCAATTGGTATCAGAGGGAGGTTGTTTGTTGCTAGGTTAACACCTTGAACAGGGTCCATCCTTCTAGTTGCTAGCAAGCCATGGATAGAGTCAAGGAATCCTCTCTGAAACTGCCCATCTGAACTAAGGCCAACTTTCCTATGTGGAAGGAAAGAGTCCGTTTTTATATGGAAGCTGCAGATCCCAGAATCTTCCAAGTCGTGGAAGAAGGTCCCCATGTGCCAATGACCACTTCGTCAACAAATCCTACTGTTCAGATACCTAAGAAAATGATGGATTTGAATAAGGATGAGATAGCTCTTATTGCTCTTGACAAGAAGGCTAAGAACATAATTGCTAGTGCAGTGGACGACTCCATGTTGCAAAACTTAATCCACTGCAAATCAGCCAAAGAGATGTGGACATCCTTAATTGTTCTAATGGAAGGTACTGACGAGGTAAGAGAAGATAGAAGGTCTCTACTTAATCAAGATTACGAGGCGTTTAAGCAGAATAAGAAGGAGTGCATTGCTGATGCGTACGAAAGATTCTTCAAGATAGTCAATGGTTTGAGGAACTACGACAGGGAGTTCACAAACGGTGAACTAAATGACAAATTCTTGCGTTCCCTAACGAAAGACTGGGATAGCAAGATTGTTGCTATTAGAGAGTTTGGAAAACTGCCAAGTCTAGAACCTCAAAATCTATTCGGGAAGCTGTTGTCTCATGAACTGCAAATGAACATCCGAAAGTCTGAAGAGGATGTAAATCGAGCTTCAAGCAAAGAAAGAACCTTAGCCTTTAAGGTAGAGAGTTCAAAGAAGAGCAAAGCCATGATACCGATCAGAGAAAAGGAATCTGATAATGAAGAAGAATCGGAAGCCAGCTCCTCCTGTTCCAAACTGTCTGATGGGGAGTTCTCTTTGATTTCCCGTCAGTTTAAGAAACTACTGAACAAACGAAGGCACATGAACAACAAGCCATCTTCCTCGGATCATAAACATTCTCGTCGTGATGGCGACTATCACAGGAAGGGCTCAAGCAATAATGACAGGTATAAATCCAAACAGAACAAACACTCTTCTTCTGACATTATTTGCTACTGTTGTAATAAGCCAGGGCACATAATTGCTGAGTGTCCCTACAAGAAGAAGGAAGGTGGAAGAAAAGAAGACAAGAAATCCACTCACAGAAAGAAGAAATCAGATAGAAGTTTCGTCGCTAAGAAAGCCAAAACTCTGAGCGACAGTGACTCCGATGAGTCGAGTGATGAAGAAGAAGTTTACTTCGGCCTGATGGCCATGTCTGATGATGAAGAAGCACCCCCGTACACCGGAAAGGTAAATGATCACACTATTCTATCTGATTCTGATTATGCTTCGGCTGAACAAAAGGATAACCCCTCAGACGATGAATCTGAGCTCATGTCTCAATATACCAAAATGCTCCAAAGCTTTGACAAGTGCCGAAAGGTTGTCAAAACTCGGGGTAAGGAGATCATGGCTCTCAAGGAGGTGGAATCTAACTTGAGAAAAGAAGTTGAAGAACTTTCTTCTCTCAAAGAGGAAGTCCAAGCCTTGAAAGACAAGATCAAAAGCTCGGAAGAGACTCTTGCCTTGAGAAATCATTCGATAAATGTCTTGGAGGAACAGCTTGCAGCTGAGAAGAAGTTGGTTGAAGCATTCTCTCAACCTAAAACTGTTCTGCCAATTATTGGTACTTTTACCACTAAGGCAAAAGGAAGCGGTATAGGGCATGAAGCTAGTACTAGCAATTCTTCTAAAAACACAATTGCTAAGAAGAATGGTTTGGTTGCTAAGAAAGCTACCACCAAAGAAAAAGGGAAAGCTCATCAAGAGCCTGTAGCATTCAAGAGAGTTATATTCCCTACGAATGCTTATGATATGGAGAGTTCCTATGGTCATTTCACACGACCAATTCCTTTTTCGCCTGTGAATGATCATAAGGAATGGGCTCCTCCCCGAAACTTTGGTGATAGTGCTTTTCAAGCACCTTATCAAGAGATTAATCGGAAAGGGTACGGTCCATTTGTTCATGGTCCGAGCGCTAAGAAAGCACCAAAAGTGAAGGCTGTTGCACCAAAGCCGAAGAAGACAGTACCACCTTGTGTGTACTGCCCCCATGAGGCATCCTCATCTAGAAGGACTGCTCCTGCAAGAGCCAACGTTCAAAAAGTTAAGCAGGAGAGTGTAAAAAGAAGGTACAACAGATTCGACTGTTGGTGCTGCGGCAAAATTGGTCACTTTGCCGTTGATTGTTGGTTCAACACAACGTATACTAGGAGACCACAAGTGAACGTTGCAAGGCAGACCACTCGCAATGTTAACATTCATCGTGGTGCTCAACTGACAAGGGACCAAGGACCCAAATCTGTTTGGGCTCCTAAGGCAAAATAATCTGTTTTTGCAGGTATGTCCAAAGGCCAATAAAAATCCTATCTGGTACTTGGACAGTGGATGCTCTCGGCATATGACCGGGACAAGAAGCCTTTTGCAAAACTACATTCCAGTTGCGAACGGTCCAAAAGTTATTTTTGGCGGTTCAGACAGAGGAATAACTAAAGGCTATGGTATGATTTCTAATGGTAATGTATCGTTTTCCGATGTAGCTTATGTGGAAGGATTACAACATAATCTGATAAGCATAAGTCAACTTTGTGATAAAGGATACATTGTTGATTTTCATAAAGATAAGTGTTTGATAAAGTCGGCTGAAAATCATGAAACGATTTTATCAGGCATTCGCTGTAGAAACATATTTTGCTTAAATTTTCTTTGTATATCATCTTCTACACCTGTGTGTCTTTTAGCTAAAGATAGTGCATCTCTTGTTGACCAATGGCATAAGAGATTAGCACATATAAATCTCAAAACTATTAATAAATTGTTTTCTCAAAACTTAGTGCGCGATGCACCAGATGTTAAGTGCGTTAAAGATAGACCTTGTCATGCATGTGTAAAAGGCAAGCAAACAAGGGCTATCTTTAAGAGCATTATTGGCAAAGATTCAACCAGGTGTTTGTACCTGCTCCATATGGATTTGTTTGGTCCTTTGCAAATTAGGAGTTTAGGAGGAAAGTCTTACACATTGGTTATTGTAGATGATTACTCTCGTTTTGCCTGGGTATTCTTTCTGAAACACAAGTCAGATACCTTTGACACTTTTACTAGCTTTGTCAGGCAAGTCCAGAATGAATTTAACTGTTCGGTGGTCAAAATCAGAAGTGACCATGGTACAGAATTTGAATCTGGAGCCATGACAGAATTCTGTGAAAGCCTTGGTATCTTTCATGAGTTTTCCTCTCCTCGAACTCCACAACAAAATAGAGTAGCTGAGAGAAAGAATAGAACACTTATTGAGGCTTGCAGAACCATGTTGAGTGACTCTTCACTACCTGAATATTTCTGGGCTGAAGCTGTCAATACTGCATGCCATGTGCAAAACAGAGCACTCATAAACAAAAACCATGAAAAGACTCCTTATGAACTTCTAAAGGGCAAGAAACCGACCATTTCTTATTTTCGAATCTTTGGTAGTAAATGCTTTGTGCTAAACAATGGAAAGCATTACAAAACTAAGTTTAGTGAAAAGAGCTTTGAAGGTACTTTTGTAGGTTATAGTAGCCATAGTAGGGCATATAGAGTTTTTAACAAGAAAACCATAGTGGTAGAAGAATCTATTAATGTTGTATTTGATGAGACGAGCATGCTACAAGACAGCTCCTCTAGCATTTCTTCTGTAGACACAGGTTCAAAGCTGCATGACTTAAGCTTGGATCAGCCAGTTGAAGAAAATTCTCAACACTTCATCAAGATTCCCCCAATAACTATCTATGAAGAAGATCATCCTGATGAAGAGCCAATCCAAGTGGAGGAAGATACTCCAACAGTAGAAGAAACTCCTATTGGTCCAAAACATGCAAGGAACCTCGGGCTACGACACATGAGGGATCATCCAGTTGATCAAATCATAGGAGATCCTCATGAAGGAATAAAAACAAGACGAGGTACCATTAACGAGAATATGCATTTGAGTTTTCTTTCGCAGGTCGAACCAAAGAAATTCCAAGAGGCAAATGAAGATCCATCTTGGATAATTGCTATGGAAGAAGAATTAAATCAATTCAAACGCTGTAAGGTATGGACACTTGTTCCAAAACCCAAAGACAAAAATGTCATTGGAACAAAGTGGGTATATAGAAACAAGTTGGATGAAGAAGGAACAATCATAAAGAACAAAGCCAGACTTGTAGCTAAAGGATACATACAAGAGGAAGGTATCGACTTCGATCAGACGTACGCTCCAGTAGCAAGGCTCGAAGCGATCAGACTCTTCCTTGCTTATGCTGCTTTCAAGGGTTTCACCGTATATCAAATGGATGTCAAATCCGCTTTCCTAAACGGAGACATTAAAGAGGAAGTATACGTTGAACAACCCCCAGGTTTTGTTAATCCTGATCATCCCAATCATGTTTATTTATTACAAAAAGCTTTATATGGTTTGAAACAAGCTCCTCGAGCTTGGTATGAGATGCTATCTAACTTTCTTCTTGAGAACAAGTTCACAAGAGGAAAGATAGATAAAACATTATTTCTTAGGGAAGTAAAAGGCAAGATTTTGCTAGTGCAAATCTATGTCGATGACATCATATTTGGTTCTACGGACAATAACCTCTGCAAAAAGTTTTCTAAACTTATGCAAGGGAAATTTGAAATGAGCAGTATGGGTGAGCTGAAATATTTCTTAGGACTTCAAGTGAAACAGTCTGAAGATGGAATCTTCATTTCTCAGACAAAGTTCACTAAGGAGTTGATTAAGAAATTTGGAATGGAGAATGCAACCTCTATGAGGACTCCAATGAGCTCAGCTACGTCTATGGACAAGGATGAGAAAGGGAAACCTTTTGATGAAACCAAGTACAGAAGCATAATTGGCTCTTTGCTCTACCTTGCTGCCAGTAGACCTGATATAATGTTCTCTACATGCGTATGTGCTAGATATCAGGTGAACTCTAAGGAATCTCATTACACTGCTGCAAAGCGAATTTTGAGATACCTTAAAGGCACACCAAATCTTGGCTTATGGTACCCAAGAAGTAATGATAGCGAACTAATTGGTTTTTCAGATGCAGACTTTGCAGGTAGCAAAGACGACAGAAAAAGTACTTCCGGGACGTGCCAATTCCTCGGAAGGAGACTTATTTCCTGGAGTAGCAAGAAGCAGAATTGTGTTGCAATATCAACCGCCGAGTCGAAATACATTTCTGCTGGCAGTTGTTGCGCACAACTTCTATGGATAAAGAATCAACTTCAAGACTACAACATGAAGATCAAAGACATTCCTATGTTTTGCGACTCTTCCAGTGCAATTGCTATCGCAAATAATCCAGTCTCTCACAGTCGGACAAAGCACATCGAGCTACGATATCACTTTATCCGGGAGCATGTGGAGATGGGTGACATAAATCTGAGTTATGTTCCCACGGACAAGCAAGTTGCAGACATATTCACGAAGCCACTGGATGAAACTAAGTTCTCTTTCTTCAAGACGGAACTTGGAATGCTCAACATGGAGTAATGATCAAATCAAGCAAAACCATGAAGACATGAAGATTTCAAAAATTCAGAACTTTTCCTGAAAACTTCAGGCTTATATCTCGAGAATTACATGTTGTCTCGGGAACTTTCTTTTTTCTCGAAACATAAATCACTTTAAGTCTCGACAACATCCAAAGAACTTCTGGGATTTCTCGAGACAGGCTGGTTTTCTCGAGACAAGTTCAAGATCTCGAGATATGGTGATGTCTCGAGATACGGGTTATCACTCGAGACATCAATGAAGGAAATAACTTGCTGAAACTCCTGAGTTCTCGAGACATAATCGATGTCTCGAGACATTTTAAAAAAAAAAAAAAAAACTCCAAACGTCAGGTACGCGCTGTTCATTCGTCTAATTTTCTTCAAAATGTCACTTTAACGTCAAATCAAAATTATATATATATAAGAAATCGAAAAATTGATGTTCACGAAATCCATTTCCGAGACTTCCCCGACCTTTCGACTTTCTCTCGAGCGGCGACAGTCTGCGACAGGTCTCTGTGCTTCGGTGGTTCTCGATTCTTCATCTTCTCCGTTCGACAGTTCTCTACCTCTTGCTTCAATGGCGCCTTCTCCTCATCCAAAGATTGGCGTCGGCAATGAAGTCGTTCGCTCAGGTATCGCCGGTTTATCCGATGACTTCAAGAATCTGTTTTGCTTGCTTGATGCCGCCGGTCTTGCTTTCGTTCTTGAGCATCCTTGTCGGGTGCTGTTTGATGAGGTTGAAGAGTTCTTTATCAATGTGAAGCCTATCAAGGAAGGGAGAATGTTGGTTTCATTCGTCAAGGGCATTAAGATAAAAATCTCACCTAAGACCCTCGTGAAGTACTTGCATTTATCTGAGCTTGATACTGAAGAGGTGCTAGATGACAATGACTGGTTGAGAACAGCAAGGTACTGTGGTCTGGATTCAGATTTTTCTGCAGTTAAGAGGCATAAGATGAATGATGCGGGGAAGCTCCTGGTGGATATTATCTTAAAGGTTCTATTCTGCAAGACAGGCACACAAGGGCATGTGTCTGAAGAGACTTTTCTGTTGATAGTTGGAATTGTGTCAGGGAAAAAGAGAGATTGGGGCTCAATCTTATTCTCCAATATCAAGGCTTGCATTAATTCTCCAAAATTTGCCCGGATCATCTCATTGTTCCTGAATCAGTTCAACCCAGCTATCTTTGACATGTCCAAAGGTACAGTTATCCATCATCTCAAGAAGATCGATGTCCTCTCCATGCAGAGATGGGACATTCGAATCAAGAAGCCGGGAATGGCCAGTGCTACTTCTGAGGGGGAGACTCATCAGTCTGCAGTTGCAAGTGAAGCAGAAATTCCAATTCCATCTTCTGAAGGTCAGGTACCCAAAGTTATATCTTCTCCTCCTCCACGGATTCGCTCTAAAGCTTCAGGTCGAGCCAAGCTACCAATCCGTTCCAAAGCCAAAGGTCAGCCCTCATCAGCTCCAACATAACTCATTCCATTATTGACACAGTCAGATCCTTCAGATTCTATTCCATCACCCTCTCATGTTCACATTCAAGATTCAGTTCCATCACCACCACCTCCTTCTCCATCAGTTATTGAAGCAGAAACTTCTTTAGCAAATGAGATAGTTTCAGCTGTTCTAAAGTATATTCAACAAGAAATATCTGAAGTGCGCAGTCCCAGTGGCCAACAGGCAGAGTCTGGTGCTGATTTTGTTTTTGAAGACGATGATGATGATTCCGTTGATGAATTATCACCTCCCCTAGTACATGTTGAGGGGGAGTCAGAGTTAGATACAACCAAGAATGCTCCAGATGAGCTAGGTTGTGAAGAAGACAATGTGGTTCACTCTCTTGAGATTGAAGAGCTCCCTGATGTTGTTCCTGCTGCTGCCCCTGCTGTTACTCTTCCTTCTTCTCATCCTTCCCCTCCAATCCTTGATGCAGATTCTCTTCTGGGAAAGATTGAAGCTATGCTCAAGAAGCAGAGTGAACAGTTTGAGAACTCTTTGACAACTGTTCACAGGAAGATTGCCTCAGTTGAAAGTGATCTTGGTAGGGAGTTAGCTAAAATCAAATCAAATTATGAAAATCTCTCTGAATTGATGAGCCTAGGGAGCAAGCAAATTGAACATGCAACTGAAGGTATAGGCACATTGTTGGCTCAGACTGTTACAATGACAAAGCTTCAAGACTCATTGTCTGACAAGGCTGAAGCAAACACATTCAGGATTGTTGATGAAGTCGGAAATTTCAAAGATGATACTCTCCAAACCCTATCTGTTGAAGTCAGAAAGGGGGAGGACATTATAATGGAAAGAATGACAGATTTAGTGGAAAGCTCTGTGTCAGCTATTCAAAGCTCATGGAAATCACAGTTTGATCAGTTCTCTTCCAGGGTGCTGAAGCAAATTGCTGATATTAATGCTTATTCCTTCAAAACAGCAATGTGGCTTCATAATCAGATTTTTCCTGAGTTAGAAATTGATCCAGATGTTCCTGTTCCTCAGTTTTCTCTAAGGCCAGAAGAACTACTTGGGAAGGCTCCTTTAGTTGAAGATCAATCAGATAGGGCTGGGACCAAAAGAAAAAGAAAACATGGTGAAGGTCCCTCTGCGAGTAGATCTGTTCCGAGTTCTAGCTCTGCAGGCCATAGCAAAGCTCAGGTTGAGAAGGTCCTACCAGAAATCTGGAGCCCAATCTCAAAATACATAATTCTTGAATCCTATAAGTTAGTCCATGAAGGCAAAATGAATAGATCTGAATGCTACAGCTCACTTGAATGGGAAAAACATGAGACAGCTCAAAGGAAGAGAAGAATTCATTTCAGGGCATTTGGTTATAATAATTCTGATGCTCCGGATCCACCTCCGTTTTACCATCCCAAGCCTTATGCTTATTTCTACAGACAAGAAGAAAAGAGGAAAAGGAGTTCTTGAAGGATAATGCTGATGCTGACAAGACATATTTTGCTTTGGTTCTGATTTTGTGAACATCAAGTCTTCTTAACAATTCAATTTAGACATATATATATATAATTGTTGATTTGATGTTCTCTACTTGTTCATTTTCATATCATTGTGTAGTGTAGCATATTTATTCTATATTGCTGTAATTCAACTTAGTATATAGGGTTCTGACTTCTACAAATAGGGGGAGATTGTTGGAAATTGTATTCACAATTACCTTGATTTGTGAGAAGTCACCCTTAAACTAAGATTGAATTGTTTTTGTATTTGATATGCTTTTCTAGTATTGTCTTGCAGATTATCATTGCTAAGTGTAAATCAATGTCAGGTCACAATGGGTCTGCAAACACAGTTTCATACAATGTAATCCCTCATTATATGAAACATGGTGATGACTCATGTGTGATCTCTCTATTGGGGTACACTTCATTTTCAAGACTATTGAAGACTTTGGAGTGCGGTTGCAGCAAGTGTTCAAGAGAAGAAAAGAAAATTGTTGAAAACAATTTTTTCTAAGGATATGTCTCGAGAGATCATGCATGTCTCGAGAGTTCTGGCATGTCTCGAGAAGCAAGTTCTTTTGATCTCGGTATTTCTGTTCTTGATGACTCGAGAGATCAAGCTTGTCTCGAGAGTCCTTAAGACCGAAATCTTTGTAATGTCTCGAGAGATCATCGAGTTCTCGAGACATCCCTTTTCTGCTCTCTTTGTTTCATATCTCGAGAGATCCGTTAGTTCTCGAGAGATTCCTTATGTCTCGAGAATTCTGTCCGTTTTTCTCTAATTTGTTTCCTCTGTTCTTGACGGATCGTAAACACTCCTTCCCGATCCTAACGGCTATATTGAGTGCGTTTAAGGTCGATTTAACCCTTAATCATTGCCCTCTATATATAGGATCGCTCTTGGGTTGTTTATAACAAGTTTTCGAATCCTTCTAAACCCTAATTTCTCTCCCGATCAAAAAGAACGAAAAAGTGCCGCCTCGCTGTCGCCTACGATTGAAGATCGATCTACTCATTTGAGTTGTTGATTTCTATCAAAGAAGGATTCGATCGATCTTTGTTCTGATTTACAACCTCTATTGGATCGTTTCGGATTGCCAAAGACAGTTTTGAAGGATCGTTGTTCTTCCTCATCATTCTCAAAAGCCATTCAAGAAGAAGGAAGAAAATGCCTCTGTTATTCAGATCTGGTATCTTATTGTTCAAAACCTTGTATCATCTATTGTAGGAGTTGTTATCTCCGAGCTGTAGGAGAGGTTGTTCTCCGAGTTGTAGGAGAAGTTTTTCTCCGAGTTGTAAGAGAGGTTCTCTCTGAGATTGTAGGAGTTTGACTCCGAGTTTGTAGGATCATTCTGATCCGAGATTTAGTGAGTAGTCAAGTCTAGCTGTGGTGCTAGATTGGCGAGGCCGGCAGTGGAGTACCCATGTACGGGGAACCACTATAAATTCCTGGTGTTATCTGTGGCTGTGATCTATTTTGTGTGCTGTGCTTTACGTTTAATTTTTAATTCCGCAAAAGACGTAGAGATCACCTATTCACCCCCCTCTAGGTGATTTAGGTAGGCAACTAGATACTTCACCCTGATTTGAAGAAGTCCCCTTCAAACTAAGACGAATTGTAATTGTATTTGATTATGCACTTTAGCTGTGATGTGACAGGTTATTCCACTCTAAGTACAAACCAATGTCAGGTTTCAATGAGTCGTCAAACACAGGCCTGTGCAATGTAATCCCTCATTGTATAGACCAAAGTGTTGGCTCATGTGAAATCTCTCTATTGGGATGTACTTCATTTACAGAGTGCTAGAGAAGAAGGACTGGAGCTGATGATGGAATCATTTGAGAAAGGAAAATAACTTAAGTAAAATTCGATTATATCATTTAGAACATATAGTCGAATTCGACTATATGGTTTGAATGGATATAACCGAATTCGGCAAATCATTGTCCGAAAGGTTTATTTTTCGAAGTAAAAGAATAGTCGAATTCGACTATTGAAATTCAGTGAATCTGTTTTGTCGAATCCCTAGAACTGCCGAATTCGACTATATGGTTTAACCGAATAAATTCGGTTAATGCCATTCGGTTAATCCATTTCGCCGAATCGGTCTGCAGGTATTCTCCGGTTCAATTCGACGACGTATTCTTTAGGGCTTTCTCCATGTACAGTACACGTGGAGGTAGATCCCTAATTAGCGCTTATGACCGTTGGAAGAAGACTCTATAAATATCTAATGATTATTTCCAGATAACCCTAATCGTGAATTGAAAAAGAAATCGCAAATTACAACTGACGGTCGACTGTTCTCACGCAAGTGTTTCGTCTCCGACAAAGCCAGCGATTCGTGATTCATCTTCTAAAGATTCAATCGACAAGATCAAGATCCGATTAGCTCTCATCTTCTGTTGATCAAGTCGATTCAAGTTCTCAGATCTAGCTTCAAATCGTTTTCAAGATTTCTTCATTCTTCATTCACAAAGGACTGAAGTTTATTGCTAAGAAGAAGAAATCTATCTCTCAAGATCTGAAGAAGAACTTCATCGGAAGTTTAAGAAGATTATTTTTCAATTTACTGTGTTGTTGTAAGAACCTTATTTTAAATCTTGTAGGAAGCTTTCTTCCGAGTTATTGTGTAGATCCTTGTTTGAGGATCGAGTTGTAGGAGCTTGTGTGCTCCGAGTTTGTAGGAGAAGTTGGTTCTCCGAGTTGTTGTAGGAGTATTCTTGCTCCGAGCTTGTAGGAGTTGTGAACTCCGAGTAGTAGGATATTGATTGATCCGAGTTTGGTGAAGTAGCTGAATCTAGCCTTGGAGTGCTAGATAGGCGAGGCGGGAAAGTGGACTACCCACATCGGGGAACCACTATAAATTCTCTGTGTTGTGTTGTGCTTACTTTTCTGTGTGCTTTTACTTCCGATATTTTTATTCCACAAAAAGACACAAAATCTACCTATTCACCCCCCCTCTAGGTGATTTAGGTTGCGACTAGATACTTTCAATTTGAGCTTCCCAAGGAGATTCTCAGTTGTAATCTCACTTAGTCCTCTGGCATCTTTAATTGGCCAGATTCTTGTGTCCCATGTGCTGGGGAAGCACATCAGGATCTTGTCATTAATTTCAGTGTCTGTGATCACTTTCTCCAGGGTTCTCAGCTCATTGATGATGAGGCTGAGTCTGTTGTACATCTCTGCAACAGTCTCTGATTCTCCCTTTTTGAAATTCTCATACTGGGAGATCAAATGTGATCTTCTGTCCTTTCTCTCATCTGCTGATCCTGCCACCATTCTTGTGAGGGAGTCCCAAATTTCTTTGGCAGAGGTGCAGTCAACCACCTTCTGAAATATGTCATCAGACATGGTTTGTGCCAAGATATTCATGGCCTTTGCATCAGCAGTTTTCTGTTTCTTTTGTGTTTCTGTCCATTCTGGAGGAGGGACAGCAGTTGTGTCTGTTGTTGTTGAGGTTGATGCAGTTGGAGGTCCTGTCAAAATAGAATTAAAAATTTCCTCATCACTAGAATTCATGTAAAGTTTGATCCTTGCTTGCCATAGTGCAAACTTGTTCAGATTGCACATAGGAGGTCTTGTGCTTGAATATTCTTTGTTCTGTGCCATGGCTCTAATAAACAAAAAAACCTTTAAAGTAGTCTAGATCTATCAGATCTGTTGGTCCAGGTGTTAGCATGTAACAACCAACCCAAGCTTTGATACCAATTGAAAGTGGGGATAGATCAAGATTACTCTAGAGGGGGGGGGGGGGGTGAATAGAGTATTTTAAAATAATTTTACTTAGCTTAAAGAAATCTGTAGAAAACAATTTGAGTTATTTAAGTATATGTGTAAGTGAGTGTATCACAGATATAAACATAAACTAAAACATAGCACACACAGCACATCACAAATAATAAAGGCAAACATAGAAGACACAATGATCTATAGTAGTTCCCCTCAACCTGGGTACATCTACTCTTCTACCACCCTGGTAGGAAATCCACTAAGGCTTTTTGATCAGGTGAGCCTTCACCACAGAGCTTTTGATCAGGTGCTCAAAACCACCACAGAGCTTTTGATCAGGTGCTCAAAACCAAAAATCAACTTTTGAAGGGAGTTACAACCCTGTACACAGTTATAAAATAAAAGTAAAATAAAGATGATGGTGTCTTCTCTTTTCTCTAACAACAGAGAAGACTAGTGGATTGTTGAATGATTGTCAGATCTCCCCCTGTGAATAAGAGTAAGAAAAACAGGAGAGAAAATCTGCTCAGGGTGTAGGTCTTCTTGATCTTCAGAGTATCTCCAGCAAAAGTTCTCTAGAAGGAATTGATGCAGATGATTCCTAGAGATTAAGAGTAGGTGTCTGGAGAAGATGAAGACTTCAGAGAAAATCAGAGAGAGTTCTTGAGAGGAATGAAAACTGAGCAGCAAAAGATTATTCTCTGTATCTGTGTCTCTCTCTAGAATAATAACAATGATAATCTCTGGACGGGAGAGAGTTGATCCTCTTTTAAATTTCAAACAGGGCTGGAAAGGAATGAGACAAAAAGGAAAGATTTGCCTCTGACAGAAAAAGGAATACCAATATATTAAATTCCTTGAAACTTGCAATCTGCCTTATAAAATAATTTGCACGCAGCCCTTAATTTATGCAGCAACGGCCATAAAATCTTTGATAGAAAATACTGCAATAACTGACTGATATTATAATAAGAACAGCTGTCAGCCTTCATAAGAAATCCTGAGGATAACTCCAAAATAATACTCTGAATAGAAGAGGTCACTGAATATAGAAACTCTGAAGAAGTTCGTCGACCTGAGGGAAAGTTCGCCGAACTTAAACTGGGAAGTTCGTCGAACAAGAAGAAACTTTCGTCGAACAGAACTTTGAAGTTCGTCGAACCAAGTTCGTCGAACGGATTCTTGAATTCGTCGAACGTGTTCGACGTTCGTCGAACACCTTGACTTAGCTAATCTTCAAATCTCTTCTAGACTTAGCATATGACCCTTATACTATACATGATGGGTCAAAACAAATCCTATACCTAGAAATAGACATCCTAGCCCAAATCAGTAATAGGGTTGAACTATGTTCCAACAAAGAAAAATCCACACACATACGCCAGCTGCCCCCAACCTTTTTTACTATTACAACATTCGAGACCCAGCCTGGGTACTGGATCTCCGACACAAAGCCTACATCCAGCAGCTTCTTTACTTCCTCGCGGATAGGAATGGCTAGCATGATGACACTTGACCTCTTCTTCTGGCGGATGGGCTTGACCGCGGGGTCGAGATTGAGGTGGTGGTAGGCAACCTCAATCGATCCCGGGCATCTTAGCAACACTCCAGGCAAAGATGTCGACGTTCTCTTGCAGACACGCCGCCACTTCCATCTTCTCGCTGATCTTCAACGATCCTCCGATCTTCAGCAATCCAGGTACTCATACCTCGGAGAGTACCTCGATTTCTTCAATCTCATCAGACGCTTATAGCCGGGCCGTGCCTCCTAGCACTCTTTCGAACTCTTCTGCGTCAGCCATCCAGCTGATGGTGCTAACCGCACTGAGATAGCACTCACGGGCGGCTCTTGGATCGATCCTGATCCTCACCTGGATATCCCCTTTGCAGTACTTGAGGCACTGATGGTAGGAAGACGGAACGGCCTTAAAGGTGTTGAGAAGTGGCCTTCCGAAGATGGCCTTGTAGCAAATCGAGGCATCGACGATGAAGAAGCGGCTGTTGAGAGAGGTGCCACCTAGTGTCACAAGGAGATCTACTCCTCCTTCCACCTCCTTCTTCTCTCCTGAGAAGCCAAAGAGGGGACCATCCGGTGTTCGGACTCTTTCTGCTCCAACACCCAGCCCGTCGAACGTCTCCTTGAAGACGCTGTTCACGGAGCTACCGTTATCGATCAGAATCTGATCAACGGTGAAGTCTTCCACGGCTGTTTGGATTACGAGGGCATCATGGAAGGGATTCTCATTCCCTAACATGTCCTCCTAGGAGAAGGTGATTTCCTCCAACGGGGGCGGTGCCTGCGAGGTCGAAGTGACACTCCTTCGGTAGATTTGATGGAGACTTCCCTTGCGGGAAGCTCCCATCCCTGCTCCCACGTGGATCACCCCCACTCCTCTGTCTCCCAGGGCGAGGTCTCCTTGAACTCCATGGTCGACTCGGTCTTCGTTCCTCCTTCGAGCGACGGCTTGTACGACCGGCAACTCGACAGGGGCTTCAATCCTCCGCTGCTCTCCTCCCGCTTCTCCTGCCACCAATCTCCTCGCGGCTTCCCAAAAGTCTGGGTAGGCCATGGTCCCATGCCCTCTACTTGATGGAGATCACAGTAAAGGGGAATCTCTTCTAGCTGCGTCCTCCTCTGCCGGTTCTTCCGACCTTGCCGATTGCCGCGCCTGGCAACCGCCATCACTTCCTCCCTCCATTTTTCCTGACGCCTCTCTGGCCGGTCGAAGCGTCTTCTCTCCGGGGATCTCCTTCCCCAGTCCTGACGCCGAGGTCCTCTTGCCGGCCTCCAAGGTGGCCGGTTAACGGGGACTTGGAAGCGTATTTCATCCTCCCGACGCTCTGGAGCTACGATGAGCCTCCTCTCATCGCTTCTTCTAGGCTCCTCCTTCCTGGGCTGCGCCCTCTTCCTTTCATCCCTTCTCCTCTCCTCTGGCTTTCGCTTCTCTGCCCTCCTGGCCTCTTCCTTCTTCTTCCTCTCGGGTGTCTTCTCTTCTTCCTCCTCATCTTCTCTGGTCACTCGGGTGACCCTGGCTAGGAAGCCGCAGTTGGAAGCCTCACCCTGGACGAACTTGTTGGCCCTCTCGATGAGGTTGTCGTAGGAATAAGGAGGATTCCTGCCGAGCTCTAACTTGAAGAGGCCTTCGCGAAGGCCGAATGTTAGGGCCAGCTGCAAGGTGGGACCATCCCCTCTTGGATGTCCAACACCTCCTCCTGGAAACGATCGATATAATGCCCCAACGTTTCCTTCGCTCCCTACCACAGATGAAAAAGGGTCGTGGCCTCCTTCTTCAGCTTCTCGGCCGTGGCGAACCGCATGGTCATCCCCCGGCACAAGTCCTAGAAGCAGTAGATCGAACCTGCTGGTAACTTGTAGAACCAGTCCCTGGCCTTCCCCCGGAAGGTGATCGCGAAGAGCCCACACTTGAAGGCATCAGACATGGTTCGGATGGAGGCTACATCCTCAAACCACTGGATGTGTCGGATATGGTCTTCTCTACCTGAGTAATAACTCATCACGGGATCTATGAACCCCCCCCCCCCCCCCCCGACACCGGCGCAACAATGATCTCCTCACAGAATGGGCTCCTCCCACCAAACTGGCGATGATCCTCTACCTGGCGAGTATCTCCTCCATACTCGCTAAAATGACGAGTACCGAAGTACCTCGCCTGCTCCTCCTCCTCGTGGAATCAGATTCCGCCTGCTCCCTGCGAGACCTGTGGGTAGAAATAGGGCCTCCTTGGCCGCTCCGGCTCCTCCTCATGTTCCTTCCCTGCTCGCCGGGATGAAACACCTTCTTCAGCGAGAATCAGACGATGAGGCGAAGTCGCCGTTCCCTCCGTGCGAGGTTGCAGAGCTGCTCGCACGGTCCCTTCAATTTGCCGCGCGAATTCCTCAAAAACCGCCAAAGTTACGAACTCGCTACCGCCGATCGAGTTCCCGACTACCTCTTCATGGTCACCAACTACAACCATCTCGCATTTCCACCAAACTTTCTCCCACTGGCTACGATCACGCTCACCGCGCCCAAGTGTTGAAGCCAGGAAAATCCCTGCTCCAAAATTCGGATCAATGCAGCCAGAAGCTACTCGCCCAGCAGTCTAACGAGAAGGCTAGACTGGCAATGACGAAAAGGGCTCAGACAAAGAACAACAAAACCCCAGGCGCTGCGGCAGGGAGGTCCCACCACGTACCCAGAAGCTCAGAAGAGACTTCCCCTCCAAAACCAAAAATGATCGAGCAGGGTACGAGGAAGGCACCGACTTGGCTAGTACAGGGAGTAACGACCAAGGATGACGGGTCCAAGAATTCGGAAATGGGGTTCTAAAAGCTCAAGTTCAGGTGCCAATCCAAGTACCCTCTGTGGTCCTATTTATAGGAAACCCAAATGGAGGGGGGGGGGGGGGGGGGGGGGGGGGGGTCTTATTTATACCCCACCCAACTCGGCAACTTGGCGACATTGAGGCGACCTCGCCTGAAGAGGGGCGAGTATCACCTATGGTCGCCCACATTTTGGCGAGTATCAGGGCTACTCGCGCGAGTCCACCCATACTCGCCCAGGTCTTCTTCTGCTCTTGCTGGCTGAGCTGTCTTGTGTCTCGGACTGCCGACCTCTGTGCTGACCTCTTGACCTTGACTTCTGCCTACGTGCCTTTGAGTGGGCCCACCTTCGGAGAATGAGGGTTGTACACCGGGCACGCGTTTTTTGCTCGGGCGCGCATTTTTCGCCCCACCACGCGTTTTTTGCCCGGGCCCCAAAACGCATGCCTGGATCGAAAAACATGTGCTCGGGCGAATAGCATGCGCCCGGGGAGAAAATATGCGCCCGGGAAAAAAATGCGCTCCGGAACAAAAAAATTGCTCCCAAAAAATGCACTCCCGACCGAAGAACTTGCAATCTAGCGAAAAACTCACACCCGAGCGAAAAACACGCGCTCTGGAGAAAAATGCACGCCCAGGCAAAAAACGAGCACCCGGGCAAAAAAAACGCCTTTGGCGAAAAACCCGTGCCTTAAAATATATTATGCAATTTAATGCGTTCGGCGCTGACGCCTATTTTGGATTTTATAAAATTATTGTATAATGTCAATTCTAATACCAATTCCATCATTCAACCGAATATTTTTTGTTCCTTAATTCAAATTCTATTGACTGAATTCAATCCTACAACCGAACAATATAATTGAAATTCTGTAAAAAGTCAATTCATGCAGATATTTTGTTTTCGTCGAAAAACGAATTCCTGAAAGCCAATTCCGTTCAAACGAACGGACCTTATGATTCTTTCATGAATGTTAGGTCTTCTTATACTAGTCGCAACGAATGGAGCTACTTGAACTTCCTTATACTCCCCGCAACTTTTAGCATTCACAATATAATTGAAACAATCATTATGATCAAGCCGATGATCCTTGGACCCGCCGGCTCAAAACATTTATGGCACAGAGTTCGCTCGTTGGGTCTGATTGAGCCCAAACTCGATCCGATTTTGGGCCAACTATAATCTGCGAGCTGGCGTTACCTTAGGAAGTAGTAAGGATAAAGCTCACACCCATGTAACTCCTTTTGCCCTGTTCCCCACGTTACGCTGGTACCAAACTCCATCTCCATGGCTTAATTATCTTCCCCTTTTACCACTCCATGCTCTCTCTCTCTATCCCCCTATGGAGTTCAGAGACAAGCGTGTTCGAGACGCCCTCTCTCTCTCTCTCTCTCTCTCTCTCTCTCTCTCTCGCTCGCTCTCTCTCTCTCTCTCTCTCTCTCTCTCTCTCTCTCTCTCTCTCTCATGTAGCTCCCCTGCCCTACTCTCTCTGATCAGGCCCCTCTGTCCTTTCCGTTTTTAACTATTATTAGGCAGCAAAGTAAGCCCCGCTGACACCGCAGCATCTCCTTTGTTTTTATAACACACACTCTCTCTCTCTATCTCATTCTCCCCTTTCACGATCATCATCCTTATTACCTTTACCACTGGTGTTCAAGCTCCTTCCACCCCCACTATTATGACACAGGTTTCTACGAAGAAGAGTGCCAAACAATGAGTGCGAAGAGAAGCACTATGAATTCATCTATCTACGCCAATTCAACGGCGGCAAGCAACGGATCTGCCCACTTGCTAGCTGAATTCTGAGTAGCCATCCATGCAGCAGGGAGGCGGATCCCGTTTCCCGGCGTCCCTCCCTTCATCAGAATTCGGCGTCGCCTTCCTCGCCCCGGCGCCGGAACCTGTGGCTCAAATCAGCACCTTCAATGAACTAGGCCTCCAGGCGGCACTAGAGGAGGAGCATGGCATGGTTGGGAGCGTCTCTCCCGGAAACCGGTGGCCGAGGCAGGAGACTTCGGCCCTGCTTACGATCCGGTCCGACATGGACGCCGCCTTCCGAGGCGCCAACCTCAAGTCCCCTTTGTGGGAAGAGGTCTCGAGGTGAAGTGCCTAACTTACTCTCAGCTCTCCATTGCTCTCTAGTGAGAGAAAGCGATGGAGTAGATGGGGATCTAGCTAGTGATCGAGCTCCGTGGCCTTCATGGAGGGGGCGTCGGCCAACTGTTTTTTTTTTTGGATCCAATTCAGACTTGAAAAGGAAACGAAGTGGTCGAGTTGAGAGAGAGAGAGGGAAAGACTCAACCTTTTGGTACTAGAAATCTCCTCTAGAGTTTCTGATCTATAACCTTCTCCCAAATTCAGATCTTTCAAAGGCCCTATCTTTCTCTCTCCACTCGCAACGAATGGAGCATCTTAATTTCTCTTATTTTTTCTGCAAAGAAATAAATTGAAGGACCCTGAAAACATGGAGTCTCATCAATCCCCAAAAATTCCGCCTAAATTACATTTTAAAAATAAAATTTCTTCAAAATCCAGCTCACTTAAATATTCACATAAAAAATATTACTTTCAGAGCTTTAAATCCTCTGTATTTTTTCCTTCTTTTAAAGGCACTGAGCAGAATGGCTGGCTAATTATATTTATAACGAAGAGAAATAATTATTAAATAAGTAGGTGTTGGATTAGATGCGTTGAGTAGTGCATGTGTGTTTGCGTGCAATCATCAGCACCTTTCGTTTATCTCCACCACACGATCTCTCTCTCTCTCTCTCCTCATTTTCGCCTTCATGCGTTTTTTCTACTTTTTTTTTTTGAAAAAAAGTCTGTTTACAAGTGTGCAGGAGGCTAACGGAGCTGGGGTATCGCCGGAGCGCCAAAAAATGCAAGGAAAAATTTGAGAATGTTTACAAGTACTATAATCGAACGAAGGATGCCCGCGCCGGACGTCAGGACGGCAAATGCTACCGCTTTTTCAGCCAGCTGGAGGCACTACACGGCTCGTCTTCCTCGGCCTCGGCGATCCCCGGCGACATCGACGCCTCTGCTCCGGTTCCCAGAGTAATTGCTCCGCCACCGTCCTCCGACGCAGCGATTACAGCTCCTGTCGCAGCTGCAGTTCCAATTGATGCTTTTGGGTTGAGCTCCTCTTCAAATACCTCAAGCTATTCCGGCACTGATTCTGAGGAGGAAGAGGAGCCTGTCAGACGAAAGAGGAAGAGAGAAGGTGCCGACGGCCGAGAGGAGACACCTAAGGGCAGGCAGAAGTTCATGACATTCTTTGAGGTTCTAATGCAGCAGGTGTTGGAGCGCCAGGAGGCTATGCAGCAGCGGTTCCTGGAAGCAATCGAGCGGCGCGAGCAGCACCGAATGATTCGCGAGGAGGCGTGGCGGCGGCAAGACGTGAACCGGATTGCTCGTGAGCAAGAACTTGCTGCTCAGGAGCGCGCCGTGGCCGCTTGCCGAGGAGAAGCAATTGTTGCCTTCCTACAGAAACTTACTGGTCGGAAAATCACCATTCCTCCTCCACCACATGCACCGCAAACCACCACCCCCGCCGCCGCCGCCGCCCCTTCACCTAAAGAAGCACCAACCTCTCCGCCACCTCAAGCTCCGGCTACTCAGAAATCTACTGAAATTATAACAATCCCGCCAGAACCTTACCAGGCGGCGCCGCCGCAGGAACACCAGCCACCGCCATGGGCCATCGTATCGACGGAACCAGGGCCGTCCCGTTGGCCCAAATCGGAAGTCCACGCGCTCATCAAGCTGCGAAGCGGAATGGAGGCGCGGTATCAGGAGTCAGGCCCAAAGGGTCCCCTGTGGGAGGACATCTCGGAGGGAATGCGCCGCCTGGGTTATAACCGGAGCTCGAAGCGCTGCAAGGAGAAGTGGGAGAACATCAACAAGTACTTTAAGAAGGTGAAGGAGAGCAATAAAAAGCGCGCAGAAGATGACAAGACTTGCCCCTACTTCCACCAACTCGACGCGTTCTACCGCAGAAAGCTCCTCGGAAACGCCGCCCATACAGATACCAACCTCTGTTCCCCTGACGCAGATCCCAAGTTTGCAGCTCTCCCCGCTGCCGCGTCGTCCCCACCGCGGCAACATGTTGACACTAGTATGCCGGAGGAAGGCGGCGACGACGGCGGCTTTTCTTTGGGCTTCTTCGAAGAAGGGCCCAGCTCAGCTGTGGCAGTGAAACCTGTAAGCTGATTTCTGCTTACAAATTTTAACTAAATTCTGGATTTTTAATTTAACTGATTTCATTGAAGACAGGTGTCATCGGGAAGAAGCTGATGGAGCAGCCGGTTGTGGACAAAGATCATATAGATGGTGTCGCCGGAGACCGTGATGACGACAAGGAAGAGGGCGTACGGAAGCACGCAGATCAGAATCGAGTACCTGAGGCCGCGAGTGGGCAGGGACTGCGGAAGCGCATTTGGAACCACCGGAAAGAACACTTTTTTAGCGTAAAAACAACAAATTAATCCACCATTTTCGTTGAGTTGCTGTAGAGGTATAACCCGCAGCATGCGCGCGGCGGAGAGAAAAATGGAGGAAATAAGCCTGCTTCCCTGTGGCTGGGGGGTGCTGGTTCTCTTTGTTCATTTCATTCTTTGTTCTTTGCCTTCCTCTTCCTTTTGTCTAGATTTTTCTTACTATGATTGTTATTTGGTGTAGTTTTGGGTCTGCTGTGGTTGGGAGTGTGAATTCTTTGCAAGAATTTTGGCATAGAGTTTTTTTTCCTATCTTCTTTCTTTATAAATTATTTCACATTATTTTCATGTCTCAATAAATGTGATTAAATTCGACTTTGTTTGGGGTGCAAGATCCCCCAAAACGTTTGGATTTGCATCTTTTCAGTCATTTGAATTGAAGTGGATGTCTCACATGAACAAATTCTCTCGCCCGGTGATTGATGATATGATCTTCGACCTCATCAACGCTATTATAGCAAGGTTCCAACAAACCTTACTTTGAATGTATATATATACAACCATTTATGCACAGAGTGTGATAGTATATCTTCCGTTTGTCATTTCCATAATTTCTTTTTCATGCCAAATAAATAAATAAATAGTCTTCCTTTTAGTGCTCCAAATTAAGTTTATTCGCAGTAGATAGACAACATGGGGTGGGTGGCACAAGATTAGTCCCATGCGGTTGGATCCAATTGAAAGGCTTTATATGTAGCATGAGTTAACACACCATTGTTAGTGGGCAAAATTGAGTTGATGCATTTTTTGATTTTGTTGATGGTTGAGTACAATTGAAAAAAAAAGTAATTGTTGTTAATTAACCTATTCAAAATGATTTAATTAGGATGATGCAGCTCGTTCCAGTGATCAAAATGCTTGATCATTTAGTTGATTGTGATACCTAAGAGGTCAAAATGTCTACCCATGGTCAGCGGCACCGTTTATTGCTACCCCAAGGCGGGAGCTAGAAAAGCAGTAGAAAAGGCATCAAAGGGCACATCAAGAACTCGAATTACATGATGGATTCATATGAAGTCTCCAAATTCAAAAGGAGCTCACCAAGCTACATGAAAACTCGCCCAACTATTGAAGCACCCACTGTTGAAGCACTCACACAAGCGAGATCCCCCAACACCTGCCACATTAACAGTAACAAAGTTGTGGATAGTAACATTGCATTGAATTTGTTTCATAAGTTCATGCATTAAAAGGGGCACGATCTAGACCTACTCGAGCCCTATTTTAAGCATGCCCAAGATCCCAAATAGGATTCTCATCGTACTGGTCCTGAATCCTATAAATGTAAAATGAAGGGCCAAAATTTTTGGTTGACCCTCTTCAGATCTTTTCTCCTCTCACATAATCTCATTTAATTTTGGAGGGAATGTAATTTATACACTGAACTAGCTAAGGGACCGCCACCATTTATATATACGAGTAGCAAACTCTCACAACTCTTTTACAGATCACGACCTCTCTCCCTCTATCTCTCACTTTGTTAAGTTACTCTCGCTGAAGTAGTACTGGTGGAGCGAGGATTATAGCTAGGTTGACACTTTCTGCATTTGCAGGACAACACAACCTTAAGATTTTTGCGAGTAGAAAAAGGAACCCATCGATGATTAGATGATAAGAGATAATGTTTTTCTTCATGAATGGATTCATAAGACCGTAACTGACACTTCACCATTGAATATGTGAATCCATCTTTCAGAGGTAAACTCAAATTCATGGCTATCCCAACTTAAAGAGAAGAAGGGTGATGCCGACTCATGGAGGCACCCAATGTAGAGCCTAGAACCTGCAATGCTCAATCCCGCACTTGCGCCAGGCTCTGTTAATTAAGAGATTGTTGCAATTCTTCTTTTATAAACAATGACAACAGAAGATGTTTCCAAAATTCTAGGCCATTCGTAATACCTCATTGTATGAAATAATGTCAACATTTGTATGAGGTAGTTGGATGTAGAAAAATCACGAACCACTCAAGTGATCCTAGTTATTCGTCAAAGCATGCCAGTTTAGTACATGAGCACCATTATTCCTTTAAACAGCCCCACTCGTGCAAATATTTTACCATTTTTTGTCGATAACCCACAAACCCATCAAGTGTTTGTATATCAAGTCATAAACACACCTAATTTATCTCTCAAAGAATTGTACTTGTGAAGCATAAGTGGAGGTTTCCTACTCAAAGCGTAGACAAGCAGTCAATGATTATCCACCCAACATCATCCCCACTTGGGAGAATATTTTATCATTATCACATATAACCAGTGGACCCATCACACCTTTGCAAATAGGGTAACAACCCCTCCTAACTTATCTATCGCTCATTATGTAACACCCTGATATTAATTTTTATATCCCGTAAATATGAAATTTAATCATTTTGGAACCATTGGGGGAAGGATCCCTCGATATGAGGGTATGGATTGAATTCTAGCCACTCAAAGTCATGCACGAGTCCATAATGTTGGAACGTGCATTCTGCATCTCTTTAGTTTGACAATATCAAATCTCATACTGTATTTGATCATACATGTCTTGGGTATAGTGTGCAGGTTTACAGGTGTGAAGACGTCAAGATTTCTACTCCTTCTGACTTACCGCCGGGCGCTAGTCCTACCGCTGGCGATAGCCATATCGACGGGACTTGCTTTTGACGCAAAGACAAATATCAACGAGAAGACTTATGTCATCGAGAAGATGTTGTCGAGAAGATGTCGTCGAGAAGATGTCGTCGAGAAGATGTCATCGAGAAGACTACCGCCGCATGCAAACTTACCGCATGCGCTAGCTATATCGACGAGACAGCCTATGTCGACTTGAAGGATGCGTCGACTTGAACTTATTTCATCGAGAAGATGTCGTTGAGAAGACTACCGACGCGCACTAAGTTACTACGGGAGCTGGCTATGCCGACGGGATTGCCAACGTCGACTTGAAGGATGCGTCAACTTGAGACCATGTCATCGAGATGAAGGCGTCGAGACGATATCGACGTGATTGTTATCGCGGGCAATAGCCTACCGCCACGCGCTAGCTTATCGATGAGAAGGTTACATCGACTTGATGCTCTTCTATCGTCGAGAAGGATTCAACGTAACTACTACTGCGATGCGCTAGCCTACCATGCCGCGCTATCCAAAGACAGCAAGATAATGTTTCTCCGACGCCCTCCTAATTTGGTGCTGGACAGCTCACAAAAGCACGTAAAAATGCTAACGCCTCATGGTATCTATATCGCCGACGGTAACTTAAAGAATCATCTATAAAAGCGTTCTTTTCTCTTCCAAATGTGTGGATTCCGAAACCTAAAAGAAGAAGTCGGTTGTTTCGCCGTTTCTGGACCAAGGGGCTATCACCGGAAGAGAAGAACACCTTCCCTCAATCTATAATGAAGAAAGTCATCAGAGTGCAGAGAAAGAACGAGAATCTGAGCACCAACGAATGTATTCTACACGAAGATCAAAAACACTATTCGCTCACCGTATCCCGAGACATACGTTGAGGGGGCATAACTTCTCATCTCTTCTAGTTTTTCTCTTGTTGGGAGTAGTGCCCAACAATGTTCCTGATTTGAAGAAGTGCTAAGAATCAATGATAAGTACAATTTGTATTTGATGAGCATTTGTTGTGACATGAACAGGTCAGAATATCATATTCACTAAGTATAATATATAAGGCTCAAGTAAAGCATCTAAGGAAAATATTGTCATGTTAACAATATACACACTACGATATTGCTGAAGTGTCTAGCAACATCGTTGGGAAGATTCATGAGGAATCCAAGAATACTGCAAAGTATAGACTATGTGTCCAGTACTTCTCCAATCTCACGAATTCTAAAATCGTCGAGAAGGACTAGACATATCGTCGAATAAGCACTCATACATCGTCGAGATTACTCTCATAGATAAGAAGAAGGTTCATGTCAGTTATCCTCGAGATGAAATGGACAATTCAACGATATCGTTGTGACATCGAAGTACACACTACGATATCGTCATAAGAACAAGAAGATTCGATCAAGTCTGGTATCATTTCATCAACTGGTATCACACGATGATATCGCTGTAAGATCTAAGAAGACTTAAGTCTAAGTATTCCGCAATGTCGATGACATCATCGTTAAGAGATCTTGTCGTCGAGACGAGAAAGGAAGCTCTCTGAAGACCTAAGTTAAAGTGCTCAGGAATATCGACGACATCGTCGTGAAGAAGCCTAGTCGTCGAGAAGGCTAAGTGAGAACTTGTGAAGACAACTTACAGAAGAAGAATCGCTTGTCGTCAAGATGATCAAAATGATATCGATGAGAAGTAAGAGTGATTTACGATATCGTCGATAAGACAGTATGGTTTCAATGACATCGTCGAAAAGACCGTAAGTCGACAACAAATTTACGACGACATCTTTAAGATGAATTCATATCACCGTGAGTGCAAGTGCAGCTGAGATATCATGTATCGCCGAGATATCGTTCTTTAAAGAAGATTGAAGAAGACTTGAAGATTTGCCCAAGTCCAAGATAAATCGGCGTAATGGCAAGTTCTGTCGCCGAGACATTGCAAATGTCGTCGAGACAAATCAAGATATTTCAAATCGCGTTGTCTGCATTTGATGCCGCCGCGTGATGGTCTAATCTGCGCATGTTGTTAAGGAATGAGCCTCTGACACTTAAAGGACATCACAGGAGACCATTAGTCGGCTCCTTAGCCTTATAAAAGAGATAAGTGCCCGCCCTAATTCGCAGAAGTGAGAAACACAGAGAATATGCAAGAATCAATAGAACAGTATCAAGGCTGCGTGAAGAAGGAACAAGAACCAGAGAACAAAATGATCTTCATCAAGTGTTCTCCAAGTCTCAGTCAAGCAACATCGGCTGATAAGAATTGTTCCAGATTGAAGAAAGGATTGAAGAGGAATCTGTGTGTCCAAGAAAACATCAAAAGCATTCTCTTCAAGTACAGAAGCCAGTTTTCATCTGGGTAAAGAAGTATTTCTTATTCTTTCTCTATAGGGCTTTTATGAGCCTGAGTTTGTAGGGTATGTTCAGATTTGAGTTGTAGGGCTTGAGGGCCTGAGTTATAGGGCTTGAGGGCCTGAGATTGTAGGGCTTGCAGGCCTGAGTTTTTGGCAGAGTTTGCCGACCCTAGCACACTGCTAGATAGGCGCAGAGGGACAATTGACTACTCAAGACACTCTGTCTTGAGGAACCACTATAAATCTTTGAGTATTTTCTGTGATGTCCTCTTAATCTTTAAAGCCTTATACTAGAACCTTCATAGAAATAGACTCAAAAGTAAGAGGGTCAAGAGTTCTTAAAAATACATATTTACCCCCATCTAGGTGATTTGACAACATCCATAACTAACAAGTTGAATCAGAGCGAGGTTGTTCAAAGGAAGCCTAACAGCTTGAACAGATCTTCCATTGGGTGTGTCAAACCATCAATTGAAAATTTTTAAAGTTTTATGAAGAAAATGAGAAGATCGAATATTAAGAAGTTCAGATCTCTAAGTGAAAGCAGCTGCAACACTTCATATTCTGAAGAAGAAAGATGTATAGGGCTAAATGAGAAAGGAATCAGAGCACCCCTGACTCTCTCAGACAGTGAATCTGAGGATGAAGACGGCTCTATGGCTAGAGAAGGGATAAGAGCACCAATCACTCTTTCAGACTGTGACTCTGAGGATGAGGAGCTCTATGGGTTGGTTGCTTCATCAAATGAAGACAGTCATGAAGATTCACATCCTGCTCAGGTATGCACTACTCACACATTTCCAGTACCCACTTCATTTGAAAAGACCAAGATTGCACCAGATGATTGCTCATCATCTGAAAATGATGCAGAAGACTGCTCATCATGCAATAATGAGAACCATACTGAACTAATATAATAGTTTGGGATTCTCTTGGTAGCTCTTAAAAAGAGCAAGAAATTGGTCAAATCTTAAGTTGAGGAAATCAGAATCCTCAAGCCCTTCAGATCTCAAATTGGTGAGAAGAACAATGAGGAGATTAGATTGTACGGTGAGCTTATCCTACTTCAAAAGAAATATGATGATCAGGATAGGACAATCAAGTCTCTAGATAACAAGCTTATAGCAAAGAGAAAGCTTGTGACTAGCTTCTCTAGGCCCAAAACGGTTCTCCCTATTGTAGACTGCTTCTCCACTCAAGACAATGGAGGACTGAGATATAATAAGAAATTTGGAGAGACTTCCCTGTTGAAATTGTTGAAGTGGAAGTTAGAGGGTTCTTGGACCTGGGCGGTCTGAGAGATTGTCCGGGCGGTCTGGCTGGTATCAGCCTAGCTGCGGTCTCCTGGAATGACTGCTGGTATCTGGTCCAAGGCGGCAAGATGGAAGCCGCGCGGTCTGCCTCTGACCGCGTGGCGGGTTGTCCTCTTCTAGGCTATGGCGGTCTGGTGTGACCGCACAGGGTAGTCCAGGTTCTCTGGCAGTATTCACGGACTAAGAAAATTAGTCGCGCGGTCTCAGTGCGCGGTCTCAGGAGGAGGCTGGTATGCGAGCTGATTGCTGTTCGCGGTCTCAGGAGGAGATCGGCATGCGGACAGGAGTTCGCGATCTGATGCCGAATTGGCTGTGTTCGCGGCCTCGGGCGAACACAGGTGGTGAACAGCTTCGGGCGGTCTGGCGAGCTCCTTGTGGAGTCGCGGTCTGCTGTGAGAGTGGCAGTCTCTCATGGTCGATGTTGAAGCTGGCGTGTTCACCAAAATGAAGCAGGAGTCCTGTTGCTGATCGCGCGGGTTGACCGGTCTGGTCGCGCGGTCTGGAGGGTGGTGATCCTATCTCATAGGGTGGTGACTGGATCCGGTCCCGTGCCTATAAATAGGAGCCACTATAGCAGCATAACAAATCAACACCAAGTGTAAGCTGAGTCCGGCTTGTTCCCGCGGTCTGTCTTATTCTGACCGTGCGGTCTGCTGATTGAATTCCTTTTGTGCATCTTCTGCGGATAGTGCGGGCAGCAGCGTTCACCTCTTCCTCTGAAAGTGTTCGGGCAGTCTGCGGCTTGGAGTTGTGGTGCTGGAGTTCGGGAGAATCAGGAGGTCGGAAGTAGTGGGCGGCTTGATCAGTGAGTTGGTGGAGTTCTGTGATCGTCAAGTCGCTGCGGTCTGGCAGTGTGTTGAAGTCACAGGGAGGTCGTGCGGTCTGGAGCGGTCTCAGTTATCTGCATTTCCTTGTATTTCCTTGTTTGGTGTTTGTGCTGGCGAAATCATGTCTCGCCAAGCATGTCTTGCCCTGTAATGAAGTTTTATGCTATCAATAAAGATCACATATTTGCCTGAAGATTGTTTCTGGTTGCTTTGGCTTGTATCTCTTGTTGTTATTCCTGCTTGCTCTCACAAGGTCCGAGAAATTTTCACATGGTATCAGAGGTAGGTTGGAGTGGATAGAGCAGTGAATAACTTAGAGTAGCCATCGCCTTTGTGAAGAAGGAACCAGAGGAAAAACAATGGAAGGTGGATTTGCAAGAGGTCTTGGGATTGAGATGCTTACATCGACTAACTTTAAGAAGTGGAGGTCATGTATGCAGAGCTATCTTTTAGGGGAGGACCTCTGGGAGGTTGTTGGAGGAGATGCAACTGAAGAGGTGAAGGCAACAGAAGCAGGTGACAATGGTCCGGCCGTGAGGGCGTGGAGAAAGACCAATGCTAAGGCCGAGTTCACTTTGAAGCGTGCCATTTCACCTGATCTATTTGATCACATCTTAGGGTGTGGATCAGCTGCCGAGATCTGGAGAGCCCTGGATGGGCTGTTTAACAAGAAGAATGTAGCTAGGCTACAGTTCTTAGAAAATGAGCTGGCAAGGTCGGCTCAGGGTGATCTTTCTATCTCAAACTTCTTTCTGAAGATGAAGAACCTCTGCGCTGAGATATCAGCACTGGATCCTGATGAGCCAATTTCTGAGGCGAAGCTGAAGAGGCACATCATCTGCGGCCTGCGGAAGGAATATGTGGCCTTTGTGACGTCGGTACAGGGATGGGCAAATCAGCCGTCTCTGTTGGAGCTGGAGAACTTGCTTGCTTCGCAAGAAAGCTTAGCAAGACAGATGGCGGGGTTGTCAGTGACTGGGGGAGATGGCGAAGTGCTCTTCTCGGGGAAGAAGAAGAAGTGGGATAAGAAGAAGAAGACCACCGGAGGCTTTGGGCCTTCAACTTCTGGGCAGCAGGAAAGGGGATATGCTCCCAAGGCTGACGGGAAGAAGAAGGGAGAAGGTCCGAAGTGCTACAAGTGTGGCAAGTTTGGCCACATCAGGAAAGATTGCAGAGTGGTCACTCAAGCAGGGCATGCTGCAGAGAAGGAGGAAGCTGAGGTCAGACATGTAGATGGAGGATGGGGAGGAGCCTTCTCGGCTTCTGTTGGAGCTTCGGCTCCTATCAACTATCTGGAGGACTGGATCGTGGACTCGGGGTGTGGTCATCACCTCACCGGAGACGGGACCAAGCTTTCTTCTGCACAACCCTACACAGGTAACAATGCAATCATTACTGCTGATAATACTGTGCATGCAGTCGAGAAGGTCGGGGTTGTTTCCTTGGGCAGTGATAGAGGGCCATTAACCTTGAAGAGTTCTATCATGTGCCCGGTATGAGGAAAAACCTCTTCTCCGTGACCAACGCTGTTGACGCTGGGTATCACGTTCTGTTCGGCCCAACAGAAGTGAAATTTCTACGTAATGTAGAGGCTGTGAAGGCCGAGGTCGTCCATGTCGGGAGGAGAGCGAAAGACTTGTTCGTTTTATCGACAAGTTCTTATGTCGACAAGATGAAGACGAATGATGGTGTCGTTATATGGCATGAGAGGTTGGGGCATGTAGGGATGGACAAACTAAAAGCTATGGCGGCGAGAGGTCTGGTCAAGGGCCTGCCAAGTCTATCTTCCTACGGAGAAGGTCATGTTTGCGCGGGATGTCAGTTCGGCAAGTCTCATCGACTACCGTTTGACAAGTCGCAGACGAGGAGTAGTGTGTCGTTGGAGTGCATCCACGGTGACTTAATGGGACCAACTGCTACCCCAAGCCTCGGAGGCAGCAGATATATGCTGGTGTTGATCGACGATTACACCAGATATGTCTGGGTTTATTTTCTAAAGGAGAAGGCGGAGGCGTTTGCCAAGTTTGTGGAGTTCAAGGAGCTCGTGGAGGGTCGGCTGAATCTGCGGATCAAGAAACTGAGGACGGATAACGGAGGGGAGTTCACCTCTGCTGAGTTCTCCAGCTTTTGCAGGAAGGCAGACATCCGGAGGGAGCTCACTTGTGCTCATACTCCACAACAGAACGGAGTTGCAGAGCGGAAGATCCGTCATCTGACGGAGACCTGCAAGTGTTGGCTGCATGCCAAGAGTATCCCAAAGTCCTTCTGGGCGGAGGGAATGTCTTGTGCTGCCTACGTCATCAACCAGATGCCTTTGAGTCCCATCAATATGTTGACTCCTCATGAGATGATGTTCAAGGAGAATCCAAGCGTGGCTCACCTTCGGGTATTTGGTTCCACCTGCTATGTGCATGTTCCAGATGCTCTTCGGACGAAGCTAGATGCAAAAGCAAGGAAGCTAGTCTTCGTGGGATACGATGAGAGGAAGAAAGGCTGGAAATGCATGGACCCGGAGACGCGGAGATTTGTTGTATCTCGCGACGTTGTATTTGATGAGGTGACATCTTACAAGGGGTCTTCTGGAGTGGAGTTACCAGAGAGCAGGGTGGAGGAGCCAGAGCAAGCAGTGGAAGATCTTCAGGTGGAACTACCTGTATCACCAGGTGGTCCATCTCCTTCTAGTTCCGAGACGGGGGCTTCTGGTTCAGAGAGCAGGGGGAGCAATGCTCCTAGCACGTCTGGAAGGGGAGCTAGGGAAGAAGCAGCTGAAGACAATGCGGTTCAAGGGAAGGAGTTGAGGAGGTCGAAGCGATCGATCGTTGCCCCTGATCGCTATACAGGAGGAAACGCAGTGAGCTTCGTCTCATGTTTCTTCGCTGGTCCCTTGGATGAGAGGGAGCCGTCGAGCTTTGAGAAGGCCAGAGGCATGAAGGAGTGGGACGTTGCGATGCAAGAAGAGATGGCAGCTCTCGAGAAGAATGAGACCTGGTCTCTTGTGCCCAAGCCCAAGGGCACCACTCCTGTGACATGCAAGTGGGTCTACAAGCTGAAGAAGAAAGCTGACGGCAGTATCGAGCGGTACAAGGCTTGTCTTGTAGCTCGGGGGTTTTCGCAGCAATACGGTGAAGACTACGATGAGACATTCAGTCCGGTGGCAAAAATGACTTCAGTTCGATTCATCATTGCCTTGGCGGCGTTCAGTGGATGGAAGATTTGGCAGCTCGACGTCAAGAACGCCTTCTTGTACGGCGAGATTGACAAGGACATCTTCATGGTCCAGCCACCAGGGTTCGTGTCTGAAGATTTTCCGGAGCATGTCTGCAAGCTGAAGAAGGCCCTGTATGGGTTGAAGCAAGCGCCGAGGGCGTGGTACGGGAAGATCGCAGAGTATCTCTTATTCTGTGGATTTGTTGCTTCAGACTCGGACTCAAGCTTGTTCGTCAAGAAGAGCAGGGAGCTTCAGGTCATCGCGCTGTTGTACGTCGACGACATGATCTTGACGGGGAACTCGACGGAGGAAGTAGCTCAGCTAAGGGCCGAGCTAGCTATCAGGTTCGAGATGAAGGACTTAGGTGAGCTTCACCATTTCCTTGGACTCGAGGTGCAGAGGAAGGAAGGTGGAGTGTTGGTGACCCAGGCCGGGTATGCGGAGCGAATCGTGGATTGATTCGGCATGAAGGAAGGGAAGTGCACCTCCACACCTCTGGATAAGGCTATGAAGCTTCGGAAAGATGAGGGGAGGATTATGCAAGATCCGTTGGTGTTCCGAGCTCTGGTTGGGAGCTTGATCTATCTGACGATCACAAGGCCGGATATTGCATATGCAGTAGGCAGGGTGAGTCGGTATATGGCGGAGCCACGGGTACCTCATCTGCTAGCGGCCAAGAACATTCTGAAGTATGTCAAGGCGACCTCGGACATGGGTCTCCTATACAGGAGGGATGCGGGCTTCGAGGTGCATGGATTCATGGATGCTGATTACGGGGGAGATTCGGATGATCGGAAGTCAACATTTGGATTCGTCTTCATGGCGGTCCCTACGGCTATATCATGGTGCAGCAAGAAGCAAGATTCCGTATCGGTCTCTACCACGGAAGCGGAATACAAGGCTTCTGCCTTGGCAGCTCAGGAAGCCATCTGGCTTAGGAGGTTGGTGGGAGACGTCCACAAGGAGGTTCGGGAGCCGACTCTGCTACGCGGTGACAACGAGAGTGCTCTCAAACTGGTAACCAATCCAGTTTGTCACGCGAGGACCAAGCATATCGAGATCGAGCACCACTTCATACGGGAGAAGGTGCTGGAGGGATCTCTCTCGGTCGAGCATGTGCGGAGTGCGGACAATGTCGCAGACATCTTCACAAAGGCGCTGGCGAAGGGGCCGTTCACACGGCTAAGGGAGTTACTTGGATTAGTTTCAACTTCCCACTTCAAGGGGGAGTGTTGAAATTGTTGAAGTGGAAGTTAGAGGGTTCTTGGACCTGGGCGGTCTGAGAGATTGTCCGGGCGGTCTGGCTGGTATCAGCCTAGCTGCGGTCTCCTGGAATGACTGCTGGTATCTGGTCCAAGGCGGCAAGGTGGAAGCCGCGCGGTCTGCCTCTGACCGCGTGGCGGGTTGTCCTCTTCTAGGCTATGGCGGTCTGGTGTGACCGCACAGGGTAGTCCAGGTTCTCTGGCAGTATTCGCGGACTAAGGAAATTAGTCGCGCGGTCTCAGTGCGCGGTCTCAGGAGGAGGCTGGTATGCGAGCTGATTGCTGTTCGCGGTCTCAGGAGGAGATCGGCATGCGGACAGGAGTTCGCGATATGATGGCGAACTGGCTGTGTTCGCGGCCTCGGGCGAACACAGGTGGTGAATAGCTTCGGGCGGTCTGGCGAGCTCCTTGTGGAGTCGCGGTCTGCTGTGAGAGTGGCAGTCTCTCATGGTCGATGTTGAAGCTGGCGTGTTCACCAAAATGAAGCAGGAGTCCTGTTGCTGATCGCGCGGGTTGACCGGTCTGGTCGTGCGGTCTGGAGGGTGGTGATCCTATCTCATAGGGTGGTGACTGGATCCGGTCCCGCACCTATAAATAGGAGCCACTGTAGCAGCTAACAAATCGACACCAAGTGTAAGCTGAGTCCGGCTTGTTCCTGCGGTCTGTCTTATTCTGACCGTGCGGTCTGTTGATTGAATTACTTTTGTGCAGCTTCTGCGGATAGTGCGGGCAGCAGCGTTCACCTCTTCCTCTGAAAGTGTTCGGGCAGTCTGCGGCTTGGAGTTGTGGTGCTGGAGTTCGGGAGAATCAGGAGGTCGGAAGTAGTGGGCGGCTTGATCAGTGAGTTGGTGGAGTTCTGTGATCGTCAAGTCGCTGCGGTCTGGCAGTGTGTTGAAGTCACAGGGAGGTCGCGCGGTCTGGAGCGGTCTCAGTTATCTGCATTTCCTTGTATTTCCTTGTTTGGTGTTTATGCTGGCGAAATCATGTCTCGCCAAGCATGTCTTGCCCTGTAATGATGTTTTATGCTATCAATAAAGATCACATATTTGCCTGAAGATTGTTTCTGGTTGCTTTGGCTTGTATCTCTTGTTGTTATTCCTGCTTGCTCTCACAAGGTCCGAGAAATTTTCACATTCCCAAGCTAGAACTGTCTTTCAAAAATTTCTTCTGCAAAAGTTGTAAGTTCTGTGATTCTTGAAGAATTACATGTTGATGTCAGATCTGATGTTACTCCTCCACCTCCTTCTCCACCTTTGTTTGAAGAAGATTCTATTCTTGGTAAGATTGAGCTATTGCTCAAGAAGCAGAGTGTGCTAAGTTTGAAAATTCAATTCAGGAAGTTCATACTAGAATCTCCAATGTTGAAAAAGAAATGGGTAGATGCCTAGCTGAAATTAAAGTCAATACAGACAAAATCAAAGAGCTTATAATTCAAGGTGGACAAGCCTTAGACCATACAATTGAGGGTGTAGCAAGGGTGTTGGCAGAAACTATTCAGGTCAGAAAGACTCAAGAATATATGGCATCAAAAGCAGAAGAAAGTTCTTTCAAAATTATTGATGAGGTTGGTATGTTCAAGGAATCTGTAATCCAAACCCTTACTATAGAAGTCAGAAAGGGGGAGGATAAGATGACAGAGCTTTTGGATCATTCATTGTCTGAACTTCAAAGAAGCTTGGGAATTCAGAATGAACAATTATCTTCTGGTGTCCAAAGGCAGGTTGCAGATATCAATGCTCACACTACAAAGACTGCTGTGTGGATACATAATGAGATTTTTCCTGAGTTTACAATTCAACCTCAATTTTCACCTAGACCTGAAGGGAAACCTGAATATGAAGCTCCTGCTGACTATTCCCAGGTTTGGCCTGCAGAACAATCTGAAATTCAGTCTAAGGTGTCTGGTTCAAGAAAAAAGAAGTATGGAGAAGGGCCATCTGCTAGTAGGTCTATCCCTGGGTCAAGCTCTGGAAAGGCAGTTGCTATTGAAGATGTTCCAGAGGTGTGGAGTCATGTTTCTAAAATAATAATTCTTGACTCATTCAAGCTTGTGGATGAAGGTGGTATGAAAGTTTCAGACTACTTCAGCACAACTGAATGGAAAAAGTATGAGACAAGCTTGACAAAGAGAAGGATACATTACAATACTTATGGTTATAACAATCTTGCAGCTCCAGCTCCTCCTCCAAAATACCATCCTAAGCCATATGCTTATTTTGCAAGACAAGAACAGAAGAAAAGAGACAATGCCTGAAGAAAAGATTATGAGACCCATCAAACCTTTTACTCAATCTGATTGTGTGAACATTAATTCATGAAGAGAATCTTAAATATATATATAGTTGTTGATTTTGATGAAGACAATCTTAAATATATATAGTTATTGATTTTGATGCTCTTTCTGTTTTTATATCTTTTCCTCTATGGTGTGTTTTGTTTATGTTTTATATTGATGCAATTCATCTTGGTGAATAGGGTTCTGACTTCTACAAATAGGGGGAGATTGTTGGGTATTATATCCACAATAACCTTGATTTGTGGGAAGTCGTCCTTGAACCAAGATTGAATTGCTGGTGTATTTGATATGTCTTTCTAGTATTATTCTTGCAGGTTCATATTGCTAAGTGTAGACCAATGTCAGGTCACAGTGGGTCAATAAGCACAATTTCATACAATGTAATTCCTCATTGTGTGGAACATGATGTTGACTCATGTGTGATCTCTCTATTGGGATACACTTCATTTTCAAGACTATTGAAGCTCATGGTTTGGAGGTGCAGCTGGTGTCCAAGAGAAGAAGAAATATTTTTCCTAAGTATTTTTCGTTCGATGAATTTTGGTGAGTTCGTCGATCGTCGTTCGACGAATTGAAGTAATTTCGTCGAGCGCCGTTCGATGGACAGTTATACTAAAATTCTGAGTTCATCTTTCGTCGATCTCCGTTCGACGAACTGAAGTAGTTTCGTCGATCGCTGTTTTACTGAAATTGAAGTGGTTTCGTCGATCGTCGTTCGACGAATTGAAGTGGTTTCGTCGACTGCTGTTATACTAAAGTTGAAGTGGTTTCATTGATCGCCGTTCGTCGATCGCCGTTCGACGAACTGAAGTGATTTCTTCGAGCTCCGTTCGACGAATTTTCCTTGGCCGACGAATTGACTCTGCACTGTTTTGTTTTTCAAATTCCTTTCTCGAGAAATCCTTTTCTATCCTTTATTTCAAGTTTCCAAAGGTTTCTCGGCAAGAGTTGAGTTTCTCGAGAAATCAAAACAGTCTCTCGAGAAATATGTTTGTCTCTCTGAAAGTCTTTCTCGTCTGCCAGTGAAGTTTTTCTAAAGGATGTTTTTTTGAGAAGCCAATTGTTCTCGAGAAGTCCATCCATCTTTCGAGAAATCCTTTATCTCTAGAGAAGTTTATCTCTTTCTCCCGTAAATCCTTCTATGTATTTTCTCGAGCAGAAACTGCTATTTCTCGAGAAGTTCTTTGTTCTCGAGAAATTGTATTTTTCGTTCTTTAATTGATTTTCTGTCCGTTTGTCAGGATGTTAATTCCTTCTGTCTGATGTGACGGCTCGTATGATTTCGTTTAAGGTTAATCCTACCTTAATTCATGTCATTAAGACTATGTCTATATATGATTCTCTTTTAAGGATTAATCAATATATGGATAATCAATCTTTCTAATCATTAACCCTAATTCTCTATTCGTTCTAAGAAGAACGAGAAAGTGCCGCTGCCTGTCGCCAATGCTGGAGATCGATCTACTGTTCTGAATCTATTGTCTCCAGTGGAAGAAAAGGTTCGATTGATCATTGCTCCATCCTCTACGATATCTATTGGATCAAGTCGGATCATAAAAGGTCAGATCTGAGTTATTTTCAATTCTTCCTCATCGACATCAAGTCAAAGCTATTCAAGTCTCAAAAAGGAAGAAAATCTCTCAGGGTTTTCAGATCTGTTTATGTATTGATAAGTATTGTATCAATCTCAATTTACATTTGATTGTAGGAGAAATTTTCTCCGAGTTGTAGGAGTGGTTTTTCTCCGAGTTGTAAGAGAGAGTTTCTCTGAGTTTGTAGGAGATTTGTCTTCGAGTTGTAGGAGTGTTGACTCCGAGATTGTAGGGTCATTCTTGATCCGAGTTATATTGAAGTAGACGATTCTAGCTGTGGTGCTAGATTGGCGAGGCTGGCAAGTGGAGTACCCAAGAACGGGGAACCACTATAAACTCCTTGTGTCATCTGTGCTTGTGATTTGCTTTCTGTGCGTTCTATTTTATCAAGTTTTTAATTCCGCAAAAGACGTTGTTATCACATATTCACCCCCTCTAGGTGATTTAGGTTGGCAACTAGATACTTCAATTGGTATCATAGGTTCGCTGTTCGTTTCTAGGTTAACACCTTGAACAGGATCTATCCATTCTAGTTGCTAGCAAATCATGGAAAGAAACAAGGAATCCTTATTGAAGCTGCCAATCTGCTCAAAGGCTAACTTTCCTATGTGGAAGGAACGAGTTAGATTTTACATGGAAGTCGCTGATCCGAGAATATTTCAAGTTGTAGAAGAAGGCCCTCATGTGCCTATGACTGCCTCTACAATTGACCCTACTGTTCAGGTGCCAAAGAAAATGATGGACCTAACTAAGGATGAGATCGCTATAGTAGCCTTGGACAAAAAGGCGAAGAACATTATTGCTAGTGCATTGGATGACTCAATGTTACAAAATTTGATTCACTGCAGATCAGCCAAAGAGATGTGGACATCCTTAATTGTTCTCATGGAAGGTACCGAAGAGGTAAGGGATGATAGAAGATCTCTACTCAACCAAGAGTATGAGGCCTTCAAGCAGAGTTAGAAGGAGTGCATCGCTGATGCTTATGAAAGATTCTTCAAAATTGTAAACGGCCTAAGAAATTATGGCCGAGAATTCACAAACGGTGAACTCAATGACAAGTTCCTGTGATCCTTGACGAAAGAATGGGATAGCAAGATCGTTGCCATTAGGGAGTTTGGAAAGCTGCCAAATATTGATCCACAGAATCTGTTTGGGAAGCTATTATCCCATGAGCTGCAGATGAATATCCGCAAAACAGAAGAAGATGGGAACCGGACTTCTAGCAAGGAAAGGACCTTGACTTTGAAGGCAGAAAGCTCCAGGAAAAGCAGAGTCGTGTCTTCGATTAGGGAAAAAGAAACTGATAATGAAGAAGAATCAGAAGCTAGCTCCTCCTGCTCTGAACTATCTGATGAGGAGTTCTCTTTAATCTCTCGTCAGTTCAAGAAACTGCTAAACAAGAGAAAGCATATGAAGAGCAAACATTCATCTTCTGACTATAGACATTCTCGTCGTGATGGAGATCATCACAAGAAGGGCTCAGGCAACCATGACAGGTATAAGTCTAAACCGAACAAACACATTTCTTCTGACATTATTTGTTATTGTTGTAATAAGCTAGGGCATATGATCGCTGAATGCCCGAGGAGGACCGACGAGGGACGACCGGGGGGGGGGGGGGGAGTAGGACGACCGAGGAGGACGTCCATGGCCGGTCGCCGGCGGGAGGCCAAGCGTCCAAGGAGCCTAGCTCCCTACCTGGGCGGCCAAGAGGCCGCCCGATCTGGGCGGACAGAGGGCCGGACAGGTAAGGGGCCGCCCGATCTGAGCGGCCAGAGGGCCGCGCGCAGGCGGAGGCAGCCAGGGCCGCGCGCGCCTGAGCGGAGCTGCGCAGGCGCGCGCGCCCGAGCGGAGCTGCGCAGGCGAGCGCCTGGGGCCGCGCGTAGTATTGTAAGCGCAGGGGGCCGCGCGCGGGCGCGGCCAGGCGGGGCCTCATGCGTGGCGCGACTAGGGACGCGTGTTCGTTCACACGCATCCCCGACGATTATGCTTAAAGATTGTTTGGTTCGATCGAACCTATTTTGGGGAACCCATCATTTATAATAGAGATATACAAATCTGACAGTTCTTAATATATTAAGTAAAACCCTCCACCAATGGATTTAACTTTGAGTTGAATGCATTTCATCTAACAAATATAAAACGTAAGACTTATTTGTACATTTTCCCCGGTTCTTACATCTATGCACGCCCCACACTCTCGAGCAATAAATTACTCCGTGTTAAAAGTAGCCGAAGGAATCAACCGCCGGCAATGCAGCCAATGGTGGCGCTGCCCCCACAGGCGTCCTTTTTTTTGGGTCTGAATCGGCTGATTATGTTGATTAATGGATTGATGATGAGCTGCCCAGCCGTAAAGTAAGCTGCTCTCCCACCAATTCTATTTTAAAATATTTTACTGATGTAAATATTTTAGTTTATAATATATATAAAAAATACTTTAGCATTAATTATGAAATTAATATTTCCTGGCCCAGGCTGTGAAAGGTGTATTGCCATCTACCACACTCATTTATATTGCTATTTAATATGATTGCTACTTTGATTTATAGTACTTTTCAACTTTCACTGTTAGTTAGCAAGATGAATCACTTTGAAGGGATTATATCAATTATCAACCGAGCTTAAATTGTAGGACGTCTTTTAGTAAATACATAAATGGAGGGACCACTTTTCAAATGTAAGAGTACTCCTTACAATCGTTCCTCATCTTCGACAGAGTTTTGAGAATACATTTCTGTTCTATATAAAACTTATTGTTGCAACTTGTTCTTTGATGTTGTTTCTAATTTCAATTTGTATGCCGACTCAGATTCATTTCAATTTGTATGCCGACTACGGAAAAAAGTATCGATTCGTGTAGTTTTTAGAAATTTAGTGTAAATTTATATAAGAAAATTGGGATAAGCTGAAAACCCCTTTTTAAAATTCTGAATTTTGAATTTATTTGTAAAATTTGGATTGTTGAGATAATCCCTTAAATTATATTTTTGTTTTCTAGCTTATCTACTCTTAAATAAAGCTAGGTATTGAGTTACTTTAATATTTGATTTATGAACCATAAAATTCACAGAACTCACACATAATAAGCAACGTGAGTGATAACATAGTAAATAAAGCTTAATAATTGGGTCTTATGATGGTTACATCGCCAATTGCTCATTTATCGAAGGAGATATAGAAGGCGACGCATCGTGAGATTTCTTTTTGGAGATCGATCGACATTTCTAGCCTTGAACTAGAAAATGGGGTCTGCAAAAGTCCACGAGGAATGAAACGATAATTATGAATTCTGATTTTGCCCTTGGAGGTGATGACAAGAACCTTAGAATGTGGGCAAAGAGGCTTTAGAGAACTCTCTCTCTCTCTCTCTCTCTCTCTCTCTCTCTCTCCAAAATGATCCTTTCTTTCTCCTTTAGGGGTACACATAGCTAGGCTAAAGCGTTAGGGGCCCTATTGGTTCCCAATGTGATGCCAAGCTCATGTGGACACCTCATATAATCTAAAATCAATCTGTCAATGTGATTCATTAAGCTCTAGGTCAGGGTCAAATCAATTAATAGGTCGAGTGCACTCATTATATTTATTGGTCAAGGTTGGCCCATGAGTCAATCTTATGCAAACCAGGTCAAAGGTAATGGGAAATTTTTTTACATATGCATCCCGTATATCCATTTTGTGTGTGTTTAAATATCCCGGGCTCACCTGACCCACCTGGCCCGGGGTACTTAAACCCACACAAAATGAATATACGGGATGCCTATGTAAAAAATTTCCAAGGTAATGAGCGTGACATTGAGAGTCTAATCAAGCAGCTGCCCAAGGTGGCCCCACATGCCTCGTGTATCCATATGGACCCATATATTTAGGTAATTGTTATGGGCAAACCCATTTAGATAGGGGCAAACCAATTCTATGGGCAGACCAAAAAATTATACGTGCAAACCATAATGCTACGGGCAAACCAAAAAATAAAATCATTCTAAAAACTTCTACATAATAAAACTAGTAGTTATCATCAATATTACAAAATATTTCATATAACAAAAGCTTGAAATTCTTCATCAAAATCCTCTTTGAGTGACATATTTTTGCTCCAATTGTTGCACCTGTCAAACAAATATAGTGTTAAAGATTGAAAACATTAACTTTTATGTAAATATAATATCAATGTGTCGATTCTATAGCACCTGTAAATGTAATATATTGATCGGGAAACATCTTTGATTTTGGCATCAACAATTTTGACCCCTTGCAGTTGTTTGAGCCCAAGATACTAACTCCTCCTTCGATTCAAAACACCGCGACGTGACAAAATGAAATCCAACATCAATTTGTGTTTGTGTTGGTGGAGACGAATTTCCATATGTTAACAATTTCAAACTTTCCATACTCATTTGTTCTACACAAATAAAGTTAAACAATTTCAAATTTTCCATACTCATTTGCTCTACACAAAAATGCAGTGCAAAATCGTTTCACAAAAACATCTCTCTAAACCCTCTGTAAATTTTGTAAATCTCCCTAAACCTGTTAATGTTGCAAAATTTGGTTTAATGTTGCAAAATCGTATCACAAAATTAGATTTATATATACAGGTGTAAATTTTGTTTGAAGAAGCACTGTGGACAATCAGGAGGCAGCAAACAAAAACAGGGGTATTTGCAGCTCTTGTTTTTCACGATGATGAGAGGGATTTTACCTAAATCGATGGAGCTTTGGAGGCGGAAACGATCGTGAGGCAGCAACGTTCGCCGGAGTTGAACAATGCAGCGGATGAGGAGCCTCGCCAACGGTGAACGAAGCAGGAAACAGGGAGGTGCGGGGCTAAGCGGCGGCAAAGCAGCGGCTAATCCTCCTCGCCGACGATGAACGAAGCAGGAAACAGGGAGGTGTGGGGCTAAGCGGCGGCAAAGCAGCGGCTAATCCTCCTCGCCGGCGATGAACGAAGCAGGAAACAGGGAGGTGTTGGGCTAAGCGGCGGCAAAGCAGCGGCTAATCCTCCTCGCCGACGACGAACCAAGCAGGAAACAGGGAGGTGTGGGGCTAGGCGGCGGCAAAGCAGCGGCTAATCCTCCTCGCCGACGATGAACGAAGCAGGAAACATGGAGGCGGGGGCTAAGCATCGACTAGGTTTTGGGAAAACACAAGAGGCGGAAGGAATTTTTTGGTTTGCCCGTATAGAATTAATGCCATAACCCTAAATTATTATTAAATATTTTTTATTTTAAAAATTGGTTTGCACCTATCCAAATGGGTTTGCCCATAACAATTACCTATATTTATGGTGGGATTGATTTTTTGGTCAAGCCTTCTATTTTAGGCTTCATTTGTAATATCCCAACATTCAATGTATAATATTTTAGGCTTCATTTGTAATATCCCAACATTCAATGTATAGTTTATTTAAATAATTATGACTTAAAATATGGTTTCTTAATTATTGAAATTATTAATTTACGCTTAACAATGAAAAAATGACAATCATAGAGGCGAGTAATCGAGAAATAGATTATGTACTAATAACAGGAAAGTCGGAAAACAGTTAAGATGCTTAAGTTAAAGAAATAGTACGAAAACCGAGGCGAATAACAGAGACCAATTTAGAAAAAAGAGTCCATATTTAGATCAAGGACAAGAAAATATCTGAGAAATGATATATTATTTTTTAATCATAAAAAAATATATTTTCATGAGGTCATATGACTGTAGTGGTGTGCGCGGTACGATTTTGTGTGGTTTTCACCCAAAGCTCAGCCACATCGAAATTACGCAAAGCGGTTTTGGTTCGGTACGGTTGCAGTTTCGGTGCAGTTTTTATTATACAATTTATATAGACACCAAAAACGATAATGTGATGTGGAATAAGATATAAAATTTGTGCAAAAACACAATTACACGAGTTATTTTATCATGAAAAACATATGGTACATGTATTTTCAAAATACATAGTATAAATATTAGTGCAACATCTAGCAATAGTTATTCGAGAAGGTCCATTAAAATTTGATTTTAATTGCTTAACAACATTTTGAAATTCTTCTTTCACCATAAATTTGAATGACAACACAACCACTATTACTATTATCATTTTACTCAATGATAATCTAAATTCTTCTTCATTAAATTTAATTGCTTTCAATTCTTCAATTATAATCCGTCCTCACTTTTCTCACTAAATGATAACATTTTTTTATTAGGTACAACTTTTCGAAATCAACACAAACAGGTCAAATGTGCTCTCAATGCACTAGAATCATTGTTTCTAGGATTAAGTGAATATATTTTGGAATAATGTTTATATTTGGCCCGATCCTTTCATTCACTGTCCTTGTACTTGATAAACCATTTTGAAATAATTCATAAAATGTAAAACAACTAAACTAGCAACCAATTAAATGAAAGAAACGTAGAGTAGAGTTTACATTGCAATTAGTGGAGTATACCGACGAAACAACTCAGTTCCACTTTGTCGTTTCTTCTCTCAATTAGTAGAGAAACCTACACAAGAGAGTTACAAACTTATTATTTGATCACATTAAACAATGTAAGAAGATATTATTGAACGTGCTCGTTATGGGTGGGTAAAACCATCATTTATAGATGGTGGGGTTCATTGCAGATGATGTAGATTTTCACTTTAAACAAACAAAATGTGTAACTTGCTATAAGAAAAAAAAATCAGCTTAATTTTCTCATAAAATCAATCTATTTTCAGCATACTGCATATATAAGTATTGTTGTGGGTCGCTCGCCGCTCTTTCAGTCCGGGCGAGTTGAACCATTTTAGCCCGAGAGTAAGCCGAGCGCGCAAACAGTCACAGAGAGAACAAACAGATGGCAAGAGAACATTTTTTAGCATGAAAAATCCGGAAAGGTTAAAAACCACGTGGCCGGATCTGCACCAGCCAAATTTCATTAGATGTTGGAGTGTTACAAGTAAAATTGCGAGAATCGAGAGCGACAGACCGCTTCTCGATACAGTTGCGTTGCAGTTGAAGGAAAGTCTTTGAGGGTGACAAACCACCTCTCAGAAAAACTAAGTATTTTGTTGTCACGGGAGGTCTTCGAGGTCCGAGGGAGATCATCAAGCCACGAAGGAGATCTTCGAGTCACGAAGGAGACGTTCGAGTCACGAAGGAGTTCTTCGAGTCGCGAAGGAGATCTCTGAAGGAATTCTTCAGAAAACTCTCTTGGATGCAGAATGCCAGATCCCTTCAAATGAGGGTTCATGGTCCCTTTTATAGATTTGGCCGGGGGCGACCCGGTAATTTTGCCGTTCCAACCACCGTAACCACCTGATGGGCTGATCTCGACCGTTGATCGAGAGCACACAGATCGTCATTTTCCGAATATGACAATTTCGCCCCCTGGTCAGTTCGGGCACTTCGGTCCGCTTCGTTGACGATCTTGATAACAATGCGTGAATCCTGCAGTCTTAAGAAGGAAGGTGGAGTTAGCAACTGCGAGCAATATGAACTTTGCAATGTTCAAGTGCGCACGGGTCAAAGGCACGTTACGAACTTAGCAATGTTAAGTGTGCGTCGACCACCGAGCGGGTGCGTTGTAAAGCACGATCGGAGCCATGCGCGGACGACGCAAAGGGGAGGTGAGCGCGTCGCGCGGCGAGGGAGATCGACCGGTACCGCGCATACCACGCACAGTTGCGCGCGATACCGCATGTGTCGCGCGCGGTTGCACGCGGTACCGTGCGTGCCGCGCGCGGTACCGCGCGTGTCGCGCGCAATACCACCGTGCGTGTCGTGCGCGATATCGCCACGCGTGGTTGCGTGCGGCATAGTCGTGCGTGTCGCGCACGGTTACGCGCGACACTACTGGGGTGAAGGGCGGACGCTTCGAACCGGGTAGCGCGAGATCACTGGGGAACTGGCCCCAAGTAGCGGTGAAGGGCGGACGCTCCGAACCGTGGACAACCGTGAGGGGGGAAGGCCCTAGCGGCGTCGTGATCTTACTACCAGGGTGAAGGACGGACGCTTCGAACTGGATAGCGCGAGATCACTAGGGAACTGGCCCCGAGTAGCGGTGAGTAATTACACAAAGATAGTTTGCACGAGTCGAGGCTCGCGACTTTGACATACTATAATAATTGTAGGAAGATAGTTTGCGCGAGTCGAGGCTCACGACTTTCACATACTGTAATAATTATAGGAAGATAGTTTGCACGAGTCGAGGCTCGCAGCACTTACATAATGCAAATATTTATAGGAAGATAGTTTGCACGAGCTGAGGCTTGCGGCTTTTACATACTGTAATAATTATAGGAAGATAGTTTGCGCGAGTCGAGGCTCACGGCTTTTACATACTGCAATAATTGTAGGAAGATAATTTGTGTGAGTCGAGGCTCCCGACTTTTACATATTGTAATAATTATAGGAATATAGTTTGCACGAGTCGAGGCTCGCGGCTTTTACATACTGTAATAATTATAGGAAGATAGTTTGCGCGAGTCGAGGCTCATGACTTTTACATACTACAATAATTGTAGGAAGATAGTTTGCGTGAGTCGAGACTCACGAATTTTACATAATGTAATAATTATAGGAATATAGTTTGCACGAGTCGAGGCTCGCGGGTTTTACATACTGTAATAATTGTAGGAAGATAATTTGCGGGAGTCGAGGCTCCCGACTTTTACATAATGTAATAATTATTGGGAGATAGTTTCGTGAGTTTTCCGGATCGCCCAGCGTGAAGCGCGATTGTTGCTTAGGAGCAGATCACTTCGGTGTTTGGCCCCAGACTGCCTTCTTGCGAGATATTTGACGAAAAACCTCGAGGTATCCTGATTGGGCAAGGCGCTCAATCTCGTCTTTCAAACTAAGACACTGCTTTGTACGGTGCACCATGCCCTTGTGAAAATCACAAAACAGGGATTGATCACCTACACTTTGGGGGAGCGGTCTCGACCACTTGACGATCTTGCTGTTGTAGATTATTGACAAGATATGCTCGCGGGGAGGCGTTCAGTGGAGTGTAGGTCCGGATTCTCTGGTTCGTCAACTCTCGGAGACAGTTCAACCGTCTAGCCTTTGGTAGCAATTGTTGTCCCTTCCTCTTTCGGCCCATGATTCCAAGTTGTCGCGGGTTCGCTGGTGCCGGGAGATTGGCTACTGCTGTCAGTGCTGGGGCTACGCGGCTTTCCTGCGGGCATCCTTTCTTAGGGCATGGGCTTCATGACGGCCCATGGATAATCCTGTAACATCCCCCAAACACCTAGACCCCTAGAGTGGTTTTGTCATGACTTGGTCATGACAAAACCCTAGGAAGCTTGAAGAGACCACTTGGCCTTAGACTTGAAGGGGAAGAGCACCTTGGTCTGCAAATAGCAATTTCCAAATACCAAGCCTAGGGTTGGACTTTAGGGCCTCACCTTGACCCTTGACCCCACCCTGGCACACCTAACCCTTTGGAGTGTAAGATCCCTCTCCCGCACCAGGAGAGTTCCCAGATCTTATGCCCAAAACCACCGCCTTCCGGTGACGGTAACACACGAGTTAGCCGCCTCCGCAAGACGCCGATCCTGCTGGCAAGAACGATCAACCGGGCCAACAAGAGATAAGAAGAAAACTAGGGTAAAATAAACCAACTCCACAATCACACACATATACATATGCCAAAATAGTATACAAGTCCAACAATGAGTACAAAAGAAAGAGTAAGGGCTTATGCCTAGTACATGTCCGAATAAAAAGACAACAAAATAAACTCTCTCTCTCTACATATCTATGCTGAAGCTAAACACTCTCATCATCTGGCACCTATCTCTTGGTAGAAGTAATGCGCGGCATCTGCTCCTCGGTTCCTGCCACCCTGTCTGTCAGGTCATGCTGGTGCTCCATCTCCCTCGAACTCCTATGGTCACAACCGACCGTTAGTCATAAAGACTAAGCCAGTTTTGTCCCCGCCTCCCCCCGCGACTCCAAGGCACCGTGCAGGAGGAATAAGCGGAGGACAACAAGGGGTAATAACAAATGCAGGTGGCATGGGAATCTATGCTAGCAAGTATATATATAGCAAGGTGAACTATACTAGCAGATAAATACGAGCAGTAAGTGAAGTAGTAAACAAGCAGTAAGTGAAGCAGTAAGTAAGCAGTAAGTAAGTAAAGCAGTGCACACAAGTAAGTAAGCAAGTAAAGTAATCTACCATACGTAAGTATCTTAACTTATATAAATGCCCATACAAACTTATAAGTAAGATTTCCGGAAATGTAACTTATCATATAAAAGGGCTCATACTAATTTATATGATAAGGGTCTCCATTTAATGTTCTATGGTTCATGTATGCTATGATATGCAAGTTATGATATGATTCACACAAGTGCAACTCACCCACACGACTCGGTGATCACAGACCTTTAGTTCCCGATTTTTGGAGCTAGCTTCACTCTCTGGTACCACCATTGTGGCTACGACAGCACTGGAGCGGGCAACTCCACTTCCTAGGCGGGTATACACACTACCAGGCCTAGACCCTTCGTACGCCTCTATACACGTCCTAGGTGCACTCTAGAGTCATGCGTACTCTATGCTGGTATCTACCAGTCTTTGAGGTCAGGTGTGCGTTTTCGGGGATCGTCCTCCAGACTGCAGTATAAACAACATACTGGACTCTCAAACCCTCACACCCGCCTAAGTCAATGTACAGCCATCGGTGTGACGATCGGACCAGTACCGAAGACCCGCCACTAATTTGTTACTATGCACATGCAGTTTATCACAACCCGAACCTCCATCTCGCGGGACCAACCTGTCCTGATATACAACCTCCCGAGCCTCCACCTCGCAGGACCAACCTATTCTGATATACAACCTCCCATCCTCTAGCTAAGGATGAAGTTCACCAAATTTCTTATTCAATTAATTAGAATACTCTTGACTAATTATTGTTATGCTTAGAAGTTTAGGGAGAATCTTGGACTTCCCGAGGTTTGCCCGGTGAAGGGCTCGCAGCGGTGCTAGGGAATACGATGGGGTAAAACCCAATTTCCCCTTTCCAAGATTAATAATTTTATTGGTGGCTACCCTTTTAATGACCCACTCTCCTTATTACACCATGTAACTTCAACGCTTTATGACTTATCCTTCACCCTATCCTTAAGCACACATTCTCTTGAACGATGCTCAACACCTAAAATCTCTTATACTCTAAATGGTGTAGGCCTTGTATGATTCTCAAATGTCTCTAATCACACCCTAAAGATATTTCATGAATACTTCACCGTGCTGAATATTCATCATGATCTCCTAAGGTGATAATTGCCCCTTTTATGTATAGTGAGACATGATTATTAATTATTCCCTAAACCATGGTACGAATGTACTCAAAAGATTCCATAACTTCTAGGGGCTGATATAAATGATATGTTACTGTTAAAATCCAAATATTACTGATTTTCTATGTGATCTTGTTGGTCAAATCATCACATGAGATTTTTACTATTCGCAGACCAAAATGAGATTGAACTAGATTTAATTCTTATGATGCAATCTTAACCATATCATGTCCATATGAGTTCTAATTTTTACCAGAGGTTCATAATGGATTATTTAAGGGTTGACCAGAATTTTGATATATTTCATATAGGTTTGACCTCTATTTAAAATTCATTAATCAATTGACATCTTCCAAAATGTGAAGGAAGTACCATGTCAGTAGTTTCAATCTTGCCAAATAAATTTCCAGAGGTGAAAAATGACATAAAAACATGGATTCCAAAATTTTATAATTTTTCAGAAGATTTATGATCATAATTTTCATTTAACATAAAAAGGAGGAAAATATAACTTTACACACCAAGTACTATATTATGACTTCCAAAAATTCTGAGAGAATTATTATAGCACTTTAGTGACCTAAAAACATCTAACCCATAGTTTCATAATTTTCCAGAAGATTTATGATCATAATTTCCATTTAACATAAAAGGGTTGAAAATATAACTTTACACACCAAGTACTATATTTTGACTTCCAAAAATTCTGAGAAAATTTCTATAGCACTTTACTGACCTAAAAACATCTTACCCAGAGTTTCATAATTTTCCAGGGAATTTATAAGCAAGATTTCTATTTAACATAAAAAGAATGAAAAGATGACTTTACACATCAAGTACTACTTTATGTCTTCCAAAAATTCTGAGAAAATTACTATAGCACCATAGTGAACTGAAAACATCAAAACCAAAGTCTCATAATTTTTAGGAATGTTTCACCATAAATATTTCACAGAATAAGAAAAGTGACAAACTGAATAAATGAAATTTTACCATAAATAATATCTCCAAAAATTCTACCAAAAATTACAAATGCTCATAATTAAATTCCGAATCACTTTCTAGAGTTTAAACAATTACTCAAACATTTTGCCTAGTGAATTCTCAATTATTCAGAATTGTGACATGCGGGCAAATTTGATAAATCCTAGAAGAAATGATCTCTGAATTTTCTACTAAAATTTGCAGAGATTCTAAAGGGTATGACAAGTGATTCCCCAGAGTTTACTATTTTCCTCAAGGTTCCAACCATGAACATTTCATAAATACAAAAGTGTGACATAGATCATATTACTAAGGTTCTTGGTCCTAGAAATCCTAAGTTTTTCTGAGGTGGTGTACTATATCATAAGGAGGGTGTGTGTAAGATTTCAGAAGCCAACACTAAGCCATTTGAGCTAAATACACAAAATACCTCTTTTGGCTATTGGCACACCATGACACCTTTTAAGTATGGACAAGCAAAGGGAATTACCCTACATGCAGAGGTCCAATAGATCTCAAATTTTAACCATGATCTAATATTGGATAATTAATGGTGACACCCAAATTTGGGGTCAGTTGGAGTTACACAACTCCAAAAATATCATTTTTTGATCTATCATATTTTGAATAAAACTTTAGGAATATTATCTCTTAAAAATCTAATTTTTGGATACAAACTAGATATAGGTCTCGTGCATGCCTGGTAAAAATTTCAGATCCATCAAGCCTACCATTTAAAATATTTACACAATATAATTTCTGGCCACTAGTTGTACCAGTCTCACCAAATTGGATGCTGGGGGTTCTACAATGCCCCAAATGGGCTGATTCCAATTTCTAACTAATGTAGACCCCTAGATCTACAAAAGCTATTTCGGGACATTTTTCATGAAATGGCCTCTAATGGCTTCAAATTGATCATTCAAAACAATGAAATAATGTGACATATTTAATGAAATGAAATTAATATGGTCTGCGTTTAGCAGATTTTCCCAATCCAACGACCCTCCTTCATCTTCTACCTTTAGCCAATGGTGGAGATCTCCCCAACCTGGGCCACCTTCCTACACAATTTCCTGGCCATCCACGACCCACCACTGCCGACCACCACCTCCACCACATTCCTTGAGGTGGTGGCTACCGCCAGGCGGCGACATGGCTGCCGGAGATGACTTTTCCGGCGATCCTGAGTGAAAGCAAAAGCTCGAGAAAACTCCCTCAATCTCACATGGGATCGGGCTCAATTGAGCCCGATTTCTCTCCTAATTGGACCTAGATGCTAGCACAGAGGGAGAGGGGGAGAAACCAGACCTTCATGGGGCTTGGAGGCGGCGGCGGCGGTTGGACATGGATCTTCTCTCCTCTGGCAATCTAGCTCAATTCCTCGATCCGACACCGTTTACTCTGCTCCAGTACACTGGCTCGACTGCTTAGACACTTCTGAAGCTGCTGGTGAGTTCAAATGGGGAAGACGAGAGCTCTAAGTGCAACTTCCATTAAGGCGTGGTTCCTTAACACCCCCAATGTTAATTGGGTCATGGTGATGCCCCAATTGGGCCAATTTAGACAATATGTGTGATTTTGACAAAATTGGGGAAAAGTTCAATTTAGTCAATTTTATGATCTCATGATGGGGCTTTTGGGTCTATTGGGTCCCCCATGATGTTCTAGGATTAGGTGTGAAGTCAATTTCTTGTTTTGGGGGTCAATTGAACCCATTGATGAAGGATTGGCTTATGTTGACCTAAGTTTGACTTTGGTCACATTGGACCAATTGGTGACCCCATGATGAGGCTTTTGGGTCCATAGCACTCCTTTAGATGTTTACCATCTAGTGGTGGGGTCAATTTGATCCTATCAAGTCTAATTGACCCAATTGTGTTGAATTGGCCTATGCTAACCTATTTTGACCTAAAGTTGATTTGGTCAAATTGACCAAACTTGGTGACCCTATGATGGGGCTTTTGGGTCACTTGAGTTTATCTTAGGGTTAGGAGCCAATTGGCAAGCTCAATTTGAGTTAGTGTTTCCAATTTGAAGTAGATTGACCTAGGTTGATTTGTGCACTTTTGGGGTGCTTATAACAGTTTTCCTAAGTTCAAGTTGACCTAGGGTCATACCATGAAATCTACTCACAACTCCAACCCTAACCCTAACCCAAAGGTCTAGAAGGAAATGGGATGTTATAAATCCCAATAAACAAAAAATTTAATTTCGTCCCCGAAATTCAAGTTCGGGTCCACGGGGTTCCATGCCCATGAAGAGGAAAAGTCGCAAGATTATCTACAATGATATCACATGACTCTCTGGTAATTGTTATATTATCTCATCGTCAATGTTTCAACATATCCATCCTTCAAATTATATTCTGAGGTTCCACTTTGTGAAGTAAGTACGACGTCTTCTCAGTAATTAATTCCAACAAAAATTTCCAGATCTTTCTACTGATATAAAAAGTCTATATACAAATTTTTATATCAGCCCATCAACAATAATTCATTGTATCAATTTCTCAAAATATAAGCTCACATTCTACTTTGCGAAGGAAGTATAAAAAATGTGTAACCATAAATTTCATCAAAATCTTCAGAAGTTCATATTGTTATAAAAAGTTCATACACAAATTTCTATAGCTATTCTGTATCAATAATTCGAGGTATGAGTTTCCTAAGTTATAACCTCAAACAATCAAACACTACAGTGTGAAGGGAGTACTATATATATATGGACATAAAATTCCAGGAAATTATCAGAGGTGTATAATATTATCACAAGATTATGTCTAGATCTTTAAAATATTCCAGTGTCAATTATTCCAGATATGAATATTCTAAATTATAACTCAAATTGCACATTGTGAATGAAGTATGAAGTTTACTCAGAGATTGAATCAATTAAAAATTTTCACAGCTTCATACTGATATAAAATGACCTTGTACAAAATTTCCTAGCATTTTAATATCAATAATTCAAGGAATTAATTTCTCAAGATATAGGTCCATATACTACTTTGTGAAGGAAACTTGTTATTTACTCGAGGATTAATTCTAATAAAATTTACAGAGCTCTCTACTGATATGAAAAGTCTATATACAAAATTTCACAACATTTCAGTGAGCTTCGACCCTATATTTACTCACTTGGGGTCTATGCGACCAAAACATGTGAAGTCAACTTTCCTAGGGAAACTAACCCCAAGGTTAATGATTTTCGCTATAGAGTATTGTATTATGATCTTAAGTGCATGGTTTAAACTTCATAAGAGTTGACCAAATGAAGACCCTTAAACTCTCGTGTAAACCTAGTGTTACATGGTCATGCTATAAGCACACCAATTTCCTTGCACTTGCTTGTGGAGTAAACTGACTTTCAGAGGTCCAATTGACCTAAAATTTTAACCATGTTCTATTATATGCATGACCACCATCCCAAGGAGATTTGGTGTAATTTTAGTCCAAATCACTCATATTATGCACCATATATGATTTATTAAGTTTCTCCTAAAACTTTAAAGAAATGTGCCCTAACAATTCCGATCTTTGGGCATAGAGTAGGTCTAGGGTGCATACACACATGGTTAAATTATCAGCTTCATATCATTAACTATGTAAAAGTTATTCACATTTTAAGGTATGTCCTTCACTAGGACCAGCCTTACTAAATCTGTCCTGCTGAGAGTTGTAGGGCTCCAAATGGTGTGATCTTACTTTCTAAGGATAGTAGACACAAATTCCTACATAGGTATCTCAGCCTACTTTTCATTTTATGGGCTCCAGGGGCCTCAAAATTTGAGAGTAAAAGGTTTATTTTCTAGGGTAAAAAATAACCTTTTGGTGTGGTAGGGTAAAGGTTTTTCTATCGATCATTTAAACATAGGTCTACTCATATGTAAGGATCCAATCGAGTCACAACTTTACCATAGACTAATATACACATAATCACCTTACCGAGGGGATTTGAAGTGATTTGACTTCATATAGCCCGAAATTTATACCATGCATGTTTTATGAAATTATCATAAAAGCTATAGAAAAGGTCTTTCCAAAAAATCCCAATTTAGGCAGTGTATGTATTTGGGCATGACTCATGCATGACCCAAAATTTCATTCTACTTGGAGTTGTAGAACTCCAAGATTCACTAAGTTCAATTTGGGTGTCATATGCACAACATTTTCTGTAAGTAAGGTCTAGGAAATCCAAGTTGGTACCAAACTAATCCAATAAACAAAAGGATTAGCCCCTATGCATTTGGGCTAAGTTTCTTTGGTATCATTAGGATATATTCATCCTAGATATGCACTCAATCCTTAGGGTATCCGGTCCTAGACTCAGAGTCTCATCCTGAGACCTATTGATATTCCACGTACTTTAAGATCCTCGGGGTTACCAATTATCACACCCTTCTCAAGGTTAGTATATATGCATCCCTAAAATGGGCATTTTCCAAACATTAATCCTAATCTGACTGAACACAAATCCTTATCCGATTTCTAGTATTTGTCATGATGATTGGTCCAATGCAACCTAGTTGTTGGTTTGGAGATTTAAGTTTACGAGTCTCTTATTATTTTTCTAATGGATTTCATGCATCAATCTCTTGCGACGATCCTATCCATTGGGTAAGAAGTGATTGTTGAAACCGATTTCTCGGTCTCTTGTGAAGCTCGGGCCCTCGACAAGTCGAGGGGTAGCTAGCCCTTACCGATCCCTCGGATAGAACAAACAGGAGATCAGGAACTAGACTAAGACCTTAGTCACAGTGAGGAGGTCCCACCACAAACTCGGAAGATCATTGAGCGCTTCCCCTCCCAAGCCAAAGCTGAGACTTGGGCACCTTGGAGAGCTGGAGAGCTGAACCAAAGTAACCAAGGGAAGAAGAAGCTCAGAGTACTGAGTTTGGAATCCTCTCCCAAGATGCCCTTCAAGGTCTATTAATAGTTTTTCTGAACTGAACTGCTAATAGCGGAATTCCGCCTTTTGATTTTACTAAATACACCCCCATTTGGCATGCTATCAGCAAAAATCCGCTGTTCTAAAACGCTATTGGCAGATCCCGGGGGTAGAAGGGTAAATTCACCTCTAGCCCGCTTTGTCGAGCGAGTGGTTCTTCCAGGCACCACTCGCCATGTAACATCCCCCAAACAACTAGACCACAAGAGCGGCTTTGTCATGACTAGGTCATGACAAAGCCATAGGAAGCTTGAAGAGATCACTTGGCCTTAGGCTTGAAGGGGAAGAGCACCTTGGTTTGCAAATAGTAATTTCTAATTACCAAGCTTAGGGTTGGACTTAAGGGCCCCAGCTTGACCCTTTGCCCCCACCATAGCATACCTAACCATTTAGGGGTTCCCTTAGAGCACCAAGGACCCATTGGGGTCAACCAAAGAGGCCAAATTGACCAAAGTCAACCCTAACCCCAAATTGGTCAAAGTAGTCTAATTAGGATCAATTGACCTCCACCATGCCAAGTTGACCTTTCCCCTAACCTTATAGGGTTATTTGGGACCCAATGGACCAAAAAGCCCCATCATGGGGCCACCGATTTGGCCAATTTGACCTAAGTCAACTCTAGCCCTGTTTTGGTCAAACCAACTCCTTTTGGATAAATTGGCCCAATTGGGGCACCACCATGACTCAACCAACTTTGGGTGATGTCAAGGGACTCAAGACACACCACTTAGACCAGTCAACCCATCAGTTGACTAAATCAACACCTCAAGTCAACACTTGGTCAACCTTGCCCAAAAAGAGGGGAAAAGGCTAACTCAAGCTCAATCCACTTGGTCTAGGCCCAATTGAAGTGACACTCTAGCCTCATGAGGCCGAAATTACATGGAATGCCATCCAATTTCTGGAGGGGTGACTAGGAGAGAGAAATTGGGAGTTTCCCCCAATTTGAAGAGAGAGAAAGTGACCATTCAAGGTGAATTCATGGCATTCAAGGCAAATTGACCCCCCATTCATCTCCACACATCCTCCATTCATCTCCCCATTGAATTATAAGACGTTTTACAGCCTTTCCCATGCCATCCGGTGGAGGATTCAAGAATTTTTAAGAGAAACCGAGATGGCCATTAATGGCACTCCACCATTAAGCCTCCCCCTCCTCAAATTGACCCTTCCATCACCTTCAGAGGGGGATATCAGTTGAAATCGAGTCCTAGATCGTTGCATTTGGTGGAGAATTGAGAGATCAGCAAGGAGCTCAAGGAGGGTGGTCGGCCATGGCAAATCCGGGAAACAACCACCATCAAGCTCGATTGAAGGTCTGGTTCTTCTCCTCTACCCTTATGGATAGATCTACAGCTATTGCTTGCAAGCTTTAAGGCCAATTGGCCCTAGATCGTGTGAGACAGATCATCTAGACCATCGGTTCTGTGGAGATGATGATGGGATGCCATTGAAATGGCTATACATGAGATTTGATAATAATGTATTGTTATTCCTAATTTCTGTGTTAATATTGACAACATATAGAAATAATTATAGAAGATACTTAAGCCCCTCTACAGCAAAAGTGGTCAACACCAAAGTTGTAGCCCTTAGAGTCTACCTTATTTTAAAATTTGTTTCAGCCCAAAAGGAGTTCTGTAGCTCCCTGTAGATCCATTTTGGTGGGACTGGTCCCTAGTGTAGGACAACCACCATTTCTTGAATAACTTTTGATTGGGTTATGTGATTGACTTGAAAATTGAAACCTAGGCTATTTGTACCTACACCCATAACATATCCAAAGATGGGAATTTTAGGAGAACATTTTTCTAAGGTTTTTGTAATAATTTAATAATTCATATGTTAATTAATTAATGGGTCTAATTGTTGGATCTTACGGCACCCTTAGAGGGGGGGTGAATAAGGGCTTTATGGAATTTTAAAACTTAATTAAATTTATCAAAGTTTGTGATCAAAGTTTAGGAATATTTTATAAGAAAATATATTTTGATATCTCAGAAAAGATTGTATTGAAGATTCCTTTTTAAACAAGAGAACAAAAGTTTTGTTAACTGTTGCTAACGCTGACGTTAAGTGTTAACGCTGGGCGTTAGCTCTCCAGAAAAATTTCTTTATCACAAAAAGATTGCCACAGTGATTTTACTTACGAAATCTTAAATGAAATACAATTCTAGAAAATCAGAGATAATGAAAACGATTATTGTATTTCAAAGATAATTACACAAATGTTAATTTTAATACTTTGATGAAAAAGTAAATTAGAACATTCTTGAAGAGGAAATAAAATCAATTGAATAGATCATTAAAAGATATGATTTTATTTCAAAATAAATTGAATACACAAATATTTGATTTCTATAACGCTAGAAATCAAGGCAAGAATATGTAAAAACACTTTTAGTTATTTCACCGGTCCTTCTCCCAAGGACCGGTTGGCTATAACCTATCTATCCCCAGATAAGGCCTCTAGCCACCCCTAGATCTACCCATGACCTAGTCGCCACACACAAGGCGACGAATTACCCCCTAAGCCGCACAAGGACCTAGTCGCCAACACAAGGCGAATTACCCACGGATTCTTTCCCGGAATCCGACGTTCTCCCTGAACGATTTCTCCTCACAAAAATACAAAAGGAAAAAGTAAAAGATTATAAGATAAGTAAAGAGAAACTCCCCAAGAAATTTTGAAGGTGAAGACGAAGACGATGTAGATGTTAGCATTCTTGAAACGATCGTCCTTCGTATGGGATATGCGTTGTAGACCTTCTCCTTCAAAATCTTCTTTAGATCTTCATGTTAGCCCAAGGGAAATCTCTTAATTACTGTAGACGAACCTCTCTCACATGTATCAAAATTCTGGAATCATCATCGTGTAGAATGAGAAGGCCTATACTTTTAAATAGCCTCGGGATCTAACGCGTGGCGTTAAGGGTTAACGCCGACGTTAGTGAACGTGCACTGTCGTGGCTGAAATCGTGCAAACTATCAGGATCGCGGTAGAAACTAATTTCGTCGAACGAAACTCATTTTGTCGAACGCGCTTTCGTCGAACGGAATCAAAGTTTGTCGAACGCCATCAAAGCTTGTCGAACACAGTGCCGTCGAACTTAATTTCGTCGAACGCGATCAAAGTTCGTCGAACGCAATGACGCTGAACTCAATTTTGTCGAACCCCATCGAAGTTCATCGAACGCAATGTCGTCAAGCGCAATTTCGTCGAGCGCAAGTTTATTTCGTCGAACGGAATCTCCTTTCATCTAAGGCCTTCATATTTCGTCGAACGCAGTTTCGTCGACCGACATCACATTTCGTTGAACGTCTTCAGATTTCGTCGAACGCAGTTTCTTCTCGACGGTTTCCGTCTCAACGGTTTCCTTCTCAGCGGTTTCCTTCCTTCTCAGCAGTTTCCTTCTCAGCGGTTGTTAACGCGGGGCGTTAACAACTAACGCGAGTGTTAGCTCTCTTTTCAGAGAGTCATCTCCATGCTGTATACTACTCATAGGGATGTGTAGCTATATTTCCTGTACAACCTGCACACTATAAACACACAAAATACAAGATCAAACACAACTCGGTATTTGTTATTCTCAAACCAAGAGATGCGGAACATAGGCTACCGCCGACGTTAGTGATAACGCGCGGTGTTAGCCACAGAGTTACAATATTTGATTTAAAATAAATTGTTTTTTATATTATTTGATTCCGATTTTTCTCGATTATGATTTTCAATATAGGGGCTATTATATGCAGTAATGAAAAATAGACAAATATGCAATTGTGCATTTAATATTTTAGCCTAAGGCCCCTAAAAATCCATTTAAATCCAATTTTGAAAGTAATTTCTTTATTCTTGATAATATCATTTAGCAAATTTAACATTCAATTTATAATGATAATATAAGACATTTATAGGCAATGGATTTAAAAAGGATAAAACATAGAAAAAAAGATAGATCACTTAAAAACCTTATGACTTTATATTCAATTTAATTCAATTTGATTTGTTAAACATTAGGCTTAAAATGAAAGTCATATCTCATGATATATAAAGTGATCATAAACATGTTGACTCAAAAATAAGAAAACAAACAAAAGAAAAAGACTTTAAGCATATCATGAAGAAGAGTTTTGATATTTCAATTTTGATTTGATTCTACTTCATGCAATACAATGATTCCTAGTGAATGAGAGATTTAGGTATCCAAAGGGGACCAAGTGTGATGGTTCCTTTGGGTACCCAAATACATCGTGTTGACTTTTGGAGAGATGACGATGAATGGGCCTTTGTAAGTGGAGTTAGTGTTTCGTTTTTAATTTTGGGCCTCCATTCATACTTTGGTTGTTTATCTTTTAAATTCATACTATGATTATTTGACATCTTTTTGGGATGATAGTTGTTTGAAAAATAATTCATTTGGGATTTATGTTTATTCAAATTATTTTTCAAAATACATTGATGTTGATAATCATAATTAATTTTATCACATTGATTCTTTGAGAGTTTATAAGAGTGATGATCTTTCTTAAGAATTGAATGTTGAAAGAGTGGGTTACAATATGTTTTAAATGATTAGTTCTTATTTTGATGATTTTCATTTCCACTCTTTCTTATAGACATACTCTTATAATATAAAGTTAAGCTTTTAGACTTTTGATAATTTGATAAACTAGAAATAAAAGATTTTTTACTATATGAAAAATTTTGAATAAACATTTTTAATGATTCTAGTTTATCCTTTAAATTATCATTTTCTTTTATCAATTTTTCATTATGCTCTTTTGAAGTTAAAAGACATTTTTCCAAAACCTTGAGTTCTTCTTAAAAAGTATTATAATCAAAACAAGGTTTAGCATTTTTAATTAAAGTGCATGAAAGAGAATTTGAAACATCAATATAAGATTCTACTTTAGCGTTTGCTTTAAAAGTTTTATTTTCTAAACGTAATTTGGAATTAGCATGTTTCAACTTTGAAATTTTACGTTTAGCAAATTTAAGCACACGAAATGTAGAAATAGAATTTGTTACAAAAAGAGAAGATTTAGATTTTCTTACCTTGCTATGGGATGAGGCAAGATTTGAACCAAAGGTTCCTTTGACATCTTCTTCGCATTCCTCTTCCATAGTTGAATTTTTGTCTTCTCTTTTGCTTGATGTTTTGCCATCATTTGAGTCTAATATTGTTTCTCTCTTAGATAGATATTCCTCAAAGCATGAGTCCTCGTAGATTTCTTCTCTTCGATCCATAAGGAATTCCACTTGTTCATCATCTGTAGAAGGAAGACTATAAGTATTCTCAAGAAATTTCTAAACTTCAAAAGCAGTAGGAAGCGTATAAATAAGTTTGAAAATATTTTGATCTATAACACAATATAGACTTTTCATAGATTTGGCATTTAAAAACATTTCATTTTTATTTAAAATAATAGGGGGCATTTTAATTATAATATTCCAAACTTCAATATCCAAAGTTTTAAGAAATTTTTCTATAAGTGTTTTCCACCCATTATAATTTCCCCCCATAAATAATGGTGGACATAATGATTTTTCATTTTCATAAAAATTATCCCCTCTAGAAGATGCGAGATCATGAAGCGCCATTATTCCCAGTTGTGAAGCCGTATTGGAATAACCTGCCTCTGATACCACGTGTTGGATCTTACGGCGCCCTTAGACGGGGGGGGGGGGGGGTGAATAAGGGCTTTATGGAATTTTAAAACTTAATTAAATTTATCAAAGTTTGTGATCAAAGTTTAGGAATATTTTATAAGAAAATATATTTTGATATCTCAGAAAAGATTGTATTGAAGATTCCTTTTTAAACAAGAGAACAAAACTTTGTGTTAACTGTTGCTAATGCTGGCGTTTAGTGTTAATGCTGGGCGTTAGCTCTCCAGAAAATTTTCTTTATCACAAAAAGATTGCCACAGTGATTTTACTTATGAAATCTTAAATGAAATACAATTCTTGAAAATCAGAGATAATGAACACGATTATTGTATTTCAAAGATAATTACACAAATGTTAATTTTAATACTTTGATGAAAAAGTAAATTAGAACATTCTTGAAGTGGAAATAAAATCAATTGCATAGATCATTAAAAGACATGATTTTATTTCATAATAGATTGAATACACAAATATTTGATTTCTATAATGCTAGAAATCAAGGCGAGAATATGTAAAAACACTTTTAGTTGTTTCACCGGTCCTTCTCCCAAGGACCGGTTGGCTATAGCCTATCTATCCCCAAATAAGGCCTCTAGCCACCCCCTAGATCTACCCTTGACCTAGTCGCCACACACAAGACGATGAATTACCCTCTAAGCCGCATAAGGACCTAGTCGCCAACACACGACGAATTACCTACGGATTCCTTCCCGGAATCCGATGTTCTCCCCGAACAATTTCTCCTCACAAAAATACAAAAGGAAAAAGTAAAAGATTATAAGAAAAGTAAAGAGAAACTCCCCAAGAAATTCTGAAGGTGAAGACGAAGATGATGTAGATGTTGGCGTTCTTGAAACGATCATCCTTCGTATGGGATATGCGTTGCAGACCTTCTCCTTCAAAATCTTCTTTAGATCTTCATGTTAGCCCAAGGGAAATCTCTTAATTGCTGTAGACGAACCACTCTCACATGTATCAGAATTCTGGAATCATCATCGTGTAGAATGAGAGGGCCTGTACTTTTAAATAGCATCGGGATCTAACGCGTGGCGTTAAGGGTTAACGCTGGCGTTATTGAACGTGCACTATCATGGCTGAAATCGTGCAAACCGTCGGGATCGTGGCAGAAACTAATTTCGTCGAATGAAACTCATTTCGTCGAACGCGCATTCGTCGAACGGAATCAAAGTTCATCGAACGCCATCAAAGTTCGTTGAACGCAGTTTCGTCGAACTCAATTTCGTCGAACGCGATCAAAGTTCATCGAACGCAATGTCACCGAACTCAATTTTGTCAAATGCCATCGAAGTTCATCGAACGCAATGTCGTCAAGCACAATTTCGTCGAGTGCAAGTTTATTTCGTCGAACGGAATGTCCTTTCGTCGAACGCCTTCAGATTTTGTCGAACATAGTTTCGTCGACCGGCATCATATTTTGTCGAATGTCTTCAAATTTTATCGAACACAGTTTCTTCTCGATGGTTTCCTTCTCAACGGTTTACTTCTCAGCGGTTTCCTTCCTTCTCAGCGGTTTCCTTCTCAGCGGTTGTTAACGCGGGACGTTAACAACTAACGCGATCGTTAGCTCTCTTTTCAGAGAGTCATCTCCATGCAGTATACTACTCATAGGGATGTGTAGCTATAGTTCCTGTACAACCTGCACACTATAAACACACAAAATACAAGATCAAATACAATACGGTATTTGTTATTCTCAAACCAAGAGACGCGGAACATAGGCTCCAACACTAATGACCCCTAATCCCCTCCAAATTTTGGTGGGTGCTCTTTAGGGATAATATATGACCTTGGTAAAAATTTCAGCCCAATTGGGACTGATTTAGTTGGGAAATTGGTTAACCCAAGTTGGGTCAAATTAGGTCAAAATTAGGGCATGGTGTTTATCTTAGGGTATGGTGGTCAAAACTCATCAACATGAGTTGAAACCTTGGCCACTGGTTTAGGATCACCTAAAACACCCCCATGAGTGATTTTGGGTGGTGTGGTGGTGGATATGCCCTAGGACCCTAGCTTTATCCCAATGGGTGCATATAGAACCTTGTGAAGGTCATGTGGTAAAAAGTCCTAGAATGGTCATGGGACTTAGTAGATATGTTCATAGGGGGTAATAATGCCCAAGGAAGTTTTGAGAGAATTTTAGGAGTATTTATTCCCCCTAAATTAGACTATAACCCCTTTAGGGCTTTTTCTTGTAAAGGAAATTTGCATGCTCAAATGGCCTTGGATGATAGTGAAACCTTGGTAGTGCCTTTAATATCACATGAAGGAACTCTAGAAATTTTTGTGTAATTAACTAAATGATTTAACCAGCACTTCATTCACAAGGCACTTATTTTACCTTAACCTTAAGAAATATAATTAAGGGTTCAATACTCTCTGGAAAAATGTACAACATGGTGATAGGACATTTAAGGGCACTAGAAAGCTCTGTAAATTTTTATATAATTTTTGGAGATTGTTATCAGTAGGCTACTTCACAACATGTTCATATTAGGATCTATTTGGAATATTTATTTAGGTGAGAAAATGATTTCCATAAATTGTGAAACTCAGTCAGCAAGCCTTTATGATCATATTGGAGATCTAGTATTTCTGTCATAACTTTTGGAATTATTTAACAGTAGGTTCCTTCACAATTTTCCCTATAAAGGGTTTCTTTGGAATATTCATTTATGTGATTCATTTGCCTTTATAAATTCTGAAATTTGGCCAGTATACTTTTTTGACTAATATGAAGGTTTAGTAAATTTTCCATAATTTTTGGATAAGTATTTTTGATTGTTCCTTCATTAACCTCCAACTTTGGAAAGATGCTAAATATTATAATTAGAGGACAATTCCTGATTGTAAAATTGTGACATTCTGTACTTATGGTTATTTTGGCATGATAGATTTATCTTAATTTTATGGGAGCCATATCATAAGAATACCTTACACTTCATGCTCATATTCATACTTGGCAAATATTGGAGAAATTAAAATAAATGCTAAAATGTTAAGGAAAAATATGAATCTCTGGATTTAGTCTTATGATGCCATGATAGTCCTCCAGTAATAATCTTGTCCATGAGGATGAGTATTTGGAGTACTTCCACTCATGTGGTTTATATAGTGCATTTGGTCTGCGTATAGTAAAATGGTAAAACTTGGGTAACTAGTGGTCTACTAAGAGGAAATGGGGTTTAACTAGAGTACATGGTCAGTTTGAAGAGATTGGAGGTCACCAAAAGGAGTTTAGGTGATGAGAGTGTGCTTGGTGATTTAAGGATAAAGTTGTGCTCGGGATTGACGAAAGATCGTCTTTCCCGTGGGGAGTCATAAAACACTTAGGGTAGCCCAAGTGAAATATTAAGAGGGATATTCTTATGGGTAGTCACTAATAACATTAAGTACCTTGGAAAGGAAGCTTTGAGGTGTCATCCCATTATAGTTCCTAGTACCGTAGCGAGCCCCTTGTAGGGTAATCCTCAGGAAGTCCAAGATTTACCATAAATTGAAGGGATAAGTTGATATGCAAGATTAACTTAATAACACACACACCCACACCCACACCCACACCCCATGGTTACGGTAGGTTAGTTGGTTTGGTTTTACGAGCGGTAGGCTCGTGGTTGTAGCGGCTGACTATTTAGTCTGGTGAGCTTGTGACTCAGTAATGCTTGTTGGAACGGACGGGTTGGTCCTGCAAGCCGTTGGCTCGGAAGGTTATGATGATGGTCAGGTTAGCCCGGGGAGTTTATGGCTCGGGATATAGTAGAACATGTTTACATGTGCATGAAGGTGGTGGGTTTTTGGTATTGGACGGTCGTTCACACCGACGTCAATACGTTGACTCGGCAAGTGTGGAATTTGCACTTAGCCATGAAAGTCTGGTGGTCCAGCCAGTAAGAGTACGCAGATGCTCCACGGTTTTGCATTGAGGCGTACGATAGGTCTAGGTTAGGTAGTGTGAATACCAACCTAGAGGTGGGCGAGGCCCAACCCACCGCTTCCGTTTGCCACTATGGGAGTATCCTGGGAGTCTTGCTAGCTCCAAAATGGGGGAACTAAACGTCTGTGCGCATAGAGTCGAAGTGTGTGAGTTGCACTTGTATGAACATAGCATAAACTGCATGACTCTGCATGTTATGGCATAAGCATTGCATTTCAACCCCTACCCCTATCGTATAAATTGGTTATGGGACTTTTTATACGATAGGCCTTGCTAAACGACCCCTTGATCTATATGTTTGTATGGGCATTCCTATAAACCAACGGTTACTTTTCTATTATGTACCTGCTTTACTTACTGTTCTTTACTTTCTCTTTACCATGCTTTAAATTACTACTTCAATTATCTATATACACATGTGTAGTTGTATCCAATTCCTGTAGACAAGATCCGCCGTCATCTGCATTATTTTATACCCTTTGATGTCCTCCGCTTCATCCTCCCGCTCGCTGCCTAGGATCCATTGGGGGAGGGGTGGGGAACATAAGGCTTAGTCTTTTTGACTAACGTCCGGTGGACCATATCATTTTAGGGGATCGAGGAGACGCAGCAGCACCAGAGGCCGGTGCAGACGGAGGCGGGCTAGTCTAGTATAGGAGCACAAGATTCAGGATCAGTGAGTGATTAGTAGTTAGCTTCCGCGAGTGATCTTGTAGTGAGGACATGATGTACAGGGCATGAGCCCTTTATTATTGTAACCCTTGTTATTTCAGTTATATAATGTGGACATTTATTATATATAGCATGTGATTTGTGGACTTGAACTTCTTTTTGTTCGTTTATACTTGTCTTCTTCTGTGATCGATATGGCCGCCAGGATCGGCGTTTTGTAGTGGCGACCTTCCCGAGTGAAGGTGTCACCGCAATGCGGCGGTTTTGGGCATAAGACCCGGGATTTTAAAAGAAAAAAAAGGGTCTTACACGGCGACCCTCGGGCGAGTACCAACTCGCGAGCGACCCGTAAGGGCGCCACTCGCTACCCGGCCCACTCGCTTAACTCTTGTCGCGAGTGGCCCGCGAGAGTGCCACTCGCTACTCTGCTCGATCGCTTAACTCTTGCCGTGAGTGGCCCGCGAGAGTGCCACTCGCTACTCTGGCCCGCTCGCTTAACTCTTGCCGCGAGTAGTCCGTGAAGTACTGTTGTCGCGCTAGACTTATTGCTCGCTCTCATGCGAGGGCACTACACACGAGTGGTCTGTGAGAGCCCCACTCGCTGTTCGCTCTCGCCCGGGGTGTTCACCTGGCTTGCTCCCGCGCTAGACTTCTTCCTATTGAAGCTTGACCCCGGCTTGATTGCATTTTCTGGCACTGGGCAAACCCGAGGTTGTACACAATCCCCTCTCTTTTCGAGTCTTAAGCTAAACTCGCGAAGAATCATCCAACCATCGTCGTTTGCTGGACGGATGCTGATCTGGCAGGAATTTTTTGGTGGGGCCCAGCCTCCCTGCTATAAAGATCATCGATCGTAGTTGATGGGTGTTGGACATGTGTGTCACATCCCTTTGTTTGAGAATAACAAATCCCAAATTGTATTTGATCTTGCTTGTCATGTGTTTATAGTGTGCATGAACTATAGGTGCAATACTCCACAGGAAGAAAGCAGCTTGGAACCAACAAACTGAACTGAAGCACTACCGCCAGCGTTAGGGGTTAACGCAGGCGCTAGCGCTACCGCCTGGCGCTAGCTCGATTTCGTGCAGAGCGCCACGCTGCTACGGTTTCGTAACCGCTTCCACACGATCGATATCGTATGCGCTAGCGAGAAGTTCTATAAATTGAAGCTTTCTTTCTCATTTTGGCTATCCATCCCAGAGAGATTGCTTGTGCCACAATTCTATTGATGTTATGCTTCCAAAGATGGATCTCCCACAAAAATCTTAAGGAGAATTCTGGAGGAGGACTACGTCACGCTACATCCGAAGGACGATCGCTTCAACCTCGCTAATACTACAATGATCCTTCATCTCCGACTTCAGAAGATCTCATATAGGGAGTTTTTATTATTGTTATCATTATTTTCATTCCATACTTTTTGTAACCGTTTAGAGAATTCGCCTTGTGTTGGCGACTAGGTCTGGGTAGGACTTAGGGAGTAATTTATCTTGTGTTGGCGACTAGTTTTAGGTGATTAGATTTAGGGGGTGCTCGAGGCCATATCCGGGGAAGGATTGGCTAGAGCGGCTTGAGGCCTTATCCGGGGAAGGATAGGCTAAAGCCAACCGGTTTGTGGGGATACAAGCCGGTATAGAAAAGGAAAAGATATTTACTTTTGTACGCCTCCGATTTCTAGCGATATTGAAATCAAATTTATGTAAACACTTTTTCATATAATACAATCATGTCTCTTTTTGTGTTTACTTGATTTCTCTCTTTTGACATAATCTCTACTAAATTGGTTACAAAGTTTTCAATTCTAATTATTTTATCTAAATTGTTTATTTCAATCTCTTTAATCATAAAACAATTTAGTACTTATTTCTAAAGTTGAAAATTATGATATTCTCTTAATTTAGATAAATTGTTATTTTGCCTTTCTCCTATTATAAAACAATTTAGTAATTTTCATAACATTATTATAAAGAACTTTTATTCCCTTATTCACCCCCCTTCTAAGGGCGCCTATCGATCCAACAATGGGTTCCCCGCTTCCTCCTTCACCATTTCTCGCCACTCCATACTGTAGCTGTCTGAGGATGCATATTTCCAAAGAGACCAGGGCTCGCATCAACGCGGTGCGAGCCCTTGAGCACGCGGCCCTCGCCAAACCTGCTCCCTAAGCCCCAAAGCCGTCTTCTCCAAAAATGCTAAAAGCAAAATCGGTCCGGCGCCAGACTGGGAAGGAAGGATCCCTGGCCTTAGACCCGTCACCTGACCTTCTGCTCACAGACCAGGTACTTGGGTCGATAAGCTGACCCACCTCCTTTTCCTGCTAATATATATCTTTTTCCTTTAGGCCTCTCTTCTACCGAGGAACCTGACGGGTGAAATCTGAGTGGATGCTCGCCCTGTTACCCCTCGGGGAGGCGGCGTGGAGATCCTGGACCCGGACATCCCCATCCTTCACTCGTCTTCGCCTCCACACCGTAAGCCTTCTCCCACAATTCTTCGATGAACTCCCCGTGTTGACTTGGTGAGCTTGTCTACCGCAGAGTCTCCTCTCGCGACTCCCGATGGACGAGCCATTCTACCTCACTCGCAATCTCCTCCAAAGATAAATGTCTCTATCCCGGGGTATACTCTTCTGGACCACGCAAATCCTGAGAATTCGCTCCTAGGCGCCGCCCGGGTGATAGCCCCTCGGGCTTTGGTAAATCGGTGACCCTGCCCCACGGAACTCCCTTCCAGGGGCGGCCCAGCTCTTCTCGCGCGCATCAGGGTAAGGAGACTCCCAACCTGCTCGATTGGCCCAAACCGGCCAGCTATCGATCTATCTCTTCTTTCTGCTGACTTCTCCCTCTCGCAGGCCTTCCCAAGAGTTCCAGCGACTTCGACTTGGGGGAAGAGGAGTTACCGCCGCTTCCTTTGCCGGAGGAGATTGATACCTTCCTCGGTGACCCGCTGGATCCGGTGACGATGAAGAGGCGAATCTCAGAGCTTTTCCAAAAACCTGGGAGGATGTTGCAAAACCTGTACAGCCAGGTGAAGAAAGACAGGGAGGCGGCTGAGGAGCAGATCGCCTCACTGGGGGATGAATGCGCTCGGCTCCAAGCTGAACTGCTACAAGATTCATGCGAGGAGGTTACTTCTCCGGGGGTGCACCTCGCGCGAGTGATAGACCATGCTCGCTTGATTCAGCACGAGGCCCACGCCGCCCATGCGTATCATTACCCTAGGAGACCGCCTAGTTCGGGGGTGCAAAGCCGAGGCCGATGGAAATGGGTCCAATACTGACCCCCCTCCCACCCCCCGCACTTGCGCTCCTTCTCTACCCAATAATTTCCCTTTCTTGTTTTGTGATATCCGGACGATTTATGCCCCATAGTGGCGATCCGAACACTTCTCGCCCGTCCTTGCGAGCTCTTCTTATTTGGATTTGTTTTTCAGTAATATCGCATCGTATTTGCCTTTTCTTTTTATTCTCATTTATGCTGCTCTTGTCGCGCCTACATATTCGCCTAGCTGACTATATGCGCTTCTTACTTAGTCCTTATCTGCCTCTTATCATTCGAGCACGTAACCCGCAAGGGCTCGCCCCCCACCCCCTTACTCGCAGCGTTGTTTTTATTATTTATGAGTCAATATTTCCAGGTTGTCACTAGCGATTCTGGGAGAGGGAGGCTCTCATTTCGAGGTATATCATAACGTGCTTTTGCTAACCGCACCCTCCGACGCTTAGATTACTCCCCGCCGCCTTGGTTTTTCTATAAATAGGGCTGGCATTTATGGCTAACTACCGCTCTGATCGTCTTCTCCCTTCTCCTTCCTGCCTCCTCGCTCTCGCCACCTTCTCTTTTTATGCTCGCCTCTCTCTTTGCAGGAAAACAATGGGTGGCGATAATGCGGACACCGACGGCCGGGCTAAGTGTGCTTGGACTTTTCGCGAGCACATTTTCCTGAACTGCTCGCTCACGGAGAACGAGCATCACCTGGTCGTGGAGAACTATATTTCGCCAGGATTTGTCGCTCGGCTACCTACGAACGAGGATGCGATCAACTTTACATTCGTAGATGAACTTGCCATCCCAGTGGCTCATTTTTAGGCGGGCTTGCGATTGCACTTCTGGCCGGAGTTTAGCCAGGTACTCGCTCCTTCCTTTCACTTTCCCACTGCATACTCGCGTAAAGTCCTCGCTTAACCGCTTGTTGAGAACCCCTCAAATACTCAAATATTTTGGCGCGATCCCGGGTCAGCTGACCCTCAACGTCGTTGCTATGATGGTAGCCTACGCGTGCTACTTGCGAGAGGAGCGGGTAGAGTTCAGCCTACCCGTCTTCCGCAAATTATTTTCTTTTAGGGCGAATAAGTACGGGACTGCTTTTTTCGCGAGCAGCCATGCCAAAGTCCAGGAGACGGTCAACAAGAGCCATTATTGGCCCCAAAAAATCGTCATCGTGAAGGGTCCATTCGGCAACGTGCCCTTCTCGCCCATCCAACGATCCAAAGCCACCTACTGCCCCCCGACGCTCAGCGGCCACGAGGCAGATCTCTTTAAGCATATGTCGACCAACTTCGAGGTGGTCTACCTCAGGAGAAACGTCGACTCGCTTCTTCCCGTGCCGCCAGGAGCAGGTTTGACTCGCGCCCGCTCCGCTAATTCTTGTACTGCTTCTTCCTTTTCTAACTCAGATTGCTTCTTACTCGCAGGAGAGCGGGACCTCCCTCTCAACCCCCCTTACGCGAAGGGGGGGGGCATATCCCGCCTGCCCTTCAGCTTGCCACCTCTGCCGCCGAGCTCTGCCGAGAGCCTGCCCCCACTTCGACCCCGTCCCCTCAGAAGCGGCCCGCTCGTGCGAGCCGCGGGTCGAAGTCTCTACCCCCCCCCCCCCCCCCAAAGAAGCCGAAGATGCTTCCTCCGATTAAGGGGAAGGGGGTCCTCGAGGTCCCGTCCAGGGGAGATCGCCCACTGACCCGACCCAAGGAGAAGGTGCCCAGCGAGCCCTCTACGGTGGTGCACGGCACCTCGAAGGTGCCTGCTCCGACGCGCCACTGGAACTATGGCTCCCGAGTACTCGCTCATGAGAGCGCGCGATCCCAACTCCACTCTCTAGAGCTCGCTCATATGCTGGGTTGGCATAACTTCCAGCTGGATAGGAACTCGGAGGAGCTCACGCACGAGCTGAAGATCGCCGCGAAGGAGATCACGCGCTTGAGGGAGGAAAAGAGCTCCGAGGCTCTTCGGGAAGCGTTGAAGGCTGCAACCGAGGAGGTGGCCGACCTCAAAGAAAAACTAGACGTCTCGGACGGTCTTGTCGCCAGCCTCTAGGGTGGGATGGTGAGTTTTTTGTTCATTCGCCTACCCTTTCTTATCCTTCCATACTCGCTCCTAAATCTTTTTTCTTGCAGGATGCCGAGACTGCCAGCGAGCTCCTCACTCGCAACACCGACCTGGCACAGCAAGTAGAAGGGTTGAAAGCCTTGAACCTCAAATTGGTCCTGGCCGCCCACCCTCCCAGTCCCAGGTCGCTGAAGGCCAAGCAAATGGAGCATAAGACAGATATGCGAGAGGGAGCGCTTCATGCGGCGACGTTCGCCTTCCGCACCCTTAAGCGGTCTGGCCTACTCACGGCGGAGGCGGCGGAGCTCACCTTGGAGGACTTGATCCCGGAGATGTTCCTGCCTACCACACCCTCCGAGAGGAGCGAGGGGGAGCAATCTGCGGATGAATCATGATTTTCAGTGTTTTGATTTTCTTTACTTTTGGCTGGCGAGAATGCCACGGAACTCTTTAAAATTTTTGGACAAGAATAAAAATAATATATTTCTCACTTGTTAATTGCGTGCTTGCTGTCTCTGTGTATGTTTTTCCTTTATTCATATCTCTCGCTTCTATCGTAATTAGCACGGTGCTCATAGTGTTCACACTCGCCTACCTCTCGATCGCTTAGCTCAGGCGTTTAACTCGCAATTTATCTCCACTTTCTCGCCCTTCTGTTCTCTCAGGGGTCGTGGTTTCTTGGGATCCTCTGTCGCATTTCCCTCCTGAGAGGAGTACGCCTTCTACCCATTAACCTTTGTGTGCGAAGCTTTTTCCTTGGCTTCTTTCGTAGTCTTAAAGGCCGAACAACTTCTTCTATGCCCAACAACTCCGTGTCGGCGAGTACTCGGCCTGCCTATCTGGGGCGGCTATTCCTTTGCTGTGAGGGCCCTGTTGCGCGAGGCGTCCCTCGCCTTACGTGAATGAGTCGGGTTCTCTTCCCCTGTTATGCGAGCTCGTCTCAATTCGGCGAGCGAGACGGCCTTCTTCTGGTGTAACTTGACCCCGTCTCGTAGCCTACTTGTTTTCTCGTGCTTGCTTCGCCATCCCCTCCAGAGATCAACATGACCCATCGTCTATGGGAGCCCGGCAGCGGAATCGATCTGGAGCATTCCAGCACCAAACTTTTGTCACCTTGCCAACCTCTCCAGAGATCAACCTGACTCACAGTCTATGAGAGCCCGGGAGCGGAATCGATCTGGGGCATTCCAGCACCAAACCTTTGTCACCTGGCCAGCCTCTCCAGAGATCAACCTGATCCACCGTCTATGAGAGCCCGGCAGTGGAATCGATCTGGGGCATTCCAGCACCAACGAACTTGCCACTTGCCAGCCTCTCCAGAGATCAACCTGACCCACCGTCTATGAGAACCCGGCAGCGGAATCGATCGGGGGCATTCCAGCACCAAAGAACTTACCACTTGCCAGCCTCCCCAGAGATCATCCTGACCGACCGTCTATGAGAGCCCGACAGCAGAATCGATCTGGGGCATTCTAGCACCAAAGAACTTACCACTTGCTAGCCTCTCCAGAGATCAACCTGACCCACCGTCTATGAGAGCCTGGCAGCAGAATCGATCTAGGGAATTCCAACACCAAAGAACTTGCTACTTGCAATCCTCTCCAGAGATCAACCTGACCCACCGTCTATGAGAGCCCGACAACGGAATCGATATGGGGCATTCCATCACCAAAGAACTTGCCACTTGCTAACCTCTCCAGAGATCAAACTGACCCACCGTCTATAAGAGCCCGGCAGCGGAATCGATCTAGGGCATTCCAACACTAAAGAAACTTGCCACTTGCCAGCCTCTCCAGAGATCAACCTGACCCACCATCTATGAGAGCCCGACAGCCGAATCGATTTGGGGCATTCCAGCACCAAAGAACTTGCCACTTGCCAGCCTCTCCAGAGATCAACCTGACCCACCGTCTATGAGATCCCGCTAGCGGAATTGATCTGGGGCATTCCAGCACCAAAGAACTTACCACTTTCCAGCCTCTCCAGAGATCAACCTGACCCACCGTCTATGAGAGCCCATCAGCAGAATCGATCTGGGGCATTCCAGCACCAAAGAACTTGCCACTTACCAGCCTCTCCAGAGATCAACCTGACCCACCGTCTATGAGAGCCCGACAACGGAATCGATCTGGGGCATTCCAGCACCAAAGAACTTGCCACTTGCCAGCCTCTCCAGAGATCAACCTGACCCACCGTCTATGAGAGCCTGGTAGCGGAATCAATCTGGGGCATTCTAGCACCAAAGAACTTGCGGATTTTTGTCCAGAAACAATCACATATGCTATAAGAAGAGAAAACATACAGCTAGTTATAAAAACTTTAAGGGTAAAATCGTTTCAAGTCATCCCCACTCCTGGCCCGACCGAGAGGTACCCCTTCCACATCCTGGAGATGGTACTCTCCTGACTTGAGTACTTCGCTTACAATGTAAGGCCCCTCCCAATTGGGCTCAAGCTTACCTACAACGGCTCCTCTTCCTGCCGCATCTACCTTCTTCAGGACCAAGTCCCCCCTTTCGAACCATTTTATTCTGATGTGTTGGTCAAAGTACCTGGCCATCCGCCTCTTGACTTACTCTTGCCGAATAGTAGCAAAGTCTCGGAGCTCTTCTACCAGGTCCAGGGACAACTTTTGCTCTGCATCATTTTCCACTAGCCATTCTTCATCCCCTTCGCCCGCGGTGATCACCCTGGGGGTTTTCACCTCGAACTCTATCGGGAGGACGACCTCGGACCCATGGGACAGTTTGAAGGGGGTCTCCCATGTGGCCGTGTTTGGAGTAGTCCTCAAGGCCCACAGGACCGAGGGCAGCTGGTCCACCTAGTTGCACCTAAGATTCTCCACTTTCTTCTTGAGTAGGTTGACAATTATCTTATTCGCTGCCTTAACTTGACTGTTACTTCTTGGGTGGTGGACCGACGCGAACCGGAGGTCGATGCCGAGCTGGGCGCAGAAACTAACAAACTCTTCATTGGCAAATTGTGGTCCATTGTCCGTCACTATAGTCAGTGGGAGCCCGTGCCTGCAAATAATCTCACCCCACACAAAATTTCTTACCACTTGGGACGTTACCTTCGCCAGCGCCTTCACTTCTACCCATTTGGAAAAGTAGTCGATCATCACCAATAGAAACTTCCTTTCGCTACTAGCTTGTGGGAAAGGGCCTACCAGGTCCAAACCCCATATAGCAAAGGGCCAGGGATCCGTGGTGGTTCAGAGTCTCTGAGCTGGCAAGAGTTGGAGGGGAGAGAACAACTGACACATTGCACATCTCTTCATGAACTCCGCCACATCCTTGCTGAGGGTAGGCCAAAAGTAGCCTTGCCTCAACACTCTACCTTCCAGAGTTCGACTCCCGGAGTGACTGCCACATTCTCCCGAGTGGATTTCTTCAAGGACTCTCGGGACCTCCTCCTCTAATACACAATGGGCCAGGAGTCCCGAGAGTGTTTTCCTGTAGAGTCCTCCTGCATGCAAGGAATAATAAGCTGACTTATACCTGAAGCGTCGTTTATCCATGTGCCCTTCAGGGAACTTTCCCGATGCCAGGAAGGTGACAAAGGGATCCATCCATGATGCTCGCTGATCCACCTCCATCAGCTCCCCTTCCTCGATGGAAGGTTGGAAGAGTTCCGACACCATCCCCCCAGATCGGGGACCAAACTTGGCTAAGAGGTCCACCGGGGTGCTCTCCTCCCTTGGCACATGCTTGATGGAGAAAGTGTGAAATTGCCCGATGACCCCCTTGGTTTTCTCCTGGTAGCGTTGGAGGGTCGGCTCCTTTGCTTCAAACTCTCCCCTGACTTGGCATGCCACCACCATGGAGTCTGTTGAGACCTCCATGTGTTGTACTCCCAGATCCCTGGCCAGCCGCAGTCCCGCTATCACTGCCTCGTACTCGACCTGGTTGTTGGTAATTAGAAAATGGATGCTTAAGGCTTGCTTTATCTTTGTCCCTTGGGGGATTATTTGGATGATTCCTCCTCCATAGGAGTGCTTCCTTGACGCACCATCCACCAGTATCTTCCATGCCACCGGGGAGGTGATCCAAGCTCCCCCACTTCGGTTGTGTAGTCCGCCATGAAGTCTGCCATCGCTTGTGCCTTGATCGACATCCTAGGCACAAACGCGAAGTGAACTCACTCAGCTCCATCGACCATTTTGCTAGCCTCCCCGAGTGCTCCACCCCTTCCATGACTTTGCGAAGCGGGTGGTCGGTCACCACTTTGATTGAATGCGCTTGGAAGTATGGCTGGAGCTTCCGGGCCGATACCACTAAAGCGAAAGCTAACTTTTCTAAAATTGGGTATTAGAGCTCTGCCTTCCTCAGCACCCGGCTGGCATAGTAGATGGTGAACTACCTCCTCCCTTTTCCCGAACCAACACCGAACTTACTGCCTTGGATCCTACTCCCAAGTATAGGGATAGATCTTCTCCTTGTCTCGATCCCTGGAGTAGAGGAGTCTGGGTGAGTTGTTCTTTCAGAGCTTGGAACGCTTCCTCACATGCTGAGGTCCATTCAAACATTTTATTTCCCCTTAGCACCTTGAAGAAGGGTGCACACTTCTCACCTGCCTTGGAGAGGAACCTACTGAGCCCGACCAATTTTACCGTGAGGCTCTGAACCTCCTTCGAGCTTCTCGGCGATCCCAATTCCATGATTGCTTTAACCTTATCAGGGTTAGGCTCCACCCCCGTTGGGGTGAGCAAGTGACCTAGGAACTTTCATCGGCTATCCCCGAAGACACACTTCAGGTGGTTGAGTTTCATCTTATACTTCCGCAAGGTCCCAAAGGTCTCTTCAAGGTCTTGGAGGTGAGACTCGAGGTCCGGGCTCTTTATCATGAGGTCATCAACATAGACCTCCAAGTTTCTTCCCTTCTGCTCTCGGAAGACCTTGTCCATCATTCGTTGGTAAGTAGCCCCTGCATTCCTGAGCCCAAAGGGCATCATCTTATAACAATAACATCCATCCGCCGTGATGAAGGAGACGTCCTTGACATCAGGGGGTGAGGGGTGGGGGGGGGGGGGGTGCATGCGGATTTGATGGTAACCTGAAAATGCATCTAAAAAAGACATTATAGAGAAACCGACGGCTGAATCAACCAGCGCGTCGATTCTAGGCAAGGGGTAGAAATCCTTGGGGCATGATTTATTAAGTAGTGAGAAATCAACACACATGCGCCACTTACCTCCCCCTTTTTTCACCATAACTACATTGGAGACCTAGCCTGGATACTGGATCTCCGATACAAAACTTGCTCGGAGGAGCTTGTCCACCTCCTCCGTGATGGGGCCTTCCAGCTTGTCGGCGATGGACCTCTTCTTTTGGCGGAAGGGTCGAGAGCCGGGATCGAGGTTGAGACGGTGGCATGCCACGTCCGCATCCATCCTGGGCATTTCCGCAACATTCCAAGCGAAGACGTCCACTTTCTTTTGCACGCAGGCTAGGGTTTTCTCCTGCTCCTCCAGGCCGAGCTCTCCGCTGATTCAGACCTTCCCCACCACCCTAGCTCGGGTGGTGACCTTGAGCTCCATGACCTCCTCCATGGCTTCCAGCCGGGACTGCTCTCTCCAATCTCCTTCCTTGTTAAAATTTTTGAAAGACCGTTTAGGAGTAAGCAGGAGTTGTATCAACAAGAGTTATAGCCAAACAACCATAATGCCAAAACAACAACACAAGAAATCATTATTGAAATAGAACTTCTTTACAATGCGAGGTATACATGGTGAGACATGATTCATAAGAATCACGGAGATGAGAAGAACAAACACACCAAAAATGAAACTGGCGGTCTGCCAAAGCAGAGACCGCACAGACTGCAAAAAGGCTCAGGCCGCCCGGCTTGCTCTGTTGTACTCCCAGACCGCTTGCACAGTCAGACTGCAGAAACACCTTGAGACCGAGCGAACAGAAACAGACAAGCTGCACTGCCAGACCGCAATCCCAGACCGCATGAACTGAAGCTTATTGGAACAAAGAACTGAAGCTGTTTCCAGACCGCAACTCAGACCGCCTAACCGCTGAAGGTCGCCTGATCACTGAGTCCGCTGCGAACAGCATAAGAACACAATAAACCAGTTCGCTGACAGACCGCAGACGAACTGTTTATTAAAGCCGCCGGAAATCACCAAGGAAGGAGACCGCAACCTGCTGACCGCAAACCTACGAACACAACAACCGGTTAGCTCACTTCCGAGACCGCGCGACTTCAAACTTGAGTCCGCAAGAAACAATTAGGGCTCTTGTTCTCACAGTTCTTGTTATGAATGACGGGCCATGCACCACTATTTATAGGAGGATGAACGGATGTTGTCACCGCACAAACCGGGATACAATAACCGCCCATCAGATCGCCAGCAGCCTCATAAGACAGACCGCACGGACACAGCACTTGGACGAGATCCAGCACAAGTCTGCAAGATAGCAGCAGTCCGCGCACAAGCCGCACGGACACAACACTTGGACAAGATCCAGCCCAAGTCCGCAAGACAGCAGCAGTCCACGCACAAGCCGCGCGGACACAACACTTAGACAAGATCCAGCCCAAGTCAGCAAGACAGCAGCAGTCCACGCACAAGCCGCGCGGACACAACGACCACCCTTCCTGAGATCGCCTACGCAGGGACAAATATCTGGCCGACTTGAACCAAGTCGCCAGAACAGCCCAAACAAGCCGCCCGGTCACTGCGGACAACCAAGAACAGGCCGCCCAGAACAAGACCGGAAGAACTCGCAACAGGTCGCCAGAACCAACGACCAAACCAAGAAGCAAACTGTCCGATCATAGCAGATCGCCAGAACAGCAGGGAGAGATCGCAAAACCAAACCGCCAGAGCACCAGCGCAGGCCGCGCGGTCTCTGCGGTCTCCAACCTTCAGTCCGGCCGGACTCCCTTCCACTTCACTTCAACAATTTCAACACTCCCCCTTGAAGTGGGAAGTGGAAACTAGCCCGAGCAACTCCCTTAACCGTGTAAACAGTCCCTTCGCCAGCGGCTTTGTGAAGATGTCTGCGATATTGTCCGCACTCCGAACATGCTCGACCATAAGAGATCCTCCCAACACTTTTTCACGAATGAAATGGTGTTCAATCTCTATATGTTTGGTCCTCGCGTGACAAACTGGATTATTGACCAGCTTGAGAGCACTCTCATTGTCCCCGCGTAGCATGGTGGGACCTCGAACCTCCTGATGAACGTCCTCCACCAACCTCCTGAGCCAAATGGCTTCCTGAGCTGCCAAGGCCGAAGCATTGTACTCCGCTTCTGTGGTAGATACGGACACCGAGTCTTGCTTCTTGCTGCACCAAGAGATAGTGGTGGGACCCATCATAAAGACATAACCAGACGTTGATCTCCGATCATCCACGTCTCCCCCATAATCATCATCCATGTAACCATGCAACTCCAAGCTTGACCCTCTCCTGTATAGGAGATCCAAATCAGAGGTCGATTTCACATACTTCAAGATGCCTTTTGCCGCCAGAAGATGAAGTTTCGGTGGTTCTGCCATGTACCGACTCACCTTGCCTACTGCATAAGCAATATCTGGCCTTGTGATCATCAAGTAGATCAAGTTCCCAACCAGAGCTCGGAACACCAACGGTTCAGATAAAACTCTCCCCTCATCCTTCCGAAGTTTATGATGTTGCTCCAGAGGTATAGAGCTGCTCTTCCCTTCCTCCATGCCGAATCGCTGAACAATCCGCTCTGCATAGCTAGCCTGAGAAATGAGCACTCCGCTCTCCCGCCTCTGCACCTCGAGTCCAAGGAAATGGTGGAGCTCCCCCAGATCCTTCATCTCGAATCTGATAGCAAGCTCAGCCCTGAGTCTTGCAACAACTTCCTTCGAGTTCCCGGTGACAATCATGTCATCCACATACAGCAGCACAATCACCCGAAGCACCCCCTCCTTCTTGATGAACAAGCTAGAATCAGAGTCTGAAGCAACGAATCCGCAGAATAAGAGATACTCTGCAATCTTCCCATACCACGCTCGAGGCGCTTGCTTCAACCCATACAGGGCCTTCATCAACTTACACACGTAGTCCGGATACTCCTTCGAGATGAAGCCCCGCGGTTGGAGCATGAAGATATCCTTGTCAATCTCGCCGTATAAGAAGGCATTCTTCACGTCGAGTTGCCAAATCTCCCAACCACTTGAAGCCGCCAAGGCAATAACAAATTGAACCGAAGTCATCTTTGCCACTGGACTGAACGTCTCATCATAATCTTCTCCATACTACTGTGAGAACCCGCGAGCTACAAGGCGAGCCTTGTAACGCTCGATACTACCGTCAGCTTTCTTCTTCAGCTTGAAGACCCACTTGCAAGTGACAGGAGTGGTGCCCTTGGGCTTGGGCACCAGAGACCAAGTCTCGTTCTTCTCGAGAGCTGACATCTCTTCTTGCATCGGAACATCCCACTCCTTCACGCCTCTGGCCTTCTCAAAGCTCGACGGCTCCCTTTCATCCAAGGGACCAGCAAAGAAACATGAAACAAAGTTCACCATATTTCCTCCCGTGTATCGGTCTGGTGGTTGAATAGTCCTCTTCGACCTCCTAAGAGGTTGCTCCTGACTAACCACCTCCTCAGCTGCTTCTTCTGTGCAAGATCCTCTTCCAGACAAACTTGGAGCATCGCTCCCCCTGCTTCCAGAACCTGAAGCCTCCATCTCAGAGCTTGACACAGCTGGAGCTCCTGGTGAAACAGGCAACTCCACTTGAAGACTTCCCGCAGCTTTTCCTCCTTCATCAACCTTGCCCTCTGGTAGCTCAACTCCGGAACTCCCCTTGTAGGAAGTCACTTCATCGAACACCACATCCCGAGAAACAATTGACCTCTGTGTCTCAGGATCCATGCATCTCCATCCCTTCTTCCGCTCATTATACCCAACAAAGACTAGCTTCCTTGCTTTCACATCTAGCTTTGTCCGAAGAGCATCAGGAATATGCACATAGCAGGTTGATCCAAACACCCGAAGGTGTGCAACACTCGGCTTCTCCTTGAACATTAGTTCGTGAGGGGTCTTCATGTTGATAGGACTTAGAGGCAATCTGTTGATGACATAAGCTGCACAAGACATTCCCTCCGCCCAGAAGGACTTTGGGATACTCTTAGCATGAAGCCAGCATTTGCAAGTTTCCGTCAAATGACGAATATTCCTCTCGGCAACGCCATTCTGTTGTGGAGTATGGGCATAAGTGAGCTCTCTCCTGATGCCATGCTTCCTGCAAAAACTTGAGAACTCACCAGAGGTGAACTCCCCACCATTGTCAGTTCTAAGTTTTTTAACCCGCAGGCCAAGCCGGACTTCAACCAGCTCCTTGAACTCCACGAATCTTGCAAATGCATCCGACTTCTCCTTCAAAAAATACACCCAGACATATCTGGTGTAATCGTCAATCAACACCAACATGTATCTGTTGCCTCCAAGGCTTGGGGTGGCAGTCGGTCCCATCAAATCACCGTGGATGCACTCCAACGGCACTTTGCACCTTGTTTGCGATTTGTCAAATGGAAGTCGATGAGACTTACCAAACTGACATCCTTCGTAGACATGACCGTCTCCATAGGAGGACAAGCTAGGCAAGCCATTGACAAGGCCCCTTACCGCCATAGCCTTCAATTTGTCCATGCCTACATGCCCCAACCTTTCATGCCAGATGGCTGCGCCATCATTGGTCCTCATCTTATCAACATAGGTACTTGTTGATAAAACGAACAAGTCCTTCACCCGCTTGCCGACATGAATAACATCTCCCTTTATCTCCGGTTGAGTTTTGAGAAACTTCACTTCTGTTGGGCCAAACAGAACGTGATAACCGGCATCGACCGCATTGGTCACAGAGAAGAGATTTTTCTTCATACCAGGCACGTGATAAACACTCCTCAACGTGAGTGGACAATTATCACTGCTCAGAGAGACAACTCCTTCGTGCTCTACTGGATGAATAGAATTATCAGCCGTAATGATAGCATTGTTACCTGAGTAAGGCGCCAAAGAAGAGAACTTTGATCCATCCCCGGTGAGGTGATGCCCACACCCTGAATCAACAATCCAGTCCTCATCATAATTGATGGAAGCCAAGGCCTTAATGGGCATCGCCGTTATATTAGACACAAGGCTCCTCCCCATCCAACTTCACCAGACTTTGGCATCTCCTTCTCCACTGCATATCCCGACTGAAGATTCACCCGGCAATCTTTCTTGAAGTGCCCGGTCTTATTGCATCTAAAGCACCTCGGTCCCTCTCCTTTCATCTTCCCATCAGACTTAGGAGCATAGCCCCTATCTTGCTGACCTGAAGTGGAGGGTCCATCATGACCCGACTTCTTCTTCTCCCATTTCTTCTTCTTCTTCCCAGAGAACATCACATCACTTTCTCCCCCGGAGATAGAAACCCCCGCCATCTGTCTTACTAAACTTTCTTGCGAAGCAAGAAGGTTATCCAGCTCCAACAACGACGGTTGATTTGCCCAACCCTGAATTGAAGTCACAAAGGCAAGATACTCCTTCCGCAACCCGCGGATGATATGCCTCTTCAGTTTTGCCTCAGAGATTGGCTCATCAGGGTCCAATGCAGAAATCTCTGTCGTGAGGTTCTTCATCTTGAGGAAGAAGGTAGAAACAGAAAGATCGCCTTGAGAGGCTTTTGTCAACTCATTTTCAAGATACTATAGCCTCGCTACATTCTTCTTATTGAACAATCCATCCAAGGATGTCCAAATCTCAGCAGCAGATTTACATCCGATGATGTGATCAAACAGCTCCGGTGAGATAGCCCTTTTGAGAGTGAACTCTGCCTTAACATTCGTCTTCCTCCAAATCTCACCTCTGCCAGATTATCTCCTGCTAGAAACACCTCTTGTGTGTCTTCTCCGCCAACTACCTCTCATAGATCCTCGCCAAGCAAGTAACTCTCCATACGTGACTTCCACTTTTTAAAGTTAGTCGATGTGAGGAGTTCAATACCAAGACCTCTTGCGTATCCACCTTCCATGGCAATCTATGTGGTCTCTTCTTCACAAAGACGATGGCAACTCTAGTTGATCACTGCTTATCCACTCCAGAAATCTCCCTCTGATACCATGTTAAAATTTTTGAAAGACCGTTTAGGATTAAGCAGGAGTTCTATCAACAAGAGTTATAGCCAAACAATCACAATGCCAAAACAGCAACACAAGAAATCTTTATTGAAATAGAACTGCTTTATAATGCGAGGTATACATGGCGAAACATGATTCATAAGAATCACGGAGATGAGAAGAACAAACACACCAAAAATGAAACTGGCGGTCTGCCAAAGCAGAGACCGCACAGACTGCAAAAAGGCTCAGGCCGCCCGGCTTGCTCTGTTGTACTCCCAGACCGCTTGCACAGTCAGACTGCAGAAACACCTTGAGACCGAGCGAACAGAAACAGACAAGCTGCACTGCCAGACCGCAATCCCAGACCGCATGAACTGAAGCTTATTGGAACAAAGAACTGAAGCTGTTGCCAGACCGCAACTCAGACCGCCTAACCGCTGAAGGTCGCCTGATCACTGAGTCCGCTGCGAACAGCATAAGAACACAATAAACCAGTTCGCTGACAGACCGCAGACGAACTGTTTATTAAAGCCGCCGGAAATCACCAAGGAAGGAGACCGCAACCTGCTGACCGCAAACCTACGAACACAACAACCGGTTAGCTCACTTCCGAGACCGCGCGACTTCAAACTTGAGTCCGCAAGAAACAATTAGGGCTCTTGTTCTCACAGTTCTTGTTATGAATGACGGGCCATGCACCACTATTTATAGGAGGATGAACGGATGTTGTCACCGCACAAACCGGGATACAATAACCGCCCATCAGATCGCCAGCAGCCTCATAAGACAGACCGCACGGACACAGCACTTGGACGAGATCCAGCACAAGTCTGCAAGATAGCAGCAGTCCGCGCACAAGCCGCACGGACACAACACTTGGACAAGATCCAGCCCAAGTCCGCAAGACAGCAGCAGTCCACGCACAAGCCGCGCGGACACAACACTTAGACAAGATCCAGCCCAAGTCAGCAAGACAGCAGCAGTCCGCGCACTAGCCGTGCGGACACAGCGACCACCCTTCCTGAGATCGCCTACGCAGGGACAAACATCTGGCCGACTTGAACCAAGTCGCCAGAACAGCCCAAACAAGCCGCCCGGTCACTGCGGACAACCAAGAACAGGCCGCCCAGAACAAGACCGGAAGAACTCGCAACAGGTCGCCAGAACCAACGACCAAACCAAGAAGCAAACTGGCCGATCATAGCAGATCACCAGAATAGCAGGGAGAGATCGCAAAACCAAACCGCCAGAGCACCAGCGCAGGCCGCGCGGTCTCTGCGGTCTCCAGCCTTCAGTCCGGCCGGACTCCCTTCCACTTAACTTCAACAATTTCAACATTCCTTCCCCTCGCCGCTTGCGAACGCTTCGGCCTCCTCCTCCCTTACTTCTTCTCTGATCGCCATCAGCTCTTCCGCCCTTCCTTCCATGGCCTGACCCTCTACCTCTTCCTTCTCCTCCTCTGCTTCCTCTCCGATACCCGTCGGCTCCCCCACCTCCTGATCCCATTTCTCAGCTTCAGCTATCTAGAAGATGGTGTTTACTGCTGTCACGTAGCACTGCCTGGCTACCTTTGGGTCCCATCTTACCCGAATCTGAACTCCTCTCGAGTTAAATTTAAGATATTGGTGGAAGGTGGAGGGGACACAGCAGAAAGCACTGATTAGCGGCCGTCTGAAGATGGCACTATAGCTGCTAGGGGCATCCACTATGACGAATTGGCAATTCCGAGATTGCCCGCCCAGGACCACATGGAGCCCCACTCCCCCCTCTACCTCCTTCCTCTCTCTGGAGAACCCGAACAACGGGCCATCCGAGGCCAACACCCTCTTGGTTGCCACCTTTATCTCATCGAATGCCTTCTTGAAGATGATGTTGATGGAGCTTCTATTGTCCACGATAATCCGGGACACCGTGAAGTTCTCAATGGCGGTCTAGATGACCAATGCATCGCAGAAAGGTTCCTCATGACCCGGCATGTACCTTTGAGAGAGTAATTTTTTCTTCCCGGGATGGAGCCGTGGATGTCGATGCCACGCTCCGGCGGTAGATGGTATGGAGGCTCGCCTTGCGGGTTGCCTCCACCCCTACTCCCCCGTTGATCACTCTGATCCCCCCGGGTCCCTACATCGACTAGGTCCTCACACCTTTCCTCCTCATCCTCCCGAGGCAGGACCTCCTCGATCCTCACCTGCTGCTGCTGCCACAGCGCTGACACTCTGGCCCTCTTCGTCTCCAAGAACTCCGGGCAAGTGGCCGTCGCGTGACCTTCCTCATAGTGAAAGTCACAGTATGACAACGTCACCTCTCCCCTCTTGGCCTCTGCAACCCTATTCCCCCTTCTCCTTCCTGCTCCTGCTTATGCTCCTGCCCCTTCTCTCCTTCCTCTTCCTCCCCTCCCTCGCCTGATTGCCATGGCCTGCTGAGGCGGGGGGGGGGGGGGGGGGGGGGCATTTGCCTCGGACCTTGTCTCCATCCCAACTGATGGGGTCTTCCTTGACCCCCATGGAAGTTACCCCCTCCTGGGGCATAACCTCTCCTTTGACCTTGCATTCCTCCGCCCTGCTACCTCCATCCCCCTTCCGGGGCCCGGGGCTCTTCCCTTCTCCGCACCTCCTGCTGCCTGACCTCCGGCTCACTGAGCTTTGCTAGCCTCCTGGTGAGCTCCGGATTGGCCTCCTCACTTTCAATTTCCTCCGCCACCCTCTCCATCAACTCCTTATAAGAGACGAGGGCCTTCCTCTTCAATCCCATCTTGAAGAAACTCTCCCTCATCCCAACCGTGAAGGAGAGCTGGAGGGCAAACCCGGGCACCTCCTGGGTGAGCAATACCTCCTCCTGAAATCGATCCGCATAATGAGCCAATGACTCCTTGGGCTCCTGCTTCACCTTGAAGAGGGACTCAGCGTCCTTCTTCCTCTTCTTTGAAGTCGAAAACTGCAACAAGAAGCTTCCACGCAAGTCTTCAAATGCGTATATCGATCCCGTAGGGAGTTGATGGAACCAGTCCCTGGCCTTCTCTTTTAGGGTGCCAGCGAAGAGCCGACACTTAAAGGCATCTGACATTGGCCTAATTGAAACAGAGTCCTCGAATGACTGCAGGTGCTGGACTGGGTCGTCCCTACCGTGGTAGTAGACCCTGTCCCATTCTCTGAACCCTTCCGGAATGGGTGGGGAAAGCACCAGCTCGCAAAATGGGCTCCCTCCACCTGCCATCCTTTCCTGCCCCCCCCCCCCCCCCCCCCCCCCCCCCCGAGCTCTCTCGCCAGGCTGGAGCTCGTCGGGGTCATGCTCGCGAGAGCCACACTCGTCAGAGTCGCCCATACGGGCGCTGGGACCACCTAAACCGCACTCGCTTGCGCCGCACTCTCCAGCGCCACACTCGCCTGCGCCGTGCTCTCCTGCCCCGTGCTCGCCTGCCCCGTGCTTGCCGACACTGAGATCGCCGAAACTGAGCTTGACGAGCTGGCGAATAATACTCGCCCCTCCAGGTCTTGCACTGACCCCCCGACCACTTCCTTTCTGGCCCTTCCCCACGGGGCGTTCTCGCCAGCTGTTGCTGGAGGATGGAATGCCTGAGCTGCCGGGGTCGCAAACTCGCTTCACAATGCTGCGACTGTGAACCTGAGGGTGTCTAGGACTTCCCTCCTGAAGTCCGAGAACATCCTTGGCATCACCAGCTGGGGTGACCCGCAAAACTCCTCGCCCCGCTCTTCATCTCCTGCCATGTCCCTTCCTTGGACCAGCCACACTCCACGCTCACCGCACCAAAATGTTGAAACCGATTTCTCAGTCTCTTGTGAAGATCGGGCCCTCGACAAGTCGAGGGGTAGCTAGCCCTTACTGATCCCTCGGAAAGAACAAACAGGAGATCAGGAACTAGACTAAGACCTTAGTCACAGCGAGGAGGTCCCACCACAAACCCGGAAGATTGTTGAGCGCTTCCCCTCCCAAGCCAAAGCTGAGACTTGGGCACCTTGGAGAGCTGGAGAGCTCAACCAAAGTAACCAAGGGAAGAAGAAGCTCAGAGTACTGAGTTTGGAATCCTCTCCCAAGGTGCCCTTCAAGGTCTATTTATAGTTTTTCTAAACTGGACTGCTAATAGCGGAATTCCGCCTTTTGATTTTACTAAATGCACCCCCATTTGGCATGCTAACAGCCAAACTCCGCTGTTCTAAAACGCTATTGGCAGATCCCGGGGGTAGAAGGGTAAATTCACCTCTAGCTCCCTTTGTCGAGCGAGTGGTCCTTCTACGTACCACTCGCCGACCCTCGGGCGAGTACCAACTCGCGAGCGGCCCGTAAGGGCGCCACTCGCTACCCGGCCCGCTCGCTTAACTCTTGCTGCGAGTGGCCCATGAGAGTGCCACTCGCTACTCTGCCCGCTCGCTTAACTCTTGCCGCGAGTGGCCTGCGAGAGTGCCACTCGCTACTCTGGCCCGCTCGCTTAACTCTTGTCGCGAGTAGTCCATGAAGGACTGTTGCCGCGCTAGACTTCTTTATCTCTCTCGTGCGAGGGCACTACACGCGAGTGGTCTGTGAGAGCCCACTCGCTGTTCGCTTTTGCCCGGGTGTCGCACCTGGATTGCTCCCATGCTAGACTTCTTCCTATTGAAGCTTGACCCCGGGTTGATTCCATTTTCCGGCACTGGGCGAACCCGACTTTGTACAATGATAATCTCAATTGGTAGGAGAATTAGGGACATCGATGTTTAAGCCTTAAGTATCTACTTCCCCATAAGGTTCTTATCTTAGTCACTTTGGGTGTCAACATGCCTTAATTAGTCTATACCCGAGGTCGGTTTGGATTAGTATATGCTATGAAGTCATCTTGGTGCGTCAAACTAGAATGATGTCCTAGTTGGGTTAGCCTAACTCATTGATTAATGGACTATTTTGTGAGATTTTTACACATGGGCATACCACTACTTCCGCTGCTAGTTTGTCCTTAAACTAACTCGAGCGGGGGTGTCCCAGGGTTTTGTGGACTTCTTTCTCATTGGATCATTTGTTCAAGTGATACTAGTTGTAAGATCCCTCTCCCGCACCAGTAGAGTTCTCGGATCTTATGCCCAGAACCGCCGCCTTATGGTGACGCTAACACACGAGTTGGCCGCCTCCGCAAGACGCCGATCCTGCCGGCAAGAACAATCAACCAGGTCAACAAGAGACAAGAAGAAAATTAGGGTAAAATAAACCAAGTCCGCAATCACACACATATACATATGCCAAAATAGTGTACAAGTCCAACAATGAGTACAAAAAAAGAGTAAGGGCTTATGCCTAGTACATGTCCGAATAAAAAGGAAACAAAATAAACTCTCTCTCTCTCTCTACATATCTATGAGGAAGCTAAACACTCTCATCATCTGGCACCTGTCTCGTGGTAGAAGTAATGCACGACATCTGCTCCTCAGTTCCTGCCACCCTGTCTGTCTGGTCGTGCTGGTGCTCCATCTCCATCGGACTCCTATGGTCACAACTGACCGTTATTCATAAAGACTAACCCAGTTTTGTCCCCGCCCCCCTATGACTCCTAGGCTTCATGCGGGAGGAAGAAGCGGAGGACAATAAGGGGTAATAACAAATGCAGGTGACATGGGAATCTATGCTAGCAAGTATATATATAGCAAGGTGAACTAAACTAGCAGATAAATACGAGCAGTAAACAAGCAGTAAGTAAAGCAGTAAGTAAGTAAAGCAGTGCACACAAGTAAGTAAGCAAGTAAAGTAATCTACCATACGTAAGTATCTTAACTTATATGAATGCACATACAAACTTATAAGTTAAGATTTGCGGAAATGTAACTTATCATATAAAAGAGCCCATACTAATTTATATGATAAGGGTCTTCATTTAATGTTCAATGGTTCATGTATGTTATGATATGATTCACACAAGTGCAACTCACCCACACGACTCTGTGATCACAGACCTTTAGTTCCCGATTTTTGGAGCTAGCTTAACTCTCTGGTACCACCTTTGTGGCTACGGCAGCAGTGGAGGGGGCAACTCCACTTCCTAGGCGGGTATGCACACTACCAGGCCTAGACCCTTCGTACGCCTCTGTACATGTCCTAGGTGCACTCTAGAGTCTTGCATACTCTTTGCTGGTATCCACCAGTCTTTGAGGTCAAGTGTGTGTTTTGGGGGATCATCCTCCAGACCGCAGTATAAACAACCTACTGGCACATCAAACCTAAAGTCTCATAATTTTCGAGGAATCTTTCACCATAAATATTTCACAAAATAAGAAGAGTGACAAACTGAATAAATGGAATTTTACCATAAATAATATCTCCAAAAATTACAGAGGCTCATAATTAAATTTCTAATCACTTTCCAGAGTTTTTACAATTACTCAAACATTTTGCCTAGTGAATTCTCAATTATTCAGAATTGTGAGATAGGGCAAATTTGATAAATCCTAGAAGAAATGATCTCTGAATTTTCTACTAAAATTTGCAGAGATTCTAAAGGGTATGACAAGTGATTCCCCAGAGTTTCACTATTTTCCTCAAGGTTCCAACCATGAACATTTCATAAATACAAAAGTGTGACATAGTTCATATTGATCATATTCCTAAGGTTCTTGGTCCTAGAAATCCTAAGTTTTTCTGAGGTGGCGTATTATATCACAAGGAGGGTGTGTGCAAAATTTCAGAAGCCAACACTAAGCCATTTGAGCTAAATACACAAAATACCTCTTTTGGCTATTGGCACACCATGACACCTTTTAAGTAGAGACGTGCAAAGGGAGTTTCCCTACATGCAGAGGCCCAATTGATCTCAAATTTTAACCATGATCTAATATTGGCTAATTAAGGGTGACACCAAAATTTGGGGTCAGTTGGAGTTACACAACTCCAAAAATATCATTTATTTGGTTTAACATATTTTGAAGAAAACTTTAGGAAAATTATCTCCTAAAAATCTAATTTTTAGATACAAGCTAGATATAAGGCTCATGCATGCCTAGTAAAAATTTCAGATCCATCAGACCTACCATTTAAAATATGTACACAATATAATTTCTGGCCTCTAGTTGGACCAGTCTCACGAAATTAGATGTTGGGGGTTCTACAATGCCCCAAATAGGCTGATTCCAATTTCTAATTAAAGTAGACCCCTAGATCTACAAAAGCTATTTCAGGACATTTTTCATTAAATGGCCTCTATTGGCCTCAAATTGATCATTCAAAACACTGAAATAATGTGACAGATTTATTAAAATGAAATTAATATGTTCTGCGTTTAGCAGATCTTCCCAATCCAATGGCCCTCCTTCATTTTCTATCTCTAGCCAATGGTGGAGATTTCCCCAACCTGGACCAACTTCCTATGTAATTTCCCGGCCATCCACAGCCCACCACTGTCAGCCACCACCTCCACCACCTTCCTTAAGGTGGTGGCTACCGCCAGGCGGCGACACGGCCGCAGGAGATGATTTCTCCGACGATCCCGAGCGGAAGCAAAAGCTCGAGAAAACTCCCTTAATCTCAAATGGGATCAGGCTCAATTGAGCCCGATTTCTCTCCTAATTGGACCTAGATACTAACACAGAGGGAGAGGGGGAGAAATCGGACCTTCATGGGGCTTGGCAGTGGCGGAGGTTGGCCATGGATTTTCTCTCCTCCAACGTTCTAGCTCAATTCCTCGATCTAGCTCCTTTTCCTCTGCTCTAGTACACTGGCTCGACTGCTTAGACCCTTCTGAAGTTGTTGGTGAGTTCAAATGGGGAGGAGGAGAGCTCTAAGTGCAACTTCCATTAAGGCATGGTTCGACCATGCCTTGTTTGTTCCTCCCAGCTGCCAAATGTCATTAATTCAGTGTAAATCCAGCTGGGGAATGATGGAGGGCTCAGGAATAAGCTTTGGGCAGAAGAATGGAGTGCCACTGGCCTCCGTTACCAAAATCCCTTTCGTTCTTTAATGGGAATTTGGGGAAAAGTCCATTCTATCCCCTTGCATGTCACCCTTTTCAAATTTCAGGGGACCTGGCTATCATTTTTGTGATATATAAAATTCTTTTTCAGTATATCTAATTTTTTTTTCTGGAATTATATTCCATAAAGAAAATCATTTTGAATATTTCTTCAAAAATACTTTTTCTAGAGAGTTAACGCCAGCGTTGACTCTTAACGCCGGCGTTAGCGATAGAGCAAAAAAGTTTTTCTGTTTTGGTAAAATCTGTAAGTTTATTCCAAAAAATAGTAAACCCCTTATTCACCCCCCCCCCCCTCTAAGGGCGCCATCAGATCCAAAACTTGGTATCAGAGCTAGGTTATTCCAAAACGGTTTCACAACCGGGAATAATGGCGCATAATGATCATGCTTTTGCTGAGGGTCAAGGGATTAGTAGACCTCCACTATTTACCGGAACTGAATATAATTATTGGAAAACTAGAATGCGATGTTTTTTAACTGCTTTAGATAACGACGTTTGGGGTATGGTAGAACAATGTTACTCTCCACCAACAATTGTTGTTGGAGAAATTACTATGGAAAAACCTAAAGATATATGGGATGATAATGACAGGTTAAGATGCAAAAATAACGCTAAAGCTATGAATGCGTTATTTTGTGCTTTGGATATAACGGAATTTAATAGAACTTGTTCTTGCAAAACTGCATATGATATAGAACTCACTCATGAAGGTACTTCGCAGGTCAAGGATTCAAAGCTTTTCCAACTTGAATCCGAATACGAGAAATTCCAGATGGAGGCGAATGAAGACGTAGATTCAATGTACACAAGGTTCACCAAGATCGTCAACGACTCAAAAGTTCTTGGAAAGGTGTTCTCCAACGGCGACTTGGTGAGAAAAATTTTAAGGTCTCTCCCTCCAAAGTTCAATCCAAAGGTGACAGCTATCTCGGAGTCGCATGATTTGAAGCTCCAAATTGAGAGCCTCATTGGGAACCTGAAGACCTATGAGGTTGAACTCAAAATTCAACAACAAGAGTACAACTTGGATCCAAAGAAGAAGAGTTTGGCCTTAAAATCAAAAAAGGAGGCAAATGGAGATGATGATGAAGAGGACGAGGAGAGCCTTTTTGTGAAGAAGTTCAAAAGGTTCATGAAGAATCTGGAAAGGAAAACACCTTCCGGAAATATTTCGTCAAAAAGGGATCTTCATCGAAGAAAGAGAGAGGTAGCGACGAGGATGATGATGAACGACCACCACCTGAGTGCTACCATTGTAGAAAGACCGGACATATTCGGATCCAGTGCCCAAAATATCTAAAAGAGCGTAAAGAAAAAGGGCACAAGGGAAAAGAGAAGAAGAAGGTCCTAAAAGCGGCTACATGGGATGACTCCTCCTCCGAGGATTCAAGCGGCTCATCCACTAGCGATGAAGAAGAGGCAAATATGTGCCTTATGGGAAAAGGTGACAAGACATCCGAGGATGAAAGCAGTGTCCAAAGCGACACTGAGGTAACTCTCCCTACTTCTTATGATTATTTATATATTGAGTATTTACAAACTTGCAAATTCTTTGATAAAAGTTTAAAAGATATTGATCTTCTAAATTCTGAAAATAAACTTTTGTTACAAGAAAATAAAAAACTATCTAAACTATTGGGGAAAGAAAAGGTATCTTGCCAAGAGTGCAATCACTCCTTGGCAAGAGAGAAAGAACTTGAAGAAGCTCTTTCTAAATCCCACTCCACTATTGAACTTCTTACTAAGGAGGGGGGATTTAGAAAGAACTTTAAAAACTTCTCTTTCTCAAATTGAGGATGGAAAGAAGAGTTTTGCGAATCTGTGCGTTATGTTAGTAACGGAAAACACCACTCTCAAAGCTCGTATTCATGATTTAAATTTGGCTATTAAGAAGTTTGGAGTTGGGCAAAGATCTCTGGACATGATCTTGGCCAACCAATGTCATGGAAGTGCCAAAATGGCCTTGGATATAGCTCTGGAAGCTATCGCCAGGCGTTAACTCCTAACGCTGGTGTTAGCTATAATTCTAGAAACACTAATTCTGTTATTAATAATTTCAAAAATTCAAATGTTACCTCATTTTCCAACAAGAGTTTATCCAAAACTTCAAAAAGGGTCTCATCCCTTTTTATATCATGTGTCGAATGTCATTTATTTGGACACACCTCAAACTCTTGTAGGAAAAAGGGTCATAGTGCTATAAAGCAAATCTGGGTGCCTAAGGTTTCCACCTATTCTATGGGAGGAACCTCTTGGGTATCCGGATCTTTACTCTCATCTCCTTTTTAGGTATGTTGGCAGGCTAAAGACAAAAAGGACGTGTGGTATTTGGACTCGGGATGCTCCAAACACATGACGGGAAACAAAGCAAAGTTCCTTAGCCTTGAGATGAAGAAAGGAGGGATGATGACATTTGGTGACAATGGAAAAGGAAGGATCATGGGCATCGGCACAGTGGGTAACGATTCTTTTTCAATCTCAAATGTTTTATTTGTAGATGGCTTAAAACATAATTTAATTTCAATTAGTCAATTATGTGATATAGGCTTAAATGTATTATTTGAATCATCTACAAATCTTTGCAAAATTATAAATTCTAAAACAAATGATGTCGTACTCACCGCACCTAGGATGCATAATGTTTATATGATTACTTTTAATGATCTTTCAAATTCTTCTTTAAAATGCTTTATTTCTAAAAATGAAGAATTAGAACTTTGGCATAGGCGCCTTGGTCACTCTAGCACCAAGCTTATTTTGAAATTATCAAAAGATAAATTAATTAAGGGATTACCTATGCTTAATGGAAATCTATCTTCTCTTTGTACGCCTTGCCAAAAAGGAAAATTTTCAAAAAATTCTTTTAAAAGCAAAAATGTAATTTCTACCATTAGACCTCTTCAATTAATTCATATAGATTTATTTGGACCGGTTAGCACTTCTAGTCTAGGAGGTAGAAAATATACTTTTGTCATAATTGATGATTATTCTAGATTTTGTTGGACATTATTTTTATCTTCCAAATCCTATGCATTCCTTGAATTTACTAAACTATGCATTCGTATTCAAAATGAACTTGATTTAAAGATTAAATGCATACGTTCGGATCATGGAGGAGAATTTGAAAATAATAGATTTTCTTCTTTTTGTGATGATTTAGGAATTAAACATGAATTTTCTGCTCCTCGCACCCCACAACAAAATGGTGTAGTGGAGAGGAAAAATAGAACCCTTCAAGAGCTAGCACGCACTATGCTTTGTGAATATGGGTTGCCTAAATCATTATGGGTCGAAGCGGTTAATACTTCTTGTTATATCATTAATCGTGTCATGTTTCGTCCTATTTTAAAATTGGCACCTTATGAGCTTTACTTTAAAACAAAACCTAATGTATCTTATTTTCATGTGTTTGGTTATAAATGTTTCATTTTAAACACTAAATATCCACTAGGAAAATTTGATGAAAAATGCGTTGAGGGAATTTTCATTGGTTACTCTTCAACTAGCAAGGCTTATAGAATATATAATAAAAGAACTAAAGTAGTTGAAGAGTCTATATATGTAAGATTTGATGAGTTTGTTCCTTGTGTAGATTCTAATCATACAGGAAATGAAGATGAACCAATTTCCCCTTTGGATCATGAGGATGATGAGTCACTTGGAGAAAAAGAAGAAGAAAAAGAGGAGAAAGAAAATGAGATAGTAGAATATGTTCCTCCAAGCGGGTTGCAGTTTACTAAGGATCATCCAAAGGAGCTTGTGATAGGAGAACCATCAAAAGGGGTAAGTACTCGTTCTTCTTTACATGAGTCTTTTTCAAACCTTTGTTTCGTATCCGAAATAAAACCAAAAAATGTTTCACCCGCTTTAAATGATGAATTTTGGTTTTTAGCTATGAATGAAGAATTAAATCAATTTGAACGTAATAAGGTTTGGAATTTAGTTGAGAGGCCATCTAATCATCCGGTTATTGGAGTCAAATGGATTTTCAAAAACAAACTAGACGGTGACTCTAGGATAACAAGAAATAAAGCTAGACTAGTTGCACAAGGATATTCACAAATTGAAGGGGTAGATTTTGATGAAACATTTGCACCCGTTGCTCGCCTTGAGTCTATTAGAATATTTCTTGCATTTGCAAGTTTTAAAAGATTTATATTATTCCAAATGGATGTTAAAAGTGCATTTTTAAACGGGATTATAAAAGAAGAAGTTTATGTAGAACAACCCCCCAGTTTTGTGAATGAAAAATTTCCCAATAATGTGTATAAGTTAGAAAAAGCGCTTTATGGATTAAAGCAAGCGCCACATGCTTGGTATGATAGATTGACATTATTTTTAATAAAGCATGGTTATAAAATGGGAAGTGCAGATAATACACTCTTCATTAAGCATGTAGATAATGATTTGATTATATTGCAAATTTATGTTGATGATATCATTTTTGGAGCCACTAATGAAGAGTTATGTAATGAAGTAATTTTAGTGATGAAAAATGAATTTGAAATGAGCTTGGTAGGAGAACTCACTTATTTTCTAGGATTTCAAATCTCACAAAAATAAGATGGTATATTTATTTGTCAAACTAAATATGTTCATGATATTCTTACAAGATTTGGATTTGAAAACCTCAAACAAGCTAATACACCAATGAGTGCATCACTAAAATTAGGAAAAGATGAAGCCGGTATTTCTATTGATCAAACATTATTTAGAGGGATGATAGGCTCATTGTTATATTTAAGCGCATCTAGACCCGATATTATGTTTTCCGTTTGCTTATGTGCTAGATTTCAAGCTAACCCAAAAGGATCACATTTAAAAGCGGTGAAACGTATTTTTAGATATCTAATCAGAACGTCTAGATTAGGCTTATGGTATCCTCATAATGATTGTTTTATTTTACACGGTTTTTCTGATTCGGACTATGCGGGATGTTCACTAGATTGTAAGAGCGCTAGTGGCACGTGTCATTTTATAGGCCCTTCACTTATATCATGGTCGAGTAGGAAACAGAATTCTGTTGCCCTCTCCACCACCGAGGCCGAATATATCGCACTAGGTAGTTGTTGTGCATAAGCCTTGGGATGACCCAAACGTTAGAAGACTTTGGTGTTCATCTAAATAACATAGAATTAAAGTGTGACAACAAGAGCACTATAGATCTCACAAACAATCCCGTACATCATTCTCGATCTAAACATATAGATGTCCAACATCATTTTATTAGGGATCATATTAAGAAAGAACATGTTAAAATTAGCTTTATAGGGACGGAATCACAACTTGCCGACATTTTCACCAAACCTCTACCTGATGCACGTTTTCACATGCTTAGGTTAGAATTAGGTGTCTTAGAAATGTCACTTTAACCCTTATAAATGCTATCAAAATTACCTTATGTATTTTGTTCTATTTGTTTGCATTTTTTTCTTGTTTGTTGTTATTTACTTCAAAAATTAAAAACAAAAAAAATATGTGCTTAAATGTTTATTTCAAGAATGATTATATATATTGCTTAAAGATTTTTTACAATGTTTAATTTAAACCTTCAAGTTTCTTAAAAACATTGTTTTGATTTTATCATGTCTTGAATATCATCTTCAAATGTGCAAAAACAAAATTGGTTATAGAATACATGTGTAGAAATGTTTTTACATGCCTCTAAGTATGAGTAAGGTTTTTATCTTTGATAATGATTTTCTCACTTACACTTTTTTGTTAATATACATGTGTTTTAAATCTTATGCATAATTGTGCAGTATAAGAACTTATTTTGAATCTCATAAATAGTTTACCTACAGAACATTGAATTCTTTCTTGAATTCTTTTTCTTCATGCACTTGTGATTAGAGAAATGTGGTATATAAAATAAAATTTCTATGTTTGCAAAAACAAGTGAATTCGGAGTCCTTAGTCACTAATCTAAAAAGTAAATAATGAATGACAAGGTTAACTCCACCAAGCACTACTCACCTTCCTGATAAGTCTTAATGAGCATTGTGAAGTTGAGCACCTTGGAAAGAATTGTAAAGTGTCTTGTGCAAACAAAATTTTCGCCACTTCTCTTTAAAAATAAAAATACAAACAAAATTATAAGTGCATTGAAATTTGTGGAAGTAAAGTTGTTTATGTTCAATTCAAGTTATGTTCTTACATTACATAGTTTCGTGTGTTTTATACTCTTGTATACATTATCAAAACACACTTATTGAACACATCATTATCATTTATAATACTTCCACTCATAAGAATTGGACTAAAAATTTCTCTATACAATTTTCTACAGTCATGAGTAAATGCACTAGATAGCAACGCATGATCTTTACAATATTTTTGTATACTTGAAATGTAAATTTATTTACATTGTAAACATATCTTTACTTGATATTCTTATAATCTTGCTTGCTACTTTTTGTTACAAATTACAAATGAACTTGCAACTTTTATTTCTAACATTCAAAACATCTAAATATTTTGAGTTAAATGCTTATTATATTTTGTACTTACAATTTCTACAAGATGTTACAAATTGCTTTCGCTGTGTTCACTATTTATATTCAAGTTGCTCTTATCTCTACTAAATGCATATTATTTTATATTGCTATGACTCTATTCCACCTTCTTTTGATTATAACAAAAGGGGGAGAATAATTGAAGAAATAAAGAAATCTATTATTTAGGGGGAGTTCATTAAATGCATTCATATAGGGGGAGTATCCACATAGGGGGAGTATGCATGCTTATAACGCTTAACATTTACTATAAACACTACTTTAATTATATTTTATTTCTTATTGGTGGATTTGTTATTATCAAAAGGGGGAGATTGTTGGAGCTTGTTTTCCACTTCTCTTAGTTTGAGAAATAACAAATCACACTATGTATTTGATCTTGCTTGTGTTTATAGTGTGCAGGTACTATAGTTATATAACCTATGAATAGGATGCTGATTGATGACGATTCTCTGAAAAGAGAGCTAACGCTCGCGTTAGTTGTTAACGCCCAGCGTTAACAACCGTTGAGAAGGAAACCGCTGAGAAGGAAACCGCTGAGAAGAAATGTCACCGAGAACGAATCCGTCGAGAAGCCAGAGACAACGCCAGGCGTTAGGTCATAATGCTGGGCGCTAGCCGTTCGACGAAACTACATTCGATGAAAGGAGATTCCATTCGACGAAATGAACTTCTGTTCGACAAAATTGCGCTCGTCGGAAATTACGCTTGACGAAACTGCATTCGACAAACTTTGATGGCGTCCGACGAAATTGAGTTCGGCGACATTGCGTTCGATGAACTTTGATTGCGTTCGATGAAATTGAGTTTGGCGATATTGCGTTCGACGAACTTTGATGGCGTCCGACGAAATTGAGTTTGGCGACATTGCGTTCGACGAACTTTCATTGCGTTCGACGAAATTGAGTTCGGCGAAATTGAGTTCGACAAACTTTGATGGCGTTCGACGAACTTTGATTCCATTCGATGAAAGTGCGTTCGACGAAATGAGTTTCATTTGACGAAATTGGTTTCTGCCATGATCCCGACGGTTTGCACGATTTCAGCCACGACAATGCATGTTCACTAACGCTGGCGTTAACTCTTAATGCCACGCATTAGCTCCCGTTTCTATATAAAGATCTGATTTCGTTTGCTATTTATACAGATGCATTGAAGCCTTCATTCCAGAGATCTGAGAGAGCATTTCATTCAGAAATTCAGAGAGAACTCCCAATACCAACATTGAGGAACAAGAGTGAGAAGGAGATTTCCAACAGCAAAATTGAAGAAGGACTCTCGCTTCAACTCCGACGTCGTCATGGCGTATCTTTAACATCTACTTCAGTGCTCTTCATTCTAGGGAGTCATTTGTTCTAATTTTATCTTTATCCTTTATATTTTCTTGTAACGGTAGTAATTCGCCGCCTTGCGTGTGGCGACTAGGTCCTTGTGGGGCTTAGGGGGTAATTCGTCGCCTTGTGCATGTTGACTAGGTCAAGGGTAGATCTAGGGGGTGGATAGAGGCCTTATCTGGGGATAGATATGCTATAGCCAACCCGTCCTTGGGAGAAGGACCGGTGAAGGAACAAAAAGTGTTTTTCAAGTTGTCACCTCCAATTTCAAGCGTTATTGAAATTTTATCATTGTAATCATTTTTGTGATATATAAAATTCTTTTTCAGTATATCTAATTTTTTCTGGAATTATATTTCATAAAGAAAATCATTTTGAATATTTCTGCAAAAATACTTTTTCTGGAGAGTTAACGTCAGCGTTGACTCTTAACGCCGGCGTTAGCGACAGAGCAAAAAAGTTTTTCTGTTTTGGTAAGATCTGTAAGTTTATTCCAAAAAATAGTAAACCCCTTATTCACCCCCCCCCCCCCCCTCTAAGGGCGCCATCAGATCCAACAATTACAATGCAACATAGATTAACTTATTCAATAAAAATAGGGTAAGGTTTAGTTATAACTCAGATTTAGTTATGATACAAGCTGATTACATTAACAGTCCATCAATTGCAATCCAGATAGAATAATAAATCAAAGTTCAGTTTGCATTCATATATTCATAAACTATTGTAGACACAGTATGATTAAGTTTGCATCCACACAGTCATATGTCATTATAGTTCAATATCATTTATATACATAAACTGTTTCTACATTCATTCAAAGCTTTCTTTTCTTATAAGAAGAACATTCAGGAGAATCAACAGCTGCTTCTTTCCCTTTGACTGATGCATCATCCATGTCATCAGCAACAGTGTTATCTTGACCTGGAAGCTTCTTCTTTTCAGCATTGGCAGCCTTGATATCAGCAATTCTTCTCTTGTTCTCTTGCCTTTGGAAATACATGAATGACTTAGGAAGATATTTAGGAGGCATTCTCTTAGGATTTTCTTTCCTCACCAGATTGGCTTTTAACAATTTTCTCTTTTTGAATTTCTCTCAAGGTGCTTTATCCATTATTCATATAGATAGAGCTTGTCAATATCCTTGCAGACCTAACCATGGCTTATGTAACACCCCAAAAATTGTAGTTCAGCAAATTAGGCGGAGAGGTGGTGCTGCGCTCGGATTAGGCTGGAAATTTTATAGCAGCTCTTCGCGCACGACCACTGTCCCTCTTCGCGCATGACCAGTGATCGTGCGCCAGCGATCGTGCGTTAATTCGCAAGCATTCAGAGTTCTATTGCGGTAGTGCGCATGATCAGGGGAAGTGCTTGCGCACGACCACTGACCGTGCGCCGATGCTCGTGCGCCATGTTTATTCTGCTCCGCAAATTTGAGCGGAGAAGAAGATCGGGCCGATCAAATCTTTTAGAATCCGATCCGACGGCTAGGATTAGTTGCTGGAGGTTCTTAGGTCTTTGGAGAGGGATTAATCCCTCATTAATCCAAGGCCTTTCTCTCTCCAAGGTTAGAGAAAGAAGAAGGAGGCAAGGAAGAAGAAGGAGAGATCCGGCATTGACGGAGCTCCGGAGCTCCGTTTCGCGAGCCATTTCCAGATCTGGAGAGTGCAGCCCGGTGCGGTCCTATCCCTCCGTGTAAAATCTCAGATCCATGGCTAAGAAGAATGCTCCTAGGGTAACGATTCTTCCTCCCGATATTTGGACTTGTCATTTGTCCTCTTCTTCATTTCTCTATGCTTGCATGAGGAATCCCTTTCACCAAATGGGTGAAGTGTAGGATTTCCTCAAGTTCTTCGGAACTCCGGGTAGATTGTGTCCGTCCCCGGCATATTGCATGTAGAAAATCCGGTAGTCGTGCGGATTTAGGCATTGTGTGTGAAGCCTATTCGTGGTCGTGAGCCCGAATCGGTGATGCTTGGTTTGCGACGTTGCATTTAGGTTAGGCCTAGAATGCGTGCCGGAGAATGACTCCGTCAAATCATCTTAGTATTGCGGGAATTAAGTGTAGGCGTCTTGTGAAGATCCTAACGAAAGCCTCATGCTTTGAGATTGGATGAAGGCAAACCTACACCACGAAATTGATGCGGAGCGTATTGTACCTCCCTTGTTGAGTATTTATGAAGCCTAGATCCCTGCGAAGGGGTTAGGTGCGTAGCTTATAATTTGTGTAGCACTTGAAAGTGCTAAACCCTTACGGGTCGAGGTGAAGCCGTACTCGCGTCGTGCGTTAGATCGCGACGATTAGAGCATGGGCAAAGCTAAACTGAACCCGTTTCCATGCAGATCGGTAAGAGGTCCCTACCTCATGGAAGCCATGTGATCATGGGAGAGGTCGTGGAAGGTGATTTACCTAGACCGACCAAAAACTCTTTTTCCCACCTAAGGCGATGGCCCTTACGGTGGAGTGTTTTGTGGAATTGATGTTGTTAGCCTCATGCTGTTGTTTAGGCGGTTGTGGGGAACCTTCGGGTGAACCCAACCAACATCATGTGCATACCTAGGTTCCCTCGTTTTTGATGCTCAACCTAGAAGATTGATTGTGCTTGAAACCTCACCTTGTGTAGTTGCACTTTCTTTATATTAGTACTTGTGCTAGTATGGCTTGCTTGCAGGGTAGAAGCTCCGCCACCCCGGGAAAGGGGTGGGGTCGTTATAATTTGGTCAGCTGTGCTGACCGTTACTTTGTTTACCACCGCTTGGTGGAATGTTCTTATGCAGGTGCAGGTGAGCCTAGTGGGAAATAGCGGGCGGTGGCCCTTTTGCTGAGTTGGCCCTTGAAGGCCAGCCTCCCTTTTCTGCTTTCTCATGTATTGCCGGCCTGCGTGCCGAAGTATGTTCTGAGTTTTGTACATTGGTGAATGTAAGGCCTTAAGGCCGTAACTCTATTTTATGGTTTCATTCCTATGATAGTGGACAGTTCTAAATGAAATGTTAAATCATTATGCTTCCGCTAGTGCTTAGTATACTCTGTTGTAGTTCTTTCTGTTTATCACCTTTTAACTCCTAGCTTGTGTGGTTTGTATGGCGTGGGGTCCCGGCCGGACCGACTGTTATACTATTCGTACTGGCAGGGCGTTACAATTTGGTATCGGACTTAAGGCGTCGATCTGTAGTTTAGCGAATTCCGGACGAATTCCTTTTAAGGGGTGGTGTGCACGGGATGTGCATTCACCTAAAACGACAAAAACTAATAAGAATGTCAACTTAGGAATGAAAACAAACATACTTGTTTGCGGAACCTGAGCGTTCCATGATTGTTGTTTGCTATGTTTTCAGTCACTAAATTGTGTCTTACACGATTATAGGTGACTAGGAGTGGTGCGGGGCCGTCTCAACCCCGTAACACTGCTGAAAGTAGTGGGTCGGCTGAAGTGTCAGCGACCACTCCTCCTGCTGAGATGATCAGGTTAATCGCATAGGCTGTCTTCGCGATGATCAATGCTCAACCGCAAAGGCTTGCACAACCTGCTACGCCTAATACAGATGCGGCCCCGGTGATCGAACCTGCAGTGGAACCTGCAGTGGAACCTGCGGTGGAACCGAGGGTTGAGACCCCTGTGCCAGTGGCTGCAGTGGAACTTGCGGTGGTGCAAAGGGTGGAGCGTCCTGTAGAGCGTGTAGCCGTTGCGCGAGCGTGTGATCAACAACTGCAACACTTTCTAAGCTTCCACCCTCCAACTTTCTCGGGGACCGGATCCCCAACGGAGGCGGAGGACTGGCTGTCAACGGTTAGAAAAACTCTAAAGGCGACAGCAACAGAAGAAGCTATGATGGTCACTTTAGCCACCTTCCTCCTTAATGGAGAGGCAGAGCGTTGGTGGGCCGAACAGGAAGTGCACAAGTTTGGAGGCAAGGAGATTATCGAGATCACGATAGCGGAGTTCTCAAAGTCATTTCTTCAAAGGTATATTCCTTCTGCCCAACGCATCGCATTGCAGAACCAGTTTCTGAAGTTAACCCAAGGCGACAGCTCGGTGGATGAGTACTTGCACGAGTTCACTAAACTGGGTCGATATGCGGGGCCTATGATGGAAGATGAAGAGACAAAGACGAACAAGTTCTATGAAGGTCTTCGGGACGAGTTGAGGCTGCTCCTTGCAGGCCCAATGACGTAAGGTTTCAATGTGATGGTCCAAACTGCCAGATTCCTAGAGTTGGACATGAAGAGGGTACAAGCAAAAGCCGTGGAAAAGAAACCGGAGTTTCATGTGCCAGCCTCTCAGTCCAAGTCAAAGTTCAGAAAGAACTAAAGGAAGTTCAAATCGGCGGAGCAAACTCGCTCAAATGTTTCGGGAGCAACGACTGTGCGGGGTCCTATCACGTGCTTCACATGCGGGGAGGTGGGACACAAGACCACGGTGTGTCGAAGTGGTCCCCCGAAGGCAGAGAACCGAGCGTTGGACTATGCTCGTGCTGCGGAAAAGGGTAAAGCTGCGGAATCTTCGGCTTCCCAGCACATTATTCCGACTCAGCCGAGAGTCTATTCGCTTAGCCAGCAAGAAGCTATACGACAAACTGATGTCGTCACAGGTATGAATTAAAAGTTAGCTTTTACATAGCTATTTGTGATTATACTGTTGTGCAACTGTATGTTTTATTCGTGTGCAATTAGGCTTTGTCCTAATTTTCAACTATCCGGCGAGAGCTCTATTTGATACGGGTGCATCGCACTCTTTTCTGTCTGAGGACTTCGTGGTGCGAATCGGAGTGTCGTCTACCTTCGTAGAGGATAGATTGGAAGTAGTTCTACCCAATGGATCTCGCATGAGTGCGGATAGGAAGAGCCGTGTGAAGGTGCGGATTTGAAGTCAGGATTTCGACTTGGAAGCGTCGTTATTACCGTTAGCTGAATTCGATGTGATCTTCGGCATGGACTGGCTCTCGGAGCAGCAAGCATGCATAGATTGCAATTCAAAGGAGACCACTCTGGGAAGGAACACCGATGGAGAAACCACATTTGCCGGTATGCGAGGAGCGAGAAAGACGCTGATGTCTGCTCTCCAAGTGGTTAAGGAGGTGAGAAAAGGCGCCGAGTTGTTCTTCACCTTGTTGGAGGCTTCGGAGCCAAAGCCCAGGTTGTGTGATGTCCCAGTTGTAGCGGAGTACGCCGACGTGTTTCCTAACAAACTCCCTGGGGCTCCGCCTCATCGGGAGATTGATTTCTGTATCGAGTTGGTGTCAGGTGCCAAACCTGTGGCCCGCTCACCGTACCGGATAGCGCCAAAGGAATTGGCAGAGCTGAAGGTTCAATTGCAAGAGTTGCTAGAGCAAGGCTACATACGTCCAAGTTCATCGCCTTGGAGTGCATCGGTCCTCTTTGTGAAAAAGAAGGACGGGAGCTTGCGTCTATGTATTGATTATCGAGAGCTAAACAAGTTGACCGAGAAGAACCGATATCCGATTCCAAGAATCGATGATTTATTCGACCAACTGGTTGGGTCGATGGTATACTCCAAGCTGGACCTAAGGTCCGGCTATTACCAACTGCGGATAAGGGAATGTGACATTCCAAAGACAGCGTTCAGTACCCGCTTTGGGCACTATGAGTTCACGGTGATGCCGTTCGGTCTGTCTAATGCACCGTCGGTATTCATGGACTTAATGAATAGAACGTTCCGGGAGTATTTGGATCAATTTGTGATCGTCTTCATCGACGACATTTTGGTATACTCTCAGTCGAAAGAGGAGCATGTAGGGTATCTGCACGCAGTTATGAGCACCTTGAGGAGGAGTCAACTATATGCCAAGTTCTCCAAGTGCGAGTTTTGGCTACCGTCAGTAGCATTCCTTGGTCACGTCGTTAGTGGAGATGGAATTGCGGTTGATCCGTCGAAGATAGAAGCAATCCGAGCCTGGCCTTTGTTGAAAAACGTAGCGGAAGTCCGAAGTTTCTTAGGACTTGCCGGCTATTATAGGCGCTTTGTGGAAAACTTCTCGAGGATTGCACTTCCTCTCACTAAACTGACTAGGAAAGATCATAAGTTCGTTTGGTCGCCCGAGTGCGCACGAGCTTTTGAAGAGCTGAAGAGCCGTCTGACCACGGCGCCAATTCAAAGCTCGCCATGTGGTACAGAAGGCTACGAAATTTATAGCGATGCCTTGGGGAGTGGCTTGGGTTGTGTCCTAGTGCAGTTCGGAAAGGTAATTGCCTACGGCTCCCGACAACTGAAGGTTCATGAGAGGAATTACCCGGTCCATGATTTGGAGCTAGCGGCCGTGGTATTTGCTCTTAAGCTTTGGAGGCATTATTTGTATGGCGTGAAGATCGACATCTTTACCGACCACAAGAGCCTCAAGTACCTGCTGGATCAAAGGGAGTTGAATATGCGTCAGAGGAGGTGGATGGAGTTCCTGGGGGACTACACCTTCGACATCAAATATACTCCTGGAAAGGGAAATGTAGTTGCGGACGCGTTGAGTCGTCGGGCTCCCGCTCAAGCAAATTGGATTTTGATGCACGATGAGCGTCTAATCCGCGAACTTGAAGAAATGGAGATCATTTGCATTGATAGGAGAGCGTCTACTTCAGCATGCTTGAACTGGACGGAGGTTCAATACGACCTTGCCGACCGAGTTCGACAGGCATTGGAGCTGGATGAGAGCATGAAATGCTATAAAGCGGAAACCGTTGATGGGTTAAACGTTGATTTCTCCTTCGAAGATGGCCTTATGCGGAAAGAGGGCAGATTATGCGTCCCAAACATTAGCACTCTACGGGCGGAGTTGATGTACGAGGCGCATCATACCAAGTACTCGATCCACCCGGGGAGCACGAAAATGTACATGGACATGAAGAAACTTTTCTGGTGGCCGGGTATGAAGAAAGACATTGCCCTCTATGTGGCCAAGTGTAATACTTGCGCATTGGTGAAGGCGGAATGTCAACGTCCCGGTGGATTTTTGAAGTCCTTGCCGATTCCGGAGTGGAAGTTTGATGATATCTCGATGGATTTCGTGCACGGATTGCCGAGATCACAATAGGGAAACGACGCCATTTGGGTGATCGTGGACCGATTGACGAAGGTATTGCATTTTATTCCGAACCGGAAGGATGATTCTGTAGAAAAGCTAGTGAAGCTCTATGTTGATAGTATTGTGAGACTGCACGGTGTCCCTCGTAGCATCGTCAGCGATCGTGACGGGCGTTTCACATCGAAAGATTGGAGGCTTATCCATGAACTGTTGGGCACGAAATTGAAGTTCAGCACGGCCTTCCACCCGCAAACGGATGGACAGACCGAGAGAACCAACAGTACTATGGAGGATATGCTCCGAATGTGCGCTCTAGATTTTGGAAAGAAGTGGGAAGATCATCTCTATATGATAGAGTTCGCCTACAATAATAGCTACCAAGCCAGTATACAGATGGCTCCTTTCGAGGCCCTATATGGTAAGAAGTGTCGCACGCCGTTGTCTTGGGCAGAAATGCGCGATACTAAGCTATTAAAGCGAAAGGATGTTGAGGAAGAAACTTCGACGATCCGAGCTATACGTGAAAGGCTATTGATTGCCCAGGATAGGCAAGCAAAATATTTCAATGCCAATCATAGGAACCTAGAGTTCGCCGTCGGTGACCGGGTTTACTTGAAGATCAAACCGTTCAAAGGGGTATCAAGGATCCGACGCTTGAAAAAGCTCAGTCCAAGGTACTTAGGACCGTTTAGGATCGTGGAGCGTGTTGGTGATGCGGCTTATCGGCTTGCACTATCTGCAGAGCTGAGCGGTCTGCACGACGTGTTTCACATTTCAGTTTTGAGGAAGGCAGTGCAAGAGCCTACTCATATCGTCGCGGTTGGCAAAGTGCCGGTTGATAGTGGGTTGTCGACGAAACTCAAGCATTTACGCATCGAAGATACCGAAGTAAAGCAGTTGCGGAACAAGTCCATTCGGATGGTGAAAGTCCAGTGGGACAATTGCGGCCGAGAGGAGCTCTCTTGGGAGAGAGAGCAAGCGATGCTTGCGGAGTACCCCGAGCTATTTCTCTCAGGTAATTTATAACTGTAATTCCTGCTATTACTGTTTTCAAAATTTCGGGACGAAATTCTTTTAAGGGGGTAGAGTTGTAATACCCCAAAAATCGTAGTTCAGCGAATTAGGCGGAGAGGTGGTGCTGCGCTCGGATTAGGTTGGAAATTTCATAGCAGCTCTTCGCGCACGACCACTGTCCCTCTTCGCGCACGACCAGTGATCATGCGCCAGCGATCGTGCGTTAATTCGCAAGGATTCAGAGTTCTGTTGCGGTAGTGCGCACGATCAGGGGAAGTGCTTGCGCACGACCACTGACCGTGCGCCGATGCTCGTGCGCCCTGTTTATTCTGCTCTGCGAATTTGAGCGGAGAAGAAGATCGGGCCGATCAAATCTTTTGGAATCCGATCCGACGGCTAGGATTAGTTGCTGGAGGGTCTTAGGTCTTTGGAGAGGGGTTAATCCCTCATTAATCCAAGGCCTTTCTCTCTCCAAGGTTAGAGAAAGAAGAAGGAGGCAAGGAAGAAGAAGGAGAGATCCCGCCATTGACGGAGCTCCGGAGCTCCGTTTCGCGAGCCGTTTCCAAATCTGGAGAGTGCAGCCCGGTGCGGTCCTATCCCTCCGTGTAAAATCTCAGATCCATGGCTAAGAAGAACACTCCTAGGGTAACGATTCTTCCTCCCGATAATTGGACTTGTCATTTGTCCTCTCCTTCATTTCTCTATGCTTGCATGAGGAATCCCTTTCACCAAATGGGTGAAGTGTAGGATTTCCTCAAGTTCTTCGGAACTCCGGGTAGATTGTGTCCGTCCCCGGCATATTGCATGTAGAAAATCCGGTAGTCGTGCGGATTTAGGCATTGTGTGTGAAGCCTATTCGTGGTCGTGAGCCCGAATCGGTGATGCTTGGTTTGCGACGTTGCATTTAGGTTAGGCCTAGAATGCGTGCCGGAGAATGACTCCGTGAAATTATCTTAGTATTGCGGGAATTAAGTGTAGGCGTCTTGTGAAGATCCTAACAAAAGCCCCATGCTTTGAGATTGGATGAAGGCAAACCTTCACCACGAAATTGATGCGGAGCGTATTGTACCTCCCTTGTTGAGTATTTGTGAAGCCTAGATCCTTGCGAAGGGGTTAGGTGCGTTGCTTATAATTTGTGTAGCACTTGAAAGTGCTAAACCCTTACGGGCCGAGGTGAAGCCGTACCCGCGTCGTGCGTTACATCGCGATGATTAGAGCACGGGCAAAGCTAAACCGAACCCGTTTCCATGCAGATCGGTAAGAGGTCCCTACCTCATGGAAGCCGTGTGATCATGGGAGAGGTCGTGGAAGGTGATTTACCTAGATCGACCAAAAGCTCTTTTTCCCACCTAAGGCGATGGCCCTTACGGTGGAGTGTTTTGTGGAATTGATGTTGTTAGCCTCATGCGGTTGTTTAGGCGGTTGTGGGGAACCTTCGGGTGAACCCAACCAACATCATGTGCATACCTAGGTTCCCTCGTTTTTGATGCTCAACCTAGAAGATTGATTGTGCTTGAAACCTCACCTTGTGTAGTTGCACTTTCTTTATATTAGTACTTGTGCTAGTATGGCTTGCTTGCAGGGTAGAAGCTCCGCCACCCCGGGAAAGGGGTGGGGTCATTATAATTTGGTCAGCTGTGCTGACCGTTACTTTGTTTGCCACCACTTGGTGGAATGTTCTTATGCAGGTGCAGGTGAGCCTAGTGGGAAATAGCGGGCGGTGGCCCTTTTGCTGAGTTGGCCCTTGAAGGCCAGCCTCCCTTTTCTGCTTTCTCATGTATTGCCGGCCTGCATGCCGAAGTATGTTCTGAGTTTTGTACATTGGTGAATGTAAGGCCTTAAGGCCGTAACTCTATTTTATGGTTCATTCCTATGATAGTGGACAGTTCTAAATGAAATGTTAAATCATTATGCTTCCGCTAGTGTTTAGTATACTCTGTTGTAGTTCTTTATGTTTATCACCTTTTAACTCCTAGCTAGTATGGTTTGTGTGGCGTGGGGTCCCGGCCGGACCTACTGTTATACTATTCGTACTGGCAGGGCGTTACAGCTTATCCAGGTATTCAAAATTTTGTCCTTGGAGTCATCACTCCAATGCTCATAGTCAGGGTCTCTATCATGCACCTCCCTTTGCTTGGCCATGAATTCTTCAGCCAGCAGTGCCTTTTCCCTTTCCCTCCTCTTTTTAAGACTCTTATCTTGGGCAATTGCCTCTTGATGAGGGAAATCCCAGTCTTCTGCCCTATTGACATCTATTATAGGAAGATTCAGGGCTATCCTTGTACCTTGGAGAACTTTCAGAGTAAGGTCAGAATTTATGATAGCATTTGTGTCCTCCCCCTTTCTGGCTTCTTCATATATCTTTTGATGGAGGTCTTGCTTGGCTGCTGTTATTATGCCAGACAGGGTTTAGAAGGCATTCTCAACATCAGAGTGAAGCACCTCTTGTAGTTTGCCCATTTCTGAATTGAAGTGAGAGGCAGTGACTGAGGCTGCAATGGATTGAGAGACATTGGCAATGTCAGCTTTCAGCTCATCCCTGTACCTGTCAGCTTCTTGATCCAACTGCATGGCAGTGGAATAGATATAATCTTAAAGATGGTTTGTTGATTTCTCTATCACCTCATCTGTTTTGCTGATATAGTTTTTGACATATGATATATCCTCTTCAGATAGTCTTAGATGTTTGTCCATGGACCTTAGAATTGTATTTTGACTGATCACTGTCCTCTCAGCAAGTTCAAACCACTTGGTCATCTGTTTGGTGAGCATGTCAGTGTTTTCCTTTATTTCCTTGACCTCAGTCATGACCTCATCTTTCACATTCAAGATGGACTGATCATTGTATCCCCTGACTGATGTAATTGATTGATCTACTTATGTCTTCATGGAAGTTAGGTGAGACTATAGCAACAGGGAGATAACATTGAGAAGATTCTCATTAGATGAGTTGGAGGTGGAGGCTTGCTGAATGTTTATCCTTGGGGTTGGGGGTCTTGGTGAGCTTGGAGGATTGATAATATTGAGCACTAGATGGACTGGAGGTTCATGCAGGACTGCAGCTGGGCCATCCACCAGCTCAGCACCTGATGCCATTGCATCAATGTGATCAGGGGGAGGTGATCATCATCTGAATCATCATTATCATTATTTCCTTGCTCCTCCCCCTCGGAGAGAGCATCTTTGTCAGATGAGTCCAGGAAGGCTGAGACAAATAGTTGGAGTTAGATTGAATTACCTACAGATTCTTATGATAAGAGTGTTAGATTTACCTTTAACTTCATCTTTCTCTGAAGGTGGCTCTTTCTGCACCTCCCCCTCAGATAGATCAACTTGAATGGATGAGTCCAGGAATTCAAGAACTTCATCTTTTTCAACATTTGTCCCTTGGTGCTTCTCCCCCTCAGATGGTGCATTGGATGTTCCTTGTGAAGGTAATGACTACAGGGCTGGTTCATTATCTGGAATGTTTCTTATTCTTTCTTCAAGATTGAAGATAAGTGTGTCAATCTGACCTTATAAATTCTGAGGTGATGGTCTTGTGTCCATATCAGCATCATTGATTTTTGTAATATTTGTTGGAACAACCCTATTACTATTTGGGCTAGGATCACTATCTGTTGACTAGGATCAAGTTGACCCCAATGTATAGTCAATTGGTCAAGAGTTTAGGCTGTTAGAACTCAAGAAATTATTCAGGTTTTGCGTTCGACGAACTCCACACTGCGTTCGACGAACTGCTCTCTGCATTCGACGAATGGTATGATCTCTGCGTTCGACGAACGGCTTGCTTCAAACTCATCTCAGCGGTAGACGATCTTCAATCTCAGCAGTTCAGCGGTCGACGAACAGACCCCAGCTCAGCGGTCGACGAAATTTGCTCAGCGGCTCAGCGGTCGACGAAATTATCCAGGCTCAGCGGTCGACGAATCCTTCCGTTTGATGAACTCAGTTTGTGTTCGACGAAAATCTTCAGATCGACGAACACAGCTCTAAGGTCGACGAAAATCCTTGAGATCAACGAAATTTCTTATTTCAGTTCAGAATTTCAGACAGATTATATTATTCCATTCTCTGAACTCAGATCGACTTCAGCAACGGCTCTTTTATACCAGATAAGTAAAGATAACATATTTCCTTTTATTATTTCAAGATTATAGCCGTTGACATTTCTCGGAAAAGGACATTTCATGGAAAAGGAAAGAGATATACGGCGCAGCAGATTTTCAGTTCCCAGATATATTATATTCCTTAATATAAGGGATTTGCATTTTAATATCTGTCAGATATTTCAAAAGTGAATAAGGAAGAAGATACAAAAGATTATTACCCACAGTTTTCTCGACATGAAAATATATAGAACATATCACATATTGTTGTACAGACAGAAAAGGAAAGACAAAGGAGAAATACAGGAAGAACAAGAAGAACAAAAAGCTAACAGATCTTCTTCTTCCTCCAGCAACATTCATTTTCTGAGAACATCTTCAACAATACTCTCTCAGTCTCTGCTACAAGTTTAGATTTTCAAAAGAGCAACAACAAACTGAAGAACTTGTTCTCTCAGTTTAATCAGCTACACAGGAAGATCATTCATTCAAAAGAAAGCTTCCAGCCAATCTACTGTCAAACAATTTCATATCAGACAGAGGGAGCTTTTCTACATCAACATCCACTAGAGTCTTCTCTCAGATTGTTGACAGAGAAGAACATTCTAACCCTTCTTACCCATCTTGTACAGGGTTAAAACTCCCTTCAAAAGTTTACCTATTGGTGGCAAGACACCTGATCAAAAAATCCTAGTTTGGTTTTTGGGCACCTTATCAAAAGCTCATTGGTGTTAGGGCACCTGATCAAAAATCCTAGTGGATTCCTACCAAGGGTGGTAGAAGAGTAGACATACCCAGGTTTATTGGGGAACTACTATAACTCCTTATGTCCTCTTTGATTGCTTTACTTTTCTGTGCTTGTGCTGTGCTGATTTGTTTTTATTTAGTTCTTATAAATCACTATATACATATATATATCACTATTTTAATTCCGCTATAAAACTAAGGGAAAAGTTTTAATACTCTATTCACCCCCCCCCCCCCCCCCCTCTAGAGTTAATTTAAGATCTAACCTCCACTTTCAATTGGTATCAGAGCTAGGTTGATTCTTTATAGGCTAACACCTAAATCACAAAGATCAATTAGATCTTAAATTCTTTCAGAGTTTTTATTTTATTTTTTGTTTAAAAACTCATGGCACAAAACAAAGAGTATTCAACCACAAGACCTCCTATGTGCAATCTCAATAAGTTTGCACTATGGAAAGCAAGGATTAGGTTATATATGAACTCTATTGATGAAAAAATCTTCAATGTGATCTTGACAGGACCTCTTGCTCCCACAGCAACAACTTGTGCTGACACCATAACTAACAACAATGCTGTTCCACCACCTGAGTGGACTGAAGCCCAAAAGAAGCAAAGGAGTGCTAATTCAAAAGCCATGAACATTCTGGCTCAAACAATGTCTGATGACATTTTTTAAAAAGTGGTGGAATGCACTTCAGCAAGAGAGATATGGACTTCTCTCAACAATATGGTTGAAGGATCTGCTGATGAAAGAAAGGACAGAAGATGCCACCTCATTTATCAATATGAGAATTTCAAAAAGGGAGAATCTGAAAGTGTTGCTGATATGTATAATAGGCTCAGTCTCATCATCAATGAGCTGAAATCTTTGTACAAAGTGATTTCTATCACTGAGATCAATGACAAGATCCTAATGTGCTTTCCCAGCACATGGGACTCTAGGATCTGGCCTATCAAGGAAGCCAGAAGCCTCAATGAGATTACTACTGAAACATTGTTAGGCAAGCTCAAATCCTATGAGAAGCTTGTCAAATCCAGAGAAGCTGAAAAGTCCACTTCATCTCCAGCAACAAAGAAGGAAAATAACATTGCCTTCAAAGCTACAGAAGAAGAAGGAGAGACTCTTGACAATGAGAAGTTGATGAGTCTACTTGCCCAAAGATTCTACAAGATGGCAAGAAAAGATTTCAGGAGAAAGTCATCCAGGAGCTATGAAAAACCAAGGTATGACAAAGCTCAATCTAAAGAAGTTATATATTTTGGTTGCAGGAAACCAGGACACATTGTACCTGATTGTCCAGAGAATCAAAACAAGAAGGACAAGAAGGAAAAGAGAAAAGAAAAAGAAGAAAAAAGACACTCCAGCAAATCTTCCTCTCACAAGCACAAACACAAGGGAAGAGGATTTGTAGCTGAATCATGGAGTGAAACTGAATCAGAATCTTCATCAAGTTCATCTGAAGATGAAGAAGAATCAAAAGAAAATGACCAATGCTTGATGGCCATTTATGACTCAAGCAGTGAGTCAGCAAGTGCATCTTCATCCAGCTCTTTTGATGATGAAGATAATGAAGAAGAGAAGAACTTCTGCATGATGGCTATCAATGCCTCAGGACATAATTCTGAAGAATTGGAATCAGAAGCTGACAATGACACTGATTAGGTAATATCCAATTTTGATTTCAATTCAGTTGAATTCAAAGATGAATTCAAGGTTCTTTGCTTAGACTTAATAAAATCTGAGAAGGAAATAATCACTCTCAGAAATAAGCTTGCTGAAATGAACCAATTAAGTGTAGAAAATGCTAATCTTAAGAAAGATTTGGCAGCCTCTAGAGAACAAATTATTCTCATTGAGAATAAACTTTCTGAGGCTAAGAAATTTGAAGAATCCCTAAATGGGAGAAGCATCAAACTGATGGACATTATAAGCATTGTTAATGCTAGACTTAATAGCAAACTGGGCTTGGGTGCTTCATCAAGTGAGCCACCTCTTATTAAGAAGAACATACTGTCTACACCTATAAAATTCATTTCTGCTAATGGAAAAGAGGTTGTAGAAGTAAATAAAAACATTTCAAGCAAGGCTGTAAAGAATAAGGGAATTCAGCAGAATTCGTCGAATGGAGCTCGATGAAATCAGACGAATTCGTCGAACGGAGATCGGCGAACTCTGAAGACAGATTTCCTGTATAGTCATTATTCGAACGGCGCTCGACGAAAGCACATCCATTCGTTGAACAGCGATCAACGAACTCAGCCCAGTTCGTCGAACAGAAAATATACAGCAAATCTGAACAATTCTTATTCTTCACATACTTACAATCCTTTCACTGAATGGATAATTCCTCCAAGGGGATATCATCCAAAAGGTTATAAGGATCAGCCTAAAATGTCTTTTATTTCAGATTTTTGTGGAAATTCAAAAATACCCAAGGTAGTCTGGGTCAAGAACAAATATGTTGTTTTTTCTATTTTGCAGGTACATAGCTGTCCAAGAATAAAGGAATAATGGTACTTGGATAGTGGATGTTCAAAACACATGACAGGAAACAAGGCCAATCTGAACAACTTCAAGGCAAAGCTTGGACCAAAAGTGATATTTGGAGACTCCAACTATGGACAAACAAAAGGATATGGAAAAGTCAAGGTTAGAGAAGTCACCTTCAAAGAGGTATCTTATGTCAAGGGACTAAAGCACAACCTCATCAGCATAAGCCAATTATGTGATGAAGGGTATCAGGTAACTTTTAATAAATCAAAATGCCTTATTAAGTCTTCTGATAATATTACTGTTTTATCAGGTATTAGGCAAGGAAATATCTATATAGTAAGTTTCAATTCATCAAAATTAGAAATCTGTTTATTTAATCAATTAAGCAAACCTAGTGAACTTTGGCATAAGAGATTAGGAAATGTAAATCTTAGTGTTGGACATGTGTGTCACATCCCTTTGTTTGAGAATAACAAATCCCAAATTGTATTTGATCTTGCTTGTCGTGTGTTTATAGTGTGCAGGAACTATATGTACAATACTCCACAGGAAGAAAGTAGCTGAATTCAAAAATCTGGAAGAATGCGCTACCGCCAGTGCTAGCTCTACCGCCAGGCGCTAGCTCAGGTTTCGTTCGACGAACTTCGAGCTACGTTCGACAAAATTTTCGTTCTACAAAAATTTCGTTCGACAAAAAGTTCCGTTCGACGAACTTCGAGCTGCGTTCGACGAAAATTCGACAAAAATTCCCGTTCGCCGAACTTCGAGCTCTGTTCGACGAAAATTTCAATCGATGAATTTCGTTCAACGAAAGTTTGTTCTGCCACGCCGCCGACGGTTTCGCGAACGCTACCGCCAGCGCTAGTGCTACCGCCAGCGCTCGCGCTACCGCCTGGCGCTATCTCAAGTTTGTGCACAGCGCCACGCCGCTGACGGTTTCGCAACCGCTCTACACGAACGCTACCGCAGGCGCTAGGAGCCACCGCAGGCGCTATCTCCAAGTTCTATAAAATGAGCCAACTTCAATCATTTTGGCTATCCATCCCAGAGATAGTGCTTGTGCCACAATTCTATTGCTGCTATGCTGCCAAAGATGGATCTCCCACTAAAAGCTTAAGGAGAATTCTGGAGGAGGACAACGTCACGCTACATCCGAAGGATGATCGCTTCGACCTCGCTTATACTACAGCGATCCTTCATCTCCAACTTCAGAAGATCTCATATAGGGAGTTTTATTATTGTTATCATTATTTTCATTCCATGCTTTTTGTAACCATTTAGAGAATTCGCCTTGTGTTGGCGACTAGGTCGGGGTACGACTTAGGGGAAATTTGCCTTGTGTTGGCGACTAGTTCTAGGTGATTAGATCAAGGGGTCTCGAGGCCATATCCGGGGAAGGATTGGCTAGAGCGGCTTGAGGCCTTATACAGGGAAGGATATGCTATAGCCAACCAGTTTGTGGGGATACAAGTCGGTATAGAAAAGGAAAATATATTTACATTTGTACGCCTCCGATTTCTAGCGATATAGAAATCAATTTTATGTAAACACCTTTTTATGTAAATACAATCATGTCTCATTTTGTGTTTACTTGATTTCTATCATTTGGCATAATCTTTAAATATTGGTTACAAAGTTTTCAATTCAAATTACTTTATCTAAATTGTTTATTTCAATCTCTTCAATCATAACACAATTTAGCAATTATTTTTAAACTTGAAAATTATGATATTCTCACAAATTAGCTAAATTGTTATTTTGCCTTTCTCATATTATAAAACAATTTAGTAATTTTGATAAAATTATAAGGAAGAATTTTATTCCCTTATTCACCCCCCCCCCCCCCCCCTCTAAGGGCGCCTATTGACCCAACAAGTGGTATCAGAGCGAGGTTATTCCAAACGGTTTAAGAACCAGAAATAATGGCGTCTCATGATCTTGCTTCTACTAGTGGGGAAAATTTTCTTATAAATGAAAAATCTTTGGCACCACCTTTATTTGAAGGCAAAAATTATAAAGGGTGGAAATTTCTTATGGAAAAATTTCTTAAATCTTTGGATATTGAAGTATGGAATATTACAATTAAAATGCCCCCAAGTATTCTTAATAAAAATGAAATGTTTTTAAATGCCAAATCAATGAATAGTCTATATTGTGCATTAGATCAAAATATTTTCAAACTTATTTATACATTTCCTACTGCTTATGAAGTTTGGAAATTTCTTGAGAATTCTTATAGTCTTCCTTCCACAGATGATGAACAAGAGGAATTCCTTATGGATCCAAGAGAAGAAATCGACAAAGACTCAGTCTTGGAGGAAGAAGAACACAACGTCACAATATTGGACTCATTTATTGGTAACACATCAAGCAAAAGAGAAGAAGAAATGTTGTCTTTGGAAGAGGAGTGCCAAAAAGATGTGAAAGGAACTTTATGTTCAAATCTTGCCTCTCCCAATAGCAATGTAAGTAAATCAAATTCTTCTATCTTTGTGACTAATTCTATTTCCACATTACATATGCTACAAGTTGCTAAAAGTAAAATTAAGAAATTGAAAATTACAAATGATAAATTACGTTTAGAAAATAAAAGGTTAAAAACTAATGTTAATGTAGAATCTAATTATGATGTGGCTTCTCCATCTTTTTCTTTAGTTGAAATTCTTACTCCTTGTTTTGATTGCAATTTATTAAAAGAAAAATTCAAGGAAATTGAAAAAGGGCTCTTAATTTCTAAAAAGCATAATGAAAAATTGATAATTGAAAATGATACTTTAACTTGTAAGTTAAGACAATTAAAATCTTTTGTTGAAAAATTTCAAATGTCAAGTAATGACTTTCATCATAAGATTTTGAATAACAAGGATAAAATAACTTACAAAATCATTTCTAAAAAGGATCATTTTCATACATCAACTCAAAAGGAGTTTAGTTTCAAAAAGAATTATAACCCTCACAAAATTCTTAAGAGTCACTATTATAAGTCTCAATATATTTTCAATCATGACTCAATTTTAAAAATTCCTTTACATGAAAATCAAAGTACAAAATATTATCCTTCATATTATAAGAGTATGTCTATAAGAAAAAGTAAAAATGAAAATCATCAAAATAATAATCAATCTTTTAAAACATATTGTAACCCACTCTTTCAACAATCACTTCTAAAGAAAGGCAATCACTCTTATAAACTTTCAAAGAATCCATATAATAAAATTCGTTATGATTATCAACATCAAAGTATTTTGAAAATTAATTTGAATTAACATAAATCTCAAATGAATTATTTTTCAAACAAATATAATCATATAAAGATGTCACATAATCATAATATGAATTTAAAAGATAAACAACCAATGCATGAATGGAGACCCATAAAGAAAAATGGCATATCATCTTTAATTATAAAAGCCCATTCATCATTATCTTCCCAAAAGCCACCACGATGTATTTGGGTACCCAAAGGAACCATCCCACTTGGTCCCCTTTGGATACCTAAATCTCTTATTCAATAGTATCCTATCATTTGCATGAAGTAAAAACAATTAAAAATGAAATATCAATACTCTACTTCATGATATGCTTATTGTCTCTTTTCTTTTGTTTATTTTTTATTATTTTTTGAACAAACACGCTAAGGTCACTTAAATTTATTATGAAATATGACTTTTATATTTTAAGCTTAATGTTTAGCAAATCAAAATTTAATTAAACTAAATATAAAGTCATAAAATTTTTAAGTGATCTATATTTCCTTTTTATAAATTTTATCCTTTTTTAAATCCATTGCCTATAAATGTCTTATATTATCATTATAAATTGAATGCTAAATTTTCTAAATGATATTATCAAGACTAATGAAATTACTTTCAAAATTGGATTTAAATGGACTTTTAGGGGTCTTAGGCTAAAATATTAAATACGCAACTAATTGCATATTTGTTTATTTTTCGTTGCTGCATATAATAGCCCCTTATATTGAAAATCATAATCGAAAAAAATCAGAATCAAATAATATCAAAACTATGTGTTTTAAATCAAATATAGTAACTCTGTTGCTAACTCCAGGCGTTATCACTAACGCTGGCGGTAGCATAGTTTCCTAAAAATTCTGATTTCTCTATTTATTATTTTCTGAAAAATTATTTTACTGTGTTAAGTATCATTGTCTTCTACTTTCAGATAATCAAAACAATTTTGTTTGTTTCTTTAAAAGGATGAATATGAACTATTCACACACCACCATGATCTATTGATATCCTATGCTAAAATTCACTATTATCATATATCATAATTCATGATCTATCAAGAATTATTTTAAATCAACTATTTCTATCAACCTTAGGAATTATGAAATATATGATGGCAATGGTATTATAGTTTCATATCTTATTATGTGTGTGATGTGTGTCACCAATGTTTGCATGTATTTTAGGACTTAGAATCATCTTGTATCATTAAAATCAAAAGTTTAATCATTTCATTCTAGGTCTAAAGAAAATTAATTTGAAAACTTCTCATGTTAAATGCGACATTATCTCCATTAATCCTATGTAATAACATTGCATTCAAACTCATCATCCTAGCATCACTTTTTGGTTTATGCTTATATATTTATGCTAGGTATAACATGTACAATGTTATTTAAATTTGATGATAACTATGTGATTTGAAATTATAATAGAATACTAAAAATTCCAACAAATACATAGTTTATGGTTTGATCATTAGTATATATATCATGAAACTATATATCATCATGCAAAACCAAAGATCAATAAATCTAATTATCCAATGCAATTTTATTATAAATTTCAAAACGTTATATATGTGATCTTTGTCTTTGGAATGATTGGATGATCATCATTTTTTCTAGGCTTAAAAATCAAACATGCTTATTCAAAGAAAATCACTATATCACAAGTCTAGAAGGATTAAATTTCTCATACATCATGATGATCTAACATATATTCTATGCAAAATTCTCTATAATAATAATTCATAATTCATGTTCTATCAAGAAACATCTCAAATCAATGATGTCTATCACCTAGGAATTATGAATCTTATGATAAAAATATGAATAATGTTTTCTTTACATTATTTGATGTATTGATTTGCTTTGCTAGTGATTGCATGTATCTCTCGTATTTGTAGACTCTAGAATCAACTTAGTAATGAAAGTATAAATCAAACTTAATCATCACTCTATTCTAGATCTATACTTTGAAACTCTATTCTGGAATACATGCAACATTAATATTAATTTTATGACATGACATTAAGCCCAAAACTCATCATACTAGCATTGTCACTTATTGAATATTAGTAATTATGCTAGTTATCTCATATCGTCATCTCATAATAGTAGAAAAACTATGCGGCAATATATAACTCATCACATTAAACAAAACCCATAGTTTGTAAATCAACCCATAGTTTAAAAGCATAGGTTGTCCAAGGATTATTCACCTATGACTTTATATCTCACAATAGCGGGGGCGTAGGGTTGTATGCATTAGAGACCTAACCTCTAAGTCATGTCTTGTCCTTAACCGGGGAGGGTTCCAGTGGGGCCTTGTGAGGCACTGGGGGAAAGAGTGCTAGGTTGAGCGTTCTCTAGTGTGTGCATATGGGATTAACACCCCAACCTACGGCATGTGTGCAGCTCCTCATGCTCATCCGTCACTTAGTATGGGGCTAGGGTGTAGACATTTAGTCAGGGTAGTCTATAATCTTAGGACATACTTATATTACTCTTCGCATGATCATTTTATTTACTTATCACTTAAATCATGCATATTTTGGGTTGTTTAATAAAAAATTGTCCTCTTGTGTCTTCATAGTTTATATTTTCGTGTTTAATTGGTTTTGTAAAACACAAGAATTTGAAAAGCCAAAGTTTCATGCAAATTTGATCCACCTAGAGTTCTCCAAAAATTCTGAAATTACAGCATGGAACTACTCTAAGGACACTTAATCAATATCAAAAATCAGATTTTTAAAATTCTCAAAAAATCACGTACTGTTTACCGCGCTATCACTAGCGCTGGCGCTAGCGTGGGTGTTTGATTTTTCTGTTTTTTAATATTTCTAAAAATCTATAAAATATTTTAGTTCATATGTACTACTTAGTTTTTTTGTTTCTGACTTTTTGTTATTTTGTTTTTATTCATATTATGAAAAATCAAATAAAAAATTCAAAAATACAAAAATATGTTTTTGTTATCTGTGTTTTATTCATATTATGAAAAATCAACTACAAAAGTTCAAAATTCAAGAATACAAAAATATGTTTTTGATATTTGTGTTTTATTCATATTATGAAAATCTACTACAAAAATTCAAAATTCAAAAATTACAAAAATATGTTTTTTGTGATTTTCTATTTTTTAATTGATTTAAAAATGATAAAACAAAAAAACTGTATGATCTTTATTGCCAATATCAAGCATGAATGAATTCTATTATTTAGAATTTTTTACAATGTTAAAATTTATTCCTTCAAATTACTATGAACATTGTTTTGTTTATCATGCTTTGATATATCTATTTAAAGTGCATCAATTATATTGAAAAATATGTGTAGAACCAAGCTTAGCATGCCTCTAAGTATGAGTAAATTTATTATGATTGATAATGATACCTTTCACTCACTTATTTTGGTAATCAACATGTGTGTTTAAATCCAAAAATGCTTGCTTGTGTATTGTATTTGTACAATGAATTAAATCTTGCATAAGTTTATTGCTTACACTACATTTGAATTGCACTTGTGAAATTTAGAAAAGTGGTTAAGTTAAAAATTTGGGTTTGCAAAACAAGTGTATTCGGAGAATGTTGTCTCACAAATGTGAACAAAAAAATTATATATGTAGACAAATATAACTCACCAAGCACTACTTGAACCTCCTGGTAAGTCTTCATAAGCATTGTGAGGTTGAGCACCTTGGAAAGAATAGTAAAGTGTCTTGTGCAAACCTTAGTTATTACACCACTTTGTTAAAAAAAATTGTGTGCATTAAAGTGTGTGAAAGTAATATACTTGTGTTTTATTGTGCACTTTACTCTACATATGTCTTGTATTTTGTGATTTAAATCAATTAGTAGCATTGCCCAAAATACACTTATGTGCACATCATTATCTTTCATAACACTTCTTCTCATGAGTATTGGATTCTAATGCTTTATCTATACTACTCTTTATATAAGAAATGCACTAGATAACCTAGCATGATCTCTACAATGTTTTGGTATCTCTTGAACTTATAATTAAGTAACATTGTAGTATAATCTCTCTTTGATATGTTCATTTCATGCTTGGTATCTTTATGAAAAACTTTGAGATTTCAAAAAGGTTAAAACATTTTTCAATTTTGAACTAAAACTCATATTTTTACTTATGCTTTTCATGCCTACAAAAAGATGTTTCTTACAATCTTCCGCTTGCTTACAACTCTTATCTCTTTATTTGAAATCTCTTTAATATTATGCTTAAACTCTTTATCATTTCATATATTACAAAAGCTCGATCATAATTTATAACTAGCCTAAAAAATGCCTCCTTACTACCCTCACCCCACCTTCTTTTGATAATACCAAAAGGGGGAGATTAATTGAAGAAATCTATATAGGAGAAATATAGAAGATTAAGGGGAGAATAATTCATGTAATCTATCATTTAGGGGGAGTAAAACATAAATTGCATTTATGTAGGGGAGCATTAAGATAGGGGGAGTATGCACATTATCATGCTTATCATATACTATAGTTGCACTATCATCTTGCTTATCTTATACTATAAACACTATTGTTGATTTCTTGCTAAGTGGATTTGTTATTATCAAAAGGGGGAGATTGTTGGACATGTGTGTCACATCCCTTTGTTTGAGAATAATAAATCCCGAATTGTATTTGATCTTGCTTGTCGTGTGTTTATAGTGTGCAGGAACTATAGGTGCAATACTCCACAGGAAGAAAGCAGCTGAATTCAAAAATCTGGAAGAATGCGCTACCGTCAGCGCTAGCTCTACCGCCAGACGCTAGCTCAGGTTTCGTTCGACGAACTTCGAGCTGCGTTCGACGAAATTTTCGTTCGACAAAAAGTTCTGTTCGACGAACTTCGAGCTGCGTTCGACAAAAATTCGACAAAAATTTCCGTTCGCCGAACTTCGAGCTCCGTTCGACGAAAATTTCGTTCGATGAATTTCGTTCGACGAAAGTTTGTTCTACCATGCCGCCGACGGTTTCGCGAATGCTACCGCCAGAGCTAGCGCTACCGCCTAGCGCTATCTCAAGTTCGTGCACAGCGCCACACCGCCGACGGTTTCGCAACTGCTCCACACGAACGCTACCGCAGGCGCTAGGAGCTACCGCAGGCACTATCTCCAAGTTCTATAAAATGAGCCAACTTCGATCATTTTGGCTATCCATCCCAGAGAGAGTGCTTGTGCCACAATTCTATTGCTGCTATGCTACCGAAGATGGATCTCCCATTAAAAGCTTAAGGAGAATTCTGGAGGAGGACAACGTCACACTACATCCGAAGGACGATCGCTTCGACCTCGCTTATACTACAGCGATCCTTCATCTCCAACTTCAGAAGATCTCACATAGGGAGTTTTATTATTGTTATCATTATTTTCATTCCATACTTTTTGTAACCGTTTAGAGAATTCGCCTTGTGTTGGCGACTAGGTCTGGGTAGGACTTAGGGGGAAATTTGCCTTGTGTTGGCGACTAGGTCTGGGTAGGACTTAGGGGGAAATTCGCCTTGTGTTGGCGACTAGTTCTAGGTGATTAGATCTAGGGGGCTCGAGGTCATATCCAGGGAAGGATTGGCTAGAGCGGCTTGAGGCCTTATCCGGGGAAGGATAGGCTAAAGCCAACCGGTTTGTGGGGATACAAGTCGGTATAGAAAAGGAAAATATATTTACATTTGTACGCCTCTGATTTCTAGCGATATAAAAATCAATTTTATGTAAACACCTTCTTATGAATACAATCATGTCTCATTTTGTGTTTACTTGATTTCTATCATTTGGCATAATCTTTAAATATTGGTTACAAAGTTTTCAATTCAAATTACTTTATCTAAATTATTTATTTCAATCTCTTCAATCATAACACAATTTAGCAATTATTTTTAAACTTGAAAATTATGATATTCTCACAAATTAGCTAAATTGTTATTTTGCCTTTCTCATATTATAAAACCATTTAGTAATTTTGATAAAATTATAAGGAAAAATTTTATTCCCTTATTCACCCCCCCCCCCCCCCCCCCCCCTCTAAGGACGCCTATCTATCCAACACTTAGGACCATTGCTAAATTATGTAAGGACAATCTTGTTAGAGGATTACCATCTGGTTCATACAAGAAGGAAGGTCTTTGTAGGGCATGTCAACTAGGCAAGCAAACTAAAAATAGTTTTAAATCATTATCTAAAAGTGATTCACCTAGAATCTTATACTTGCTACATTTTGACCTTTTTGGACCAATAGCAACAAAGAGTTTAGGGGGGAAGTCATACACTCTAGTTATTGTAGATGACTTCTCTAGATTCGCTTGGGTGTTCTTTTTGAGAGAAAAGTCAGATAACTTTAAAGTTCTTACAGACTTTCTTAAGAGCATTCAGATTGAGTACTCTACTGTAGTTGCATTGATCAGAAGTGATCATGGCACTGAGTTTGAGTCTCTTCTCATGCAAGAATTCTGTGAGAAGGAAGGTATCAGGCATTGCTTCTCAGCTCCTAGAACTCCTCAACAAAATGGGGTAGTTGAAAGGAAAAATAGAACCCTAATTGAATCAGCAACAACATTACTTGCAGATGCTAATTTTCCCCTATCGTTTTGGGCAGAGGCTGTTAGCACAGCAAATTATGTGTTGAATAGGAGTTTGATACATAAACTTAAGGGTAAGACTCCATATGATTTACTTAAAGGGAAGAAACCTAAAGTTAACTATTTTAGAACGTTTGGTGGTAAATGTTTTGTTCACAATAATGACAAAAAATACCTTAGGAAATTTGAACCAAAATCTGAAGAAAGAATTTTCTTAGGCTATTCATTAATCAGCAAAGCATATAGGATATTTAACAAATCCTCTCTTAAAATTGAAGAATCTATGCATGTTTCTTTTGATGAAACTAACATGTTTTACAAGGAGAAGAATTCTTCTACCATAGAAAATCTACAGGTACCTACACTCTGTGAGAAGCTAGATCAATTAGCTCTACAGAAGGAAGGATCTCTAAATCCTGTACAGCAGGATAGTGAAGAAAGTGATGAAGAAATCAATGAAACTGTGACTGAATAGGAAGCATTAAGTAACATTCCTCAAGAGGAATTAATTACAAATAATGTTGATCTCACTATGCATGTTGATTATGTCAATATTAAAGATCACCCCAGATCTCAAATAATTGGTGACATATCAACTGGTGTCCAAACAAGGCATCAAGCTAATCAGAATATGATGCACACCTATTTTCTCTCTCAGATTGAACCTCAATCCCTACAAGATGCAGAACAAGATCCCAACTGGATCATTGTTATGCAAGAGGAGCTCAATCAGTTTGAGACAAACAAAGTTTGGGAATTGGTTCCTAGACCAAAGAATCATCCAGTCATTGGAACTAAATGGGTCTACAGGAACAAGCTAGATGCAGATGGCAATATTATGAGAAACAAAGCTAGACTAGTAGCTCAAGGATACTCACAAGAAGAAGGAATAGATTATGATCAGACTTTTGCACCAGTTGCAAGGTTAGAAGCAATCAGGATCTTCCTTGCATTTGCTGCATACAAGAAGTTCAAGGTTTATCAAATGGATGTGAAGAGTGCATTCCTGAATGGAGAAATCAAAGAAGAAGTCTATGTGGAACAACCACCAGGTTTCATCTCTCCAACTCACTCCTCTTTTGTATTTAAGCTTAATAAAGCTCTCTATGGTCTTAAAAAAACTCCCAGAGCATGGTATGAGACCTTAGCTAGTTCTATTTTAGAGAATAAATTCTGTAGAGACATAGTAGATAAAACCTTATTTTTCAGGATATATAAAAATCAAACTCTACTAGTTCAAATATATGTAGATGACATTATCTTTGGCTCTACTGATTCAAATTTATGCAAAAGATTCTCTAATCTAATGCAATCTAAATTTGAAATGAGTAGTATGGGTGAGCTATCATACTTCCTTGGTCTTCAAGTGAAGCAAACTCCAAATGGAATCTTCATATCTCAATCTAAGTATGCTAAGGAATTAGTGAAAAGATTTGGTATGTCTGATTCTTCCACCATGAAAACACCCATGCCCTCTAATGTTGTTGTTGATACTGATAAATCAGGGAAACCTGTTGATCAGAAAGTATATAGAGCAATTGTTGGCTCATTACTTTATTTAACAGCAAGTAGGCCTGATATAATATTTGCTACTTGTATTTGTGTTAGGTTTCAAGTTAACCCCAAAGAATCTCATCTAATTTTATTAAAAAGAATTTTGAGATATATAAAGAGTTACCCTAATCTAGGACTTTGGTATCCAACAGCATCTGAATTTGAATTAACTGGATTCTCATATTCAGATTATGCTGGATACATAGTAGACAGGAAAAACACATCAGAAACTTGCCAGTTTCTTGGTGATAGGCTTGTGTCTTGGTTTTGTAAGAAACAAACATTTGTGTCTACATCAACAGCTGAAGCTGAATACATAGATGCAGGCAGTTGCTGCTCACAGATATTGTGGATACAAAATCTGCTCCTAGACTATGGTGTCAACTTAAATAATTCAATTATATTTTATGACAATACTAGTGCAATATCTATAGCACAAAATCCAGTTCTCCATAGTAGGACTAAACATATAGAAATTAGGCACCACTTCCTTAGGGATAATGTGGATAAAAATAAAATTTGCCTACAATTCATCTCTACTGATTTGCAAAGGGTTGATATTTTCACCAAACCCTTGGATGAAAAGAAACACATCTCCTTTATAAATCAGCTAGGAATGATAGATGGAGATTCAATCAATTAAAAATAAAATCTTCTATTTATCCCCTCATTCCCTTCAATATCAAACTAATTTTTTCTGATTATATAAATGCCTACATAATTGCTTCTCTTTTTAGTTCCCTTTGCACTTGATCTCTATTTCATTTTGCAGGAACAATAGCAATGGCAATCTTGCATCCTTCCCTACCTCCTCAAAAGTCCCTTCTTCTAGGGGCCTAGCTCCAGGTCTTCCTGAAACTAGGCAGGGGGAGATGTATTGAAGAAGCTCCTTGTTGTCAGGGGGAGATTCTTTCCTTTTTGACAGGGGGAGTTATTTTCTGAAGATGCTCAAGCTTCAAGAGAAAAAGCTGATGAAGATACATGCTTTCAGTTCTATGAAGATGCTCCATTTGATGCAGTGTTTTGCTTAGGGGGAGTTGTTCTATGAACTAGGCAAGGAAAGAAAGCTGAAGAAGCTCCAGTCTCAGGGGGAGATGCTCTCAGGCCAACATATTTTATGAAAGAGATAAATGTTGCATGAAGAAGCAACAGATTCAATACAGATTCGGATTCAGATGTTGACAGATTTAGAAGAAGAAGTTATGACAATATTCAAGTTCTGGTTGGTAGAAAGCAGATTAAGAAATAATTCCAGTTAAAGCAGATATCATAATCAGAATTATAAAGCTTTTCAGATCAACAATTCAGAAAGCTGAAATATAGCAAATAAAGTTCAGACAATATCAGATTTCAGAATTCAGAAAGCAGAATTCAGAGAAAGAAAAGGTTCTGATTGTGTGTTTTTATCAGTTTTATTTTCATTGAAATATTTCAAAACTCAGAGTATTATTTATTCTATATCTGATGAAATATTTAAAATATATCAGATATATATATATGCTCTGTTGTTTTTGTTTGTTTTCAATTTTTGTCAAATAGTGTCCTAACCCAAATAGGGGGAGATTGTTGGAACAACCCTATTACTGATTGGGCTAGGGTCACTATCTGTTGACTAGGATCAAGTTGACCCCAATGTACAATCAATGGGTCAAGAGTTTAGGCTGTTAGAACTCAAGAAATCATTCAGGTTTGGCGTTCGACGAACTCCACACTGCGTTCGACAAACTGCTCTCTGCGTTCGACGAACGGCATGCTCTCTGCGTTCGATGAACGGCTTGCTTCAAACTCGTCTCAGCGGTCGACGATCTTCAATCTCAACGGTTCAGCGGTCGACGAACAGACCCCGACTCAGCGGTCGATGAAATTTGCTCAGCGGTCGATGAAATTATCCAGGCTCAGCGGTCGACGAATCTTTCCGTTCGACGAACTCAGTCTGCATTCGACGAAAATCTTCAGATCGACGAACACAGCTCTGAGGTCGACAAAAATCCTTGAGATCGACGAAATTTCTTATTTCAGTTCAGAATTTCAGACAGATTATATTATTCCATTCTCTGAACTCAGATCGACTTCAGCAACGGCTCTTTTATACAAGATAAGTAAGGATAACATATTTCCTTTTATTACTTCAAGATTATAGCCGTTGACATTTCTCAGAAAAGGACATTTCATGGAAAAGGAAAGAGATATACGGCGCAGCAGATTTTCAGTTCCCAGATATATTATATTTCTTAATATAAGGGATTTGCATTTAATATCTGTCAGATATTTCAAAAGTGAATAAGGAAGAAGATACAAAAGATTATTACCCACAGTTTTCTCGACAAGAAAAATATACAGAACATATCACATATTGCTGTACAGAAAGAAAAAGAAAGAAAAGGGAGAAATACAGGAAGAACAAGAAGAACAAAAGGCTAACAGATCTTCTTCTTCCTCCAGCAGCATTCATTTTCTGAGAACATCTTCAACAATACTCTCTCAGTCTCTGCTACAAGTTTAGATCTTCAAAAGAGCAACAACAAACTGAAGAATTTTTTCTCTCAGTTTAATCAGCTGCACAGGAATATCATTCATTCAAAAGAAAGCTTCCAGCCAATCTACTGTCAAACAATTTCATATCATACAGAGGGAGCTTTTCTACATCAACATTCACTAGAGTCTTCTCTCAGATTATTGATAGTGAAGAACATTCTAACCCTTCCTACCCCATCTTGTACAGGGTTAAAACTCCCTTCAAAAGTTTACCTATTGATGGCAAGGCACCTGATCAAAAAATCCTAGTTTGGTTTTTGGGCACCTTATCAAAAGCTCATTGGTGTTAAGGCACCTGATCAAAAATCCTAGTGGATTCCTACCAAGGGTGGTAGAAGAGTAAACGTACCCAGGTTTATTGAGAAACTATTATAGCTCATTGTGTCCTCTATGATTGCTTTACTTTTTTGTGCTTGTGTTGTGCTGATTTGTTTTTATTTTGTTCTTATAAATCACTCTATACATATATATATATCACTATTTTAATTCCACTATAAAACTAAGGGAAAAGTTTTAATACTCTATTCACCCCCCCCCCCCCCCCCCCCCTCTAGAGTTAATTTAAGATCTAACCTCCACTTTCAATATCAATGGGTGATGGTTCTAGTTGATGCTCCCCCTCAGATGGAGCACACTCCAGTTCTGGAGGATCTGGGGTCCACATTATTTAAATGTCAGATTTGACTAACTATGGTGATTAGCTATGATTAATGATTTAAATGAGTTGTGAGGAGTTGAATTAGTTACCAGAGGTTATGTCTTTGTCCAGCTATTGTGGAAGGACAGGTTCAGTTGGCAAGTCAGTTAGTGTAGACTCCCTGTTAAGAATGTTGTGTGACCCAATGTCAGCACCAGCATATTCATCTTTATCTGAGTGATCAGACTCAGAACTAGACATGATCAGACTAGTTTTCTTAGAGGATTTGGTAGTAATTTTCTCTTTTCCTTTAGCCTCAGAGGGCTGACTCATGGGAAGGACCCTGGTGAATCTGTCCAAGGTCTTGATTTCCATTCTTTTAAGATAGTGAAGGATTGTTCCTTTGGAGTTATTGAACTTGTCAGGGTAAGATTGGATGAGATACAGGGACGGGATTCTACCCATGTTGGGAGATTGTAAGCATTCCTTCATCCTTTGAAAAATCACTACACCCCAAGAGGTTTGTTAAAAATTTTTTGATTGGACCGTTTAGGAGTAAGCAGGAGTTGTATCAATAAGAGTTATAGCCAAACAACCACAATGCCAAAACCAGCAACACAAGAAATCTTTATTGAAATAATACTGCTTTACAATGCGAGGCATACATGGCGAGACATGATTCATAAGAATCACGGAGACGAGAAGAACAAACACACACCAAAAAACAGAAACCGGCGGTCTGCCAGAAAGAGACCGCACGGATTGCAACAAAGGTTCAGGCCGCCCGGATTGTTCTGCTGTACTCCCAGACCGCTTGCACAGTCAGACCGCAGAAACACCTTGAGACCGCACGAACAGGAGCAGACAAACTGCACTGCCAGACCGCAATCTCAGCCCGCACGAACTGAAGCTTATTCAAATGAACAAAGAACTGAAGCTGTCGCCAGACCGAACTCAAATCGCCTAACCGCTGAAGGTCGCCTGACCGCTGAGTTTACTGCGAACAGCACAAGAACAATAAACCAGTTCGCTGACAAGCCGCAGACGAACTGTTTATTCGAGCCACCGGAAATCACCAAGGAAGGAGACCGAAACCTGCTGACCGCAAACCTGCGAACACAACAAACGGTTAACTCGCAACCAAGCCGCGCGAACTCAAACTTGAGACCGCAAGAATCTATCTGGGCTCTTGTTCTTACAGTTCTCGTTATGAATGACGGGCCATGCACCCCTATTTATAGGCGGGTGGACGGATGTCGTCACCGCACAAACCGGGATACAGTCACCACCCATCAGCTCGCGAACGGTCTCCAAAACCAGACCGCGCGAACACAGCACTTGGACAAAATTCAGTCCAAGACCGAAGTCAGCAGCAAGCCGCGCACAAACCGCACGGACACAGCGATCACCCTTCCTGAGATCGCCAACACAGAGAAGCAACTAGCCGACTTGAACCAAGTCGCCAGAATAGAAACCAAGCCGCCCGGTCTCATCGGTCAACCAAGAACAGACCGACTAGAACAAGACCGGAAACAACCCGCAACAGGTCGCTAGAACCAGCGACCTAAACCAAGAAGCAAGCTGGCCGATCGCACCAGATCGCCAGGAACAAACCGCCAGAGCACCAGCGCAGACCGCGCGGTCTCTGCGGTCTCCAGCCTTCAAACCGGCCGGACTCCTATCCACTTCACTTCAACAATTTCAACACTCCCCCTTGAAGTGGGAAGTGGAAACTAGCCCGAGCAACTCCCTTAACCGAGTAAACGGTCCCTTTGCCAGCGGCTTTGTGAAGATGTCTGCGACATTGTCCGCACTCCGAACATGCTCGACCTTAAGAGATCCTCCCAACACCTTTTCACGAATGAAATGGTGCTCAATCTCTATATGTTTGGTCCTCGCGTGACAAACTGGATTGTTAACCAGCTTGAGAGCACTCTCATTGTCCCCGCGTAGCATAGTGGGACCTCGAACCTCCTGATGAACGTCCTCTACCAACCTCCTGAGCCAAATAGCTTCCTGAGCTGCCAAGGCCGAAGCCTTGTATTCTGCTTCCGTGGTAGAAACAGACACCGAGTCTTGCTTTTTGCTGCACCAAGAGATAGCTGTGGGGCCCGTCATAAAGACATAACCCGACGTTGATCTCCGATCATCCACGTCTCCCCCATAATCAGCATCCATGAAACCATGCAACTCCAAGCTTGACCCTCTCCTATATAGGAGACCCAAATCAGAGATCGACTTCACATACTTCAGTATGCCTTTAGCCGCCAGAAGATGGGTTTTCCGTGGTTCCGCCATGTACCGACTCACCTTGCCAACTGCATAAGCAATATCCGGCCTTGTGATCGTCAAATAGATCAAGCTCCCAACCAGAGCTCGGAACACCAACGGATCAGATAAGATTCTCCCCTCATCCTTCCGAAGCTTATGATGTTGCTCCAAAGGTATAGAGCTGCTCTTCCCTTCCTCCATGCCAAATCGTTTCACGATTCGCTCTGCATATCCTTCCTGAGAAATGAGCACTCCGCTCTCCCGTCTCTGGACCTCGAGTCCAAGGAAATGATGAAGCTCCCCTAGATCCTTCATCTCAAACCTGATAGCAAGCTCAGCCCTGAGTCTTGCAACAGCTTCCTTCGAGTTCCCGGTGACAATCATGTCATCCACATACAGCAGCACAATCACCCGAAGCACCCCTTCCTTCTTGATGAACAAGCTAGAATCAGAGTCTGAAGCAACGAATCCACAGAATAAGAGATATTCTGCAATCTTCCCGTACCACGCCCGAGGCGCTTGCTTCAACCCGTACAGGGCCTTCTTCAATTTGCAAACATAGTCTGGATACTCCTTCGAGATGAAGCCTTGCGGTTGAATCATGAAGATATCTTTGTCAATCTCGCCGTATAAGAAAGCATTCTTCACGTCGAGTTGCCAAATCTCCCAACCACTCGAAGCCGCCAAGGCAATAACAAATCGAACCGAAGTCATCTTTGCCACTGGACTAAATGTTTCATCATAATCTTCTCCGTACTGCTGTGAGAACCCACGAGCTACAAGGCGAGCCTTGTAACGCTCGATACTACCGTCAGCTTTTTTCTTCAGCTTGAAGACCCACTTGCAAGTGACAGGAGTAGTGCCCTTGGGCTTGGGCACAAGAGACCAGGTCTCATTCTTCTCGAGAGCTGTCATCTCTTCCTGCATAGCAATGTCCCACTCCTTCACACCTCTGGCCTTCTCAAAGCTCGACGGCTCCCTTTCATCTAAGGGACCAGCAAAGAAACAAGAAACAAAGTTCACCATGTTTCCTCCTGTGTATCGATCTGGTGGTTGAATAGTCCTCTTCGACCTCCTAAGAGGTTGCTCCTGACTAACCACCTCCTCAGCCGCTTCTTCTGTGCAAGCTTCTTTCCCAGATGAACATGGATCATCGCTCCCCCTGCTTCCAGAACCTGAAGCCTCCATCTCAGAGGTTGACACACCTGGAGCTCCTGGTGAAACAGGCAACTCCACTTGAAGACTTCCTGCAGCTTTTCCTCCTTCATCAACCCTGCCCTCTGGTAGTTCAACTCCTGAACTCCCCTTGTAGGAAGTTACTTCATCGAACACCACATCCCGAGAAACAATTGACCTTCGTGTCTCAGGATCCATGCATCTCCATCCCTTCTTCCGCTCATCATACCCAACAAAGACTAGCTTCCTTGCTTTCGCATCAAGCTTTGTTCGAAGAGCATCAGGAATATGCACATAGCAGGTTGATCCAAACACCCGAAGGTGAGCAACACTCGGCTTCTCCTTGAACATTAGTTCGTGAGGGGTCTTCATGTTGATAGGACTTAGAGGCAATCTGTTGATGACATAAGCTGCGCAAGACATTCCCTCCGCCCAGAAGGACTTTGGAATACTCTTGGCATGAAGCCAGCATTTGCAAGTTTCCGTCAGATGACGGATCTTCCTTTCGGCAATGCCATTCTGCTGTGGAGTATGGGCACAAGTGAGCTCTCTCCGAACGCCGTGTTTCCTGCAAAAACTTGAGAACTCACCAGAGGTGAACTCCCCACCATTGTCAGTTCTCAACTTCTTCACCCGCAGGCCTAAACGACCTTCCACCAGCTCCTTGAACTCCACAAATTTAGCAAAGGCTTCTGACTTCTCTTTCATGAAATACACCCAGACATATCTGGTGTAGTCGTCAATCAACACCAACATGTATCTGTTGCCTCCAAGGCTTGGGGTGGCAGTCGGTCCCATCAAATCACCGTGGATGCATTCCAACGGCACTTTGCACCTTGTTTGCGATTTGTCAAATGGAAGTCGATGAGACTTACCAAACTGACATCCTTCGCAGACATGACCGTCTCCATAGGAAGACAAGCTAGGCAAGCCATTGACAAGGCCCTTTACAGCCATAGCCTTTAATTTGTCCATGCCTACATGCCCCAACCTTTCATGCCAGATGGCAGCACCATCATTTGTCCTCATCTTATCAACATAGGTACTTGTCGATAAAACGAACAAGTCCTTCACCCGCTTGCCGACATGAATAACATCTCCCTTTATCTCCGGTTGAGTTTTGAGAAACTTCACTTCTGTTGGGCCAAACAGAACGTGATAACCGGCATCGACCGCGTTGGTCACAGAGAAGAGATTTTTCTTCATACCAGGCACGTGATAAACACTCCTCAACGTGAGTGGACCCTTATCACTGCTCAGAGAGACGACTCCTTCGTGCTCTACTGGATGAATAGAATTATCAGCCGTAATGATAGCATTATTACCTGAGTAAGGCGCCAAAGAAGAGAACTTTGATCCATCTCCGGTGAGATGATGTCCACACCCTGAATCAACAATCCAGTCCTCTTCATAGTTGATGGAAGCCAAGGCTTTAACGGGCATCGCCGTTATATTAGACACAAAGGCTCCTCCCCATCCAACTTCACCAGACTTTGGCATCTCCTTCTCCACTACATGTCCCGGCTGAAGATTCACTCGACAATCTTTCTTGAAGTGCCCGGTCTTGTTGCATCTAAAGCACTTTGGTCCCTCACCTTTCTTCTTCCCATCAGACTTAGGAGCATAGCCCCTATCTTGCTGACCTGAAGTGGAGGGTCCATCATGACCCAGCTTCTTCTTCTCCCATTTCTTCTTCCTCTTCCCAGAGAACATCACATCACTTTCTCCCCCGGAGATAGAAACCCCCGCCATCTGTCTTGCTAAACTTTCTTGCGAAGCAAGAAGGTTCTCCAGCTCCAACAACGACGGTTGATTTGCCCAACCCTGAACTGAAGTCACAAAGGCAAGATACTCCTTCCGCAACCCGCGAATGATATGCCTCTTCAGTTTTGCCTCAGAGATTGGCTCATCAGGGTCCAAAGCAGAAATTTCTGCCGTGAGATTCTTCATCTTGAGGAAGAAGGTAGAAATAGAAAGATCACCTTGAGAGGCTTTAGCCAACTCATTTTCAAGAAACTGTAGCCTTGCTACATTCTTCTTATTGAACAATCCATCCAAGGATGTCCAGATCTCCGCAGCAGATTTACATCCGATAATATGATCAAACAGCTCTGGTGAGATAGCCCTCTTGAGAGTGAACTCTGCCTTAGCATTCAACCTCCTCCAAAGCCTCACCTCTGCCATATTATCACCTGCTGGAAACACCTCCTGTGTGTCTTCTCCGCCGACTATCTCCCAAAGATCCTCGCCAATCAAATAACTCTCCATACATGACTTCCACTTTTTGAAGTTAGTCGATGTGAGGAGTTCAATACCAAGACCTCTTGCGAAACTGCCTTCCATGGCAATCAATGTGGTCTCTTCTTCACAAAGACGATGGCAACTCTAGTTGATCACTGCTTATCCATTCCAGGAGCCTGCCTCTGATACCATGTTAAAAATTTTTTGATTGGACCGTTTAGGAGTAAGCAGGAGTTGTATCAATAAGAGTTATAGCCAAACAACCACAATGCCAAAACCAGCAACACAAGAAATCTTTATTGAAATAATACTGCTTTACAATGTGAGGCATACATGGCGAGACATGATTCATAAGAATCACGGAGACGAGAAGAACAAACACACCAAAAAACAGAAACCGGCGGTCTGCCAGAAAGAGACCGCACGGATTGCAACAAAGGTTCAGGCCGCCCGGATTGTTCTGCTGTACTCCCAGACCGCTTGCACAGTCAGACCGCAGAAACACCTTGAGACCGCACGAACAGGAGCAGACAAACTGCACTGCCAGACCGCAATCTCAGCCCGCACGAACTGAAGCTTATTCAAATGAACAAAGAACTGAAGCTGTCGCCAGACCGAACTCAAATCGCCTAACCGCTGAAGGTCGCCTGACCGCTGAGTTTACTGCGAACAGCACAAGAACAATAAACCAGTTCGCTGACAAGCCGCAGACGAACTGTTTATTCGAGCCACCGGAAATCACCAAGGAAGGAGACCGAAACCTGCTGACCGCAAACCTGCGAACACAACAAAAGGTTAACTCGCAACCAAGCCGCGCGAACTCAAACTTGAGACCGCAAGAATCTATCCGGGCTCTTGTTCTTACAGTTCTCGTTATGAATGACGGGCCATGCACCCCTATTTATAGGCGGGTGGACGGATGTCGTCACCGCACAAACCGGGATACAGTCACCACCCATCAGCTCGCGAACGGTCTCCAAAACCAGACCGCGCGAACACAGCACTTGGACAAAATTCAGTCCAAGACCGAAGTCAGCAGCAAGCCGCGCACAAACCGCACGGACACAGCGATCACCCTTCCTGAGATCGCCAACACAGAGAAGCAACTAGCCGACTTGAACCAAGTCGCCAGAATAGAAACCAAGCCGCCCGGTCTCATCGGTCAACCAAGAACAGACCGACTAGAACAAGACCGGAAACAACCCGCAACAGGTCGCTAGAACCAGCGACCTAAACCAAGAAGCAAGCTGGCCGATCGCACCAGATCGCCAGGAACAAACCGCCAGAGCACCAGCGCAGACCGCGCGGTCTCTGCGGTCTCCAGCCTTCAAACCGACCGGACTCCTATCCACTTCACTTCAACAATTTCAACAAGGTTTACTTTTTCAGAATTATCCTAGTCATGAGGTCAAACATGTACTGGGATATAGTATCATGTGAACCAGGTTTGCAGAGGATAGCTTTTCCCACAATGTCTGATAATAGTTTGCCCATTTGGTTGAAGAACTTTCTTTTTAATGAACCAGTCTTGGTATCATTGTACTCTGTCTATTTCAATGCTTTCTGCTTATCTTTCTCAGAGATTTCTTCTTCCTCACTTGATTTGCAGGAAGGAAGATGAAGGAATTTCTCTATCTTTGCTGGGGTTACTTTTATCCTCTCTTCTCCTATCTTGGATTTATGGATGACTTGGAGGAGGATAATCTGGCATTGTTGAACCATTCCAGAACTTCAGTTCTGAGAACGGGGCTTGGTTCAGAGAGAAGGAATTTTAATTCTTGGTCTTCTAGGAGTTGAATCACTCCCTTGATATCTTCAGAAGCATGGGCAAAGCCATTTCTGACAATCTCATAGCCTTCAAGAAGATCTTTAGAGCTTTTGGGAGCCATTGATGTGGAGGTAGTATACGCTGGGACGGGAGAGAAGGTGATTCGTCTCGACGGCTAGGAAGGAAGGGTCGTGTACCTCTTATTAACAAGATGGATTATTTATATGACCTAGGATTTTGGTATAATTAACCCTTAACATTAGGTTTAATTTCTCTTATAATTGTAAGAGGAGATTTGTCAATTGCGGGTTGCATTTAGACTTAATATAATGAGATCAACCTGTCTCAGCGGAACTGCTGAGACAGCGACCTAGCCGCTGGGACAGAGCGTTGTCAGCCGATGGGACTGATTTAGCCATCTCAGCGGTTTAGCTGAGACTCTTCCTAGCTGCCTCAGCGGCTCAGCTGAAACAGGTTGTTCTGTTTTAGCTGGCCTTACTACCTAACCATAATTGAGATATGATTGATTGAGGGCCTAATTATGTCACTAATAGGGTTGATGTGTCAACACTTTAAGTTGCAACAAGTCAAGCATTATATCATACATGATTGAAAGAGTGAAGTATTTTACAATATTCAACATTTAACATTCCTAGTTCAATTTTGAAAGCATTAAACTTGGCCTCATCCAATGGCTTTGTAAAGATATCAGCAACTTGATTGTCAAATGTGACAAATTCAAGGCAGATATCTTTACATTCAACATGTTCTCTTATGAAATGATACCTTATCTCTATATGCTTAGTCCTGCTGTGAGAGACAGGATTCTTAGCAATAGAGATAGCAGTGGATGAGTCACAATAAAGAGGAGAGTTACTTACCTTGAGGTTGTAGTCCTCTAATTGATGTTGAATCCACAAAAGTTGTGCACAACAACTTCCTGCAGTAATGTATTCAGACTCAGCAGTGGAGATTGCCACACTTGTCTGTTTTTTGTTGCTCCATGATATCAACCTTCTTCCTAGGAATTAACAAGTTCCACTTGTGCTTTTCCTGTCTTCTTTGCAGCCTGCAAAATCTGCATCTGAAGCTTGTACGTAGTCGCGACGCCATATTTTATGAGGATCAGACTATGCTTGATCCTGAAAAGACTGAGAAGGGTGACTCTCGCACTAATGAAGAGTCTCATATGACTGGAGGTGATGATACTGAGGAGGCCGCAGAGCCTGATCCAGTGCAGGGCGTTCAGCCACTTCCAGTCCATGAGGACATGAATGATGGCGAGCCTACAAAGGACATCATTAGTGTTGTGCCCATACCAGCAACTGAGCTCGCTCCACGGAGGTCTGATCGAGTCAGACAACCATCTTCGAGATACTCTGCTACTGAGTATATTTTGTTGACTGATGCGGGGGAGACCGAGTGTTTTGATGAAGTAGTGCAGAGCTCACAGAAGAAAGAGTGGATGGTTGCTATGTAAGAGGAGATGCAGTCTCTGCATGAGAACCATACTTATAAGCTGGTACAATTGCCTAAGGGCAAGAAGGCTTTGAAGAATCGATGGATTTTTAGAGTAAAGCAGGGAGACCCCTCGACACCAATCAGATACAAGGCAAGATTAGTGGTGAAGGGTTTCAGTCAGAAACAGGTAGTTGATTTTGATGAGATCTTCTCTCCTGTTGTGAAGATGTCGTCTATCCGAGTTGTTCTTAGCCTTGCTGTGAGGCTAGCCCTGGAGATTGAGCAGATGTATGTCAAGACTGCCTTTCTGCATGGTGATCTTGAGGATGAGATTTATATGGAGCAACCTGAAGGATTCAGGGTCAAAGGGAAGGAGAGTCTGGTATGTCACCTGAAGAAGAGCCTATATGGCCTGAAGCAGGCCCTGCGATAGTGGTACAAGAAGTTCGATACCTTTGTGGGGGAGATTGACTTCAGGAGGACCACCCTTGATCATTCCGTGTTTGTAAAGCAGTATGCTCCATATGATTTCATCATCCTACTCCTATATGTAGATGATATGATGATAGTTGGGAGGAGCACTGCGCGCATTGCCGAGCTGAAGCGGAAGTTGAGCTCCACATTCGCGATGAAGGACTTAGGAGCTGTGAAGACCATCCTAGGGATGCATATTCGGAGAGATAGAGGCTCCATGTTACTTTGGTTATCATAGGAGAGAGATGTCAGGAAGGTGCTACAGAGATTTAGTATGGATCAGGCGAAGAAGGTGAGCACGCCGCTTGCAGCTCACTTCAGACTTACCGCTGACCAGTGTCTGAGCACGCCTGAGGAGAAAGAGGAGATGCAAAAGGTTCCATATACTTCTACAATTGCAAGTCTTATGTATGTCATGGTTTGCAGCCGCCCTGATATAGCGCATGTTGTTGGCACTGTTAGTAGGTTTCTCTCCAATCCCGGAAGAGAACATTGGAGTGTTGTGAAGTGGATTCTAAGGTACTTACATGGGACGTCAGACTTGATGTTAAGGTTTGGATACAGTGAGCCAGAGCTACTAGGCTACACAGATGCTGATATGGCTAGAGATTTGAACTCCAGAAGATCGACCTCTGGGTACCTGATCCTGTTTGTGTGTGTGGGGGGGGGGGGGGTTTGTTTCATGCCATTCGAGACTTCAGAAGTGCGTTGCGCTGTCGACTACGGTGGCAGAGTTTATTGCAGTCACTGAGGCAGGGAAAGAGCTTCTTTGGATGAAGCGCTTCATCAAGGATTTGGGTTTCACTCAGGAGCATACACTCTTATGTGACAGTCAGAGCGCGATTTATTTGGGAAAGAACTCCACCTTCCACTTGAGATCCAAAATATATTGATACGCGATATCATTGGATACACGATACTCTGGAGCAGAGAGAGCTGGATTAGCAGGTGCACACAGATGACAATGGAGCGGATATGCTTACGAAAACTATTTATAAGTAAATTTTAGTCATAACATTTTAGGTTAGTTTAGTTCAAATTTCCCTAGTTTTAATTATAATTTATTTGCATTTTATGTGTGTTAAGTTTCAATGTTGTTATTTTATATTTTTATGTTATTTTATGTTTTTTATGTTTTAATTGTTTTATAATGTTGTTATGTGTATTATTCTATGTTTTAATGTTTGTTATAACTAATGTTTTTATGTTATGTTGTTACTGTTGGGTTTTTCTACAACCATACATCGTATGTAGGCGCAGCGGAAATAAAGAGAAACAACCCAAAAAGATTCGGATCGGCCATGAACATTGAATCAAGAAGTAATGAAAACTACTAGGCATAAATTACCTTAGTGGAGTTGGATCGAATCCAACCTAGGTGCTCCAAGAAGAAGAATCCTGTCAGTGGCTGTGCGAGAGTCCTCACGTAGAATGATGTCTACGTCTCTACAGTGATCCACACGAGCCGGGAGAAGAACGACTGCACCTTCCACTTCCACGAACTGCTAGGTTCGCTCCAGGAAGAACAATCACGACGACGATCGCTGGAGAGGAGGTCGGCGGAGGTGAACGGGGCGGCGGAACTCTTTCCGTCTAGGGTTCGGGCGAGAGGCGGAACTCCTTCCGTCGGCTGAACTTTTCGTAAGTTCTAAGAACCCTAAAAGAAGATCTATTTATACCCAAAGCATAAACAGGCTTCTAGAAGAATCGCTATCCGCAGACCACACAGCAGAATTGGGGTTTCTGTAACAATTCGTCGGGATTCCACGGAACAGTATTCGTCGAGTTTTCACGGAACAATCCGACGAATCATATCAGACGGCAACATTTGCCGAGTTAATGATCTCTGTAACAATTCGTTGAGTTTCCACGAAACAATCCGACGAATCCGACGAATCATATCAAACGGCAACATTTGCCGAGTTAAGGGTCTCTGTGATAATTCGTCGAGTTTCCACGGAACGATCCGACGAATTCCGACGAATCATATCCGACGAATTCCGACGAATTCCGACAGCAACATTTGCTTTACCTCCCCGATTCTATATGGTGATTGGTAACCTTTACCAACACAGACAATCTTCCAACTTCTCCACATGCTCTTATGTGCGACCCTGCAGGCTCATATCGCGTTGGCAGTGACATTACTTGTTTGACCACTTCTAGATCACAATGGTAACTCCAACAGTTACTTTATTTCTTATAAAACTAATTTGTTTTGTGTTTGTTGTAGGTTGGAGCAGCCCCCTTCATTTGGCAAGTCAAAACCGAGCCTCAAGTGGAGCAGCCCCTAGCTGTATTCATGCTACCCGAGCCCCTTCTTGTGCTGTCCAAGTCCAAGCAGCTCTTCCCTTGGTGCAGCCTCCTTCAATTGATGCAACCCGAGCTCCACAAGTCCAGCCGAGCAGCCCAACTCCTTGTCAAACCATGCAGCCCGCCACCTTTGCATGGCACATGCATGGCCGAATTTTCCTCTTTCCTCTCTCCTCTTTTTCTTAAATGAATATCATTCCTCTCTCTCTCTCTCTCTCATTTACTCTCATTTCTCACTCTTCTATTCCCCATACATTCCCCCCCCCCCCTTCTCATCTATATTTCCTTTTTAAATAACATGCATGCATGAGCCTCTCTCTTTCTCCTCCTATTTAAATCATGCATGTATTTTCCCATGCATGAACCTCTTTCTCCCTCCTCCCATTAAATGAAATTCAACTCCCCTTTCCACATGCATGGCCAGCCACCCCTTGCTCTCCCCTCAAGCATGAAGGAAGTTAGAAGTTAGAGAGGAAATATTATGCTATTGGTAATCTTGTTTTTCCTTGTTGTAATTTCTTTCCATTGTTGTAATCTTTTTAGTAGTAATCTTGTTCTCTTTCTATCGTTGTAGTTCCCTTTTTTATATAATCAATGAAAATATTTTCTCTTTATTTCGTTGTTTGTTCCTTTTCTAAATAATGCGTAGCTAATTTTGTTGGTGCCCGATCGCGATAATCTTTGTGATAAAATAACGCATCTTTTATTTTATGTTTCACTTTTGTATTTTTATTTTTGATCCAACCTTGATTTTTATCATTTCGACTCCGTATTTCATGTATGCGGTAGTAGATTCCGATCTCATATTTGAGTAACCGAGAGGCTCGTGAATGTGAAAGATCACTCAAGGAAGGAAGGAGTTGCACGCAACCCTAGAGATAGGATGACGTAAATCCTCCGGATTGGAGTCAAATCCAATAGCGCGGTTCACTTCGATAATGCAACTTTAGGCCTTTTTATTTGCAAAGAGATTTCGGTCAAAACGTCTAGAAGTTAGGAGATTTAATGCTCTAGCGAGGTTATTTCTCATTTTCGGATCCGCCCCGGTCTTTATAAAATTGCAAATGTCAAACAAATTTATTCCGTTATTTTATTTCAAAGTGAATCGTCGATCGAGCACTCTTTTCGTAATAGTTTATTTCTCTTTTAATTAAGCTTAGTTTATTTTTATTTTCAAAACCCACCAATCGTTCGGTAGGATAATAGAGTCGTTGTGAGTAATAGTACTTGTCAGACCCGAGTTTAAATACGACCTTGATATATTTCATATTCTATGCTATATTTCGATAGGTACACTTGCCTTAATCGAGTATAGATTGGAGAACACAAATTTCTCTATCAAGTTTTTGGCGCCGTTGTCGGGGACTATTTTTGGAAATATTACGAAAGCACCGAGTTTATTACTTCTACCTTTTTTTCAAAAAAATAAAATAAAATAAAAACATTTCTAAATTTAATTTTTCTACTTTCACCTAAATTGTCTTGGAAAGGATGCTTTGGGCTTGAATTCCCATCACAGCCTCTAGTACCGTTGCAAACCCCTCACAGGGCAGATCTCGGGAAGTCCAGGACTAACATAATCCGCCAAAAAAAAATCAAAAAATTAAATTTTCTCTTTCTTTTTTGGTAACAGTTTTTCTTTATCATGGAATCATCTTCTTTTTGCGCTCTTTGCGGGTCGCCCGACCATTTTAATTTTGCATGTTTTTCGGGAACCCCTCCCTCATATGATTTCAATTTTTCTAGAGTAGGTCAAAGTGGCCAATTTGATCCTTACTCAAATTTTTATTCTACATGGGAGATGGGGAACCCGTCTTATTCGCATGATTTTGCCCCACAAAGCGCCGCGCCTTAAATTTTTAATTCTATCGATAATGGGTATCTTGAATTGCAAACTTCTTTAAATAATATCAATTTGCATTTTAAGACCATTATCAATTATTTTTCTCGTGAGGCCGCATCTTTTTCTTCGTCTTCTTCTCCTTCTCCTCCAATTTATTTATGTAATGAGTCACCGGATATCCCAGCTTGTCTTATTCCTCTCGAGGAAGATAACTATTCGGATGTTCCGGATTGTTTCCTTCCTCCTTTGGATGACACCCCTATGGATATTCCGGCGTGCTTTTTACCTTTTGAGGATGACGAGACGTCAAAATTCTCCTTCTTTTTCTGAAGACGTTGGTGATTCCATTTCAGATTCAAATTTCACTGTTCCAACTTTTTCGATTTTTAACGAGTCTTTTTCTTCCTCCCCTTTTATTTTAGATACTTCCTCTTTAGTTCTTTCTATCCCTTTTTCTTCTCCCGAAATTTCACAAGTCTCTCCTTCTCCTTGTGAAATTTCAGTTAATGAAACTTCTTTTTCTACTTCTTTTATTTCTCTTTCTATTTCTTCTTCTTTTTCTTCTTCTTCTTTTGACGACCCATTCTTTATCATTCTTCATGCGGCGGAGTTCTTCTATAACTCCGTCCGTTCATTTTCGGGCGTCATTCCCTTGAAGATTCCACCGCATGTCGATGCGATTCTTCAATTTTTCTTCTTTTTGAATTACTCTCCTAAGCGCATACTTAGGGAGTTACCACTTCACTTTAGTTTTTATTTTCCATTTAGCTAACCAATAACGTCGGGCTCAGACGACGTTAAACAAAGAGCGCTCTTGGGAGGCACCCCTTGCTTACCGTTTTTGTTCTTTCTTTTTCTTTTTATTTTGTTTTGCAGGAATAAAACCTTCGGCGGTTCGTTTGGCTCCATCTTCTCTTCTTTAGGCCTGAGTCGGTTTCCAGCTCAAGCATGGGGGAGCGACATCAGCATTCGGCCTCACGAATCTGGGGAAGTCGTTTTTTTATTTACTTTACTGCATTTTACATCCCCCTCTCCTCTTTCTCTTTCCCTTTTCATTGAGGGTAATGAAAAATCTAAGCATGGGGGAGGGTTTTGTTATTTTCTTTCTTTTCCTTTCAAAACAAAAAATTTTTGAAAACAAAAATTGAAAAAAAAAATATTGTAGAAGTACTATTTTTCTTAGCTTTAACAAAAATCCAAAAAAAAAAATCAAAAATCAAAAAATCTTTAGTAATTTGAGTTAATTTGTGTCTGGTCCTTAGTACCCCACGGCTTGGTGTTTTCTTATCTCTAGTCATTCGTGTACTTGTTTAGCTAGATAAATTTTTTCTAATTCTCATTTTGGCTATGTTTCACGAGTAATGTGTTGACTCGTGTAGTGTTTCTAATTAGGGTAGCATGTTATGGTTGAAAAATCATTTGAAAATTTGCACTTTTTCATGATTTTCTTTTTATGTTTTTCACTTATATAAAATCTATCATCCCTTGTTTTCTCTTTTACAAAATCTTTGCAATGTTGACTTATGTTTAGTGTAGTAGATGCGAACCGGTCTAGACGCTTATTATTTTCACTCTCATGATAAGTCAAGTTTCTTTATTTTCTACCTAGTCTTGCACCTTTTGATTTTTTTCAAGTTTTTGCTTTAGATAGACATAGGAGCATGAAAATGATTTAGGCCACCTCTTGATTCGTTTGAGCCGTTGCATTCCAAGCCATAAAATCTTAACCTTTGCTAGCCACTTTGAGCTTCCCCCGTTTCTTTTGTAGCCCCACTTATTCTCACCAAAGCCAAATAACCTACCTATGGTGCACGCTTGAAATTTAGAGCTTTATTTGTTGCTAGTTTGTGCCGCCTCTTGTGAAAATGGTGGAGCTTTAATTTTGTTATCCTTCTGCTACAAAAGAAGAAGAAAATTACCAGATGAGTATGAAAAAAAAATGAAATAAAAAAATCTATTGAGAAAAAATTTGAAGAATGCAATTTTGACCCCTACCTTTATATTTCAAAATTATTTGGGGTGTCAAAATTTATTTTTGCTAGCATACAAGTGTTTGCAAAGCTCTTCTTTCTGTTTTAAGTGTATCTTAGCCCTTCACGTTTATCTTTTGATATCCGCACCTTAAACCCAAGCCTTAAATGTTATATCTAATGAAGTCCTTTTGATTCATGCTCCTAGGTTTATTTTTAGTAAAGAAGGCGAAAAAATAGATTGGGTAAGCTTTTTGGGTAGTAGTTTGGACTCTTGATTTAGATTGAGGTGATTATAAAATGTCTCTTAGACTTTAGTGGCAACTCAATGCCCTTTTCATCCGTCTCATTACTTAGTTTTTAATTTTGCTAAAACTTAGGATGATTTATTTTTATGTTAGTGGAATCTATAAAAATTTTATGTCATGACTAAGTAAAAATTTTCAATTTACTTTTCAAAATTTCCCTACTTCTAATTTCGCACCGTACTCGTGTTGGGCATAGTCAAATTGATTTATTAGTCCTTTTTATTTTTGCTAGCTCGTATTTATTTGCTTGGGGACAAGCAAACGCCTAAGCATGGGGGAGTTTGATAAGTAGTTTTTAGTCATAACATCTTAGGTTAGTTTAGTTCAAATTTCCCTAGTTTTAATTATAATTTCTTTGCATTTTATGTGTGTTAAGTTTTAATGTTGTTATTTTATGTTTTTATGTTATTTTATGTTTGTTATGTTTTAATTGTTTTATAATGTTGTTATGTGTATTATTTTATGTTTTAATGTTTGTTATAACTAATGTTGTTATGTTATGTCGTTACTTTATTTCTTATAAAACTAATTTGTTTTGTGTTTGTTGTAGGTTGGAGCAGCCCCCTTCATTTGGCAAGTCAAAACCGAGCCTCAAGTGGAGCAGCCCCTAGCTGTATTCATGCTACCCGAGCCCCTTCTGGTGCTGTCCAAGTCCAAGCAGCTCTTCCCTTGGTGCAGCCTCCTTCAATTGATGCAACCCGAGCTCCACAAGTCCAGCCGAGCAGCCCAACTCCTTGTCAAACCATGCAGCCCGCCACCTTTGCATGGCACATGCATGGCCGAATTTTCCTCTTTCCTCTCTCCTCTTTTTCTTAAATGAATATCATTCATCTCTCTCTCATTTACTCTCATTTCTCACTCTTCTATTCCCCATACATTCCCCCTTCTCCTCTTTATTTCCTTTTTAAATAACATGCATGCATGAGCCTCTCTCTTTCTCCTCCTATTTAAAACATGCATGTATTTTCCCATGCATGAACCTCTTTCTCCCTCCTCCCATTAAATGAAATTCAACTCCCCTTTCCACATGCATGGTCGGCCACCCCCTGCTCTCCCCTCTTCTCTCCTTATTTCTAGAATCTTCCCCCCATCTATAAAAGGAACCCATATCTCAAGCATGAAAGAAGTTAGAAGTTAGAGAGGAAATATAGTGCTATTGGTAATCTTATTTTTCCTTGTTGTAATTTCTTTCCATTGTTGTAATCTTTTTAGTAGTAATCTTGTTCTCTTTCTATCGTTGTAGTTCCCTTTTTTATATAATCAATGAAAATATTTTCTCTTTATTTCGTTGTTTGTTCCTTTTCTAAATAATGCGTAGCTAATTTTATTGGTGCCCAATCGCGATAATCTTTGCGATAAAATAACGCATCTTTTATTTTATGTTTCACTTTTGTATTTTTATTTTTGATCCAACCTTGATTTTTATCGTTTCGACTCTGTATTTCATGTATACGGTAGTAGATTCCGATCTCATATTTGAGTAGCCGAGAGGCTCGTGAATGTGAAAGATCACTCAAGGAAGGAAGGAGTTGCACGCAACCCTAGAGATAGGATGACGCAAATCCTCCGGATTGGAGTCAAATCCAATAGCGCGGTTCACTTCGATAATGCAACTTTAGGCCTTTTTGATTTGCAAAGAGATTTCGGTCAAAACGTCTAGAAGTTAGGAGATTTAATGCTCTAGCGAGGTTATTTCTCATTTTCGGATCCGCCACGGTCTTTGTAAAATTGCAAATGTCAAACTAATTTATTTCGTTATTTTATTTCGAAGTGAATCGTCAATCGAGCACTCTTTTCGTAATAGTTTATTTCTCTTTTAATTAAGCTTAGTTTGTTTTTATTTTCAAAACCAATCAATCGTTCGGTAAGATAATAGAGTCGTTGTGAGTAATAGTACTTGCCAGACCCGAGTTTAAATACGACCTTAATATATTTTATATTCTATGCTATATTTCGATAGGTACACTTGCCTTAATCGAGTATAGATTGGAGAACACAAATTTCTCTATCAACTATGTCAAGGTGCAAGTTCGAACATTGTGTGAGGATCGTTGGCATGGCGATCTCTTACACATAAATGCAAAGGGGATAAATTGTTGGGTACAGTTTCCATCCTTTGTGGAGAAAACTGTGGATTCGAGTTTTACTAACTCAAACTTGGTTGCGCTGGATCTATCGGCATATGGAGGAAACATGAAGGTTTTACCAAATGAAAATTATTAGAATGACACATTTTTCACTTAGTCGAAAAGGGGGAGATTTGATGAGGTATTTTCTCTTAAGTGTGAAAAGAGGCTAGCCATCTTTGACTATGAAATTAGCACATGCTCTTGAAGGAAGCATCCTGGAAAGAGGGGAAGTCAATATGTGCTCTTAAAGGAGGATTCTAGGAAGGTGACCAAAGGAAGTTTCATATTATTCGACATGTGTTCTTTGACTGAGGGAAGCTTCATGGAAGCTTCAAAGAAGCTTCCTCCACATGCTATCTACCACCATCTACCCCTTAGTTTTAGCCTTATAAATAGGCATGAAGGAGGAGGGATAAGACATCCACTTCTCTCCCGTCTCAAACATTGAAAAAGTTTCTAGTGAGGCCTTTGTGGCAAGCGTCTTAGTTCCTTGATATGTTGTTTCTATAGAAGTTCTTTCTAAAGATCCACCCCTAATCATACGATAGGGAGAGGATAATCACAAAGAAGAATAAGCTAGCATATATCTGCTGCCATTCCTCTTTGTCGTACTTAGTGCTAAATTTAAAAAAAATTAAGCAGCAGTTACTAATGCGATAGAGCTAGCGGAGGTTTCAATAAAAAATGCAGACCAAGAAACAAAAAAAATAAGAACAATCGATTTTGTAGTAGGAAGTTCCGATCACAAAAATCAAAAGTGAATGGAGGAAAAGAGAGCGTGTTTTACCTCGGATCTTCAACATTCGTTTCGAGGCAGTGATGGGAGGAGATTCAAGTCAGGGAAGGCTGAGTGGTTAGCAGAGAGTGATGCCCTAACGGGAGCGTGAGGGATGGGGAGCGTTGGGAGCGGTAAAGCCACTTTAATGAAATTGAAATGAAAAACCCATGAAAAAACCCATCCAAAGGAGCCCAGGATCACATAGAGGAGGAGCGGTCCCAATTACCAGATTTCTTGGTAGGAGATTAGATCTGTTGAAGGTTGCAACATCCCTGAGAAGGTAGCAGGATCCATGCGGGGGCAAAGTTTCGACGCTCTTCTACATCTCCAGAACTTGGTCTGAGCTTCCAACATCCATGAGAAAGTGGCACCAAAATACTGGGAGCGGACAATCGAGCGCGAGAACCTGGATGCCTTCGACCACGCGGCGTTCCCGAATGAGTAAATGTAGAGCGTTGTTCCAAGCAGGGGAAGCCTTGAGATGCTTTTGAGATGCTTGAAGGAGTCGACGAAGGCGTGGCTTAGAACAGCGATGCAGTACTGCGAGTGATATTGCGATGAACCCTAGCAGAGCGGCCTGGAGAGATCGGGATTTAGGAGAGAGAGAGGGCGTGAAATTGAAATAAAAAATCGTAAATCATACGAGATAAGAATAAATGGTCACGATTACTCCAATGGATTTTAAATTAATGGCTTTAAAAAGCCACCTCATAATTCTTTTTATAATAGTATAGATAGATATAGATATAAACACTTAATATACTATATTTTTGCAACGAATGTATTAAATTACGACTCCGGACAGTGATGATGTTTGCAACTCCGAACGGGACGTCTACGACTCCAGAGAGATTGGCCTCTTTCATATTTGATAAAATAAAGATTTCAAGTGCACATGGTTTTACGATTAATCTTTTGGTGAGAAAAGCATTGAATTACAAAACTTGATGCACAAGATTTCACTGTTTTTCTCACCATTCGGCACATGGTTTATTAGTATGAATCATGTTCAGTGATATTTAAGCACAATGTGAATTACAAAACTCTGTATTATTCGGATCAGGATCCTCTTCATTTGTGGTCTTAAATTGAGGTTCATTTTATGGTGTGGATATATTCTCATTTGATCTAAAATGCAAAAAAAAAATTGATTAAATAAAAAATATAAAAGAATGGGATTAGTAGAACCGTCAGATCAACCAGAAATAGATCTGGACCATGAAATGGCCGGATAATAGGCATTTCACTCCAAATGAAGAGGCTGGATCCTATTGTGTATTATTCACGGATCAAAAAGAAGAGCTATATAAAAGCAAATCCTTATCGAATATTCAGGAGCCACTATGTGGGTACCATTACACTTGCATTTTTAAAGGAAATATGTGGTGAGTTGCTAATAATAAAATAGTTTTCAAATAATCATTTTTAGATTTGTTGATTTTCGAATAATATAATAATTTTCAAATAATCATTTTTAGATTTAATGATTTGCTAATAATAACATACCAATGTTAATACCACCCCAAAGTCGCTAATATATAGCGGTCATGTGATATTAGCACATAAAATTATATTTTCACACCACGCGGCTATTAGCACACCATAAAAAAAAATTCAAACTTTTCCAACCATATACTTAGGAATCTAAACCATAGCTATACATCAAGAGAGTTCATAATATATGTAATATTACAATTTGATGAAAACAAAAAATTTGATCACCCAAAATTTCATCAAATTTTCTTGCTTTAGCCAGCTAAAAGCACCAAAAAGTAATATTAGTATCTTCCAATATTGATTGAAACCGCCAGAGGATGCGTCGGAAATGCGGGAGAAATGGCCAAATCCCCTAGAGGACCCCTTGATAGGACTGGAGAAGGCTTCGAAATGCCGGAGGAGGTTTTAAAATGCCGGAAAAGCCTTGATCTGCCGACGATATGATGTGGATGAGAGGCGGGATTTTTCCCGGACTAGCAGCGTCGGTTTCCGGAGCGAGGAAGAGGGAATGAGTTTCACGTGTCAGGGCTTGAGGGTTTTGGAATATTAATGGAGTGCTATTAGCAGGAATTTGAATATTTTTAGGGATGCTAAATGCTAATACATAGCATATTACGGAGTGCTATTAACATTGCGAATAACACCATCATTTATTTTTATTCAAAAAAACTTTACAGTAATTGCATGACACTGTGTTCAACCCGTACGTGAACAAGCAGCGCGTGATTGAGCAGCTATATAATGGAAACTCCTCCAACGGTCACCTTGTCACCGCCAACCTTAGGATCCAAAGTCACCACAATCCGGTCATCGTCGGCGGCACCAATTTGCTTTATAACCTCGGCTATCCCTAACTGCATCTTGGTCAGAATAGGAATCTTCCTATCTGAATTCCTCTCCATGTGGACGAAGCAGCCGGCCTGCGCCCGTACTCCACCGCCGCCCACTCTGCTCACATAAACATCAAACCACACGTACTCCCTCCCGTCCAGCTCTACGTCGCTCACCACCAGCATCTCCACGCTGCTCGCCTCCAGCGTCCTCGTGACATTTACTTTCGCCGCAGAGCTCAACAACAAAGGGAAGTTCACGTCGCCGACGAGATCCGGAATTCTAATCTCATCCTCCAGTACCGTCGTCTTTATGTTCATCCACTTCAGCGGAACATCCTCATAGACATACCCGAGCTTTCTCGTGTCGATTAAGTCGCGAACCTGAATGCTCACCCTCTCCATGTTCTCGTCCCAGAAGAGGAAGGCGGCGTTAAGGAAATCTGGATCGGAGATCACCTTGCTGCTGTTCCCTGGGATTCCGTCCCATATCGCCCATAACCTGTCGACGTTGCCGTGGTGGGCAACGAAGAGAGGATCTCGAGCGGCCTTAGATGCACGCGACATGTCTGAGCCGGTTGTGACGTGGACGGGGCTGTGTGGAGAATTCTCGATGGGGCCAGCGCCGGGGAATCTGGTGCTGCCGGCAAGTAATGGGCCGCCGAAGAAGATCGAGGTGGAGTTGGAGGCGGCGGAGAACTGGCGGTGCATGACCTGGAGATTGCACTGCTTCTGCTTGTCGAGGGAGCCGGGAGTGCCATCTCCTTCGCAGCCACCGAGATCGGTGAAGTTCAGCGCGGTGGGGTAGCGGGTGGGGTTGAAGAGGGAGGAAGTGTTGTCTTTGTAGATGGTCGGAATGCTCATGCCGGCGGGATCATCCCAGTTCCAGAACGGAATGGCGAACGAGGTGTCCTTGATGAGCTTTCCGAGTATGCGCTCATAAAAGTAGAGGTAGGCACGGTGCCATGTGAAGAAGTGCCAGGAGCCATGAATCTGTCGACGAATTACGACTAAGGACTGGAAATTGTTTTATTAGCACGGAAAGAATTATAAAATTTTATTTACAGGTATCGTAAAATCCCGGTCCAAAAAACCCAGCAGATCGGGATTGGGCCTGTTGATCCCAGGCTTTTGCCACCCAGGCTCGGGGTATTATATAATTATTACTTAAATAATTACATAATTAAAATAATAATAAATTTAAATGAAAACATTTATCGGCTTAGGGCTTAGGCTGAACCTAGGCCCTAATATGCCATCAATTGGCTGGCGATTTGATGTCTGGCAAGCGCCAGGCATCAAATCGATGGCACTGGTCTTAAGCTTGGCCCGGTGCCCGGCCGAGCACTGAGCCATGCAATTCCTCAATATGTGGGCAATGGTTATGACCGCCGCCAAGAAAATAAAATTAACTTTGAACATAAAAGTGGGTGAGTTTCTTGGGTGAGGTCTGACGTTCTCGAAAGACGGTTCATCACCACCGCGTCCACGACCGCCACCGTGCCCTTAAAGACTGCTTGGTGCAACATTTTTAATTACTCCATTAAGTTCGAATAAATATGTCATTGTTATCGCAGAAAATCCTGATTTTGAAACAACGACGTAATTCTTGGGGTGAGGATGGGCATTCGCAAACAAAAGTTCAAGCACATTAGGTTTAGAACTGCCATCGCCGTGCCTGCAAACAGACCCTTAGAATATGGTTCAAGTTTTATTAGCGCGCAATTGGAACTCAGGCTAAAATCTTAGACGAACACTTTAATGAAAATTTTGGGTTCTTCTCTTAAAAGAAATCTAGTTGATACTTTATGTACTTTTTGTGTGTTGCTTGAGAATTCTTCCAATCTAGCTCGAATCCGAAGTTATTATGTTACAACAAGTATGCTAGTGCTCTCACCGATAACTCAATATATATTTCATAGGAAAAACAATTATGTGTGAAGGAAATGTGATTTTATTTGAGATTTTGTAAGTGGCGACGACGAGGGTGAAGTTTTATTTTGTAGCCCTGGAGATGAAGTTGCTGATATTTAAAAAAAAAATCAATAAGATGGGAGAGACGCTTGAGGTTTTGCAATAATTTAAAACTGAATGTGAAGTTAGACTCTAAATTGAACTTATTTGCCGTCTTTCCTGGGCGGATGAAGTGGCGCTAGAGCAGCAGCCCCGTGATGGACACGGGAGGTTTCGGCCATGGGAGGGCGCGGGCGGAGCTTCGGAGGTGCTGCGTTCGGCCACAATGTGCGGCAAGGCTGCAGCCAAGGGTACGGCGGACGTCGGCGGATCGCACGCAGGTATGTCCGACCCACCTGCATGTGCTGAGTTTGATGAGGGCATGGCGCCTGGAGGAGGTGTGGAGGAAGGGGACATGGCCATGGTGCAAGAGGGTGCTGCAGGTTTTCAACACACAAACCGCACGCCAGCTGTTTGTGTAAATGCCGCACCCAGTTTTGCTGCGGATTCTGCCCGGTTTGAGGGTACTGATGACTCGGCATCGCTTCAAGAAGACCCCTCCCGCTGGGAGGACCCTTCCGCGGAGGCTGTAGGAAGCGGTAGCCCTCCGCGCCCCACCCGCACCGATGGTGCTCGAAGTACTGCCGCACAGAACTTCCGCCCCCCCCCCCCCCCCCCCCCCCCCCCCCCGGCCTGGGATCGCAAAGGAGTGGTTTCGCTGGGTGATGTTCCGGGGCTGGCTGACATCGCTCCGGATGGATCGGCAATCACAATGATGGATGAGGTGGCGGAGCGGAACTTGTCGCATATCTCTTTCTCCGTGGTTGGCAAGTTCTTGGGCCGGCGGTTGCCCGCGCACGTTATTGAGGCCGAACTCCGCAAGAACTGGGAGCGGTTTGGCGAGTTCCATTTTTTCATGCTGCGAGCGGAATGTTTTTTATGTCTGTTTCGGACCGCGGAAGCTCGGGACTGCGTTCTGCAAGGCGGACCGTGGTTTATATATGGGTTTATTGTGGGCTTGGATGAATGGACGCCAGACTTTGACCCCTCCTTGTTCAAAGGCCTTTCCTCGCCTGTCTGGGTGCGGCTTCCACACCTTCCTCTTATGTTCTGGGACCGGTACAATATTGCCCGTATTGCGGCCCGGGTGGGCACGCCGCTTTGGATTGATTCCACAACTAATGACTGGGGACGTTTGGAGTATGCTCGTGTGTGCATCCGGGTTGATTTGTCCAAGCCGATGCCCGGAGGGGTTGAAGTCCAGAGCGCTCTGAAGAATTTTGTCCAGCCCGTGGAATATGAGGGCCTCGCCATACTATGCTCTTCTTGCGGCTGTGTTGGACACGCTGATGGGGCATGCTTGCCTCCGGTCGAAGTGCAGCGCGCTGCTCCCGCCCCGGTTCGCCCAACCACCCAGCGTGCGGCCCCCCCGCCAAGACCTGCCCCTCGTGTGCCCCCTCCCCCACCCCCAGCTGCTGCCCAGGTTCCGGATGGGGTGCTCGGACCGGGACCGTGGAGCGTTGTCCATCATCGTCGTCGACGACGGTGGGGTGTCGGCAAGGGCTCGAGGCCGCCAGCCGCCCCTTTCGAGCAACTTGTTCCCAACCCACACTTGCCGCATGTCCCTGATGGTTCTGCTTCGGTGAGGCGGGGTGCTGATTTGCGTGGTTCAGCTTTGGACAAGGTTGGTGATCCACTTTTTGACGGTGTTGTGGGGATGGAATTGGCTATCTACCCTCTTGAGCCACTGCGGGTGATTGCGCAATCTGATTTTGGTTCTCACAAGCGTCAAAGGGGTGACTGTTTTACCGACGGCGGGGACGCGTCCTCTCCAAGGGGCCCATGACGAGCCTCCTTATGTGGAATTGTAGGGGGGCTCGGAAGCCAGCTACTGGGCATCTTCTTCGCGATCTCATTGTGCGGTGGGGGGTTCCCTTGGTTGGTTTGTCTGAGACGATGGTGGAGGATTTTTCAAGGCGTGATGTGGATCGGTTGGCGGGTAGGAATTGGGATTTTGTCCATCAACCGTCCGCTGGTAGGTCGGGGGGTATTGCGGTGCTGTGGCGGAGTGATGTGGTTCAGTTTGTGTCAGTTTCTCTATATCGGCAATGCGTTATTGGAGATGTTACTTTCCCTGATAAGCGTTGTTTGTGGGTGGTGTTCGTTTATGCGACTAAGGATGCTTGTATTCGGAGACAGTTGTGGTCTCTGCTGGAGCAGTTTGCGACCCCGGATCTCCCGATGCTGGTGGGGGTGACTTTAACTGCCTGCTGCGGCCGGAGGAGCGGCGTGGTATTCGGCCCTTTGTGTATTCTCAGGGGCCTCTGGAGATGGATGCGGCTCTGGCGGATCTGGACCTGCAGGAGTTGGGGTTCACGGGCCCGGCCTTTACTTGGTGTAACAATCAGCCCGGGCATGGGCGTGTGTTGGGGCGCTTGGATCGGGTTTTTGTCAACTCGGTGGGTATGGATGTTATTCCATTAGGCACTGTGTGGCACCTACCTCGTGTTGGCTCTAACCACTGTCCTCTCCTCGTGGCTTTGGGGGCGATGCATGCTGCGCGACCAACCAGGTGGATCAGGTTTGAGGATACTTGGCTTTCGTACTCGATGGTGCGGAAGGTGGTCTCTTGCTCTTGGCTTAAGGCGGATGTTGGTGGCAGTGCGGAGGTTCTACAACGGAAGTGTCGCCGTACCCTTCGAACCCTTTTCTTTTGGAGCAAGAACAAGCTCAAGGATCTGGGGGCCCAGAAGGAAATGCTGGAGGTGGAGATTGTGGAGCTCCAGCGGTTGGAGAGCTTGGATGGTGGCATCTCGGAGGACCAGACCCGAGCTCTTATTGCGGCGGTTAAGGAGCTCTTGAGCACTCATGCTAGGTTGGCCACTTGGTGGAGGCAAAGGGCCAAGGTGCCGTGGATCAATGATGGTGATGCGAACACCCACTATTTTCACTCCATTGCTTCTGCGCATCCGCGCCGGAATCAGATCTCTCAGGTTGAGCTTGAGGATGGCGTCCTTGTTGAGGATCCGGAGGATATTGAGGCGGCTTTCTTGGACTTCTTTGATCGGAAGTGGGAGTGTGCACCTCCTGTCCTTGATGGTTGGCCTCTCTTGCCATCCTCGCGGCGGCTTGATGGTGAGGCGGCCTCCCTGTTGCTGAAGGAGGTTTCTGTGGAGGAGATCTGGGGCGTCATCAAGGCCATGAAGGCCAATCGTGCTCCGGGCATGGGCGGTATTACTGCTTCCTTTTTTGTCCATTTCTGGCCAATTGTGCGTTCCACTGTTTGCAGGGCCATATGCGATTTCTTTGCTCTTGGTCGCATGCCCAGCGAGTGGAAGGAGATATTGGTGGTACTCATTCCGAAGTGCCCCAATGCTTCTCGACCGGACCGGTTTCGGCCTATTAGTCTTTGCCAGACCATCTATAAGGTGGCGGCGAAGATCCTTGTGGATCGCATGAAGGGGCTCCTTCCTTCGCTTATCTCTGAGGAGCAGGGGGCCTTTGTTCCTGGGCGCTCTATTTCCCATCAATGCTTTATCGCTCAGGAGGTGGTGCACAAGCTGGCGACCTCGACCTCAATGACAGGATTCCTCGCATTGAAGGTCGACATGGAGCAGGCGTACGACAAGATGTCGTGGGAGACGCTGCGGCGGGGTTCTGGACATGTTTGGGTTCCCGGAGAGGTTTGCTAGATGGATTCTGCAGTGTGTAGAGAGGGGCCGCAGTTTGCGCTGCTTCTCAACGGGCGACGTACGAGGTGGATCAAGGCGAGTTGCGGCTTTCGGCAGGGATGCCCCTTATCACCTTTTCTGTTTGTTTTGTGCTCTGAGCTGCTCTCGCTTGCCTTCAGTCAGCGGGGGAACTCACTGGGTGTTATGGTGGCGGCCTCTGGCCCACGGATATCTCATTTGTTGTACGCTAACGACATCTTCATCACCTCGGATGCCACCACGTCGTGTGTGGATTAGTGTCTTGCTGTGTTGCAAGAGTACTGCTCCTGGACTGGGCAGCGGATCAACAGGTCGAAGTCCATGGTCATGTTTGGCAAGTCCACCCATAGGTGGTAGTGTAGCAGGCTGACTCACCGTTTGGGCTTTCAGAGGGTCTGCGACTTCACTTACTTGGGCATTACACTGGCTATGCGTAAGTTGAAGCGTTCCGACTTTTCACACCTGCTTCTGAAGGTGGCGGAGAGGTTCGTGCTTGGGGGAACCGACACCTATCCTTGGCTGGCCGGGCCACCCTCGTCAATTCGGCGATGTTGGCCACGCCGATGTTCCTTTATACGCATTGTCACGTGCCTCGCTCGGTCCAGGAGTCTATAGAGCGGTTGGCGCGGTTTTTTCTGTGGCAGAAAGGCCCCTCCCAGCGTGGGATGCATTATGTTAGCTGGGAGCAATGTTGCTCTCCCGTGGTCGGGGGAGGGCTTGGGTTCCATGGGGTAAGTAGATGGCAGGGCTCTTTACGGGCAAAGTTCGCCTGGGAGCTGATGCAGTCGTGTTCTTCCCTTTTCCACAGGGTGATTTCTGCTCGGTACACTGGCCGTCTTTGGCGGGAGGGGGTACGCGACTCTCCGGTGTGGCGGCTCATCAGGGATGGTGCCGAGTGCCTTCGTCCTCTTCTTCGCTGGAAGTTTGCGGATGGGGAGTCTGTGGATGTGCTCGCTCACGCTTGGATTCTCGACCGGCCTTTGTCTCGGTGGCCCACTTTTGCTGACTGCAGCGCGCTGGAGTCGATCCCGGTGTCAGCTTTTGTGATGCCTGGTGACGGGTGGGATGCTTCCGCTCTATCTCAGTTTTTTGGGCCGGATCTTGTTGAGATCATCCTCCAGATCCCTCTTCACAGCTCGCAACCCCAGGACAGGCCGGAGCTCTGCACCCGCCTCAGCGGCCGATCAGTTGCCTCCCTTGCTTTCATGGCCCAGTTCGATGGGACTCGCACGGATTTCAGCTGGCTTCAGAAGCTGAAGCTTCACCCGCGGGAGCGGATGTGTTTTGGTGGCGGCTTCTCTGGGATGCTATCCCCACCCGTGCGTGGCTTGCCCGTCGGGGTCTTTCTGCTGAGTGTGGATGTCCTTGGGGCTGCACTTTAGAGGAGACCCGAGACCATCTGGTCTCGGACTGCTATTGTCTTGTGGCCATCCGGGTCGCTCTTCGACGATGGGGCTACAGTATTCCCTCATTCTCCAGTTGGGAGACTGTGCGTGACTTTCTCTCCTCCGCCTCTGCCGGTGCACTAGGTACGGCGCGAGTTTTTTGCTGTGCGGTTTACCAAGCATGGCGTAGCCGTAATGCCAAGGTTCACCATGGGGAGGTGGCGACCTTTACGGTTATGGCAGCAACCATCGTTGAGAACCTCTCCATTTTGCATACTCTACCAGCACATGGGCACTGGGGTACCACCCAGCCTCACCGGCTGTCGACACCACTCTCTTGGTGCCCTCCCCGCCCCCTGGATGGATAAAGTTCAATGTGGATGGTTCGCTTTCCTCGTCTGGGCTTACTGGGCTTGGGATGGTGGCTCGTGACGATCGAGGTGCTCTTGTCTTTGCTGCTGGGATCTCGATGCTGCATTGGGATCCTGGGGGAGTGGAGCTGGCGGCGATTTTGGCGCTGAAGGATCAGATTGCCCCTTCTTTATATGGAACTTGCGGAGCTATTATAGAGGGCGACTGTCGTACCCTTATGGATAGCTGTGCTGCTGGGATGAGACGGGGTGACTGGAGCGTGACAGTGGATGGCGACGAGGACTTCTCATTTCTGAGCGGCTTTCCCCAGCTTCGGTTCCAGCATATTGGCCGTGAGGGCAATAGAGTTGCTGATTTGTGTGCACGTTTTGCCCTTCGGGAAAATTTTGTTTGGCTGGACGTTGATAGCACCCAGACTGAGTTTGCCGAGCTTGTTCGGGTGGACTTAGATGGCATGCTGTAGTTTTTTTTTCTTTTCGGTTTTTATTTACATGCTATTTGCATCTTTCAAAAAAAAATTTGAACTTATTTTATTTAAAGTTGTCATAAGTAGCTAATTAAGTTAAGACTTTAGGCCATGTAATTATGATATAAATATTATCTGAATGAAAATGTTGTCCCATTTCTATTTGTCATTTAACACCTCGAGGATTGTGATATTTAGGCTCCGTTTGGCGCGGCATTTTTGCTCCCGTGAATTTGGACAAAAACGCCACCGCCATAGAATGTATGGGTCCGATTCATGTGGTCGTAACCGCTTGACCGGTGAAAATAAGTCCCCCCAAACGGAGCCTATGTTTGGCGTGACAACGGCTATGACCACCACCAAGAAAAGAAGACTAGTTTTGAACATAAAAGTTGATGGAGTTCCTTAGATGAGGTCAAGCTTTAACGAACGACGGTTCATAACCACAGCGTTTACAACCGCTACCGCCGTGCTAAACGGAGCCTTAGTAGATAACTGGCTTTGTTCTATATGTTAGTAAGACTGAAATTACTTTTATTTTGAACATGTATCTTAAGAAATATAAGAAGACAATCAAAATAATATTTCTCTAATCAACATGTAAACGCAATATAATTTAAATCAAACCCAGTTATGTGTTTTGAACGTATGTTATGCAATCATTCGATTTGCATTCCCGTTGTCATATCACATATGGATACGAGCGGCAGATAAAAGATAAAACATATAAATTTTAGGCTTTGTTTGGTTTAGCTGATGAAAAAGTTGATAATCGAATAGAGTTGATTGAATAGAACGGTCAGAAAAGAAATGATGAATAAGCTGCAAACTGTTTGAAAAGTTTATGCATAAGTGCTGATCGAATAAAACTTCTTCAATTAACTGTTTGGAAGAACAGCTGTTTGAAAGCTATTTTTTTAAAACAGAAATATTGAAATGTATATTATTCGCAGGCAAAACTAAATATATAATAAAACTTAAACGTTTTACAGAGTTCACTAAATAGATATAAACGTTAATAATTGCAGCGCATCACCTTCTCCGATCATTTATCTTCACATGTGCTTATAAAACTATGCAAAAAACTTGTTGTTGGTTGATGGAAAAAGCTTTGCAGTTGAGCTATAATTAGGGGTGTTAGTAAAAATCAATTGAATCACACGATTCGACGGTTCAATTATGATTTCGAATTTTGAAAAATCGCATAGTTTGGCTGGGTTTGATTTACGATTTTTAATGTTAAACCAAATCAAATCATATATAATAATAATAATATTATTATTATTATTATAGAATTATTTATATAAATAATTTTTATTTCAAACAATATATTTATGTTACAATTTTTTACTTTGATAAAAAACATGTATGTCGTTTAATTTTTATTTTTAATCTTAGATTATTTATTTATGTTATAATTTTTTTTAAACCGCATAAACTGACTCAAATCATTCGGTTCAGTTCTAATGTTTTGCATGATTCGATTCAATTGTAATTGTTTGCGTGGTTCGATTCTAAATTTTTGGAATCATATAGGGGTGGTTCGGTTTGCAGTTTAGCTCCAAAACCAAACCAAACCAAACTCTTACACTCCTAACTATAATATTATTATATATTATGTAAGATTATATAATTAACTTGATTATCACAAATAAAAAGAAAAAATATGAAGATTATATCAGGGAATTGTTATACTCATAGTGAAATCTTCTATCCATAGATTTTTAATATCCGTAGCTCTAAAGAGATATTTTTTATCCACAGATCAATGCAAAAATTAAAAAAGAGAAGACATTCATTTCTGAAATTACAAATACTCTATTTTCGAAAAAAATAATATTAAATTTTCTAAATCTAATTATTGTGTATACATTTAATAAGAAATTTCTAGCATAAATGATGACTAAATATTATACACAAAATTTTTTAAAATAAATAAAGTGATTTAAATAAAACTCTTTGTAAGTTTGCTAGTAACAACATTAAAAACAAATTACAATAGAAAAAGAAATTGAAATGTCGCGTAACTTTTTAATCTTTAAATTATTAGTTAGAATTTTGATTTGCGGATAAAGAATCTTTAATTCAAATAAATTGATAGATATTTGATTTGCGGATAGAAAATTTTGCTTTGCGTATAACTATTCTCTTATATTATTGCAGAGCTACCTGTCCGCTCGATGATTCCGGAGAGCCCTCCCAATGATCTCCTATCTTCTAGCTTTATATATAAATATGGAACTCTTTTGAAATTGTTTTAGACTATTTGAAAAATCTCAATTTAAGTGTTCTTACAAAAAAATTTGTTTTACGTTTTTTAATATTAAAATACGTTTTATGTTAATCATTTATTGCATAGATAAGTAAATATTATATATATCCTAAATAAGCAGATTACAAAAGCTCAGTAGCGAGAAAGAAAGATATCAAATGGTGAAGAATCACGAATGGAAGAATAAAACATTTGCAGCGGCGAGAAAAAAGAAACACAGATCATGAATGGTCGGGGCGTGACTTTCGTAAATCGTCGAATAAAAGAGAAAAAGCTGAAAGCCAAAAAAGTGTTTTTTTAAGAGTGATGTTATGTGCAAACCGATTTTGGCTACGTGCAAACCATCAAAACTCGTGCTTTTTAAAATACGTCTTATAGGTGCATTTTTAGGAAAAGTGTTCAACATCAAAGTTGATGTTGAACACTTTTCCTAAAAATGCACATATAAGACGTATTTTCAAAATGCGCGAGACTATTGTAAAAAGCTCTTTTGGAATAGAGCTTTTCCCTCAACACTTTTTCGAAAAAGCTCTTTTGGAATAGAGCTTTTCCCACCGCCACCTCCGCCCAAACAGATCCAAAGCAGAATAAGTCCTCACCTCAATGGTGACGTTTTTCGTGCCGAGCTGGACGTGCCCGCCGGAATAGTATGTGCAGTGAACGTTAGACTGCTGGAAAAAGTTCCAGGGATGATCCTGCGGCAGCGCCCGCATCAGCGCGATGGCTTTCTCATACTTCCGCGCAGCTTCTGGGTCCAGAGTGTGAGCCGGCCGCCGGAATCGGAGCGGCGATTGCTGAGATTCCGGCTTGAATTTGACGATCTCTTTAGAACTAGGCGGGGGGCAACATTTCTGCCTTGCATTAAGATCAAAACAATTGACTGGGTCTATGCTCAATGGCGCTGATGCCGCAGGATCAAGCCCCCGCAGCATCAGGAGCAAGACCATGGCCACGGTCGCACGAGTAATTGTTCCCCAAGAAGCCATTAGAGAAGCTCCGATGATGAAGATGTTCCCCAGCTCTTTCACTTCAATATAAATATATATACAGCTGGGGACGATAAAATTAAATTTTAGAATCATTTGTTGGTTTAGGAGGAACGCAAAGTTGTGTGCATGGTTTTGTCTCTAGTTTATTTTCCCATTTAATGCTTTAAACTGGTAATATCTTTCGGTTTCAACCGGTCAGAATTTGGGTACTTGGCTTGGCAAAGCACGTGCTAAATCTCTGAGTAAAGTTAAAAAATGGAATTTAAACAGTGTACGTAGTCCTGCAGAAAATAGATTATTTAATCTAATGTTTTGTATTTGTAACTTGTAAGGCATGCTGAGGGATTATTTAGATTTTCTTCGTTACTCCTTAAATATTGCATTGTTATATATATATATATAAACGAGCATCTTCGCACGAGCTACGCTCGTGCTCGATGCTCTCGGTCGGCCTTCGGCCGCATCAATGTGGGCTTCGCCCGCAACCAAGCGGGCTTCGCCCGCTTGCCATTCAAGGCGGGCTTCGCCCGCAATCAAGCGGGCTTCGCCCGCTTGCCATTCAAGGCGGGCTTCGCCCGCCCCCTCGACGTCGGCGGGCTTCGCCCGCCCCTCGCCGGTATTCGTCCACCCCTCGCCGATCTTCGGCTCCGTCACCTATTAAAAATTTTAAATAATTTTACAGTCATTAAATATTACAATAGAACATAAATTAAAAATAATAAAAAATGTAACCCCAAACATCCCGAAAAAACATAATTTTAAGAAAATAGAAATTTTATAATAAAGAGAAGCAAAATTGAAAAGTGAATGTTTATATTTTTTTTCTTTTAATTTCGTCTAGATATAATAATAATTATAAATAATAAAATTCTTTAATTTTCTGCTTCTAGAAGCTGAAGCTCTTACACTAATCTTCTCCGCATCGCCTTCAATTTTCTTCATGCCCACTGCCAGTTAGGCGTGCAAAAAAAGCCCGAGCCTGGTTGCCCGGCCCGGGTCTGAGCCCGGTTAGGCCCGGGTCTGGTTAGGCCCGGGCCAGGCCCAGGCCAGGCCTAAGGGGGCTCACCAGGCCTCCTTATTTGGCCAAAGCCTGGCCTGGTGCCCGGCCCGGGACAGGCCTAGGCCCTGCCAGGCCCCAGGCCCGCTTTTAATTTGTTGGGGCCATGCCCCAACATTAAATGTTGGGGCCTGGCCCCAACATAAATGTTGGGGCCTTGGCAGCAATGGCAGCTAGCTGCCATTTGGAAGCTAACTAGCTGCCAAATGGTAGCTAGCCATTAGCATTGGGGCCTGCTTGGGCCCGGTTTTGTGGGCTCAGCAGACCCCTGATTTTGTACGGGTCTGGGCCCGATTTTCGTTAGGCCCGGCCTGAGGCTGGTAGCAAAAAAGCCCGGGCCTCTAAGGCCTGGGCCTGGCCTGGGCCCGGCAGGCCTTATTTGCACGCCTACTGCCAGTTATATATAATAACGCTCTACTTCGCTTCCAGACTTGCTTTAATTAAACTAAATAAAAAAATAATTAATGCCAGAATTGAATGAGTCGCAACAGAAAATATTGAATTGAGATTATTAGGCGGGTAGATGTGCTGAATCCGATATTAATATAATCGTAAATTAATGATATGTGGTTGAATCACGATGAATCTATAATAATCAATATTCAACGGATATTACTTAATTATACAGAATTTTTTTAAAAAAAATAGCAGGCGGGGCCCACAGGCGGGCCCCGCCCGCTTAAATGCCATTTAAATGCATTTTGTTTTATATTCATAGCAGGCGGGGCCCACAGGCGGGCCCCGCCCGCGTAAAATGTGGGACTTTTAGTCCCACATTGCGGAGAACAGAAGGTTTCCGCTGTATATAAGGCGAGAACCTTCTGTTCTCTTGAACTGCCTGCTTGACCCCGCCTGATTCTGCCCGCCCTGGCCCGCGTGACACCGCCCGCTCCCGCGTGAGGCCGCTTGGCTCGCCCCTTCCCGACCCGCGTGAGCCCGCCTACCCCCGCGCCCGAGCGCGCCCGCCTCCCGTGAGCCCGGCGTGACCGAACCGAGCCGCAGCTGGCCCAGTTTTTTTCGTTCCTGCAAGGGGCAAAACGGTCATTTCACCGTGTGATCATGCTTTGATCGGACGGTCCAGATTCGATCTACGGTGTGCTTTCAAGATATCTATATTGCTTTATATAATACAGATATATATATAAATATACGAGCATCTTCGCACGGGCGTAATGCTATCGGGCGGCCTTCGGCTGCATCAATGCAGGTTTCGCCCGCATAAAGTTCGTGTCACGAATGTCTCGCCGCTCGCACTGTAACACCCTGCCAGTACAGATAGTATAACAGTAGGTCCGGCCGGGACCCCACGCCATACAAACCACACTAGCTAGGAGTTAAAAGGTGATAAACAGAAAAGTAACAACTAAACGAGAGTACAACACGTAAGCGGAAGCATTAATTAAACCATTCAAATAGAACTGTCCACTATCATAGGAATGTATCCTGAATAAGAGTTACGGCCTTAAGGCCTTACATTCATCCAATGCACAAAACTCCAAAAGCATACATCGGCACGCAGGCCGGCCATACATGAATAACAGGAAAAGGGCTGGCCTTCGAGGGCCAACATTGCAAAGGGCCATCGCCCGCTATTTCCCGCTAGGCTCACCTGCACCTGCATAAGAACATTCCACCAAGCGGTGACAAACAAAGTAACGGTCAGCACATCTGACCAAATTATAACGACCCCACCCCTTTTCCGGGGCGGCGGAGCTTCTACCCTGCAAGCAAGCCATACTAGCACAAGTACTAAATATAAAGAAAGTGCAAACTACACAAGGTGAGGTTTCAAGCACAATCAATCTTCTAGGTTGAGCATCAAAAGAGAGGGGAACCTAGGTAAGCACATGATGTTGGTTGGGTTCACCCGAAGGTTCCCCACAACCGCCTAAGCAATCGCAAGAGGCTAATCATAACATCCATTTCACAAAACACTCCACCGTAAGGGCCACAACCTTGGGTGGAAACAAGAGCTTTTGGTCGGTCTAGGTATGACACCTTCCACGACCTCTCCCATGATCACACGGCTTTCCTGAGGAAGGGACCTCTTACCGATCTGCATGGAAACGGGTTCGGTTTAGCTTTGCCCGTGCTCTAATCGTCGCGATCTATCGCACGACGCGGGTACGGCTTCGCCTCGGCCCGTAAGGGTTTAGCACTTTCAAGTGCTACACTAATTATACGCTACGCACCTAACCCCTTCACAAGGGTCTAAGTTTCACGAATACTCAACAAGGGAGGTGCAATACGCTCCGCATCAATTTCGTGGTGAAGGTTTGCCTTCAACCAAACTCAAAGCATGGGGCTTTCGTTAGCATCTTCACAAGACGCCTATACTTATTTCCCGCATTACTATAGATGATTTCACGGAGTCATTCTCCGGCACGCATTCTAGGCCTAACCTAAATGCAACGTCGCAAATCAAGCATCACCGATTCGGGCTCACGACCACGAATAGGCTTCACACAAAATGCCTAAATCCGCACGACTACCGGATTTTCTACATGCAATAATGTCGGGGACGGACACAATCTACCCGGAGTTCCGAAGAACTTGAGGAAATCCTACACTTCACCCATTTGGTGAAAGGGATTCCTCATGCAAGCATAGAAAGAGGAATGAAAGGACAAATACAAGTCCAAAGTTCGGGAGGAAGAATCGTTACCCTAGTCGCGTTCTTTTTCGCCATAGATCCGAGATTCTACACGGAGAGAAACGACCGCACCGGGCTGCACTCTCCAAATCTGGAAACGGCTCGCGAAACGGAGCTCCGGAGCTCCGTCAATGGTGGGATCTACCTTCTTCTTCCTTGGCTCCTCCTTCTTTCTCTAGGGTTTGGAGAGAGAATGACTTAGAGAATATGAGGGTTTAACCCCCTCTCATCAGCCCTAAAGGTCTCCCGCAACTAAACCTAGCCGTTGGATCAATTTCCAAAAGATTTGGACGGTCCGATCTTCTTCTCCGCTCAAAATCGCGGAACAGAATAAACAGGGCGCGCGATCGCTGGCGCACGATCACTGGTCATGCGCGAAGAGGGAAATGGTCGTGCGCACTGTCCGAGACAGAACTCGATTCTCTTCTGAATTAACGCACGATCGCTGGCGCACGATCACTGGTCGTGCGCGAAGAGGGAAATGGTCGTGTGCACTGTCCGAGACAGAACTCGATTCTCTTCTGAATTAACGCACGATCGCTGGCGCACGATCACTGGTCGTGCGCGAAGAGGGAAATGGTCGTGCGCTAAGAGCAGAAAGGGAAAATTTAGCCTGCTTCAAGTGCAGCACCACCACTCCACCTACTTCGCTGAACCACGATTTTTGGGGTGTTACAACTCCACCCCCCTTAAAAGGATTTCGTCCCGAAATTTATAAAACAGAAATAGCAAGAAATTCAGCTATAAAATACCTGAGAGAAATAGCTCGGGGTACTCCGCAAGCATCGCTTGCTCTCTCTCCCAAGAGAGCTCCTCTCGGCCGCAATTATCCCACCGGACTTTTACCATCCGAATGGACTTGTTCCGCAGCTGCTTTACTTCGGTATCTTCGATGCGTAAGGGCTTGACCTTCGTCGACAACCCACTATCAACCGGAACTTTGCCGACCGCAACGATATGAGTAGGCTCTTGCACTGCCTTCCTCAACACTGAAATGTGAAACACGTCGTGCAGACCGCTCAGCTCTGCAGATAGTGCAAGCCGATAAGCCGCATCACCAACACGCTCCACGATCTCAAACGGTCCTAAGTACCTTGGACTGAGCTTTTTCAAGCGTCGGATCCTTGATACCCCTTTGCACGGTTTGATCTTCAAGTAAACCCGGTCACCGACGGCAAACTCTAGGTTCCTATGCTTGGCATTGAAATACTTTGCTTGCCTATCCTGGGCAACCAATAGCCTTTCACGTATAGCCCGGATCGTCGAAGTTGCTACTTCAACATCCTTTCGCTTCAATAGCTTAGTATCGCCCGTTTCCGCCCAAGACAACGGCGTACGACACTTCTTACCATAGAGGGCTTCGAAGGGAGCCATCTTTATACTGGCTTGATAGCTATTATTGTAGGCGAACTCGATCATGTAGAGATGATCTTCCCACCTCTTTCCAAAATCTAGAGTGCACATTCGGAGCATATCCTCCATAGTCCTGTTGGTTCTCTCGGTCTGTCCATCCGTTTGCGGGTGGAAGGCCGTGCTGAACTTCAATTTCGTGCCCAACAGTTCATGGATAAGCCTCCAATCTTTCGATGTGAAACGCCCGTCATGATCGCTGACGATACTACGGGGGACACCGTGCAGCCTCACAATACTATCAACATAGAGCTTTGCTAGCTTCTCTACAGAATCATCCTTCCTGTTCGGAATGAAGTGTGATACCTTCGTCAAACGGTCCACGATCACCCAGATGGCGTCGTTTCCATGCTGCGATCTCGGCAATCCGTGCACGAAATCCATCGAAATATCATCAAACTTCCATTCCGGAATCGGCAGGGACTTCAGAAACCCACCGGGATGTTGACATTCCGCTTTCACCAACGCGCAAGTATGACACTTGGCCACGTAAAGGGCAATGTCTTTCTTCATACCCGGCCACCAGAAAAGCTTCTTCATATCCATAAACATTTTAGTGCTCCCCGGGTGGATTGAGTACTTGGTATGATGAGCCTCGTACATCAACTCCGCCCGTAGAGTGCCAACGTTTGGGATGCATAACCTTTCCTGTTTCCACATAAGGTCGTCTTCGAAGGAGAAATCAGCGTTTAACCCCTCAACGGTTTCCGCCTTATAGCGTTTCATGCTCTCGTCCAGCTCCAACGCTTGTCGAACTCGGTCGGCAAGGTCGTATTGAACCTCCGTCCAGTTCAAGCATGTTGAAGTAGACGTTCTCCTATCAATGCAAATGATCTCCATTTCTTCCAGCTCGCGGATTAGACGCTCATCGTGCATAAAAATCCAATTTGCTTGAGCGGGAGCCCGACGACTCAGCGCGTCCGCTACTACGTTTCCCTTACCGGGAGTATAATTGATGTCGAAGGTGTAGTCCCCAAGGAACTCCATCCACCTCCTTTGACGCATATTCAACTCCCTTTGATCCAGCAAGTACTTAAGGCTCTTGTGGTCGGTAAAGATATCGATCTTCACGCCATATAAATAATGCCTCCAAAGCTTAAGAGCAAATACCACGGCCGCTAGCTCCAAATCATGGACCGGGTAATTCCTCTCATGAACCTTCAGTTGCCGAGAGCCGTAGGCAATTACCTTCCCGAACTGCACTAGGACACAACCCAAACCACTTCCTGAGGCGTCGCTATAAATTTCGTAGCCTTCCATACCTTGTGGCGAGCATAGAATGGGCGCCGTGGTCAGACGGCTCTTCAGTTCTTCAAAAGCTCGTGCGCACTCGGGCGACCAAACGAACTTATGATCCTTCCTAGTCAGTTTTGTGAGAGGAAGTGCGATCCTCGAGAAGTTTTCCACAAAGCGCCTATAATAGCCGGCAAGTCCTAAGAAACTTCGGACTTCCGCTACGTTTTTCAACAAAGGCCACGCTCGGATCGCTTCTATCTTCGACGGATCTACCGCAATTCCATCTCCACTAACGACGTGACCAAGGAATTCTACTGACGGTAGCCAAAACTCGCACTTGGAGAACTTGGCATAGAGCTGACTCCTCCTCAAGGTGCTCAGAACGGCGTGCAGATGCCCTACATGCTCCTCTTCCGATTGAGAGTATACCAAAATGTCGTCGATAAAGACGATCACAAATTGATCCAAATACTCACGGAACGTCCTGTTCATTAAGTCCATGAATACCGACGGTGCACTGGACAGACCGAACGACATCACCGTGAACTCATAGTGCCCAAAGCGGGTACTGAACGCTGTTTTTGGAATGTCACATTCCCTTATCCGCAGTTGGTAATAGCCGGACCTTAGGTCCAGCTTGGAGTAAACCGTCGACCCCACCAATTGGTCGAATAGATCATCGATTCTTGGAATCGGATATCGGTTCTTCTCGGTCAACTTGTTTAGCTCTCGATAATCAATACATAGACGCAAGTTCCCGTCCTTCTTTTTCACAAAGAGGACCGGTGCACTCCAAGGCGATGAACTTGGACGTACGTAGCCTTGCTCTAGCAGCTCTTGCAATTGAACCTTCAGCTCTGCCAATTCCTTTGGCTCTATCCGGTACGGTGAGCGGGCCACAGGTTTGGCACCTAGCACCAACTCGATACAGAAATCGATCTCCCGCTGAGGCGGAGCCCCATGGAGTTCGTTAGGAAACACGTCGACGTACTCCGCTACAACTGGGACATCACATAACCTGGGCATTGGCTCTGAAGTCTCCAACAAGGTGAAGAACAACTCGGCGCCTTTTCTCACCGCCTTAACCACCTGGAGAGCAGACATCAGCGTCTTGCTCGCTCCTCGCATACCGGCGAACATGGTTTCTCCTTCGGTGTCCCTTCCCAGAGTGATCTCCTTTGTATTGCAATCTATGCATGCCCGCTGCTCCGAGAGCCAGTCCATGCCGAAGATCACATCAAATTCAGCTAACGGTAATAACGACGCTTCCAAGTCGAAATCCTGACTTCCGATCCGCACCTTCACACGGCTCTTCCTATCCGCACTCATTCGAGATCCATTGGGTAGCACTACTTCCAATCTATCCTCTACGAAGGTAGACGGCACTCCGATTCGCACAACGAAGTCCTCGGACAGAAAAGAGTGCGATGCACCCGTATCAAATAGAGCTCTCGCCGGATAGTTGAAAATTAGGACGAAACCTAATTGCACACAAATAAAGCATATAGTCGTACCACAGTATGAATTATATATATAGCTGAAAAAGCTAACTTCTAATTCGTACCTGTGACGACATCAGTTTGTCGTTTAGCTTCTTGTTGGCCAAGCGAATAGACTCTCGGCTGAGTCGGAATGTGCTGGGAAGCCGAAGACTCCGCAGCTTTACCCTTTTCGGCAGCACGAGCATAATCCACCGCTCGAATACCAGCCTTCGGGGGACCACTTCGACACACCGCAGCTTTGTGTCCCACCTTCCTGCAGGTGAAACACGTAATAGGAGTCCGCGCGGTCGTGGCTCCCGAAACATTTGAAGGAGCTGGTTCCGCCCGTTTGAACTTCCTTTTGTTCCTTCTGAAATCCGACTTGGACTGAGAGGCCGGCGCATGAAACTCAGGTTTCTTTACAACACCCCTTGCTTGTACCCTCTTCATGTCCAACTCCAAAGATCTGGCAGTTTGCACCATCACTTGGAAGCCAAACGTCATAGGGCCTGCAAGGAGCAGCCTCAACTCGTCCCGAAGCCCTTCATAGAACTTATTTGCCTTTGTCTCCTCATCCTCCACCAAGGACCCCGCATAGCGACTCAGTCTGGTAAACTCATGCAAGTAATCGTCAACGGAGCGATCACCTTGTGTCAACCTCAAGAACTGGTTTTGCAACGCAATGCGCTAGGCAGAGGGGATAAACCTTTGGAGGAACGACTTTGAAAACTCAGCCATTGTAATTTCAGTAATATCTCTACCGCAGAACTTATGCAGCTCCTGCTCTTCCCACCACAGCACAGCCTCTCCATCAAGAAGGAAAGTGGCTAAGGTGACCATCATGGCTTCGTCCGTCGCTGTCGCCCTCAGAGTTCTTCTAACTCTTGACAACCAGTCTTCTGCCTCCGTTGGGGACTCAGATCCCGAGAAGGTAGGAGGATTAAAGCTCAGGAAATGCTTTAATTGCTGGTCACGCGCTCGCCCCGCAACTACTTGCGTAACTTGAGGTTCCACCCTCGGTGCTACCGCAGGTTCTACTGCAGCTACAGGCACAGGGGCCTCCACCCTTGGTTCCGCCGCAGGTTCCACTGCAGCAACAGCCTCAGTGGCCACATCCGGAGTAGGAGTAGCAGGCTGGACTAGCCTTTGGGGTTGAGCGTTGATCATCGCGAAGACCGCTTCTGCGACTAATTTGATCATTTCAGCAGAAGGAGTGGTCGCTGGCACTTCAGCCGACCCACTACTTTCAGCGGTGTTACGGGGTCGAGACTGCCCCGCAGCACTTCTAGTCACCTATAATCATGCAAAGCACAATTTAGTGACCCAAAACATATCAAACATCAATCATGGGACGCTCAGGTTCCGCAAACAAGTATGTTTTCTTTTCATTCCTAAGTGGACATTCTTTTTAGTTTTTGTCGTTTTAGGTGAATGCACAACCCGTGCGCACCACCCCTTAAAAGGAATTCGTCCCGAATTCGCTGAACTACGGATCGACGCCTTAAGTCCGATACCAAATTGTAACACCCTGCCAGTACAGATAGTATAACAGTAGGTCCGGCCGGGACCCCACGCCATACAAACCACACTAGCTAGGAGTTAAAAGATGATAAACAGAAAAGTAACAACTAAACGAGAGTACAACACGTAAGCGGAAGCATTAATTAAACCATTCAAATAGAACTGTCCACTATCATAGGAATGTATCCTGAATAAGAGTTACGGCCTTAAGGCCTTACATTCATCCAATGCACAAAACTCCAAAAGCATACATCGGCACGCAGGCCGGCCATACATGAATAACAGGAAAAGGGCTGGCCTTCGAGGGCCAACATTGCAAAGGGCCATCGCCCGCTATTTCACGCTAGGCTCACCTGCACCTGCATAAGAACATTCCACCAAGCGGTGGCAAACAAAGTAACGGTCAGCACAGCTGACCAAATTATAACGACCCCACCCCTTTTCCGGGGCGGCGGAGCTTCTACCCTGCAAGCAAGCCATACTAGCACAAGTACTAAATATAAAGAAAGTGCAAACTACACAAGGTGAGGTTTCAAGCACAATCAATCTTCTAGGTTGAGCATCAAAAGAGAGGGGAACCTAGGTATGCACATGATGTTGGTTGGGTTCACCCGAAGGTTCCCCACAACCGCCTAAGCAATCGCAAGAGGCTAATCATAACATCCATTTCACAAAACACTCCACCGTAAGAGCCACAACCTTGGGTGGAAACAAGAGCTTTTGGTCGGTCTAGGTATGACACCTTCCACGACCTCTCCCATGATCACACGGCTTTCCTGAGGAAGGGACCTCTTACCGATCTGCATGGAAACGGGTTCGGTTTAGCTTTGCCCGTGCTCTAATCGTCGCGATCTATCGCACGACGCGGGTACGGATTCGCCTCGGCCCGTAAGGGTTTAGCACTTTCAAGTGCTACACTAATTATACGCTACGCACCTAACCCCTTCACAAGGGTCTAGGTTTCACGAATACTCAACAAGGGAGGTGCAATACGCTCCGCATCAATTTCGTGGTGAAGGTTTGCCTTCAACCAAACTCAAAGCATGGGGCTTTCGTTAGCATCTTCACAAGACGCCTATACTTATTTCCCGCATTACTATAGATGATTTCACGGAGTCATTCTCCGGCACGCATTCTAGGCCTAACCTAAATGCAACGTCGCAAATCAAGCATCACCGATTCGGGCTCACAGCCACGAATAAGCTTCACACAAAATGCCTAAATCCGCACGACTACCGGATTTTCTACATGCAATAATGCCGGGGACGGACACAATCTACCCGGAGTTCCGAAGAACTTGAGGAAATCCTACACTTCACCCATTTGGTGAAAGGGATTCCTCATGCAAGCATAGAAAGAGGAATGAAAGGACAAATACAAGTCCAAAGTTCGGGAGGAAGAATCGTTACCCTCGTCGCGTTCTTTTTTGCCATAGATCCGAGATTCTACACGGAGAGAAACGACCGCACCGGGCTGCACTCTCCAAATCTGGAAACGGCTCGCGAAACGGAGCTCCGGAGCTCCGTCAATGGTGGGATCTACCTTCTTCTTCCTTGGCTCCTCCTTCTTTCTCTAGGGTTTGGAGAGAGAATGGCTTAGAGAATATGAGGGTTTAACCCCCTCTCATCAGCCCTAAAGGTCTCCCGCAACTAAACCTAGCCGTTGGATCAATTTCCAAAAGATTTGGACGGTCCGATCTTCTTCTCCGCTCAAAATCGCGGAACAGAATAAACATGGCGCACGATCACTGGTCGTGCGCGAAGAGGGAAATGGTCGTGCGCACTGTCCAAGACAGAACTCGATTCTCTTCTGAATTAACGCATGATCGCTGGCGCACGATCACTGGTCGTGCGCGAAGAGGGAAATGGTCGTGCGCACTGTCCGAGACAGAACTCGATTCTCTTCTGAATTAACGCACGATCGCTGGCGCACGATCACTGGTCGTGCGCGAAGAGGGAAATGGTCGTGCGCTAAGAGCAGAAAGGGAAGATTTAGCCTGCTTCAAGTGCAGCACCACCACTCCGCCTACTTCGCTGAACCACGATTTTTGGGGTGTTACACGCACCCTAGAAGGTCTCCCGAGAGCATCGAGCACGGGCGTAGCCCGTGCAAAGATGCTCGTATATAACTCTCCGACTCTCTCCCTCTCTCTCTCTCTCTAGATAAATAAATATAAACTATAAACTATATATATATCAATAGCCTGCCAACTCAGTCTCTCTCTCTCTCTCTATCACGCTGTGACGGACGGTTACTGTTGATTGCAATGGCAAGAAGATGTGCTCGTACTACTGAAGGATTGATCTCGGAGGGACGCGTCGTTCCAGCTTCCTCTCATTCGCTTCCAATGTACCTATTGCGGAAGAGGCCGTGTCTGCGCCCACAACAGCACTGGAAGGGCGCATGCGACAAATGTAAGAACGACAAATCGAGATGCTGACTCTCATGAGAAATCTTGGGGCTCCTCGAGCTTCCGTTCAACCTCCTGCATTGAACATTCCGCCTCCCCCGGCTCCAAATCATGCTCTGAATGAGGAGGTCGTTCGGGAAGAAGATGCCTTAGAAGAGTTCTCTGATGTTGCAAGCTCCACTCACCCTGCTCGACCGGCCAGAGGACTGGAAACTGATCACCATCACCATCGCTAGGGAAGAGCTAGCCCCGGACAAGTGATAGGAAAAACCACTCAAGAAGAGATATGTGATATGATAGTAGAAGAGTGTGGTCAAGCAGGGCGACGTGCGGCTCTCGCCCACCATCCCATGCACCACTGCTCCCCACTATCGTCTCAGGTCTTGGCCCATCCAGTTCTGAATGGTTTCAAGCTTCCCAACATCGAAACATTTGACGGGACGGGCGATCGACCCATTGGAACATGTCAATCACTTCACTACCATCATGAGGATTTACAACGCCCCCGACCAGCTCCTCTGTCAAGTGTTCCCGACAACCTTGAAAGGATAAGTACGCACTTGGTTCCATTCGATCTCTGCAAGATGGATCCATCAACAGCTTTGGAGAAATGGTGTAGCAGTTCGTGGACCAGTTAATCGTCAATCGCAGGATTGTCCGAGACCCCTCCCATCTCTCAGGAATCTGCCAAAACGACAGAGTGACCCTTAAGGATTTTTTTCTGACGCTTCACTACCGTGGCTCAGCAAATCCCAGGGGTCGACCCTGGGCTTTTGCGGGGAGTTTTCCTTAGGGGTCTCCGTCCAAGTGGCTTTTACTCAACTCTAATGAGGGAAACTGTGCCAAGTTATCTCGACCTCATTCGCCGGGTGGAAGCTCAGATAGCGGCCGATGAGGCCATCGAAGCACACCGTCCGCAGTTCAAAGGAGGCTAAAAGAGAAAAAAGGGGTCGGAGCAGGTCCCCAGAGGGCAAGAAGAATGGCGCGGCGAGGAGCGTCGCAGCGATGAACGTCGTCGTGATACCCGAAGAGATTTAGGTACGCGACCGCCCAGGGTCTACACCCCATTCAACACCACCAGAACCAATGTGCTCTACGCCATCCAGAACAACCCATAGCTCCACAAGCCAAGGGCACCTGTCCCAAATCCGAGGAATGACCAGTAGAGGTACTGTGAGTTCCATCGAGGAACTGGGCATACCAACGAAGAATGTTCTAGACTGAAAGACGAAATCGAGCGTCTCGTCCGCCAGGGACTCCTGAGAAGATTTATGCAAGGCCAGGTTCCCAACTAGCCTCAGCCACCCAGGGATGCGAGGGAGCAGCCTCTCACTCCCCGAGGCACGACACGAGGTAGGCTGATGGTGGTGAGAGAAATTGAGACTATCGCCGGACCTCCCACCCTAGCCGCATAGATCATCTCGATTGTCAAACACCCAAGGGATCACGAAGATAAGAAGCTTAAGCAAGACATCACAATCACTTTCAGGGAAGAAGATCTGCAAGGACTACGACTACCGCATCAGGACCCGCTTGTAATCAGCGCAGGAGTCGGGGACCCTTGCTTCAACGTTAAAAGGATATTAATCGACAATGGAAGCTCAGTCGACGTCATGTTCTTGTCCACTCTAAAACATGAAATTTGCGAAGGATCAGCTCATCCCTGTAGCCGGGCCCGTCTACGGCTTCGACAACCGACCTATTCCGGTTCAGGGCATGATCTCCCTTCCAGTCACCTTGGGTGAGTTTCTGAGGCAATCAACACACAACATCCAGTTCGTGGTGGTGGAGTCTACCTCCGCCTACAATGCCATCTTTGGAAGACCACTCCAATCCATCTTTGGAGCAATTCCCTCTATCCTGCACCTAGCCATAAAGTTACTGACCGTCGCAGGGAAAGGGGTCGCAAGTGGAAATCAGGAAGCAACACAAACGTGTTTCATAAAGCAGGCCCGACAGATGGAAGCGACCGCTCTTAATATTGACAACTTCGACTTACGGGACGAAGCCCCTCTACAATGTGGATCGCCCATTGAAGGACTCATAGAAGTACCACTCTCCCAGCAGGATCCGTCCCGGACAGTTCAGGTCGGGTCCCTTCTGTCTGAGAAAGAGCGGGAAGAATACGCCCTCTTCCTCCGTGCTAATAAAGATATCTTCGCATGGAGCCAGGAAGATATGTCTGGGGTAGATCCTCAGATCATCTTTCACTCTTTGAATATCAACCCTGCTTGTCGGCCGGTGATCTAGAAAAAGCGGAACTTCGCCCCTGAGCGGCTCAAGGTGATCAAAGAGGAGGTGGAGAAGCTCCTGGAAGCACGATTCATCCGCGAAGCAAAACACTGAAAGTGCACAGTGTGCCTCTGAGTATTCTCTAGAGGGGGTGAATAGAGTTTTTTTTTAAAAACTTTTGTACCCTAATTATGCACACACAATAAAAACTACTAAGTATTATGCAATCAACAATTCTAAACAAAATAAAGTAAGTGCAGACAATATAAAACAGAAAAGAAGTAAACTGGACAACACAAAAAACCAATCCAGAAGACACATGATTTTTATAGTGGTTCCACAAAATGTGGGTAGTTCACTCTTCTACCTCCCTAGTAGGATTGCACTAACTGTGCCTGAGACTTTTGAATTAGGAGACTCTTAGAACCACTGAGTCCTTTGAAAACGAGACTCTCAGAACCACTGAGTCTTTTGATAAGGAGACTCTTAGAACCACTGAATCCTTTGGAAAATGGAATCTTAAAACTCGTTTACAGTTTGGAGAATAAGAGCAGTTGAATGAGAAGAAAGAAAGAAAAGGATTCTTTAGTAGGAATCCTTCAGAAGCTATCTCTTTGAATGCTATAGCTTCTATTTATTCTCTGGATCTGAATATGATGAACCCTTGCTTAATATAGTGATGACTGCAAGGGTTGTATGCTTGATTCTATTTCTCTGCACTTTTGTAGACTTGCTGCTGTGAGATGTAGAAGAAAAAGCAGAACTGTAGTTGTTCTCTTTTCCTGTGCAGAGAAGATATTCTTCTGTACTGTCTTAGGGTTGAATGAGGAAGAAGAAGAAGCTCTGGTTTGAAAGATAGAATAATATTATCAGTTGTCTCTTGTCGTTTTCTTTCTTTCTCAACATCTTTATTCTCCATAATTTGGATTTGAATTTCTTTCTTCTTCTGGACTGCCTTTAGAAGGAATGTCCATTGGATAATTGAGGTTTCCTTCTATCTTTATTCCCGACCCGTCCATCTGATTTGAATAAACTTCCAAGAATGTTTCTGATGCATCTCTGAAATACTTCATTCCATTCTTGACACTAAACGATATTCTTTGTGTAGACTATTTTCCTCTAGACGACTTTCAGTTATGCCTTATTCAAGCTTTCTAGTTTTCCTATCTTCAAAACTAAAGTTATCAGATAACTTTAGGGTGGACCTTGCGTGAGATCCATCCCATTATCAAAATATTTCACATCTTTTGAGAAAGGATATAAGGAATTCAACATGCCCAATTTAAGAACTTAACCTCCACAATTCAATTTTGAATTGATTGAACTTTGACTCATCAAGGGGCTTAGTAAATATATCAGCTATCTGCCTTTCTGTATTGACATGCTCGAGACAGATGTCCCCCTTTTCTACATGCTCCATAATAAAATGATATCTAATTTCAATATGTTTTGTTCTACTATGTGCCACAGGATTATTAGCAATTGAAATGACACTTGAGGAATCACAGAAGAGAGGTGTTCTCTTTATCTGCAGATTATAATCCTCTAAGTGGTGTTGAATCCAAAGAAGTTATGCACAGCAACTACCAACAGAAATATATTCTGACTCAGCAGTGGAGATAGCAATGCTATTTTGCTTTTTGCAACTCCAGGACACAAGCATTCACCCTAAGAACTGACATGTTCCTGAAGTACTTTTCCCGTCCTCTTTGCACCCAGCAAAGTCTGCATCAGAATATCCACACAACTCAAAGTCATCTGACTTAGGATACCACAGCCTTAGATTTGGAGTACCCTTTAGATATCTCAAAATTCTTTTCACAGCTGAGTAATGAGATTCTTTGGGGTTAACTTGATACCATGCACAGACACATGTGGCAAACATAATGTCTGACCTACTAGCAGTAAGGTAGAGCAATGAGCCAATTATGCTTCTATACATATACTCATTATAAATATATAGATAATAATATAATACGAGGGCTAGAGATCTTGAAACAAAAATTGTCGGATAAGATAGCTAGTGTCTTAAGAATCTGAAAAATATGTGACATCAAACATCACTAAAAGAGCAAATGGCAAACTTTTCATTTGTGAATAACCAAAGCAGCGGCCAAAAATGACTTTCATGTGTACAATCGTGGATCATGGATTTTTTTACAACATTCACTCTCATTTACAACATTCAATGACAATTATAGCATTCATGGGGTAGCCAAAGATGTCTAAGATCCGCATCGGAGGAGATAGATCGGAAGTAAAAATCATGGATCAAAAAATCATAGATCCTCACCTTGTTGTTATCAATGGGTGCTCTTTATTGATCTGCAATGGCACATAGATGCTTCTTCCGTCGTTAGAGTGGTTGGATCTACAGTCGAACGCATGAAGGAGGCTGCACTCGCACAGGTAGTAGAGAGAAGAGTGATCTGGGGCAACCTAAAGGCATTCCATCGCTCGCCGGAGGAGATCGATCGGGCTCAAAAGAGACCATTGTAGATAGAGAAGCCATAACTTATCGTCGAGCGGGAGAGCTGGGGGTATGCCGTGAGAAGAGCGAAAAAATGCCGAGCAGGGGAGCTGGGGGTATGCCGCGAGGAGAGAGCAAAAATGCCAAACAGGAGAGCTAGGGTATGTCGCGAGCAAAAATGTCGAGCAGGAGATCAGGGTTTTATGAGAGCCAAATGAACTAACCGTGGCAAAAAGGAACTATTTGCCACAAATTTTATAACTTGTGGCTAATACATACGTATTAGCCATGACTTTTTGCTCTCTAGCTAAGACTTTATTATTAGCTATGATTTTTGTAACCGTGGCTAATGTTATAGTTTTAGTCATAATTTTTGACCCCTGGCAAAAAAATGTGTGGCTAAAAGTTGTTTTTCTAGTAGTGGAGATTTGTAATTAATGTGGGCTAGTCTCTTGTGCCACTTTACACAAGCAGGCATTCCATCATTTTCCACAAGACATACAAGTTCATTCTTTCTAATACAAATGAAATTCAAGCAATAAATATTTCCAGTCCTAGTGCCTGTTAAAATAGATTCAGAATTCTGAGAATTCTTGATCAGACACTCATCCTTGTGGAAAGCAACAGTATATCCCAAGTCACACAGTTGACTTATGTTAATGAGGTTATGTTGCAACCATTGAACATAAGCTACCCTTGTGATAGTGATACAACCATTAGTAATCTTATCATAGCCTTTGACTACACCTCTATCAGATCCTTCAAATTTGACTTTGGGTCCATCTTCTACAGGTGTAAACTCCTTCAAGAGGCTTCTAGTTCCAATCATGTGCCTGAAACACCCACTGTCTAAATACCAAAAAGGAGTCTTGGTGGATTTTGGACATACCTGCAAAATAACTACACTTCCTTAGGAACCCATGCTTTCTTAGGTCCTCGGTGCTTGTTAGGAAGGAAACTAAATGTAAGACTAACTGTTTTCTTACTCATTTTCATGCGGGGAGAATTCTGGACAGTTGGATTAAGCCAACAGTCTAAGGCAAAATGCCCTACTTTACCACAACACCAACATTCAAATCTATTGTATCTAAATTTTCTTGTGGAGCTTGGTCTGATTGGGTTAAGCTGCTGCTTGACAGCTAACCCTCCCTTTTTGGAAGATGAGGAACTCTCCCCAACAAAAGTGTTTCTGAAAGCCTTCATAGGAGGATTCTTTTAGGATGCAGATAGTGCACTCTTCCCAAGGAAAGTTTGTCTTTTGATGAGCCAAGTGGAAGGAAGCTTAAGACCACTTTCTGTCTCTTTGCTCTCTTTACATCCATAAATGCTATGAGCATATGAATTTGTGGGTATGATCACCTTTCTAAAAACGGTCTTTCCTTGAGCATATTTCCCACTGTTTCCACTTTGAGAGTAGCCCAAACCTTTCTTATTTGTTTGTGAAAAGCTATCTATCAAAGGAAGAACAGTTTGTGGCTTGGAATAACTAGCCACAATTCTCCTTTCCTCTAGGAGCTTATCCTCTAGCTCTTTGATTCTAATGTTCTTATGCTTAATAACTTCAGTCAAAGTGCTAGTGCTCGGTGGAGAGATTAATAGTTTGGTCTTATATTGAGCTAGCTCAGTTACTTTCTCAAGCAGTTCATCTCTCTTGCCACTCAAGGAGATGATCTTTGTTGCTTGTGCTTTACAGAGAGCTCTTACTTTCTTAAGAGCATCAAGCAAGACGCCAAAATTTTCAATATAATCAGTGTCAACTTCTCTTACTATTGAAGAGGAGCTGACATCTAAATCCGTGTCAGATATGGTAAGAGAGGCTTTAGGAATTACCTGTTTATGATGAATATCATCACAACATTCTTCATCTGAGAAGGCCATAGCTGCTATATGGCTATGTGATTCTGATGAGGAGCATTCAGTGTCACTGTCACTGAGTGTTCTCACTTTCTTTGCCACAAAGCTTTTCTCTGACTTGCTGCTCTTTGAGTGCTTTCTTTCTTCACTCTTCTCTTGTCTCTTGAATGGATATTCAACAATAACATGTCCAGGCTTTTTGCAGCTGTAACAAACAATGTTAGAAGAAATATGTTTGATAGATTTTGAGGATACCTATCTGATCTGTGTTTCCTCCCAGACTTGTCTTCTCTCCTGGAACTAGATGGTGAAGCATCATATTTTTAGTTCCCTCTTATTCTATTTATTAACAGTTTCTTAAACTGCTTGGTGAACAGTGAGAGATCTTCATCAGAGAGTTCTGAGCTGGAGTTTCTTGAGGTCTCTTCCTCTGAGACATAGACAGGTTCCACTATTTTGTGTTTTTTGGAAGCTTCGGCTTTAAAGGCCACTGCATTTTCTCTATTGTAAGCCTGGGAGCTTTCCTCTTCAGCCTTTCTAGTATTCAGCTGCAGCTCATATGATAGGAGCTTGGCATATAGCTGTCGAGGCTCCATTGATCCTAGATTCCAACTTCCCTGATAGCACACAACTTCATGACCCATTCTTTGTTCAGAAATATCAGGAATTTGTCATTTAGCTCATAATTGGTGAACTCTCTTTCATAGGTTCTGAGCCCATTGACAATCCTGAAAATCTTTTCATAACAGACAGCTATGTCATCCTTCTTGTCTTGCCTGAAAGATTCATACTCCTGATTTAGAAGGGATTTTCTGTCATCCTTAACCTCTTCAGTTCCTTCCATGTATACAACCAAGGAATCTCACACTTCCTTTGCCATTTTAAAATGAAAAAGATTCTGAAAAGTTGAATCATCAATTGCATTTACAATGATGTTCTTAGCCCTTTTGTCTTTGGTGACCAAAACTACTTCATCCTTGGTGAACTGGGATAAGGTTTTCGGTGTAGGAGCTGATGTTGGGTCCACAGGGATATTCATAGGAACATAGGGTCCCTCTTCAACTGCCAAATAGACTATAAGGTCTGAAGCTTCCATGTACAACTTGATTCTCTGTTTCCAGATAGCAAAGTTCTCTTTGGTGCAGATGGGCAGCTTCATTGAGCTCATTTCCTTATGATGCTCACCAACCATTGATTTATCACAACTCACTAAACTTGTAGATCTTGTTATAAGCTGTTAAGGATTTGAACTAAACCTTCCTCTGATACCAATTGAAAGATATGAGTTTGATTAAACTACATCTTGAGCGGGGTGGTTAGGTGTTTTCAAAGTTAATTACTACTTTAAAATCTATCTAACACAGCACAGAAGCAACACAGAAAACACACAGGATTTATAGTGGTTCCCTATAATACAATATGTTTAGAGGTAGCACACTGTCCCTCCCACCTATCTAGCAATGAGCTAGACTAGACAACTTCTCCAACTTCTCAGATCTCTTCTCAATAAGCAGATCTTACAACTCAGGCTCACAAAGAACCCTACCAACAACTCAGAATTTACAAGTCTTACAACAACTCAGATCTTCACTAAGATCTTACCAAACACAGGCTCACAAAGAACCCTACAGAACTCAAGATCACATAGAACCATACCAACTCAAATCTGTTAAGAGATCCAACAAACTCAGGCTCACAAAGAACCATACAGAATAGTACAGATGAAATTGCTGTTGTAGAAGAGAAGGCTTCAAGATAAAAGCTTTGACTAACCAGACTTCTTCTTCTTGCAACTGTAAGCACAGAGATCTTGTGAATCACTGAACCTTTCTATAGAATCTTCTCTTGACTTTCACAGCACAACAATGAAATCTTCTTTTTGTTAATTCTTTTCTCTCTTTTCTGTTAGTATGTCTGAGTATAATCGTGAACGAGAACACTACCAAAGGCGGTTCTGTAATAAAAAAAGTGTCTCTTTTATACTGTTCTATAATTTTGCATAAAATCCCTTATTGATTATTTCACAATCAATTTGCCAGTTTGAAAAGAATTGACATAATAATTTATCATAAATGTCTTGTTGTTCTGGGAACTTGTAGCAATGTCTTGTTGTTCTTGGAACTTGTAGCATATAGAAGTAATAATATCTTTCATTAAATACTGTGCAGCGATTATATTTTGTAGAGAATATAACATTTATTACTCCTTGATTAATGCCCAAGATGAGCGGCGTGCACATTCCCTGCATTTTAATTTCCGAGAAAGTCGGCACATTAAATGCACCTCAGCATCCGTCACGACGATAAATTTCTTCTAGCCAATATCGTCTTGATCATCTTAACGATGTTTAATTTTCATGACGATATCGTCGACATACTTCTTTCTTCAAGACTTTACTTGATATCTCAACGATATTGATTTTTCTAAAGGATATCATCGAGATGTTTTTTTATATGACTTAAACTTATTCTTCAAGTTAATAATCTTTCATCAAGACGATATCGTCTTGATATTCTAGACGATATAAAAGTCTTCAAGACGATGTTGTCTACATGATCCTTTCTTTAGGATTTAATAAGTTATCTCGACAATATGTCTTCAATCTTCAAGACTACATCTTCTTCACAACGATATCGTCGAGACATCTGAACTTAGCTTTCTTAACGATAAGCTTTCTTCAAGGCGATATCGTCGAGACTATCTCGACGATATGTTTCCTTTCTCAACGATTTATCTGCTGAGACTTGAGACGATATTTTACTTAGATAATTTTCTTTACTTTTATAGTCTTGATACTAGTGATGTAGCTTTGATGCATCTGTCACAACATGAACTTAAACATATCATCAAAAATAACTTGTCTTATCTGTACTTGTGTTCCTTCTTCAAATCTAGAAATATTGAGGGCCTACTACCCAACATAATCCTTGGGAGCTACAGAGCTCCCTATAAAACGTACAACCACATTTCAGAAAGGTCTTTCCGAGGGCTACAACTTTCATGTAAAGCCCGAGGTCTGAATATAGCTGGATCATGCTTAAAAATAGGCTTAAAGTCTGTCATTTGCAGAAAACAGATTTTTGCCTACTATTATAAAATCTACACGGATCTTAAGACAGATGAACATCATCTGTTCATCTTCTTCCTCCAGCACACATGTAAATTATTTCTCCTTCTCTCCTCCCATTCTCCCTCAATAGACCACCGCTCTTCACGAAATCAAGTCCTATAAATTCATATTGAAGAGAGGAATAGATTGAAGATATTTTCTTGGCGAACGACGCCATATAACGTAAGTTCTAGCATGGTCTCTTCCTACAAAACTCCATGAATCTCGCTGAAATTAAGCTCTCCTGAGACCAAGATCTCTCCTATTTCAGATCTAAAAATCTAGCACTAAGGGAGAGGGGGCGAAAGTCACCTGATTTGCGGCCATGGATTGAGTTTGTCTTCTTGGCGGCATGGTGGCGGTCGGCCAAGCTCCAAATCCTTAGCTTGTTCTTCCAAGGAGAAAGGGGGAGGCTGGTTAGCTTCTTGAGGTGTGAGGAAGAGGAAGAAGATGAAGTTCTAAAGGTTTAAAGTATTTCTCATGGTGGCTTCATGTCCAAGGCTAAGAAAAGAAAGCTGATTTGATTAGAATAAATGGGAAAAATACTTCTCATGCTCTGGATTGAACAACCCCGCCACGTGTCGATAGCCTATAATACCTCCTTGATTATAAGACAAAAAATAAACTTTAAATAACTGCGAAGTCTCCTATCCGGACGGCATGCATCCCGACACAGTGAATCTGCGAAAAAGAATTGTACATGGACGATACTCGACGAATTCGTTGAGTGGTCTCGACAAATCGTCGAGTTCCACTCAATGGATCTGTTGGGTATATTGCCCTCAATATTACCTTGATTTGAAGAGGCATCACTCTCAATGCTAAGGACATATTGTATTTAACAAAGCTATACTTGTGTAGGATATGCAGGCACAGGTGACTCAAAAGGAAGGGCCAAACATGGCCTTAGATAAGAAGAAATCATCTACAAGGAGATGAAGATCTATCTCAGCATAACCGCTGAGACGAAGGGTCAGAACTGCTGAGACGAGGAGCCGTCTCAGCGGATCCACTGAGAATGAGACTGGAGCAACCTCTGAGAAGGGGACTGGAGCTGCCACTGAGACTGGAAGCTGTCTCAGCCCAACCGCTGAGACTGGATGCTGTCTCAGCCCAACCGCTGAGACAGATCCAAATGTGCTGACGGGATCTGCTTTTGGCGCAAACGACAATTGAGAGGGAAAAGCAACTCCAATCTGCCCCATACTGTGCCAGGAGGATCGATATAGCCGTTGAAGCCTTCTGGAGGTATAAAAGAAGATGCTAGGGCACAACAACAAGAACTGTTCCATTGAAAAGCTTTTGTTGCATGCTGCAATCGAGCATTCACGTTTCAGCCAGTTGAAGTTGTTCTCTGAAGCTGAAGTTAATCTTCTAAGGGAGATTAGTTAGCTCGTCATGTACAATCTCAAGAAGGGCAAGTTGATCTTCTGCTTTGCTGAAGGAGAAGATCAAGGTGATACAAATCTGAAGCTGCTGTTTTCAGATCTGAAGTAAGGATTCAGAAGACCTAAGAGTAAACCTTTTGTCTTATGTATTTACCTCAAACTCTTTTATATCTTTGTAAGGCATTGTTGCCTGAGTGAAAGGCTGTTGAGCCTGTGTGTAAAGCTGTGTTGACAGATTGAGTGGTAGGACTTCTTGATAGGCCTGAGGTAGGAAATCTGTGTGATTTTTGAGTTGTAGGAGTTACATAACTCTGAGGTGTAGGGCTGCTGAGCCTGAGTGTAAGGCTGCTGAGCCTGAGGTGTAGGGCAGCTGAGCCTGAGTGTAGGGCTGCTGTGCCTGAGGTAGGATCACTCTTGATCTGAGAAGTTCTGAGGAACTTGTGGTGTAAGCTCAAGGAGCGGAGATTGGAGTTTATGGCCTTGTCTAACTCACTGTTAGAAAGGTGAAGGGGGAAAGAGGACTACTCAAGACACCCTGTCTTGAGGAACCTCTATACATCCTTGAGTGCTTTCTGTGATTGTGTTTTCTGCAGCTAGAAACATTAGGTTTAAACAAAGAAAATAAGTAAAACCTATTCAGCCCCCTCTAGGTATTATTGACTACACCTACATAAACTATCAAGTGGTATCAGAGGCAGGTTGATCAAAAAGACTTATCAGTCTGATCAGATCCTATATAGGAGTAGTCAAATATGAAATCCAATGGCCAACAGTGGAATGAAGAAGGAGTTGGGGTCAATGAAGTTGCCCATATGCTCCAAAGAAAACTTTGGGATATGGAAGCAAAGAGTAAGGCTATTCATGGAAGCCTCAGACCCAAGGATCTTTTTGAATGTCAAAAATGGTCCTTATACCTTTGAGAAAGTCTCCACTATTAACCCTACTAGAAAAGTACTTAAGGTATTTTCTGAGCTGACCAATGATGAGATAACATTGTACACTATGGACAAGAGAGCCTAAAACATAATAGTAAATGCCATTGATGACACTACTTTTCAGAACTTGGTCCACTGCCAAACTGCCAAGGAAATGTGGGACACATTGGTTGTTTATATGGAGGGAACAGCTGAAGTGAGGGATGATAGAAAGTCACTCCTCAATCAAGAGTATGAAGCCTTCAGACAGCTGAGCCAGGAGAATATCTCCATATGCTATGAAAGGTTCTTTAGGATTGTAAATGAACTAAGAACCTATGGACGGGTGTTCACAGATTATGAACTCAATGACACGTTCCTTAGATCTCTAACTAGAGAATGGGACACTAAAATCTGTGCAATCAGGGAAGGGGCAAGACTTGGAGAAACCCCCAACCATACACTGTTTGGGAAACTGCTCTCATATGAGATGCAACTTTTTGCAAGAAAGGAGGAGGACTCTTCCTCTAGGGCTCACACAAGGGAGAGATCTGTTGTTCTCAAAGCTGAAAGCTCTAAGAGTAACAAGGTAAGAGTGCAGTCACCTCTAAGAAAGGCTGCTGAATCTGAGAAATCTGAGAGCAGCAAATCAGACAGCTCCTCTTCTGATGAGGAATTTGCTGCCTTCACTAGGCAGTTCAAGAAGATGATCAAGAGGAAACAATGGAAGAACAAACCTTCCTCCTCTTCTCATCCCAAGAAGGATCATTACAGATCTGAGAGGTAACATCCCAAAGGGGACAGGTATGACTCTAAATCTAGTAAACATGTTTCAACTAACATAATTTGCTATTGTTGTAGTAAGCCTGGACATGTCATTGCTGACTGTCCAGTCAAGAGAAAGGACAGAGGTGACAAGAAACCTCATCACCAGAAGGAGAGGAAGAGAGAAAAATACTTCCTAGCTAAGAAAGGCAAAAGCTGGAGTGAATCTGAATCTTCATCTTCAGATTCAGATGGTGAGGAGGAAGCCTACTTGGGGCTGTTTGCTGATCAGGAGGAAGAAGACTGTCCTGCTGCCAGGATAGGAATCAAGGCCCCTCTATCACATTTAGATTGTGATGTAGAGGAGGAGGAGGACACCCTAGAAGACCATGGGCTGATGGCTATAATTAAAAATGAGGACAGCCACAACAATTCAGAACATGAGCAGGTATTGATACACTGCATTTCTTCTTCTTCTGATTATGAAACAGGTCTAGAATCTGAATCTCCTCCATCTAAAGTTGGAAGTGAATCAGATTATGAGGAGGATGTCAATCAATTGATTGATAAGTATGGTGCACTCCTGGAAGCTCTGAAAAAGAGCAAAATGCTAGCCAAGCGGCAAGCACAAGAATTTGCTTCCCTAAAGCAATCAAAATCTGAATGCATTGAGCATGCTACCCAGCTAGCTCTAATGAGCAAGGAGATTGGCAAGCTAAGGGGAATGTCAATTATCCATGTGGGCACCATAAGCCACAAGAACAAGATCATTAAGGATCTTGAAGAAAAGCTCCTCAAGGAGAGGATGCTAGTGGCTAAGTTCTCCAAGCCCAAGACAGTGCTGCCTATTATTGACACCTTCAACTCCCATGACATGAGAGGTGTTGGTTTCAACAAGGAGGCAGCTACCAGCAACACTAAGGGAAAGGTCAAGGACTCAAAAGAATCTAAGATCTCCTTTGTGAAAGTCTTGATGCCCTCAAACAAGTATGATCAAGAAAGTATTCATGGTCACTTATTAAATGAAAGTTCTTATAACTTGAGCAAGAATGCTCACAGCTATGGAAATAGAAAGGAGTTAGGCTTGAGTGCCTTCAAGGCTCTGCATGAGGAAATTCAAATGGACCATCATGGACCCTTTGTTTTTGGAACCTCAGCCCCTTCACTCAAGATAACTAAGGCTGTCAATTCTAAACATTGTTCAGCAAAGTCTATGCCTGTTGACTGTCCTGTAACCAAGCCAAAAAGCCCAGTTTCTGCTGCCATCCACACATGTTTAGCTACCAAGCTAAAAGGTGCTGATGTCAAACAAAAACAGGCTGCCTTGACTGATTATAGGAAGGTAAAAAGCCATGCCTTTACTGATAAGAAAAAGAAAACAGCAGCTGCATCCCCTACTGAACAGAAACAGGAAGCTTCATCTTCCAGAACTGTTCAAAAGAGGAGATATAATATATATGAGTGTTGGTGTTAAAATTTTTGATTGGACCGTTTAGGAGTAAGCAGGAGTTGTATCAACAAGAGTTATAGCCAAACAACCACAATGCCAAAACAGCAACACAAGAAATCTTTATTGAAATAGAACTGCTTTACAATGCGAGGCATACATGGCGAGACATGATTCATAAGAATCACGGAGATGAGAAGAACAAACACCCTAAAAAAAAGAAACCAGCGGTCTGCCAAAAAGAGACCGCTCGGACTGCAACAAAGGCTCAGGCCGCCCGGCTTGTTCTGCTGTACTCCCAGACCGCTTGTACAGTCAGACCGCAGAAACACCTTGAGACCGCGCGAACAGAAGCAGACAAACTGCACTGCCAGACCTCAATCCCAGACCGCACGAACTGAAGCTTATTGGAACAAAGAACTGAAGCTGTTGCCAGACCGCAACTCAGACCGCCTAACCGCTGAAGGTCGCCTGATCCCTGAGTTTGCTGCAAACAGCACAAGAACACAATAACCCAGTTCGCTGACAGACCGCAGACGAACTGTTTATTCAAGTCACCGGAAATCACCAAGGAAGGAGACCGCACCCTGCTGACCGCAAACCTGCGAACACAACAAAGGTTAACTCTCATCCAAGTCGCGCGAACTCAAACTTGAGACCGCAAGAAACAATCCGGGCTCTGGTTCTTACAGTTCTCGTTGGGAATGATGGGACATGCACCCCTATTTATAGGCGGGTGGACGGATGTCGTCACCGCACAAACCGGGATACAGTCACCACCCATCAGATCGCGAACGGTCTCAAAAGATAGACCGCGCGAACACAGCACTTGAACAAAATTCAGTCCAAGACCGAAGACAGCAGCAAGCCGCGCACAAGCCGTGCGAACACAGCGATCACCCTTCCTGAGATCGCCAACACAGAGAAGCAACTGGCCGACTTGAACCAAGTCGCCAGAACAACACAACCAAGCCACCCGGTCACAGCAGTTAGCCAGGAACAGACCGACTAAAACAAGACCGGAAACAACCTGCAACAGGTCGCCAGAACCAGCGACCAAACCCAAGAAGCAAGCTGGCCGATCACACCAGATCGCCAGAACCAAATCGCCAAAGCACCAGTGCAGACTGCGCGGTCTCAGCGGTCTCCAGCCTTCAGACCGGCCGGACTCCTTCCCACTCCACTTCAACAAATTTCAACACTCCCCCTTGAAGTGGGAAGTGGAAACTAGCCCGAGCAACTCCCTTAACCGAGTAAACGGTCCCTTCGCCAGTGGCTTTGTGAAGATGTATGCGACATTGTCCGCACTCCGAACATGCTCGACCATAAGAGATCCTCCCAACACCTTTTCACGAATGAAATGGTGCTCAATCTCTATATGTTTGGTCCTCGCGTGACAGATTGGATTGTTAACCAGCTTGAGAGCACTCTCATTGTCCCCGCGTAGCATAGTGGGACCTCGAACCTCCTGATGAACGTCCTCTACCAACCTCCTGAGCCAAATAGCTTCCTGAGCTGCCAAGGCCGAAGCCTTGTACTCCGCTTCTGTGGTAGATACGGACACCGAGTCTTGCTTCTTGCTGCACCAAGAAATAGCTATGGGGCCTGTCATAAAGACAAAACCAGACGTTGATCTCCGATCATCCACGTCTCCCCCATAATCAGCATCCATGAAACCATGCAACTCCAAGCTTGACCCTCTCCTATATAGAAGACCCAAATCAGAGGTCGACTTCACATACTTCAAGATGCCTTTAGCCGCCAGAAGATGAGGTTTCCGTGGTTCCGCCATGTACCGACTCACCTTCACAACTGCATAAGCAATATCCGGCCTGGTGATCGTCAAGTAGATCAAGCTCCCAACCAGAGCTCGGAACACCAACGGATCAGATAAGACTCTCCCCTCATCCTTTCGAAGCTTATGATGTTGCTCCAAAGGTATAGAGCTGCTCTTTCCTTCCTCCATGCCAAATCGTTTCACGATTCGCTCCGCATATCCTTCCTGAGAAATGAGCACTCCGCTCTCCCGCCTCTGGACCTCGAGTCCAAGGAAATGGTGAAGCTCCCCCAGATCCTTCATCTCGAATCTGATAGCAAGCTCAGCCCTGAGTCTTGCAACAGCTTCCTTCGAGTTCCCGGTGACAATCATGTCATCCACGTACAGCAACACAATCACCCGAAGCACCCCCTCCTTCTTGATGAACAAGCTTGAATCAGAGTCTGAAGCAACGAATCCGCAGAATAAGAGATATTCTGCAATCTTCCCGTACCACGCCTGAGGCGCTTGCTTCAACCCGTACAGGGCCTTCTTCAATTTACAAACATAGTCCGGATACTCCTTCGAGATGAAACCTTGCGGTTGAGTAATGAAGATATCTTTGTCAATCTCGCCGTATAAGAAGGCATTCTTCACGTCGAGTTGCCAAATCTCCCAACCACTCGAAGCCGCCAAGGCAACAACAAATCGAACCGAAGTCATCTTTGCCACTGGACTAAACGTTTCATCATAATCTTCTCCGTACTGCTGTGAGAACCCGCGAGCTACAAGACGAGCCTTGTAATGCTCGATACTACCGTCAGCTTTCTTCTTCAGCTTGAAGACCCACTTACAAGTGACAGGAGTAGTGCCCTTGGGCTTGGGCACAAGAGACCAGGTCTCATTCTTCTCGAGAGCTGTCATCTCTTCTTGCATAGCAATGTCCCACTCCTTCACACCTCTGGCCTTTTCAAAGCTCGACGGCTCCCTTTCATCTAAGGGACCAGCAAAGAAACATGAAACGAAGTTCACCATGTTTCCTCCTGTGTATCGATCTGGTGGTTGAATAGTCCTCTTCGACCTCCTAAGAGGTTGCACTTGACTAACCACCTCCTCAGCCGCTTCTTCTGTGCAAGCTCCTTTTCCAGATGAACTTGGAGCATCGCTCCCCCTGCTACCAGAACCTGAAGCCCCCATCTCAGAGCTTAACACAACTGGAGCTCCTGGTGAAACAGGCAGCTCCACTTGAAGACTTCCCGCAGCTTTTCCTCCTTCATCAATCCTACTCTCTGGTAGTTCAACTCCTGAACTCCCCTTGTAGGAAGTCACTTCATCGAACACCACATCCCGAGAAACAATTGACCTCCGTGTCTCAGGATCCATGCATCTCCATCCCTTCTTCCGCTCATCATACCCAACAAAGACTAGCTTCCTTGCTTTCGCATCTAGCTTTGTTCGAAGAGCATCAGGAATATGCACATAGCAGGTTGACCCGAACACCCGAAGGTGAGCAACACTCGGCTTCTCCTTGAACATTAGTTCGTGAGGGGTCTTCATGTTGATAGGACTTAAAGGCAATCTGTTGATGACATAAGCTGCACAAGACATTCCCTCCGCCCAGAAGGACTTTGGGATATTCTTGGCATGAAGCCAGCATTTGCAAGTTTCCGTCAGATGACGGATCTTCCTTTTGGCAACGCCATTCTGCTGTGGAGTATGGGCACAAGTGAGCTCTCTCCGAACGCCGTGTTTCCTGCAAAAACTTGAGAACTCACCAGAAGTGAACTCCCCACCATTGTCAGTTCTCAATTTTTTCACCCGCAGGCCTAAACGACCTTCCACCAGCTCCTTGAACTCCACAAACCTTGCAAAGGCTTCTGACTTTTCTTTCAAGAAATACACCCAGACATATCTGGTGTAATCGTCAATCAACACCAACATATATCTATTGCCTCCAAGGCTTGGGGTGGCAGTTGGTCCCATCAAATCACCGTGGATGCATTCCAACGGTGCTTTGCACCTTGTTTGCGATTTGTCAAATGGAAGTCGATGAGACTTACCAAACTGACACCCTTCGCAGACATGACCGTCTCCATAGGAGGACAAGCTAGGCAAGCCATTGACAAGGCCCCTTACCGCCATAGCCTTCAATTTGTCCATGCCTACATGCCCCAACCTTTCATGCCAGATGGCAGCACCATCATTTGTCCTCATCTTATCAACATAGGTACTTGTCGATAAAACGAACAAGTCCTTCACCCGCTTGCCGACATGAATAACTTCTCCCTTTATTTCCGGTTGAGTTTTGAGAAACTTCACTTCTATTGGGCCAAACAGAACGTGATAACCGGCATCGACCGCATTGGTCACAGAGAAGAGATTCTTCTTCATACCAGGCATGTGATAAACACTCCTCAACGTGAGTGGACCCTTATCACTGCTCAGAGAGACGACTCCTTCGTGCTCTACTGGATGAATAGAATTATCAGCCGTTATGATAGCATTGTTACCTGAGTAAGGTGCCAAAGAAGAGAACTTTGATCCATCCCCGGAGAGATGATGTCCACACCCTGAATCAACAATCCAGTCTTCTTCATAGTTGATGGAAGCCAAGGCCTTAACGGGCATCGCCATTATATTAGACACAAAGGCTCCTCCCCATCCAATTTCACCAGACTTTGGCATCTCCTTCTCCACTGCATGTCCTGGCTGAAGATTCACCCGACAATCTTTCTTGAAGTGCCCGGTCTTGTTGCATCTAAAGCACCTCGGTCCCTCTCCTTTCTTCTTCCCATCAGACTTAGGAGCGTAGCCCCTATCTTGCTGACCTGAAGTAGAGGGTCCATCATGACCCGCCTTCTTCTTTTCCCATTTCTTTTTTCTCTTCCCAGAGAACATCACATCACTCTCTCCCCCGGAGATAGAAACCCCCGCCATCTGTCTTGCTAAACTTTCTTACGAAGCAAGAAAGTTCTCCAGCTCCAACAACGACGGCTGATTTGCCCAACCCTGAACTGAAGTTACAAAAGCAAGATACTCCTTCCGCAATCCGCGGATGATATGCCTCTTCAGCTTTGCCTCAGAGATTGGCTCATCAGGGTCCAAAGCAGAAATCTCTGCCGTGAGGTTCTTCATCTTAAGGAAGAAGGTAGAAATAGAAAGATCGCCTTGAGAGGCTCTCGCCAACTCATTTTCAAGAATTTGTAGCCTCGCTACATTCTTCTTATTGAACAATCCATCCAAGGATGTCCAAATCTCAGCAGCAGACTTACATCCGATAATATGATCAAACAGCTCCGGTGAGATAGCCCTTTTGAGAGTGAACTCAGCCTTAGCATTCAACCTCCTCCAAAGTCTCACCTCTGCCATATTATCTCCTGCTAGAAACACCTCTTGTGTGTCTTCTCCGCCAACTACCTCCCAAAGATCCTCGCCAAGCAAGTAACTCTCCATACATGACTTCCACTTTTTAAAGTTAGTTGATGTGAGGAGTTCAATACCAAGACCTCTTGCGAATCCGCCTTCCATGGCAACCAATGTGGTCTCTTCTTCACAAAGACGATGGCAACTCTAGTTGATCACTGCTTATCCACTCCAGCAACCTCGCTCTGATACCATGTTAAAATTTTATCAACAAGAGTTATAGCCAAACAACCACAATGCCAAAACAGCAACACAAGAAATCTTTATTGAAATAGAACTGCTTTACAATGCGAGGCATACATGGCGAGACATGATTCATAAGAATCACGGAGATGAGAAGAACAAACACACCAAAAAACAGAAACCAGCGGTCTGCCAAAAAGAGACCGCTCGGACTGCAATAAAGGCTCAGGCCGCCCGGCTTGTTCTGCTATACTCCTAGACCGCTTGTACAGTCAGACCGCAGAAACACCTTGAGACCGCGCGAACAGAAGCAAACAAACTGCACTGCCAGACCGCAATCCCAGACCGCACGAACTGAAGCTTATTGGAACAAAGAACTGAAGCTGTTGCCAGACCGCAACTCAGACCGCCTAACGCTGAAGGTCGCCTGATCCCTGAGTTCGCTGCAAACAGCACAAGAACACAATAACCCAGTTCGCTGACAGACCGCAGACGAACTGTTTATTCAAGCCACCGGAAATCACCAAGGAAGGAGACCGCACCCTGCTGACCGCAAACCTGCGAACACAACAAAGGTTAACTCGCATCCAAGTCGCGCGAACTCAAACTTGAGACCGCAAGAAACAATCCGGGCTCTGGTTCTTACAGTTCTCGTTGGGAATGACGGGCCATGCACCCCTATTTATAGGCGGGTGGACGGATGTCGTCACCGCACAAACCGGGATACAGTCACCACCCATCAGATCGCGAACGGTCTCAAAAGATAGACCGCGCAAACACAACACTTGAACAAAATTCAGTCCAAGACCGAAGACAGCAGCAAGCCGCGCACAAGCTGTGCGAACACAGCGATCACCCTTCCTGAGATCGCCAACACAGAGAAGCAACTGGCCGACTTGAACCAAGTCGCCAGAACAACACAACCAAGCCACCCGGTCACAGCAGTTAGCCAGGAACAGACCGACTAAAACAAGACCGGAAACAACCCGCAACAGGTCACCAGAACCAGCGACCAAACCCAAGAAGCAAGCTGGCCGATCACACCAGATCGCCAGAACCAAATCGCCAAAGCACCAGCGCAGACCGCGCGGTCTCAGCGGTCTCCAGCCTTCAGACCGGCCGAACTCCTTTCCACTCCACTTCAACAAATTTCAACAGTTGGTGCTGTGGCAAAGTGGGAGACTTTGCAATTGATTGTTGTCACAACCTTAATGTGACAAAGGCAAGGATTGAAATTCAAGCCAAACCAGCCCTTTCTAGGAATATGCCCTATGGTGTTAACCTGAACCTAGGATCCAAAATCAGTTGGGGTCCTAAGGTACATTAAATTCTATGTTGCAGGTTAGTTCAAGTACCAGTCTCAACCAAATATTGTACTTGGACAGTGGGTGCTCAAGGCACATGACAGGAACTAAGGATCTTCTAAAGGATTACCATCCAGTGAAGAATGGACCCAAAGTTATCTTTGGTGGATCTGAAAAGGGAGTCACCAAAGGATATGGTATGATTTCAAATGGCATAGTTTCAATCACAAGGGTAGCTTATGTTGAAGGGTTGCAACACAACCTTGTAAGCATAAGCCAACAATGTGACTTAGGTTATGTCATTGAATTCCACAATGACAAGTGCTTGATCAAAAAGTCTAATGACTTGGAGACCATTCTCTCAGGCACTAGGAGTGGAAATGTTTATTGCTTAGACTTTATTTGCAATTATACTATCTCCTTTGTGTGTCTTGTAGCTAATGAAAGTGAGTCACTTTGTGTCCAATGGCACAAGAGACTTGCCCACATTAACTATAAGACAATGTATAGATTATTTTCTAAAAACCTTGTTAGAAATAGTCCTACACTAAAATGTGTTAAAAGTGGTCCCTGTCATGCTTGCCAAATGGGTAAGCAAACTAGGACCACCTTTAAAAGTATTGGCTCCAAGGATACTGAAAGGTGTTTATACCTATTGCACATGGACTTGTTTGGTCCTTTGCCAATTCAGAGCCTAGGTGGGAAGTTGTATACCTTGGTAATTGTAGATGATCATTCAATGTATACATGTGTATTCTTCCTTAAGAAGAAGTCAGATACCTTACATGTCTTTATAAATTATGTCAAGGCTATTCAGAATGATCTACTATGTAATGTGGTCAGGACAAGAACTGACCATGACACATAATTTCAATCTGAAGCCATGACAAAATTTTGTCAAGAATTTGGTATCACCCAAGAGTTCTCCTCCCCAAGGACTCCACAGCAAAATGGTGTGGCTGAGAGGAGGAATAGGACCTTGATAGAAGCTGGGAGAACATTGCTTAGTGACTCCTCACTCCCAGAATACTTCTGGGCTGAGGCAGTCAATACAGCCTGTTATGTTCTTAATAGAGCCTCCATCAATAAGGTCCTTGGGAAAACCCCTTATGAGATTCTGAAAGGCAAACAACCTACAATTTCTTACTTTAGAATCTTTGGTTGCAAATGCTACATTCTAAATAATGGAAAATCTCAATTAACAAAGTTTGCAGAAAAATGCAATGTGGGGGTTCTTGTTGGGTATAGCTCACATAGTAGAACTTATAGAGTTTATAACAAGAAAACCCATGTTGTAGAAGAATCTATGCATGTTGTATTTGATGAGACCAGCCTTCTCTACAAAGAATGGTCTAGCTCTTCTATTTTGACAGGAAATGAAGAAGGGATGCATGAGCTGACTGTCCAAGACAAGCCCAGCATCAGCAAAACACAAACAGCTGCTGCAATTCCTGAAGAAGAAGAGGTACAAGATGGTGAAGTCATAGCTGAACTAGTGGAACAAATACAGCCACAAGAGGAACCTCTTCCTGCTACTGCAAGGCACCTGAGAGATCATCCAAGAGATCTAATAATTGGAGATCATACCCAAGGCATATTGACAAGAAGTAGAGCTCATAATGAAGCACTATTCTTGAGCTTCCTTTCTCAAATGGAGCCCAAGAAGTTTGAAGAGGCCAATCAAGACACCTTCTGGATTGAAGCCATGCAAGAAGAGCTCCTACAATTCAAGAGATGCAAAGTATAGAAGCTGGTGCCAAGACCTCAGGGACACAGTGTGATTGGCACCAAATGGGTATACAGGAACAAGCTTGATGAGAATGGTACAATTATCAAGAACAAGGCCAGATTAGTAGCCAAAGGATACAGGCAAGAGGATGGTATAGAATTTGATCAAACCTTTGCACCAGTTGCAAGGTTGGAAGCAATTAGGATATTTCTTGCCTATGCTGCCCACAAGGGGTACAAAGTTTACCAGATGGATGTCAAATCAGCCTTCCTCAATGGAGACTTGAAGGAAGAGGTATATGTTGAACAGCCTTCAGGTTTTGTGCATCCAACTCTAACTTCTCATGTTTACCTTCTTAGGAAAGCATTATATGGTCTCAAGCAAGCTCCAAGAGCTTGGTATGAGACTTTGTCCAACTTTCTCCTCAAGAACAAGTTCATGAGGGGAAAAATTGATAGCACATTATTTCTTAGGGAAACAAGGGGCAAGTGTCTCTTAGTCCAAATTTATGTTGATGACATAATCTTTGGGTCTATTGATGATAACCTCTGCAAGAGATTTGCCAATCTAATGCAGGGGGAGTTTGAAATGAGCAGTATGGGTGAGCTCAAATATTTCCTTGGGCTCCAAGTGAAACAGTCTGATGATGGAATTTTCATCTCCCAGACCAAGTACACTAAGGAGCTCATCAAGAAATTTGGGATGGAGTCAGCCTCCATCGTGAGAACACCCAATGGGGTCTAATGTATCATTAGACAAGGATGAAAAGGGAAAGGCCTTTGATGAGTCCGTGTACAGATGCATCATTGGATCCCTATTATACTTGACTGCTAGTAGGCCATACATTATGTATTCTACATGTGTTTGTGCTAGGTATCAAGCATGTCCTAAGGAATCTCACTACACCTCTATGAAGAGGATTTTGAGATACCTTAAGGGCAGCTTGCATCTTGGCCTTTGGTACCCTAAGAACAATGACTTTGAACTAACAGGCTTTTCAGATGCAGATTTTGCAGGTTGTAAAGAAGACAGGAAGAGTACAAGTGGCACTTGTCAATTCCTAGGGAGAAGATTGATATCTTGGAGCAGCAAGAAACAAACCAGTGTGGCAATATCCACAGCTGAGTCTGAATACATTGCTGCAGGTAGCTGTTGTGCACAACTCCTTTGAACACAACATTAGTTGGAGGATTACAACCTCAAGGTAAGGGAATCTCCTTTGCATTGTGATTCATCCAGTGCAATCTCTATTGCTAAAAATCCCGTCTCTCATAGCAGGACTAAGCATATAGAGATTAGATATCATTTTATTAGAGAACATGTAGAATGTAAAGATATCTGTCTTGAATTTGTCCCCACTGACAAACAAGTAGCTGATATCTTTACAAAGCCACTGGATGAATCTAAATTCAATACCTTCAAAATTGATTTTGGCATGCTTAGTATGGAATAGTCCTAAATGTATGAGTAGTAGCTGTCACTATTGTTGATTCTGAATTGTGAATTATAAGACTTTACATTATTATACATTACAACTTAGTGACATGACTAGGACATTTCTTCAGCCAAAATATCTACATTAGGTCTAAACCCTATGATCAGCTAAACTGCAGAAGGATGTTCAGCTGAATCAGCTGAGAAAAATCCCAGCTGAACCGCTGAGACGAGCAAACTGTCCCAGCGGTTGACAGTTCACTATCCCAGCGAAACCGCTGAGATGAGCAAACTGTCCCAGCGGTTGGCAGTTCACTGTCCCAGCAGCCTAGGTCTCCGTCTCAGCTGAACCGCTGAGACGGGGTATGTTCAATATGAAATCTGATAATTAACCCAAAAACTCCTTAACACAATAAGGTAATTAAGTCTAAAAGCCTAGGGTTAATAAAAACGAAACTAAAATTCTATAAATAGATACATTGTAACATAAAACACACCACAAAGCCAAACCCTTAGCCGCCGAGATGATTCATCTTCTCTCGCGTCTCAGCGCCTCGATTTTCTGCTTCCATGGCACCAAAAAGCTCAAAAGATCTTCTAGAGGGCTATGAAATCGTGAGAGATGGATTCTCTCATGCCTCAGAAGAGATAAGACATGTGATTCATCTAATGGAAGCTCAAGGTCTGAAGCACATACTGTCTGAACCCTGCTGCATTCTCAGAACTGAAGTTCTGGAATGGTTCAACCATGTCAAATTATCTCCCTCCAAAACCATCCTGAAGTCCAAGATAGGAAATGAGAAGATAAAGATTACAGCTAAAATGTTGGAGAAGGGACTGAAATTAACCCCCTGCAGTAAAACTAAAGAGGAGGAGATATCTGAAAAGGATAAGCAGGCTACCCTAAAGTGGACAGGATACAGTGATACTAAAACCAATTGTCTAAGGAGGAAGTTCTTCAATCAACAGGGGAAGCTGTTGTCTGATATAGTGGGCAAAGCCATCCTATGCAAGCCTGGTTCACATGATACTGTCTCACAGTTCATGTTTGAATTAATGACAAGGATAATTCTGTCCAAGAGAATCTCATGGGGAGAAGTTATTTTTCAAAGGATAAAAGAATCTCTACAAGCCCCCAATATGGGAAGAATACTATCTCTGTACCTACAGAATAGTCATTCAGAGACCTTTGCAAACTCCAAGGGGTCAAATCTCCATTATCTCAAAAGAATGGACATTAAGACTGTGGATAGATTCTCCAGAGTGCTCCCTATGAGCCATCGATCTGTGGCAAAGGAAAAGAAGAAAGAATCATCCCAGAAGAAATCAGATTCATCCTCAAAGTCAGATGGGTCTGACAATGAAGATGTCCCCAGGACAAGAAGAGCTGAGGAGCCCCAAGGAAGAGTTGAGCCCAATCCTGAGCCAACTCAGATGAATGCTGATCTAGCTATTCCTCAAGCTGAAGATGAATTTCCCAATTCACCTATCCCTGGTAAATTAGGATTTCAGTTAGGCCTCTCTTTTCTATCAATAGTATAGTCTAGGTGTCTAACTCATCAATCATTTTTTAGGTGACCTTAGATAAAATTCTCCTCCTATGGATGCCCCAAATGAGGGGGAGCATAACCCAGCCTATGAAGGAGGAGGTGGGTATGCTGGTGGGGGAGAACATAAACAGGAATTGGTATCACCTGATGCCCTATCTGAGGGGGAGCAGATCCCTGATAATGAGAGGGCTAATGCTCAAAGTGGAGCTGAGAAGATGGTTGAAAAGGAATTAACCCAGGAAAGGCCAGTTGCACCTCTAGACACATCTTGTCTGTTAAACTCAATACAAACAATGATTGAGGGTCAGATGTTGTCTATGAAAGAGCTTGTTGCTGAAAAGGTCCATGATGTCTCTGCCCAGATAAGGAATGAATTGTATACAACAAGAGCTGCATTGACTCAGGAGATCCAGGCCAGTGAGCAAAGAATGGAGTCAAGAGTGGCTGAAGTGAGAACTGAGCTCAATGCCCAGGTTAATGATGTCAAAACTGCATCAGATCATATCCTTCTGCAGATGACAAGATGGTTTGAAATGGCCAAAAACACTGTTGCTGCCCAGCACACAGTTCTGAAGAATATTGCAGACCATTAAGGGGATTCCACAAAGGATATCACATATGTAAAGAATCAGCTCTACAAAAATGAAAATGTCTGGGAAAAAGCTGTTGCCAGAATGGCATAAGTGGTCAACACATCAAGCAACCAAGTCAAGTCCCACATTGACAAGGCAAAGGAATACATTTTAGATGATGTGGACAGCACCTTTCAAACTCTCTCTCAATCCATATTGAATCAACATTCTGAAATAGAGAAGAAGATAGTGGAACATAGCAAAGAAGGGGAGGAGAAGATTCTTAATCTACATGCTAAGCTGAAAGGAGCTCACATACATCTGTATAACAACATGGAGTCCTCCCATAAACTGATACTCTCCAATCAAGAAGAATCCAGCAAGCAAGTGGTGGAAGTGGTCAACAATGCTTCCAGTGCTATTCAAGAAAACATCCTTACCATGGTCAGAAAGGTCACTGAGAATCAATGGGACTCAAGCTTAAAAGTGCTGCAAGGAACATGAATTGCTTTGAATCTTCCAGTCTTGAACCCTAACAGAGATGAAGACATTGACTTCCAAAGTCAATCAAATCTGATTGCTGATGAGAGAGCAGCAAAGAGGAGAAGGGTAGAGGGTATTCGAACTGCTGAAGAATACATGGAATAGAAAAGAATGAAAAGATTAGAGGATCCACTCCATGAAGATGACAATCTGGAGTTGGACACAATTGTTGTCAATACCTGGGTGAGCCATGGAAATCCAATGAAGGACATTGACCATGTCTATTCAGCTGCTGAGTGGATCAAACACCTTGAAAGGGAATCTTTAAGGGAAAGGATTCTCAAAGAAAACATGGTAAGAAGGGAAACTCCTTAAGGATTCCCACAAGATATCTTCCCAAGCCATTTCTGTACTTCAAAGTAAAAGAGAAGATCAAGGCTGCTGCTGAAGCTAGGAAAAGAAAGTCTACAGATGGAGAAAGTTCTTCCCAGGGTCCATCTTAGAAGAACTAGCCTTGAAATTTCTTTTTGGATTGAATGTACAATTATAAGTTGAATTTTCTTTGTCTGTACTGAACATTTAAAGTGAAATGATATTTCATATTCTGATCATAATATTGTGTTTGTTACTATTGATATATGTACTCTGTATTTATTATCTCTAGTATTCAGTAGCTTAAATGGGATGTTCAAATTGAAATGGATCAGCTATTACAGAAAATAGCTCTCTGATGGGGCAAAACTATGCTTGCAAACGATAACGGCAAGTGTACCGTATCGAATGTAGTATAGGTTATTGAAACAAGGTCGTATTAGACTCGGGGCGGTTGAGTACTCTTACTTCAAGAAAATCTCTATTATTTTATCAAATAGAACTTGGGAGTGATTTTGCAAACGGAAAATAAAAATAAGATTAAATTAAATGACAAGTAAAAAGGTCAGCACTCGATCTTTGAATCACCTTGGAGATAAAATAAGAACGAAGAATAAAAGCGCATTCTCTTAATAAAATAGCCTTGACCGTGGAGATTCCCGAATTATGAACGCACCTCTCTCGAGGATGCGCTCACCTGAGTTTAGGTTGATCAATCGAACTCTCGTTCTAGAATCGAAACCCCTAAAACTCGCCTTATCGAAGTGAATCCCGCTATTGGCTTTTACTCCAATCCGGAAGGGTAACGTCGTCCTCTCTCGAGGATTGCATTCTACTCTTTTTATCCTTGAATGATCGATTCGCCTTACGAGCTTGTTCGGCTAACTAAAGAACGAAAACTAGAACGAGAATTATAAACTAGAAAGTATAATCTCATTTCATTAAAATCAAGGATAAATCTTAAGCGTTTTTAGAAAAGAGAAAGAGCAATTCTAAATTACTTCAAAACCAATATTATTCCTTGGATCATCTCGATCGAGTACCAATAGAGATTTTAGGTACTCATGGAGATTGGGGAATCAAAATAAATAAAAGAGCGTATCATAAAAGAGAGAGGGAATGAGAGAAGAAAAGATCTGATTTATTAAATTACAAAAGAGAGTACAAGCTATGAAATTGAGAATTACGACTATTGAAATGAAAATACAATTTGCAAGAAGAAGGATTACAAGACTACTAAAACATGAAAAATAAACATGAAACGAAGTATCTAATCCTAAAAACTCTTTTTTAAACATCTGGAAAAGCTGGCTTTATATAGCTGAAAAAATGAGGTTACACGCCCTTGGTCACGCCCGTGACCAAGGGCGTGTAAGGGGCGTGATCGATGCTGGAGCGGAGAGGGCGCGTTCTGGCTTCAATGCAGGCGTTCGGACGCGTCACGCCCTAGGTCACGCCCGTGACCTGGGGCGTGTAATCTTGAAATAGTGCTGCTGGCGGGAAACTCTGGCGGGAAGAAGCGCGGGGCGAGTCACGCCCGTGACTGTAGGTCACGCCCTCGGTCACGCCTGTGACCGAGGGCGTGTAACTTTAAATGACGCGGCGGCTCGATCTGGATGCTGGTGGCGTGGTCCCGACCGTGACTTGGGTGTCACGCCCTTGGTCACGGGCGTGACCTGGGGCGTGCACTTGGCGAATTTTCACGGAATGGGCCCGAAGTAGCGGCAGCAGGTCTGGAACACATCTTAGGCTGACACGCCCTTGGTCACGCCCGTGACCTTGGGCGTGTACTTGATATTTTTGCTCAAAGTGCCCAGAAAATCTGCAAAACATAAACTAAACTTATATTAGTGACAGAAATAAAAAGGAATGATTATTATAAGATAAAACAAATAATTGATATAAATTCATATTAAAATTACATCAAAATTATGCTAAAAGATGAGTACAAATAGTACTCATCAAACACCCCCATACTTGAGCTTTTGCTATTCCAGAGCAAAAGAATGAGGGAAGAGTTACAAGACATCGGTATTATTTCTAATTAACTAAAATTTTATTAAACCAAGAATAAGTCAAAAGCAAATTTTAGGAATTCAAGAATTAAGTCATAAGTTATGTTGATAATTTAAAAAGAGGAATTTGTTTAGCTAACTACTTCTCAAGATAACTATTTAGCAATCGAAATTATAGAAATTTTCAAACAAAATTAGATTAAAATTATAGACACTCTAACATAAAAGAAACTTTAGAAAAAGACACCTACCAAAATATTGCTCTCTTAATAATTTAGTTTAAGACTAGAAACAATGAAATTGGCTAGGAGTGTGTTTAAGCGTGCTAAGTTTTATACCCCTTGCGGTCCTCCACTTCGTCCTTCCCGCATGGTGCCTAGGAGCCACTGGGGGGCGGGGTGGGGAAATGAGGCTTAGTTTTTTGACTAACGGTCGGTGGACCACGTCATTTTAGAGGATCGAGGAGACGCAGCACCACCAGAGGCCAGTGCAGATAGAGGCAGGTCAATCTAGCACAGGAGCACCAGTCTCAGGATCAGTGAGTGATTATTAGTAGTTTTGCTTCCGCGAGAGATCTTGTAGTGAGGATATGATGTACTGGGCAGGAGCCCTTCTTGTTGTTACCCTATTATTCAGTTATTATCTGTGGACATCAATCTTTATGATTTTATATATTATGTGATGTGGACTTGGACTTCCATTTGTTCATTTGTACTCTTCTTCTTCTGTGATCGTTTTTGGCGGCAGGATCGGCATTTTGTAGTGGCGATCTTCCAGAGTGTTGGTGTCACCGCAAAGCGGCGGTTCTGGGCATAAGACCTGGTTTGTAGCAAAAAATGGGGTCTTACAAACTGTCTATAGTTAGTCTTAGCAAACTTTATCTGAGTGACATCAGCTGGTCTTAGCTTGGCAGCTAAGCAAGAGTTGATGGCATCAGATACTGTGTTGTTGGACTTGATTATAGTCTTGGCAACATCCATGTGTTTTGCTAAGTGGGATTTAGACTAACGGTTTGGGTTTCATGTAATCCCAAATCTTCTTTTACCGAAGATTTGGGTTTCATGTAATCCCAAATCTTTAGAATCGAATTCTTGTTCTTCTTCTTTTACGCCGTAACCTTCGTTCTCTAATTTTGGGGAATGTCCGCCGATTCAAATAGATACTACCCCCCAAATTTTAGAGGAAATTTTTTTTTCTACTAGTATTTTTTCTCCACCTTCGGATGATTTAGTTATGGAGGAACATGTGGTTTCATGTAATCCCACCCGGATATTGAATTCTCTGTAATTAGAATGTCCAATATTCTAGATATATTCTTTCTCGAAATACAATTACCTTCCTTTATTTAAATCTATTGCATCTCAATCTGATTTCCTTGATTATAACTGAGTCGACATAAACTATTTTGAGTCGACGTAAACTCTTTATACTTTGACTACATTTTAACGATTATACATTGTACTCTGAATAACTTAGCCTACTCTGACTAAAGGAGAAATCGACGTTAGATGATATTTGCCTCGCTGTACATTGAGCGTAGAACTCGACGTAAGGTTCCTTTACGCGACATATTCTTTAAGTATATATCTAAGCTTGTGCCTGTTATTTCTTAAGTACAAATAGACTCATTTGCTTTCTTACATAAGCATAAGACATACCTATATCACTTAACATAATCTGTTATATCAAATCAAGATATTTTTTCCAACATCCACTAATAAGGAGTTGATTTGAATTGATTTAAGTCTTACGACGAGGAGTTGCATTGAATTTAACTAAACCTTAATTAAGAGGGAGACTTGGGTTGAATTTGGCAAAGCACTTATTTTGAGAGTTTAAAAACGCCTTTGGCTGAGTCTGGGGAGGAAAGTTACGTTGAATTAACCCGAGTCCCAGGACACTATTGCGAATTGAGGTGAATTTAGCTAAATCATAGGTTTAAAGCTGCACAAAATTTGGTTGTCCCATGATGGAAAGTTGAGCTAAAAGTACTCAAGTGGGTAGTTGCAATAAATTTGACCAAGCCTCTAGGTTGATAGTTATGTTATTTTTAACTCTTATGAGAGTTTGTGCTAAATTTGTCTATCTTTAGATATGGTGATAAGTTGTTCGTTGTAGTGTCTCTAGTTTTGGCTGTTGTGTCCTTAGTCTTTCATCAGTGACACATTATGAGTTCAAAAGTTTCTCGAGGAACTTTTTCCTAATCAAAAGTTTTTCCTAACTCAAAATTTTAGGTCCTCAAAAAAGAGGTAGTTATTTTTTGTATGAGCTTCCAAAGTTGGAAAGGGGGGTGGGGGAAGCACGCAGTGCCGCAAAGGGCCCTTAGCACCGCTTAGACATTGACTATTGTTCCTCGATGTCTAAGGGCCACCAGTAGCGATGAGTCCTGCCACGCATGCTGCAAGCTCTAGTTGGACCGTGGCCGCCATATTGAGCCTGCCAAGTCATTCTTGTGTCTTAGCTGTGCCGGAATCGTCTTAACGCGTCGGACCCGCTCGACAAATTTTGTGTCTATTTTTAAAGTATTTCAAAAATGTTAAATTTGATCATCAACTATATTTCATAACTTTTAATTGCAAAAAGAAATAAAATGAGAAAAAAAAAACAGTAGGTAATGGTAGGAGAAAGATGTTCCCTCTCAAACTCTTAACTGGCAGTCCAACATTAAAGCCGAAACATCAACTGCATATATATTATAGTTTTACTGTAAACAGTCAGACCGCTTCTCAATAGAATTCAGATGATTCAGAAATTAATCGACCGTTTTATGAAGTTAAAAATTAAAGACAAAATATTAAAATCACTTTCAAAATTTTAATATTAAAAATAGGTCTTAATTTTTTTTCATATTGATATCAAAATTTCAAGTTAAATTCAAAATATATCTTTGAACTAATTTTCGTTAGTGTTTAACAATAATGAATGATGTGACACAGCTGGGGCAATTAGCGGATACTATAGAACTGACGGTAATATTTACTTCATTAAAAAACTGATTGAAATAATTTAAAATTTTTATTTTATATCATATATAACTTTTTGTTATGATTTAGACGTGAAATAATAATATTAAATAATAATCACATATTTTAACTAAAATAATAAAACTAAAGCATTACCATCCAGTTGCGCTGCGCCGTCTATAGCCGATAAACGCAAGGAAAATTAATTAAATGAATCATTTCAAACTTAACGTTAAATTTATGATTAATATGAAAAAATATAAGTTAACTGACTTTTCAAATGTATGCTAAAATTTAAAAATTAATAATTATATTTTTCCAAAATTTAAATATGATATTGAAATGAGCACAAGCACATACTCTTCCATATAATATTTCGATGGTCATAAATTTTCAATCACCTTGAGATTTTTTCGGAAGCAAAACAAAATAAGTTTTAAATAATCTTAAAATCTTTATATCGATATGATTTTGGTGTGTGTTTTTAGATTAAAAATTATTATAATATAGATAAAAAATTAATATGACATTCTCAGGTTGCCACCGAACCTGAAACATTAACTGTCCCGTTTCAACTTTCTTCATGGAAGTTGTTGTGTATATATTATATATATGTGTATTCATTCAATGTAGTTTTTTCCCTAACAAGTAAGGCAAAGGCTTAATGATATATATACACACGCATAAAGAAAATTCTTCTTTTTTATGTCATGTTTTGACTATTAATATTATTAGTATTCTAAAAATAGGGTGTTTATATATAGGCAGCCCACGAATGACTATTGGCAGCCCGATGATAATAGCAGCCCAACAAAGCGATATTTGCAGTCCGATGGATATTAACAGCTCAAAATGAAAATAAAATTTAAGTCAAACAAATCATATTTGGTGAAAAAATTCATCTATTTTCTCACTAAATGGTAAAGTAAATGAAAAATATTATTTAGGAGGTACAAAAAAAATAAAAAGTAGGAAAAAATAGTAGAAAATATACGAGATATTGGAAGGGTTCGTCGGTGTCGCCAAAAAATATCTGTAGGAGTTCAACGATGTCGAAGAGTTTTCTCCGGCGGTTGTGAGCGACCGGCGGCGAGAAATCAAAAGTTTAGGGGGATTTTAACGAGAACGGGGAAAAAACGGGCGGAAATGAAGAGTCTTTAAGTGGGGCTGCTATTAGAGAAAAGTCAAATTAGATTTTATGTGTTTTTTTTAGTTTACTGGGACTGCCAATAGCCATTTGCGGGCTGCCAATATAAACACCCTAAAAATAAGATAAATTATGATGGTTGACCACTTTTATCTATTCACAGACCAGTATTATACCAGATTAAACACTTTTAATATCCTTTGCCAATTGTCAATTTGCAAGCCTCTGGCTCTCGTGCCCTAATCCCACGCGAGACATAGTCGATCGCGAGTTCGTCGCTCTCCACCCTCCATCTTCCTCGATTGGCCGCTCCCACTCGCCGACGACGTCACCCCTAACATCCCCAACTACGCAGGCGACACCCTCTTCCTAGACAGAGCCATCAACTGAGCCTGACGCAACCGCTCCGCCAAGCCCAACTGCGCCTCCTCTGATCCAGCGACGCACATCTAAGCCGAGCCCGACTTCGGTCCTCTCCTCTATGGCGACCGTCCAAGCAGAGGCCGAGTACCACCTTTTGGTAAATTTGTTCTTCCCTTTTTCATTCTAGGGTTTAGGATATACAAATATTTGTCTGTATGGATGACCAGGACATCATGAAGAAATTCAAATGGTGTTGCTTCCCTCCAACATGGATGACCAGGACATCATGTATGGTCACTGGAAGAATGGAGGTTTCTATAGGAAGTAAAATACTCCTTACTATAGCAGAAGAAAGGGCATGGTGATGAGTGTTTTGAAAGCTCCCCATGAAGAAATTCAAATGACCCATCCTGGATCATTTGTATTTGGTACTTCAGCCCCTTCATTCAAGGATAAGGAAGATGGTTCTTCTAAATCCCACTTAGCAAAACACATGGATGTTGCGGAATGGCAAAATGAAGACAAAGGATATGAAGAGGTTTTTGATTGGGGTGATGAATTTTATCCTCTCAGCCCCTTTTTTTTTTCATTTTTTTTAAGTATATGTAATACCAGAGAATGATAGACTATTATCCTATCATTTCCACGACATATACACATTTTTCTCTCTTCATTTTTTTGGAATTTTGGGTTGCATATGTTTACCAGAGAATAAAGAACTAACATCCACTACTAAAAAACTGAGTATTAGCTACACTTTTTTTTGCCAGGGTTTAAAAACCGTGGCTAATACATTAGTTTTAGCCAGGGTTACAAAACCGTAGCTAATACTTAAGTATTAGTCACGACAAGCAAAAAGTGTGGCTAATACTTAAGTATTAGCCACGACAAGTAAAAATCATGGCTAATACTTTTTGTATTAGCCATAATTTTTGCTTGCCGTGGCTAATACTTAAGTATTTAGCCACGGCAAGCGAGCAGCACGCATATGTATTCGTGAATTATTCTTTCCTGCCTATTCGCGATTTATTCTTTTCCTGCCCTAGATCACACCGTCGCTCGGCCTGCCTTGCCCTCGCTGTTCTTCTCCGTGACCTCCACCGATCGCCGTCACCACCTCCTATGAAAGCACGTCAATGAAAGCCCTAAAAATTCTCGAGCTAATTTCTCATTCGCCCGTGAGAAAATCAGCCCTCAACGACGATTCTGCGAGTGAAGAAGCGAAGGAGCCCTCTCCTGCTATCCTCAACGGCGACATTTTCTGGCCTCCAGTCACATTTTCTGGCCTCCAGTCCGCTGTCAGCCACCAGTTGCTCCGCATTCTTGCCAGGTAGCAGTGGGCGAGTCCTCGACTCTATGAATGCGAGTGTTTATGTTCTTGTCCCCCTTGTTATTCTGTATTTTCAGTTCTTTCCGCCTTAGCCCCTTAGTTTCCCTTTTTTTGGAGGTCTGACCATCTTAGGTATTCAAAAGTGAAGACAACAATTCACAAACTACAGTCCAACAGGCGCAGGTGTATTTCAGACCTCCGACTCAAAGTTTGGGTTCCAAGTCTCCTCCATAAGACTACAAGTGTCAAGAATTCAAAGTAACTTCAATCCACAGTTTTTCTTCTTCTTGTTTTCATCCATTTTTCAGTCTCCAAATGATCTATAGATTGAGAAGGTTTTTGATACCATTTAGTAATGGCATATGATGAAATAATCTGTCAGCCTTTGATCCACAGACTAATAGATGATAGTTGCAGTATATGTTCAGTTTTTTTAAGCCCATCATGTGTTTGATGAAATGCCAAGCCCAAGTACAAGAAATTAATTTTAAGATAAGATCTTCTAATGCTAAATGAATTGAGAAAAGACCAAAAAACCCTTAGAAAATTGAATGAACATGGTTTATTAATCAATCTCAACATCTACGAGTATTATATGGAGCACGGCCTAGCAAAAACTCCTAGATATTCAGGGGATTTGGTCATATTTTGATAAATAAACATTTTTTTGCCATAGGGTGTCTTCTCTTTATCAGAATGCGGTCATGGTGTAAATGTGTGAAATGCTAGTTGATTCAATCAAGCATTCTTTTCTAGCAAAATTCAATGATCTAAAACCAGATGCATACTCAGAATTCCTAGAAGACCTGTGCAAACAGGTATTTTTATTTTGAAATGAAGGAAATTTCTTTTACTTGAGCCTAGATTTTACTTAATAGTTGTTGCAATATTCGTTAAAAATATAAGCATGGATGCTATTTTTCTGCTCATATTCTGCTTTCTTCAACTTGGGTTATGGTTTATGGAAAATCACAACTTCAAATGAAGTTTCCATTAGCAAATTAAAGAAGCGGGTGGAGCAATTTATTTTTGGAAGCATTCTTTACTTTTATGCCGCTATTATCTCTTGTTGTAGTGAGATACCACTTTTTCTGAGAAATTCAAATATTCGGAAAAATTGATTGGATGCTAAGCAAGAAGATGAACTAATCTTGCCTTAAATTAGCAGTGATGGATATATACTCTTATCATCATTGTATACCCCAAAATGCCCCCCTTAAGATCATGTCAGCAAAATGAGGCAACTCAATACACTAGAGAGCAGCACCATGTATCATATGTTATATTAGTTCAAATTTCTTCGCATTTGCATTATATGGAGCACAACCTTATATCATATCTTTATTTATGACTGAACAAGAATGCTTTTGTATATGGCATCATACAATAATAATTACATTTTCTTGAATAGGTGTAATAACTGGTGTAAAATTACAGTCATTTATATATAGCTGGAGTTCAGATTATCAGCATTCAATTAGTTCTTGTGTACCTGACCCAGAAGGTCCTATTTATTGGAACTTTAAGTGAGTATTTTTCTTTGTTCCTAAGTTTGAAAGATTTAACTTATTTGTGCTTCTGCAACTTTGGTTGTTCATTTTCTTGGAGTAGTATAGTCGCGCATCTTGTTAGTAATTCATTCTTGTTAAAAGGTTTGCTTCGATACTTGCTAGACAAGGTATTTATATTCATGTTTAATGATTGTGACCGTGCAAAACATTTTTCCCACCTCATTTTGTGGAATGTTATTTTCTTAATTTGTGGATATAATTTGGTGTTCGTCTTAACTATTAACTTATTATTCAAATAAATTTAGTTGCACATGATTTTGCACTGCTCACCATTTTCCTCTACTTCACACAACCTTTGGGTGAGATGGGAACACTAGAGGGTAAATAGAATGGAGAAGCTCACTTTTTTGGTTCTATAGAAAAAAGTTTATGATCTGAAAGGCCGTTTCATTGTAGTCTATGAGAAAGAATACAAATCAGACTCTTGCATCGCAGCTGAAGTCTTATCCAAAAGAAGCAGGGGAGTGGGAAAGAATTACAAGAAGGTATGCGCATGCTATGGGATCACCATATGGGAATCAAGTTAGTTTGGGTATTGGAAAGGTATGTTTAACACACTGGTCTTTTAAAAAAAAAGCACACTTTTTGCTGTTTCAACTAATCTAAAGATCATCTCTAGTTCCAATTTTGTTATCTAGTGGTAACCATAGTGTTTGTTATATTATTATATTATCAAAAACATGATTTACTAGAAATACAAGTATAGTTATGATCGAACATTGATTTGCTTGTGTTTTTTATTTTTTTGGTGTATTTAGTCTTTTTTGTATGGCGGAATTGGAATTTCTCTGTATAAAGAAGTAAATATTGAATATTAGTTAAAATGTATAAAAAATCAATAAGAAGATTTTAATTTATTTTGCTCCAGTCCATGGATGAGCGGAGCCTTTTCGTGACCGATTGTTTTGATTCTGATATGTGATTGGAAATTTAGATATGTCGCATGACCATATTGACCATATTGAAATTATTATCATCCAGGTTTAAAGAGGCCTGGCATTGCTTATACTCCCTAATGTTTAAGTAAAATTTTCATCTGGATATGCATTTACATCAAATATTTTACCCTAACTTCAATCAAATATTATGAATGCAGTCAATCACTCATGTTCAAATTTGATGAAAGATGCAAAGGTATGTATATTTTGTGTAGTGCGATTCTGGGTTGTTTCTTCTTTCTATATGTTTGACTATCGCTTATATTTGTCTTTTCACTTAGCTCCAACATTGATGCCAATGCTTAAATCAATAGCCTTAAGACAATTTGAGTGCCTTTATAGGAAATACACTTCTTTCCATCCCCCCCCCCCCCCACGAAAGGCCAAAACATTTCCCCACTGCACTCTACGAAGTTAGAAAACTAACCAAAAAAATGAAAATCATTATTGCAAACTGACATCCCTGGAACTGCCCTAAAAAGATTTATTTTCCATGCATGCATTTCGTAGCTGATAGGATGCAAACTATTAATATGTATGAGAAGTCTACAGTTCCTATCCATATGTTTTGGAAATTGTAGATCATTTTTCTGTATTATGAAATGAATTTATCAATTTATTCGAGTTGTTTGTGTTTATCTCTGATTTTGTTGCCAATTATTTAGTGATTCTTTAAGATCTGAATTTTCTCTAATTGCGTAATCTGCTACTTGTTATATTCTAATTTTAAGATGAGTCCAATAAAAAACAATTCTCGTCTTTTAATCAACCAAATGTCCAATAAGATCAATCGGAAAACTAGGGTAAAATTATTTATGCTGCATAAAAAATGCAATGGAAATACTGATTTTCAAACACTCATACGCACTCAGCAAGTTTGGAAGCAAGTGTTATAGATAGCAGTGAAGCGCCTCAATTGAGGGGGGCCAGATTCTTTTCCTATAAAGAACTCAAGACGTACACGAACAACTTTCCAGAAATAAATGTAATTGGATCAGGAGGGTATGGGAAGGTAATGCACATCAAAACCTTATACAAAAGCTTTTTATCAACACATGAACTCAAACTGATACCCTTTGTACTTCTTACAGGTCTAGAGGAATGCTTCCGGATGGAAGGATGGTCGCAATCAAAAGATCAAATGTTGGATCAACTCAAGGCGGTCACGAATTTAAGACCGAGATTGAGCTACTTTCTATGGTTCACACAAAAACCTTGTAGATCTTGTAGGCTTTTGCTTTCAACAAGGAGAGGGAATGTTGGTTTATGAATATGTTCCTAACAGACACTAAGAGAAGGTTTGTTCGAGCATCTACAAAAATATTTAATATTTCCATTGTTCAAAACACTAGTAATAATTTCTGCTTGCATTTTACATGGCTGTAACATTTATTTATTTTGTTCTTCCAGGTTTAGATACGAACTGGAGGGTGTAGCGGACATCATTCTTTTTTACTTATGTAGAAAAATGTAATTTTTGTTGTAGTATTTTGCTAGATGTTTGTGCAAATTAAGAACAGAAATATTTTTCACGTTTCAGTTTACTGGTTTGATTGTTTTTTTATGAGTATGTTTACTGCTATGCTCTTCTATTATCTGTGGCAAATTTCTTAAGAGTTTTGTGAAATATTAATTCAATAGTAATGTACAGTTTCATGTGTATTGTTAGGGTTGTGCAAAAAGAATCAATGTATCTGGTTTATTTTATTGCGCGATCAATGTTTCTTGGAGATCTCATAGGATTTTGGCAAATGTTTTTTTAAAAAATATGTAATTTATTATTTGCCACGGTTTCAAACCGTGGCAAATAGTTTTTTTTAATATCTTACTTATTATTAGCCCGTGGCAAATAGTATGTTTTACCTGTATTAAGGAGTTTTTGTCAGGGTCTAAAACCGTGGCAAAAAGTTAAGTTATTAGCCACGGCATAATATATTTGTGGCTAATACTATTTGTCACGGCCAATCCGTGGCTAAAAATCTTTCTCCACGCGACCTTTAGCCACGAATTTTTTCCGTGGCTAAACCGTGGCAAAAGATCTTTAGCCACGGTTTTGGATCTTTTGCCAGGGCAAATTGCCTTGGCCAAAGGTCAATTTTCTTGTAGTGATCTCCTTATTCCCATGACATATGATCTAACAAAAGGGGAAAAGAAAAAAATACATATGTTTACCAAGGGTAAAGAAAACTTCTAGTTTATAAATTAAACTATTTTGAGAGCAAAAATTTTTTAGTGGAATGAAATTTCCTAAGATCTTAAAGTTAAAAACGAATATAATAAAAAAAATCTAGAGATGTTTAGCCAATTTACCACAAAGTGAAGCTATTTAAAATTAAACGGAGAAGTAGTGCTAAATTAACTCTCTAATCGAATTAAAAACATAAAATGTTTCTTAAAACCAAATTACTTCAAATTTAAATTTAACAAATTTTGATAAAATAAAATATTAGCTAAATTAAAAATGTAGGAATATTTATAATCGTACCTCAAACTAAATTTCTAGAATATTAAAAATAACAAGGCTAGGCGTTATTTATTATTATTACTATTTTTTTTTCAAAAAAAAAAAAAAAAATGAAAGCGAAACTACACCCCCATACTTAAAATTAAACATTGTCCCAATGTTTAAAACTAAGTATGAAGAAAATTTTGAAAAATAAACTTTAAAAAAAAAAAAGGAAAATACATAAAATTAAAGATAAGCAAGGGGTGCCTCCCAAGAGCGATTTTTTTTCCCGTCTTTAAGCTAGACGGTTATTGTTAGGAAAATGGAAATTTGAAAGAGAAGTGAACAGGCAACTCCCCTAATTCACGCGTGGGTGAATGGGCCGGCGTCAGTCGCATGGCAACTCCTCCGTTTATCTTGTGATTCTCCTTTTGTCCTTGAACTTGAATATGTAAATCCAAATCACCTATACATACCTGAGGTGATTTGAATTTATAAAGATGGGCGGCATATGGATCATCAATTAATTGGGGTAGCAACGGCTCATCTTCAACCTGGAAATTATTAGTATAAAGAGAATCACAATTAAACTTGTCAGATAATATTTCGCAAGGAGGAGGCGCTTGCGAAAATAAATGATTAAGATCCGGTTGTTCCTTTTCTATAATAATTATTTCTTTAGAAAAATCTAGTGTATTATCAAGCGGAATTAAATTTTCGGACACTAAATTTTCATGAATTTTTGGTTGGATAGAAGAAATTCGCGAGTATTCATGACAAAAAAAATAAAATCCGGGTGAAGTAGGGGAAGAAACTTGTTCTTCTTCTATTTCATCCGAGGTGCCCATAACTTTAAGAAATTCTTGGTAAAGTAATTTTTCTTCATCTTCGGTAAAAGAAGTTATGGGATTACATGAAACCACATGTTCCTCCATAACTAAATCATCCGAAGGTGGAGAAAAAATACTAGTAGAAATAAAATTTTCCTCTAAAATTTGGGGGGTAGTATCTATTTGAATCGGCGGACATTCCCCAAAATTAGAGAACGAAGGTTGCGGCGTAAAAGAAGAAGAACAAGAATTCGATTCTAAAGATTTATCTTCATCGCCCCGTAAACTATCCGGGTGACCTTGCCACCAAGAATAATCTACTTCGGGGATAGAAGAAAAATTATTAGAAGCCGAAAAATTATTCTTGTGAAAATTAGAGAAAACGCTAGACGAAATGACATTTTCCTCTAAATTTTGGGGGGAAGTATCTATATGAATTGGCGAAATTTCTCCCAAATTAGAGAACGAAGACAGCGGTGTATAAGAGGAAAAACAAAAATTCGGAACTAAAGATTTATCTTCATTGCTCCGTAAACTATCCGGGTGAGCTTGCCATGAGGAATAATCTACTTCGGAGCTAGAAGAACAATTATTAAATGCCGAAAGATTATTTTCATTAAAATTTGAAAAATTATTTTCATCGAAGTTTGAAAAATTATTAAAAGATGAGAAATTATGATCGTAGTTATTATCAAAATTATTTTCATAATATTGAGGATAATTATTTTCATAATAATTATTTTGAGAATAAGAATGCAAATAACATTCCTCACTTTGATGAGGCGCACCACAATAGTGACAACTAAATTGGCGTTCTCGTGCGGCTTGTAAGAGATAAAGTTGGTTTCGAAGCTCGACAACCTTAACAGCCAATTCCGATTCTTTCATATTAAAATAAATAAAAAGGGAACAACCTTCACCTAAATGAATGGAATTTTATAAATATTTTTATTATAAATTTTATTTTTTCAAAAAGCGGGTTAAATTAGTCCCAGATTTCCCAAGATCTACCCGGTGAAGGGTTTGCAAGGTACTAGAGGCTATGATGGGAATTCAAACCCAAAGCGTCCTTTCCGATAATTTAGATTGCGCTTTTTAAGATTTTTTTTTTATATAAAAATAAAATTAAAGAAAAGAGGGAGAAGAAAGAGAACGATAAAATTAATAAATATTTCTTTTTTCGGAATATCAACCGTGTCCCCGGCAACGGCGCCAAAAACTTGATGGGGCAAAACTATGCTTGCAAACGATAACGGCAAGTGTACCGTATCGAATGTAGTATAGGTTATTGAAACAAGGTCGTATTAGACTCGGGGCGGTTGAGTACTCTTACTTCAAGAAAATCTCTATTATTTTATCAAATAGAACTTGGGAGTGATTTTGCAAACGGAAAATAAAAATAAGATTAAATTAAATGACGAGTAAAAAGGTCAGCACTCGATCTTTGAATCACCTTGGAGATAAAATAAGAACGAAGAATAAAGGCGCATTCTCTTAATAAAATAGCCTTGACCGTGGAGATTCCCGAATTATGAACGCACCTCTCTCGAGGATGCGCTCACCTGAGTTTAGGTTGATCAATCGAACTCTCGTTCTAGAATCGAAACCCCTAAAACTCGCCTTATCGAAGTGAATCCCGCTATTGGCTTTTACTCCAATCCGGAAGGGTAACGTCGTCCTCTCTCGAGGATTGCATTCTACTCTTTTTATCCTTGAATGATCGATTCGCCTTACGAGCTTGTTCGGCTAACTAAAGAACGAAAACAAGAACGAGAATTATAAACTAGAAAGTATAATCTCATTTCATTAAAATCAAGGATAAATCTTAAGCGTTTTTAGAAAAGAGAAAGAGCAATTCTAAATTACTTCAAAACCAATATTATTCCTTGGATCATCTCGATCGAGTACCAATAGAGATTTTAGGTACTCATGGAGATTGGGGAATCAAAATAAATAAAAGAGCGTATCATAAAAGAGAGAGGGAATGAGAGAAGAAAAGATCTAATTTATTAAATTACAAAAGAGAGTACAAGCTATGAAATTGAGAATTACGACTATTGAAATGAAAATACAATTTGCAAGAAGAAGGATTACAAGACTACTAAAACATGAAAAATAAACATGAAACGAAGTATCTAATCCTAAAAAACTTTTTTTAAACATCTGGAAAAGCTGGCTTTATATAGCTGAAAAAATGAGGTTACACGCCCTTGGTCACGCCCGTGACCAAGGGCGTGTAAGGGGCGTGATCGATGCTGGTGCGGAGAGGGCGCGTTCTGGCTTCAATGCAGGCGTTTCGGACGCGTCACGCCCTAGGTCACGCCCGTGACCTGGGGCGTGTAATCTTGAAATAATGCTGTTGGCGGGAAACTCTGGCGGGAAGAAGCGCGGGGCGAGTCACGCCCGTGACTGTAGGTCACGCCCTCGGTCACGCCCGTGACCGAGGGCGTGTAACTTTAAATGACGCGGCGGCTCGATCTGGATGCTGGTGGCGTGGTCCCGACCGTGACTTGGATGTCACGCCCTTGGTCACGGGCGTGACCTGGGGCGTGTACTTGGCGAATTTTCACGGAATGGGCCCGAAGTAGCGGCAGCAGGTCTGGAACACATCTTAGGCTGACACGCCCTTGGTCACGCCCGTGACCTTGGGCGTGTACTTGATATTTTTGCTCAAAGTGCCCAGAAAACCTGCAAAACATAAACTAAACTTATATTAGTGACAGAAATAAAAAGGAATGATTATTATAAGATAAAACAAATAATTGATATAAATTCATATTAAAATTACATCAAAATTATGCTAAAAGATGAGTACAAATAGTACTCATCACTCTCAAATTGAGGGGGAGTAAATTCCCTGCTCAGGTTGAGGGTAAGTTGGCAAATGCTCAGCCTGTATAGGTTAGCCTATAGGTTGATCCAAAGGGATCTATAGATGTTGTCCCTCTATCCATAGCAGGTTAAGGATGAAGAAAATAGAAAGGGGGAGATAGGGCCAGTACCAATGCTGGAGAAAGGGCCAGTGCAAATGCCTAGGGTGTTAGGTCCTATGCTTCACAGATCATTTTTCTATAAGATCACTTTTTCTGTGATAAGATTTCTACTGTTAATGGACCTTAGCATTGGGGATGTTCTGCCTTCTTCAAATGGGGGGAGATTGTTGGGTATATTGCCCTCAATATTACCTTGATTTGAAGAGGCATCACTCTCAATGCTAAGGACATATTGTATTTAACAAAGCTATACTTGTGTAGGATATACAGGCACAGGTGACTCAAAAGGAAGGGCCAAACATGGCCTTAGATAAGAAGAAATCATCTACAAGGAGATGAAGATCTGTCTCAACATAACCGCTGAGATGAAGGGCCAGAACCGTTGAGACAAGGAGCCGTCTCAGCGGATCCACTGAGAAGGAGACTCGAGCAACCGCTGAGCAGGGGACTGGAGCTGCCGCTGAGACTGGAAGCTGTCTCAGCCCAACCGCTGAGACAGATCCAAATGTGCTGACGGGATCTGCTTTTGGCGCAAATGACAATGGAGAGGGAAAAGCAACTCCAATCTGCCCCATACTGTGTCAGGAGGATCGATATAGCCGTTGAAGCCTTCTGGAGGTATAAAAGAAGATGCTAGGGCACAACAAAAGAACTGTTCCATTGAAAAGCTTTTGCTGCACGCTGCAATCGAGCATTCACGTTTCAGCCAGTTGAAGTTGTTCTCTAAAGCTGAAGTTAATCTTCTAAGGGAGATTAGTTAGCTCTTCCTGTATAAACTCAAGAAGGGCAAGTTGATCTTCTGCTTTGCTGAAGGAGAAGATCAAGGTGATACAAATCTGAAGCTGTTGTTTTCAGATCTGAAGTAAGGATTCAGAAGACCTAAGAGTAAACCTTTTGTCTTCTGTATTTACCTCAAACTCTTTTATATCTTTGTAAGGCATTGTTTCCTGAGTGAAAGGCTGTTGAGCCTGTGTGTAAAGCTGTGTTGACAGCTTGAGTGGTAGGACTTCTTGATAGGTCTGAGGTAGGAAATCTGTGTGATTTCTGAGTTGTAGGAGTTACTTAACTCTGAGGTGTAGGGCTGCTGAGCCTGAGGTGTAGGGCTGCTGAGCCTGAGTGTAGGGCTGCTGAGCCTGAGGTGTAGGGATGCTGAGCCTGAGTGTAGGGCTGCTGTGCATGAGGTAGGATCACTCTTGATCTGAGAAGTTCTGAGGAACTTGTGGTGTAAGCTCAAGGAGCCGAGATTGGAGTTTGTGGCCTTGTCTAACTCACTGTTAGAAAGGTGAAGGGGGAAAGAGGACTACTCAAGACACCCTGTCTTGAGGAAGCTCTATACATCCTTAAGTGCTTTCTGTGATTGTGTTTTCTGTAGCTAGAAACATTAGGTTTAAACAAAGAAAATAAGTAAAACCTATTCACCCCCTCTAGGTATTATTGACTACACCTATATAAACTATCAGGATCCGTCGAGACCATCGAGTCTACTCAACGGATTCGTTGAGTCCTCTCGACGGATTCGTCGAGTCCTCTCGACGAATCGCCGAGTTCCACTGAACGTGTCGTCGAGTCCACTCGATGAATCGCCGAGTCCACTCGACGAATCGTCGAGTCAAACCTTTTGTCGCACTGACATTTTCCTCGCTCAAGTGTAGCCTGGTCGTCAGTGCACCCCGAGCCCTAGTCAACCCACCAAACATGCGTTTAAGGGGCCTAGCGCGAATCAGGATGTTACATTATGAAGCAGAATTCAACGCATTTTATAATAGAACTCGACACAACTTCGAATACTTCTCAAGAATGGAAATTTTAGAAGATTTCTTTCAAGATTATACTTATGGAAGATATTTGAATTTGAAGAACTGATAGAAGAGCGCATAAGGAAAAAAAATTCTTTACAGAATTTATGAAGACACATTTGGAAGAAAATTAATGAAAATAGACGAGATTTTTGAGGACCAATTTAGGAAGATTTGATTCTATTCCTTCTGGGGAAATCACTTACAACAAGCAATTCGAAATTCTCTTTGTGAGATATATATATTCAGATGTCAAGAAGAAAAAGCATAACCAAAATATACAAGAGAGAGTTCTCACAAAGACGGCTTTAGCCCTCTTCTTCCTTCGTCTTCTCTCTCTACTACAAAAATCTGATATAGTGGATCTGAGGAAAAAACATCCTTGCTTCTTCTTCTACAAAAAGGATTAATCAAATACAAAGATTCAGCCCACTAAAGTGCTCAAGAATCCTCAGATAATCTGCTGAAGGAGGATTCAAATCTGAAGGCACATTTCTTCTTCTCTCTTACTCACTACTCTTTTGTTTTTGTGAAGAGAGTTTTTCGAATCCCTTTACAAAGGATTCAACATGTGGTTCAAGATCTCCTTATCAAAAGATCTAGTTGTTTGATTCTAAGAGTCTCCTTATCAAAAGACACACTCATTGGTTCTAAGAGTCTTCTCATCAAAAGACTCAGTCATTGGTTCTAAGAGTCTCCTTATCAAACGACTCAGGCATTGGGATAATGGATTCCTACCAAAGTGGTAGAAGGGTGGAGTACCCAGATTTTGGGGAACCACTATAGTTCTTGTGTCATCTGTGCTGTGTTTTTCTGTGCCTCTTTTATATTCTTTTTTCTGCATCTTACTTTTGCTGTGATTTACTTAGTGTGGTTGTGTGTTTGTGGATGCTAATATGATAAATAGTTTTTATGAAATATTTTTAAATCTCTATTCACCCCCCCTCTAGAGAATTCTCAGAGGTATAATTGTTCCCCCTTTCAATATTGATTCAAAAATCATCCCCCTCTCCACACCATATATTCTGCAAAAAAGGGCGTGAGAACATTGTGCACATTTCATTTAAATTTCAAATATGAGATTAAGACTCGGCATGTTGAATGAATTGATGAGATTTTCCACCTTATTGAAGTGAAAGTATTCAATTGTTCTAAAATAATGCTATATTATGCCAAAATAAAAGATCAACAACATTGTGAACATGTCACAATTGAAGTTAAAAAGTGTGAATATGAGATTAAGACACTTTTTTGCTCTTTAGCATTGTAAACATGTAGTGTAAGCACTTTCCCAAGAACTTGCAAGAGGATGATGAAATATCCTCGAAGTAGAATAGATTTGAGGTAACGAACATCCATATTAATCATCACAACCAACAACAACAACACTTAAGCATTTATCCCAATATAGTGGGGTCGGCTATATGGATCCTTTGTCGCCATTGTGCCCTATTTCTAGTCATAATCTCATTAATGCCTAAGTTCATCATGTCTTTCCTTATAGTTTCATTCCAAGTCTTTATTGGTCTACCCCTCCCCTGTTTAACATGCATAGTGACTAAACTCTTACAACGCCTAACATGTGCCTCTAATGGTCTCCTTTGTACATGAGCAAACCATCTTAGTCAAGCTTCTCGCATCTTCTCTGTAATTGGTATCACTGATAAGTAGTATTTTTAGAACTTTTTAATAGACAATTTTGTAAATATTTAATGTGAATTTTCTTTTTTATGTCAATTTTAGTTATAAGTAGTTCTTTTTGTAATTTTGATTCTAACTTAGCCTAATTTCAATATTTGCAGAATTTTGGGACAAATCGGGAAAAATGGCATGTCACGCCCTCGGTCACGCCCGTGACCAAGGGCGTGTAACCTGAAGATCAGTCCAGAATCGATGCCACGCTGTTTGAACCAGTCCACACCAAGTCACGCCCCAGGTCACGCCCGTGACCCAAAGTCACGCCCGTGACCCAAAGTCACGCCCGTGACCGGGGGCGTGTAATCTTAGAATCTTCCACGTAGAGCCGCCGTCGAGACGTGGAGCTGCAGTCGAGAAGTCAACTTGAGTCACGCCCGTGACCCACATGTCACGGCCGTGACTTGCCCGCGTGATCTCTGCTTCGCCGCCGCGCCGAATTCCAGCCCGCGTCGCATTTAATGCAGCCGTCCAAAGTCACGACCGTGACCCAACATGTCACGCCCGTGACATGTCACTTTTCGCCGCGCCGTCCAGAAAGCCCACGCCGCTGTCGGATCCGATGTGAATAGTGCAGTCACGCCCTAGGTCACACCCGTGACCGAGGGCGTGCAATCTGAAATTTTTTCCTATAAATTCAGAGGCTCTCCTTGAGTCTAGGGTGGAGAATTTTGGAGTGGGGGAGGTGCTGCTAGAGCTGTTAGTGAAGTTTTTCAATGCTTTCTCATGCTTTTCAATTTCATGTTCTTCCTTTTTAATTCATGTAATGTGCTAGTTCTTAGTTCTATGCAATAGTTAGTTAAATCTTGTAATCTTTTCCTTCCTAGCTTGTAATATCTTTAATTAAAGCTTGTAATCGTTTTGGTTTTCAATAAAATTAAGTTCTCTTTCCTTCATGTTCTCTTTTTCCTTAAGCACTCTTTCTTTCATGCAATGATTTTTCTTTCCTTTTCCCCCTCCACTATGGTTGAGCATTAAGTATTTTTGTCTTCGTTTAATCCTTTCATTTAGCTTGCAATTAGTTTTAATTTTAGTTAAGCAAAAACAAACCAATCAAATTTTCGTCGATAAGATAATGGCGATTTTCCTCGAAGTAGAAGTAATTAACGCGCCCCGTGGAATACGACCTTGATATTCCTAAATATCCTATACTATAGACGATAAGGTACACTTGCCTTTATCGGATATAGTTTTGGAGAAAATCTCAAATCTTCACTAAATTTCAAAACCGAAAAAATCAATATCAAGTTTTTGGCGCCGCTGCCGGGGAATTTGCGTAGATATTTTGAAAAGAGGATAGCTATTAATTTTATCATGTTTCGTTTTATTTTATTTTCCTTTTTCTAAATTTCAAAAAGAATTTTTTTTTTCAGTTTTTCCTCTTCCCTTCTTCTCTTTTTAGTGTATGACCCGAGGTAGCACTTCGATTCTTCCTTTTGATCCGGAGATCGAGCGAACCCTCTTGAGGCACCACCGTTCTCGTGATCAGGGAAATCAAGTAGAATCCGAAGAGTCGATCGGGGACACTAACGCAACAAATATGGATCATAATCTTAATCCTCCTAATCTTAACGAGCCAAATCCTAATGAGGACGCGCAACGGACCATGTCCTATTATGCGCGGCCGAATTTGGAAGGCACACAATCGAGTATTGTTCGACCCATGGTGGCGAACAATAATTTTGAGATCAAGTCCAGCATCATACAAATGGTGCAACAATCGGTGACCTTTGATGGTCAACCGGACGAGGATCCAAATTCACATATCTCTTACTTTCTTGAAATTTGCGACACTTTTAAGATCAATGGCGTCACCGATGACGCCATTCGACTACGTCTTTCTCCTTTTTCTTTGCGGTCTAAGGCCAAGCAGTGGCTGGGCTCCCTACCTAGGTGATCCATCACTACATGGGCCGAAATGGCGGAAAAATTTCTTAATAAATATTTCCCGCCTTCAAAGACCGCTAAATTGCGCACGGATATTGCGTCATTCATGCAAATCGACTCGGAGACTCTCTATGACACATGGGAGCGCTTCAAGGAGCTTTTGCGTCGATGCCCTCACCACGCACTTGCCACTTGACAACAAGTGCAAATATTTTATAATGGCTTAAATCTCCAAACGAGGCAAATGATTGATGCGGCCGCCAGGGGGACATTAAATAACAAAACCCCGATCGCCGCTCAAGAGCTTTTCGAAGAGATGGCCACAAATGCGTATCAATGGAACATGCCCCGAGCGCGGCTTAATAAGCCGGCCATAATTTTTGAAATAGACGCAAATGCAAATTTGGCTTTACAAGTTGAGCGCTTAACAAAGCAAGTGGCGGAGATGTCTGCTTCCTCCGCCACTCCTCCTTGGGCTAATAACGTTTTAATTGAAGAACATGTTGACTACATGGGAAATCCGCCTCGGCCTTCCTATAACCCCAACACCGCTCCGTATAACAACACATACAATGCGGGTTATAGGAATCATCCGAATTTCTCATGGAGCAACCAAGGAAATGCTCAGCGTCCTTTGAATTTAAATCAACCTCCTCCTAATCAACTTATTAACTTAACTCCGCCTCCAAATTTGATTTCTCAAAATTATAATCCACCCGGTTTTCCACCGCAACAACAAAAACTCTCTCCCCTTGAAGAGATTTTTGCAAAATATGTTGCTACAAATGAAACGAACATCCGGAACCTTACTGGATCGATCAAAAATTTAGAAAATCAAGTGGGCCAGCTCGCAAAGATGATTTCTGAGCGTCAACAAGGAGCACTACCGGGGAACACCGAGCAAAATCCAAAGGAGAGCGCGCACGCGATTACACTCCGAAGCGGGAAGGAGGTGGTTCAAAAATAGGACGAACCCAAGGTAATTTCCTATCCTCCTCCTACTACTTTTAATTCATCTTCGAATTTGCCCGCTACGATAAATCCGCACACTTCTATTTTAAATCCGCACGGTCCTACTTCTAATATTCCGTATCCATCGAAATTTAAAAATGAAAGCGCCGAAAAAAATTATAAAAAGTTTTTAGATGTTTTAAAACAAATCCATATTAATGTACCTTTCTGCGAGGCTATCTCACAAATGCCTAAATATGCGAAATATCTTAAGGAGTTGCTCTCCAATAAGAAAAAGTTAGAAGATATTTCGCATATTTCTTTAAACGCAGAATGCTCCGCGGTTGTACTCAACAAATTACCGAAAAAAGCAAATGACCCGGGACGGTTTTCCATCCCATGTCTATTTGGCAATTCGTTAGTAAAACACGCCTTAGCGGATCTTGGAGCAAACATCAACCTTATGCCATTTTCTTTGTTCAAAAAGCTAGGTCTAGGAAATCCAAGTCCCACTCGAATGAGTATCCAATTAGCGGATCGTTCTTTAAAATATCCGATAGGAATAGTGGAGGACGTGCTCGTCAAGGTTGACAAATTCATCTTCCCGGTGGATTTTGTCATTCTTGACATCGAAGAGGATGCTGAAGTACCCCTCATACTCGGCCGCCCCTTCCTTGCCACCTCCCGCGCTATTATCGACGTAAGTAACGGAAAGCTCCTCCTACGGGTTGGAGACGATGAAGTTACTTTCGGCATAAATTCCTCGATGCGAAACACGCTAGAAAATGACGATTCATGTTTTTACTTGGAAGAGTGTTGTGAGTTCGATTCATCCCTCGAGTTAGTTTCATCGGTGAGTAGTGATTCCGAGCCCGTAGAGCTCTTTTATGATGAAGAAGAAGTTTCTCACCCCACACCACCCGAACCATTACTTTTAGAAAAATTAAAAATCAAGACTTCTTATGAATAACCACCCGTATTGGAGTTGAAACAACTCCCCCCTCACCTTAAATACTTGTTTTTGGAAAAAGAGTCTAAGCTACCCATCATCATTTCATCCGATCTTAGCAACTCAGAAATTTCTGAGTTGACTATAGTCTTAAGAAAGCACCGCCACGCAATTGCGTGGCAATTATCGGACATTAAGGGTATAAACCCATCTTTCTGCACTCATAAAATATTTCTCGAAGATAATTCCCGAAATTCAGTCCATCCTCAACGACGGCTAAACCCTAACATGAAAGAAGTCGTTAAGACCGAAGTTATAAAACTTCTGGACGCGGGAATCATCTACCCGATATCAGACAGTACTTGGGTTAGCCCAGTACAAGTCGTGCCAAAGAAAGGTGGTGTCACGGTAGTTGCGAACAAAAATAACGAATTGATCCCAACCCGTACTGTTACGGGTTGGCGGATGTGCATCGACTATCGAAAATTAAAGGATGCCACCCGTAAGGATCACTTCCCTCTACCATTTATCGACCAAATTTTAGAATGCCTTTCGGGTCACTCCTACTACTGTTTTCTATATGGTTTGTCGGGATACTTCCAAATTCCGATTTCGCCCGACGACCAAGAGAAAACCACTTTCACTTGTCCCTTTGGCACCTTCGCTTATCGAAGGATGCCATTCGGTCTTTGTAATGCGCCAGCTACATTCCAAAGATGTATGCTGGCAATTTTTGACGAGTTAGTGGAAGAGGTGATGGAAGTATTTATGGACGATTTTTCCGTGTACGGGAGTTCATTTGAAAACTGTTTAAAAAATCTCGAGCGTGTGCTGCAGCGATGTGAGGAAACGAATTTAGCGCTTAATTGGGAAAAATGCCATTTTATGGTCAAGGAAGGACTAGTCCTTGGCCATAAAATTTCGGGCAAGGGGATCGAGGTCGATAGGGCCAAGATTGAAGTAATTGAAAAACTCCCCCCTCCCACAAACGTAAAAGCTATTAGGAGTTTCCCAGGCCACGCGGGGTTCTATCGGCGCTTTATACAAAATTTTTCAAAAATTGCAAAGCCGTTAACCCATCTTCTCGAGAAAGATTCATCTTTTCTTTTTAGCGATGAATGTCATTTAGCTTTTCAACTTATCAAAGAGAAACTTATAAACTCCCCGATTCTAGTCGCCCCAGATTGGTCGCTCCCTTTTGAAATCATGTGCGACGCGAGTGATATTGCGGTTGGTGCCGTTTTAGGCCAACGGGTGAGTAAATATTTTCACCCGATCTATTATGCGAGCAAAACACTCACGTCGGCACAAGCAAATTACACCACGACCCAGAAGGAACTTCTAGCAATCGTTTTCACCTTATATAAGTTTAGGTCGTATATCACCCTCTCGAAAGTCATCGTCTTCACGGATCACTCCGCACTTAGATATCTTTTAAGCAAATAGGACGCCAAGCCTCATCTTTTGCGATGGATCCTCCTCTTGCAGGAGTTTGACTTAGAGATCCGGGACAAAAGGGGAGCCGAAAACTTGGCGGCCGATCATCTCTCCTGTTTAGAAAACCCCGCCTCAGACGTATTAATAGAATCTGATATTAATGATAAATTTCCCGAAGAGCGCCACCTTGCTCTCAAAAATATTAATTCATCTTCTACCCCCTGGTTTGCAGATCTGGCTAACTATTTAGTAGCCCGGGTCCTGCCAAAGGAATTCTCGAGTCAGCAAGAGAATAAATTCTTTTCTGATTTAAAGAATTACTTTTGGGAGGACCCCTTTTTATTCCGAGTATGCGCAGACCAGGTTGTGAGAAGATGTGTTTCAAGTGAGGAAGGCTTTAAAATTTTACGTCATTGTCATGAGGGACCCACCGGTGGTCATTATCATTCAAACCGAACCGCAAGGAAGGCGCTGGAGGCGGGCTTTTATTGGCCCACGCTCTTTAAAGATGCTCACACTCTTGTGAGTACTTGCGACAACTGCCAGCGGTCGGGGAACATCTCTCGCCGGGATGAGATGCCCCAAAACATTTTCTTAGAATGCGAAATTTTCGACCTTTGGGGTATCGATTTTGTTGGTCCTCTCCCTCCATCTTTTTCAAATAAATATATTCTAGTGGCAGTCGACTACGTATCGAGGTGGGCGGAAGCGCAAGCTCTCCCCACCAATGATGCGCGAGTCGTCGTTAATTTCTTAAAAAAATTATTCTCTCGATTTGGCACTCCGCGCGCTATTGTGAGTGATTGGGGCACCCATTTTCGCAATACTCAATTCACAAAAATCTTAGCAAAATATGGTGTCACACACAAATTATCCACTGCATATCACCCACAAACGAGCGGCCAAGTCGAAGTTGTTAATCGAGAATTAAAACGGATTTTAGAAAAAACAGTTTCTATCAATCGGAAGGATTGGGCAATAAAGCTCGATGACGCGCTATGGGCCTATCGAATGGCGTACAAGACCGCTATCGGTTGTACACCGTATCGAATGGTTTATGGTAAGGCTTGCCACCTTCCGGTCGAATTAGAACACCGCGCATTTTGGGCGCTTAAATTTTTAAACCTCGATTCCACTCTAGCGGGAGAACAAAGAAAATTCCAAATGAACAAATTAGATGAGTGGCGAGCGAATGCGTATGAGAGCAATAAATTATATAAGGAGCGAACAAAGTTTTATCACGATAAGCATATAAAATTTCCAAAAACTTTTTCGCCGGGCGATCTCGTCCTCCTTTATAATTCCCGCCTTCGCCTTTTTCCGGGAAAACTAAAATCCCGATGGTCCGGACCCTTTATTGTTAAAGAGGTTTGGTCCTATGGGACAATTTTAATTTCCCACCCGAAAAAAGGTACCTTCAAAGTAAACGGCCACCGCCTTAAATTATATCTTCCGGGAGAGTTAACTAATGAAAAGAGTGATTCGATTGTATTTCAACCTATAATATGATCGGCAAGTGGGTCAAGCTACGCGACCTTAAACAAAGCGCTTTTGTGAGGCACCCCAAAGTTATCTTTTGTTATTTTCTCTTGTCTTTTCTTTTCTTCTTTAACAACTTTTGCAGGTAATCGCGGCTTCCCCACAAAAGCTTCAAAAACTTCAAAAAAAAAAAATCAGGGAAGCCCTTTTTCCTTCTCTTCTTTCGTTTTTGCATTTCTTTTTACCTTTTCTTACTTCATACTTATTTTTAAACATTGGGGACAATGTTTAACTTTAAGTATGGGGGTGTAAATAGCCCTTTGTAAATATTTGTAAATAGTTTTAAAAAAGAAAATTTTAAAAAAAAAATGAAAAGAAAAAAAGAAACAAAAAGAAAATTTTAATTTTGTTTCTATGTTTTCCTTTATTTAAGCACTTGTAAAATCCAAAAAACTCAAAAAAATTTAGAAAATTGAAATTTTAAATCTTGGAAAGGGACGTTTGGGATTTCATCCCATCACACCTCTTAGTACCTTGCGAACCCTTCACCGGGTAGCCCTTGGGAAGTCCAAGACTTAACAAAAATTGTTAAGTTTTAAAGCTAGTTTCCTTTCTTTGTAAATAGTTTTTAATGAGAAAAATTCAAAAAAAAAAAAGATGATATCAAAAATTCCAAAAATTCTTATATCCCTCCTTCTTGTTGTTTTTGTGATTTCTTAGAAATCTAGTTGAGAATGTTTATAAGCATGTTTAAGTTTTTAATTGGCTAAAATTTTGCTTATCATAGTTTGTTAATTTTAAATTTGAGGTAATCTTGATTTAAGAATCATCTTATGATTTTAAATTGATTAGAGAATTTTGTTAGCATGACTTCTCTTTTTATTTTTAAATGGCTTTATTTTGTAGTGAATTTCCTAAACCTCTTTAGATTTCAATTATATTTTCTTCTAACTTTGTAGATCTTAGGAAATTTAATGTTACTAGAATTTGCTCTCAATATAATTTAAAGCTAGCTAGATTTATTTTCCTTCCTTACCCCCTTTGTGGCATAAAAAAATGAACTTTAAAAGATCATATGTCATGGGAATAAGAGGATAAAATTCATTATTCCCTAAAACATATGCACCCAAAATATTTGAAAAGATTATATGGCATGGAGTAAGAGGATAAAATTCATTACTCCTAAACCATATACATTTTGGGTTTTTATTAGAAGAGAAAAAAAAAGAAAGAAAAAAAAGGAAATTTCATGATAAATTCCATTTCCTCCATTCAAAAATTTCTCTTCTTATGCCAAATTTTATGAAATCCCCCTTAGCCAATTATCATTGTTCTAGTTTTAGTTGAAAATTATGGAGAGAGCAATATTTAGTAATTTACTTTTCCTTAAGATCCTTTTAAGATAGAGTTCTTATAATTTTAATTTAATTTAGTTTTATAATTTCTACAATTTTGTCAAACTACTTAATTTTCTTGAGAAGTTCTTGCCTAAACATTTTTCCCTCTTTTCAAATCATCATCATAATTTAGGACTTAACTCCCCCTTGAATTTACTCTTAACTTAACTTTTGGTTAAATGAAATTTTAGTTTTAAATTAAAAATTTTTAAGGATGTCTTATAAATTATGTCTCACACTTTTACTCTGGAATAGCAAAACCTCAAGTATGGGGGTATTTGATAAGTAGTATTTTTATAACTTTTTAATAGAAAATTTTGTAAATATTTAATGTGAATTTTCCTTTTTATGTCAATTTTAGTTATAAGTAGTTCTTTTTGTAATCTTGATTCTAACTTAGCTTAATTTCAATATTTGCAGAATTTTGGGACAAATCGGGAAAAATGGCATGTCACGCCCTCGGTCACGCCCGTGACCAAGGGCGTGTAACCTGAAGATCAGTCCAGAATCGATGCCACGCTGTTTGAACTAGTCCACACCAAGTCACGCCCCAGGTCATGCCCGTGACCCAAAGTCACGCCCGTGACTGGGGGCGTGTAATCTTAGAATCTTCCACTTAGAGCCACCATCGAGACGTGGAGCTGCAGTCGAGAAGTCAACTTGATTCACGCCCATGACCCACATGTCACGGCCGTGACTTGCCCGCGTGATCTCTCCTTCGCTGCCGCGCCGAATTCCAGCCCACGCCACATTTAATGCTGCCGTCCAAAGTCACGACCGTGACCCAACATGTCACGCCCGTGACATGTCACTTTTCGCCGCGCCGTCCAGAAAGCCCACACCGCTGTCGGATCCGATGTGAATAGTGCAGTCACGCCCTAGGTCACGCCCGTGACCGAGGGCGTGTAATCTGAAATTTTTTCCTATAAATTTAGAGGCTCTCCTTGAGTCCAGGGTGGAGAATTTTGGAGTGGGGGGAGGTTCTGCTAGAGCTGTTAATGAAGTTTTTCAATGCTTTCTCATGCTTTTCAATTTCATGTTCTTCCTTTTTAATTCATGTAATGTGCTAGTTCTTAGTTCTATGTAATAGTTAGTTAAAGCTTGTAATCTTTTCCTTCCTAGCTTGTAATCTCTTTAATTAAAGCTTGTAATCGTTTTGGTTTTCAATAAAATTAAGTTCTCTTTCCTTCATGTTCTCTTTTTCCTTAAGCACTCTTTCTTTCATGCAATGATTTTTCTTTCCTTTTCCCCCTCCACTATGGTTGAGCATTAAATATTTTTGTCTTCGTTTAATCCTTTCATTTAGCTTGCAATTAGTTTTAATTTTAGTTAAGCAAAAACAAACCAATCAAATTTTCGTCGATAAGATAATGGCGATTTTCCTCGAAGTAGAAGTAATCAACGCGCCTCGTGGAATACGACCTTGATATTCCTAAATATCCTATACTATAGATGATAAGGTACACTTGCCTTTATCGGATATAGTTTTGGAGAAAATCTCAAATCTTCACTAAATTTCAAAACCGAAAAATCAATATCAGTCACTCATGTCTTATCCTTGATACATTCATTCTTAATTTTATCCAGTCTCGTGTGTCCACACATCCTGTAACATCCTCAGAACTACTAGACCCCTAAGGTGCACTTTGTCATGATAAGGTCATGACATTGCTCTATGAGATTGAGAATTGCCCTAGAACCAAGGTGAAAAGGGTGAATAACACCTTGATGTGCAAATAGTCAAACTGACTTCAAGGTTTAAGGCTTGATGTCTAAGCCTCAAAATGATTCAATTGAAATCACCCCAACTCTTCATAATCCCCTACGGAGCTCAATGGGTCATTAATAACCGAATGGGTCAAGACAAATCTAGGGTTTGGGTCAAAATCACCATTTGACCCATTTAGCCTAAGTTGACCTAAATAGGTCAAAAGTGCCCAAAGAGGGTTCACCAAGCCGTGAATAACCCCAAATGGAGTCTATAGACCCCATGGTCACCATGTGGGGTCAGCCTACTCATCAATTGACCAAGTCAACCCAAAAGTCAACATTTGATCAAATTGGCCTAAAATTCCAATGGACTAAGGCCCTCATTAGGAGCCCATTCTGAGGCCCAAGAGACAATTACCATGCTTGCCCCTCAGTTTTTGGAAGAAGGTGACATGTAAGGGTGATTTTGGGATTTTTCCCCAATTTGGAAAGAGACAAACCCATGAATTCATGGGGATAGCTCCACTTGTCAAACACCCCCTTTATCCTGGTCTCCTCTCAGCTACCCCAAGAGAATCCCAGCAGTTTTGGTGAGGTGGCAGCCAAGTAGAGGAGAGAGAAGGGAGCTCCTTTGAAGTTGCCGACCACCATTAATGGTTGAAAGTGCACAGTTAACCTCACCAGAATTCTCTAGAGGGGGGGTGAATAGAGATTTAAAATATTTTGTGCAAAGTTAATATATATATATATGTATGATCACAGATTAGAGCTTCCCACACACCAACAAGAATTAGACAAGTAACTAAAGTAAATGCAAGAGAGAAAATCACAGCACAACACAAGAAAATATAGTGGTTCCCCAAACTTTGGGTAGTCCACTCTTCTACCCCCTTGGTAGGAATTCACTATCTTGTACTGAGTCTTTTGATAAGGAGACTCTTAGAACCACCCTGAGTCTTTTGACAAGGAGACTCTTAGAACCAACTGAGTCTTTTGACAAGGAGACTCTTAGAACCAGTACACTGAATTTTTTGAAGAGAGATTCTAAAAACTCTTTTACAATATATAAGTAAGAAAGAAAGAAAGTAAGAAACAATGATGAATCTTCTTCCTAGCAAGAAGATTGGAAGCACAAGAAGTGAATTAAATCTTTCTTCTATAGAGAGAAGAAGATTTGTAGCCTATCTCTCTTTTAGTGAGAGCAATCAGATTTTGCAGCAGTGAGCAGAAGAAGAAATGGTTGAATATTGCTGCAGAGCTTTTTCTCAATATCTCTCTTTTCTTTTGGGAGCTTTTCCTCTATATCAAATATGTGTGGTAGATCACTCAACTGCATTTCCTGCCGACCTCCTCCTTATTTTATAGCTCTGTGTAATAAGATAGCACTATAGGAGAGGAATTAATTAGCAGCCAGAGATTTAGGAGGAGAGAAATATTTCCATAGCAGATATAACATAAATGGAGAATATTAATTCAGATTTCAAATAATATCCAAAATAGAGTTAGTCACATTTTAGCCAAGAATCAAATAGAAGGAGAATGATTCAGAACGGTTATAAATATTTACTTTATTCCATATAAATTAGATCTACTGAAAGAAGGAAAGAGATCTGGCGCATATTTAAATCTGTCATATAAATCGACGTGCGTCGATTACTATTCGACGTAAGCGTCGAATTCATCCTGGCTGGACGTCGAGAGAAGAATAAGGAAGGTGCGTCGACTAAGGTGCGTCGACTAGAAATAAGAGTAGCGTCGACAACACATACGTCGAAATCTTCCTTAAGTTACTTCGACATATCCTGAAGAAAACGTCGACTTTATTTCGACGTTGCGTCGAATACTATTCGACGCATATTTACTTAGTCTTGTTTTTTATTCATAAAACTCTTACTTTAACTCATTTCTAGGGGTTAAGAGAAATCATTTCCCCAACAATCTCCCCCTATTTGTCTTAACCCTATTTAGAGAGAAATTGTATTAGCATAAAATCAACTCAGCACATAATTTGAAAAGATAAGAGGTATGTCACTTAATCAAAAGTGAAATTTAGAGAGGGAGATCATTTAAGCAGATATTCCAGAATCATATAAACAGATGTCATTTTTATACCAGATCATTTTCAACTATAAGATAAAATATATCAGCATTGTTTTCAAATACTACTCAGGTGGGGTAGGAGGAGTCTTTCTTTTTCTCTTGAATACCAATGTTTTAGGAGAAGAAGATTTCTCTTTCTCACTTGTAAGAAGTTCATTTAGCTCCCCCTGAGCAGGTAGCTCCCCCTGGGATAGAGCTCCTTTTATTCTTTCTTCTTCAGCCAGCAGAATATCTGTCTCTTTTTCTTTTCCAGTATCAGCTTCATTTTCTTTCTCAGTTCCATCAGCTGGTTCATTTTCATCTATATTTGTACCAGCTTCATTATCAGCCTCATTCACTGCTCTGCTTCCTTCCCCTTGTAGTGGTGCCATTTGATTTACAGCATCTCTTGCTATGTTGAGTATCTCTATTGTTTGTTCATCAATATGGAGCTCAGGTACTATCTCATTCCCAAGGGTTTTGAGCTGTGCTTGACTGTCAGTTTTTGAGGTAGGAAGGGATTTGTGAGAAGGAGATTTAGGATTGGAGAGCTGATCTTCATCTAGATTCTCCCCCTTCTTGACCTTCTTGGCCAAGGAGGTTAAGAAAGACCTAGTCACTCTAGAGGAAGAGAGAGATGACTTTAGATCTTGCACAGAGGCACTTACCCCATCTATTTGGGTGTGCATGTGTAGAATGGAGGAGTGAATATGTGAGTAATGCTCATCTAGCATTGCCTGGAATTTTTGGGCTGCAGATTGGATGCACTGAGTGAGTAGAGCCTCAGTGGATGCATATGGTGGAGGAGGAGGAGATAATGGTGGAGGTGTATGAGAGGAATGTGGAGAGGGAATACTATCATGTTGGGTAGGTGTATTTGATGGAGGAGGTGGAGGAATAGAAGAAAGCTGAGCAAGGGATTGAGGTGGTATTTGTGTGGATGATGATGGGAGAGAGGAGAGATTTGTTTGAGGAGGAGGAGGAGGAGTAGGAGAGATAAGAGGAGATGGAGTCCTTTCAGGAATGGAACCAGGCTTAGGGATTTGCCTGGCCCATTTAGAAAATAGGGCTATGGACATCCTTTTTCCTGGAGGGATGGGAATTCCTTTTGACCTGCAGAGGTCAGGGAAGGAATGGAAGAGAACCTGACTCATGATTCTCATATAAGCATTTTCCTTGTGGGAATATTTGGAGGCTATCATTTTGAGAAGACAGCTGTCCCAATCCACCTTCTTCTTCAGCACAAGAGCCCCCATGATGTTCAGCTGCTGTTTGGGCACTGCATCATGGGCTGATATTTTGCATAGCAGTATCTTCCCTACTATGTCTGCCAGCAATCTGTACTCATCTGAAAAGTCTATCTTTTTCAGATGGATTGGTCTGTCTTTTGAGAATTTCATGGTGGTAAGTAAATGCTTGACTTCATCAGGTGTGAGTTCAATGGATTCATCACCTAATAGGGGAATAATTTAGACTAGTCAAGTCATTCATGAGAGGCTCATTTTCTTTTCCTATTTTATTGAAATGAAAGAGACATTAGGATATACCTGATGGGAGATCAAAAGTGGCCCTAATGTGGCCTGCTGAGATTGAGACTGGTGTCTCATAGAGTGTTCCTTGGATTTCTCCTTGTTCAGAGATCTGAACATGAGATATGAGCTCAGTGAGCTCAGTTTCCAGGAGCTTGCACCTAGAGGAGATGAGCTTGTTCAATCCTGCTTCATCGAATAGAGCAATGATGCTCTTATCGTTCTCTGCTGCTGCTTGGAAGGATCCGAGATCAATGTCGAACCCAGAATTTATTTTGGGAGCCATTGAGGATCAGTAAGAAGAATCAGCTGGACAAAGGAGCACGGAGGATAAAAGATGCAGAGTAGTGGAGGTTTCTGAAGAGTCTTTTTAAGTCAGGTGAAACGTCGAAACAGGGCTCAATTCGAGGCTTTTTCGGTACTCCAGTGGATGTGACCGAAAATATTCTAATGTTGCCGCTCTTTATCCTGAAGTCGACGTTACGTCGAGTGTAATTCGACGTCATTGTTGATATAGACAGAGTTTGAGATGTTTAGGGTTTTCTATCGACGTATGCGTCGATTTTGGTCGACGCATGCGTTGATTTATTGTGTTGGTTATCGACGGTGCGTCGACTAGAAGTGACTTTTAAAAAGAATTTTAAATTTTTATTTCTCTTTATTTCTTTCTAGTCCTAATGTTTTCTAAGTCAGTTTTGAACTAGATTTTACAGATAGTTTGATTGATTGTACCAACATTGCTTGGTAGTATGGCCAGCTTTGTTACATATATAGCACTTGATTATCCTAGTATTAAGGGAATTTGAATTTAGAGCAGGATAAAAGTGTTGATTAGGATAAGAGTGTTGGTTTGAATATAGGTTTTGATTAAGATGGGATTTTTGGTTAAGATAAACATTTTGTTTGGGATTGTAGTGTTGATTTGGATAAAATTCATGATTAGGATGACTGGGTCCTAAATGAGGGTTAGGATGAAAGACTTTTGGAGAAAATGTATTTAAGTTGCTCTGAACATTTGTGCGTCGATACCTATTCGACGCATGTTGATAATTGCGTCGATTTGTATTCGGCGCTTTCTCCAGATGACGTCGATCTGATTTCGACGCATAAAAAAGGTTGCGTCGATTTAAGTCGACGTGCTTTTGTTCAGCCGTCTAGAAGAGATCGAAGCATCTGAGAGATTGCGTTGAGTAGAAGTCGACGCACTATCGTGCATGCGTCGATATGAAGTCGACGCATCTGTGTCTTCACAAATTTTCATTTTGCCTTTCTCTGTTTTTACTCCTTTATGTGTTGTTTTTCTTGGGTTGATTGTTTCTTCAGATGAAGTTTGTGAGTCATTGATAAATAGAAAATATACGCATTTTTCTATATAGTTTTTAGTATAGTTTTAATTAAATTTGTAAATAATATATGTAAATTAATGAATAAAATGTTTGTTTTTGTTATTTTTGTTTTTAACTTAGTTTTATTTTCATTTTATAAAATTTCTGTATTTTTTTTAAGTCACGCCCTCGGACACGCCCGTGTCCAAGGGCGTGTTCAATAATTTCTGATAATTTTCATTTCTGTCTTTTTTCCAGCTCAAACATCAAGTCACGCCCTCGGTCACGCCCGTGACCGAGGTCGTGTACTTGGTCACGCCCGTGTTGGATGTTCAGCCAGATTCGAGCCCAAATGTCAATGTCACGCCCAATGTCACGGCCGTGATCGGGTCACGCCCGTGACCGAGGCCGTGACTCAACAAAGCTTCCAGAAAACCAAAGGACACGTCAGGTGTCACGCCCAGTTCAAGCTCAAGCCTGCCGACATCGAACACGCCCGTGTTCCTTAGAACACGCCCGTGTACTTCCAAAGTCGCCGATCAAACCTTCTAGATGCCAGCCTGGATCCAGCTGTTCTGGCTATTCGCACCCCAAGCCGTGTCACGCCCTCAGACACGCCCGTGACCGAGGGCGTGTAATTCCAAAATTTTGCCTATAAATAGAGGCCGACCCCCTCATCAATTCCCTCTCTTGGAACCTCTTGGAACCTAATGGATTGCCCTTTTGGGTGATCTTCCACAATATTTTGTCCACTTTTTGTATATTTTTTTTATTTTCCTTTTTATGTAATTAATTAGGTGTTTATTTTATTTTCTTTTTGTAATATAAATGTTGAAATTAAATGTTTTTAATTTTGTAATTTTATTTCCTGTAAACCCCGTTATTATGGCAATAAATAAATTTAGTTTTTTCGTGCATTCGTAGCGTAATTTCAAATTCTGCAATTTCATATTCTGCACCGTATTTCAATTCATAACTTAGCTTTATTTCTGCACCGTATTTCAATTCATAACTTAGCTTTATTTCCACACTTCAATTTTCGCAATTTTTCTTTCTTTAGCTAGATTTATTCGTCGCCATAAAATCGGTTTTCTCGCTTATATTCGAATTTATGCGTCGTCATAATTTTTCATTCTTTTCTTCCTTGACACGGTAGTTTAGAATGGGATATTCGGGCTGCGTTTAAAATCACTTCAAAGCGAGCGTTTTTTTTTTCGTAATGCTTTCTTCGTTTTCGTATTTTCACTTTATGTTTTTATTATTCGTGTTTTTGTTGTTTTATGTTTTAATCATTTTCGTTTCCGTCATTTTTTTTCGTTGTCATTACTTTTTAATTCGTGTTTTTGTTTTCGTTATTTCGTTTAATAGCTTAGTTTTATTTCATTATTGCAATGCATTTATTTCCCGCCTACCCATTTGGATAGGACTTGCACTGCATTTATTTCCCGTCTACCCGTTTGGGTAGAACTTGCACTGCATTTATTTCCCGTCTACCCGTTTGGGTAGAACTTGCTCACGCATTTATTTCCCCTCTACCTATTTGGGTAGGGATTGCATTTCTTTAATTCCTGCAATTTATCGCTTTCATTTCAATTTCGTAGAGTGTGTGCGTTTTAATTTAGTGCGCCCTTTTTGTCTTTTCTATCGCTTTTCTTGGTTTTTGCTAGACGCACACCAAGCCCGCGATTGTTATGTTATCATTTTTCGTTTTCAAATTAATGCACTTATTATTGTATTATCGCTTTTCTTGGTTTTTGCTAGACGCACACCAAGCCCGCGATTGTTATCATTGTTTTTAATTAATGCATAAACTTTCATCTATTTTTATATCGGATAAAACAATACGCGTAGCTCGAAGTAACAATACTCGACGGGACCCAGGACTAATACGATTATATTATGATATTTATATCATATATATACTACACGCGATAGGTGCGCTTGCCTCTTAGCAAATTAAATAAAATTATTTTCTTACCGAATCTATTTCGGGAAAATAATTTTCCTATCAAGTTTTTGGCGCCGTTGCCGGGGAAAACTTCGTCGATATTGCGAAAAGAATTTACGTTATTGATTTTATCATCTTCAAAAATCAAAAAAATTAAAAAAACCATCTTACCAAAAAAATATATGTTCTTTCTTTTCATTAAGCCTTAATTTGTAAATATATAAAATTAAAAACAAAAAAAAATAATAATATATACGTTCTTTCTTTATATTCCTATAAGAAAACTAAAAAAAAAATGATAGGATTTCTATTTTGTTTTTCATTAAAGTTTTTATATGCATATTTGAAAACATATTATTTCAAATTTCAAAATGAAAAATAATAATGAAAAACTTTATAATCAAAATCAAAATGAATTCTAGGAATTTTAAGATAGGACAATAGATCGTTTTCTCGAAGTAGGATTACTCGACAGACCCGAAAGGAGATTTTTGTCGATATTTTGAAAAGAGGAAACCCCGTTGCTTTTACCTTATTATTTCTACTTTTTCTTCCTTGCTTTTCATCTTAAAGCTTTTCTTTATTAATTTTGTTTTTTTCTTATGTTTTAATATAACTTTAAATATGTGTATTTTAAATGATGATGAAAACATAAGTAGAAAACTCCAAAAATATTTATGGTTTTACTTTATATATATATTTTATGTTTTTTATAAATATTGAAAAAACCAAAAATCATATAAAAAAAATCACTTTGTTTTTCTCTTTTCTTGTTCTTATTATTTTTGTTTCTTTTTTTTAGTATCATTATGTATATATTTGTACATATAAGAAAATCCAAAAAAAAAAATTTACTTAATGTATTTTCATTTTCCTTTGTTTTTGTTCTTTTCTTTTTATCCCTTATTTTTACTTAATATGTATATATGTAATAAAATTAAAAATCTAAAAAATGTATTATGATGAAAACTTATCTTAGATAAATCAAAAAAAAAAAAAAAAATCATTATAACTTTATTTTCTTTTTGTATATATATATTTTTTTGTTTCATTCATATTTTAATATGTGTATTATTACATATTTTTATCATGTTAAAAAGAAAACCTAAAAAAAAAAAATAATGATGATGAAAATATTAAGTTGAAAAAAATCCAAAAAAATATATATATGTTTTATTTCTTTCCTTTACTTTCTCTTTGTTTTCTTTCTTAAGTTTTTTTTTATTATTATTACTTAATTAGTTTTATTTTGTATATAAATATGCATATAAAAAAATAAAAAATGATATGATTTCTATTTTATTTTCATTAAGATTATATATGCATATTTAACAAAACAAAATAATATCTTAACTAAAATGACAAAATAATGGAAAACTTTAAAACATAAATCTAAAAGAATTTTTGGAATTTTTGAGATAGAATAATAGTTAGTTTTCTCGAAGTAGGATTACTCGGCAGACCCGCGAGGGGATTTTTGTCGATATTTTGAAAAGGGGAAACCCTATTACTTTTATCCTTTCATTTCACTTCTTCTTCTTTGATTTTTATTTTAAAATTTCTCTTTATTTTTTATTTTTATTAAGTATAAAGGTTTTTATAATTATGCATATTTCAAAAATGATGAAGATATATTTAGAAAAATCCAAAAAAAATAATAAATATATATATAGTTTTACTTTATGTATATATTTCATTCTTTTTGTGAAAAAAAAAACCCCAAAAATAATATGTTGTATCTTATTTTGTATCTTATTTTTGTTCCCTTTTTTTTTCTTTTTATATTATGTATATCCATGCACATAATTAAGAAAAATCCAAAAAGTGATGAAAAAAAAAAAAAAAAAAAAAAAAAGATGCTTTGTTTTTTATTGTAACTTTGCTTTTCCTTTTTTGTTATTACTATTAAGTTTTATTATGTATATAAATTTGCACATCTAGCAAAACCTTCATAAAATACCAAAAAAAAATATATAAATATATATATATAGTTTTGCTTTATTTATATAGGTTTTATTTTTTTTGTAACTTAGAACAATAAGAAAACAAAAAAAACTTATATATATATACATATATGTATATAATATAATCTCATTTTTATCCCCCCCCCCCTCTTTGTAAATAACATTTCGTGTTTTGTTTTATCATCTTTTTGCAGGAATTAATCAGGGCATCTCGTCTCCAAAATAGGGGCGTGCTTTTTCCCCCTGCTTCTTTTCCCCCCTCGTATTTTCTTTTTCCTCTTTTTTATGCTTTTGTACATATATAATTAGATTTGTTCCTCATACTTAATTTCAACATTGGGGACAATGTTGATCTTTAAGTATGGGGGTGTTTTCCCTCTTTTTGTAATTATTTTTGCCCCTCCCATATTAGAAAAAACAACAAAAAAATTTATATGAAAAATTTGTTGCAACATCTTTGCAACATCTTTGTCCCTCTTACATAAAATTGAAAAATCCAAAAAAAATTATTAACTTAGAAAACACAAAAAAAAAAAAAAAAAATTTTAAATGTTTTTATGTTTGTCTTTTAATTATATATAAATAACCTTTCTTTTTTTATATATAATCAAATCCAAAAAATTGATGAAAAAAGTTATAAAAAAATTTGTTATAACAAAATTCTCACAAATTTTGTCATAACCCAAAAATTTTTATATAAATTTTTAGTTTAATTTTTCTTTCTCTTTCTTTTTCTCTTTTTTTAGTATTAATGTATATATTTTACCAAAATCAAAATTAAAAAAAATCACAAAAAATATATGAAAAAAACAATTCTTACAACAAACCAAAAATTTTTGTATGTATTTTTGCTCTTCTTAAATTTCTTCTTTCTTTTTGTTACTTTATTTTTATTAAGTGTTTATATATGTAATTTGTTATAAAAAATCAAAAAAAAAAAAAAAAAAAAAAAAAAAATCATATCTTAAAAACTCCAAAAAAAATTTGATGAAAAGAAAAACTTATCAAAAAAAAAAAAACCCCAAAAATAGAATAAAAACCCCTACTTAGTTTTTTGTTATTTCCAAGGCTATGCAGAGTTTATCTTTAAGCGTTTTCACTATTTTTGATTTGCTAAAACCATTTTATTTGCATCATAGTTTGTAAATTTAAATTAAGGAATTTTGGTAGTAAAGAATTTCTTGTGATTTTAATTTAATTTGAGAACAAAACTTTTAGCACTACCTCGAGTTAACCCTAAATAGATTTGTTTTTGTATTATATTGGCAAACCATCTTTAGATTCAATTATTCTAACTCGAACTTGTGAAACTTTAGGAATATTCTAATCTACTAAATTTTGCTCTCAAATACTCTTTTATTACTCTAGTTTTTCTTTTGAAACCCTCACCCCTTTAGCTTGGCATAAAAAGTAAAAGAAGACGTTTTAAAAGAAATCCTGTGTCAATGGGAATAAAAAGATTCCGTAAACACAGGCACCCAATATTGTTAAAAGAAATCTCGTGTCAATGGGAATAAAAAATAAAATTCCGTAAACACGGGCATTGGGTTAAGTTTAAAAAGATTTCAATTATCCCCCGTAAACCAACGTTGGGAATCAAAGCAAAACCACCAAAAAGGTGGGGTGAGAGGATTAAATCCATCACCCATAATCCAAGCACTCTTCTCTTTGCCAAAGCTTTCCTTTTTCCCCTACCCCTTAGCCACTAAAATTGTAAGCTAGATTTTAATTTAAAAAGTTTGCGAGAGCATAATTAGTAGGTTTTATTTATTCTTAAAAATTTTCTTAAAAAAGTTAAAGTTTTATATAATTCTATTTTAATTAAAAGGTGCCAAAAACTGCAATATTCGACGCTATTTAACTAACTTTAGAAGTTTCGCTAAAACTTTTTCGCTCTTTTTAAATTATCTTCACAATTTAGGACTTACCTCTTTAAATCTCCTAAATTTATTTCGATCTCACTTTTGTTTAAATAAAATTTTTAGTAAATTAGAAATTTTATTAACGTCTTATAGGTATCCCTTACTTTTGCTCTGGAATAGCAAAAGCTTAAGTATGGGGGTGTTTGATAAATAGAAAATATACGCATTTTTCTATATAGTTTTTAGTATAGTTTTAATTAAATTTGTAAATAATATATGTAAATTAATGAATAAAATGTTTGTTTTTGTTATTTTTGTTTTTAACTTAGTTTTATTTTCATTTTATAAAATTTCTGTATTTTTTTTAAGTCACGCCCTCGGACACGCCCGTGTCCAAGGGCGTGTTCAATAATTTCTGATAATTTTCATTTCTGTCTTTTTTCCAGCTCAAACATCAAGTCACGCCCTCGGTCACGCCCGTGACCGAGGTCGTGTACTTGGTCACGCCCGTGTTGGATGTTCAGCCAGATTCGAGCCCAAATGTCAATGTCACGCCCAATGTCACGGCCGTGATCGGGTCACGCCCGTGACCGAGGCCGTGACTCAACAAAGCTTCCAGAAAACCAAAGGACACATCAGGTGTCACGCCCAGTTCAAGCTCAAGCCTGCCGACATCGAACACGCCCGTGTTCCTTAGAACACGCCCGTGTACTTCCAAAGTCGCCGATCAAACCTTCTAGATGCCAGCCTGGATCCAGCTGTTCTGGCTATTCGCACCCCATGCCGTGTCACGCCCTCAGACACGCCCGTGACCGAGGGCGTGTAATTCCAAAATTTTGCCTATAAATAGAGGCCGACCCCCTCATCAATTCCCTCTCTTGGAACCTCTTGGAACCTAATGGATTGCCCTTTTGGGTGATCTTCCACAATATTTTGTCCACTTTTTGTATTTTTTTTTATTTTCCTTTTTATGTAATTAATTAGGTGTTTATTTTATTTTCTTTTTGTAATATAAATGTTGAAATTAAATGTTTTTAATTTTGTAATTTTATTTCCTGTAAACCCCGTTATTATGGCAATAAATAAATTTAGTTTTTTCGTGCATTCGTAGCGTAATTTCAAATTCTGCAATTTCATATTCTGCACCGTATTTCAATTCATAACTTAGCTTTATTTCTGCACCGTATTTCAATTCATAACTTAGCTTTATTTCCACACTTCAATTTTCGCAATTTTTCTTTCTTTAGCTAGATTTATTCGTCGCCATAAAATCGGTTTTCTCGCTTATATTCGAATTTATGCGTCGTCATAATTTTTCATTCTTTTCTTCCTTGACACGGTAGTTTAGAATGGGATATTCGGGCTGCGTTTAAAATCACTTCAAAGCGAGCGTTTTTTTTTTTCGTAATGCTTTCTTCGTTTTCGTATTTTCACTTTATGTTTTTATTATTCGTGTTTTTGTTGTTTTATGTTTTAATCATTTTCGTTTCCGTCATTTTTTTTCGTTGTCATTACTTTTTAATTCGTGTTTTTGTTTTCGTTATTTCGTTTAATAGCTTAGTTTTATTTCATTATTGCAATGCATTTATTTCCCGCCTACCCATTTGGATAGGACTTGCACTGCATTTATTTCCCGTCTACCCGTTTGGGTAGAACTTGCACTGCATTTATTTCCCGTCTACCCGTTTGGGTAGAACTTGCTCACGCATTTATTTCCCCTCTACCTATTTGGGTAGGGATTGCATTTCTTTAATTCCTGCAATTTATCGCTTTCATTTCAATTTCGTAGAGTGTGTGCGTTTTAATTTAGTGCGCCCTTTTTGTCTTTTCTATCGCTTTTCTTGGTTTTTGCTAGACGCACACCAAGCCCGCGATTGTTATGTTATCATTTTTCGTTTTCAAATTAATGCACTTATTATTGTATTATCGCTTTTCTTGGTTTTTGCTAGACGCACACCAAGCCCGCGATTGTTATCATTGTTTTTAATTAATGCATAAACTTTCATCTATTTTTATATCGGATAAAACAATACGCGTAGCTCGAAGTAACAATACTCGACGGGACCCAGGACTAATACGATTATCTTATGATATTTATATCATATATATACTACACGCGATAGGTGCGCTTGCCTCTTAGCAAATTAAATAAAATTATTTTCTTACCGAATCTATTTCGGGAAAATAATTTTCCTATCAGTCATCAGCTGAATAATAAGATGTTTCATCAAATTCTTTTCTTTCTTTGAAGGAGTTTTCTTCCTGTGGCTCTTTTTCTGGTTTTAACAAATTAACAGGTTTAGTGAATTTCACAAGCCTCATCCAAGCAGGTTTGTTGGATGGAATTAGGCTGATTAAGGGATCAGCCCCTATCCCAAGATACTTGTGTCTTAGTTTTTGTTTTTCAGTGATTTCCTTAAGAGTTTGGCTTCTCATTTTTATTGATTCTTCAAAGGCCTTTGCCTGGGTTACTTTATTTTTAAGGTACTGATTTTCTATTCTAGCCCTTTCTATTTCTTTAGCTTTTAGTGCATAATCTTTTGAGCATATTTTCTCATCAACACTTTGGTTTTTAACCATGTTAATTTGTTCTTTTAGATCTATGATTTCTTGTTTTGTTTTTAGTTGATCTAGGTACATTCCCATAAAGTCATTTCTAAAATTATCACATTGAAAATCTATTTCATCAAAAATGCTTACCTTATCCTTATCCTCAGATTCCTCTATGAGAATAAGGCTATTTTCTTTTTCATCATCAGAATATATGCTTTCTTCTGAGCCGGTTTCACTCCATGATTTATCATCATTCATTGACCCTTCAAAGGCCATCAAGCATAGATCTTCTTGCCTAGGTTCTTCACTGTCACTTTTAGAAGAGGTACTGTCCTCAGAGTTAGTTTCACTCCAAGCTTCTACAATGAAGCCTCTTTCTTTCTTCTTCCCCTTTTCCTTGAGATCTTTCTTTTTCAGACTTTTCTTTGTCTCAACATTCTCTGGACAATCTGAGGCAATATGTCCAGGTTTCCTGCAAGAATAACACACAATTTCTTTAGTAGGAGTTTTGTCATACCTTGGTTTTGACTCCCTTCTTCTTGATCCATCAGTCTTGATCCATCTCTTAAATCTTCTGGCCAAGAAACTGAATAGTTCATCTTCAGAGACAGGAGTCCCTTCTTCTGTTGCTTTCAGGGCAATGTTCCTGTCTTTTGAGGAACTTGAAGTGTTTTCTCTTCTTTCCTTCTCTTCTCTACTTTTCAGCAATTGCTCATAGGATCTGAGTTTTCCTAAGAGAGCATCTGTTGAGATCTCTTTTTGTCCTCTTGTGTCTCTTATAGCCCATATTCTTGAGTCCCATGAACTAGGGAGACTCATTAGCAATTTGTCATTAATCTCAGTAAGAGAGATTTCTCTATCCAAGTCTCTTAGTTGATTGATGATCAGACTGAATCTGTCATACATTTCAGAGATGCTTTCTTCAGCCTTCTTTTGAAAGTTCTCATATTGAGAGATCAATATGGCCTTCTTGTCTTTCTTTTCATCAGCACTTCCTTCCACCATCTTTGTGAGGGCATCCCAAATTTCCTTGGATGATTCACAGTCAACAACTTTTTGAAAGATGTCATCTGAGAGAGTTGAGACAAGTATGTTCATGGCTTTTAGATCATGAGTTCTTGCCTTCTTCTCATCTTCTGTCCACTCAGATCTTGGAACAAGTGTTTGTGTGATATTTCCATTTGCATCCTTTCTGTAAGGCTTTGGGGGACCTGTCACAGTAATATTGAACAAGTCAGCATCAATGGAATTCATATAGATTCTGATTCTTATTTTCCAAACTGCAAACTTTTCAAGATTGCACATTGGTGGTCTGGTGGAAGCATAATCTTTGATTTGTGCCATGTGAAAAATAGTTTTGAAAATATATATATATATATAAGAGATAGGATCTTTTTGATCAAGGAGTTATCCTTTTTAGATCAACCTACCTCTGATACCAATTGAAAGTGCACAGTTAACCTCACTAGAATTCTCTAGAGGGGGGGGGGGGGGTGAATAGAGATTTAAAATATTTTGTGCAAAGTTAATATATATATATATATATATATATGTATGATCACAGATTAGAGCTTCCCACACACCAACAAGAATTAGACAAGTAACTAAAGTAAATGCAAGATAGAAAATCACAGCACAACACAAGAAAATATAGTGGTTCCCAAAACTTTGGGTAGTCCACTCTTCTACCCCCTTGGTAGGAATTCACTATCTTGTACTGAGTCTTTTGATAAGGAGACTCTTAGAACCACCCTGAGTCTTTTGACAAGGAGACTCTTAGAACCAACTGAGTCTTTTGACAAGGAGACTCTTAGAACCAGTACACTGAATTTTTTGAAGAGAGATTCTAAAAACTCTTTTACAATATATAAGTAAGAAAGAAAGAAAGTAAGAAACAATGATGAATCTTCTTCCTAGCAAGAAGATTGGAAGCACAAGAAGTGAATTAAATCTTTCTTCTATAGAGAGAAGAAGATTTGTAGCCTATCTCTCTTTTAGTGAGAGCAATCAGATTTTGCAGCAGTGAGCAGAAGAAGAAATGGTTGAATATTGCTGCAGAGCTTTTTCTCAATATCTCTCTTTTCTTTTGGGAGCTTTTCCTCTATATCAAATATGTGTGGTAGATCACTCAACTGCATTTCCTACCGACCTCCTCCTTATTTTATAGCTCTGTGTAATAAGATAGCACTATAGGAGAGGAATTAATTAGCAGCCAGAGATTTAGGAGGAGAGAAATATTTCCATAGCAGATATAACATAAATGGAGAATATTAATTCAGATTTCAAATAATATCCAAAATAGAGTTAGTCACATTTTAGCCAAGAATCAAATAGAAGGAGAATGATTCAGAACGGCTATAAATATTTACTTTATTCTATATAAATTAGATCTACTGAAAGAAGGAAAGAGATCTGGCGCATATTTAAATCTGTCATATAAATCGACGTGCGTCGATTACTATTCGACGTAAGCGTCGAATTCATCCTGGCTGGACGTCGAGAGAAGAATAAGGAAGGTGCGTCGACTAAGGTGCGTCGACTTCTTTATATGCGTCGACTAGAAATAAGAGTAGCGTCGACAACACATACGTCGAAATCTTCCTAAAGTTACTTCGACATATCCTGAAGAAAACGTCGACTTTATTTCGACGTTGCGTCGAATACTATTCGACGCATATTTACTTAGTCTTGTTTTTCATTCATAAAACTCTTACTTTAACTCATTTCTAGGGGTTAAGAGAAATCATTTCCCCAACAATGGTGATCCAAGAATTAAGAGGAGTTTGTCCTGGATTACACACCTAATCGACTCCTCACAGCCCAGGGATTAATTTCCCTATGATCTGGAGTGCTGTGGTTGGCTGTTGAGGGAGGTGCCAACCTTGGTGAAATCGCCCATAATGGCTGCTCTGAATATAGCCTCTCCCGGCCGTGTTCAAAAATCTCATTAGCTTCACAATGTGTCAAGGAGAAGAACCCCCATGTTTTCAGGAGGAGACCAGATCTGAGGAGGAAGATCAAGCAGGAAGATGGAGCTCGAATTCGGCCATGGCGTTTCTCGTTCTTCCTCAAGATCAAGCCCGATCAAAGGCAAGTTCCTTTCCCCCTCCTCTTGTGCTAGCATCTCTTCTCTCCCCCCTGTCGATTTGAGCCATGCAATGGCGATTTCACTTTGAGTTTTTCCCATGTTCCTAGCCGCAAAAACGAAAGGTGCCGGAGCCCTACTCCGGCCACCCCAGCCCAATCGGACACCACCAGTCGACAGCCCTATGTCGACTGCTGGTGGTGGCTTAGGTGTTTAGCCGGAAACCGCCGGGATTCGCCAGAAAATCGCCCGCAAAATGTTACAGGCGCGGCTTATCTGGGCCGTTGGCTCATCGAGGAAGACGGGTTGCTAGTCATCTGATCTGAATGATTGGATAACCGCAGCCCAGTTTATTTTAAATTAAACTTATTTAAATGATTTTGTCACACTATACCCAAATTTTGTAAGCCAAATTTGAGGCCCTTAGAGGCCATATAATGAAAAATGACCAGAGACAAGTCCTGTAGATCTGGATGTCTACTTTCATTTGAATGTGAAATAAAACCATTTGGACATGGAAAATATAATAAATGGAATATTTGGAGTTATATAACTCCAAATGACCCCAAGTTTGGGTGTCAGGCTTATTTAACCTATATTAGTCTCTGGTAATAATTTGGGACAAATTGGATCCATGCATCATTGGTGAATCCAACATTTACATTGAAGGGGTGTAGGGAAAATTGGGGTGCATCTAGCAAAAATGTGAAAAAGGTGATTTTGGCCCATTTTTCCCATTAGATGCCCTTGAAACTCTGGTTATGAGTTAGTGTGGATGGAATACGCCATCCTCTGAAGTTGTAGAATTTTTGGAGTTAAAATTTTAGGGTTTTGTGTTTTAATTCAAAATTAGCCCCTTTCAAATTAATGAAATAAAAATAGGTAATTGAATCTAGAAAATTCTAGATCTCTGGTCATAAGTCTATAATGTTGAGTTGGACCTCTGGTGAATTATTGGAAATTTATGAAATTTATTTCATACTAGTGTTAGCACCAATTACATTTTTGCCCTTTGAAGTTTTTATGAATTCAATGACAATAGTTTTATGGAAAATTATGAAATTAAATGTGGCTCATTACTTCAGTATTTAGAACACCTATGATTATTGCTAGGATTTTTGGAGGAGAAAAAGTAGGCTTGTATGGCATAAGGGCATTTTTGTAAATTCCTTATCTTGTAGCAAACATGCATAAAATTCACTGAGAAAATTATGAGATTCTGGATAGGCCCTTTTTGGATCATTATAACTACCTAGTAATTTTCCTGTGATTTATAGTTTTATATAAATGGTAGAAGTAGTGTAAACCCTTATTGGCACACCATTTGTATTAAATGATAATTATGGATAAATACTCCTTGGAATATCATGAAACTTAGGCATTGCTGTTTTTAGGTCAATATTATACTTCTGTGATTTTATCAGAATTTATTGTGACATGTATATGGTGGTTGTAGTGTAAACCCTTATTGGCACACCACTTGTATTAAATGATCATTATGGACAAATACTCCTTGGAAAATTATGAAACATAGGCACTGATGTTTTTAGGTCAATATCATATTTCTGTGATTTTATCAGAATTTATAGTGACCTGTAGATAGTAGTCATAGTATAAACCCTTATTGGCACACCACTTGTATTAAATGATTATTATGGACAAATACAACTTGGAAAATTATGGAACTTAAGCATTGCTGTTTTTAGGTCAATATTATACTTCTGTGATTTTATCAAAATTTATTGTGACCTGTAGATGGTGGTTGTAGTGTAAGCCCTTATTGGCACACCACTTGTATTAAATGATTATTATGGACAAATACTACTTGGAAAATTATGAAACTTAGGCATTGTTGTTTTTAGGTCAATATTATACTTCTGTGATTTTATCAGAATTTATTGTGACATGTATATGGTGGTTGTAGTGTAAACCCTTATTGGCACACCACTTGTATTAAATGATTATTATGGACAAATACTACTTGGAAAATTATGAAACTTAGGCATTGCTGTTTTTAGGTCAATATTATACTTCTATGATTTTATCAGAATTTATTATGACCTGTATATGGTGGTTGTAGTGTAAACCCTTATTGGCACATCACTTGTATTAAATGAATATTATGGACGAATACTCCTTGGAAAAATGTGAAACTTAGGGCTTGAGGTTTTTAGACCAATATTATGCTACTGTGGATTTATCAGAATTTATAGAGATCTATAAATGATACTTGTAGTGTAAATCCCTATTTGCACCCCATCCTCTTGTTAAATAGAAATCATGGTCAAATAATCCATGGAAAAATGTGAAACTTAGGGTTTGAGGTTTTTAGACCAATACTATACTATTGTGAATTCTTCAGAATTTATAGAGATCGGTAGATGATACTTGTTGCGTAAAATATTACCTTCATCCCATCTATTTGAATAAAGACTATGATTAAGAATTCCGTGGAAGAGTATGAAATAAAGGATTTGAGGTTGTTAGATCATTACAAATTGCGAACCTATGGTAAGAACTTGGAACTCATTAGGACTTGATAGGACCAAGGTTGCATCTTAAGAGTCAAACCTAGTTCAATTCCACTTTGGTCTGCGAACAGTAGAAAATGAAAACATAAATTCGGACCCCTTCCTTATGGTCACCACCCCTAGAGTTACTAACTCTAAGAGAATTGCATATGCCCAATTAGGTTGAATGGTTAGTCACCAAGTGCAGTCATCGGAAATAAAGACGGGGTGCGTTAGTAAAACTATCAATTCAGGAATTTGACAAGGACCTATTGGGGGAGGCGAAGGATGACTTAGCAAGAAGTGAAAATTGTGATTGAGAGATAACCCAAGGAAATAGTCGATCACTAGGAATGACATGGCTCGGTGTTCAATAGAACACAGACACATGTCTGCCCGAGTCAAATGAGAATCCACCCTAGGATTTTAGAGCATATGGAGAGCAAATGGGTGTACAGAATGTGTAGCAACTAAATAAAATAAATATCCTGTAAAGGGGGATTTGGGCTTCTGTCACCATCACATTCTCAAGTACCGCTGCGAGCCCTTCACAGGGTAATCCACTGGAAGTCCAGGATTCACCCCAAGCTGCTAAGATCAAATAACAATAGACAAGAGTAGTAAGTAGGAGAACTTGAAATATAATCTCCCTCCCAAATTTGGGAAGGAATGAAATAAGGACTGGGATAGTCCTGCGAGCGATAGGCTTGGGTTATGAGTAAAGACTAGGTTATAGTCCCGCGAGCGGTAGGCTCGGGTTATAAGGAAGGACTGGGATAGTCCTGCGAGCGGTAGGCTCGGGTTATGAGTAAAGACTAGGTTATAGTCCTGCGAGCGGTAGTCTCGGGTTATAAGGAAGGACTGAGATAGTCCTGCGAGCAGTAGGCTCGGGTTATAAAGAAGGACTGGGATAGTCCTGCGAGCGGTAGGCTCGGGTTATAAGGAAGGACTGAGATAGTCCTGCGAGCGGTAGGCTCGGGTTATAAGGAAGGACTGGGATAGTCCTGCGAGCGGTAGGCTCGGGTTATAAGGAAGGACTGAGATAGTCCTGCGAGCGGTAGGCTCGGGTTATAAGGAAGGACTGGGATAGTCCTGCGAGCGGTAGGCTCGGGTTATGAGTAAAGACTAGGTTATAGTCCTGCGAGCGATAGGCTCAGGTTATAAGGAAGGACTGAGATAGTCCTGCGAGCGATAGACTCGGGTTATAAGGAAGGACTGGGATAGTCCTTTGAGCGGTAGGCTCGGGTTATAAGGAAGGACTGAGATAGTCCTGCGAGCGGTAGGATCGGGTTATAAGGAAGGACTGGGATAGTCCTGCGAGCGGTAGGCTCGGGTTATAAGGAAGAAATGGGATAGTCCTGCGAGCGGTAGGCTCGGGTTATAAGGAAGGACTGAGATAGTCCTGCGAGCGGTAGGCTCGGGCTATAAGGAAGGACTGGGATAGTCCTGCGAGCGGTAGGCTCGGGTTATAAGGAAGGACTGAGATAGTCCTGCGAGCGGTAGGCTCGGGTTATAAGGAAGGACTGGGATAGTCCTGCGAGCGGTATGCTCAGGTTATAAGGAAGGACTGGGATAGTCCTGCGAGCGGTAGGCTCGTAGTTTTAATATAAGACTAGTGTAGTCTAGCGAGCGGTAGACTCGTAGTTTAAATATAAGACTGATGTAGTCTGGCGAGCGGCAGGCTCTACTTTATAAATGTTGATTTAGAATTGCGAGCTGGAGGCTCAGTAGTAAGGGTTAATACATGTTGCTTGTGTATAAGATGTGGTGGGTCTTCGGTTCTGTCTTATTCATCACACCGACAGCAGTTTGTTGACTCGACAGTGCTAGTGGTTTTATGGGGGCCAGGTTGTCTTACTGCGCATCCGATGGGACAGATTCCCTAAACCCTGCTTGGCCAATTCAGTTTAGTACGCAGGAGCTCGTGAGTACCGGGTACCGATATTACAACGTACGTTAGGGCCTAGGTCTGGTAGTGTGACATACCCACCTAGGTGAGGATATGCCCGCTCCTCTGCCACCGTTTGACCACAACGGGAGGTGCCCGAGAGGTTAGCTACCTCCGAAAAGTGGGAACTAAAGGTCTGTACGTACAAAGTCATGTGCGTGAGTTGCAACATTGCATACCATTGCATTGCATATCATAGCAAACATTTTTGCATAACATATCATAGCATAACATTTTTGCATAAATCAGAGAACTCATCGTATAAATTAGTATGGGCTCTTTTATACGATGAGTTTACCTTAGTGCAAGATCCCTTAGCTTAGGTGCTTTTGTGTGCACATATAAGTTAAGGTTACATTTGTAGCTGCTCTTATTTGTCATACCTACTTCTTTATATTGTATTGTCTTTTACTTATTGCTGTTGCACTATGCTCTGCTAGCATATAATTATTACTATTTAATGTTCAGTAATTATAAACCCTGCTAGTCTAGCCACATGTCACCTGCTTTTGATTTACCCCTTGATGTCCTCCGCTTCCTACTCCCGCACGGTGCCTAGGAGTCGCGGGTGGAGGCGGTGAGGAATATGCTGAGTCTTATAGACTAACGGTCGGTGGACCTCATCATTTTAGGGATGATGTGTCGAAACAGCAGGACCCCGTTCAGGAGACAGGACATGAGGACGGAATGAAGCAGAGCAGCCACTACACATCATCGCAGCAGCAGCTACAGACGCATGAAGACAGAGTTTGATAGCTTCCGCATAGATGTAGAGTGAGAGTGTTGTTGCTCTATATTTGAATATGTACCGGGCATAAGCCCTCATTCCTTATAGTATTTTTCTCATCATGGACATTTGTATTATGATAATTGTATAATGTGATTTTGTGGACTTGTTTCTTTTAAATACTTCTATTACTGTGATTAAGGTTGGCCTGGATGATGATGAATAGCCGGCAGGATCGACGTCTTGTGGAGGCGACCATTAAGTGTAATGGTGTCGCCGCAAGACGGCGGTTCTTGGCGGTAAGACCCGGGAAAAATGCAAAAAATCAAAGGGTCTTACAAACTGGTATCAGCTTAGCTGACTTTCGATCCAAGTAAAAGAAGTCCACAAACCCTGGGCCATCCCGCTCGAGCTTACTTTGAGGACAAACTAGCCGCGAAAGCATTGGTGTGCCCATACGGGAAATCACATAACTTTGTCCACTTAACAATGAGATTAGGCCAACCTGACTAGTACACCGTATTGGTTTGACTTAACAAGACATCTCATAAGGTATCCTAGTCCGACATCAACCTCAAAAATATTTTGACCAAGTAGTAGGATACCCCCAAAGTGACTAAAAGAAGGAATTGTTCGGGGCCTACTCCCCGATATACCCACGTCACTTCCTAAGTGATATTAACACCCCTCACACAAACAAATAGGACAATCTTAAGTGGATTTGGTGCTTGTAATTGTACTATCGGATTGGTATGAGACTCATAAGGCTTAACTCATGCGCTTAGAAGCTAATACTTCACACTTCCACCCTCGGAAAACCATCACAAAGAAAGGATGTCAAATGTGGAATGAGAATTCCAACTTAGAGAAGACCACTTAATAGGCACACAATCCTTGGAAAAGTTACGGTAAATGGCATTTTGAGGGTAGAGAACCTTACCATATACACAAATCTCAAGGACTGTATACCCATAAGGATTATGCACATAGGTGAAATGTCCAAATTTTCGGATATAAGAAACTCAACACAATATTTATGGGAGGCTAATCTTATTTCTTCGTTTATTGGATCGCTATAATATTAACTTGGGTCATTCTAGAATCACAAAAGCCTCTGCAATACAACTCCCTGGGCACCTGTTTTGGTGCATGGTTGATGAGTAATTTATTTACTCATCTTTTAGTTTAGGTTTATTATGTTTTTTATATAAAATTATGTTATTCTTAGGAATTTTATCATATAAATCCTTCCATTGTTAATTCATAAGCTAACTTAAGTTTGTTTTGTGTTTTCAGGTTTTCTGGGCTGTTTCGAGCAAAAAGTTAAAATTACACGCCCCAGGTCACGGGCGTGACCATGGGCGTGTAACCTACGAAATACTCCAGACCTGCTTCTGCCACTCCGGGGACGCTCCGTGAAGTTTTCGCCAAGTACACGCCCCAGGTCACGGGCGTGACCAAGGGCGTGACCCAATGTCACGGCCACGATCCGCCACAAGCATCCGGAGCACGCCGCCACGTCAATTAAAATTACACGCCCTCGGTCACGGGCGTGACCAAGGGCGTGACATCCAGCACACGGGCGTGACTTTTCCCGCGCCAATTTCCCGCCGAAGCTTCCCGCCAGCAGCACTTAATTGAGATTACACGCCCTAGGTCACGGGCGTGACCTAAGGCGTGACACGTTCGTAACGCCTGCATTGAAGCCAGACGGCGCCTTCTCCGCTCACAGCAAATCACGCCCCTTACACGCCCTTGGTCACGGGCGTGACCAAGGGCGTGTAACACCAAACATTCAGCTATTTAAAGGGAGCTTTTCCAGATGTTTGGGGATGAAAGTTTTGGAGTTCCAGCCTATTTTCTTGCACTGATTTTAATCTTGTATGTCCTTTTCTTCTTGCACTTTCATTTCAAAAGCTTGTAACTCTAAATTTTCTAGTTGTAATTTCTTTTGCTAAGTAATAAAATAGTTCTTTCCCTCTTACTTGTCTTCTTATTTTCATTATGCACTTCTTCAATCTCATCATTTCCTCCATCTCTATGAGTAGCTAAACTCTACTAGTACTCGGCCGAGATGATCCAAGGGAAATATAATTCTTGATCTAAATTTTAGCTTCTCTTTCTTCCGTAGAATAATCTTGATTTATTCTTGAACTATTTTTGGATTGAGATTATATTATCGATATATAATTCTCATCTTTGTTTTCGCAATCTTATAACCGAGAGGTTTCGATTCGAATCGATCATTTCAAGAATAAGAGAGTTGAATGCACCCCTCAAGCGAGGATGACATAATTCTCCCGGATTGGAGTCAAACTACGATAAGGCGAGTTTTAGATCTTGATTCTAGAATGAAAGTTCGTTGATCAACTAAACTCAGTTGAGCGTATCCTCGAGAGAGGTGCGTTCATAAATCGGGAACCTCCACGGTCAAGTATTTTCATGAGAGATTTAGAAGTTATTCTTGTTTATATTTTATTTTCCCGAGGTGATTCAAGGTTGAGTACTAACCTTTAACTCATTAATTTAATTAAGCTATTTCTCTTTCTCGCAACCAACCAACCACAAGTTTTATTCGATAAAATAATAGAGATTTTCCGAAGTAATATTATTCAACCGCCCCGAGTCTAATACGACCTTGTTTTAACAACCTATACTACATTCGATACGGTACACTTGCCGTTATCGTTTACAAGCATAGTTTTGTCCATCAATGGTATATAAAGTGAACCCTATACCCAAATATGTGTGCCCCCATCATCTGACTTATCCAAATGATTTGAATTTTACAATGTGCATGTAAATTTAGTACGATACACATGCTGTACAAGAATCAGAATTTTGGATATAAAGTTCTATGGATTTGGAAATAATTTCATTACATACGATTGTGGTAGACCTAAGGCTTAATGAAGACCAAGGTAACTTAGGATAATACCCTTGTTGTTACACACTTGAGTTTTATGGATAATGATTATTTCCTTGGTCAATTCTTTGAAATTTGAAACATGCACTTATTATCAAGAGATCTTCATCTCTGAAGGAACCAAAGACTTTGAGGATTGAGTTCTGTAGGAATTGGGTTTTTGAACTCTTGTTACGATAAGCATTATTAAGAACTCTAGGGTCAAGTTCCCCTAAGATCATTATGAAAATCTGGAATATTATAGAAATGAGTAGATAGACTCGTGGTCTCCATTAAACATCTGAAAATTTATTATAGTTAATTATTGATTAGTTATCACACTTTCTTCCCTAATTGGGTTTGCAGCCTTAGCCTAATTAATCTTCTGGAATTATTATAAGGAGGAAAGACTGTGAACTTCTATTGAACAATATTTCGGATCTTAACTGGTCTCTGGAATCTTTATTAAACCTATTGGGACATGATAAACGATAATTTGTGCACAAATTGGTGGATGCCATAAATATAAAAGGAATAAGAATTAGGCCCAAGAATATGACAATATGAAGAGTTGAAACCAGTAAATCACCACTTACAAGACTCCTGGAATGAATGGGAGATGACATCATATCTTATTGATAGTTGATCCGTAAGTGATAGGCCTCGTGCAATATTTGAGACTGATTTGCATTTAACAAAATGAGAACTATAGATTTGACCATTGATAACACGTGATTGGGATAAAAAAATCAGGAATGAGGTTTCAGGACAATAATATGAATTTTGTGAGCCTTGGAATTGATGACCCGCATGAAATCAAGTACCAGAACTGAGCTTGATTATTACTAGAGTATCCTTTTAGTTTAGTAAATGACCATGACATATTTACATTTACTAAATATCATTTCGGATCTTAGAAGCATGATTAAACGTTGACATTAAGTATTAAAAGAATGATGATGTCAAGAAAAGTAGGAGAATCAATATTGCCCAAGCCATAAGCATATCATGATCTTGGAAGACAAGTCTAAATTCTAATTGCAAACACCTAACAAATAAGAGTACTGACATCACGTTACAAAAGATTGTGAACCACCAGAAAGTTAGATCCAAAGTGTTAATAAGGATGGTATTGAAAATATTGACGGTGAACATGATGATATACTCTCCGGGTCGAGAATTGTATACTTACAAAGACATCATACTATAGATTATAGGGCTCGATTGATTTACTCACTCGCCTTGTGAGTGTGTAAATTCACTTCAATCTAGATCTTCCCTCCACTACGTATACCTTCATCAATTGGGAATAATTTAAGAACCTCCAGGAAGAAGACCAGGACTACGAACATAGTAAGATTTAACGAAAGTGCACTTGGGAGAAAACTTAGGATGAGGCGATGTGAACTAGACCTAACTGTTTCCAATATTAGCTGGGAGTCATGCTGCACTAAAACTAGTAAATCATCCAGGTATATTCTGAACATCAACTCCCGTGAACCTAACCTAAATTTCTGGGACGAAATTGTTTCTTTGTTTATTGGAATTTGTAACATCCTCAGAACTAATAAACCCCTTAGGTGCACTTTGTCATGACAAGGTCATGACATTGCTCTATGAGACCGAGAATTGCCCTAGAACCAAGGTGAAAAGGGTGAAAAACACCTTGATGTGCAAATAGTCAAACTGACTTCAAGGTTTAAGGCTTGATGTCTAAGCCTCAAAATGATTCAATTGACCTCACCACAACTCTTCCTAATCCCCTAGGGAGCACAATGGGTCATTAATAACCCAATGGGTCAAGACAAATCTAGGGTTTGGGTCAAAATCACCATTTGACCCATTTAGCCTAAGATGACCAAAATAGGTCAAGAGTGCCCAAAGAGGGTTCACCAAGCCGTGAATCACCCCAAAGGGAGTCTATGGACCCCATGGTCACCATGTGGGGTCAGCCTACTCATCAATTGACCAAGTCAACCCAAAAGTCAACATTTGATCAAATTGGCCTAAAATGGCTCTAAATGGATTTGGACCCAATTCCCATGGACTAAGGCCCTCATTAGGGGCCCATTCTGAGGCCCAAGAGACAATTAGCATGCCCGCCCCTCAGTTTTTGGAAGAATGTGACATACAAGGGTGATTTTGGGATTTTTTCCCCAATTTGGAAAGAGAGAAACCCATGAATTCATGGGGATAGCTCCACTTGTCCACCACCCCCTTTTTCCTGGTCTCCTCTCAGCTACCCCAAGAGAATCCCAGCAGTTTTTGGTGAGGTGGTAGCCAAGTGCAGGAGAGAGAAGGGAGCTCCTTTGAAGTGGCCGACCACCATTAATGGTGATCCAAGAATTAAGAGGAGTTAGGTCTGGATTACACACCTAATCGACTCCTCACATCTCAGGGATTAATTTCCCTATGATCTGGAGTGCTGTGGTTGGATGTTGAGGGAGGTGCCACCCTTGGTGAAATTGCCCATAATGGTTGCTCTGAATATAGTCTCTCCCGGCCCTGTTCAAACATCTCATTAGATTCACAATGTGTCAAGGAGAAGAACCCCCATGTTTTCAGGAGGAGACCAGCTCTGAGGAGGAAGATCAAGCAGGAAGATGGATCTCGAATTCGGCCATGGCATTTCTCGTTCTTCCTCAAGATCATGCCCGATCAAAGGCAAGTTCCTTTCCCCCTCCTCTTGTGCTAACATCTCTTCTCTCCCCCTGTCGATTTGAGCCATGCAATGGCGATTTCACTTTGAGTTTTTCCCATGTTCCTAGCCGCAAAAATGAAAGGTGCCGGAGCCCTACTCTGGCCACCCCAGCCCAATTGGACACCACCAGTCGACAGTCTTATGTCGACTGGTGGTGGTGGCTTAGGCTTTTCGCCGGAAACCGCCGGGATTGGCTGGAAAATGGCCCGCAAAATGCTCCAGGCACGGCGTATCTGGGTCATTGGCTCATCGAGGAAGACGGGTTGCTAACCGTCCGATCTGGATGATTGGATAACCGCAGTCCAGTTTATTTTAAATTAAACTTATTTAAATGATTTGTCACACTATACCCGAATTTTGTAAGCCAAATTTGAGGCCCTTAGAGGCCATATAATGAAAAATGACAAGAGACAAGTCCTGTAGATCTGGATGTTTACTTTTAGTTGAAAGTAAAATCAAACCATTTGGACAAGTGTAGGACCCACAACACTTATTTTAGTAAGGCTGGTCAAAAGAGAAACCAGATTTTGAATGTGTATAACTTTCAAATGCCAAGTCTGATGAAGCTGAGATTTTGGCCATGCATGCATGTGCCATATACCTAGCTTAGGCTCAAAAATCATATTTTTAGGAAATTATTTTTCTAAGGTTTTATCCAGAACATAGAAAATCAAATAAATGGAATATTTGGAGTTATATAACTCTAAATGACCCCAAGTTTTGGTGTCATGCTTATTTAACCTATATTAGTCTCTGGTAAAAATTTGGGACCAATTGGATCCATGCATGATTGGTGAATCCAACATTTATTGAAGGGGTGTAGGGAAAATTGGGGTGCATCTAGCAAAAATGGGAAAAGGTGATTTTGGCCTATTTGCCCCATTAGATGCCCTTGAAACTCTGGTTATGAGTTGGTGTGGATGGAATATGTCATCCTCTGAAGTTGTAGAATTTTTGGAGTTAAAATTTTAGGGTTTTATGTTTTAATTCAAAATTAGCCCCTTTCAAATTAATGAAATAAAAATGGGTAATTGAATCTAGAAAATTCTAGATCTCTGGTCATAGGTATATAATGTTGAGTTAGAGCTCTAGTGAATTATTGGAAATTTATGAAATTTATTTCATACTAGTGTTAGCACCAATTACATTTTTGCCCTTTTGAAGTTTTTATGAATTCAATGACAATAGTTTTATGGAAAATTATGAAATTAAATGTGGCTCATTACTTCAGTATTTAGAACACCTATAATTATTGGTAGAATTTTTGGAGGAGAAAAAGTAGGCTTTTATGGCATAAGGGCATTTTTGTAAATTCCTTATCTTGTAGCAAACATGCATAAAATCCACTGAGAAAATTATGAGATTCTGGATAGGCCCTTTTTAGATCATTATAACTACCTAGTAATTTTCCTGTGATTTATAGTTTTATATAAATGGTAGATGTAGTGTAAATCCTTATTGGCACACCATTTGTATTAAATGATAATTATGGATAAATACTCCTTGGAATATCATGAAACTTAGGCATTGCTGTTTTTAGGTCAATATTATACTTCAGTGATTTTATCAGAATTTATTGTGACATGTATATGATGGTTGTAGTGTAAACCTTTATTGTCACACCACTTGTATTAAATGATTATTATGGACAAATACTCCATGGAAAATTATGAAACTTAGGCACTGATGTTTTTAGGTTAATATCATACTTCTGTGATTTTATCAGAATTTATAGTGACCTGTAGATAGCAGTCGTAGTATAAACCCTTATTGGCACACCACTTGTATTAAATGATTATTATGGACAAATACTACTTGGAAAATTATGGAACTTAGGCATTGCTGTTTTTAGGTCAATATTATACTTCTGTGATTTTATCAGAATTTATTGTGACCTGTAGATGGTGGTTGTAGTGTAAACCCTTATTGACACACCACTTGTATTAAATGATTATTATGGACAAATACTACTTGGAAAATTATGAAAGTTACGCATTGTTGTTTTTAGGTCAATATTATACTTCTGTGATTTTATCAGAATTTATTGTGACATATATATGGTGGTTGTAGTGTAAACCCTTATTGGCACACCACTTGTATTAAATGATTATTATGGACAAATACTACTTGGAAAATTATGAAACTTAGGCATTGCTGTTTTCAGGTCAATATTATACTTCTATGATTTTATCAGAATTTATTGTGACCTGTATATGGTGGTTGTAGTGTAAACCCTTATTGGCACATCACTTTTATTAAATGAATATTACGGACGAATACTCCTTGGAAAAATGTGAAACATAGGGTTTGAGGTTTTTAGACCAATATTATGCTACTGTGGATTTATCAGAATTTATAGAGATCTATAGATGATACTTGTAGTGTAAATCCCTATTTGCACCCCATCCTCTTGTTAAATAGAAATCATGGTCAAATAATCCCTGGAAAAATGTGAAACTTAGGGTTTGAGGTTTTTAGACCAATACTATACTATTGTGAATTCATCAGAATTTATAGAGATCCGTAGATGATACTTGTTGCGTAAAACTTTACCTTCATCCCATCTATTTGAATAAAGACTATGATTAAGAATTCCCTGGAAGAGTATGAAATGAAGGATTTGAGGTTGTTAGATCATTACAAATTGTGAACCTATGGTAAGAACTTGGAACTCATTAGGACTTGATAGGACCAAGGTTGCATCTTAGGAGTCAAAGCTAGTTCAATTCCACTTTGGTCTGCGAACAGTAAAAACTGAAAACATAAATTCGGACCCCTTCCTTATGGTCACCACCCCTAGAGTTACTAACTCTAAGAGAATTGCATATGCCCAATTAGGTTGAATGGTTAGTCACCAAGGGCAGTCATCGGAAATAAAGACGGGGTGCGTTAGTAAAACTATCAATTCAGGAATTTGACAATGACCTATTGGGGGAGGCGAAGGATGACTTAGCAAGAAGTGAAAATTGTGATTGAGAGATAACACAAGGAAATAGTCGATCACTAGGAATGACATGGCTCGGTGTTTAATAGAACACCGACACATATCTGCCCGAGTCAAATGGTAATCCAACCTAGGATTTTAGAGCAATTGGAGAGCAAATGGGCGTACAGAATGGGTAGCATATGGCTCGGGTTATAAGGAAGGACTGAGATAGTCCTGCGAGCGGTAGGCTTGGGTTATAAGGAAGGATTGGGATAGTCTTGCGAGCCATATGCTCGGGTTATAATGAAGGACTGCGATAGTCCTACGAGCGGTAGGCTCGGGTTATAAGGAAGGTCTGGGATAGTCCTGCGAGCGGTAGGATCAGGTTATGAGTAAAGACTAGGTTATGGTCCTGCGAGCAGTAGGCTCGGGTAATAAGGAAGGAATGAGATAGTCCTACGAGCGGTAGGCTCGGGTTATTAGGAAGGACTGGGATAGTCCTGCGAGCGGTAGGCTCAGGTTATAAGGAAGGACTGAGATAGTCCTACGAGCGGTAGGCTCGGGTTATAAGGAAGGACTGGGATAGTCCTATGAGCGGTAGGCTCGGGTTATAAGGAAGGACTGGGATAGTCCTGCGAGCGGTAGGCTCGGGTTATAAGGAAGGACTGCGATATTCCTGTGAGCGGTAGGCTCGGGTTATAAGGAAGGACTGGGATAGTCCTGCGAGCAGTAGGCTCGGGTTATAAGGAAGGACTGAGATAGTCCTGCGAGCGGTAGGCTCGGGTTATAAGGAAGGACTGGGATAGTCCTGCGAGCGGTAGGCTCGGGTTATAAGGAAGGACTATGATAGTCCTGCAAGCGGTAGGCTCGTAGTTTAAATATAAGACTAGTGTAGTCTAGCGAGCGGTAGGCTCATAGTTTAAATATAAGACTGATGTAGTCTGGCGAGCGGTAGGCTCTACTTTATAAATGTTGATTTAGAATTACGTGCTTGAGGCTCAGTAGTAAGGGTTAATACATGTTGCTTGTGTATAAGATGTGGTTGGTCTTCGGTTCTGTCTTAGTCGTCACACCCACAGCAGTTCGTTGACTCGGCAGTGCTAGTGGTTTTATGGGGGCCAGGTTGTCTTACTGCGCGTCCGAAGGGACGGATTCCCTAAACCCTGCCTGGCCAATTCAGTTTAGTACGCAAGAGCTCATGAGTACCGGGTACCGGTATCACAGCGTACGTTAGGGCCTAGGTCTGGTAGTGTGACTTACCCACCTAGGTTAGGAGACGCCCGCTGCTCTGTCACCGTTTGACCACAATGGGAGGTGCCCGAGAGGTTAGCTACCTCCGAAAAGTGGGAACTAAAGGTCTGTACGTACAGAGTCGTGTGCGTGAGTTGCAACATTGCATACCATTGCATTGCATTGCATATCATAGCATAGCATTCTTGCATAAATCAGAGACCTCATCGTATAAATTAGTATGGGCTCTTTTATACGATGAGTTTACCTTAGTGTCAGATCCCTTAGCTTATGTGCTTTTGTGTGTGCATATAAGTTAAGGTTACATTTGTAGCTGCTCTTATTTGTTATACCTACTTCTTTATATTATATTGTCTTTTACTTATTGCTGTTGCACTATACTCTGCTAGCATAGAATTATTACTATTTAATGTTCAGTAATTATAAACCATGCTAGTCTAGCCACATGTCACATGCTTTTGATTTACCCCTTGATGTCCTCCGCTTCCTCCTCCCGCACGGTGCCTAGGAGTCGCGGGTGGAGGCGGTGAGGAATATGCTGAGTCTTATAGATTGACGGTTGGTGGACCTCATCATTTTAGGGATGATGTGTCAGAACAGCAGGACCCGGTTCAGGAGACAGGACAGGAGGATGGGATGAAGCAGAGCAGCCACTACACGTTGTCGCAGCAGCAGCTACAGATGCATGAAGACAGAGTTTGATAGCTTCCACATAGATGTAGAGTGAGAGTGTTATTGCTCTATATTTGAATATGTACCGGGCATAAGCCCTCATTCCTTATAGTATTTTTCTCATCATGGACATTTGTATTATGATAATTGTATAATGTGATTTTGTGGACTTGTTTCTTTTAAATACTTCAATTACTGTGATTAAGGTTGGCCTGGATGATGATGAATAGTCGGCAGGATCGGCATCTTGTGGAGGTGACCATTAGGTGTAATGGTGTCACCGCAAGACGGCGGTTCTGGGCGGTAAGACCCGGGAAAAAAATGCAAAAAATCAGAGGGTCTTACACATCCACCTAAGAATTCTCATCTCCGCAACTCTCATTTTTTGCTCATGTACACAATTCACTGCCCAACTCTCAGAACCATAGAGCATCGCTTGTCTAATTACAGTATGGTAAAACTTTCCTTTAAATTTTAATGGTCCTTTATGAAAGTGAGGTTAGATCTTAGATTTACTCTAGAGGGGGGGCGGGGGGGTGAATAGAGTATTAAAAAGTTTTTTCACTTATTTTTATAGCGGAATTAAAATAGTGATACTTATATGTGTATTGAGTGAGTAATAAAACAAATAAAAACAAATCACAGCACACAACACAGCACACAGAAAATCACAACACAGAGGACACGAGGATTTTTATAGTAGTTCCCCAATAAAACTGGGTACGTCTACTCTTCTACCACACTTGCTAGGATTCCACTAGGTTTTTGATCAGGTGCCCTATCACCAATGGGGTTTTGATCAGGTGCTCAAAACACCAAGGAGCTTTTGATCAGGTGCTCTAACCAAACCACAGGTTTTTGATCAGGTGCGCTGCCACCAAGGAGTTAACTTTTGAAGGGAGTTATAACCCTGTACAAGATGGGATAAAAAGGGTTTAGATGTTCTTCTCTGTCAATAATCTGAGAGAAGAATCTAGTGGAATGTGTTGTAAAGCTCCCCCTGTCTGATTGAAATTGTTGACAGCTTGAGGATGGAGCTTTCTCTTGAAATAAATATCTTCCTTGATAGTTGATGAATCTGAGAGACAGAAGTTTCTCAAATTATTGTTGCTCTTTGAAGATTTGAAATCTAGCAGCAGAGATATGAGAGATTGATCTTGATGATGTTCTTAGAGAATAAGATTGCTGCTTGAGGAAGATGATCTTTCTTTTTGACTTTCTGAATGTTTTCTCTCTCGGCTGATACTCTGATATTTTCTTTCTGTTATAGATCTCTTTCTTCTAGTATCCTATTTTCTTAGAGAGAATGATAATTGATTTGAAATTCAAATCTCTGAATAGGAATAGAATAATCAACATTAATTATTTCCTTGGAACTGCAACTGATTTAGCTAATCTTTAATCCTTTTCCTTTTTAATAAATGATATCCTTTTCCAATATAAGCCAACGACTACTTTCTCGGGAAGAGAATGGAAAAGGGAATAAACAAAGGAAGGATAAAATCTTGTCTTATTTGGAAGAATAAATTCATTGCTGATAATTGAACTGAGTTCTGAGAAAATATAACTGATCTGAATAAACTGAGAGAAAATTCGTCGAGCTGAGATAGGAATTCGTCGATCTGAAGGTTGAGTTCGTCCAAGTGAACATCTGATAATGATTCGTCGAACACAGGCTGGAGTTCGTCGATCTCAAGTTAGAGTTCGTCGAACTGAGAAAATACTTTTGTCGAACTGAATAATTCATCGACCGTTGAGACTTACTCAGTTCGTCGACCGCTGAGACTGTTCGTCAACCGCCGAGATAGTTCATCGACCGCTGAGCCTCTGAGACGCTGAGATTGAAGCAAGCCGTTTGTCGAACGCAGAATGCAAGACGTTCATCGAACGCAGAAAGCATTTCGTCGAACGCAGTATTGAGTTCGTCGAACGCAAAAACTTAATCTTTTCTTAAGTTCTATCAGCCTAAAACCTTGACCCTTTAGACTATACATTGGGGGTCAACTTAGTCCTAGTCAACACATAGTAATCCTAGCCCAAATCAGTAATAGGGTTGTTCCAACAATCTCCCCCTATTTGGGTTAGGATACTATTTGACAAATTTCAAATAATAAACAACAGAAAAACAACAGAGCATATATATATCTAACAGAATTTAAATATTTCAGCAGATAGAGAATATGATACTCTGAGTTTAGGAACATTACAATTGAAAAACAGAAATGTCAACAAAACCAAATAGTCTGAACCTTTATTTCTTTGTTGAGGGAGGCTTGAAAATAATTTCCCTATTAGGGTCTTCAGATTTCCTCTTGCTCATGTAAAGATCCTGAGCTCCCAGAATGGTTTGAGATTTAGCATGAGGAACCACAACTTCTGGGTGCTTCTCTAAATAAACTTCAGCATTGAATAAATTTTTGGATTTGCACTTTTCTAATTCTTTCTTCCTGTACTCTGACATAGTTGAATATTGGGAGAAGTCCTTGCCTTCAGCCTTTGCTTTATTGATCTGGGCTACTGCAGCAGATTCTCTGAATCTGGTCATCTGAGCTATCCTTTCTTCTTCTGGATTGGGAGAAGGAGGCCTATACTCAGAGATACTGTCTTGAACAGGAGAAAGATCTTGAGGGTTTTTATCTCTATGAGATGAGCCATCAGAGATATGATACTTATACCCTGAAGATATTAATCTTGAAGAACCTGAAGGAGGTCTTGAAGACCTAGAGCTCTGAGAACCACTGGAACTAGCTGGTCTCTTGGATTGCTGAGAAGAATATTTTTGAGAGGATGAAGATATCCTTGCTGAGCCAACTGCACCTGCTGCTGTAGGAGAAGGAGGAGGATGGTTATGCTTGACAGGCTTGTCAGAGTAGTAACCAGTCATCCTCATCTTCTTTCTTCTATTGGCTTCATTTCTTGAAATTCTCATCCAGGCTGGAGAATCCCTGGTGAGTGTGATATTATGCAAGATGTAGAAGGGAATCTCATTCTTTGGATTTGGAGGCTTAGGAGCAGCCTTTGACTTATACTTTGCCTTTCTTTTCCTTGATGATTTATCATCTGAGTCATCATTATCACTATCATCATCATCACTATCATCAGAGAATTGAGGATTATCATATAGATCATCAATAAGTTTCAGAGCTTCAGAAATGTCTTTCTCAACATTAACATTTTCAACGTTAACATTTTGATCTTGAACTGGAGCTGGAATTTCTGCAACAGTTGGAGCTGGAACTGATACTTCAAAACTTTTGAGAATTTCTTTCAATACAACTTTATTTACAGGAGCAGTATAAGGAATAATTGCTTTTGAAAAAACTTGATACTCTGGCAAACTGTTGAAAACTGCATTGAACTTAGAAAGCAAATAAATAATATCTATAGATGGATGAATAGAAATATTATTTATTTCTTCTATAATAGGAATAACTGAATCTGTTGTTGAGAGATCTGTCATCTCTGAATCTTCTTGAACTGAAACTGCATGAACTGGAGCTTCTTCATTAGACATCTCCCCCTGCCTAGTTTCAGGAATTCCTGAAGCTAGGCCCCTAGAAGAAGGGACAAGAGTAGAGGATGAAGGGAAGGACGCAAGTTTAGCAGATAGATCAGAAAGGGCTTGAAGCACTGGAGCAAGCTTTGCATCCAGAAGAGCTTCTAACTTTGGCCAATATGATCAAAGATTTGATCAACAGTAGATGAGAAATCAACATAGACAAAATCTTGGTTATGGTGAGAAGATGATGTGATGGAGAATGGAAGAGAGATGTTAGTGGCATGTGCTATGGGTGGATGAAAATGTTCATGAATAGGACAATGAGGGTGAATAGGTAAATGTTGATGAATAGGTGATTGAGGGAGGATGGGTGACTGAGGTGGAGATAAGATATTTAATGATGGTGAATGTTGGATGGGTGACAAAGGTTCAAATGAATGAGGTGGAATGTATGGGGGAAGAATATTGTCATCTGGAGTAAATGAAGATGGAATTTCTGATGAATCATTTACTTGAGGAGGTGGAGGAGAAGGCATGGAGGAAGGTGTGTCAGTGTGAGAGGTGGAAAGATGACCTTCTTCAGAGACGGTTGTCTGAAGAGGTGGAGGAGGGATTGGAGTTGAGGATTCAGAGAGGGGAACTTCTAGAAGGGTTGAGGGAGTGACTATGTTAGTCCAGGTGCCTTCTGAAGCTGTATTTGATTGTTCTACCCTTGGAGTCCTCTTTGGGATAACTCTGTCCCACTTTCCAAAGAGAGCTGAAGTCAGCCTCTTACTAGCATTGATAAACACTGTTTGAGATACCAACAGTTCTGGGCACTTTTCCTGGAGAACTAATCCCAGAATTCTTCCATAGCAAACACTTAACTTACTTTGCTTCTTCCTTATGGATTCAAACAGAATCAATCCCCAATTTACTTTCTTCTTTTCCACCAAGGCCACCATCAATAGAAATTGGTGCTTGGTTATATAATCATGAGCAGAAGTTTTGCCTAGCAAAACTTTTCCAACAATATCTGCTAAGAATTTGTATTCAATGGACAAATTTTTTTTCCAGAAGGTGATTAGGGTTTCCACTGGAATGACCCATTTTCTCCAATTCAACATTAAAATCATCAGAGGTGATTTCCAAATCATCATCACTATTCAACAAACCAAAAACTTCTGATAAGATATCAGGGGTAAGAAGAACCTGATTCCCTGAGATTGTTCCTGAGATAGTTGTTGCATCTCTGACTGAATAGTATGTACCCATTCCTTTATCTCTGCCACTGGAAGCTTTATCCTGGTTGTCATGAACTTCCTCAGTTGTTGGTCTTCAAAGATTTGAAGAATGTCTTTGAAGATTTGATCAATGTGAGCAAATGATTCCATATCAATATCAAAACTTGCGTCGAACTTCATCGAAGAGATCACTGACTGAGAAATCGCCATTAGTACCTGCAAAGAAAAACGATCAAGTGCAAAGGGGAACTGGAGGGAAAAGCAAGTTCTGTAGGCGCAAAGATGAAATAGGATGAAAGGTTTGATTATATAGAGAGATGAGAGAAGGTTGCACACTTTCGTAGAACAGGGTGCATCCCTGTCCGCGCTAGACCCCTAGGGTGACATGTGTCGCTTGGAGTTGCATGAACTAGAAATTTATTAAATTCTGAATCTGTGTAAGGCGCGCAGCTGGGTTCAAGGCACTTTTTAGGCATGATCCGGCTAGATTCAGACCTCGGGCTCAACGTGAAAGTTGTAGCCCTCGAAAATACCTTTCCAACTACTGGTTGTACATTTTCTGGAGAGCTGTGTAGCTCCTTAGGATTAAAATCAAAATTGCTATATTTTGATCTCTGTCGCTAGCGCCCGACGGTATCACTACCGCCGGCGTTAGCGAATCGTCTCAGCGTTCCGTCGAGACGACCGAGCGGTCTCAGCGGTGCCGCCGAGATGGCTGAGGAGGGGTAGCGCCCGACGGTAGTTCTACCGCCGCGCTAGCGGCCGTGTCAGAGTCACGAGATTTCTGTTTGGAGGTGGCTTAGGCCAATAAGAAAGTGACACATGGCGGGGCTAGTCAACTCAATGCATGGGAAGTTGTTCCCATTAATGCTAGTCAAATTAATACCACTTTCTTTCTCCTTTCATAAACCTTGATTCTCATTCCCTTTCCCCAAAGCTTGATCATTCTCCTGCTTCCTCTTTCTCACACCTCAAGGAGCTCCAGCAACCTTCCTGGAAGGAACAAGGCTTGGAGGGAGATTTGGAGCTTGTCCGACCGCCACCATGCCGCCAAGAGGAAAAGCTTGAACCATGGCTGAAATAAGGTGACTTCTGCCCCTCTCCCTTGGTGCTAGATTTTTAGATCTAAAATAGGAGAGACGTCATCTCAAAAGAGCTTGACCTTAGAGAGTTTAATGGATATTCTAGGAAGAGACCACGCTAGAACTTCTGTTCTAGGGCGTCGTTTGCCGAGAAAATATCTTCAATCAATTCCTCTCTTCATTACGAAGTTGTAGGACTTGATTTTGTGAATAACGGTGGTCTATTGAGGGTGTATTGGAGGAGAGAAGGTGAAATATTATTTGTATGTGCTGGAGGAAGAAGATGAACAGATGCTGTTCATCTGTCTTAAGATTCGTGCAAATATTATAAATTGGGGAAAACCTATTTTTTGCACGAACCGGACTTCAAGCCTATTTTTATGCTTGATCCGGCCACATTCAGGTCTTGTGCTCAACACGAAAGTTGTAGCCCTCGGAAAGACCTTTCCAACGAGTGGTTGTGAGATTTCAGGGGAGCTCTGTAGCACCGCCAAAGTAAAATCGAAAATGGCTGTGTAGAAAATAATCCGGGTATGTACAGGACAGCTTGCTGTCCAGATTTACTCTGCTGGGTTCAAACCAGATTTTAGAAAGGTTAGGCTTGGATCTGGACCTTGGGCTCAACACAAAAGTTGTAGCCCTTGGCGATACCTTTTCGGAATGGTGTGGCACTTAATTTTGGTGGTCCGTAGCTCCCGAAAATCCTGTTTTAGTAAACATTGCTGGTTTTCTACAAATTTTGACGTTTTACTGATTTTCTCGTAAAATACTCATCGGATGTTTACGAAATTTGGTAGAGATGAACCTGATGATATTGTGATCACTTCTGTTTAGTGTTAGAATTTTTGGATATATATTTACCATGAAGTTGTTTGTCGTATCTTATAAATGTAGAGCACTGTAAATACATATCGCATAATACAATGAGGTCAAAATTTCGGGGGAATGATTCCGGCAGTAATTATGACTGATGGTAGAAGTTTCAGAGGGTTTGGTTTTGAATTGAATCCATAATTTAATATTATGTTATAAATTATTACGTGAATATGATTCCTTAGGGAATGAGCATATGATGATTATAGTTGGTATAGGCCTGCTGTTGAGGTCCAGCCCCTAGAGGGAAGGAAAGTAGATCATGTTCGGTGCTGAGTCGAACTGCTTGGATGTGTATTTCGACTGAATGTGATGTAGGCAATTATTATGTTGAATGAAACATTATGATGAGCATTCGAATATAGGGTGCGGGGATATGTATGAATTAATATCCATATCACTTGATAATCTATTGGATGATGTAGATTGGTGATAACCTCTCCATAAGGTTGATAGCTTTAATCGTGTTGAAACACGTTGTAATTTGTACATAATATGATTGAACATTGGTGATATGTTCGGGCTTACATATTTAGTAAAATATGAATATGGCACCGTGACCGCAAGTAGTCCTGGAGGATCAGATAGAGTAATTCCCATGTTTTGGCGCACGTCACCGCACGAGAGTTATGTTAACTCAGTATGGGTAGAAACGTTGGCTTGATGTGAATTATAAGATATGGTTATATCTTATGGTGATATGTTGGGAGGCCCGGTTGTTGGGGGCCCTGGATGCTAGTTAGCATCAGTTGATTGTTTGAGGAGAAATCTAATAAGGCTCCTGTTGGGAAAATGATTTCTCTTAACCCCTGAACATAAGTTGAATATGAATTCCTAGAAAAGAAAATCAAGGTTAAGTAAATATGCGTCGAATAGTATTCGACGCAACGTCGAAATAAAGTCAACATTTCTATCAGAATGAGTCGAAGTAGCTCCAAGCAGAATTCGACGTATCCTAAGTCGACGTAGCTCTGACTTCTAGTCGACGTATCTTAAGAAGTCGACGCACCCTAGTCGACGCACCTTCCTTATTCTCCTCTCGACGCTCTGCCAGGATGAATTCGACGCCTACGTCGAATAGTAATCGACGCACGTCGATTTCTATGATTAATTCAAAAATCGCCAGATCTCTTTCCTTCTTTTATAGATCTGATTTATATGGAATCAATTTATTCTTTATAGCCGTTCTGAATCATTCTTTCCTCTAATAGATTCTTGGCTAAATTGATTAAATCCTTTATGGACATTATTTGAAATCAGATTGAATACTTTCCTTCTATGGATATAACTGTTATGGAAATTTCTTTTTCTTTCTAACACTCTGCCTGCTAATTGATTACTCTCCTATAGTGTTATTTTAATAAACGGAGCTATAAATAACCAAGGAGGTCGACAGAGAAAAATAAGAAGTGATCCACCATTTTACATTTGAAAAAGAGGAAAAGCTCCCAAGTGAAAAGAGAAAATTGAGAGATAGTGCTGCAACAAAAATCAAGCTTCCATCTTCTCCTGCTTCTGAAGCCACTCTGCTGCATACTCTGATAGCTCTCACAAAAGAGAGAAAAGGGCTACAATCTCCTTCTCACTATAGAAGAGAGATTTTATTCACTACTTCTTGTGCTTCCAATCTTCTTGCTAGGAAGAAGATTCTTTCTTGTCTTCTTATTATCCCTCTTTCTTCTTTACCTTATTTTCACTTTCAAATATTGTAAAAGAGTTCTTAGAATCTCTCTTCAAAAAATTCAGTTGTACTAGTTCTAAGAGTCTCCTTTTCAAAAGACTCAGTTGGTTCTAAGAGTATCCTTGTCAAAAGACTCAGGGTGGTTCTAAGAGTCTCCTTATCAAAAGTCTCAGTGCAAGATAGTGAATTTCCTACCAAGGGGGTAGAAGAGTGGACTACCCAAAGTTTGGGGAACCACTATATTTCCTTGTGTTGTGCTATGATTTCTTTTCTTGCATTTATTTTCTTTACTTGGTTAATTCTTGTTGGTGTGTGGGAAGCCTTAATCTGTGATCACCACATATAAATATATATATTTGCACAAAATATTTTAAATCTCTATTCACCCCCCCTCTAGAGAATTCTAGTGAGGTTAACTGTGCACTTTCAATTGGTATCAGAGATAGGTTGATCTAAAAAGGATAATTCCTTGATCAAAAAGATCCTACCTCTTATTTTTATATATATATTTTTCTAACAATTATTTTTCACATGGCACAAATCAAAGATTATGCTTCCACTAGACCACCAATTTGCAACCTTGAAAAGTTTGCACTTTGGAAAACAAGAATTAGAATTTATTTAAACTCTATTGATGATGGATTGTTTAATGTTATCTTGACAGGTCCCCCCAAGCCATTCAGAAAAGACTCAAGTGGAAAAGTGACTGAAACACTTGCTCCAAAAGCTGAGTGGACAGAGGAAGAAAAGAAAGCCCAAGGATATGATGCCAAGGCTATGAATATCCTAGTCTCAACCCTCTCAGATGAAATCTTCCAAAAGATTGCTGATTGTGAGTCAGCTAAGGAAGTATGGGAAGCTCTCACCAAAATGGTAGAGGGAAGTGCTGATGAGAAAAAGGATAGAAAGGCACTAGTCATCTCTCAATATGAAAACTTTCAGAAGAAAGAAGGTGAAAGTGTTGCTGACATGTATGCCAGATTCAGCCTCATAGTGAATGAGTTGAGAACACTTGAAAAGGACATATCTCTCACCTAGATAAATGACAAACTGCTAACTTGCTTCCCTAGCTCTTGGGATTCAAGAATCTGGCCAATTAGAGACTCCAGAAGTCAAAGAGAAATTTCAACAGATGTCCTGTTGGGCAAATTAAAATCTTATGAACATCTGTTGAAGACAAGAGCTGAGAAAGAAGAGAAAGAAAAGGCTCCTTCACTCTCAAAAGAAAAGAATATTGCATTGAAGGCTGTTGAAGGTGAACCCTCTACAAGTGATGAGGAGTTGATCAGCCTACTGGCCAGAAGGTTCAAGAAGTGGATCAAAACAGAAGGATCCAGAGGAAGAGACTCAAAAACCAGGTATAATAAAACACCTACTAAAGAGATTATATGTTACTCTTGCAGGAAACCTGGACATATTGCACCTGAATGTCCTAAGGAGATCAGCAAAAAGAAAGATCTGAAAAGAACAGATCTACAGAAGAAAAAGAAGAAAGAGAAAGGTCTCATTGCTCAATTATGGAGTGATTCAGAATCTGAAGAAAGCACCTCATCTGACAATGATCAAGAAGAGGCCAAGCTAGAGGAAACCTGTTTGATGGCCACTGAGAAGCCCAATGATACATCTATGGTAAATATACTTGATGATGTAGATTTCTCTTCCACTGATTTCAAAAACAATTTCAAAGAACTCTGTTTAAATCTAATCAAATCTGAAAAAGAAATTAAAGAACTAAGAAATGAATTAAACAATCTCAAACAAGTAAATACACAGTATAATAACTATGAGCTTAGCCTAAAGGAATTAGACAAAATCTATACAAAAAATCTAACACTGAAAAATGAGCTAGCAAAGGCAAAGGTCTTTGAAGACTCTCTAAATGGGAGAAGTCAGAAGCTCAAAAACATCTCTAGAAATCTTACTGAAAGACTTAGACAACTAGGAGATAATACTAACTTAGAACCAAAAACTCAATCACCTAGAAAATCTATTTGGAGACATCCCATTCACTTCACTAGGGAAGGTCATTTGACAGGAGAAAGATCACAGGAAAATCCAGAAACAACCACTGTCTTTAATAAAAATAATCCCATTACATATGAAGGAATCCTAGGAAAATATCCTCAGAAAAGAGTCAAACATGCGTCGAATTCTTATCAACGCACGTCGATTTCTAATCGACGCTTTCACCAAAGTGCGTCGACTCCTACTCGACGCAACCTCTCTCATGCTTCGACTGAAAATAAACGCAGAATGGAGAAGGAAGCGTCGATTTCATATCGACGCAACCATAAACCTACGTCGAATCCATATCGACGCAACCAATCAGACAGAAATTTCTCCTCTTCCAAACAGGTCTCTCAATCCATTTCCTTTTACTATGACCACTATTTCTGTAACATCACCAAAGAAAATTGGTATGATAAACCAATACCCCCAAAGGAGGAAGGATATTCAGAAAAACCTACTTATTCTTTCATTAATTCTTTCACTAATGGGAGGAAGGAACCCCAGCTCAGCAGGGTCCAAACTAATGTGTAAAACTTTATGTGCAGATGTATCACATCTCCAGGCTGGTGTGGAACTTGGACAGTGGATGCTCCATGCACATGACAGGATGCAAAAATTTATTGATCAACTTTGAGGATAGACTTGGACCATTAGTGACCTTTGGAGACTCTAGCTGTGGCCAAACCAGGGGCTTTGGAGACTTCAAAGAAGGGAAAGTCACCTTCAAGAATGTGGCAGTAGTTAAAGGACTGAAGCACAATCTGATAAGTATAAGTCAGATATGTGAAAATGGTAAGTATGAGGTAAAATTCACCACACTACTCTGCCATATCATTGATATCAAGACTGGTGCCACAATACTCAATGGAATTAGAAAAGGAAAAGTATATGTAGTGGACTTTAGCTCCTCACCCACTGAAGTCTGTTTATTCAACCATATTATTGATAAAATTGACTTATGGCATAGGAGACTAGGTCATCTAAACTACAAAACCATTAGTAAACTAGCAAAGAATAACCTAGTTATAGGCTTACCAAAGGGTAGGTACTCTAAGGATTCTCCATGCAGACCTTGCCAACTAGGAAAACAAACCAAATCATCCTTCAAACCAATTGGTAAGGATGACTCTCCCAGGGTCCTTTACTTACTACACATGGATCTCTTTGGTCCCATATCCACTCAGAGCTTAGGTGGAAAATCCTATACCCTAGTCATTGTGGATGACTATTCTAGATTCAGCTGGGTATTCTTTCTAAGGGCTAAGTCTGAAACCCACAAGACTCTCTCAAGATTCTTAAAACAAATTCAATCTGAACTCAATAGTCAGGTTTGCATAATCAGTAGTGATCATGAGACTGAATTTGAAAATCAGTTTATGAGTAGTTTCTGTGAAGATATAGGTATCAAACAAAGTTTTTCAGCCCCTAGAACCCCGCAGCAAAATGGAGTTGCTGAAAGAAAGAATAGAACTTTAATAGAATCAGGAAGAACCTTACTTGTAGAATCAGGTTTACCAAAAACTTTCTGGGCTGAAGCAGTCAACACTGCCAACTATGTTCTAAATAGAAGCCTAATACACAAAACTAAATCAAAAACTCCATATGAGCTCCTGAAAGGAAAAACACCCATAGTTAAATATTTTAAGATCTTTGGATGTGCTTGTTTTATCCTAAATAATGGAAAAGATCATCTTGCCAAGTTTGACAAGAAATCTGATGATGGAATATTTCTGGGAAACTCAGCATCTAGTAAAGCCTATAGGTGCTATAATAAGAGAACTCTTAAAATTGAAGAGTCTATGCACATTATATTTGATGAAACTAACATGCTGTTTAAGGGGGAGGGAACTCCCACCAGCTCTTTTCCACATGAAAGCAGCAGCATAGAAACACAGCTTGAACAACTGGTTCTAGAGAACACAAATAATGGAAAAGAAAACCAGATAGAGGAATCAAGTGAGGAATCTGAACAAGAACATGAAGAAGATTCAGAAAAGAGCATTCAAAACCAACTCCCACAAGAGAACATGGTTCAGGAAGGCCAGGTGGACAATGATCCTATCACCAATGAGGAAGAAGAACATCTGACAAGTCCAGGCAGGACAAGGGTCAAGTTGAAAGATCATCCACAAACTCAATTAATTGGAGACCCCAATACAGGAGTAAGAACAAGACACCAGGTCTCCAATGGGATGATGCTCCAATGCTTCCTATCACAAGTTGAACCAAAGAAGTTTGGGGAAGCAAATTATGATCCTCACTGGATTATGGCCATGCAAGAAGAGCTAGGCCAATTTGAGAGAAACAAAGTGTGGAACCTAGTTGAAAGATCAAGAAACTACCCTGTGATTGGTACAAAATGGGTATACAGGAACAAACTAAATTCCATTGGAGTAATTGTCAGGAATAAGGCAAGACTTGTAGCACAAGGATATAGACAAGAAGAAGGGATAGAATACAACCAGTCCTTTGCTCCAGTAGCCAGATTGGAGGCAATCAGGCTCTTTCTTGCCTATGCAGCCTTCATGAAGATGAAAGTCTACCAAATGGATGTCAAGAGTGCTTTTCTGAATGGTGACCTTCAAGAAGAGGTATATGTGGAGCAACCACCAGGTTTTGTTAATCCCTCTTCTCCTAACTTTGTTTATAGACTTAACAAAGCACTATATGGTCTTAAGCAAGCACCTAGAGCTTGGTATGAAACTCTCTCCAATTTCCTCCTAGAAAATTCCTTTGAAAGAGGAAAAGTGGACAAGACACTCTTTACTAGAACCCATAAAAACCAACTCCTCCTTGTTCAAATATATGTAGATGACATCATCTTTAGCTCAACTCATCCTAAACTGTGTAAAAGATTTGCTAATCTAATGCAATCTAAATTTGAAATGAGTAGTATGGGAGAACTCTCATATTTCTTAGGATTACAAGTAAAACAAAGTAGTGAGGGAATCTTCATCTCACAATCCAAATATACTAAAGAGCTAATTAAAAAGTTTGGTATGGAATCACCATCTACCATGAAAACACCCATGGCAACCAATGCCATTATAGAAAAAGATGATAAAGGAAAATCAGTAGATCAAAAGACTTATAGGGCCATCATAGGATCCCTTATATATCTAACAGCTAGCAGACCTGACATCATGTTTGCCACTTGCATATGTGCTAGATTTCAGGTTGATCCAAAGGAATCTCATCTCACCTCTGTAAAAAGAATTCTTAGATACCTAAAGGGAACCCCTAAACTAGGTCTATGGTACTCAGCAGAAACCAACTTTGAATTAATAGGTTTCTCAGATGCAGATTATGCTGGATGTAGGGTTGATAGAAAAAGCACATCTGGCACTTGCCAATTCCTAGGTGACAGATTGATATCATGGTTTAGTAAGAAACAAACCTCAGTCTCAACCTCAACAGCTGAAGCTGAATACATAGCTGCTGGGAGCTGTTGTTCACAAATCCTGTGGATGCAAAATCAGCTTCTTGACTACAAATTGGAAATACATAACTCTAAGATCTACTGTGATAGCTCTAGTGCTATATCCATTGCATCCAACCCAGTCCTTCATAGTAGGACCAAACATATAGAGATCAGACATCACTTCCTTAGAGACAATGTTGAGAAGGGTAAGATAATCTTAGAATATATTCCCACAGACAATCAAAGAGCAGACATCTTCACAAAACCCTTAGATGAAACTAAGCATAATTATTTCTTCAACACCTTAGGAATGCCTGATGGTAGTCTGTAACCACCATTGTTTTGAAATCTAAAAGAAATCAGGATATCTAAGGCAGTATTTGAAGATGCGTTGAATACATATCGATGCATCGTCGAAATGAACTCGACGCTGGCGTTGATTTCTTCCGGGCAAAGTTACGTTGATAATGTATCGACGCACCATCGAACTTATATCGACGCAGGGCTATGAACACGTCGACAGAACAGTAAGTGGACAAATCTCCACGGAGCGTCGACTCCATATCGACGCATAAGTCGACATCAATTTGACGTAACGTCGACATCTGGTTACAATTAGAATCAAATCCTTACTTCCTCTTTTGACGATTGGATTACCTGATATACCTTGATTTATGTTTCCTTTCTCGACGTTTCACCTCCTTTAAATAATACCTCTTATTTCATAACATATACTCTCCTAAAACCCGCCAAAACTTCGTCTTCTACCTCTCTCTATCTCTCTCTGCAACAATGGCACCAACTCCTGATCAATCGGCCCTCATCAAAACGATGAACGATGCTCTCGAACACCTAGTAAGTGATTTCCAGAATCGCCTGAATCACTTCGCCGATGAATGTGCTGCCATGATCAACACCTGTGCAGCCAAACTGGCAACCCTCTCTTCTTCTCTTCCTGAGCTTAATGCTCTCATTCAAGAATGGCCTCTGTTGCCAGAAAGGTTTAAATCCTTCTTGCAGGATATAAACCAGGGGGAGAATGGCTCCAGAAACCCACCTTGTCAGGTTCTCTATCTCTCTTAAAATCTCAAGATTAATTTCCTTTTCAACTCTAAACATTATCTCTAAAGAGTTACACCAACCTCTTCTCTTATAATAGGCTCCAATCCTCTCCAATCACTCTGACTACACATTCAACAAATACTTTGGAGAGACCTCCTCTTATCACACTGAAGGAGATCATGTTGTGGATTCAGCATTTAGAACTGATGCCCCATATACTCAGGGGGAGCTTCCTGTGGTAAAGAACTCAGGAGTTCAGGGGGTGGAAGAAGCAGCCACTTCTGATGACGGGAAGGGACAGATGTGGACTGATGCACCCCTATGTGAAGAAGAATTTCAACATCACTCTCCTGGCTTCTCTGCCAGTTACATCAAACTGAAGACACCTCTACTTGAGGACATCCCTTCAGAAGAGCCTGGAAGAGACAAAACTCCCTCAATAGAGATTACTCTACCAGAGGTCATTCTGCCTTCTATTGCAGAACAAACTCTTTTTCTTGAGAAAGTTCCTTCTCCACCTAAAGAGAAAACTCCATCTCCCTCTCCTTCTCTACCTCTACCTCCACCTCAACTTCCTACTCTACTTTCATCTCCACCTCTACCTCTACCTCCACCTCAACCTTCTTATCTACCTCCACTGCTACCTTTACCTCCTCCAATAGCAAAACTCACTAAGCAGTTTCTACCTTGGAAAAGTCCAGAAGGACAAATGAAAAGGAAAAGAGAAGCCATTCCCTACTGGCAAAACTTCTCCAAAGAAGAAAGGAAAGAGTATGCAAAAGAAAAGAAGTATAGAAATGCATGTGAGGAAATAAAAAGATTTGAAAAGATGCCTATTATCACTCCTAACAGCCCTGTGAAGGAGTAGCATGAACCTGACATGGAAAAGAGGCATGAAGAGATAAGAGAAAGAGAACTGTATGAATATGAAGCAGCTAGGAAAGAAGTGGAACATAAAAGGAATGCCTGTATGGAAAAGATCATCAGGGGAATGACCAAGGAACAAATTCTTGCTGAATCTTCTGTCAAAATTCCAAAGAAGTTGTTTGATATTGAAGCTTATCAAAAGAAAAACCCTCAGGCAGGGGTCATCCTAGAGAAAGGCCAAAAGCACAAGAGGGGTGTAGGGTGTACAGAAGATACTTACATGCCCTATAAGAAGCCCAACAGACCTGTAAAATTAGACAAGTGGCATGCCTCACCCTGGAAAGGGAAAGGAAAAATTGCTGAGATTCCTGAGAAGCAACAATCAGAAAAGAAAACAAAATATAGGCCCAAGGTTGATAGCAAGGGACCACCTGAGATCAAGCCTACTGAACAGAAAATTCAAAACATTACAATTGAGATGATTGATGAAAAGACAGCAATCATCATCAGCAAAGGCTACTCCATAAATGACACTATCCCTGATGGTGATAAACTCTTGGAAAAACTGCATATAATCATCAGGAATGTCCAGGAATGACCTGATAGAGCCAGGGGCTACATTTTTGATGCTATTGAAAACTTATCTAGGAAACTTTATTCTGCTTTTGTCAACTTCATGTACAGAAAGAAGTTTCTGGTTTAATTCGTGTGAAAGACAAATGCTTGTCATATGCTTTCTTATTCCAATTTCTCTTCTGATTGTTTAATATATTTCTTATCTTTACAAATGCTGTGAAGTATTAATTATATGCTTTCTCTCCTATAGGGTTAAGACAAATAGCGGGAGATTGTTGGGAAAATGATTTCTCTTAACCCCTGAACATAAGTTGAATATGAATTCCTAGAAAAGAAAATCAAGGTTAAGTAAATATGCGTCGAATAGTATTCGACGCAACGTCGAAATAAAGTCGACGTTTCTATCAGAATGAGTCGAAGTAGCTCCAAGCAGAATTCGACGTATCCTATGTCGACGTAGCTCTGACTTCTAGTCGACGTATCTTGAGAAGTCGACGCACCCTACGCACCTTCCTTATTCTCCTCTCGACGCTCTGCCAGGATGAATTCGACGCCTACGTCGAATAGTAATCGACGCACATCGATTTCTATGATTAATTCAAAAATCGCCAGGTCTCTTTCCTTCTTTTATAGATCTGATTTATATGGAATCAATTTATTCTTTATAGCCGTTCTGAATCATTCTTTCCTCTAATAGATTCTTGGCTAAATTGATTAAATCCTTTATGGACATTATTTGAAATCAGATTGAATACTTTCCTTCTATGGATATAACTGTTATGGAAATTTCTCTTTCTTTCTAACACTCTGCCTGCTAATTGATTACTCTCCTATAGTGTTATTTTAATAAACAGAGCTATAAATAACCAAGGAGGTCGGCAGAGAAAAATAAGAAGTGATCCACCATTTTACATTTGAAAAAGAGGAAAAACTCCCAAGTGAAAATTGAAAATTGAGAGATAGTGCTACAACAAAAATCAAGCTTCCATCTTCTCCTGCTTCTGAAGCCACTCTGCTGCATACTCTGATAGCTCTCACAAAAGAGAGAAAAGGGCTACAATCTCCTTCTCACTATAGAAGAGAGATTTTATTCACTACTTCTTGTGCTTCCAATCTTCTTGCTAGGAAGAAGATTCTTTCTTGTCTTCTTATTATCCCTCTTTCTTCTTTACCTTATTTTCACTTTCAAATATTGTAAAAGAGTTTTTAGAATCTCTCTTCAAAAAATTCAGTTGTACTGGTTCTAAGAGTCTCCTTTTCAAAAGACTCGGTTGGTTCTAAGAGTCTCCTTGTCAAAAGACTCATGGTGGTTCTAAGAGTCTCCTTATCAAAAGACTCAGTGCAAGATAGTGAATTTCCTACCAAGGGCGTAGAAGAGTGGACTACCCAAAGTTTGGGGAACCACTATATTTCCTTGTGTTGTGCTGTGATTTCTTTTCTTGCATTTATTTTCTTTACTTGGTTAATTCTTGTTGGTGTGTGGGAAGCCTTAATCTGTGATCACCACATATAAATATATATATTTGCACAAAATATTTTAAATCTCTATTCACCCCCCTCTAGAGAATTCTAGTGAGGTTAACTGTGCACTTTCAGCTCCTTTCATGAGTCCTTGGGTGCCTGATAGCACGGGTTGTGCATGGGAATTTCATGAATGTGCATGGCGTACACATGGTGGTGTAATGATCCTGGTTGGAGGATTACTTGTGGCGGGTCTACGGGCTTGCTAGTCGTGACACCGACAGAAGCTGGCAGTTAGACTCTAGACCAGTTGGGTTGGAATCTTGGTGCTCACTTCCTAAAGACCCCTTCCGTGTTATGAAGACTCGGCATGATGCGAGCAGTACGCAGGGTCTCCGCTGTGTGTTCTTAGCGTCGAGGCGAACGGAGGCCTAGGACTGGTAGTGTTCATACCCTCCTAGTAGTGGAGGAGCTCGTTCCACTGTCTCCGTCTGGCCACGATGGGAGATGCCTGAGCGAGAACTAAAGGTATATGTCGACATAACAAATTAAGATTGCGTGAGTAAGCATGGGTGCATCATAACCATTGCATTGCACATATCATTTCATAATCATAGTATTGCATCGCATCCGGTCCATCATATAAATTAGTAAGGGCTCTTTTATATGATGGGTCCCTAATTGGAAACCTTAACTTATAAGTTTGTATGAGCATTCATATAAGTTAAGGTACGTCTTGGAATTGTAAATGTACTGCTTACTTTTGTACTGTTCACTGCTTTCTATACCCTGCTACTTGTCACAACGCTAGCTTAGAATTGCTTCTTACTTTACCAACATATTAACTGCTAGCATAAATATACTCTTATACCTGATGATAGTACTTGCCTTTTATATGCTCCTTACTTATGAACATGCTTATGAAGCCTTTGCAAGTACTCGGGTACTTATTCAACCGCTATGAACAACTATACTTTACCTGCTTGGTTATAAATATACTGATTATATTGTAGCTCATTATCCCTTCTTCCGCCCGGTGCCTAAGAGTCGTCGGGGGAGAGGATGTGAAGCCACTTAGTCTTTATGACTAACGATTGTTACACCACTATTTTTAGGAGCCCCTCAGGTGGAGCAGCAACGTACGATGCAGGAGGATAACCAGGCCAGGGTGACAAGGCTTGTGACTACGATAACTTCGCTACCTTCAGCGACAGATGTGAGCAAGTGTTTTGAGATGTAGCCTTAGGGCAAGTTTGTACTCTGATGTTTAACAGGAGCTTTTGTAGCTACCTGTTCCTTTGTACATGAATGGAAATTATTACTTAGTTGTGAATCAATGGCTTCTTTTCTTGTTTTTACATTACTGATGTTTAACAGGAGCTTTTGTAGCTACTCGTTCCTTTGTAATTATTACTTAGTTGTGAATCTATGGCTTCTATTCTTGTTTTTACATTATTGATGGGTTGGCACTGTTCAGTTGGTTCAACTGGCAGGATAGGCGTCTTGTTTGGGAGGCTAGCTCGTGTGCTGGCACCTCCATAAGGCGGCTGTCTTGGGCATAAGACTCCCCTCGGCCGTGTCGTGTGTTCCAGGAGGGGGGGTCTTACAAATGGTATCAGCTTGCAATGATCCTGAGATAAAAGAAGTCCATTAAACCACTAAGCCCCCTGCTAGCTAAATCAGTTTGAGGACAAACTGATGCAGCGGAAGCGGTGGTGTGCCCATGTGTGATTCACATTAAGTGTGTCCATGTTTTCCTATAGAAAGTGCTAACCTAAGCCAAACTCGTACCCTTACATATAGATGCTGGCTCATTCTGAGATAGTAATTGGTATTCCCATTCCAACAGTCAGAGTTTGTTTGGCATAGGATTGATGTCAAACTAACTAGGATACCATTTTGGTCGACTTAGCAGGATATATCGTGACATACCCTAACCTTATACCGATATCAGGGATGATGTGGCCAAGCAATAAGTGACCTCAAGTGACTAAGGGAAGTGTTTAACGTGAGTGTAGAGGCTAGAGACTCACACCCTGAGATTTCTATCTCAGATATGGAGTAATATTATCACCTTACCCAAAATATTAGGGTAATCTTAATGAGATTGGTGCCTGTAGTCTATTATTAGCTTAGTAAGAGACCACCAAGCGTGTCTTTTATACTGTATGTGGATACCTCTCACTTCTATTTATGTAGAAGGTTTTATATGAAGAAGATATGATAAGAATTCGGATCCAAAGAAGGCTCATTTTGGGACGAATGTGTTATATTGGTGGTAGAAGAAACTCAATCGAAGAGATACGGGGGCTTATCCCTTCGTTTATTGGGCTAGTTATGTACCGTCTTGGGTTCCTTGAGGATTTAAAATCGTTGTAATTTTTGACATTGGAAGTTTTGATCCTTGAAGTTAGTTCACCTTAAGCAAGGCGGACTGCTAAGGCCATATTTGGGTTGATAGGAATTTTATTAGCGGAATAAGAGAGGAAAGCATTTTAAAGATGATAATTTTCTCTATATTGTTCTAAGATTATGTTGATAAGTAATGAGGAGAGTAGTAAATTAACACTTTGGCGATATACAGCTATGTTGTGATAACATTATAACTGGGGAGTTAATAAAATTTTGTGCATGCATTGCTGGTATGATGATACATTATCCCTGAGTTTGGAAAATTCTTGGTGAACGTTCCCTTTAATGTTGTAATTACTTGACATTGGGAAATTAATATGTGTTAGACGGTGGAGTCAACAAGATTAATATGACTTGTTTGATGATCTAAAATCCTGAAAGTTTTTCATAAAATAAACATGCCATGGATGATCGTTGGCAGGGATGGTAGGGCGCTTGGAATGGATGTGATTTAGTTTATCATATTGTGAAGTATGCCTTACTTTTGGTAGTTTGCATAACCCGTGACGGAGAGAAATCATCTCGAACCTTGTATCTTTGCTCATGTTGAGTTCAAGCTTATATAAAATGTACCTGTTAAATTGGAGGTTATTTGTAGATGCTCTCATTACAATGGGATGCAACTTGGCCGTCAGTGTAAAAATAAATATTTGATTTTATACATTACGGCTGATAAATATAAGTGCTTCGATATAGGGATCTATAGGGTAAGAACTCTAAATCGAGGAATATATGCCCCTATGGTTTGTGCCCATACGTGATATGAATGTACCATATGGGCGGTGGAGGAAAGTTAGTCCAAAAATGTACGGGGGCTTATCTCTTCGTTTATTGGACTAGTTACGTACCGACTTCGGTTTCCCCTAGATCTTGTATATTCAAATAGTACGGAACGATGATGATTATGTTTGGTCGGTGATTAAGATATTGTGGAATTTGGAATAGGAATTCACAATTGTATTCACTTTTAGCGTCTTGACCTGGAAAGAGGCCGCACGTGCTTAAGGTGCGGATAACGGAAACTACCATGTTGAACTTCTCTTGGGTCTTGTGTTCTTAGAAGGGAATGATGAGATTATAACCCGTGCAAGGTGTTGAGTCATGGATTCACCTTGCCTTGAGACTACGATAATGATCTGTACTATCACCGGGTCCAATTGATAAGCCTCGTTGGATGATTATATACGGAATTTTGGGGACTCTCTGGAAACGTAAAAGCTTTCTAAGCTTAAGCCTTTGAGGGAATAAAATCATGTTTGGTGATTGATGGATTTAAAGGGGCATAATTTCATGGCAAGTAAGGTGGTGTGCTTGTAGAACTTGACTATTACGTGAATTTGAAGTTAAGCGATAAACATCTACGATGTTTGACCATTTCAATTACCTTGCCATGGCTTGACATTGGAAATATAAGGAATCTAGAAAATGTAAACTGAGTAGGCATCATGCTACATTGGGAGATGTGCGATCCGTGGTGAGAGCATTAGAGAAGTTGGTTCTAAGAGGCTTGATTAATTAAAGTGTTGATGTAAATTATTATGCTGCGAGGATATTTTGAATGATCGTTCGGACGAGGAGTTGGGAATATGTTTAAATGATGTCTACTTCAATTGATAATCAAGCGGATGTTTAGAATTGTAATAACCCCTGGGTAAAGAATGCGATCTATGAATCCTTAGGAGAGCAGGCATAAGATGGTAAATATTGAATAAGCGTAAGCGAGCAGTGTTTATGAATCCAATTGTGTTGAAACTTAACCTCAGGTGGATGCCGGGTTAAGTGCAAAAGTGAGTGTGGCATATAATTTCCTTGGACGAGTTAACATTGCCGGAATTGATTAATAAGGGTAAGAATAATGATTGTTTGAATTAGAAGATGATGTTAAAGAATTGCATTTATGTATTTAGTATATAAGAGAGACGATCTTGCGTGACCTCGTACATTACTTGGTAGATTACCCGCCTGACCTTGAGGATGTTTTCGTTGAATGCCAGATTTTGGATACATCGACACGATGACCTTAAAAGTGCTACACGTTATTTGGATAACGATGCCTGAGATTGGAAGAATCAACTTAGTTTTGCAAATCTAGAAGCACATGACTCTTTTGGGATAGGAATCTGGAGTTGGTGTGGGAACACGAGTGGTAACCTCGTGCGTACCAGGCTCTCCCTGGCCTTGATAGATTTTAGACCAAGGTATAACGAAGTTGATTTATTAAGGTTGAGAAATCTTGGGATTGTAAGTGTCATGGGGTATAACGAGAGTACACCTGGAGAAATTGAGGTGAGGTAATGTGTATGAGTGTGACCCTCACTTGTGGTGAGCGGGATTTAAGTATACTCGGAAGAATGACTTTTGTAATCTGATCTTCGATCCCCATAGGCCCAACCTAAATTACAGGGACGAAATTATTTCTTCATTTATTGGATTTGTAACATCCCCGTCCGCGCTAGACCCCTTGGGTGACATGTGTCGCTTGGAGTTGCATGAACTAGAAATTTATTAAATTCTGAATCTGTGTAAGGCGCGCAGCTGGGTTCAAGGCACTTTTTAGGCATGATCCGGCTAGATTTAGACCTCGGGCTCAACATGAAAGTTGTAGCCTTCAAAAATACCTTTCCAACGACTAGTTGTGCGTTTTCTGGAGAGCTGTGTAGCTCCCTAGGATTAAAATCAAAATTGCTATATTTTGATCTCTGTCGCTAGCGCCCGGCGGTATCGCTACTGCCGACGTTAGCGAATCGTCTCAGCGTTCCGTCGAGACGACCGAGCAGTCTCAGCGGTGCTGCCGAGACGGCTGAGGAGGGCTCGCGCCCGATGGTAGTTCTACCGCCGGCGCTAGCGGCCGTGTCAGAGTCACGGGATTTCTGTTTAGAGGTGGCTTAGGCCAATAAGAAAGTGACACATGGCGGGGCTAGTCAACTCAATGCATGGGAAGTTGTTCCCATTAATGCTAGTCAAATCAATACCACTTTCTTTCTCCTCTCATAAACCTTGATTCTCATTCCCTTTCCCCGAAGCTTGATCATTCTCCTGCTTCCTCTTTCTCACACCTCAAGGAGCTCCAGCAACCTTCCTGAAAGGAACAAGGCTTGGAGGGTGATTTGGAGCTTGGCCGACCGCCACCATGCCGCCAAGAGGAAAAGCTTGAACCATGGCCGAAATAAGGTGACTTCCTCCACCTCTCCCTTGGTGCTAGATCTTTAGATCTGAAATAGGAGACACGTCATCTCAAAAGAGCTTGACCTTAGAGAGTTTAATGGAGTTTCTAGGAAGAGACCACGCTAGAACTTCTGTTCTAGGGCGTCGTTCGTCGAGAAAATATCTTCAATCAATTTCTCTCTTCAATACGAAGTTGTAGGACTTGATTTCGTGAAGAACGGTGGTCTATTGAGGGTGTATTGGAGGAGAGAAGGTGAAATATTATTTGTATGTGCTGGAGGAAGAAGATGAACAGATGTTGTTCATTTGTCTTGAGATTCGTGCAAATATTATAAATTGGGGAAAACCTGTTTTTTGCACGAACCAGATTTCAAGCCTATTTTTAGGCTTGATCCGGCCACATTCAGGTCATGTGCTCAACAAGAAAGTTGTAGCCCTCGGAAAGACCTTTCCAACGAGTGGTTGTGAGATTTCAGGGGAGCTCTTCAGCGCCGGCAAAGTAAAATCGAAAATGGCTGTGTAGAAAATAATCCGGGTATGTACAGGACAACTTGCTGTCCAGATTTACTCTGCTGGGTTCAAACCAGATTTTAGAAAGGTTAGGCTTGGATCTGGACCTTGGGCTCAACACAAAAGTTGTAGCCCTCGGTGATACCTTTTCGGAATGGTGTCGCACATAATTTTTGGTGGTCTGTAGCTCCCAAAAATCCTGTTTTAGTAAACATTGCTGGTTTTGTACAGATTTTGATGTTTTACTGATTTTGATGTTTATGAAATTTGGTAGAGACGAGCCTGATGATATTGTGATCACTTCTGTTTAGTTTCAAAATTTTTGGATATATATATTTACCATGAAGTTGCTTGTCGTATCATATAAATGTAGAGCACCGTAAATACGTATCGCATAATACAATGAGGTCAAAATTTGTGGGGAATGATTCCGGCAGTAATTATGACTGATGGTAGAAGTTTCAGAGGGGTTGGTTTTGAATTGAATCCATAATTTAATATTATGTTATAAATTATTACGTGAATATGATTCCTTAGGGAAGGAGCATATGATGATTTTAGTTGATATAGGCATGCTGTTGAGGTACAGCCCCTAGAGGGAAGGAAAGTAGATCATGTTCGGTGCTGAGTCGAACTGCTTGGATGTGTATTTCGACTGAATGTGATGTAGGCAATTATTATGTTGAATGAATCATTACGATGAGCATTCGAGTATAGGGTGTGGGGGACATGTATGAATTAATATCCATATCACTTGATAATCTATTGGATGGTGTAGATTGGTGATAACCTCTCCATAAGGTTGATAGCTTTAATCATGTTGAAACACGGTGTAATTTGTACATAAGACAATTGAACATTGGTGATATGTTCAGGCTTACATATTTAGTAAAATATGAATATGACACCGTGACCACAAGTAGTCTTGGAGGATCGTATAGAGTAATTCCCATGTTTTGGCGCACTCCACCGCACGAGAGTTACATTAACTCAGTATGGGTAGAAGCGTTGGCTTGATGTGGATTATAAGATATGGTTATATCTTATGGTGATATGTTGGGAGGCCCAATTGTTGGGGGCCCTGGATGCTAGTTAGCATCAGTTGATTGTATGAGGAGAAATGTAATAAGGCTCCTTTCATGAGTCCTTGGGTGCCTGATAGCACGGGTTGTGCATGGGAATTTCATGAATGTGCATGGCGTACACATGGTGGTGTACTGATCCTGGTTGGAGGATTACTTGTGGCGGGTCTACGGGCTTGCTAGTCGTGACACCGATAGAAGCTGGCAGTTAGACTCTAGACCGGTTGGGTTGGACTCTTGGTGCTCACTTCCCAAAGACCCCTTCCGTGTTATGAAGACTCAGCATGATGCGAGCAGTACGCAGGGTCTCTGCTGTGTGTTCTTAACGTCGAGGCATACAGAGGCCTAGGACTGGTAGTGTTCATACCCTCCTAGTAGTGGAGGAGCTCGTTCCACTCTCTCCGTCTGGCCACGACGGGAGATGCCTGAGCGGTTAGCTACCCCTCAAAAAGCGAGAACTAAAGGTCTATGTTGACATAGCAAATTAAGAGTGCGTGAGTAAGCATGGGTGCATCATAACCATTGCATTGCACATATCATTTCATAATCATAGCATTGCACCGCGTCGGGTCCATCATATAAATTAATATGGGCTCTTTTATATGATGGGTCCCTAATTGGAAACCTTAACTTATAAGTTTGTATGGGCATTCATATAAGTTAAGGTACGTCTTGGAATTGTAAATGTACTGCTTACTTCTGTACTGTTCACTACTTTCTATACCCTGCTACTTGTCACAGTGCTAGCTTCGAATTGCTTCTTACTTTACCAACATATTAACTGCTGGCATAAATGTACTCTTATACCTGATGATAGTACTTGCCTTTTATTTGCTCCTTACTTATGAACATGCTTATGAAGCCTTTGCAAGTACTCAGGTACTTATTCAACCGCTATGAACAACTATACTTCACCTGCTTGGTTATAAATATACTGATTATATTGTAGCTCATTATCCCTTCTTCCGCCCGGTGCCTAAGAGTCGCCGTGGGAGAGGATGTGAAGCCACTTAGTCTTTATGACTAACGGTTGTTACACCACTATTTTTAGTAGCCCCTCAAGTGGAGCAGCAACATACGACGCATGAGGATAACCAGGCCAGGGTGACAAGGCCTGTGACTACGATACCTTCGCTACCTTCAGCGACAGATGTGAGCAAGTGTTTTGAGATGTAGCCTTAGGGCAAGTTTGTACTCTGATGTTTAACAGGAGCTTTCGTAGCTACCTGTTCCTTTGTACTTGAATGGACATTATTACTTAGTTGTAAATCTATGTCTTCTATTCTTGTTTTTTACATTATTGATGGGTTGGCGCTGTTTAGTTGGTTCGGCCGGCAGGATAGGCGTCTTGTGGGGGAGGCTAGCTCGTGTGCTGGCACCTCTGCAAGGCGGCTGTCCTGGGCATATGACTCCCCTCGTCCGTGTTGTGTGTTACGGGAGGGGGGTCTTACACAGGGTTCGGCTAAACCTAATAGAATCAAAAGTCGAAAAGACTTAGGGCTTCGTTTGACTGCGTTCGACGAAAAGTTAATTTTCATCGATCTCCGGTCGACGATCGTGCTTGTCTTTGTCGATCCTGAACTAATAAGTATCGTCGATCTCCATTCGACGAACGATAGCATTTCGTCATTTTTCGTTCGACGAAATGAGGGGATAAATAGAAAATTTAATTCTTAGCAGATTGAATCTCCATCTATCATTCCTAGCTGATTTATAAAGAAAATATGTTTCTTTTCATCCAATGGCTTGGTGAAAATATCAGCTCTTTGTAAGTCAGTAGGAATAAATTGTAGGCAAATTTTATTTTTATCCACATTATCTTTGATAAAGTGGTGCCTAATTTCTATGTGTTTAGTCCTACTATGGAGAACTGGATTTTGTGATATAGATATTGCACTAGTATTGTCACAAAATATAATTGAATTATTTAGATTGATACCATAGTCTAGGAGCTGATTTTGTATCCACAATATCTGTTAGCAGCAACTACCTGTAGCTATGTACTCAGCTTCAGCTGTTGATGTAGACACAAAAGTTTGTTTCTTACAAAACCAAGACACAAGCCTATCACCAAGAAACTGGCAAGTTCCTGATGTGCTTTTCCTGTCTACTATGCATCCAGCATAATCAGAATCTGAGAATCCAGTTAATTCAAATTCTGATGTTGTTGGATGCCAAAGTCCTAGATTTGGACAACCCTTTATATATCTCAAAATTCTTTTTAGTAAAATTAGGTGAGATTCTCTGGGGTTAGATTGAAACCTAGCACAAATACAGGTAGCAAACATTATTTCAGGCCTACTAGCTGTTAAATAAAGAAATGAGCCAACAATTGCTCTATATACTTTCTGATCAACAGGTTTCCCTGATTCATCAGTGTCAACAACAACATTTGAGGGCATGGGTGTTTTCATGGTGGAAACATCAGACATACCAAACCTTTTCATTAATTCCTTAACATACTTGGATTGTGATATGAATATGCCATTTGGAGTTTGCTTCACTTGAAGGCCAAAGAAGTATGATAATTCACCCATACTACTCATTTCAAATTTAGATTGCATCATTTTAGAAAACCTTTTGCATAGATTTGAATTAGTAGAGCCAAAAATAATATCATCTACATATATTTGAACTAGCAAAGTTTGATTTTTTATGTATCCTGAAAAATAGGGTTTTATCAACTATGCCTTTACAGAAATGGTTCTCTAAAAGAAAATTAGCTAAGGTCTCATACCATGATCTAGGAGCTTGCTTGAGACCATAGAGAGCTTTATTAAGCTTAAATACATAAGAGGAGTGAGTTGGAGAGATAAAACCTGGTGGTTGTTTCACATAGACTTCTTCTTTGATGTCTCCATTTAAAAAAGCACTCTTCACATCCATCTGATATACCTTGAATTTCTTGAATGCAACAAAGGCCAGAAAAATCCTGATAGCTTCAAGTCTTGCAACAGGAGCAAAGGTCTGATCATAGTCAATTCCTTCTTCCTGTGAATATCCTTGGGCTACCAATCTTGCTTTATTTCTGACTATGTTGACTTCATCATCTAGCTTGTTCCTGAAGACCCACTTGGTGCCAATAACTGGACGGCCTTTTGGTCTTGGAACCAAATCCCATACCTTGTTCCTTTCAAATTGATTGAGCTCCTCTTGCATTGCAAGAATCCAATTTGGATCTTGTTCTGCATCTTTTATGGATTGAGGTTCAATCAGGGATAGGAAACAAGTGTGCATCTGATTTTGGTATAGTTGATGCCTTGTTTGAACACCTGCTGAAATATCTCCAATCACTTAAGATATTGGATGATCTCTAACTGTGATGTGGTTAACAGTTGGAGTTGGTTCAGCAATGGTATCCACTTAGGGAATTTGTTCAGCTGTCACTTGATTTGAGTTGTTAGCAAGATCTAGATTATCTTCCTCTTCACTGTCTTCAATTATTTCATTTGATGGAGGTAGTGACTCTTCATTCTGTAGATTCAATCCATTTAGCTCTTCACATAGAGCTGGTACCTGGAAAGTATGTTTGGTAGAGGTGGTATTCCTCTCCTCAATTAACATATTAGTCTCATCAAAAGATACATGCATGGACTCTTCTATCTTAAGAATAGATTTGTTGTAAACTCTACATGCTTTACTAGAAAGTGAATATCCAAGGAATATGCCTTCAACAACTTTTGCTTCAAACATCCTTAGATACTTCTTGTCATTGTTATGCACATAGCATTTACATCCAAATATCTTAAAATAGTTAACCTTAGGCTTTTTATTCTTGAGTAATTCATAGGGAGTTTTACCCTTAACTTTATGTATCAGGCTTCTATTCAACACATAATTTGCTGTGTTCACTGCCTCTGCCCAAAAAGAGAGTGGCAAGTTTGCATCAACAAGTAATGTAGTTGCTGATTCAATTCGGGTTCTATTTTTTCTTTCAGCTACCCCATTTTGTTGAGGAGTTCTAGGAGCAGAGAAACATTGCCTGATCCCTTCTTTTCCACAGAATTCTCTCATCAGAAGAGATTCAAACTCAGCGCCATGATCACTTCTGATCAATGCAACTAGAGTAGAGAACTCAATCTTGATGGACCTGAGAAAGTCTGTCAGAATACTGAAGGTGTCAGACTTGTTCCTAAGAAAGAACACACAAGTGAATCTTGAGAAGTCATCTACAATAACTAGAGAGTAATGCTTCCATCCTAGACTTTGTATTGCAGTAGGTCCAAAAAGGTCCAAGTGCAGTAAGTACAAAATCCTAGGTGAATCACTCTTGGATAAAGATTTAAAACTACTTCTGGTCTGCTTACCTAATTGACAAGCCCTGCAGAGTCCTTCCTTCTTGTATGAACTAGAAGACAGTCCTCTAACAAGATTGTCCTTAGAAAGCTTAGATATGTTCTAAAGTGAATGTGTCCAAGCCTTTTGTGCCATAATTCATTTGTTTTACTTATAGAATGAAATAAGCAAATATCAGAATTGGCAGAGTCAAAATTGACTAAATAAACATTTCCATGTCTAATACCAGATAACACATTAATGTTTTTATTATTGATAATAAGACATAAGGAATGATTGAAAGTTACATGATAACCTTCATCACGTAACTGGCTTATGCTGATGTGGTTGTGCTTGAGACCCTTGACATAAGATACCTCATTGAAGGTAACTGCTCCAACTTTGATCTTCCCATATCCTTTGGTTTGTCCACAGTTGGAGTCTCCAAAGATCACTTTGGGTCCAAGCTTTGCCTTATAGTTGCTCAGGTTGGCCTTGTTTCCTGTCATGTGCTTTGAACATCCACTATCCAAATACCATTGTTCATTTAATTTTGGATAGCCCTGTACCTGCACAACAGAAAAAATAAACTAGTTGTTTTTGACCCAGACTACCTTGGGTCCTTTTGTATTACCACAAAACTCTGAAATAAAAGACATTTCAGGCTGATCCTTATAACCTTGTGGATGATATCTCCTTGGAGGAATTATACATTCAGTGAAAAGATTCTTAGTATGTGAGGAATAAGAATTCTTTAGATTTTCTGTATGTTTTCCGTTCGACGAACTGGGCTGAGTTTGTCGATCGTCGTTCGACGAATGGACGTGCTTTCGTCGAGCACCGTTCGAATAATAACTACACTGGAAATCTGTCTTCAGAGTTCGTCGATCTCCGTTCGACGAAGTGAATTCATTTCGTCGAGCTCCGTTCGACGAATTCTGCTGAATTCCTTTACTCTTAATAGCCTTGCTTGAAATGTTTTTATTTTCTTCTACAACCTCTTTGCTCTTAGCAGAAATGAATTTTATTGGTGTCGAAAGTACGTTCTTCTTAATAAAAGGTGGCTCACTTGATGATGCACCCAAGCCCAGTTTGCCACTTAATCTGGCATTTACTGTGATTGTGATGTCCACCAGTTTGATAGTTCTCCCATTTAGGGATTCTTCAAATTTCTTAGCCTCAGATAATTTATTCTCAATGAGAATAATATTTTCTCTGGAGACGGCCAAATCTTTCTTAAGATTAGCATTTTCTTCACTAAGTTGGTTCATTTCAGCCAACTTATTTCTGAGAGAGATTATTTCCTTCTCAGATTTGATTAAGTCTAAGCAAAGAACTTTGAATTCATCTTTGAATTCAATTGAATTAAAATCAATATTAGTTATTACCTGATCAGCATCATTGTCAGATCAGATTCTGATTCTTCTGAATTGTTTGCTGAGGAATTGATAGCCATCATGCAGAAGTTCCTTTCATCTGCATCATCTTCATCATCAGAAGAGCTGGATGAAGATGCAAGATCTGACTCACTGTTTGAGTCATATATTGCCATCAAACATTGGTCCTTGTCATTTGATTTTTCTTCATCTTCAGAAGAACTGGATGAAGACTCTGAATCAGTTTCACTTTATGTGTCTGCTACAAATCCTCTTCCCTTATGCTTGTGTTTGTGGGAGGAATACTTGATGGAGTGCCTCTTTTCTTCTTTGTCTTTTCTCTTCTCCTTCTTTTGGTTCTCTGGACACACAGGCAAAATGTGTCCAGGTTTCCTGCAGCCAAAACAAATTATTTCCTTAGGATTAGATTTGTCATACCTTGGCTTTTATCTAGATCTGGAATCCTTCTTTCTGAAATCCTTTCTAGCCATCTTGTGGAATCTTTTGGCTAGAAGGCTCATGAACTCCACTTCTCCTAGACCTTTTCCTTCTTCTTCAGTAGCTTGGAAAGCTATACTTCTCTCCTTCTTGGATGCTGGAGATGAAGTAGATTGCTCAGCTTCTCTAGACTTGATAAGCTGCTCATAGGATTTGAGTTTGCCTAACAATCTCTCAGTGGAGATCTCATTAAGGCTTCTGGCTTCCTTGATTGGCCAGATCCTAGAGTCCCATGTGCTGGGGAAGCACATTCGGATCTTATCATTGACCTCAGTGATGGAGATCACTTTGTCCAAGGTCTTCAGCTCATTGATTATGAGGCTGAGCCTGTTATACATATCAACAACTATCTCAGATTCTCCTTTCTTGAAATTTTCATACTGGGAGATTAGGTGAGATCTTCTATCCTTTCTTTCATCTGCTGATCCTTCAACCATGTTGTTGAGTGAGATCCAGATTTCCCTGGCTGAAGTGCATTCCACCAATTTTTGGAAAATGTCATCAGACATTGTTTGTGCCAATATGTTCATAGCTTTGGCATCAGCACTTCTCTGCTTCTTCTGGGCATCTGTCCACTCAGGTGGTGGAACAACATTGTTGTTTGTTGGTGCTTCAACACTTGTTGTTGCTGTAGGTGTAGGAGGTCCTGTCAAAATAACATTAAAAATGTCCTCATCAATAGAATTCATGTACAATCTGATCCTTGCCTTCCATAGTGCAAACTTACTTAGATTGCACATATGAGGTCTTGTGCTTGAATATTCTTTGTTCTGTGCCATGAGTTAAAAAAAAAAACTCTAAAATAAATTTAAGATCTAATTGATCTTTTTGATTCAGGTGTTAGCCTGTAAAGAATCAACCTACCTCTGATACCAATTGAAAGTGAGGTTAGATCTTAGATTTACTCTAAAGGGGGAGGGGGGTGAATAGAGTATTACAAAGTTTTTCACTTATTTTTATAGCGGAATTAAAATAGTGATACTTATATGTGTATTGAGTGAGTAATAAAACAAATAAAAATAAATCATAGTATACAACACAGCACACAGAAAATCACAACACAGAGGACACAAGGATTTTTATAGTAGTTCCCCAATAAACATGGGTACGTCTACTCTTCTACCACAATTGGTAGGATTCCACTAGGTTTTTGATCAGGTTCCCTATCACCAATGGGGTTTTGATCAGGTGCCCAAAACACCAAGGAGCTTTTGATCAGGTGCTCTAACCAAACCACAGGTTTTTGATCAGGTGCCCTGCCACCAAGGAGTTAACTTTTGAAGGGAGTTATAACCCTGTACAATATGGGATAAAAAGGGTTTAGATGTTCTTCTCTGTCAATAATCTGAGAGAAGACTCTAGTGGAATGTGTTGTAAAGCTCCCCCTGTCTGATTGAAATTGTTGACAACTTGAGGATGGAGCTTTCTCTTGAAACAAATATCTTCCTTGATAGCTGATGAATCTGAGAGACAGAAGTTTCTGAGATTATTGTTGCTCTTTGAAGATTTGAAATCTAGCAGCAGAGATCTGAGAGATTGATCTTGATGATGTTCTCAGAGAATAAGATTGCTGTTTGAGGAAGATGATCTTTCTTTTTGACTTTCTGAATATTTTCTCTCTCGACTGATACTCTGATATTTTCTTTCTGTTACAGATCTCTTTCTTCTAGTATCCTATTTTCTTAGAGAGAATGATAACTGATTTGAAATTCAAATCTCTGAATAGGAATAGAATAATCAGCATTAATTATTTCCTTGGAACTGCAACTGATTTAGCAAATCTTTAATCCTTTTCCTTTTTAATAAATGATATTCTTTTCCAATATAAGCCAACGACTACTTTCTCGGGAAGAGAATGGAAAAGGGAATAAACAAAGGAAGGATAAATTCTTGTCTTATGTGGAAGAATAAATTCATTGCTGATAGTCGAACTGAGTTCTGAGAAAATATAACTGATCTGAATAAACTGAGAGAAAATTCATCGAGCTGAGATAGGAATTCGTCGATCTGAAGGTTGAGTTCGTCGAACTGAACATCTGATACTGATTCGTCGAACACAGGCTGGAGTTCGTCGATCTCAAGTTAGAGTTCGTCGAACTGAGAAAATACTTTCGTCGAACTAAATAATTAGTCGACCGCTGAGACTTACTCAGTTCGTCGACTGCTGAGACTGTTCGTCAACCGCTGAGACAGTTCGTCGTCCGCTGAGCTGCTGAGCCACTGAGATGCTGAGATTGAAGCAAGCCGTTCGTCGAATGCATAATGCAAGACGTTCGTCGAACGCAAAAAGCATTTCGTCGAACACAGTATTGAGTTCATTGAACGCAGAAACTTAATTTTTTCTTAAGTTCTATCAGCCTAAAACCTTGACCCTTTAGACTATACATTGGGGGTCAACTTAGTCCTAGTCAACACATAGTAATCATAGCCCAAATCAGTAATTGGGTTGTTCCAACACTTTACGATCACATAAGATACCTGACACACCTCTCCACTTCAACCTACCTACTTGGATTCTATGTATCACATATTTAACAACACCTCCATCTTTTTGAACTATCGATCCAAGATATTTATTAAACTAGATCCAAACACTTATAACCAATAATCTAAAAAATAGTTCAAATTTGATATGGAATAAAAAAAGACCTCATAGCTACAGGTTATGTCGAGTGCCAACCTCAAGCAAGAATTAAGAGTTTGTCTCGTGTAAATCAGGATGGAAGAAGAACAAAATAAATGGCGAAACATGATTCCAGGTTGGAGAAAAAACCAAAACAAGAAAAAAATTAACTCATAGCTGCAGTAGATTTCGAGCGCTGAAATCGACCAGGATGTAGGGCTTCGTCTGGCAAAAATCGGGTAGGAAGAAGCACGAGATGACATCACACGGTTCTGCCTCTTCAGAAGCAGAAAGCAGGAAGAAATAAAGCAGGAAGAAAAAATGGCGAATAGGGATCAGTCAGGAGTGGAGAGCGTCGACCTCGACAGAACATGGGACTTTGTATGGAGAAAATCGAGCAGGAAGAAAAAAGAGATGGCATCACACGATTTTTCCTCCTCTGAAGCAGGGAGCGAAACCTAAGATCATGATAGGGATCGATCGAGAGCGAGGAGCGTGGTTTCTGTCGGTGGGGGTGGGGTTTAGTTTGATAATAAAACCTAGGAGTCTTTGAAATAATGTCTTTAGTTAAAAAAAGGTCGTTGATATCCGCACTGCAGTTTTGGCTATCTGCACTCTATTTGTATGAGTTATATACACGCCTTTTGGAAATACGCCTTATACATGCATTTTTAGGAAAAGTGTTCAACACAAAAGTTGTATATCTCGTCGAGATCTACAACTTTTGTGTTGAACACTTTTCCTAAAAATGCATGTACAAGGCGTATTTTCAAAAATTCATTATAGTTACGCCCAAGTTTCAATCGGGGCAGCAATACGTCTATCGTGTGCATTTTTAGAAAAAGTGTTCAACACAAAAGTTGTAGATCCTGACGAGATCTACAATTTTCGTGTTGAGTACTTTTCCTAAAAATGCATGTTGAAGGCGTATTTCTAAATGTGACGTATATAACTCATACAAATAGAGTGCGGATAGCCAAAATTACAGTGCGGATATCAGCGACCTAAAAAAATGAGTTTTTTTAATCTGCTTAAAGTCAAATATGATTTGCCTATAACAACTCCCTACAATTAATTACTCACTAATCATATCTTAAAAAAGCCAAGTTATTTTCGTTTCCCTCCAAAATAATTGTCAAGTAAAAATTTCTTTTTTTAGTTAAGGGCATCCCTAACCATACATCTTCTCGATCGGGCTTCTGCACTCCTAACGTTTTCTCACTCTTGTCAAAGCCACCCCCAGTTGGGCCTCACTCTGGTAGACTAAATCCGACTTAATATTAATAAAATATTCATAATAAGCACTAAAAATATAAAACACCATCTCTCCCTCTCCCATCAATCCCGTGCCCGTTCAGCTTCTCTCCCGTCACTCTCTTTCTCACTCACTCGCTCTCTCTCTCGCAGCGCTCCCCGCTATTGCTCTCCGGCGCCGCCTCCCCCTTCGACTCTGGTCAGATTCTAACCACTCTCCGGTGCGCGTTCCCCGACTCACGACACAAGAGATCCTAGGCTCTAGATTCATCTCCATTTGGTACATCTTCTCCACCTTTATCTCTTTTTAAGGTTTCCATCTTCCTCGCCATTGTTTTCCAAGGAAGGAGAGTGTATACATCCATTGCGGAGAACCCTTGCATCTCCGCGGAGAACCCCGAATCCTTCTCTGCGGAGAACCGTTGGATCTCCGTGGAGAACCTTGGGATCTCCACAGAGATCTCTTGGGTTCTTCGCGGAGACCATTGGATTTCTGAGGAGCGGATCCAGGTCTCCGCGGAGAACCCAAAAGATCTCATCGAATATCCAAAGGTTCTCCGCGGAGAACCCAAGAGATCTCCGCGGAGATCCAAAGGTTCTCTGCGGAGAACATACAGTTTTCCGCGGAGATCTAGTGGTTCTCCGCGGAGATCCTTTGGAGATCCTTTGGTTCCCCCCGTTAGTCAATGAATGACCTCATGCTTGGTAATCATGAATTATGCTCACATTCACCTCTACTGGACATATCGATTCATAATATAAAACATATATGAGATAGTTATGATGCTTAAAAACAAAACTAACAGTGATGAATGGTGCCAAAAAGGCCATTTAAAAATTTATCTCATAACCGTTGGGGGAACTCAACCATGGAGTGTTAAAATTTTTTGATTGGACCGTTTAGGAGTAAGCAGGAGTTGTATCAACAAGAGTTATAGCCAAACAACCACAATGCCAAAACAGCAACACAAGAAATCTTTATTGAAACAGAACTGCTTTACAATGCGAGGTATACATGGCGAGACATGATTCATCAGAATCACGGAGACGAGAAGAACAAGACACACCAAAAAAGCAAAGTTGGCGGCTAGACAAGCTCAGACCGCACAAGCCGCACCACTCCAGAACTCGCCCGGCTTGCCCTGAGATCTCACGAACAGAAACCGAACAGACTGCCAGCACTGCAAGACCGCACCTCATACCGCACGAACTGAAGCTTATTGGAACAAAGAACTGAAGCTGTCGCCAGACCGCAACTCAGACCGCCTAACCGCTGAAGGTCGCTTGATCACTGAGCTCCCTGCGAATAGTACAAGAACACAATAAACCAGTTCGCTGACAGACCGCAGACGAACTGTTTATTCAAGCCACCGGAAATCACCAAGGAAGGAGACCGCACCCTGCTGACCGCAAACCTGCGAACACAATAAAGGTTAACTCGCATCCAAGTTGCGCGAACTCAAACTTGAGACCGCAAGAAACAATCCGGGCTCTGGTTCTTACAGTTCTCGTTAGGAATGACGGGCCATGCACCCCTATTTATAGGCGGGTGGATGGATGTCGTCACCGCACAAACCGGGATACAGTCACCACCCATCAGATCGCGAACGGTCTTCAAAAAGATAGACCGCGCGAAAAGACCTCTTGAACGATCACCCGACCAAGACGCAGATCAGTAGACAAGATCGCGCACAGGCCGCGCGAACACGAGATCGCGCACAAGCCGTGCGGTCTCAACAACGCTCCTTCCTTAGATCACCAGGAGCAAGGTAGAACCATCTGTCCGACTTCAACCAAGTCGCCAGATCGCCAAGATAGACCGCCCGGGTAGACGGTCATATAGGAACAACCCGCCCGGTCTTCCAATAAGGAGGCCAGACAAACCAGAAGATCTACTCGGGAACAACCAGCATCTACCAAGAGCAGACCGCCCTGAATAAGACCGGAAACAACCCGCAACGGGTCGCCAGAACCAACGACCAAACCCAAGGAGCAAGCTGGCCGATCTCACCAGATCGCCAGAACCAAACCGCCAGAGCACCAGTGCAGACCGCGCGGTCTCTGCGGTCTCCAGCCTTCAGACCGGCCGGACTCCCTTCCACTTCACTTCAACAATTTCAACACTCCCCCTTGAAGTGGGAAGTGGAAACTAGCCCGAGCAACTCCCTTAACCAAGTAAACGGTCCCTTCGCCAGCGGCTTTATGAAGATGTCAGCGACATTGTCCGCACTCCGAACATGCTCGACCATAAGATATCCTCCCAACACCTTTTCACGAATTAAATGGTGCTCAATCTCTATATGCTTGGTCCTCGCGTGACAGACTGGATTATTAACCAGCTTGAGAGCACTCTCATTATCCCAGCGTAGCATAGTGGGACCTCGAACCTCCTGATGAACTTCCTATACCAACCTCCTGAGCCAAACAGCTTCCTGAGCTGCCAAGGACGAAGCCTTGTACTCCGCTTCTGTGGTAGATACATACACCGAGTTTTGCTTCTTGCTGCACCAAGAGATAGCTGTGGGGCCTGTCATAAAGACAAAACCAGACGTTGATCTCCGATCATCCACGTCTCCCCCGTAGTCAGCATCCATGTATCCATGCAACTCCAAGCTTGACCCTCTCCTATATAGGAGACCCAAATCAGAGGTCGACTTCACATACTTCAATATACCTTTCGCCGCTAGAAGATGAGGCTTCCATGGCTCCGCCATGTACCGACTCACCTTGCTAACTGCAAAAGCAATATCTGGCCTTGTGATCGTCAAGTAGATCAAGCTCCCAACCAGAGCTCAGAAAACCAACAGATCAGATAGAACTCTTCCCTCATCCTTCCGAAGTTTATGATGTTGCTCCAGAGGTATAGAGCTGCTCTTCCCTTCCTCCATGCCGAATCGTTGAACGATCCGCTCCGCATAGCCAGCCTGAGAAATGAGCACTCCGCTCTCCCGCCTCTGCACTTCGAGTCCAAGGAAATGGTGAAGCTCCCCCAGATCCTTCATCTCGAACCTGATAGCAAGCTCAGCTCTCAGCCTTGCTACCGCCTCCTTCGAATTCCCGGTGACAATCATGTCATCCACATACAGCAACATAATCACCCGAAGCACCCCCTCCTTCTTGATGAACAAGCTAGAATCAAAGTCTGAAGCAACGAATCCGCAGAATAAGAGATACCCTGCAATCTTCCCGTACCACGCCCGAGGCGCTTGCTTCAACCCATACAGGGCCTTCTTCAACTTACAAACGTAGTCCGGATACTCCTTTGAGATGAAGCCTTGCGGTTGGAGCATGAAGATATCCTTGTCAATTTCGCCGTATAAGAAAGCATTCTTCACGTCGAGTTGCCAAATCTCCCAACCACTCGAAGCCGCCAAGGCAATAACAAATCGAACCGAAGTCATCTTAGCCACTGGACTAAACGTCTCATCATAATCTTCTCCGTACTGCTGTGAGAACCCGCGAGCTACAAGGCGAGCCTTGTACCGCTCAATACTGCCGTCAGCTTTCTTCTTCAGCTTGAAGACCCATTTGCATGTCACAGGAGTGGTGCCCTTGGGCTTGGGCACAAGAGACCAGGTCTCATTCTTCTCGAGAGCTGCCATCTCTTCTTGCATAGTAATGTCCCACTCCTTCACGCATCTGGCCTTCTCAAAGCTCGACGGCTCCCTCTCATCCAAGGGGCCAGCGAAGAAACATGAAACAAAGTTCACCATGTTCCCTCCTGTATATCGATCTGGTGGTTGAATAGTCCTCTTCGACCTACTAAGAGGTTGTTCCTGACTAACCACCTCCTCAGCTGCTTCTTCTGAACTAGCTCCTTTTCTAGACAAGCTTGGAGCATCTCTCCCCCTGCTTCCAGAACCTGAAGCTTCCGCCTCTGAGCTAGACACACCTGGAGCTCCTGGTGAAACAGGCAACTCCACTTGAAGACTTCCCGCAGCTTTTCCTCCTTCATCAATCCTGCCCTCCGGTAGCTCAACTCCTGAACTCCCCTTGTAGGAAGTTACTTCATCGAACACCACATCCCGAGAAACAATTGACCTCTATGTATCAGGATCCATGCATCTCCATCCCTTCTTCCGCTCATCATACCCAACAAAGACTAGCTTCCTTGCTTTCGCATCTAGCTTTATCCGAAGAGCATCATGAATGTGCACATAGCAGGTTGATCCAAACACCCGAAGGTGTGCAACACTCGGCTTCTCCTTGAACATTAGTTCGTGAGGGGTCTTCATGTTGATAGGACTCAGAGGCAATCTGTTGATGACATAAGCTGCACAAGACATTCCCTCCGCCCAAAAAGACTTTGGGATACTCTTGGCATGAAGCCAGCATTTGCAAGTTTCCGTCAGATGACAGATCTTCCTCTCCGCAAAGCCATTCTGCTGTGGAGTATGGGCACAAGTGAGCTCTCTCCGAACGCCATGTTTCCTGCAAAAACTTGAGAACTCACCAGAGGTAAACTCCCCACCATTGTCAGTTCTCAATTTCTTCACCCACAGGCCTAGACGACCTTCCACCAGCTCCTTGAACTCCACAAACTTTGCAAAGGCTTCTGACTTCTCTTTCAAGAAATACACCCAGACATATCTGGTGTAATCGTCAATCAACACCAACATATATCTATTTCCTCCAAGGCTTGGGGTGGCAGTCGGTCCCATCAAATCACCGTGGATGCACTCCAACGGCACTTTGCATCTTGTTTGCGATTTGTCAAATGGAAGTCGATGAGACTTACCAAACTGACATCCTTCGCAGACATGACCGTCTCCATAGGAGGACAAGCTAGGCAAGCCATTGACAAGGCCCCTTACCGCCATAGCCTTCAATTTGTCCATGCATACATGCCCCAAGCTTTCATGCCAGATGGTCGCGCCATCATTGGTCCTCATATTATTAACATAGGTACTTGTCGATAAGACGAACAAGTCCTTCACCCGCTTGCCGACATGAATAACATCTCCCTTTATCTCCGGTTGAGTTTTGAGAAACTTCACTTCTGTTGGGCCAAACAGAACGTGATAACCGGCATCGACCGCATTGGTCACAGAGAAGAGATTTTTCTTCATACCAGGCACGTGATAAACACTCCTCAATGTGAGTGGACCCTTATCACTGCTCAGAGAGACGACTCCTTCGTGCTCTACTGGATGAATAGAATTATCAGCCGTAATGATAGCATTGTTACCTGAGTAAGGCGCCAAAGAAGAGAACTTTGATCCATCCTCGGTGAGATGATGCCCACGCCCTGAATCAACAATCCAGTCCTCATCATAGTTGATGGAAGCCAAGGCCTTAACGGGCATCTCCGTTATATTAGACGCAAAGGCTCCTCCCCATCCAACTTCACCAGACTTTGGCATCTCCTTCTCCACTGCATGTCCCGGTTGAAGATTCACCCGACAATCTTTCTTGAAGTGCCCGGTCTTGTTGCATCTAAAGCACCTCGGTCCCTCTCCTTTCTTCTTCCCATCAGACTTAGGAGCATAACCCCTATCTTGCTGACCTGAAGTGGAGGGTCCATCAAGACCCGACTTCTTCTTCTCCCATTTCTTCTTCTTCTTCCCAGAGAACATCACATCACTTTCTCCCTCAGAGATTGAAACCCCCGCCATCTGTCTTGCTAAACTTTCTTGCGAAGCAAGAAGGTTCTCCAACTCCAACAACGACGGTTGATTTGCCCAACCCTGAACTGAAGTCACAAAAGCAAGATACTCCTTCCGCAACCCGCGAATGATATGCCTCTTCAGTTTTGCCTCAGAGATAGGCTCATCAGGGTCCAATGCAGAAATCTCTGCCGTGAGGTTCTTCATCTTGAGGAAGAAGGTAGAAACAGAAAGATCAACTTGAGAGGCTTTCGCCAACTCATTTTCAAGATACTGTAGCCTCGCTACATTCTTCTTATTGAACAATCCATCCAAGTATATCCAAATCTCAGCAGCAGATTTACATCCTATGATGTGATCAAACAGCTCCGGTGAGATAGCCCTCTTGAGAGTGAACTCAGCCTTAGCATTCGTCCTCCTCCAAAGTCTCACCTCTGCCATATTATCTCCTGCTAGAAACACCTCTTGTGTGTCTTCTCCGCCAACTACCTCCCATAGATCCTCGCCAAGCAAGTAACTCTCCATACACGACTTCCACTTTTTAAAGTTAGTCGATGTGAGGAGTTCAATACCAAGACCTCTTGCGTATCCACCTTCCATGGCAATCTATGTGGTCTCTTCTTCACAAAGACGATGGCAACTCTAGTTGATCACTGCTTATCCACTCCAGAAACCTTGCTCTGATACCATGTTAAAATTTTTGATTGGACCGTTTAGGAGTAAGCAGGAGTTGTATCAACAAGAGTTATAGCCAAACAACCACAATGCCAAAACAGCAACACATGAAATCTTTATTGAAACAGAACTGCTTTACAATGCGAGGTATACATGGCGAGACATGATTCATCAGAATCACGGAGATGAGAAGAACAAGACACACCAAAAAAGCAAAGCTGGCGGCTAGACAAGCTCAGACCGCACAAGCCGCACCACTCCAAAACTCGCCCGGCTTGCCCTGAGATCGCACGAACAGAAACCGGACAGACTGCCAGCACTGCAAGACCGCACCTCAGACCGCACGAACTGAAGCTTATTGGAACAAAGAACTGAAGCTGTCGCCAGACCGCAACTTAGACCGCCTAACCGCTGAAGGTCCCCTGATCACTGAGCTCGTTGCGAACAGTACAAGAACACAATAACCCAGTTCGCTGACAGACCGCAGACGAACTGTTTATTCAAGCCACCGGAAATCACCAAGGAAGGATACCGCACCCTGCTGACCGCAAACCTGCGAACACAACAAAGGTTAACTCGCATCCAAGTCACGCGAACTCAAACTTGAGACCGCAAGAAACAATCCGGGCTCTGGTTCTTACAGTTCTCGTTAGGAATGACGGGCCATGCACCCCTATTTATAGGCGGGTGGACGGATGTCGTCACCGCACAAACCGGGATACAGTCACCACCCATCAGATCGCGAACGGTCTTCAAAAAGACAGACCGCGCGAAAAGACCTCTTGGACGATCACCCGACCAAGACGTAGATCAGCAGACAAGATCGCGCACAGGCCGCGTGAACACGAGATCGCGCACAAGCCGTGCGGTCTCAACAACGCTCCTTCCTTAGATCACCAGGAGCAAGCTAGAACCATCTGGCCGACTTCAACCAAGTCGCCAGATCGCCAAGATAGACCGCCCGGGTAGATGGTCATATAGGAACAACCCGCCCGGTCTTCCAATAAGGAGGCCAGACAAACCAGAAGATCTACTCGGGAACAACCCACATCTACCAAGAGCAGACCGCCCTGAATAAGGCCAGAAACAACCCGCAACGGGTCGCTAGAACCAACGACCAAACCCAAGGAGCAAGCTGGCCGATCTCACCAGATCGCCAGAACAAAACCGCCAGAGCAACAGTGCAGACCGTGCAGTCTCTGCGGTCTCCAGCCTTCAGACCGGCCGGACTCCCTTCCACTTCACTTCAACAATTTCAACATGGAGTTCCAGCATGAACTTCAGGGGATCCAAATCTGTTTTGTATACTCTCATCCTTTCTACTAATCATAATTTTGGTTATAATTACTAGATTGTCTTTCTATTCGTCATTGATTGCAATGAATGGTATTGACCTTCTGCTGCGGGACATTGCGAAAACACAATGATCAGTAGATACCCTCGTTCATTGCTGCCCTGAAAATTCCAACTAAATCAATTCAGATGCAAACACCTCCATTCTACTCATCAGCATTTGACCGCCCCACTAGTGAGTCGTGCATTTGTGGCAAGCAATCTAGCACGTTGAACAAAATTCAGGAGGATTGGATCAAGATACAACTAAAAACGATGGAGGATGACATGCGCCCTCCTATCCGAAACAATCCGCCCGTGCCACTGTGGAACAAGCGTCCTGACATGAATGTGTATCTGTTGAAACCGTTGCTCTTGATTGATCCGGAATGGCAGTACGGCGTCAATGTGGCAGCGGGTGCATGCTCATCTTGCAACAAAGTCGGCTTTCTTTCTCGCAAGAAATTCAGTGCCCCGCGAGTTGTAGATTGCATCGACACCACTACAATTTCTATCAGTGCTCGATACGTGTGTAAGAAGTCGAACACCTCCGGCGGCTGTGGTGCCACGTTCCATGTCATGGATGAGGCCAAAATCGAGAAGTTGTTCCCGGCACGCATCGTCCTTAACTATCCTGTGTAACTATTCGAACAGAGCGCGCACGACGTCAGTCTTGTTCAAATGGCTTACGACTTGTACACGTCCCATGCCGGCATTGATGATGCCGCCAAGGTAATTCGTTGTGCCCGAACGACTCGATACATGTGTCAAGCCGCACTATATCGTGTTCACGTGTCATGGTATTTGGATATGCGCTTATGGGATGCAGCACTCGGGCAAAAGTCATCGCAGCAGGATCCGACAGTGTTCCCTGATTTTCCATCATTTTTTCAGCATTGCAACAGGTACAATGATACTCTCGGTCTAGTGGAATCAACACTAACATGCCTAGTCAAAGACTGCATTGCTCGCCAACTTTCGTTCTTCAATCGAATGGAAGGCGCCGTAATTGGGACTCATCTCTCAGCTGACCATCATCACAATGTGTCGGGACGCATGAAATTGACGAATGAGTTCAATGGCAGGAAATTTTCCCTCGTTGATGGATTACACTCCGTCATGAATGAGCGCCAACAAATTCTCTCCCATCAATACACAATGACGAAGGGTAATGCAGAGCGGCGATTTGTTGGTCAGAGTTTGTAGAACCGGTACAACGCTTACGATATTGATACTTCGCTGATTATCATGTACCTTGATAAGTGCTGCGATGATCGGGAATGGCTACAAGACTTCGATAACATCTTTGCTCTCCTAGACAATCATCACCTGATCACGAGGTACAGAGACAATTCTGTTGGGTCGGTAGGCGCTCTTAGAGGGGGGGAGGGGGGGGGGGGGGTGAATAAGGGTTTTAAAAACTTATATTATATTTTGAAATACTAGCTTATGATAAGAAATCAAAATAGTGATTTTGTTTAAGGATCTAAATTGTTTTATAATAAAGGATAGGATAATAAACAATTTAGAGAAATGAAGAACAAATCAATTTTATTACACAAAGAGAGACATGATTATTATTAATAAAATTGATTACAAAATTTTGATTTCAATGATGCTAGAAATCAAAGCGAAATATGAAAGACTCGTTTTGTTTTCTATACCGACTCGTATCCCCACGAACCGGTTGGCTTTAGCCGATCCTTCCCCGGATACGGCCTCAAGCCACTCTAGCCAACCCTTCCCCGGATATGGCCTCGAGCACCCCCTAGACCTACACCCGAGACCGAGTCGCCAACACGAAGAAAATTTCTGCCCTAAGTCCTACCCAGACCTAGTCGCCAACACGAGGCGAATTTACTACACGATTACAAGAAAAGATGTGAAACAAAAAGACAATAATATAATAACTCCCTCTATGTGGATCTCTTGCAGAAGTAGACGAAGACGCAGAGTATGATCATAGTCGATGCGGTCTTTCGTCACGATGATGACGCGTGTTGAAATCTTCTCCACGGATCTCCTTAAGCCTTTATGGATTTGTAGGAGTATCTCTCTTTACCTTCCTCTCTATGCTGTGGCACGAAGCTCTGGAATTGTGGATCTCTTAAGGATAAAGAAGACGGATCCAAGGGGTGCTTTTTATAGTCTCAGCGCTAGCGCCTGCGCTAGTGCTACCGCCGGCGCTATCCCATTTTAGGACATAGTCTGCGCGGCAGAATATTCAATCTGAGGAAACAATTCTCTCTTGCCTTCTGTGCTCCTCACTATCGCCTGCGCTATCGAATACCGCCAGGCGCTATCTCCTTCTATATGTGCTCCTGGAATTGCGCTTAAGCATTCATTTCGTCGAATGAATTTTCGTCGAGCGCAGCTTACAGTTCGTCGAGCGAATTTTTCATCGAACGCAGTGATGAGCATTTCATCGAACGCAACTTACAGTTCGTCGAGCGAAAGCTAGCGCCAGCGCTAGTACTAGCGCACTGCGGTAGAGTAAGCAGTTCGTCGAGCACGCTTCAACATTCGTCGACCGGAAATTTGTCGAACGCAGGATTGTCGAACGCAAGATCAATTTCGTCGAACCCAGTATCCGTTCTCAGCGGTTCCTTAGCGCTAGCACCAGGCATTAGGTGATACCGCCGGCGCTAGTGGGAGAGTTAGATTTGATGGCTCAAACTTGGGTGCAACCTTCTTATGTATTCCTTGAGTCATATGGACTTTGTTATCCTGCACACTTAAACACACAAGATCAAATACACATAGGTTTTGTTATTCTCAAACCTAGGAGATGCGGAAGACCATGTTCCAACAAACTCCCCCTTTTGATAATAACAAAACCATTAATGATAAATCAGAGCATTAATATATATATATATATATATATATATATATATGTATATAAGCATGATGAACTATTTGTGTGTGTGTGAGAGAGTGATGACTTAGGATAATTATCGATTGTAGTATTTCGAATTGTTCCCCCTAAATACATGCTCCCCCTAAGTGAATGCTCCTCTAATATGTAAGCTATCATCTTAATTAAGCATGTTAGTTTTCTATTTTGATAGTGAATCTTATTTATCATGTTAGTTCTCCCGCTTTTGTTATTAGCAAAAGTGGGTAAGGAGACACCACTTAAAAGTTGATAGTAAGATAAAGGCATGATCGAGCTTGTAGAGAGAAGGAAATGATAAGGAGTTTTAGAATACATTTTCTAAACATAGATAAGAGTTTTTAGCTCGAAGATGAACAATCTAACATTTGTTAGGTACTTAATATTATCATGTTAGTTTTTCCTTTTTATATAAGAGTTTTAAGCATAAAAAATGTAATGATTTCCAAGTAACTAAACTACCCAGACAATATGTCTACACCCTAGCCCCGTACTAAGTGACGGATGGTCATGAGGAGCTGCAAACATGCCGTAGGTTGGGGTGTTAGTCCCATATGCAAACACTAGACAAAACTCACCCTAGCACTCTTTCCCCCCAGTGCCTGGCAAGGCCCCACTAGAACCCTCCCCGGTTAAGTACAAGACATGACTAGAGATAAAGGTTATCTAATGTCTACAACCCTATGCCCCCGCTATGGTGAGATATGAAGTCATGGATAATAATTATTGGAAACATTTAAGCGTTTTAAATCTAATGACATAGCCTATGAATTTATATTTTTATTTGAATTTATGAAAACACTCACATAGCTATTTTGAAATCCATCAGAGTTTTAGCATTATAATATTTTCATAGAAATAAATTAGAGTTTTTAGCAAAAAAATATTCATGTTTAGAGTAACCAATATAAAGTTTACCAAGCAAGTCTACCACTTGTTGCAAGAAAGGAATTTGAAGATTCAAGTGATGATGCACACAAAATAAAAGACTTTAAATAAGCATGAAAGCGCAAGGTAAAACAATTATATGGTTATGATGCGGAAGACTTATAGAAATACAAGAAACAACTTATTGTAATCAATGATGATCCATAAAAAGATATATGAGTTAAATTTCAAAAAAAGATGTTTTTGTAAATCATTTTTCAATTAAAATCTTTAAGTTTGACAATAAAGTAACCAAGCATGAAATAATGTTATCAAAAAGAGATTACTGCAATGTTACTTTAATTCACAATTTCAAAATATACCAAACATTGTAGAAAGCATGCTAGGTTATCTAGTGCTTTTCATAAATAAAGAGTAGTATAGAATTTGCATTAGGATCCAATACTCATGAGAAGAAGTGTTATGGAAGATAATGATGTGCACATAAGTGTATTTTTGAGTAGAGTGGACAAATGTTTTAATCAAAAATACAAGAAATATGTAAAGTAAGAGCACAATAAAACACAAAAAATTTTACTTCCACAAACTTCAATGCGCAAAAAAAATGTACAACTACCAAGGTGCTTTGCACACACAATGCTCATTAAGACTTCTCAGGGTGCAAAGTAGTGCTTGGGGGATCACATATTTTATTTTATTTTAATATTGAAACTAGTGATCCGGTGTACTTAAGAGTAAGTGGTTTTTATTTTGAAAGAAAGATATGGTTTGCACAAGATACTTTACTATCCTTTTCAAGGTGCTCAAGCTCACAACGCTTATTAAGACTTATCAGGAGGTTCAAGTAGTGCTTGGTGGAGTTATCTTTGTCACTTTATTTTATGTTTTTTTTTTTGTACAAAGTTCTCCGAATACACTTGTTTTGCAAACCAATAGAATTTATGAAAACATAACCACTTTTCTTAACTTTTAAAAGTGCAAATAAAAGTAGTGTAGGTAAGATACTTGTGCAATTTTAATTCATTGTACTAATACAAAACATACACAAGCATTCTTAGATTAAACACATATGTAGACAATGCCAAATTAAGTGAATGAAAAAAGATCATTATCAAACATAAAACATTTACTCATACTTAGAGACATGCTAAACTTAGTTCTACACAACATTTTCAATATAATTGATGCACATATTAATAGATATATCAACCATGATGAAAGCAATGTTTAAAGTAGTTTGAAAAGATAAATTGCAACATTATAGAAGTTCTCAATAATAGATTAAATCATGCTTGATTTTCTCAATGATGTCCATACAGTATTTTTAATATTTTTGAAGAATAATTTTGATTTAAAGTTTGAACTCATAAGATTGATCTTGGACTTCCCGAGGACTACCTTGTGAGAGGTTCACCCGGTACTAGGTGATATGATGGGATGATAGCCCAAATCACCCTTTCGCAAGACACATGTAAATAGAAAAGTTAAGTTCAAAATAATAATTTTTGATACTTGTTTTTTTTGTTTTATATTTTTGTATTTAATTTTTGCTTTTAGAAATAGAATGACAAAAAACCAAAATGGCAAAACATATTTTTTTTTTGTAATTTGGCTTTTGTATTTTTGTATTTGATTTTTCAAAAATGAAATAAAAGCAGAAGTGCAGAAATAAATAGTACACATAGATTAATATATTTCTAAGAAATTTTCAAAATTTTTAAAATACAGAAAAACAAATAGGTGCGCTAGCGTGGGAAACAGTACATGATTTTTGATGATTTTGAAATTTTTATTTGTTGATCTTGATTAAGTGTTCAAATAGTAGTTTCATGCTGAAATTTTAGAATTTTAGGAGATGTCTAGATAGTGCAAATTGCATGAAACATTAGCGATTTTGTATATGACTTTACCAAATAAATTTGTATGAGATATAATTTATTATATCTCAATTTTAATTTTTTAAGGCTTATATTTGTCAATCTAATGTAGCTTGAAAATGATAGGAAATGTGAGCACGAGAAGACACGGATGAACAAATCAAATATGCATGATTTTAGTGACTAAAAATAATGTTCATGCATAAGAATATATTGGATAAGCCCTATATGAGAATACCCAGCCTGTATATCTTGGTAAACATACAAAGCCTAATATAGACACAAAAATTCTTTAGGTGATAATGTTAGTATGATAAGTTTGAGATTAATGTTATATCAAGGTTTGATTGTGTTTCAACTTAGAGACCTAGAATGAAGTGATGATTTAATTCGATTTGATATCACGATGATTCAAAGGTCTAAACTTGAAATAAATTACAATACACACATAATACACCATAACACTAACCATGGTAAACAATTATAATGCCAATTGTTATCATATAATTCATATACATGTGATAAAGATAGTAGTTTTTAGATGATTTTTTGATATGAATTATGATATATGATTTTTAGAGAATTTTATCAAAGGACATCAATTGATCATGGTGGTGCGTGTGGCATTAGTATTTAAGACAATTAATCTTTCAACATGTCTTTTGTGATTTTCTTTATAATTTAGATAAATATCTCATAACAAATTTAGAGTTTGATTCATATGGATAATATAAGATATTTATAAGCAATGAATATTAGAATAATAGATAGGTCATCAAAATAAAATATGATTTTGAATTTTGATTGATTTGATTTATAAACTCATTAACTTTTAAGAGATAAGATCATATTTCCTATAATATATAAGATGACCATAACATGATAGCTTAAAAAATAAGAAAAAAAATAGAAAGACATTAAAGTATATCATGAAGTAGAATAATTTGTATATTTCAATTTGAAAATATTCTACTTCATGCATTTGGATGATACGAGTAGATGAGAGATTTGGGTATCCAAAGGGAACCAAGTGTAACGGTTCCTTTAGGTACCCAAATATAGCATGATAATTTTTGGGGAGACAACAATGAACGAATTTTTCAAGTGGAGTTAATGTTTCATTTTTTATTTTGGGTCTCCATTCATATTTTGATTTAATATTATGCATCAAATTTCCATATTCATTAAACTTAGGTTTAAAATAATAATCACTTTTGAAATTATATTTCATAGGAAATTTGTGCACATTAGAATTTAATTTGGGAGATACATACTGTGGGTTAGAATTCATTATGTTTGTGTGATTAAACATTCTATTAGGTGCATGTTTAATATGTTTTAACATACTAATAGAAGTTTTACACATGTTTTATGATAAACTAGAAATAAGATATTTAAAATTATTTAATCCTTTTTGAAAGAGTGATTTTAAAGATTCTAGTTTATGAGATAGAATATTATTTTCGTTTATCAATTTTTCGTTATGTTCTTTTGAAATTAAAAGTTCTTTTTCTAAATCCTTGAATTTTTCTTTAATATTATTATAATCAAAATAAGGTGTATAGTTTTCAAATGAAGAGCATGATTGAGATTCAAACACATCCTTTTTGGATTCTTCATTCACATTTGCTTTCAAAGTCTTATTTTTTAAACGTAATCTCTTATTAGCAATTTTTAATTTCTTCATTCTACGTTTAACAATTTTTTGTATATGGAAATAAGATAAAGAATTAGACTTTCTTACAACGCAATCGGAAGAGGCAAGATGTGACCATGACGTTCCTTTGTTGTCTTCTAGGCCTTCCTTCTTTATAGATGAATTTTCATCTCCTCTTGATGAATTGCTCTCTTTGGCTAAGTCAATTTCCATAATTTCCATGGTTTTGCTACAAGAGAGATTTTCTTGAATAATGGTGGATTGCTTGTATGTCCTTCTCTTACTGTGTTTGTTCCATACCTGCAAGAGGAAGATCATAAGTTATCTCAAGAAAATTCCACATCTCGTATGCAGTAGGAAAAGTATGAATGAGTTTGGAAATATTTTGATCTAACGCACAAAATAGACTATTCATAGATTTTGAATTTAAAACCATTTCGTTTTTATTTAATACGCTAGGTGGCTTTTTAATAGTGATATTCCAAACTTGTTCATCTAAAGCTTTAAGAAAATTTCCATTAATATTTTCCATCCTTTAAAATTTCTTCCTTCAAATAAAGGTGGTGCTAGTGATTTTCATTCTTCATAAAAATTTACCCCACTAGTAGAAGCGAGATCATGAGACGCCATTATTCATGGTTGTTAAGCCGATTTGGAATAACCTAGCTCTGATACCACTTGTTGGATCGGTAGGCGCCCTTAGAGGGGGGGGGGGGTGTGAATAAGGGTTTTATAAACTTATATTATATTTTGAAATACTAGCTTATGATAAGAAATCAAAATAGTGATTTTGTTTAAGGGTCTAAATTGTTTTATAATAAAGGAGAGGATAATAAACAATTTAGAGAAATGAAGAACAAATCAATTTTATTACACAAAGAGAGACATGATTATTATTAATAAAATTGATTTCAAAATTTTGATTTCAATGACGCTGGAAATCAAAGCGAAATATGAAAGATTCTTTTTTTTTCTATACCGACTCGTATCCCCATGAACCGGTTGGCTTTAGCCGATCCTTCCCCGGATATGACCTCAAGCCGCTCTAGCCAACCCTTCCCCGTATATGGCCTCGAGCACCCCCTAGACCTACACCCGAGACCTAGTCGCCAATACGAGGTGAATTTCTGCCCTAAGTCCTACCCAGACCTAGTCGCCAACACGAGGCGAATTTACTACACGATTACAAGAAAAGATGTGAAACAAAAAGACAATAATATAAAAACTCCCTCTATGTGGATCTCTTGGAGAAGTAGACGAAGACGCAGAGTACGATCGTAGTCGATGCGGTCTTTCGTCACGATGATGACGCGTGTTGAAATCTTCTCCACGGATCTCCTTAAGCCTTTATGGATTTGTGGGAGTATCTCTCTGAACCTTCCTCTCTATGCTGTTGCACGAAGCTTTGGAATTGTGGATCTCTTGAGGATAAAGAAGACGGAGCCAAGGGGTCCTTTTTATAGTCTCAGCGCTAGCGCCTGCGCTAGTGCTACCGCCGACGCTATCCCATTTTAGGACATATTCTGCGTGGCAGAATCTTCAATCTGAGGAAATGATTCTCTCTTGCCTTCTGTGCTTCTCGCTATCGCCTGTGCTATCGGATACCGCCAGGCACTATCTCCTTCTATATGTGCTCCCAGAATTGCGCTTAAGCATTCATTTCGTCGAACGAATTTTCGTCGAGCGCAGCTTACAGTTCGTCGAGTGAATTTTTCGTCGAACGTAGTGATGAGCATTTAATCGAACATAGCTTACAGTTCATCGAGCGAAAGCTAGCGCCAGTGCTAGTACTAACGCGCTGCAGTAGAGTAAGCAGTTCGTCGAGCATGCTTCAACATTCGTCGACCGGAAATTCGTCGAACGCAGGATCGTCGAACGCAAGATCAATTTTGTCGAACCCAGTATCCATTCTCAGCGGTTCCTTAGCGTTAGCGCCAGGCGTTAGGTGATACCGCCGACGCTAGTGGGAGAGTTAGATTTGATGGCTCAAACTTGGGTGCAACCTTCTTATGTAATCCTTGAGTCATGTGGCCTTTGTTATCCTGCACACTTAAACACACAAGATCAAATACACATAGGTTTTGTTATTCTCAAACATAGGAGATGCAGAAGACCATGTTCCAACAAATTCGAACGACACAGATCGTGCTCGGCAGGAACAAGTTATGGCTGTCATGGCCAAAATCATTGTTGGCAATGGACATGCTTCAATGCCGGAAGGCTCCATCATTAAGGCTGAATTGGATGCATTGTTGGATCGAATTAAAAAGTGGGAAATGGAGAATGATATGCCACCTTCGAAGCGCATTGTGATGACCAAACTTCTAGCTTTCCACGAGACGCATAAAAAATACATCAGAAATTGCTTAACGCCGCCAGCAGGCGCGTCGAACACCGTCGTGGATCGCTTCTTTCGTTCGACTCTACGCCGTGGATCGGGGAAGAATAAAAACTTTTGGCGTCAAGGACGAGCCATTTGCCTGGAGACTATGTCCCTGGATGGAGGAACTTGTTGCTCTATGTCATGGTCGCTCAAATCAACTTTCGCGGCGAACTCCAATTTGATCCTCGTTGGGCGTATTTGCCAATCTCGGGTATGCATATCATTCTCACTCAGTATCTCGCACTGCTTTTGACCAATGGCATTACTCCCTCACCTACATCTCTGTCGTCAATGTTTCATATGCTGCCTCTCTCAATTGATGATTGTGACGGCGAGTTTGGATTGACGGCAGCGTTTGGACAATCCCTTCCTCAACTGCCAGAAATTCCTGCCGGGCAACTGGAATCCGTTGGAATGATCACCGAATCAATAGCAGATAATGCAATTTGGTTGAGCCACACATTCGATGCGAGTGTGAAGGATGCGCTTGATGTTGCCGCAACTGCTGTGGAGAGGGGTCACGATGATAATCACATAGTTGGAGAAGATGAAGCTTCACCGCGCCACTATACTGATCTGAATCATACCAAAGACGTCGATATAAGCAACACGCCCTATTCCATTCAGTCCAGTCGCAAGCACCGAAAACTCGGACCAACATCGCATGGGCAAAGCTCTTCATCAAATCACCATAAGAAATCTCGCAGCCTCAATGCATTGGGCAATGAACGTCAATCGGCATTATAAGGGCTTAATCTCCGGGAAGCTGTGATGAACACTTCACCAATGATCAACCCCTTCGAATGACGCTTACTCCGAATGGTTGCTCTCAAATTTCTTCAGCCCGATGAACTGCTGGATCTGAAAGATTTTCCCATTGAACCCTTGCATATTCCATAATTGCATCGAATATGGCCTGTTCTTGTCTCGTCTTTGCATAACACCAATTTCGCATTCAAACAGTTCATTCGACCGAAATCAGAATAGGTTCTTAAACAGTACTTAGAGGATATGGTTGCCCGGGCTCGATTCAGATTGCCCATTCAACGAGCAGTGCCCAAACGCAGCATCATTACTGCCTTGAATCAGGCCGCATCATTGATTGCTCCAATGCAGGCGCGCCGTGAGAATAGTTTCATGCAGTTGGAAGAGACTGTCACCATAACAATAACTCAAACCGTCACCTTGAAAACCTATGCCGATCACTGTTCAAGTCAACCCCATGCAACAGATATGCAATCTGTGCCTGAACAAGTAATTGAAGGATCAACGGACGATATCATTGATCGACTTATTCAAAAAGAGATTGATGCTGGGCATGCCGGCAACATTCACTGGACCAAAGTGGTCGCCCCAGCTTACGCCCACATTACTGCGCGTCGTGAGGATCTAGTTCAGATGACCCACAAGGAGATTCAAAATCGTTGGGAGTATCTTGGACGTCTCAAAAGGAAAGGGGCATCAACCTCATCGACAACACCAGGTCGTCAGTACAGTTTGCAGTCGCATACCGAAGCCAAGAAAGACCTCAGTGTTCAAGACACCATTAACATTCCACCATCGCCACTTGTTACACAACCATTGCACAGAAGACACCGCCACCTCCCCCATCTAAGAGAAAATCAATAAGCCCGGCTTCCAGGGCAGGAAAATGTGAAGTTTGCATCACCACCTCACCCATCGTCGCCACCTCCCGCATCATCATCACCTCCCACACAACCTAGCACATCATCACCTCCCCCACCACCGAGCACATCATCTCTCCCTCCTGTACAGTTTTGGATAGATTTACAGAATAGGATGTTAGATCAATTTGCGTTATTAGATAGCAAGATAAATAGTTTTTTATGAACCTTTAATAATAGGCTAGATAGATTAGTCAATAAAGTAGATAGAGTACATAGTGATTTAATAACTTTTAGTCATAGTGTATAGGTGATCGTCTTGATGCAATGAGTGCCAATAAAGACACACTCCTTCATCGATCCTCGCCATCATCTAGCCCTAGTAGCTCTACACCTCCCACCCACCACACCTCTCACGATGCTACCATTACTACTATTCCAGACGACTCAGTAAAACAAGAAAACTTATAACTTCAGAGGCGGCTATAGTTGTTGTGTACCCCGTTGACTATCCGGGGAGACCTCTAATAACAGAAGAAGAAAGAGATATCATCCATCGGCGTATGAGTGCCATTCCATTGAGGTGCCCTATTGACATTATACACAGATTTTCTAATGTTTCAGGAACGACCAAGAATTCAATAAATGGAATGTAATCAGATTTCGAGAGGCCATGGATGCTCTCCTGATGGACAAATACATTGGAGATTGTCACGTTGATGCCTACGGAAAGATTTTGACTTTGCGTAGAGAGCAGGATGAAGAAGCATATCGTCCATTTATGTATATCAACCCTAACCTTTTGGTATGATATCTACTTGTGCTTTGTATATTGTTAATTATGTCTGCATTGCTAAAAAATGTTACAATTTATGTTTGCACTACCCACGGTCCAAGGACGCAGAATCCACAGTTGTAGCTGCATTCCTCGAGGACGTTATCAAGGATAATCTCGCCAATATCCCAATGATTATAATGCCAGTATGTTATAGTCAACATTGTGTTGGATCTGTAGGCGCCCTTAGAGGGGGGGGGGGGGGGGGGGTGAATAAGGGTGTTATTTAAACTTCAATAGAAAACTTTTGATATTTTGGTCGAAGTAAGTTAAATCAAAAGTAAAGAGATAATGAAATTAGAAATGAAATCAATTTTATTAAACAAGAAAAGACATGATTATCATTTATAAAATTGATTACAAAATCTGATTTCAATGACGCTAGAAATCGATGTGAATAATATGAAAACCCTTTTTCTTTTCTATACCGACTCGTATCACCACGAACCGGTTGGCTTTAGCCGATCTCTCCCCAGATATGGCCTTAAGCCGCTTTAGCCAATCTATCACCAGAAAGGCCTCGAGCACCCCGTAGATCTACTCCCTAGACCCAGTCACCGTGTGGCGAATTCCTCCCTAAGTCCTACCTAGACCTAGTCGCCGTGTGGCGAATTCCTCCCTAAGTCTTACCTAGACCTAGTCTCCAACACGAGGCAAATTCACGAGCCGATTACAAAGATGAAATAAAGGACAAATACAAAATACAAATATAAAGCTTCCTATGAGGTAATCTGAAGGAGACGCCGAAGAATCGCTGAAGATCGTTGAAGTCCAAGCATGCGTTCTTCGCGTTGAGTTAGCGTGTTGATCCAATCCTCCTTTGATTCCTCCTTTTGAAATATAAGTGGGAGATGTGTTTGTCTGGAAATACGGCCCTCACAAAGTTTGTGAAGTGCTAGAATAGGGCTCTTGGCAATCAGTTATCGGGGAAGACAAAATCCTCTGATTTATATACTTTGAGCTAACGCCGGCGTTAAGTGCTAACGCCGAGTTTTGACCATGTATAACAACATATTGATGGCTCGAATCTTCAGAAGAGGAAGGAGATTCTGCACTTTTAGAATGTTTTATTTTAGGCAATATCAACACTGGCGTTAAGGCTAACGCGGGGAGTTAGGCAAATCATTCCTAATGTTCCTCCTGCAATCACGACTGCTTTCTCCTTTCCAAATTCATCGACCGGATAGCGTCCAGCGTTAAGACTAACGCCTAGCATTGAGATTCTTTCTTTAATCAGACGCCACGCCATCTTCGCCTTTCGTCGACCTCCATTTCGTCGAACGCCATTTTGGTCGAATGGATAGCACTTGGCGTTAAGCTCTAATGCATGGCGTTGAGTTTCATCTTTAATTAGCTGGCACCCCAATTCGTCGAACAGATAATTTCGTCGAATGCATTTCGTCGAACGGGCTTCTTCTTTCGTCGACCACAATTTTGTTGAACGCAAGATCGTCGAACGCAGTTCCTATTTCGTCGAATGCAGCTTCCGTTCTCAGCAGTTTCATTTCGTCAATCGCAAGTTCGTCGAATGCAACTTTCAGTTCGTCGAATGCAGCTTTCATTTCATCGACCTCAGCTTTAGTATTCAGCGGTTTCATTACGTCGATCGCCAGTTTGTCAAATGCAACTTTCATTTCGTCGACTACAGCTTTCGTTCTCAGCGGTTTGATTTCGTCGATCGCAAGTTCATCGAACGCAGCTTTTAGTTCGTCGAACGCAGCTTTCATTTCTTCGACCGCAGCTTTCATTCCTAGCGGTTTTATTTCGTCGATCGCCAGTTCGTCGAATGCAGCTTTTCATTTAGCGCTAACGCCCAGCGTTAAGATCAACAACTGGCGTTAAGCAGCTTTCAATCCTTCAGCTTGTGTTTAGTGCCAGACAATTGTTTCAGCAACCTGGTGTCATAACTGTCCAAACCTGCATGCTAAAAACACAATGGCAACACGATCAAATACAAGTAGGATTTGTTATTCTCAAATCAAAGGGATGCGGAAAACCATGTTCCAACACAGTGGTTTTTATTGGCGGGTCTTGTTAAAGAGAGGAAGTGGCTCATACACGACTCTCTACGTAACCCCAAGCGGAACGATACCGCTAAAATATCTGTAAGTACAGTTCGTTGTCATGCAATATAGTAGTGTATATTATGTAGTTTCTAATGTACAAATATATTGGTGTTAATGTAGATTTCTGTGCTACAAAAGGCGACCATGAAAAAAGTCCATGCAGGATTTTCCAAGTGGAGTCTCCACTTGACTGCTGGTATACCATAGCAGGAGAACTCCATGGACTGCGGTGTCTTTGTTATGAAGTATATGGAGCACGTAGAGAAGGCATGGGTGATAGGATGGGAGAGTTGCGCAGACTGGCAGACAAAAATGCCTATGTTTAGAGCCCAGATCTGTGCAGAAATCTTTAAATATTTTGTGGATGATTGATGTAAATTAAAAAACATTATTCTTGTACATTTGAAATATTTGTCTATAATAGTAATTGTTCTATGGATGAATAACGTTTTAAAATGGGTCGAAAGGTGCATAATTATAGGTTTAAATGAACTCCTCAGAGATCTAGACGGAGATCCAAATGGCTCTCAGCGGAGATCCAAGTGGCTCTCCGCGGAGATCCAAGTGGCTCTCCGCGGAGATCCAGCAGGGTCTCCGCGGAGATCCATAAGGTTCTCCGCGGAGAGCAAGGAGAGCAAATGGTTCTCCGTGGAAATCCATTTTGATCTCCGCGGAGAGCCAGAATATAAACTTCTGCAGAAAAATCCATAAGGTTCTCCGCGGAGACCTGTTGGTTCTCCGCGAAGAGCAAAGGGTTCTCCGTGGAGATCCGAAAGGTTCTCCGCGGAGATCCAAAAGTTTCTCCGTGGAAAATCATTTGGGTCTCTGCGGAGATCCAAATGCTTCTCCGCCGAGTTCCAAATTGTGGTCGCGTTCTCCCTCCCTCCCATTTTTTTCTTCCTTTCCCTCTTTTCTCTTCCTCTCTCCCCCTTTACTTCTCCTCCCCCTCATTTTTCTCCTCCCCCTCATTTTCTTTCTCTCCCCCTCCCCCCTTTCCCCCCCTCAAACCAGAGTAGAACCCGGCCCCCCCAAACGAATCACTCGCCCGATGCCTTCTTCCTCCCCATCAGACGAATATGTTCCCCATACCCTCGCCTGAAGACATATTCCTCCCGCTTGATAGAAGCCGTCACTGCCGCCAAGCCATCGCTGCAGCCAAGTCGTCGCTGCCGCCAACCCGTAACTGGCGGCAAGCCATCGCTGCCGCCAAGCCATCGCCGCAGCCAAGCCGTCGCCAAGCCATCGCCGCCACCAAGCCGTCGCCGCCACGCCCTTTCCCTCTCCTAAAATTGTAGTCCTCACCCAAATCCTTCGCCTGTCATCCTCGTTCAAAATGAATAATAGAGATATATTCACCATGACCTCTTGGTTGTCTCCTCTGAAGAACGGCGAAGTAGAAGCCCCTACTCGCAAGTCGCAATGTCTGCTTAGCAACTAGTATTTCACACATTCTTCCTTCCTGCATGTGTGTGTTTGTAATGCTCAATTGATAATTCTAGAACTTGCTTTTATTATGCATGTTGAGATCCCATTGTGAATTGAAGGTATTAAAATGAATAAAGCACCTTGATTAACCTTTGTTGTTTAGGCTATTCTGTGTTTTTATTCCACCCTTATTATAACCCCTTAGGTTTAACCAAATTTGATGCATTTATAACAGAAGCTTAGCGAGGTCATTCTAAGCAACATCATTCCCCTCGCCGGGGTCCTACAAAACGACAGGTCAGGTATTTAACAGGGCGGATATTCAGGACGTGTTGTGGGACCTCCTCACTACAGCTCGTGGGTCCAATTTGTAGTCAGCCCATCTTTAGTCCTTGTGATTCTCTCTCTCTCCTTTGCCATCAAATCTGTGATGTTATACTGCCGAGTCAGTAACCTCAGGCTACCCTTTAGGTCCGAACTTTTGTGAACCAGTTTCTCGGTTCTAACATTTCTGGTGCGATGAGCATGGACCGTAGTCAGAGGAAAAATTCATGTTTGAAAACATTATGGCTGACGATGGAGAGTAGGAGACCAACACCAGCAACTCGCAAGCTAATAGCAAGTTCGTCATGCGAGATGACTTCACGGACTTTAGCAGGATGATGCAGAATACTATGCTAGCTCTACTCGCACCTCGTGCTGAGGTCACACCGACCTCACTGCGAAATGTCACTTTTTTGAGGAGGCCGAGCCATCTCGTCGACCAGTCAAGGAGGTCGCCCAGGAAGAACCCGAGCGACTTCAACATTCATGAGTTCCCCAAATGAGCTCATACGGAATACGCTTCCGCGAGCTCGAGCCTCCGATGAGTTCACAAGGAGTTCACTATCGTGAGTTCGAGCAAGATCTCCGCCTGCTAGCTCGACAGTATAGACCGACGAGTCCATTATGTTACCAAATTTTGTTTGCCCCGGTCCCTGAAGGGTTCAGGGTACCCGCTCTGAGTTGATATACGGGGGAAAAAACCCTATCCAACACTTGCAATAGTTCGAAGAAGTCGTGCCCATTCAGACCATGATTGACGCTTTTAAATGCAGGTTCTTCGCGATCACCTTCAAAGGGAAGGCATGATACTGGTTTCACTAGTTGCCGACAAGTTACATTTACTGCTTTGAGGACTTGCATTGTGGGTTGATGTTGCACTTCACAACGCCTAAAAAGAGGAAGAGGGGGCTAACGACTCTCATTATTCTTAAGCCGGGACCCATTGAAACGTTGGTGAGCTACATTGACCGCTTTCAGGAAGAAGTCCTGGGCATTTAGGAGATAGACAATTTTACTTTGCACCTTGCACTATGTGCGGCTTACAAGAAGGTTTCTTCAAGCTTGAGGTGAGCAGAGAGTCGATGGTATCCTTTGAGGACCTGATCGACCGAGTGGGTCGATTCATTAAAGGAGAAGCTATGAAGAATAGTTTTTGGCCTTGCTTATGAGGCTAACTTGATCTGAGGAGGTCAGGGTCTCAGAAGTGGGGTGAAGGCCAGAGCGAAGGAGACGGGAGGAGATGAGAAGGGAAGAGATGAGGAATAACATCTAGAGAATGAAGAAGCACAAAGGCTTTCCCATGACTTCATCGAGGAACTTAGGGACCTCACCACTGCTCGGTAGGAATAGATCAAGTGGAGGATGGCGAGATATTTTGATAAGCACATTCAAATCAAGCAGTTCCAGAAAGGAGATCTCATATTGAAGATAGTTGATACTGTAGGAAGATCCACCGCCATCAGCAAGCTCAGCCCAAGCTAGGAAGAACCATTCGTGGTTCTAGAAGCCCTCGAGACGGGAAGATATCGCCTACATAACTCAAAAGGAGAACTTCTCGGGAACACTTGGAGCGGAGATGATTTGAAACGGTTCTAACGTTGAACTCCTAAACACCAAAGGAGCGTCACGTTATGTTATTTGCAAATATATATTCACTTATCGTTTACTACTAACCTGAGGAGGTTTCCAAAGAATTGGGATTGATGTCATATCAAGTTGAAATTCATCTTCATAAGTGATTTAAAGAATGAACCTCTATCCCTCTTCTTGAAAACCTCAGTTGAGTGATGAGACAAGGCCTCAGGTTTATAACACATCCTTCTAAGTCCAAGCCTCTGCATTATCGCCCGAGATCAGCTCCCCCTGTGCATGTTGGTCGATGATCCCTCGAGCAATCTTCTCACCAATCTAACGGGTTACTAGGAGTGAGTCTAAATTCATCATCCAAAAAATCCTTATAGGAGGCGGATCCTCTATTGACTACAAGACACCTAGCCTCTGCGGCAGGGGCATCTTCAAGAGTCATCAACTCAATAAGGCTCTAAGCCAAATTCGTCCAACAAAATTATTTATAAAATATTATGTGCCCTTTAAAAACTGGCGAAACTAATCCCCTCGATCTTTTAATGTGGCATGGTGCAATCCTCACTAATGGGACCTTCGATTATCCTATGTATATATTCTAGGAATGACTGGATCTGTCTAAACACCCAAAATATGATTGGTCGGGTGATGTGAAGACGCCTCAGGTTCATAACACATCCTACTAAGGCTCTGTTTGAGACAGCTCTAGCGGATAAAAAAGATGCTGATGGAATTGACCTGTTAGAATAGAGCTTTTTGGAAATCTCTAATCAAAGAGCTGTAGGTTGTTTGGAAATAATAAGCATAAGTGGTGATCGAGGAAGAACAATATGAACATTAACGATGGCTATTGCTGCAAGAGCTTTGAAGGAGGATGCCGACCACCATAAACTACATCTCGCCATTTCCAGAAGGCCCCAAAACATGGAACTGTCTCAAAATCTGATCAGTAGAAACAATGGAAATCTTTTCGAAATTGATCTAACTCCAAAAGAGAATGATGTAGGTGGGAAAGAGAAAGAGATGGAGAGAGCGCGTGGGGTTTCTACGATAATTGCCATCTACAAATATTGCAGAGTGGAGGAAGTATCAGCCGCCGGGTTTTGTGGTTGACTGCAATCAGTGACCTGATTTTTTTTTAGTTTCAGAATGCTCATTCCTGCGCATCTCTTGTCGTTGAAGTTGCGTAAGTTGTATGATCGTTGGAACTTGATGATCGAGGAATACGATTCCTTCTCGCCCGGGATCGAAAGAGGAGGGAGGATCGTAAAGCAAAAATCGAGTGGATTGATCGAGGAAGAAAAACTTGATGATAGAGGAAGACGAGACCTTCTCGCTTGAGATCGAAAGAGGCGCGAGGATCGAAAAACGGAAATCCAGCTGATCGATCGATCGAGGAAGAAGAAGTATGACTGTCGATCGATCAAGGAAGAAAAAACTCTAGCTCCGCCTATCGGGGTCGCAGGTGATGAAAAAAAAAAACGACGAAGCGCGATTTATGAACCGCGAAAGCAGGTCCTTCGCAGCTTCCGTTATAGGCCCAAAATTGCTGCTCTATCATATCTGATTTCTAAAGAGCTGGGCACAGAGAGCTGTCTCAAACACTTAAAAACAGCTTTGGCGGTTGGAATATAGATTTTCCATCCGCCAGAGCTGTCCCAAACAGACCCTAAGTCCAAGCCTATATATTGACAGCCGAGATCAACTCCCTCTTTGCATGTTGACCGACGATCCCTCGAGCACCTCTCTCACCCGCTAAGTGTATTAAGAAAGGGTATGTGACGATGCCTCAAGTTTCTTCAGTGAGTCCTCCTAAGAGCAATGGTAGAACTATTCACGGGCACACTTGTGCACATGCCCAGGTTCAATTTTCGGTGAAAAACGTAGGTTCTTTAGCTCATATGAATTATAAAACTTTAAAAGTCAATTTCTCTTCAACATCTAAGAGAAAATCAAATTCGAAAGCTTCATTTTAGTACATATTAACCTTCATGAGCTGATTTCCCGATCTCTGATTATCAGATCGAGTTTTCATCACCATCATTGGACTTGCGGTGACTATTCAAAGAATTTCTAAAAAAAATTGGTGAATCTGAAATACTTTATTTTTCTGCTCGACAGTCACTGCTATCACCTTCTCATGTCATTGTCTCTGATTAGGGAATTTTTTTTGCTTCGTAATGTTGATGATCTATGTGTTGATCATAATAATTATCATTAATTATGTAATTTTTTTAGATCATCTCTCACTTCCATTCAAGTACTTCGACAAATTATGACATAAAATTCGAGATTTTAGAAAAATGGGTATGCAGAGAATTCCATATTACATTTTAAAACTCAAACTTAGACTTGATGAAAAAGTTCAATTGACAAAGCCTATTGCTTGGCCTTAAACTTGATAGAATTTTCTAATGTCATGGAGCCTATAATTCGTCCTAGATTTGACAAAAAAATTGACAGAACAAAGTCTACTGCTCAACCATTAATTTGGTGGAATTTTTCGGCATGACGAAACTCGTTAAGTGGTCTTTTTTTTTCATTGTACCAGCTCATGAGAACGATACTTAGAAAGCATTGTTTTAAATTTTAGTTTGTGGCATGAGCTGAGTTAAAATCCTAGTTCTGCAACTGCCTAAGACCATGCCTCTATATTGTCGTCCGAGATCAGCTCCCTCCTTGTACGCTGGACGATGGACACCTCCAGTGCTTTCCCATCCCAAAAGCATATTAAGAAAGGGTATAGGACAACGCCTTGGTTTTTACTGAGTCCTCTTAAGACCATGCCTCTGCATTGTCGGCTGAGACAAGTTCCTCGCATGCTGGCCGACGGATCCCTTGAGTGTGTCTCCCTCCCTAAAGCATATTAAGGAAGGGTATGTGACAACGCCTTGAGTTTTTTTAGTGAGTCCTCCTAAGACCATGCCTCTGCATTGTTAGGAGAGATAAACTCCTCCCTTGCGTGCTGGCTGATGGACCCCTCTAGTGCCTCTCTCGCCTCTCGAATCAACTAAATTCAGTTTAATAGCAATTAATTAACAAACATACTCCTTTTCTCTATCTCCCATGCAATAAATTATTCATGCAATGTGGAAGTTTTTCATATCATGAAAATGCGTTGTACTGAGAGACTAACGAGCTCTTACCTCGCACTATCCTAAGAGTCTAACGTGCTATCGTCTCGTGCGGTCCTAAGGACCTAGCGTGCGCTCGCCTCACACTGTCTTAAGAGCCTAAGGGAGCTCAGGTCATGAACCGATGATCCCACATGTGTGAGATAAGTGAAAAGCATCTAGCCAAAATAATCGATCTTTACTGTCAAAAAGATTACAAAAGACCGTGACTCTCGCTTGTATACATTTGTAAATTAAATAAACAATCTTCAATCTTGACCTATCATGATCAGATAATTCTCTTTTGAGGCACTTGAGGCCTCGCCTGTAGAGCTATTACTTCCCCAGTCACCACCCTCCGAGTGGCCCTCACTTAAGGAGTAGCCGGAGTTGCTGCTAGAACTGAAGGATATGGCCAGCTCAGCGACAATGAGCTTGGGCAGGAGAAAGTTAACATTCTTCATCAACCAAACCTTAATCAGGCAGCCCGCTTCTTTGAGTCGAGCTAAAATCAGCGTGCCACTCTGATGAGGGGTCTGTCGGTGCATGGTCTGTGATGGGAAAAATACCCTTTGATTTATCTAAACAAATTATATAAAAGGAATTTCATCAGTTATAATGTATTACCCACATTGTATAGAAAGGGTAATTTGGTCATTAGATATCCTAGGATGCCACACTCACATTAGAGTGTCATGACCAGGTCAAAATGAGCACAAAGTATAGTTGAGTTAAACTTGCGTTGAATAGAAGTCGACGCAACCTCGACTAGAAGTCGACGCAATGTTGACTGAAAGTTGAAGTAACTCAGGCTGCTTGCCGAAGTATCAATTCAAGTCGACGTAATGTTAAAATGAACTCAACGTAGAAGGAAGAGCCTGTCAAATCCATCTTAGAAGTCGGCGTAACTTCGATTTTAATTCAACGCAGAAGATGAAGTTTAAAGTCCAAGTCTTCAACTCGATGGATACGTCGATAAGTATTCGACACAACGTCGACATCTGAGTTCAGCTAGAGCTAAGAGGGATTTCAAAGCTGCTTTGATAAGAACTCAGAGGTGCATCGAATAGAGGGAAAATGAAATCGACGCTACGTCAAATACAGACAGAAAAAGAAGGTCTTCTGCTATCTTTTCTGATGCTTTTCCAGAAGTTCGACAAAGCTGAAATCTGTTCTCTAATGGCTCGTTTATTGCCAAGAATGGAATGAAGTATTCCAAAGAAACAACAAAGACATTCTTGGAAGTTATTCAAATCAGACTTGACGGGTCAGGAACAGAAATAGAAAGAAACATTTATTGTCCAATGGAAATTCCTTCTAAGGTCAGACCAGAAGAAGAAAGAAATTCAAACACTAATGATCTGAGAATAAGTATGCTGAGGAAGAAAGACAACACAACGATTTTAGTCATTCTTCTATCTTTTTCTTCTTCCTCATCTTGAAGCATTCTCTCTAAACAAGAAAAAGAAAAGAAGAACAAGAAATTCTCTGTCCAGAAATACAAGGTTGCTTCTTCATCATCTCACAGCAGCAAGCCAACAGGAGTACAAAGATTAACAGGATCACAAGCATCTAACCCTTGCATCTATCTCTATCATAAGCAAGGTTTCATCTTATACAGATCCTGAAGAATATCAAAAGATCCCAGCCAAGGTTGCAGATGTCGGATGTCGAGCTCATGTCGGTTTGAGTTTTTTATGTCGGATGTCGGATTGCGGGGGATATATTAGGAACAATTCAAAATGTCGGATTATAATATTATATATATATCATAATATTTTTTTAATTAGATGGTAATTATTTTATCAAATTAAGTGTAAACTAAAATTCATATGAGAAAATTAAACTACTAACAAGTGTTTAATGAATTTATAATAGATAAGAAATGTTGCATATCTTCAATCATGTAATAGTGTAATACAACATCACAATATCATATTAAATTATCAAACATTTAAACTAAAAAGTATAGTCTTACCTCAGCTTATTACCAAAATATTAATGCTCCACAAAATCTGCTACTCTTATATATATATATATCTACAATATTGTTTTCTTGAAATCAATGAACCAACATTTGAGTAAGAACTAAGAACTATATTAAAGAATAAAGATTAATAAACATGACAAAAAGAATTAACTTCATACAACTCATCTAAATAACATCATGATTCTTCATCAGTTTGGTAGTCCTCGAAAGTGTAAAACACTAGTGCATCATCATTAATGTCCTCCTAAGAATTCTCATTCACATCCCTCTCTGGCATATGTCGTTTACCTTTCGCTTTTGTCGTACATGCATGTTTTAAAGCCGACCTTGCACTTCTCCTATAACTCACATCAGCATCAACCATGTCACCAATCTGAGTCCAAGTCAACCCTTCTCCAAGAAACACTTCGTCATCATCCTCATCTCCAGCATCATCAGCAGGACCCGCTAACCACTCAACAACTTTTCCTTCATCAATACTCATTGCAGACAATGGGTCTCGAGATGGATCAAAATATTTAGACTTCAGCATAGAATTGAATTTCACAAATACACAATCATTCAATCTTTTGATTTCTATCTATTCCTCTTCTTGGAATGAATCTAAATATGATATAAACATTAAAAATTGTTATCATCTTAAAATATTATTGAAATATCATTTTAAAATGTATATTTACAAGTAAATTACCATCACAAAAGTGCTCCAATTTCTTTCGCAACCAGAGGAACTAGTTGTCAAATTCAAGATTCTCATGACCATTTTTTCTCAAATTTGGAGTTTCAATTGCATAGAACTTCCACTAATGAGCTTATGAAAAAAATAACAAATTATTAGTAGTTCAGTAAAAAAATAGTCCAACAATTGTATGGTTAAAATATACCTAGATTAAACCCTGACAGTACTCTTAGCTATGCCCCAGGAAAATGTTCCTTGCTCTAGCTGATAAACTTCAACCTCAGCAGTAAATGTCATGAGAATACATTCTAGTGAGGCAGTCAATAAATCCACACCCATGAACTCTGGGTCTTCATCTATCTCTTCCCTATTTGGGAAGTAGAAGAAGGGATACAATAAATAGCCTGTTAGATGTAGATGGTTGCTCATCTTAGTCTCTACTCTTCTATCTATCAACTTCCATACGGGAAGATATTTACTCTCCTTAAACTCAAGAGCAGCAGCAACCTCCTCTCTAGCCTTCTTCATATCACCATACAACCATCCCATTGAATGTGTATCCCCATCAGCTCTTCTGAGGACTTTCATCAATGCGGAATACAAGAATAGCAAGCTAAACATTTAGCCAAAAAGTCCCACCCAAAACTGTAGTTATAGACTACAACTCAAGAGGATAGATAGATGATAAGTAACAAATTAATTATATTCGTAGATCAATAGGTAATACAGTACTAAGATAACTGTTTGCTCGCCTCACTACCAGATAATTTGGTAGCATCCCACCTTGCTGATGTAAACATCTCCCGCAATTGCCTCTTTTTCTCATGGATGCTCTGTAACGAAATAAATGTTGTAGCAAATCTGGTCACTCCAGGGCGCACAAGATCATGGGACTCCAAGCCTTTTGTAGTCTCCGTAAACATGTCAAGGGAGATAGTATGACCATATATAAACACTAACAATTGACGTCCCATTGCAATTGTATTTTTTATTTGCTTTAATCTTGCAATGTCCTGAAGAAGCAAATTGATTGTGTGTGCAGCGCATGGAGTCCAAAAGAGCATTGGCTTCTTCAAAGCCAACAACCTTGATGTCGCCATGTTATTGGATGCATTATCTGTCACCACTTATATTATATTCTCCACTCTTGGGCCATCTGGGCTGGCAATCGCCTCATCCACAAAATCAAAAATAAATTTCCCATCATGTGTGGATGAGGACACATTCTTGGATAGCCAAAATGCCACCCCAGCAATAGTGTGCACCACTATGTTCATGATGCTTCTCCCCTTTCTATCTGTCCATGCATCTGTAAGAATACTTCAACCATGCACCCTACATGTTTGATTGAATGTACTTAGCATCTCATTGGTCCGTAAAACCTCCATCTTCAAGAATTTCTCCCTCATCTCATATGGGGTTGGCCCCTTCATCCCTGGGCCACATTGCCCAATTGCATGCAATGCATGTTGGAAGGATTTAGCATACAAGTCATTGAAAGGAATGCATGTCACGTATGCCCACCTAGCAATATGCAAGCATGCGTCATCTCTAGCTTTTTTTATACTTACTATCAATTGTGGTTTGTACCACTTTGCTGCTCTCGGTTGGTTGGAGTTGGACAAATTGATCCATCGGTCCTTTAGTATATACCCCTGCATAATGAATCCTTTGCGAAGCTTCTTCTTTGTCACTATCCCCTCCAACAACTACATCTTCCAAAACAGTTTGCAACCTTCCAGTCTTAGACTTTTTGGTTGCTTGTGAAGAATTTAAATATCCCTCAACCTTCTCTTTAACATCAGATGGTACCGTCGAGCATACCTTAACGTTGCCTCTTATCCCTGCCAAGTGATGCTTCAAGTGTGTAATTCCACCATTCACAATTTGCTTGCAATATATGCATCGTATCCGATTGGTGTCATTCAGAGTCACCTTCTCACTAAATGCTCAACACGGATCTCGACCAACTATGGAAGAACTAGAAGCGCTAGGAATCTTGCTAGAACCATCTAATGAATGCATTCTACACAAAAAAAATTTAAATAATTTTGAATAAACTAAAATAAAAGCAACATCAGTGAATATGTTTAAATATAGATTCCCGCAATATTGATGTTATCATTCATCAATGATTATTGATCAGTCTAATAACCTAAGGGTCAACATTAATTTTGCAACATCAGAAATATTATATATTGCATATTTGCATCACGTAAAAAACAACGATATTCATTATTCCAAAATCCAAAATAACCTCTTGTCTGCGATAACATCAATTGTCCAACTACCACAATGTCCATTATTCAATAAGACATGCTCAATATAAACTACAATAACAAACACGTAGTTTAAAATTTTAAATAGGGCAAGGGTATCACAAAAATCCTCATCATTTGTTGCAAAAATAATGTTGACTCCCAAGTGTATAGTTGAATATTTTTTCACATCATATGTTGCAATGAAAAATAACAAAAGCCACAATTCCACAATGCCACAATCGTAGAGGAAGATGGAAGAGAGAAATAGAGAAAGAGAACCACAATGCCACAATGTCCCAAGTCCAGCACAAGCACAGCTAGCTGATTGCCACCCAACCACAATGCCAGCCGACTGCATAGAGCCATAATGCCAGCCGACTACATAGAGCCACAATGAACTAGAGAAATAAACCCATCCACGTGCCCACAATGCCGAGAAATAGAGGAACCAGAGAGCCACAGTGCCGAGAAATAGAGGAATAAGGAAGAGAGAAATAGAGAGGAAGAGTGAAATAGAGAAAGAGAACCCAGAGATCCACAATGCCCCAAGTCCAGCACAACCACACCCAGCTGACTGCCACCCATCCACAATGTCAGCCGACTGCATAGAGCCACAATGCCAGCCGACTGCATAGAGCCACAATGAACCAGAGAAATAGAGGAACCCAACCACATGCCCATAATACTGATAAATTGAAGAACCAGAGAGCCACAATGTCGAGAAATATAGGAAGTGGGAAGAGAGAAACATAGAGGAAGAGAGGAATGGGGAAGAGAGAAACAAAGAGGAAGAGAGAAATAGATAAACCAGAGAAGAAGACGGTAGAGGGATGAGCCAGAGAGCCAGAGAAATAGCTTACAAGATAAAACTAACAGTGTGCCGAGAGATGAGCCAGAGTGCTAGAGAAATAGAGGAAGATAAAACTCACAGTGTGCCGAGGGATGAGTCTAAGAGCTAGCGAAGAAGATGGCAGACGAGAAGAAGATAGTAGACAGAATCACCAATGCCCAGATGTGAGAATTACCAGAGAACTAGTGCCCAAATGCGAGATTCACCAGAGAACCAGAGAGCAAGTGCCGAGAAGAAGATGAGAGCGTGAGAGAGCAATTAGGGCACCCAATACCTGTGAATTGAGACTGAGGAGTCGAGCGGCCCAGTAAAAACTAAAAAACTAAAATAATATAATAAATATTTAAAACTAATATATAATATATTAATATTACTCTGCCTTCATAACCCTGCCATCAGACGCAATATTAGGCCAACATGTCCGAAATGTCTGTCGCAATACTGGAAAATGCCAGAATTGTCAAATGTGGCAAAAATGCCCCGGTTCTCCCTTAGAAATGACATGTCGGCTGACATATCGGACATGTCAGACGCAATCTACAAGCTTGATCACAGCTGCTGAAGGATTCAACAGAATCATTTTATTCTTCTTCTTCATTATCTCTGTTCTTATTCACTAACTGTAAAAGAGTCATAAGAATCCCTCTTCAAAGGATTCAGTTGGTTCTAAGAGTCTCCCTATCAAAAGACTCAGTGGTTCTAAGAGTCTCCTTATTAAAAGGCTCAGTGAGTGGTTCTAAGAGTTTCCTTATCAAAAGACTCAGTGCTGGTTCTGAGAATCTCCTTATCAAAAGACTCGTGCACATTTAGTGCAATCCTACCAAGGTGGTAGAAGAGTGGACTACCCACATTTGGGGGAACCACTATAAAATTTGTGTGTCTTTTCCCAGGCGGGGAGAGGGTCGCCTAGGATATCGATGTCGTCGGATCTTATGCCATAATTGGCATGCATTTTGGGGTTTTCGAAGTCATCTACCTCGCCGACGAAGGTTCACTCGTGATGGATTACTGTCTTTCGCCATCGTTTTGCAGGTGGCAGCAACTCTGGCCGTGACTCAAGAGATAGCTCAATGAAAGACTCTGCCACATGTTCTCCGAGGTCAATAACCTCGGCAAGGCGAGTAGGAAGGGACCCTCAAGTTGCGACCAATGGGATAATGGTGGCGGGTACAATGTGAGTACCTACAGAAGAAAACATACGTTTAAGCCAAGATGATCACTTCAACAACAAGGGTGAGTAGCCAAAGAGCTTGCCTAAATCAACCTTCACCCAATTTGATGAATCTAACTTCATTAGCCCGCTGGCAAAAACTGACAACTTTAAGCTCTCTCTTCCTGAGAGCATCAAAAAGATCGAGTCGAAGTCCCTTCAGTAAGGGGACAAAAAAGCCCTTTGTGCCTCGTTGTTCCGTCCGATGTGGAATGCGGCTGAAGTCACCTATGACATAAACAAAACACTTGGTCCAGCGGTGGACCTTGTTCTGCATTCCTCAAAACTTCAGGCCATCGCTGTCGTTGAAGTAAGCAACCCCGCCAGTGGTAGACTTCACCATGAAGAACTTGCGAAAGACCATGAGTTCAAACTCTATGGCTCTGTTTGTTTCGGTGGTGTCATTTTGGAGCGTTGGGAATGTGAGTGGTGGGAATGCAGCGGTGGGAATTGAGCGGTGGGAATGGAACGGTGGGAATGGAGGGAGGGGGAACTTTGGCGTTGAAGGACAAAAATAGTGTTTTGGAGCGTTGAGAATGGAGAAAGGAGTTTTACTAAATAGTTCTTTTCAGCGTTGGCGTTTCCCCCCACCGCCAATGGGGAAAAAATGTCGAAACAAACATAGATTATGTCCCTCTTACAGAGGAAGCATATATACGCCATAATGGCAGAGATGCCATTTTGATTGATCTGAGCAGGTACCAAGCCGAAGTGGCAAAGTATCTACTATAATTTCGGCCAAAGAGGAAGGACGCAACTATTTCGATGTGGGCCAGCGGGAAGGTGAGCTTGTCCTCGAAAAATGTGTTGAGGTGCTCGCCATGGTTACCTCACCTAGCCAAATACCCCGGAGAAAAGACGTGTTGGAACATGGTCTTCCGCATCTCCTATGTTTAAGAATAACAAATCCTATGTGTATTTGATCTTGTGTGTTTAAGTGTGCAAGAAAACAAGTCCACATGACTCAAGGATAACATAAGAAGGTTGCGCCCAAATTTGAAGCCAAAATTCCAACATGCCCGCTAGAGCCGGCGCTAGCACTAGCTCTGATTAGTGAAAATCTCGAAAACAGTTATAGAAGGTGCTAGCGCCAGGCGATAGCAGCTAACACATGCGGTATCAGCTAGCACAGGCGGTATCGGCTAACACAGGCGGTGTCGGCTAGCGCAGGCATAGCGCAAAGCACAAGAGAAAGGCGGTCAGCTTGCTTAAAATGAAGGATTCTCACGCGTAGAATATTTCCTAATCTGGGATAGCGCCGGTGATAGTGGTAGTGCAGGCTCTAGCTCCAAGGCTATAAAAAGGACCCCTTGGATCCGTCTTCTTTATCCTCTACCACCGCCAAATTACAGAGCTTCGTGCCACATCATATAGAGGAAGGTTTAGAGAGATACTCCCACAAATCCATGAAGGCATAAGGAGATTCGTGGAGAAGATTTCAACACGCATCATCATCGTGACGAAAGACCGCATCGACTATGATCATACTTTGCGGGTCTTCATCTTCTTCTCCAAGAGATCCATATAGGGAGGTTTTTTATTACCGTATTTTTATTTCACATCTTTTCTGTAATCGGTTAGTGAACTCGCCTCGTGTTGGTGACTAGGTCTGGGTAGGACTTTGGGCAGAACCTCGCCTCGTGTTGACGACTAGATCTAGGTTAGGTCTAGAGGATTCTCGAGGCCATATCCGGGGAAGGAGTGGCTAGAGCGGCTTGAGGCCATATCCAGGGAAGGATCGGCTAAAGCCATCCGGTTCGTGGGTATACGAGTCGGTATAGAAAACAAAAAGAGTCTTTCATATTTCGCCTTGATTTCTAGCGTCATTGAAATCAAATTTTATAATCAATTTTATTAATAATAATCATGTCTCTCTTTGTGTAATAAAATTGATTTGATCTTAATTTCTCTAAATTGTTTATTATCCTCTCCTTCATTATAAAACAATTTAGATCTTTATTCAAAATCACTATTTTGATCTCTTATTATTTCAAGTATTCCGAAATATAAGAAAAAGTTTTAAAACCCTTATTCACCCCCTCTAAGGGCGCCTACCGATCCAACAAGTGGTATCAAAGAGGTTTTATTCCAAATGGCTTAACAACCGGGAATAATGGCGTCTCATGATATCGCTTCTACTAGTGAGGTAAATTTTTATGAAGAAGAAAAATCTCTTAAACCACCTTTATTTGAAGGAAGAAATTATAAAGGACGGAAAATAGTAATGGAAAATTTTCTTAAAGCTTTAGAAGAAAAAGTTTGGAATATTACTATTAAAAAACCACCTAGCGCATTAAATAAAAATGAAATGGTTTTAAATGCAAAATCTATGAATAGCCTATTTTGTGCGTTAGGTCAAAATATTTTCAAACTCATTCATACTTTTCCTACTGCATACGAGATGTGGAATTTTCTTGAGATAACTTATGATTTTCCATCTACAGGTATAAAACAAACGCAAGAATTGGATAACATAAAAGCTTGCAAAGATGTTCAAGAAAGCTCCTCTCATGATGAATCAATGGAGAGCACATCAAGTGGAAAAGAAGAAATTGTGTCTTTGTAAGACGAATGCCAAAAAGATAAAGATAATAAAGGAACTCTTTGCTCAAATCTCATCGCGTACAACAGAACTGTAAGGAAATCAAATTCCATCTTTTGCAATTCTATTTTTGCATTACAATTGCTACAAACTTCTAAGCGTAAAATTAAGAAATAAAAAAATTTAAATTCAAAAATACGTTTAGAAAATAAAACTTAAAAGCTAAAATTAATGTAGAAACAAAGATTGATGTGTTTGATTATTCTCCACCTTGCACTTTAATTGAAAATATAAAACCGTGTTTTGATTGTAATAATATTAAAGAAAAATTCAAGGATTTTGAAAAAGAACTATTAATTGTAAAAGAACAAAATGAAAAATTATCTTTAGAAAATTCATCTTTGAAAAGTGATTGTGCTACATGCAAAAGTTTTAAAATTTAAATCAAAGAGATGGACAAAACATTTGAGGAATTTAGAAATGACTATCAAAATCATATTCACTCTATTGTTTCTACTCTTAAAAATAGCACAATAGCTTATAATAAAGTTAGACATAATCTAAAGATCATGAATGATGAATTAAAATAAAAAATCAACTTGCTCATGAAAATTATAAATACAAATTCACAATATCAAACTATATCTAAAAACAAGTTGAATATGAATATGAACATCTTAACAAAGTTTAATAATGGGAGTAAGGAACACAAAGGATTTGTAAATCAAAATCAAAATCACCATTATTTACAAAATCATATTTCTCCCAACTCACAAATAAAACTACACAAATTTCCTATGAACAGTACTTCCAGTTATAATTTTCAAAATAAAGATAATCACAATAGAAATTTGATGCATAAGAATAACAATAAACCAAAATTTGAATGGAGGCCCAAAATTAAAACTGAAACATTAACTTCACATGAAAGGACTCATTCATCAATATCTACCCACAAACCTACACGTTATATTTGGGTACCCAAAGGAACCACCACACTTGGTCCCCTTTGGATACCTAAATCTCTTACTTATTAGGTATCACCAAATGCATGAAGTAGAATAATTTCAAAAATGAAAAATACAAAATTTTCTACTTCATGATATGCTTTAATGTCTTTTTATTTTTTTTTTTTTCTTATTTTTAAGCTATCATGTTATGGTCATCTTATATATTATTGGAAATATGATCTTATCTCTTAAAACTTAATGAGTTTATAAATCAAATTAATTAAAATTCAAAATCATATTTTATTTTGATGACCTATCTATCTTTCTTATATTCATTGCCTATATATATCATATAGTATTCATATAAATTGAACTATAAATTTGCTATAAGATATTTGAAATTAAATCAAGTTATTAGGCTATTAAGCTCTTTAGCCTTCATCAACAAAATTAGAGAAATAACATGATCTAAAAGAAAGTCCAAGTTCTAAAAGAAAGCTCAATCCTCAACATGTTTTTCTTTTTCCTTTTCAAAATAAAAATTGTATTGTGTTCACTCCTTGATGTCAAACATGATCTAACCCATCACTATTGTTCACCTATCAAAAATCACATATATATTCAAAATTCATAACTAAAAAGAAAAACACTAAAATGTATTGAAAGAATTTACCATCATAATAAATTTTGAATTCACATGCACCACCATGATCTATTGATGACCTTTGCTAAAATTCTCTAAAATCAAATATCATAAGTCATATCAAAAGTCTTCTAAAAATAACTATTTCTATCACATTTATATGAATAATATGATGACAATTGATATTATACCATGGTTGGTGTATTATGTGTGTATTGTGATTTATTTCAAGATTAGACCTTAGAATCATCTTGATATCAATAAGATCAAATCAAATAGAATCTTCATTCTAAGTCTATAAATTGAAACACTATCATACTATGTCATAATATTAATCTCAAACTTATCATACTAACATTGTCACCTAAAGAATAGTAATATCTATGTTAGGTTTTATATGTTTACCAAGATAAACAGGCTGGGTATTCTTATCTAGGTCATATCCATGATATTCTTTGCATAAACATCTCCTATCATTTTCAACTTACACCACATTAACAAATGTAAGCCTTAGAAAAATTTAAATGAAGATATAATAAAATATATCTCACGCAATGTTTATTTGGTAAAGTCATATACAAAATTGATAATGTTTCATGCAATTTGCACTATCTAGACATCTCCAAAAAATTCTGAAATTTCTGCATGAAACTACTCTTGGGACACCTAATCAAGATCCATAATCAGAATTTCCAAAATCTTGAAAATCAGTGTACTGTTTGCCGCGCTAGCGCCGACGCTAGATCGAGTGTCAATTTTTTGGTGTTTTAAAATTTTTGAAAAATTACTAAAAATATGTTATTTTATGTGTACTACCTATTTTTATCTTTATGTCATTGTGTGATTTTTGAAAAATCAAATACAAAAATCCAAAATACAAAAATACCATAAAATATGTCTTTGCTTATTTCTTTAAGGTTTTATTAAAATAATAAAGATTTCTATGTTTCATTCCTTTGGCAAAAATGACAAGCATGTTCTTTAGAATTGGCTAAAAATGTTTAATTTAAAATCTCAAGTTTTCTAAACATTGTTTTAGCTTGTCATGCTTATAATTTAATCTTGTTATGAGAACTGAAAAAGTCTATAGTGAATTATGTAGGATTGCATTTGTATGCCTCTAAGTATGAGTAATGTGTTATGTTTGATAATGATCTCTTTACACTCACACTTTTTGGTAGACTACATGTGACCATAATTCTTAACCCTACATAATTGTGTAGTGTTGTAGATTACAATATTAAGATGTCTAACTCTATTACCTACACATTATTCAAAACCTTGTTGCACATATAGAAGTGAAATTACAAAATTATATGTGTTTGCAAAAAATAAGTGAATTCAGAGAACTTTGTCTTGCTCAAAAAAAAATTTCAAGAATAAAATAACAAAGATAACTCCACCAAGAACTACTTGAATCTCCTGATAAGTCTTCATAAGCATTGTGAGGTTGAGCACCTTGGAAAGAATTGTAAAGTGTCTTGTGCAAACTACTTTAATACACTTTTATTATGTACACCGGAGCACAAAAAACGGAACTCTTATTGAAAATAAAATATGTGATCCCCCAAGCACTACTTCGCTCCCTGATAAGTCTTAATGAGCATTGTGTGGGCGAAGCACTGTGGTAGTTGTACTTTTTTGTGCTTTGTATCAAATCTAGAATTCATGTGTAGAAGTAGTTAAAAAGATTATATGCTTAATAATGTTTCTACTTCACTATATAAGTCATGTGTTTTGGTTTATATCACTTGTATACTTTTATCAAAACACTTTTTTTACACATCATTATCTCTCATAAAGCTTCTACTCATGAGAATTGGACTCTAATGCTTCTTTACATAAATTCTCTAGAAAGCTTTAGTAAAAGCACTAGATTGCAATGCATGATCTCTACAATGTTTTCCTAACTTGAAATGCAAATTAATAACATTATAGTCACTATCTTCTAGAATATGTGCAATCATGCTTGCCTTACTAGTTTTTTTTCTTAAAATAGAACTCCTCGACTATTGCCATGAAAACCTTATTGAAAATCTTACCTGCTTGCAAAAAATTATTCCTTCAAAATATTATCTTTAACTTGGATATTTATATAAGATTTCCAAAATAACATCATTTTTATGGCATAACATCTCTTATTACTATTATGATATTTGAACTTCCAAATAGATGTTGTCTTTGGATAAACAATTTTATAGCCTTCTCGCTTCAAATCTCTCAAAAGTTATGCTATAAACCTTAAAGTTTTTAAAAGAAAAATGATTTACAAAAACATCTTCTTTTTTTGAATTTAACTCCTAGTTTCTTCTTATGAATCATCAAGATTACGAAAAGATGTTTTCTTGTATTTCTATAAGTCTTCCGCATCATAACCATATACTTGTTTTTACTTTGTGCTTTCATGCTTATTTAAAGTCTTTTCTTGTGTGCGCATCATCACTTGAATCTTAAAATTCCTTTCTTTCAACAAGTGGTAGACTTGCTTGGTAAACTTTATATTGGTTGCCTTAAACATGAAAATATTGCTATGCTAAAAACTCCGATCCATTAATGGATTTCAAAATAGCTATGTGTTTTTTAATATTCAAATAAAAATATAAACCCATAGGCTATAAACTTATAATTAGATTTAAATGCTTAATGTTTCCAATGATTATTATCCCATGATTACATATCTCACCATAGTGAGGGCGTAGGGTCATAGAAATTAGATAACCTGACCTCTAAGTCATGTCTTGTCCTTAACCGAGGAGGGTTCCAGTAGGGCCTTGCGAGGCACTGGGGGGAAAGAGTGCTAGGTTGAGTTTTGTCTAGTGTTTGCATATGGGTCTAACACCCCAACCTACGACATGTATGTAGCTCCTCATGACCATTCGTCACTTAGTACAGGGCTAGCGTGTAGACATATTGTCTGGGTAGATTGGTTACTTGGAAATCATTATTTTTTTGCTTAAAACTCTTATATAGAGGGAAGAACTAACATGATAATATTGAGTACTTGGCAAATGTTATTTTGTTCATCTTTATGCTAAAAACTCTGATCTATTTCTATGAAAATACTTATGCTAAAAAACTTTGATTTATTTCTATAAACATTATTATAAAACTCCTTACATTTCCTTTCCTCTGAAAAGCTCGATCATGCCTTATTTTATTATCAAAACTTTTATCTACTGCTACCTTACCCACTTTTGTTAATAATAAAAGAGGAGAACTAACATGATAAATATAATTCGCTATCAAAATGGAAAACTAACATGATTAATTAAGATGATAGCTTACATATTAGGGGAGCAATTCTAAATACTAAAATCGATAATTATCATAAGTCATCACTCTCAAACACACACAAGTAAGTTTCATCATGCTTATATATTAATGCTCTGATTTATCATTAATGGATTTGTTATTATCAAAAGGGGGAGTTTGTTAGAACTTGGTCTTCCGCATCTCCTATGTTTGAGAATAATAAATCATATGTGTATTTGATCTTGTGTGTTTAAGTGTGTAGGAAAACAAGTCCACATGAATCAAGGATAACATATGAAGCTTGCCCCCAAATTTGAAGCCAAAATTCCAACATGCCCTCTAGAGCCGGCACTAGCGCTAGCTTTGATTAGAGAAAATCTCGGAAACAGTTATAGAAGGTGCTAGCACCGGGCGATAGCAGCTAATGCAGGCGGTAGCAGCTAGCGTATGCGGTATCGGCTAGTGCAGGAGGTAGCGCAAAGCACAAGAGGAAGGCGACCGGCTTGCTTAAAATGAAGGATTCTCATGCGGAGAATATTGCCTAATCTGGGATAGCGCCGACGGTAGCGATAGCATAGGCGCTAGCTCCAAGGCTATAAAAAGGACTCCTTGGATCCATCTTCTTCATCTTCTACCACCCCCAAATTTCCAGAGCTTCGTGACACATCATGTAGAGGAAGGTTCAGAGAGATACTCCCACAAATTATTGAAGGCTTAGGGAGATCCGTGGAGAAGATTTCAACATGCGTCATCATCGTAATGAAAGACCGCATTGACTACGATCATACTCTGCGGGTCTTCGTCTACTTCTCCAAGAGATCCATATAGGGAGTTTTTATATTGTTGTCTTTTTATTTCACATCTTTTCTGTAATCGGTTAGTGAACTCGCCCCGTGTTGGCGATTAGGTCTGGGTAGGACTTATGGCAGAAACTCGCCTTGTGTTGACAACTAGATCTAGGTTAGGTCTAGGGGGTGCTCGATGCTATATCCGGGGAAGGAGTGGCTAGAACGGCTTGAGGTCGTATCCGGGAAAGGATTGGCTAAAGCCAACTGGTTCATGGGGATCGAGTCGGTATAGAAAACAAAAAGAGTCTTTCATATTTCGCCTTGATTTTTAGCATCATTGAAATCGAATTTTATAATCAATTTTATTAATAATAATCATGTCTCTCTTTGTGTAATAAAATTGATTTGATCTTAATTTCTCTAAATTGTTTATTATCCTCTCCTTCATTATAGAACAATTTAGATCTTTATTCAAAATCACTATTTTGATCTCTTATTATTTCAAGTATTCCAAAATATAAGAAAAAGTTTTAAAATCCTTATTCACCCCCTCTAAGGGCGCCTACCGATCCAACAAGATGCACGATCTAAAGTTGGCGAGGTCTTCGACCATCGTCTTGGACTCATTGTAAGCATGGGCGGTGAATTTGCTCACGCAGTCAAGCACCTTATTTTGTGCCTGCCTACAACAAACATGATATAGCTGGGCCCGCACGAACTAGCTCGCTCAAAAAGGAACTCGGAAGAAAGCGCATTTATTTCGGCCCCGTGGCCCTCTATTTATAGGAGAAGGATATCGAAACCAATCCTTCCGAGTTGGACGACCCTCCGGCGGCGCTAGCTGAGGAAGGGTTAGCGAGGTTCTCCGCCGGCTCGCCAAGAAAGGTGACTTAAAAATCAACTCGCTGTAAGTCTTAAAACTAAGTTACGATTGACCGGAGCGCGGCCTAACTAAGCGAGTATAAAACATCAAAACACCATTACAAATCAGCTCGCCAAAGGGCAACCTGATTAAAAATACTTCGCATATCGAAAGTAGAAACAAATGCGCCCACAGGCAAGTTAATCTACAGATTGTGATATAGTGTATGTTACAACATGGTCATACAAATACAACATGAAGAAAAAATGTCTAAATCATGGGAAGAGGGCCACGACGACGCGGGGTCTGTTTGTGGAGACCGTGCCAGCCCAGCTCGTGGGCAAACTTGAATTCTTCATTGACCCACCCCAAAAGTTCCTTGCCACATCGAATATGTTCCCCCATCCTCAACAAGGTGTCGATGTAGCCCATACTCACGCTAAGGCCATGAAGGTCGTCTTCCTGCAAATTTGCTGATGCTCTAGGTCAGCCACCCACCTCTCCAAGTCATTGATGGAGAAGTAATTCACCTCGGCTCCCTAAAGGCTATGCTCGAACTCCTCCGCCTTAAATGCTTGAACCTCCAGTGAGGCGATGCGCTAATTCGGCTCACACACCGCGAGCCTATCCACCATTGATTTGAGGGTAAGGTAGGCAGAAGCGAGGAGAGTCTAGAACTCGCTAGGGGAGGCACCTATGACATCAATAAATGCGGTGCCCAGAGATGTAGCGTGACCTAAAGAAAATACGTGAGTTTAGGAAAATTCCCCAACAAAAATGAGGTCGGTGGAGGGCGTCTACTTGGACGAGGATCAACCTACCTCACCTCCTAGCGAGGTGAATGTTGGCGAGGCCTTGAGCGATCATGATGAAGAGGGAAATCTCGCGAAGGAGATCGCCTGTGAGACTCGCTAGGTCGCACCGTCCTGGATCAGTAGGCGACATTAAGGGAGCCTTCCCGCAGGAAGGTGACCTGCGGAGAGACCCTCCAGAAGAAGTCGCCGCATCCGAAGTACATGAAGGAACTTGCAAAGGAAGAGGTATGGTAGGTACGAAGATATGAACAGTACCTTTAGGAGGAAGACCAGGAGGAGGCGATGGAAATATCACCCACTCGGAAGACACTGGCTCGGCAGGCAATGTGTTTGACAGGGTCAGAATCATCGCTGGTTGCGTGCTAAGCAAAGGATCATCATTTTCCATGGACAGCTGGAAGAACACGATGAATGGGTCCAGCGAAGAAGATTCTGGGGCGATGTCTCGCGGGAGGCGAGATCCCTCACCATCCTATAAGGAAGGCACCTTGCCCACTCCATCAGTGTGAGGTAAATATTTGCCCGATGGCGTAATCTCCTTCTGGTGTCCGCCAGAGGGCACAACCTTAGGCCCCTCGGCCATATCACGAGTTGTAGGGAACAGATGAGTCTGAAAGGATGAATGGTTTGAGAATCACAAATCATCGAGAAGCATCTACCTGGAGAAGAGATCGCCGCGTCGCCAACTAAAGGTGATGAAATGGGTTGTCTTCGTGATGCAGGACGTCGGGCCCTGACCACACCCCGTGACATCACACCAGCTAGCAGACCACGACCAAGCATGCCTGCCAGAAGGACTGCAGTCCAGGCACCCCAACCCATCTCCACGCTAGTTCTCAGCGCTGTGGGTTGAGGCTGGGGCTCAATCCGCAGACCTCCTTGATAAGAACCTCTGCTAACAGGCCTTATCACCAACTGACCTGCATGTCAGTTGGTGATAAGGCTTGTTAGGAGAGTTTCTTATCAAGGAGGTCTGGGGATCGAGCCCCAGCCTCAACAACCTGCAACGCTGAGAATAGGCGCGGAGATGGGTTGGGGTGCCTAGACTGCAGTCCTTCTGGCAGGCGTGTTTGGCCGTGGTCTGCTAGCTGGTGTCACGCCACGGGGTGCGGTCGGGGCCCGACATCCTACATCAAAAAAGTGCAGGTCAGTTGGTGATAAGGCCTGTTAAGAGTGGTTCTTATCAAGGAGGTCTGGGGATCGAGCCCCAGCATCAACAACCCGCCGTGCTGAAAACAGGCGCGAAGATGGGTTGGTGTGCCTGGATTGCAGTCCTTCTTGCAGGCGTGCTTAGCCATGGTCCGCTAGCTGGTGTGATGTCAGGGGGTGCAATCGGGGCCCCGTCATCTAGCATCACTTTGATTGAAAGGTCATCAAAAGACCCAAAGCCGGAGGGATCCACGCTCTGGCGAGGTCCTCCGCCGTCATTCACCTTGGTGGTATGTTTCGGGTTGGGCGTTTGGGGGCACTTCAAGGTTGTATTGTGAAGCTTTCCCCATCAGCAGGAATGGCCTCAATATTACGGTGCAGCTCGGAAGAAGGCGAGATGGAAGTCCTCTTCTGCTTTCTACTTTCCCGCCTCCGTTGTTGCTTCTCACACTTCTTATGAGAAGAGCGATCTCAAAGAAAAGGAGTGAAGTTCGTGGCTTGTGCGACTATGTCTGATTAGAGGTCCATGTCATCAGCTCACAATGAAGGTGGAACCTTTGGAGATCCCCGCCTCATATTTATTGACGGGGGAAACTAACGAACTGACAGCTTGCATAAGATTCAATTCGGCACACGCAACTCGCCGAATAAGAGTTGGACAATTCTTTTTGAGCGCGGAGCTTTCTCGCAAAGAGTGGGGATTGTGTACAACATGTATTCAATGAGTGTGGGCCCAGAATCCTTATTGGTCTACAACAACAAGGGGATTTATCATTGACCCGAGAAGAACATCATCCAAAGAAGAGAAGAAAGCAACCAAAGGATATGGTAACTAGTTCGCCCGCAAGCGAGCTCACTTTTGAGTTTGCCCATAGGCAAGCTCACTCTTGAGATCGCCCATAGGCCAGACCAATTTTCGTACTTGCAAGGTCATACCAAGCAACCTCATTCACCTAGTCAGGGTCCTGCAACATGACAGGTCAGGTATTTGGTGTGGGCGGATATTTGCAGACCGCCTACCATTTGAATTGCCTATAAATAGGACCTCATGGCAAAATGGAAAGGCACACTGAACCTCCCCCCTAAGTTCCCCATTTTACGAGCTTGTGCTTACCTTGTGCCTAGCGCAGTCTTAGTTTAAGAGGGGAAGTTCCTATATACATCTGGGCATGTGGTGGGACCTCCTCACTGCAGCTCGTGTGTCAAGTTTGTAGGCAATCCAGCTTCTAGTCTTTGTGATCATCTCTCTCTCTCCCTTGCCATAAGATCTATGGTGTTAGACCACAAGGTCAGTAACCTCAAGTTACCCTTTAGGTCCAAACTTTTGTGAACCGGTTTCCCGGTTCCAACAAGTTTGGTGCAAGGGAGGGCATGGTTCTTAAATTGATGGTGGATGATCATCAATCAAGAAAAAGGACATCAGTGGTAACCCACTTTGGTTGCACTCGGGAGCCCAAAAGCATTTTTCCAAAGGTGGAACCCATATGACACCATTTTGGGTATGTGCGGGCCAATCAAAGCAACTACGAACAATCATCTTGAGATGGTGTAACATCTGAACTTTAAAGCATGAACGGTAACACCCCACTCATATGCACCATATAATATGGGTTCGGTCGGGTCTCCATAATATATAGTGTCAACAAGTGGCGCATTATAAGAAGGTAACCAGTTTAACTCACCTCTCATAGTACAAGTATAGTGGACGCTAATTTAATACCTTATGCAAAATTCTAGAGCATGTCCATGACTAATTTGAACAAACATAAATATTTATAACTTTCACGAGTGACAGTGCATGTGAGACCCATGCCTCGCGCGATAGTACTCACGCAGGCCGCTTTCTGATGGGCTCCAACAACGATCAGACGAGCTCTGCCCGTCTTCGCGAGGGCTCCGCCCATCTCCACGCCGGGAGGTCATGTGAACTATCGCAGAAACATTATACATTTCATTTAAAATTTATCTAATGATCTTAGTTTATTATTTTGACACATATATATATAACGTAGTTCAATATTGTTTAACAAAAATTAGTTGATGTAATGATTGTCATATTTGCTTATCATAGTGGGGACCTAGGTTCAAATCTCATCATTGACAATTTTTGCGAGGTTAAAAATCAGGTCATATGACCCTCTCTTTTCAATAAATTTAGGGATAAAATCATAATTTCACGTTTTAGGGTAATGCTAGGCAAAAAAATAGGCATAGGACACCCTACCATAGTAGGTATAGGAGCTATAGTAAAGAAAACCAAGGGCTAGATTGATTTAAGTGAGATTGGACAGTTTAGATTATAGCCCTAAGGGCTAGATTGCTATAATTGAACGACAACGATGATCGTGGGCCGATCAGATGAAGGAATTTGCTGGATCGGACGATCTCGATTTGATGGTCGACCGTGTTACACCATAAGTGGATTTCTTTATATATTAGTATAGATAAATGTTATCATGTACATCACATTACATATTGTACAACCCTGTATTCACCGAGTGGGTCCCCAGGGCCCAGGGTATTTTTAGGCCCGGTATTTTTTAGCATTGCCCCAGGCAAGGAGGAGGGAGAGTTTCTGGGCATACCCGGTAAGTGGGGCGAGTGTTGGAGGTGGGAGGACTCACGCTCGCCCAGCCCCGTAAGGGGGCGAGCCGGAGGCGGGTGGACTCACGGGCTCGCCCCGCCCCAGCAGGGGGCGAGACGGAGGTGGGCGGCCTCCCAGGCTCGCCCCGCCCCAGCAGGGGGCGAGTCGGAGGCGAGCGGCCTCCCGGGCTCGCCCCGCCCCAATAGTGGGCGAGCTGGAGGCGGGTGGCCTTCCGGGCTCGCCCCGCCCCAGCAGGGGGTGAGCTGGAGGCGGGTGGCCTCCCGGGCTCGCCCCGCCATAGCAGGGGGCTAGCCGGAGCTGGGCGGCTTCCCGAGTTCGCCCCGCCCCAGTAGGGGTGAGCCGGAGAGGCGGGCAGCCTCCCGCTCGCCCAATCCAGTGAGGGGGTGAGCCAGGGAGGCGGTTTGCACCCTCTCGTCCAGCCCCAAGAATATGGGGGGGGGGGGGGGGGGGGCGCTACATTTAGTGCCTCGGAATGGCGGGATTTGACTATTGGCAGGCTAAACCTAGGGGTATTTTCGTAATCTCGTAGGACGGAATATGGCTAATGACAGACCATGTCCAGAAATCTATAAATAGGACAAAGGGGGTACCTTTTGGGGAATCACTCTCTTTGGGCTACTCTCCGCCTATGCTTCTTTGGTGGGGTAAGAGAGCCTCCAAGGGTGCCCCAAGCTCAGCATTTGCTTGGGAGGGGAAGTGCTCTAAGATCTTCTGGGTGCATGGTAGGACCTCCTCGCTGATCCCTCGGTCCTGTTTCTAGTGTCCAAAGTCTTTGGCCTAGTGCTCTCCCTTGAGAGAAGTAGGTGTGAGGTCACCCCCTCTTTTGGGGACCCCGAACTCTACAAGAGACCAAGTCTTGGTTTCAACATTATGGTGCAGTGAGCGTGGAGAGTGACCAGCACGAAAAATATCAAGCTGAGCTCTATGGCTGGAGGTGGAGGAGATGGATCCGACCTGGGCCACTCAGAGTCGTCGTTGGCTGTGGTGACAATGGAAATGTATGAAGATTTCAAGCAGGAGGTCCTGCAGACCTTGCATCTAGCTTTTTCCGCGAGAGGCGAAGGCGAGAGAGGAGGCGGTCCTGAGGTCCCGCCCCAGCAGATGGGCGAGAGCACTCCAGGCCAGCAATCCAGGAAGAAGGTGCTGGCGGAGGCAAGTGGGGAGGCAATCAGCCCCCACTCGCCCGACCTCCAAGGTGGGGAGGGGGGAGTGGGTAGGAGGCATTCCCCCACTCGCCCAGCTCCAAAGGGGCGAGTGGGGAGGAAGCATTCCCCCACTCACCCAGCTCCAAGGGGGAGAGTGGGGAGGAGGCATTCCCCTACTCACCCAGCCCCAAGGGGATGAGTGGGGAGGCAGCATTTCTCCACTCGCCCAGCCCCATAGGGGGCGAGCGGGGAGGCATCTGGCCCCTACTTGCCCCGCCTCACGAGGGGTTGAGCAGAGGCGATTTGGCGAGAACTCCCCGGGCGGCAGCTGTTTGATAGTCTGTCAATTGCAGAGGTTAGCGAGCTGACTCCGCGAGAGCGATCCACCCACTGAGCCAGGGAGGGAAGCCCCTTTTGTGAGTTGATCCTCTCAGCCTCGGTACCAGAGGGGTTCAGAGGGCCGGAGATGTCTTACTAATCTGGCAAGGATGACCCAGTCCTGCACCTACAGTGGTTCGAGGACATAGTCTCAGTCAGGCCTATGTCAGATGCCTTCCAGTGCCAGCTCTTTGCCACCACTCTGAAGGAGAAGGCAAGGGATTGGTTCCACCAACTCCCCGTGGGGTCTATCTATGCCTTCGAAGATCTGCGTCGAGGTTTCTTGCTGCGCTTCTCAACGTCGAAGAAGAGGAAGAAGGATGTCGAGGCACTCTTCCAGATTAAGCAAAAGCCAAGGGAGTCACTGGCTCGTTACATGGATAGGTTCCAGGAAGAGGTCCTGCAAGTTCAGGAGGTGCCCGGGTTCACCCACTAGCTCGCCTTCATAGTAGGGCTGCGGGAGGGGTTCTTCTAGATGAGCTTAAAGCGAAAGACCCCCTTATCCTTCGAGGAATTGATGGAAAGGGCGGCGAAAGAAGTTGAGAGTGAGGAGGCCTACCCGGAGTTCGCAAAAAGGTTGGCCAAGCTGACTGAGCTGAAGGCAAGGCAGCACAGAGGGAGTATGGAAGATCCAAGAAGGAAGTTTGACCAAGGAAAGGGTAACTTCCAGGGGGAGAGGTCCGACATCCCAGGGTAGAGGCAGGGACCGAAGGCCCCCCTCCACCACCTCAGCAAACCATGGCAATTGGCGGTGGCAGAAGGAGGAGGGCCATGAAAGCAGAATGGAGAGGAAGAGGAGAGGATAGGGATGTGTTACCATACTGTGACCTCCACGAGCAGGAAGGTCACACGACGTCCGCCTACCCTGAGTTTTTGGAAATGAGGGAGGCAAGCGGTCTAAGGCAGCAACAACAACAACAACCGGAGGAGGTCGAGGAAGACCAGGCCTGGGAGTAGAAGACCGAGTTTTGGTTTCCATACTTAGTTTTTTCTACCCTTAAGTCCATGTATTGCGATGTTTCGTTTCCATGCTTAGTTTTTTCTTGCATGTATTATGATGACTAATATAATGAAAGTTTTTCAAAGTACTTAGCCCCGATGCTGGCCCGCTGACCAGGCTCCCATCAAGCTGGCTGGGCCGGGAACTGCTCGGTGGCTGGAGGTTTTCAAAGTTCTTAGCCCCTATGCTGGCCCGCTGACCAGGATCCCATCAAGCTGGCAGGGCCGAGAACCGCTCGGTGGCCGGAGGTTTTCAAAGTACTTAGCCCCGATGCTCGCCTACTGACCAGGCTCCCATCAAGCTGGTAGGGCCGGGAACCGCTCGATGGCCAGAGGTTTTCAAAGTACTTAGCCCCAATGCTGGCCCGCTAACCAGGCTCCCATCAAGCTGGCAGGGCTGGGAACCGCTCAGTGGCTAGTGTTGGATCTTACGGCGCCCTTAGAGGGGGTGGGGGGTGGGGGGGGGGGGGTGAATAAGGGAATAAAATTCTTTTTATAATTTTTAAGATAATTACTAAGTTGTTTTTGATTAATAGGAAATAAGATGACAATTTAGTAATAATAATTTTGCAATAATGAAATTTTACGCCAATTGAGGGAAATCAAATAAACACAAATATAATCATGATTGCATTATACAAAAAGGGTGTTTACAAAATTTGATTTCAATATCGCTAGAAATTGGAGGCGTACAAAAGTGAATTTCTTTTCCTTTTCTATACCGACTTGTATCCCCACAAACCGGTTGGCTTTAGCCTATCCTTCGCTAGAAATTGGAGGCGTATAATCATGATTCCATGCTGCCTTCTACCTATGGAGTATTGCACCTATAGTTCCTGCACACTATAAACACACTACGAGCAATATCAAATACAATATGAGATTTGTTATTCTCAAACAAAGGGATGTTACACACATGTCCAACAATCTCCCCCTTTTGATAATAACAAATCCTCTAAGCAAGAATTCAACAATATTGTTTATAGTATATGACAAGCATGATAGTAGTGCAACTATAGTATATAATAAGCATGATGAAATTGTGCATACTCCCCCTATCTTAATGCTCCCCCTACATAAATGCAATTTATGTTCTAATCCCCCTAAATGATAGATTACATGAATTAGTTTCCCCTTATTATTCTATATTTCTTCTATATAGATTTCTTCAATTAATCTCCCCCTTTTGGTATTATCCAAAGAAGGTAGGGTGAGGGTAGTAAGGAGGCATTTTAAAAAGATAAAGCATGATCGAGCTTTTCGAAATATAGATAATGATAAAGAGGTAAAAAACATAATTTTGAAGAGATTTCAAATAAATAGATAAGAGTTTTAAGCAAGCGGAAGATTATAATAAACATCTTTTTGTAAGCATGAAAATCATAAGTAAAAATATGAGTTTTTGTTCAAAATTGAAAGATGTTTTAACCTTTTGAAATCCCAAAGTTTTTCATAAAGATACCAAACATGAAATGAATTTAAGTATATTATACTACAATGTTACTTAATTTTAAATTCAAGAAATACCAAATCATTGTAGAGATCATGCTAGGTTATCTAGTGCATTTCTTATATAAAGAGTAGTATAAATAAAGCATTAGAATCCAATACTCATGAGAAGAAGTGTTATGAAAGATAATGATGTGCACATAAGTGTATTTTGGGAAATGTTAACAATGGATTTAAATCATCAAAAATACAAGACATATGTAAAGTAAAGTGCACAATAAAACACAAGTAATTTACTTTCACACACTTTTAATGCACATAATTTTTAACAAAGTGGTGTAATAACCAAAGTTTGCACAAGACACTTTACTATTCTTTCCAAGGTGCTCAACCTCACAATGTTTATGAAGACTTATCAGGAGGTTCAAGTAGTGCTTGGTGGAGTTATATTTGTCTACATGTATAATTTTTTGTTCATATTTGTGAGACAACATTCTCCGAATACACTTGTTTTGCAAACCCAATTTTTAACTTGACCACTTTTGTAAATTTCATAAGTGCAATTCAAATGTAGTGTAGGCAATAAACTTATGCAAGTTGTAATTCATTGTATAAATATAATACACAAGCAAGCATTTTTAGATTTAGACACACATGTTGATTACCAAAATAAGTGAGTGAAATGTATCATTATCAATCATAAAACATTTACTCATACTTAGAGGCATGCTAAGCTTGGTTCTACACATTTTTCAATACAATTGATGCACTTTAAATAGATATATCAAAGCATGATAAGCAAAACAATGTTCATAGTAATTTGAAAGAATATGTTTTAACATTGTAAATAATTCTAAAGAATAGAATTCATACATGCTTGATATTGGCAATAAAAATCATACAGTTTTTTTGTTTTGAATTTTTTTTAATAAAAACAGAAAAATCACACAAACATATTTTTGAATTTTGAATTTTTGTAGTTGATTTTTCATAATTCAAATAAAACAAAAATAAAATAGACATAAACACAAAAATAAATTTGCACAAATAAACTAACATATTTTTGTTGATTTTTAGAAATTTTAAAAAACAGAAAAATCACACACCCACGCTAGCGCCGATGCTAGTGATATCGTGGTAAATAGTACACGATTTTTTAGGAATTTTAAATTTTTGATTTTTGATAATGATTAGGGGTCTTAAATGTAGTCTTATGCAGAAATTGTATAATATTCAGAGATGTTTTGATTGCCTAAATTGCATAAACCATTAGCGTTTTACATGTTATTCATCCTAAGATGTCTAAGACTCCTAATTCCAATCTTAACATTTGAAACCTTGCATCGGGAAGAGGTTTAGTAAATATATCAGCAAGTTGAGAGTCCGTGCCAATGAAACTAATCCTTACATTTTCCTTTTTAATGTGATCCCTTATGAAATGATGATACACATCTATATGTTTGGATATAGAGTGGTGTACCGGATTATTTGTGAGATCAATGGCACTTTTGTTGTCACATTATAGTTAAATATTTTTTAGATGAAAACCAAAGTCCTCTAAAGTTTGGCTCATCCATAGTGCTTGTGCACAACAACTCCCTAATGCAATGTATTCGGCCTCCGTGGTGTAGAGTGCAACCGAATTTTGTTTCCTACTAGACCATGCAACTAATGAAGGTCCTCGAAAATGACAAGTACCACTAGTGCTTTTTCTATCAAGTGAACAACCAGCATAATCCGAATCGGAATAGCCATGCAATGTAAATGAATCATTATGTGGGTACCATAATCCTAATCTAGATGACCCAATGAGATATCTAAAAATTCGTTTTACCGCTTTTAAATGAGATTCTTTTGGATTGTCTTGAAATCGAACACATAAGCATACGACAAACATATTGGGTCTAGTTGCACTTAGATAAAGTAGAGATCCTATCATACTTCTATATAAAGTTTGATCTATAGGAGTTCCTGATTCATCTTTTCCTAATTTTAGTGATGCACTCATTGGTGTAGAAGCATGTTTAAGGTTTTCAAATCCAAAACGTTTAAGCATATCATGGACATATTTAGTTTGACATACAAAGATACCATCAATTCTTTGTGATATTTGAAAACCAAGGAAATAAGAAAGTTCTCCTACAAGACTCATTTCAAATTCATTTTTCATCACTAAAATAACTTCTTTACACATCTCTTCATTAGTAAATCCAAAAATAATATCATCAACATATATTTGTAAAATAATTATATCATCATTGTTGTGCTTAATGAAGAGAGTATTATCCGCACTTCTCATAATATAACTGTGCTTTAATAAAAATGATGTAAGACTTTCATACCATGCACGCGGCGCTTGTTTTAAACCATAAAGCGCTTTTTCTAGTTTATAAACATGATTTGAAAATTTTTCATTAATAAAACCGGGGGGTTGTTCAACATAAACTTCTTCTTTTACAAACCCGTTTAGAAACGCACTTTTCACATCCATTTGAAATTATTTATTCTTTTAAAGCTTGCAAATGCTAGAAAAATTCTTATAGACTCCAATCTAGCAACGGGTGCAAATGATTCATCAAAATCTATCCCCTCGATTTGTGAATATCCTTGTGCTACTAAGCGTGCTTTATTTCTAGATATTCTAGACTCACCATCTAATTTATTTTTGAAAATCCATTTTACGCCTACAACCGGGTGATTAGATGGTCTTTATACTAATTCCCAAACATTATGTCGCTCAAATTGTTCTAACTCTTCATTCATAGACAAAAACCAAAATTCATCGTTTAAAGCAGTAGAAACATTTTTTGGTTCTATTTCGAAAACAAAGCAAACATTTGAATAAGATTCATGAAGAGAAGAGCGAGTTCTTACCCCGATGGGTGGTTCACCAATTATAAGTTCCCGTGGATGATCCTTTGTGAATTTTAAGATGCTTGGAGGTACATATTCATCTTTCTTGGCCTCCTCTTCTTCTTCTTTGGAAGGTTCTTCATCACCATGCTTCAAAGGAGGTAATAGATCATCCTCTTTGCCTGCGGAAAGTCTTTTATACAAGGAACAAGCTCATCAAATTTCACATTAATTGACTATTCAACTTTTCTAGTTCTTTTATTAAAAACTCTATAAGCTTTACTAGTTGAAGAGTATCCAAGAAATGTTCCTTTATCACATTTTTCATCAAACTTTCCCAAGCTATCTTTTGTATTAAAATGAAGCATTTACAACCAAAAACTTTGAAGTAAGATACATTAGGCTTCTTTTGAAAATAAAGTTCATATGGTGTGAGATTTAAAGATTGGCGAAGCATGATTCTATTTATAACATAACATGATGTGTTTACGGTTTTGGCCCAAAAGGACTTAGGTAATTTATATTCACATAACATAGTGCGTGCTAGCTCTTGAAGTGTCCTATTCTTTCTTTCTACAACACCATTTTGTTGTGGTGTGCGTGGTGCGGAGAACTCATGTTTTATGCCTAACATATCACAATAAGAAGTAAATTTTTCATTTTCAAATTCTCCTCCATGATCTGAGCGAATGCATTTAATTTTTAAATCACTTTCATTATGAATACGAGTACATAATTTTGAAAATTCACAAAACGCTTTAGATTTGGATGATAGAAATATTGTCCAACAATATCTAGAAAAATCATCTATTAAAACATATGTATATAATCTACCACCAAGACTTGCGGTGCTAACGGGACCAAAAAGATCCATATGAATTAATTGCAAAGGTCTTGTGGTAGAAATAACATTTTTACTTTTGAAAGAGGATCTAGTAATTTTACCTTTTTGACATGGTGAACAAAGTGAAGGTAAATTTCCATTTAATCTAGGCAATCCTCTAATTAAATCTCTTTTGGTAAGTTTTACAATAAGCTTTGTGCTAGCATGTCCTAGCCTTCTATGCCAAAGTTTAAGTTCATCATTTTTGGTAATAAAACATTTTAAAGTTGATTTTGAAAGATCATGAAATGAAACTATATAAACATTGTGTATTCTTGGTGCAGTTAGTAAAATATTGTTTGTAATAGGATTAGATATTTTGCATAGATTAGTAGAAGATTCAAATAAAACATCTAATCCTTTATCACATAATTGGCTAATTGAAATAAGATTATGTTTTAGCCCTTTTACATAAAGACATTTGATATAGTGAAGGATTCATTACCAACTGTACCAATTCCCATGATCCTTCCTTTTCCGTTGTCACCAAACGTCACGATCCCTCCCTTCTTCCTTTCTAGGCTAAGAAACTTTGCTTTATTGCCCATCATGTGCTTGGAGCATCCTGAATCCAAGTACCACACGTCTTCATTGTCCTTAGCCTGCCTGCACATCTAGAAAGAAGATGATAGTAAAGATCCGGATACCCAAGTGGAACCACCCATAGAATAAGTGGAAGCCTTAGGCACCCAAATTTGCTTTAAAGTATTTCATTTTATTTTCCTGCAAGAACTATATGTGTGACCTAACCTATAACAGTTTGCACACGAAATAAAGGGGGTTGAGACCCTTTTCTGGAATATTTTCTTGCTGGAATAAGTTGGATTTACAGAAGGAAAACATTTTGAAAAAGAAAATTCAGGTTTCTGGTATGAGGTGCTAGCGTCGGCGTTAGTGGCTAGCGCCGGGCGGTAGCCCTCACCTTGATATCCGAGCCCAAATTTTCCAGAACCATGGCACTGGTTCCCTAAAATCATTTCCAGAGATTTTTGGCCTATTCCAAATTTTTTAATGGCCATGGTGAGATCATGTACTTGTGCTTTAAGTGAAAAGTTTTCTTTCACAAGCATTACACACCTATTTTCAAAACCATTTTTATTATTTTTGATTTGCAAAAGAGAGGCTTCTAATTTCCTTTCTAATTCCCCCTTCTCTTTTGTAAGAGTTTTGGCATGAGAGAGGGCTTTAGAAAGTGACTCTTCAATATCTTTTGCCAATTTAGTGGAGTGATCACATTCTTGGCAAGAAACCTTTCTCTTTTCTAAAATAATTACCTTTTTAGAAAGCTTTTGATTTTCTTTAATAAGAGATTCATTTTCACAATTTAATAATTTACTATCTTTCATATTTTTATCAAAAGCTTTGCAAGTTTCAAGAAATTCATTAAACAATTCATCATAAGTGGGAGGAGTTACCTCAGTGTCACTAGGAACACTGGTGTCGTCTTCGTCGTTTCCACGTCCCATGAGGCACATGTTTGCTTCCTCATCTTCGCTTGATGAAGACCTGCTTGATTCTTCAGAGGAGGAGGAAGAGGAGTCATCCCATGTCTTTGCCTTTAACACCTTCCTCTTTTCTTTCCCTTTGTGCCGTTTCTCCTTTTTCTCCTTCAAGAATTTTGGGCATTGGCTCCGAATGTGCCCGGACTTCCTACAATGAAAGCATTCTGGTGGAGGTCTTTCTTCTTCATCGTCGCTCTCCTTTTCCTTCTTTGAGGACGACCCTTTCCATCTTCCATCTTTTTGGATAAATTTCCGGAAAGTGTTTCGCCTTTCCGGATTTCGCATGAACTTTCAGAAGTTCTTCACCAAAAGACTTTCTTCATCTTCATCCTCATTCTCTTGGCACTCCTTCTTTGATTTTAATGCCAACGCCTTCTTCTTTGGCTCCTTGTTGTATTCATCATGTTGGATTTTGAGTTCTACCTCATGGGTTTTGAGATTCCCAATGAGGCTCTCAACTTGGAGCGTCCTTAAGTTGTGCGACTCCGAAATAGCCGTCACCTTTGGGTAGAATTTTGGAGGAAGAGAACGAAGGATCTTACGGACCAAGTCGCCATTTGAGAAAGTCTTTCCAAGAGCTTTTGTGGCATTGACGATCTTGGTGAAGCGCGTGTACATACCATCAACATCTTCGCTTTCATCCATTCAGAATTTTTCATATTCCGACTCCAGTTAGAAAAGCTTGGAATCTTTAACCTGTGAGGTACCTTCATGAGTAACTTCCAAATGATTCCAAATTTCATATGCAGTGGTACATGCAGAAATTCTATTAAATTCATTTCTATCTAACGCACAAAATAGAGCATTCATGGCTTTTGCGTTATTTTTACATTTGAGTTTATCCCGATCATCCCATTTATCTTTGGGTTTTCTAACATAACCTCTCCAACTACAAATGTAGGAGGAGTGTATTCTTCTTCTACCATGTTCCAAACCTCAATATCTAGGGTCATTAGAAAACAACGCATCCTATTTTTCCAATAATTATAATCTGATCCAGTAAATAGTGGAGGTCTACTAATTCCCTGACCCTCGGAAAAAGCGAGATCATAAGACGCCATTATTCCTGGTTTTTAAACCGTTTGGAATAACCTAGCTTTGATACCACTTGTTGGATCTTATGGCGCCCTTAGAGGGGGGGGGGGGTGAATAAGGGAATAAAATTCTTTTTATAATTTTTAAGATAATTGCTAAGTTGTTTTTGATTAATAGGAAATAAGATGACAATTTAGTAATAACAATTTTGCAATAATGAAATTTTATGCCAATTGAGAGAAATCAAATAAACACAAATATAATCATGATTGCATTATATAAAAAGGGTGTTTACAAAATTTGATTTCAATATCGCTAGAAATCGGAGGCATACAAAAGTGAATTTCTTTTCCATTTCTATACCGACTTGTATCCACACAAACCGGTTGGCTTTAGCCTATCCTTCCCCGGATAAAGCCTCAAGCCGCTCTAGCCAACCCAAACTCGGATATGACCTCGAGCACCCCCTAGATCTAATCCCCTAGACCTAGTCGCCAACTCACGCAGCGAATTCCCCCTAAGCCGCGCAAGGACCTAGTCGCCAAAAATAAGGCGATTTCACTACATGATACAAATAAAGAAGTGAAGTAAATAACAAGCAAACTCCCTCTTGAGATTTCTAGAGATGAGGATGAAGGATCGCTGAAGCACGAGTGAGGTCGAAGCGATCGTTCTTCGGATGCAGCGTGATGGCTTCCTTCTTCAGAATTTCTTCTTTGGATTTGAGTGGGAGATGATGTTTCGGCAGAGTAGCAGCACGAGAGTTTGGGCACAAGTAATGTCTCTGGAAGTTCTCACCCAAAACGAGAGAGAATACATTGTTTTATAATTCTTGGAGCTAGCGCCTGCGGTAGCTGATAGCGCCTGCGGTAGCGGTCGTGTTGAGCGGTTGCGGAACCGTCGGCTACATAGCTCTATGCACAAACTTGAGATAGTGTAAGACCCCCCCTCCCAAATCGACGGACCGACCGGGGGATCTTATCGCACACCACCCTTTAGCACGACGCCGAAGCGATCCCGAGGGGTGGAGGTACTAGCTTCTCCAACCCTTTTTCCTTGAACACTCCGATGTCACGCCTAGGGGTGGTGTTAAGCGAAAGTCACTACACACCAACAGAGTAAGTAAGCAGTATTTTAGCGGAAGACATTATTAAAGGGTGCGCTTTGTAACCCTTAGCGGAAGACATGGTTTATAGCGGAAGATTAATTATCACAGAAACCATAATTTCAAAACTTGTATGAATAATATCGATTTCGCCGCCACATTAAATCCTATCCATCAAGGCTTTATTGCCATTATATATTTATATACCCTGAGATAGGGCACAATAAAAGGAGATGCGGCTTAACAAACTTATACCTGACGTAGTTTGCTCCATAGCTTCATCCACACATGGGTGCTGTCCCTCATCTGCACCTGTCACTTGTGCTAAAGACAAGTTATTAGAACCACGAAGAGAATCTAACCCTTGCTATCAAACAAACATAATATAACATTTATAAGGGAGGGGATATCTGGAATTCTTATTGGGCCGAGGCGGTCTTCCCATGACCACCGCCTACGTACTCTGTATCATCCTGCATATGGCCTCAGACCCACGTAGTTCTATTAGTTTCGCACGGGTTGCCCTCCCAGACCGTCCATCGTGCGGGTTGCCTTAGAGTAAAACTCATAGGCCATCCGATTTTATCCCTTGTCACATTCCCGAAGGCAACATTTCATTCCCGTGGGAATTATTTCTCGAAGGCAACATTTCATTCCCGTAGGAATTATTTCTCGAAGGCAACATTTCATTCCCGTAGGAATTATTTCTCGAAGGCAACATTTCATTCCCGTAGAAATTATTTCTCGAAGGCAGCATTTCATTCCCGTAGGAATTATTTCTCGAAGGCAACATTTTCATAAGAGAAGAAAAGAGACGCCCTTTAAGATCAGCAATATATCCACCCGCAACCTGTAGGAGGAGAGAAGACGAACTCTATATAAGCTTAACATATCTTCATCCGAGAAGGTACCACTATTTTAACCCGGCTGGCAATTAAATCGAGCCATCCTCATTGGCTCCCGTCAACCATTTGGATGCTTGGTGATCAAACCCAAGTTATCTATATAACATTTCCATTGGTATTGGTACCACATCAAAAGAAGAGGGAGTATTTCCACCTTTAATCAACATCAGAATTCGTGAAGGGGTAGAGAGAGAAGAAATGCTAGAGAATATGGGAAGGAGATAGTAACAGCAAAGCCCATCTACCAAAAGTATATCAACAACCCTCAATCCACAAGGAAGGCCCCAACATTAATTGATAGTAGCAGCAACAGGTTTTTATGACAGCAGCCCCCAATGCAAACAACCTCAGCTAACAAGGGTAAGAGCAGCCCCAAGGCAAAACAGCCACAATAAAACAATCCCCAATAATACAATAAAAGAGGCAACTCCAAATCAATCAAGGAAAGGAGCAGCCCCACATCACCCTACCTGCAGTCCAACTCCACAAGGAGCAGCCCCCAAACCAACAACAAAGGAGGCAACTCCAAATCAACCACAAAAGGAGAAACTCCAAATCAACAATAAAAGGAGCAGCCCCACATCACCCTACCTGCAGTCCAACTCCACAAGGAGCAGCCCCCAAACCAACAACAAAGGAGGCAACTCCAAATCAACCACAAAAGGAGCAACTCCAAATCAACAATAAAAGGAGCAGCCCCACATCACCCTACCTGCAGTCCAACTCCACAAGGAGCAGCCCCCAAACCAACAACAAAGGAGGCAACTCCAAATCAACCACAAAAGGAGCAACTCCAAATCAACAATAAAAGGAGCAGCCCCACATCACCCTACCTGCAGTCCAACTCCACAAGGAGCAGCCCCCAAACCAACGATAAAGGAGGCAACTCCAAATCAACCACAAAAGGAGCAACTCCAAATCTACAATAAAAGGAGCAGCCCCACATCACCCTACCTGCAGTCCAACTCCACAAGGAGCAGCCCCCAAACCAACAACAAAGGAGGCAACTCCAAATCAACCACAAAAGGAACAACTCCAAATCAACAATAAAAGGAGCAGCCCCACATCACCCTACCTGCAGTCCAACTCCACAAGGAGCAGCCCCCAACCTTTTCAAATGAAGCCCAAGATAGGCCTCTTCCTGAGCAAGCTTACAACTCCTATATAGAAATATATAAGAGCTTGCATAGACATAGGGAGAGAGAGAGAGAGAGAGAAAGATATTAACACATCCACCATATGTAAAGCTCCTAGAGGGAGAGTAGGAGCATATGAAACATCCAAGGGTTGCACTAGAGCCTTTGCGTATCCACCATCTCTTGTGAAGCCTCCTCGTACGGGCATATATATATATATGTGAATATATGTAACTATATATATATGTATTAAAGTTTGCATGGACAGAGAAAAGAGAGTGAGGGAGAGAGATGACGTTCGAGCAACCATTGATCCCCTTTTTCCTTTAAATACAAATCGCTTAAAGAGGGCTGAACTGCACTCATCGACATTCCCATGTGAAGCCTCCCAGCATGGGCATATATATGTATGGATATATGTAACTATATATATATATTAAAGTTTGCTCAGACAGAGAAAGGCGAGTGAGGGAGAGATGATCTTTATTTCTTTTCCAAAGACCAAGAGAGGGAGGGAGTGGGAGAGAGAAAGAAATGTGTAAAGCATTTTTGAAGTGAATATAGCCACCAGAATTAGTTACAGCTCTTATATACTCAGCCTATTCATCACTATCAGAGAAGGGAGAGGCTCAAATAGATAACACTTGATATCTCCCATGCAGGAAAAGTCACTTATTAAGCACACCAACTTTCTCAAGTGAAACCCCATGATAGTGTCTTATGTGCATGTATGTGTAAGAACACATGAATATATATATATATATATATATATTAAATCTTGCACAGATGGGGAAAAAGAGTGAGGGAGGGAGATGGGGTTTAGGGCAAACCATTAATTAGAGAGTTGTAATTAGTGTTTCAGGAGTCCAGGGAGGAGGAAGAGTAGGGAGGAGAGGAGATGAGTTATAGACTTTCTAAAGGGGCCCGTTGAGAAACTCTTAGCCTCGGGTTTGCTCTCCTCTCTCTCATTTCCTCTCACTTTACTGTGAAGAAGAGAAGAAGAGAAAGAGTAAGAGGTGGAGAGATATTCGCACATATTGCCCAAATTATCTGAGCCATTCCTGATGTGCAACACCACTACCACTTCAAGTTCAGACATGATTCCCTTATCCTCAAGGTCATCCTAAACTGAGAAAGAGAAGAAGACCAGCCCCCAATTTGATAATGCTTACCATGGGGACGAGGAGGGAGAGATGAAGATGGACAAAATTTAATACCCTCTCATATGATTTGATTACGGTGGTAGCATCTTCACCTCCCCTTATATTTATTTATGTTATCGCAATAAGAAAAAAAAAGGATGAGGATCATCCCCAAAACCAGGAGGGAAAAACCTCTCCTGGTTTGCCGAGATTAGATCCAAAGACATGCTTATGCATAGCATTACTTCATTCATTATCTAGTTTTTCTTTCCTCTTTAAAAAAAAACCAATTCGCAGAACACGAAATGGAAGCTAGGGAGCATGGAGGGAGAGAGAGGGAGAGAGAGAGAGACTCGATCTCCATGCTATTTGGAGTAGTTCTACTCCAATCCGCGCCCGGTCAAGGAGTAAGAGGTAGATTTCTTCCATGAAAGGGAGAGCAGAGGAAATAGGAGGGGGGGGGGGGGGGAGAGATGGAGAAGAGGGGACCTTGCCGTAGAGCCCTCCAGAAACGAAGGCGAAGCCTTCCATTTATAGCCAGAACCGGCCAATCGGAAGCTCCCACCGGAGCTCCTTTTCCGAATCCAAAAGCACAGGTGGCCATCGCCCCATGGGCACTCGTCCAGGGAGGAAGATCGAGCTTGGGTTCGCGATTCCTGCCCAGTTCGCGATCCTACCACCGGAGCTCACCCCCTGGTTTAGCCGCTCCCCCTTATTTCGCTAGTTCTGATTTTAGGATTCCCCATAATATGCTTTTAAGCTCCTTAATATATGTACATATATTAGTATATATATAATCATATATTTATATTCATATATAGGTATATATATATCATAACTCCCAACAGAAACGCCACTAAAATGTGCAGAGGGTGCCGTTGTGTTCGTGTCAACCCTACGAAGCTAACGAAAGCATCCGAAGTCGATTCCGAGTCCGTTCACCCAACATTTTAAAATGGCGTTGTTGTCGCGCTCGACGTTACTCAAAATAGTGGTTTTCTTAAAACGACCTCGGATTGAAACAAAACGAGTTCCGTTGCACTCGTATCAACTATACAAGTCTAAAGCAACTGACGGAAATCGATTCGGGGCACGTATGCTCCATATTCTAAAACTGCGTCGTCGTGACGCGCTGCGATACTCAAAACGGTCACTTTCACCAAATGACCTCTGATCGAAACGAAACGAGTTCCATTGCACTCGTGTCGACTATACGAGTCTAACGTAACTGACGGAAGTCGATTCGGAGCATGTATGCTCCACATTCTAAAACTGCGTCGTCGTGACGCGCTGCGATACTTAAAACGGTCACTTTCACCAAATGACCTCTGATCGAAATGAAACGAGTTCCGTTGCACTCGTGTCGACTATACGAGTCTAACGTAACTGACGGAAGTCGATTCGGAGCATGTATGCTCCATATTCTAAAACTGCGTCGTCGTGACGCGCTGCGATACTCAAAACGGTCACTTTCACCAAATGACCTCTAATCGAAACGAAACGAGTTCCGTTGCACTCGTGTCGACTATACGAGTCTAACGTAACTGACGAAAGTCGATTCGGAGCATGTATGCTCCATATTCTAAAACTGCGTCGTCGTGACGCGCTACTATACTCAAAATGGTCATATTCTGCATATGACCTCGGATCGAAATGAAACGAGTTCCGTTGCACTCGTATCAATTATACGAGTCTAATGCAACTGACGGAAGTCGATTCGGAGCACGTATGCTCGATGAACAACTTTGACGTTGTGGCGAGGCACGATGCTGCCCAAAACAGTCATTTCTCTAACTGACCACCTCTAGGTGGTGAAGGTCGGGTCGTGATTGCCTGATGACCCGGCCTAGATTCCTCCAAGGGTTCAACTGAACCGGCTAGACCCCTTTTTCGAAGTCGGGATGTTACAGATAGCGCCTGCGGTAGCTCCTAGCGCATGCGGTAGCGTTCGTGTGGAGCAGTTGCAAAACTGTCGGCGGCATGGCGATCTGCATGAGCTCAAGCTAGCACCAGGCGGTAGCGCTAGCACTGGCGATAGCGCTAAGGAACTGCTGAGACGAGGCTAACCGCTGAGACAGAAGCTGAGATGTAAACCGCTGAGACGGAACCAACTGAGCTAGCGCCTAGCGCTAGCGCTAGCGCTAGCGTTAGTGCTGCTCCTTTCAAAAGTTTGATTCCATGCTGCCTTCTACCTGTGGAGTATTGCACATATAGTTCCTGCACACTATAAACACACTACAAGCAATATCAAATACAATATGGGATTTGTTATTCTCAAGCAAAGGGATGTGACACACATGTCCAATAGCTAGAGGTTTTCAAATTACTTATCCCCGATGCTGGCCCGCTGACTAGGCTCCCACCAAGCTGGCAGGGCCGGGAACCGCTCGGTGGCTGGAGGTTTTAAAAGTACTTAGCCCCGATGCTGGCCTGCTGACCAGGCTCCCATCAAGCTGGCAGGGCCGGGAACCGCTTGGTGGATGGAGGTTTTTAAAGTACTTAGCCCCGATGCTGTCCCGCTGACCAGGATCCCATCAAGTTGGCAGGGCCGGGAACCGCTCGGTGGATGGAGGTTTTCAAAGTATTTAGCCCCGATACTGGCCCGCCGACCAGGCTCCCATCAAGCTGGCAGGGCCAGGAACCGCTCGGTGGCCAGAGGTTTTCAAAGTACTTATCCCCGATGCTAGCCCGCTGACCAAGCTCCCATCAAGCCGGCAGGGCCGGGAATCGCTCGGTGGCCGGAGGTTTTCAAAGTACTTAGCCCCGATGCTGGCCCGCTGACCAGGCTCCCAACAAGCTAGCAGGGCTGGGAACCGCTAGGTGGTCAGAGTTTTTCAATGTACTTAGCCCCGATGCTGGCCCGCTGACCAGGCTCCCATCAAGCTGGCAGGGACGGGAACTGCTCGGTGGCCGGAGGTTTTTCAAGTACTTATCCCCAATGCTGGCCCGCTGACCAGGCTCCCATCAAGCTGGCAGGGCCTGGAACCGCTTGGTGGCCGGAGGTTTTCAAAGTACTTAGGCTCGATGTTGGCCCGCCGGTCAGGCTCCCATTAAGCTGGCAGGGCTGGGAATCGCTCGGTGGCCGGAGGTTTTCAATGTACTTAGCCCTGATGCTGGCCCGCTGACCAGGCTCCCATCAAGCTGGTAGGGCCGGGAACCGCTTGGTGGCCGGAGGTTTTCAATGTAATTAGCCCCGATGCTAGCCCACTAACTAGGCTCCCATCAAGCTGGCAGGGTCAGGAACCACTCGGTGGCCGGAGGTTTTCAAAGTACTTAGCCCCGATGCTGGCCCGCTGACCATGCTCCCACCAAGTTGGCATGGCCGGGAACTGCTCGGTGGCCGGATGTTTTCAAAGTACTTAGCCCCGATGCTGGCCCACTGACCAGGCTCCCATCAATCTAGCTGGGTCGGGAACCGCTCGGTGGCAGGAGGTTTTCAAAGTAGTTTTTCCTCTGAGATGGATCCACTAGCCGGGCTCTCAGTAGCCGACAGGGTAGGGTGGCCTCTCAGGGAGCCTAAGTAGTTTTTCCCCGAGATGGCTCCGCTAGTTGGGATCTCTCTAGCCGGCTGGGTAGGATGGCCTCTCGGGGAGGCTAAGTGGTTTTTCTCCCGAGATGGCTCCGCTAGCCAGGATCTCGCTAGCCGGTAGGGTAGGATGGACTCTCGGGGAGGCTAATTGGTTTTCCCCCGAGATGGCTCCACTAGCCGGGCTCTCGCTAGCCGGCAGGGTAGGATGGCCTGTCGGGGAGGCTAAGTGGTTTTCCCCCGAGATGGCTCCGCTAGCCGGGCTCTTTCTAGCCGGCAGGGTAGGATGGCCTCTCGGGGAGGCTAAGCGGTTTTTCCCCCGAGATGGCTTCGCTAGCCGCGCTCTCGCTAGCCGGCAGGGTAGGATGGCCTCTAGGGGAGGCTAAGTGGTTTTTCCCCTGAGATGGCTCCACTAGTCAGGCTCTCACGAGCCGGCAGGGTAGGATGGACTCTCAGGGAGCCTAAGTAGTTTTCCCCGAGATGGCTCCGCTAGTTGGGCTCTCTCTAGCCGGCTGGGTAGGATGGCCTCTCAGGGAGGCTAAGTGGTTTTTCCCCCGAGATGGCTCTCGCTAGCTGGGCTCTCGCTAGCCGGCAGGGTAGGATGGCCTCTCGTGGAGGCTATGTGGTTTTTCCCCTGAGGTGGCTCCGCTAGCCGGGCTCTCACTAGCCGACAGGGTAGGATGTGTTGGGTTTTCTATATACCATTCTAAATGATAAAAGCTTATCAAAAATGCGCAGCGGAAGAAACAACAAGAATAACCCAAGAGTAAGGATCTTGCGGATTTCATGAATCAAGAGATTAGTAAAGCAAAATGCAATATAACTTTGTGGGATTGAGTCAATAATCAACCAAGATACTCCTAAAAGAAATCTGGTAGACAAACTTTGAGTTCCAAGCACCGAAATGTATCGGCCCCTCTACAGAGATCCACACAAGTGAAGGAGAACCCCAATGCCTTGTCGTACAAGGGGTGGGTTGGAGAAGAACAACCCTCTATGTCCCCATGAAATGCTAGGCCCGTTGAAGGGGAGGCGACGACGGTCGGCGAAGTCTAGGTCGGCGGACGGGACGAGGAGTCAGAACGCTTCTGTCTCTTAAGTCGTCAAAAGGGATCAATTTGTAGAAGACCTAATCGCGTCCCTTTTATACGCAAGGCATAAAAATAGGTTATCCAAAGACCATAGTAAACAGAACAATTCCGTCAGGTTTTATGCATAATTTCGTCGAAACACTTTCGACGACTTCGTCTATACACTTTCAACAATTTCATCGATACAATTTCGTCGAAACAATTTCAGCCAATTTGTATCTTATTTATCGAAACAATTTCGACGAACTCGTCTAAACACTTTCGACGAATTGACACATCTCGTCGAAACATTTTAAATGATTGTCTTGTATAAATCCATTCGTCGAAACCATTTCGACGAATTAGCTAAGTCATATAGAATTCGTCTAAACCATTTTGACGATTCATCAATAGTACTTATTTCCCAATTGAGACATTCTCAATTTAATTCCGAACAGTCATAGGATTGGTCCCCACTCATATCCAATATGAGTAAGGCCAACATAATCCTTTCTCCATCTTCTCCAAACACTATTATTTGCGACCCTATAGGCTCATATTGCGTTGGAAGTAAGACTAATTGTTGATTGCTTTGAGATCACCTCAGAAACTCCAACAGGATGGCCTATAGGGGAGGCTAAGTGGTTTTTTACCTGAGATGGCTCCACTAGCCGGACTCTCGCTAGCTGGCAGGGTAGGATGTCCTCTCGGGGAGGCTAAGTGGTTTTCCCCCCGAGATGGCTCTGCTAGCCGGGAGGGTAGGATGGCCTCTCGGGGAGGCTAAGTTGTTTTTCCCTCGAGATGGCTCCGCTAGCAGGGCTCTCGCTAGCCGGCAGGGCAGGATTGGCCTCGTTGGGAGGCTTAGGTAAATTTTTCCCAGGGTGATATGGAGTTTCCTCAATTTCCCCCATCTCCACTCGCCGAATAGGCAGGGTTGGACTTTTCTTTCTGAGCGTGTAACCAGCTCGAAAAGAGCAAGGATTGTGTATAACCCTGTATTCGCTGAGTGGGTCCCTGGGGCCCAGGGTGTTTTTAGGCCCGATATTTTTTAGCACTGCCCCAGGCAAGGATGGGGAGAGTTTCTGGGCGTACCCGGTAAGGGGGGGGGGGGGGCCTCCCGCTCGCCCAGGCCCATAAGGGGGCGAGCTGGAGGCGGGTGGCCTCATGGGCTCGCCCCACCCCAGCAGGGGGCGAGCCAGAGGTGGGCGGACTCTCGGGCTCACCCAACCCCAGCAGGGGGTGAGCCGAAGGTGGGTGGACTCCCAGACTTGCCCCTCTCCAGCAGGGGGCGAGCCGGAGGTGGGCGGCCTCCCGGGCTCGCCCCGCCCTAGCAGGGGGAGGCCGAAGGCGGGCAGCCTCCCGGGCTCACCCTGCCGCAGTAGGGGGCGAGCCAGAGGCGGGCGGGCTCCCAGGCTCGCCCCGCCCCAATATAGGGTGAGCTAGAGGCGGTTCGCCTCCCGGGCTCGCCCCGCCCTAGCAGGGGGCGAGCCGGAGGCGGGCGGCCTCCCGGGCTTGCCCCACCCAACAAGGGGCGAGACGGAGGTGGGCTGCCTCCCGGGCTCACCCCGCCCTAGTAGGGGCGAGCCGTAGAGGCGGGCGGCCTCCCGCTCGCCCAGCCCAGTGAGGGGGGCGAGCCTGGGAGATGGCTTGCCCCCTATCGTCCATCCCCAAGAATAGGGGGGGGGGGCCTGCGTTTAGCGCCTCAGAATGGCGGGATTTGTCTATTGGTAGTCCAAACCTGGGGGTATTTTCGTAATCTCGTAGGCCGAAATATGGCTATTGGCAGACCATGTCCAGAAATCTATAAATAGGGCCAAGGGGGCACCTTTTGGGGCATCACTCTCTTTGGGGTACTCTTCCCATAGGCTTCTTTGGTGGGGGAAGAGAGCCTCCAAGGGTGCCCCAAGTTCAGCATTGTCTTGGGAGGGGAAGCGCTCTAAGATCTTCTGTGTATGTGGTGGGACCTCCTCGCTAAGCCCTCGGTCCTGTTTCTAGTTTCCTAAGCATTTGGTCTAGTGCTCTCCCTTGAGAGAAGTAGGTGTGAGGTCACCCTCTCTTTTGGGGACCCCGAACTCCACAAGAGACCAAGTCTTGGTTTCAACACATATTGCAAGCTTTTACATCAATTGATACATGTAATAAGCAACATCGATTTTCAACTTAATTTCTTTTGGCAGCAACTCTTTTTAGTGAGCGGATAACCATGCAACCATCACAAATAAGCGAAAAATCATGGGTCAATCGAAGATGACCATAAATTGTGTAACGAATCTCCTTCTCCCTAGGTATCCTAGCGTAGCCCTGGGAGCTATGTCCTACAGGTTCAACATATCACAACAACAACAACAACAAAAGAAAGCAGTAACAAGAAACAGGGTGTGGTATCAGAAGCATCATACATGTTTTTCTATGTTGAGCAGTGAAGTAAAGAGGCCTATTATGCAATCACAAGCTAGCATAAGTATGCCTTATTCATGCACATCTAATCCTAGTAGCATACTATCATGTCCTACGCTATGATCTTACCAAGTGCTCTGTATCAGAAAACCATTTGAGTAGAGCAAGGTTCACCCAAAAATAGTGGGTCCTTTAGCCCATCTCCGCTCTCAACGCATAGGTTACTTATAGCCATCATTAAAGTAGTGCACTTACGTCTCTCAAATCATTACCAATACATGAGATGAACATTCCACTCTTTTCACAGTATAGTGCTCTCAGACTCCCATACACATCCAAGGAAAGGCCCCTTCCACTTTCCATGTGAGCATTTGCTTCTAGGGGAGGAGAACCTCCACTCTCCCCTTGGACTCTCCCATATAGCCAGCATGCTAGAGGTCCATTCCATGATGACCTATATGGCGTGGGATCAATGCAACCAATTTTCATTGCTCACTTCACTAGTAGACCCGGAGCTTCAATTCACTGCTACTGATGCAGAAATGACCACCGTTGCCTATTTTGCCAATCTCATAGCGTAACATAGATGTGGTTAGTCACACCCTAGAACAGAGAGTCAAACCAAGAGGTGGTTCTTTTCTCAACTGAAGGAGAGTCACACTAAAAGGTCCTTTTCTCAACCAAGGGAGAGTCATACAAAAAGCTCCTTTTCTCAACCCAAGGAGAGTCATACCAAGTATCTTTTCTCAGCCAACGGAGAGTCATACATACCAAGTCTTTTCTCAGCCATCCTATAACCACAAGGGGGCACTACCATACGCTCCCATTATTTTCTTGCAATCACAAGCAATAGCACAATCATAGTTTTGCACACAGGCCAAACCTACCTAGTTCATCTCAACTAAACTATAGTGTGCACTCTATCTATTTACCCAACTCATTATGCCTAATAGATTAAGACAATCAATTATATTGAATGCACATAAAATACTCTCCATTGCCATTGCATGTATTATCCATAACATATCACATATACAAGAGATTATCAATCTTCCCCATTTCAACATATGACACATCTATCAATCCATTGCATGTTCTCACAACAAATATAACAAGATTTCATCAACTCACCGACTATTCTATATGCATGTCAAACCCATTTTCTATCATAAAATCCTATAAGGAGTCATGCTCTATCATAAATTAAATATATCAAAACAACCACTATAATGGATTGCACATCATAATTTCATATATTAGCCACTACACAATTTACACAAATTTGGCTATTTCAACTTATCATCACCAACAATGATAGTTTTTCATATGCCTTACATTAACATGGCCAAGTCTAATAACTTATTCTAAGCCATATCCAGGGGCTTATTCCAGCCCACATGCACGTTCATTTTAACCACATCTAATTCTTACATTAACATTCATATCATAACCACCAATTCTCATCATTATTGCTTGCTATGGAGGTCTTTCCACTACCTACAACATCTCTTTATTTCATATGCCTTATTATAACCAATCCATGGAGTTCCTCCAAACCTCATTTTAACACCATTTAGCACACAAAATACTTTCATAGCACATTTATATAAACCCTTCACTATCTTTCCATTAGAGTTTGCTAAAAAAGCCAATATCTCCAACATTTCCTCACTTCAAAGCATTCATTCTTCTATTCTAAATAATTATTTCAGACATCTCAAGCTTTCATTACAACTAACATTCTCATAACATTCATCACATAAAATACTTCCATATAATATTCATAACATCTTCATGAAAACACCACATTAAGGTTTGCCAGAAAGGCAATTTCCACCATTTTTGCCTCCATTTATTCAAACACATCAAACACTAATATTTGGCTATTTAATTTCCATGATAAGCTGACATTATAACAGTACTATGATTGCTATAACCGCTGCGGAAACAACCCTAATGCAGCTAGCAAAACAACATCACAAAATCGTGCCACCGACCACGAATATGCTTCACCCACCATGCCTAATCCAAAACGTACATCAGATTTCTATATGCAATCATGCTGAGGATACAACATAATGCCTCAGTGGTTCTAAATGGCATGGATATCAGAAATCTCTAATTAGAGACTTTGATTCTACCATCACATCAAAATCCAAATCAAAAGCATGTAATAAAATCTCTAATTAGGCATAAGAAGATCGTTAGATTTTCCCATGCCTTTGTGGCCATGGAATCTTTGAATATATTAGGGGAAAAGAACTGTGGAGGGGAGAGCAATCCAATGCCGAAAATAGCTTGTCGATCGGAGTTTGAGGCTCCTCCGGTGGCCAAATCTTCTCTCCAAAACCACTTTTCCTCTCCCCTTTTCTTCCTTCCTATAGAAATGGCTAAAGATGGCTTTCTAACTTTGATTTCACGAGCCTAAAGCCTTTAGAAGACTCCCAAGCAGCTTTCCTCTCAATCCCCAAATCAAATTCCAAAAAAATAGGTCATTTAAAGCAAAACTGACCTGAACACATTCTGGGACATGAGCGTGTACTTAAGGCGTGTACTTCCTGTTTTCAGTCAAATCCACTTCTAACTCCCGAGAAACCTTCCCTTATCCATCCCAGGTGACATGCCCATGTTACGCGGCATGTACCTAGGACGTGTTAAATATTTTTTTGTTCATTTTTGGCCTTTAGGCAGTGCCAAAAGCTCCCAGACACAACCCTCACACCATTTGGATCATTACTAATCCATATATGACCATAAAAGTGGTCTTAAACACTCCAAATTTCCTTAATTACTCCTCGGATTAGGTCATTGATGAAATCATGCTAACCTAATCATTAAGCACTCCTCATCGAGGTGCCACGCATTAATGAACATAACCTCAATCCTCCACCAAGATAATAGATGAAGGGAAGGGAAATTCAAGGCATTACATGAACCCTCAAAGTTTCAATACTTATAATATAGCTACTACAATTTAAATTTCAATTTAGAGAAGACAATATTAGATCACTTGGCTAGGTTATATTCAGTATAATATTTCACGTCAGTATAATATTTCCATTCTTTGTGATATCCGCCCAGCTTGAGAAGAATGTGGTCCAACTCTTAAGTATCCCTTGTTTTTTTTCATTCTCCATATAGTTTAATTCAAAGCTCATTAGTGGTATTTCAAGAGTCCGTCTTTACTTTTATTTTCTCATTTTGCTCATTAGTGGTATTTCAATTGAAACTCTTCTTCTCCCCAATCAGCATCACACCTTAACCATCTAGCATCGATGCCAATTTGGATTGGCCATGTTATGCGTCTTGGTGGAAAAAAAAACAATTTATTACGTCTTCCATTTGCTGTATTTTCGGCATTTCGCGGGAAAGATGCGCTAGAATATACTCAAGCTCTTCTCATTGTTGGGCTAGAGATCACGCAAGCCCGGCCAAAACACTTGCAAATTAGTTCGAGTAAGTACCTGCACGACCGCTTAGCGTTATGACGATACACAACCAAAACACAACACAAAATAACAACAATAAAAATGACAGAGATTTAACGTGGAAAACCAATAGGGTAAAAACCACGGGACGATCAGAGTCCAACCCGGAAAGCCGCCACTAAGTATGTGTAAAACAAATAGGCAGTTATAAGGCTTTCCCTTCTCGATCCACACATGATCTTCACCAACTTTTCACTACACAATATTTCACAATAAACAGTAGCAGAAAAGTTGCAAGTTACCGACAGTGGCGGACGAGACGGATTACACAAATCCTCTCCAAGATGCCTCTTCGAATACTTGCCCAAATCTGCTCCAGATCCAATCCGTGTAGCAAAGTCTTCCTCGTCAACGTCGTAGAGACGTCTGAAAGCTCTTCCCAAACTAAGACTAATTGCCATAAAGGCCTCTATAAACTCTTTCAATGCTTGAAATTTGAGAGAAGTGGATGTCTTACCCCTCTTCCTTCATGCCTATTTATAAGTTCAAAACCAAGGAGGTAGAGGTGTTAGATGGCATGTGGATGAAGCGTCCCTCGGTCAAAAGCACATGTCAAATGACATGAAGCTTCCTTTGTGCACTTTTCTAGAAGCTTCCTTCAAGAGTACATATTGGTTTCATAGTCAAAGGTGGCTACCCCTTTTCACACTTGACATAAATCACATGCTTGAAAAGCATGGTCAAAGGTGGCTAGCCGCTTTCACACGTAGGAGAAAATTATCTTACCAAATCTCTCCCTTTTCAACTAAGTGAAGAAACTTATCATTCTGACAATCTTCCTTCAAATCTTCCCGCTAGGACCTCCATCAACATGTCTCCCCTTTTGAGCACTAGATTCAGCGCCACCAAATTTGAGTTAGTAAAACTCTAATCCACAATTTTCTCCACAAAGGACGGTAATTGTACCTAACAATTTATCCTCTTTGCTCTTATGTGCAAGAGATCGCCATCCCGGCAAACCTCACATAATGCTCGAACTTCCCCCTCGACACAAATTTCGTAAGCATATCTGCTTCGTTGTGATTCGTGTGCACCTTCTGCAAATCCAGCTCTCTTTGCTCTAGAGCATCGTGTCAATATGCTTGGATCTTGAGTGAAAGGTGAGGTTCTTCCCCAAATGAATCGCGCTATGACTGTTGCATAGAAGTGTGTAGCCCTCCTGAGTGAAACTCAACTCCTTGATGAAATACTTCATCTAAAGAAGCTTTTTTCCTGTATCAGTGGCCGCAATAAATTCTACCTCCGTAGTCGACAGTGCAACACACTTCTGTAGTCTCGACTGCCATGACACAGCTCCCCCCCACAAATAGGATCAGGTACCCAGAAGTCGATCTTTTGGAGTCCAAATCTCCGGCCATATCAGCATCAGTATAGCCCAGTAGCTCTGGCTCACTATCTCCAAACTTTAACGTCAAGTACGAATTCCCATGTAGGTACCTTAGACACACACACATATATATATATATATATATATATATATATACATACACACATATATATAGACACACACACACACACACATATATACACACACACACACACATATACATATATATATTTTGTTGGATGCGTTTACTTAGTGGACACAGACAATTAAGAAGAGGCAAATAACTTCTTCAAATATCAACAAGAGATTATAATCAAGTTACAAAGCTTGACTTCACAAGTTACAACTCAACACTTGCACACTACCCACACTTGGGTATTACAACTACACACTAACACTTCTAACCGCAGTTAACGACCGGAGCTGCTGTCCGACAAGAGCCTGATCGCAAGAACTATCCACCATGTGTTGTTTGCAACTTTGGAGTTGGCAAGGAGCAATCCGCAAAATAGCTGTTCGCAAGGAGGAGCTAATCTCAAATACAAGCTAACGCTTCTGCTTTTCTCCTGTTCACGTTGTTCGCAGAAAAACTTTCCACAGCTTTTGCTTCTCTCCATTCTGCCTACCTCTCTCACTGCATGCAATTTCAGCTTTTCCTGTTCGCAAATATGCTGTCCGCAACTTGATTTCTGCTACCTGCTTTTGCATTTTTTTGTTGGTCTTCACTCGATACACCCACTTCACTCGAATGGGCTTGTGACCTGCTGTCAGAGTGACCAACTCCCAAGTATCATTCTTCTTAATTGATGTTATTTCTTCATCCATTGCTTTCCTCCAGGTATTCTCCTGAGCACCTTCTTCATATGAGTACGGTTTGCAATCCGCTAAGAGACAATGTAAAGAAAGTTAGCATGAGTCCACTCCATCTCCTCGTAGATCTCCTCCAACCTTCTTATCTTAGGTTGAGGCTTCTAAGAACTACTCCTTCTAGTGCTCGCTCCACTTGCGCTGCTCTTGTTTGTGCTTACTCCACTAGAGTAAGGGGTAGAGACTCCCACTGAATCTCTGCTCAGTGGTGATGGTGGTTCATCTCCACTATCATCAGCTTCAGCTTCATGACCACCTACTTCATCAGCATCGTCAAAGAGCATTCCTTTGATGCTTCCCTTTGTCTCATCCCAGCTCCAGCAGGAATCTTCTTCGAACATGACATCTCTAGAGATAACCGCCTTCTTCGTCACTGGGTTGTATAACTTGTACGCTTTACTCATCGAAGCGTAGCCCACAAATATTCACTTCTCGCTCTTGTCATCTAGCTTCTTCCTCTTCTGGTCAGGGATGTGAGCATATGCTACACACCCAAACACTCTCAAGTGTTGAACACTTGGCTTCCATCCACTCCATGTATCATATGGAGTTTTGAACTTCACACTCTTAGTAGGACATCTGTTCAACAAGTACATAACTCATTGTACTACCTTAGCATATAACATATGTTGGTGTTTCCAAGGTGATCTGGAAGTGATCAAGCACTTAGCCTCACTGCCAACGCGATATGAGCCTATGGGGTCACACACAAGAGTGTTTGGAGAAGTTGGAGGAAAAATTGTGTTGGCCTTACTCATATTAGATATGAGTGAAGTCATATTGGATATGAGTGAAGGACCAATCCAACAACTTATTGGAGTTGGGTCGAGTCAATTGAATGCTCCACAGGTATTGTGAATAGTGTATGGAGCGTGTTGGCAAGTTTTCGAGACGAGTCGTCGAGAATGTCTCGATGACTTTTACCCCAGTTTGTCGAATGTTCGAATCCAAGTTGACTCGACGAACCCGACGAATTCATGACTCGACGAATCCATGTTGACTCGACGAATCCATGTTGATTAGACGAATTCATGGATCGACGAATTCATGGTGTCTCGACAGATTCATGACTCGACGAATTCATGATCACTCGACGAATTTTGTGTTTACTCGACGAATGCATGATCACTCGATGAATTCTGTTTACTCCATTTTTGGTCATGGGTGCGCGTATAGTCTCTCTCTCTCCCTGGGGTATAAATAGATCACGGTGTACTTATGCCCTAGGTGTGCGATCCCTTTTGAGAAGAAATCAGAGAGAGCGACAGAAGAGTTCCGCGAAGTTCCGACGGAAGAGTTCCGACCGATCGATCCCGCCGCCGCCGCCTCTCCCTGTTGTTAGACCTAGCAGTCCGTGGGATACGTAGATGGCTGCTCTTCTCTGACCTAGTTCTTATGAGACAAGAAGCTAGGGTTCTTCAACACTCGTGTGGATTTCCATAGAGGCTCCGATCGATTTCAGTGCTTGAGACTCAGAGGTCATCTTTGAGATTTCTTCTTGGAGCATCTTGGTTGAGTGCGGACTCAATCCCCTAAAGGTACTTCGTTGTGTTTCCCTTTCGTATTTCTAGATTCATGAAATCGCAAGTTCCTTGAACTGTTTAGGATTGTTCTTGTTCGTTATTTCCGCTGCGCATATGTTATATGCTATCTACATATGATGTATAGAAAACCCAACAATGGTATCATAGCTAGGTTGCGATCTAGTGCGTGTAAATCAGAAATTTAGAAGTGTTCTAAATGTCTGGATTTCTTCCTGGATGTGAGCATTCTGATGAAGTGTTCTAAATTGGAACCCTGCCAGGAACGCACGTGATTGCGTTGCTATTTCATTGTTTCAGAAATTGTTTCTCCTTTGTAGTAATCGTCCCTCAAAATGGTTTGTGAAACCAAATGTCTTAGATTTTGAATCTGACCTTGAGAGACGAGTTTGTCTACTGCATAAGTGAAGTTGGTTTTGCCTGTGTCCAATGCATGCAAATCTAAAAATTTAGAAGTGTTGTACATGTTCTGATTTAACCGCCTTTTATCAAAGTGTTGATAGTTTCTTTTGTGCACATCAGGGATGCATTTGGATTGTTAATGTTGTATTTCTATTTTGTGAATGTGCACAGTGATTAAATGTTAATCACGATGAAATGTTCATCGATTGTATCTTAAAACCCCTTTCCAATATTAAGTGTACGGATGCCTTCCGATGGATGACACTCTTACTGCCTCAATCGATGAAGTGTGGGCTTGCCAAAGCAAGGTGCATTAATCTATCTTGGTAAGGGTGCGAGTGGATAATTGTGATATTCCACTGTCGACATCCGGTCCAACTTAACTAGGTGATCTCAAAAGTTGAGTGCCTAGAGGCATAGGGTTGGCATGCTCCATATGATGGATGCGAATAAAGAGTTATTCACCAATCATACAAGAGTTGCATAGTGATGCAATTGACAAGTGTTGTCTATCTAAATAACTGCATTATGAGAGGAACGCCAAAGCAGACTCATTGTGTTGGTGAAATATGAATCTTGTCCACTAAGAGAGTAGCTCGCATAAACTCTCCGAATTGATATTAAGGGTTATCTGTTTGAATAAAATAGTAGGAGCTTTTAATAAATGTCCTTATTAAAATAAAAATGAATTTTAAAATATAGTACTAAAATTTTACTTTGCAAAATTCCTTGCAGAATATCCATGGCAAGTGGATCTCACTCCACCTTGTCCCTAAGAGCCATCCTTGAGAAGGATAAGCTCAATGGGACGAACTTCCTTGACTAGTACAGAAACCTGAGAATTGTTCTCAGGCAAGAGTGCAAGCTCTATGTCTTGGATGGGGAAGCCCCTACAGAGCCGACTGGGAATGCTCCTAGTGCAAATAAAGATGCTTACAAGAAGTATGGAGATGACTCCTTGGATGTTGAATTACTTATTATCGTGACCATGAACTCTGAGCTTCAAAAGCAATACGAGAACATGAGTTGCTATGGTTGTGCACCTGAAGAAAATGTTTCAAGGGCAAGCTCGCCAAGAGGGGATTGGCATATGCAGGGTGTTATTTCAGTGTAAGATGTGAGCTCGAGACCCAGTAGGGATTCACGTACTCAAGATGATTGGGTATATAGAGAACCTTGAAAGACCGGGGTTTCCTTTGAGCCAAGAGTTGGCCACTGATCTGATCTTGCAATCGTTGTCGGACAGTTACGAGCAGTTTGTCTTGAATTACAATATGAATGAAATTGACAAGACACTTCCCGAGCTCCTAGGTATGTTAAGAACTGCTGAAATCAATATGAAGAAGGTCAAGCCTGCTAGCCCCATGTTGATGGTGCATAAAGGCAGGGGCAAGACCAAGGGATTCAAGAAGACTAAGGTAGGACCTAAGTCATATCTTGATCCCAAGATTTCAGCGCTGAAGAACAAAGGCTTGGCGAAGGAAGGGAAGTGCCACCATTGCGGTAAGGCAGGGCATTGGAGGAGGAACTATCCCCTCTATCTTGATGATCTGCAAAAGGAGAAGATAAGTGTGACTTCCATTTCAGGTATTTACATTATAGAGATAAATCTTTCTGCTCCTTCATCTTGGGTATTGGATACCAGATGCGGTTCTCACATTTGTACAAATGTGCAGGAATTGAGAAGGAGAATAATGCTGGGTAAAGGGGAGGTAGACCTGCGCGTCGGAAATGGAGCAAGAGTTGCTGTCGTTGTCGTTGGTATCTATCGTCTTTCTTTGCCCACTGGGCTTGTAATAGAACTAGATAATTATTATTTTGTTCCAGTCATAACTCGAAACATTATATTTGTGTCATGTTTAGACATGAGAGGATTTTCTTTCATTATTAAGAACAATAGTTGTTCTATATTTATGAATGATGTTTGTTATGGTGTAGCCCAACTGTTTAATGGCGTATACATTTTGAACTTAGATCTGCCAATCTGTAATATAGAAAATACTAAAAGACTAAAAACTAATGACTCGAATCCTTCGTATCTTTGGCATTGTCGTTTAGGCCATATAAATGAGAAATGCATATCCAAGCTCCATAAAGATGGAATGTTGGACTCATTCGATTATGAATCTTTTGAGAGATTTGAGTCATGTTTATTAGGCAAGATGACAAAAGCCCCTTTCACAAGTTATAATGAGAGGGCTAATGATCTCTTGGGTGTGATACATAATGATGTATACGGACCCATGAGTTCTGTGGCAAGAGGTGGGTTCTACTACTTTGTTACATTCACTGATGATTTCAGTAGATACGTATACATGTTTCTTATGAAGAACAAATCCGAAACCTTTGAAAAGTTCAAAGAGTTTAAGAATGAAGTAGAGAACCAACTTGAAAAAAAGGATAAAAGCACTCTGATCTGATCGAGGTGACGAATATCTAAGTCATGAGTTTCGCGATCATCTGAGAGAATGTGGTATTGTATCATAGCTCACTCCGCCCGGAACACCTCAGCATAATGGTGTGTCTGAGAGGAGGAATCATACTTTGTTGGACATGGTACGGTCAATGATGACTCATGCAGGTTTACCTGTTTCCTTTTGGGGATTTGCTCTAGAGACTGCTTCTTTCACTTAAAATTGCGCTCCAACAAAAATGGTTCAAAAGACACCATATGAGATATGAACTGAGTAACGTCCTAGTATGTGTTTCATTAAAATTTGGGGCTGTGAGGCATACGCGCGACGTCAAATGCCTGAAAAGCTGGAACTCAAATCAGATAAATGTTATCTAGTGGGGTATCCTAGAGAGACCAAAGGGTACTACTTCTACCTATCATCTGAGGGCAAAGTGTTTGTTGCAAGGACAAGCATCTTTTTGGAGAAAGAGTTCTTATCCAGAAAGAATGCAAAAGTAGAACTTGAAGAAGTTCAAGAACCACAAACAATGAATGAACCAGAATTGGAACCTGAGCAAGGACTACAAGAAGTTGTAGCTAGAGTACCTGCTCAAGAAACACAAGTCCTACGTAGATCTGGTAGACTAAGATTTGAGCCTGAGAGATATCGATTTCTCATGTCTCAAATAGGTAATGTGTTGCTTATGGATCAAGATGATGAGCCTACAACCTACCAAGAGGCTATGAATGGACCTGACTCCGAGAAGTGGCTTGAGGCCATGAAATCTGAAATGGACTCCATGTAAACAAACCAAGTTTGGACCTTGGTGGAACCACGAGAAGGGGTAAGACCCATAGGGTGCAAGTGGGTCTTCAAGAAGAAGACCGACATGGATGGGAATGTACAGACATTCAAAGGCCGACTGGTGGCTAACGGTTTCAGGAAAATTCATAGTGTTGACTATGATGAGACCTTTTCCCCTGTTGTCATGGTCAAGTCCATCAGAATTCTACTTGTTATTGTTGCGTATTATGACTACAAGATCTGGCAAATGGATGTCAACACGGCTTTCCTTAATGGAAACCTCCTTGAGGAAGTGTATATGAGACAACCCGAGGGTTTTGTATCTCCAAGTGAAGCAACTAAAATATGCAAGTTGAATCAATCCATTTATGGATTAGGAGCGGGGAACATTCATCTGGGTGAGAAGAGTATGCACAACATCAAGAAGATGGAAATTCTTGTATTCGGCAATGCCATTTTGTTGAGACTTATATGCACATCTGGTTTGATGAATAATACCATGTTGTATACAAAAATTAGAAAACTGATTACTAACATATTCTTTTGCATTCTCAGAATGAATACTTTTAAGGAAGCACTAAATTGTATGCGAATTTCATTATAAAAAGTAGTGAATACAAAGAATAGTTCAGAGCATTCTCTAAGGAGATACACACAAGTACATCTTGAAAAATCATCATTAAAAATTTCAAAATAATGACTACCCCTACCAAAACTTTTGGTAGGACAAGGACCCCAAATGTATGAATGAACAAGATTGAATGGACGAACTAAACTTTGACTGACCTTAGCGGGTAGGGAAGAGCGCTGATGTTTGCTAAATTGACAAGCTTTACAATTAAGAGAGGAGATGTCCTTCGGGAGAGATGGCAGTAGTTGGTAGTGCAAGCGAGGAGGTGGGTGACAAAGGCAAAGATTTCATTGTCGGAGAGACTCAGAGGTGGTGGAGGCAGGGTGTAGAAAAGTGTCAAGGAAGTAGAGGCCTCCCACATTCAGTCCCAGTAACAAACATCTTCTTCGAACAAAGATCCTAAAAATAACTGTAAAAATAACAGAGGATTGTAGTTGTCGTGAGAGAGCATGAAGATATATTAAGTTGCAAGGAAAATTTAGCACATGAAGAGTGTCATCAAGGTTTATAGTGGGGGTGACTTGAACAACACCAGTGCCACACACCGACGAAGGAGATCCATCAGCAACTGGTGGACAAAACTATGCTTGCAAACGATAACGGCAAGTGTACCGTATCGAATGTAGTATAGGTTATTAAAACAAGGTCGTATTAGACTCGGGGCGGTTGAATACTCTTACTTCGGAAAATCTCTATTATTTTATCGAGTAGAATTTGTGGTTGGTTGGTTGCGAAAAAAGAGAAATAGCTTATTTAAATTAATGAATTAAAGGTTAGTCCTCAACCTTGAATCACCTTGAAATAAATAAATAAATAAAGAAATAAAACTTCTAATCCTCTTTAAAAGAAATGCTTGACCGTGGAGGTTCCTGATTTATGAACGTACCTCTCTCGAGGATACGCCTAACTGAGTTTAGGTTGATCAATCGAACTCTCGTTCTAGAATCGAAACCCCTAAAGCTCGCTTTATCGAAGTGAACCCCTCTATTGGATATAACTCCAATCCGGGAGATTTATGCCATCCTCTCTCGAGGAGTGCATTCAAATCTCTTTATCCTTGAAGTGATCGATTCGAACTCAAAACCTCTCGATTATTTGACTACGAAAACAAGACTGAGATTATATATCGATAATATAATCTCAATCAATATAAATTCAAGGATAAATCTTAAGAAATCTAAATAAGAGAAAAAGAAGTTATAAACTGAATTATGAATTATATTTTCCTTGGATCATCTCAGCCGAGTACTAATGAAATTTAGCTACTCATGGAGATGGAGGAATTGATGAAATACAAGAGGTGCATAATGAAGATTGAGAGTAGAATAAGAGTAAAAGTGCTATTTTATTAATTGAAAGGGAAATTACAACTAGGAAACAAGAAATTACAAACCTGAAATGAAAGTGCAAGCTAAGAAAGAAGATTACAAGCTTAAGAATGAAAGCAATGCAAGAAAATAAACTTAGAACTCCCAAAATTCATCCCCAAACATCTGGAAAAGCTCCCTTTAAATAGCTGAATTTTTGGTGTTACACGCCCTTGGTCACGCCCGTGACCAAGGGCGTGTAAGGGGCGTGATCGAAGCGGCAGCGGAGAGGGCGCCTTCTGGAGTAATTGCGAGCATTTCGGCCGTGTCATGCCCTAGGTCACGCCCGTGACCTGGGGCGTGTAATCCTGAAATCTGTCTGCTGGCGGGAAGCTTCGGCGGGAAATTGGCGCGGGAAAAGTCACGCCCGTGTGCTGGATGTCACGCCCTTGGTCACGCCCGTGACCGAGGGCGTGTAATTTTAATTGACATGGCGGCGTGCTCCGGATGCTTGTGGCGGGTCGTGGCCGTGACATTGGGTCACGCCCTTGGTCACGCCCGTGACCTGGGGCGTGTACTTGGCAAAAACTTCACGGAGCGTTCCTGGAGTGGCAGAAGCAGGTCTGGAGTATTTCGTAGGTTACACGCCCATGGTCACGCCCGTGACCTGGGGCGTGTAATTTTAACTTTTTGCTCAAAACAGCCGAGAAAACCTGAAAACACAAAATAAACTTAAGTTAGCTTATAAAATAACAATGGAAGGATATATATGATAAAATTCCTAAAAATAACATAATTTTATATGAAAAACATAATAAACCTAAACTAAAAGATGAGTAAATAAATTACTCATCAAATACCCCCATACTTGCTCATTGCTCGTCCCGAGCAATCCATTTTTCACAAGGGTAAGAAAAATTAATGCAAGATAGAATTATGAAGACTAGAGAGTAAAATGCGAAGTATTATGCTGGCATGTGTAGATATTTTAGTAAAAAGATGTTCTTGGCATAAATGCTAATTTACGAAATACTTCAAAAATGCGTTATAATTATTTATCATTACTTTAAAAATGAGTCGACGGTCAATCAAAAAGTTATGTGAAGGGAGAAAATAGCGTGATTGCTGAGATTTAAATTACTAGACGTAGACGCTCGGGGTGGCCTCCAAAGAAATCCATCAATGTCGACGGCCATAGGCTTGCCCGTTTGCACTTTCTCCACTACACTTCGAACTAAATCGACTCTATGGATCTTTAGGACTTAAATAGGGTACATTTTAAGGTTTGGGTTTAAGGGTGAGGTAAACAATGATAAACATGAAGGCGCATTCCACTTAAACAAAATTTTTGAGCTAAAAGAAAATGATTGCCACCACAAAATAATGAAGCTTTACCCCCATACTCGCATTTTTTCAAAGGGGAAACACTCTCATACTCTTTTATTTAAATCATGAATCTTCATAATTGGGATCATTCCAAGTATGCATGTACATACCTAGGCCGCATATCATTATGAGATTATTGCTTTCTGAGATTTAAACATTTTTTTTTTTGAATTGATAACCATAATATTTTCATAGAATCGTACCCAAATATTTTTTTTTCAATTTAGCTCAAAATTTCAAAGTGTTCATTTGGGTTTTGGGCTTTTTAGCTTTGGTGCCGAAATGATGAGGGTGGATCAAATAAAGGTGTAAGGCTCAAATTTGTGTGAACAATGGTGGTAAATCTAGGTTGGGTGCAAAGGCTCAAACTATCCAAAGAAAAGCCTAAATCATTTCCGTAAAGTTAATTTGTCTAAAGCGCACATGTTTCGAAAATAGCTTGGGGCAAGTTCTAGACATCGAGAAAGGATACCCTTTTGTTCAATTCGAGTAATAGCTTTCTAACAATCTTCTACACACTCACCTAAACTACTTTTGGATAAGACCGGATTCGAATTTAAAAGTAAAAATAAATTCTTACTACGCAAATTAATAAAACATAATTTTAGATCTATGCCAAGAATTTAATTTTACACCAAAACTACTCAAAGATAAGCATATGACTAGGAGCACTACATGAGTCAACAATTTTACTCTAAAGTTTCAAAAACTATTCTAGCACAAAATTATTTTTAGTCCATATGAAAAACAGTCTACTTAGAACTTACAATTTAGCAAGTGGGAGTTTTGATGAATAAAAAGAACATTTTCTAATAGATTCTTTTTTTGTTCTTGGACTTCCCAAGATCGGCCCGGTGAAGGGTTTGCAAGGTACTAGAGGCTATGATGGGAATTCAAGCCCAAAGCGTCCTTTCCAAGAAATTTAATTGCATTTTATTATTATTATTATTTTTTTTTTCAAGTAAAACTACAAAGAAAGCTATGCTACACCCCCATACTTAAAATTAAACATTGTCCCCAATGTTTAAAATTAAGTATGAAAGATAAAACAAAAAAAAATGTCAATAAAGAAAAATCAAGAGAAATTACTAAAGTGTAAAGAGGGCTTCCCTGAATGGTAGTCGGGGTTGCCGGTCGAACACCTGCAGAGTTAAATTAGAAAAAACAAACAAGAAAAGAAAGACAAAAATAAAGAGGTTAACATTGGGTTGCCTCCCAAGAGCGCTTTGTTTACCGTCGCGTAGCTTGACTAAGTGGTAATTTAAAGATTTTGGAAGTGAATGGTTTCGATGTTTTCGGGCGCTGGGTCGCCCGGGTGATATAATTTTAAGCGTTGTCCGTTGACTTTGAAAGAGCCTTTTTCCGGGTGCTCTATTAGCACCGTTCCGTATGGCCAAACTTCTTTAACTATGAAGGGACCGGACCATCGTGATTTTAATTTACACGGAAAAAGCTTAAGTCTTGAATTAAATAATAGGACAAAGTCTCCCGGTGAAAAAGTTTTTGGATTTTTGATTTTTTTATCATGATAAAATTTTGTGCGCTCCTTATAAATCTTATTATTTTCGTAAGCGATTGCGCGCCACTCATCTAATTCATTTAATTGTAGTTTTCTGTGCTCGGAGGCTAAGTTTAAATCCAAATTTAAAAATTTTAGCGCCCAAAAGGCGCGATGTTCTAATTCCACCGGTAGATGACAAGCTTTTCCGTAGACTAATCGGTACGGTGTACATCCGATGGCGGTTTTGTACGCTGTCCGATATGCCCATAGAGCATCGTCTAATTTTAGCGACCAATCCTTCCTATTAACGGACACAGTTTTTTCTAAAATTCTTTTAAGTTCACGGTTCACCACCTCCACTTGGCCATTTGCTTGAGGGTGGTAGGCGGTAGATAGCTTTTGGGTGACTCCATACTTTGCTAAAATTTTAGCAAGTTGGTTGTTACAAAAATGTGTGCCCCGATCACTAATTAGTGCTCGGGGTGTGCCAAATTGTGAAAATAATTTTTTTAAAAAATTTACGACGACTCTCGCGTCGTTGGTGGGAAAAGCTTGTGCTTCCGCCCACCTTGACACGTAATCGACCACAACAAGGATATATTTATTATTAAAAGAGGAGGGTAAAGGACCTACGAAATCTATTCCCCAAAGATCAAAAATTTCGCATTCTAAAAAAATATTTTGGGGCATTTCGTCCCGGTTAGAAATATTACCTGACCGTTGGCACCGATCACAATTACTCACGAAATTGTGAGCATCTTTGAATAAGGTGGGCCAATAGAAGCCCGACTCTAGCGCCTTTCTTGCGGTCCAGTTCGCTTGATAATGGCCACCGGTTGGCCCTTCGTGGCAGTGCCGCAGAATTTGGGCGCCTTCCTCGCGCGAAATACACCTTCTTACCACTTGGTCCGCGCAGACACGAAATAAAAAGGGGTCCTCCCAAAAATAATTTTTCAAATCTGAAAAGAATTTCTTCTTTTGTTGACTTGAAAAATCTTTTGGTAGGACCCGGGCCACTAAATAGTTGGCCAAATCCGCGTACCAAGGGGTGGAAGAAGTCGTTACCTTTTCGATGGCAAGGAGGCGCTTTTCAGGGAATTTGTCGTTAATTTCGGCTTCCACTAGTGTTCCTGTAGCCGGATTCTCCAACCGTGAGAGGTGGTCGGCCGCAATATTCTCCGCTCCCCTTTTGTCTTGGATCTCCAAATAGAATTCTTGTAGTAGGAGGATCCACCTTAGTAGTCGAGGCTTTGCATCTCCTTTTTGTAGTAAATACCGGAGAGCGGAGTGATCTGTAAAAACATTAACTTTTGAAAGCGTTAAATATGATCGAAATTTATCAAACGCAAAAATTATAGCCAAAAATTCTTTCTCCGTTGTTGTATAATTTGCTTGTGCGGATGTTAGCATTTTGCTCGCGTAATAGATTGGGTGAAAATGTTTATTCACCCGTTGGCCTAAAACTGCACCTACAGCAAAATCGCTAGCGTCGCACATGATTTCAAACGGAAGAGACCATATTGGCGTGATTAAAATCGGGGATTTGATTAGTTCATTTTTGATTTTATCAAATGCTTTTAAACATTCCTCATCAAAATTAAACGCGGATTCTTTTTCAAGGAGATGAGTTAGTGGTTTCGTAATTTTTGAGAAATCTTTTATAAACCGTCTATAAAAACCCGCATGTCCTAGAAAACTTCTAATAGATTTTATATTGATAGGAGGGGGAAGTTTTTCTATGACCTCGATCTTGGCCCTATCGACCTCGATCCCCTTACTAGAAACTTTATGTCCGAGGACTAACCCCTCTCGGACCATAAAGTGGCACTTCTCCCAGTTGAGTGCCAAATTCGTGTCTTCGCAGCGTTGAAGAACACGATCAAGATTATTTAGACAATTAGTGAAAGAATCGCCAAAAATAGAAAAATCATCCATGAATACTTCCATGACGTCTTCGATAAGTTCATTAAAAATTGCCAACATACATCTTTGGAATGTAGCTGGCGCGTTGCAAAGTCCAAACGACATTCTTCGATATGCGAAGGTGCCGAACGGACAAGTGAAGGTGGTTTTCTCTTGATCTTCGGGGGCAATTGGAATTTGAAAATATCCCGAAAGACCATCGAGAAAACAATAGTGCGAATGACCGGATAAGCGTTCTAAAATTTGGTCAATAAATGGTAACGGAAAGTGATCCTTGCGTGTAGCATCATTTAATTTTCTGTAATCGATGCATACACGCCAACCCGTAACAGTACGGGTCGGAATCAACTCATTATTTTCGTTGGTGATTACCGTTATTCCTCCCTTTTTAGGCACGACTTGCACTGGGCTAACCCAAGTGCTATCAGAAATCGGATAAATAATTCCTGCGTCTAATAATTTTATAATTTCGGCCTTAACGACGTCCTTCATATTTGGGTTGAGGCGTCGTTGGGGCTGAATAGCGCCGCGAGAATTATTTTCTACATTTATTTTATGAGTGCAAAACGAGGGGCTAATTCCCTTTATATCCGAAATTTGCCATGCAATTGCATGGCGGTGATTATTTAAAATTTTAATTAATTCGGAAGTTTCCGAATCGTTAAGTGTGGAAGATATTATTACGGGCAGTTTTGAATTTTTTTTCTAAACATATGTATTTTAAATGTTCCGGCAATTGTTTTAGTTCTAAACTCGGTGGCTCCTCGTAAGATGTTTTTATTTTAGAAATATTTACGTTTACTTCTTCAAATTTGGCTGGCCGAGTTTTTTCTTCTAAACAAAATAAATTTGCAATTTCCGGGTTTTCAAATAAAGGTGAAATTATTTCAGAAAACGACGTTATTTCCTCTTCAAAATTTGTTTCTAGAGTAAAACAAGAGTCGTCGTTTGGAAACGCATTTCTCATTGATTGATTTATATTAAAAATAACTTCTTCCTCCCCAACTCGTAGGAGAAGGTTTCCGTTACTTACGTCAATTATAGCTCGAGCGGTGGCTAGGAAGGGCCGGCCGAGTATGAGTGGTACTTCGGCGTCCTCTTCGATATCGAGGATGACAAAGTCTACCGGAAAGATAAACTTGTCAACCTTCACTAGCACATCCTCAACGATCTCGATTGGATACTTTACGGACCGATCCGCTAGTTGGATGCTTATATTGGTTGGGCATGGGGTGCCCAAACCAAGCTTCTTAAATAAGGAGAACGGCATAAGATTTATGCTCGCCCCTAGATCGGCCAAGGCGTTTTTAATTAGTAAATTTCCGAACAAACACGGGATGGAAAACCGTCCCGGATCTTTTAATTTCTCCGGTAATTTATTAAGATTTATCGCCGAACATTCTGCATTAAGAGAAATACGCGAAATATCTTCAAGTTTCTTTTTATTTGATAATAAATCCTTGAGATATTTCGCGTATTTGGGCATTTGAGAGAGTGCCTCGCAAAATGGTACATTAATTTGTATTTGTTTTAAAATATTTATAAATTTTTTATACTGCTCCTCGTTGCGCTCATTTTGTAATTTAGAAGGATACGGAATAGAAGGCGTTTGAATAATGCGCGGAGCTAAATCAGAAGAGTTTAAATGCGGAGTTGGAATTGAAACGTTTACCTTAGGCTCGGCCAAATTTGAACTTTTTACCTCCTTTCCGCTGTGGAGGGTTATAGCGTTGGCGCTCTCCCGTGGATTGGGCTCAGTATTGCCCGGTAGAGCTCCCTGCTGGCGTTCGGAGAACATCTTGGCGAGTTGTCCAATCTGATTTTCTAGGCTTTTAATAGATCCGGAAAGGTTCCGGATATTGGCATCAGTAGAAGCGACGTATTTGGTGAAGACCTCTTCAAGTGAAGGGTCCTTTTGTGGTTGTGGTGGAGCGAATCCGGGAGGATTCAATTGTGGGGGGCGTTGAGCATTATTGGGGTTGCTCCATGAAAAATTCGGGTGGTTCCTTAAACCCGGATTATAACTATTAGGAAGGTTATTGTTTGGGTTATAAGGAGGACGATAGGAGTTCCCCATATAATCAACTTGTTCTTGATTATAATTATTATTATAATAATAATTATTATTATTATTATAATTATTAGCCCCATTAATGACGGAGGAAGCAGACATCTCCGCCATTTGCTTAGTAAGCCATTCTACTTGATATGCTAAATTCGGGGTGGCCTCGACTTCAAAGAGTCCGGTCGGTTTGTTCGGACGCGACCGTGGCGCATTTCACTGATAAGCATTCATGGCCATCTCCTCAAAAAGCTCTTGAGCGGCATCTGGGGTTTTGTTATTTAAAGTTCCCCCAGCTGCTGCATCAATCATCTGCCTCGTTTGGAGATTCAAACCATTGTAGAACGTTTGAACTTATTGCCATAAAGGAAGGGCGTGGTGAGGACATCTCCGCAATAATTCCTTGAAGTGCTCCCATGTGTCATAGAGAGACTCCGAGTCTATTTGCGTAAACGAGAGAATGTCCGTACGTAATTTAGCGGACTTCGTTGGAGGAAAATATTTAGTTAAAAATTTCTCCGTCATTTCGGCCCATGTAGTGATGGAACCTCTAGGAAGAGATCCCAACCATTGCTTGGCCTTAGTCCGCAAAGAAAATGGAAATAAACGCAAACGAATGGCGTCGTCGGTGACGCCATTAATTTTAAACGTGTCGTAAATTTCCAAAAAATTCAATAAATGTAAATTTGGATCTTCATCTGGTAACCCGTCAAAGATGACGGTTTGCTGTACCATTTGAATGATACTCGTTTTGATTTCGAAATTATTATTTGCCACTGCCGGGCGAATAATACTTGATTGTGTTCCCTCCATATTTGGCCTCGCATAATAGGACATAGTCCGTAGCGGAGCCTCATTATGGTCGGGGTCACCCATTATATCTTCGTTAGTCTCTCCGACTGACTCTTCGCGAATTATTGGTAGATCACTAAATCGGAGATGTCGCCGCAAGGTGCGCTCGATTTCCGGATCAAAACCAAATTCAAAATCAATTGAAGAGTTTCCTCGGGTCATAAACCAAAAGAAAAGAAAAGAAGCGGAAAAAGAAAAAGGGAAAATAAGATTTTAGATAAATAAATTTATTTTTATTTTATTATATTTTTTTTTTTTTGATATTTTTTTTATTATTATTAGGTGAATTAGAATTAGTCCTGCACTTCCCAAGATCTACCCGGTGAAGGATTTGCAAGGTACTAGAGGCTATGATGGGAATTCAAACCAAAAGCGTCCTTTCCAGGAATTTAGTTGCACCTTAAAATTAAGAAAAAGAAAAATAAAATAAAATTAATAGATATTCGATTTTCGAAATATCAACCGAGTCCCCGGCAACGGCGCCAAAAACTTGGTGGACAAAACTATGCTTGCAAACGATAACGGCAAGTGTACCGTATCGAATGTAGTATAGGTTATTAAAACAAGGTCGTATTAGACTTCAGGCGGTTGAATACTCTTACTTCAGAAAATCTCTATTATTATATCGAGTAGAATTTGTGGTTGGTTGGTTGCGAAAAAAGAGAAATAGCTTATTTAAATTAATGAATTAAATGTTAGTACTCAACCTTGAATCACCTTGAAAAAAATAAATAAATAAATAAATAAAACTTCTAATCCTCTTTAAAAGAAATGCTTGACCGTGGAGGTTCCTGATTTATGAACGTACCTCTCTCGAGGATACGCCTAACTGAGTTTAGGTTGATTAATCGAACTCTCGTTCTAGAATCGAAACCCCTAAAGCTCGCTTTATCGAAGTGAACCCCTCTATTGGATATAACTCCAATCCGGGAGATTTATGCCGTCCTCTCTCGAGGAGTGCATTCAAATCTCTTTATCCTTGAAGTGATCGATTCGAACTCAAAACCTCTCGATTATTTGACTACGAAAACAAGACTGAGATTATATATCGATAATATAATCTCAATCAATATAAATTCAAGGATAAATCTTAAGCAATCTAAATAAGAGAAAAAGAAGTTCTAAACTAAATTATGAATTATATTTTCCTTGGATCATCTCGGCCGAGTACTAATGAAATTTAGCTACTCATGGAGATGGAGGAATTGATGAAATACAAGAGGTGCATAATGAAGATCGAGAGTAGAATAAGAGTAAAAGTGCTATTTTATTAATTGAAAGGGAAATTACAACTAGGAAACAAGAAATTACAAACCTGAAATGAAAGTGCAAGCTAAGAAAGAAGATTACAAGCTTAAGAATGAAAGCAATGCAAGAAAATAAACTTAGAACTCCCAAAATTCGTCCCCAAACATCTGGAAAAGCTCCCTTTAAATAGCTGAATTTTTGGTGTTACACGCCCTTGGTCACGCCCGTGACCCAGGGAGTGTAAGGGGCGTGATCGAAGCGGCAGCGGAGAGGGCGCCTTCTGGAGTAATTGCGAGCATTTCGGCCGTGTCATGCCCTAGGTCACGCCCGTGACCTGGGGCGTGTAATCCTAAAATCTGGCTGCTGGCGGGAAGCTTCGGCGGGAAATTGGCGCGGGAAAAGTCACGCCCGTGTGTTGGATGTCATACCCTGGGTCACGCCCGTGACCGATGGCGTGTAATTTTAATTGACATGGCGGCGTGCTCCGGATGCTTATGGCGGGTCGTGGCCGTGACATTGGGTCACGCCCTTGGTCACGCCCGTGACCTAGGGCGTGTACTTGGCGAAAACTTCACGGAGCGTCCCTGGAGTGGCAGAAGCAGGTCTGGAGTATTTCGTAGGTTACACGCCCATGGTCACGCCCGTGACCTGGGTCATGTAATTTTAACTTTTTGCTCGAAACAGCCCAGAAAACCTGAAAACACAAAATAAACTTAAGTTAGCTTATAAAATAACAATGGAAGGATTTATATGATAAAATTCCTAAAAATAACATAATTTTATATGAAAAACATAATAAACCTAAACTAAAAGATGAGTAAATAAATTACTCATCAGCAACCAAAACCGAGGGTAACTGATTATGTTTCTCCAAGTGAGAAAAAACTGTTAAATTTTTGAAGTGGAAGTGGAAAAGTGCTGGGCGGTCTACAGATTGGAGACCGCAGAGACCGCGTGAACTGCACTAGTGTTCTGGCCGGTTTGTCTCAGGCGATTTGTTCTTGGAGGTCTGATCAGGGAGACCGCATTGTGTCTGGGCGGCTTGCGCAGGTTATTCTGGTGACTTGTTCAAGTCGGCAAGTTGTTCAAGTTGGTCTGCCTTCTTGCAGTGACCGGGCGGTCTGACGACTTGTTCTAGTTGGTCTGGGTTTCTGAAGAAGTGCTTTGCTTTTGCAATAAAGTCCGGTCAGTCTATTTTGGGAGACTGCGGTAACTGGGCAGTTTGTATGAAACCGTATGGTCTAATAAGGGAGCTGTTAGCTATGCTGAGCTCGGGCGGTCTGCTTTGCCAGACCGCATGCGGGTTGATGGGCGGTTATTGTATCCCTCTTTCGGCGTGACGACATCCGTCCTCTTGCCTATAAATAGGAGTGCAGGGCCCGTCATTTGTAACTAAGAACTGTAAGAACCAAAGTTGGCTTGATTGTGTCGGTCTCTTTCTGAGGTTGCGTGGTCTGGGTTTTGTCTGACCGGTTTGTTTATTCGCAGGTTAGTGGCTAGCAGTTACCGTCAGCATTCTCCCTTCTTCTATCTTTGAATAAACCAGTCCGACATTGGTCTGTCTGGGCGGACTGTGTTTAGGTGTTCTTGGACTGTGCAGCGGACTCAGTTGATCAGGCGATCTTAAGTGATTAGGCGGTCTTGAGTTACGGTTTGGAGCAGGAAGAAGTTTCTTTGTCAAGTGTTCGCAGGTAGCTTCAGTGATCGTGCAACCTATTGGTCTGGCGGTCTATAGTGCGAACAGGTTATCTTTCAGCAGTTGAATAAAGTAGCAGGTCGAGCGGTCTGTGGTTGCGGGCTGATAGGTGCGGTCTGCTCTGTTTGTGCGGTCTCAGGGGTTAACCGCATGCCTGTTCGCGCAGTCTGGCGATCTCAGTTTGTCAAGTCACCGACAGCTTGTAGTTTTTTGTGTTCTGTGCTTCTCTCCTCCGTGATTCTTATGAATCATGTCTCGCCATGTGTACCTCGAATTGTAAAGAGGTAGTTAATGCCAAAGCACTATTCGGTCTTCCCATTGTCATTGATTGTCACGCTTGTGGATTGTGTGAAGTATTCCATTTTTATACTTCAACTCCGTACCTCAAATTTTTTAACATGGTATCAGATCCAGGTTGCTGAGTAGTAGTTGTTGTTACTTCTCTCGGTTTCCTTAAGTTGGTTATCAATCAGTGGGATAGCAATGGAAGGAGGATATGCTAGAGGTTTTGGTATTGAGCTCCTTACGCAGACTAACTTTAAGAAGTGGAAGTCTTGCATGGAGAGATACCTTCTTGGCGAGGACTTATAGGAAGTAGTAGGAGGAGAAGCAAGACAAGCTATTATTCCCGCTGAAGGGAATGTTTAGCTCGTGAAGGCTTGGAAGAGAGCGAATGCTATGACGGAGTTCACTCTCAAGAGAGCTATCATTCGGGAGCTATTTGATCACATCATCGGATGTAGATTAGATGCAAAAATTTGGACAGCCTTGGATGGCTTGTTAAATAAGAAGAATGTAGCTAGGCTATAGTTCTTGGAGAATGAGTTGGCGAAAGCAACTCAGGGAGATTTGTCTATCTCAACGTTCTTCTTGAAGATGAAGAACCTTTGCGCAGAGATATCGACATTGGATCTGGATGAGCCTATCTCAGAAGCTAAGCTGAAGAGGCACATAATCCACGGCTTGCGGAGGGAGTATGTGGCTTTTGTTACTTCTGTTCAAGGCTGGGCCAATCAGCCATCATTGCTGGAGCTGGAGAACTTACTTGCTTCGCAAGAGAGTTTGGCTAAGTAAATGGCAGGGATGTCAGTCTCTGGGGGAGAAGGTGAGGTTCTCTACTCTGGCAAGAAGAAGAGATGGGACAAGAAGAAGAAGACATATGGAGATGATGGTCCGTCTACTTCATATTAGCAGGAGAGGAGCTATGCTCCTAATTGTGATGGGAAGAAGAAGGAAGGACCTAGATGCTTCAGGTGCAACAAGCTTGGTCACTTCAAGAGAGACTGCCAAGTTAATCTTCAGCCAGGGCATGCTGTAGGAAAGGAGGAGGCTGGTTCCAATTCTGAAGGTAATTGGGGTGGTGGAGGTGCATTCATGACGGGCACATGTGTTCGGGCATTGGCTTCCATCAACTATCAGGATGATTGGATAGTGGACTCTGGGTGTGATCATCACCTCACCGGGGATGAGTCAAAGTTCTCCTCATTGCGGGCATATACAGGTAATGACGCTATCATTACAGCTAATGATACTATACATGCAGTAGAGAAGGAGGGTGTGGTTTCTTTGAATGATGATAGAGGTACTCTTGCATTGAAGAGTGTCTATCATGTTTTGGGGATGAAGAAGAACCTCTTCTCAGTGACCACTGTTGTGGATGCTGGCTATCTGGCACGAAATACAGTGCCTAGCTTGTCATCTTTCAGAGATGGTCACATTTATGCAGGTTGTCAGTTTGGTATGGCTCAACGTCTTCCATTTGATAAATCACAAAGCAGATGCAAAGCACCATTGGAGTGTATACATGGTGATCTGTTTGGACCTACCAACACTACCAGTCTTGGTGGTAGCAGGTATATGGTGATTTTGGTTGATGACTTCACCAGATATACTTGGATATATTTTCTAAAGGAGAAGTCAGAGGCGTTCGAGAGGTTTGTGGAGTTCAAGGAGGTGGTAGAAGGTCAACTCACCTACGGGTCAAGAGGTTCGGAACATACAATGGAGGGGGAGCTCACTTCCAGGGTGTTCTTTAACTTCTGCAGGAAGCATGACATCCAAAGAGAGCTTTCTTGTACTCACACTCCACAACAGAACGGAGTTGCAGAGCAGAAGATCCGTCATCTGACGGAGACCTGCAAATGTTGGTTTCATGCCAAGAGTATCCCAAAGTCCTTCTGGGCAGAGGGAATATCTTGTGCGGCCTATGTCATCAACCGGATGCCTCTCAGTCCTAACAACATGAAGACCACTCATGAGTTGATGTTCAAGGAGAATCCAAGCGTGGAATACTTTTGAGTGTTTGGTTCTACCTCCTACGTGCATGTTCTGGATGCCCTTCGAACGAAGCTAGATGCAAAGGCAAGGAAACTAGTCTTCGTCGGTTATGATGACCGAAAGAAAGGGTGGAGATGCATGGAACTCGAGACACAGAGATAAGTGGTTTCTAGGGATGTGGTATTTGACAAGCTAACAACATACCAAAGTAGCTCTTCTGTAGAGTTACAAGGAAGCAGGGTAGATGGTGGACCAGAGGAAGCTGCAATGGAAGTTCTGGTGGAGTTGCATGTTTCTCCAGGTGCTCCAGGTATCTCTAGCTCTGGGTCAGGTGCTTCATGTTCTGGAAGCATGGGGAGCGATGCTCCATGTTTACCTGAAAGGAGAGCTAGTCCATAAGCTGCAGTTGAAGAGGTGGTTCGGATTCAAGCTCTGAGGAGGTCCAAGAGGACCATTATTCCACCAGATTAGTATACGTGCGGAAACTTGGTGAGCTTTGTCTCGTGTTTCTTCGTAGGTCCCCTGGATAAGAGAGATCCATCTTGCTATGAAAATGTCATTGGAGTCAAGGAGTGGGAAGGGGCCATGGATGAAGAGATGGCTTCCCTCAGGAAAAATGAGACTTGGGACTTGGTGCCTAAGGTTGAGGGTATTACCTCGGTGATTTGCAAGTGGGTTTTCAAATTGAAGAAGAAGGCTGATGAAAGTATTGAGCGGTACAAGGCTTGCCTTGTAGCTCGAGGTTTCTCTCAGAAGTTTGGGGAAGATTATGAAGAAACATTCAGCTCCATTGCCAAGATGACTTCTGTCCGGGTGGTGATCGCATTGGCAGCTTGCCAAGGGTGGAAGATATGGCAACTCGACGTGAAGAATGCTTTCTTTTACCGCGATATTGACAAGGATATCTTCATGGATCAGCCACCTGGTTATGTATCCAAAGAGCACCCAAGATATGTTTGCAAGCTCAAGAAGGCTCTTTACGGCTTAAAGCAAGCTCCTCGGGCGTGGTACGGGAAGATTGTAGAATACCTCTAGTTCTGCGGATACTTTGCTTCTGATTCAGATTCAAGCCTATTTGTAAAGAAGATGGGGGAGCTTCAGGTCTTGGTGTGGCTGTACGTTGATGATATGATCATCACGGGGAATTCTAAAGTGGAGGTAGCTAGGCTTCGTGCTGAGCTAGCTATCAGATTTGAGATGAAAGATTTGGGTGTGCTCCACCATTTCCTTGGGCTCGAAGTGGAGAGGAAAGAGAGTGGTATGCTTGTTTCCCAAAATGGCTATGCAGATCGAATCGTGAAGAGGTTCGGCATGGAATGGGGGAAGAGCAGCTCTACTCCACTGGAGGTTGGAGTTCATCTTCGATGAGATGAAGGGAAGGTTCTTACCGGTCCTTTGGTGTTCCGGGATTTGGATGGAAGTATGATATACAGGACGATCACGAGGCCAGATATTGTTTATGCAGTTGGTAGGGTGAGTCGGTTATGGTAGAGCCTCGAAAACCTTATCTTATGGCGGCTAGGAGTATTTGAAGTATGTCAAATCCACCTCGAATTTGGGTCTCTTCTATGGGAGAGATTCAGGCTTTTGCTTGCACGGGTACATGGATGTTGATTATGGAGGAGACTCAAATGATCAGAGATTGATGTCTGGAAATGTCTATATGACAGGCTCTACATCTATATAATGGTGCAGCAAGAAGCAGGATTATGTGTCTATCTCTACCACAGAAGCAGAGTACAAAGCTTTGGCTTTGGCAGCTTAGGAATCCATCTGGCTTAGGAGGCTTGTGGAGGACATTCATAGGAAGCTGCCAGGTACTACTTTGCTACGTGGTGACAATGAGAGTGCTCTCAAACTGGTGAACAATCCAGTTTGTCATGCGCGTACAAAACACATAGAGATTCATCACCATTTCATTCGTAAGAAGGTGTTGGAGGGATCTCTGATTGTGGTGCATGTGCAGAGCAAGGATAATGTTGCTGACATATTTACTAAGCCGCTGTCGAAGGGACCATTTTGTCATTTGCGGAGTTTGCTTGGGCTGACTTCCACTTCCCACTTTAAGGGGGAGTGTTAAAATTTTAAAGTGGAAGTGGGAAGGTGCTAGGCGGTCTGCAGATTGGAGACCGCACGAACTGCGCTAGTGTTCTGGACGGTTTGTCTCAGGCGATCTGTTCTGGGTCGTCTGATCTGGGAGACTACATTGTGTCCGGGCGGCTTGCGCGGGTTATTATGGCGACTTGTTCAAGTCTGCCAGTTGTTCAAGTAGGTCTGCCTTCTTGCAGTGACTGGGCGGTCTGACGACTTGTTCTAGTCGGTCTGGGTTTCTGAAGAAGTGCTTTGCTTTTGCAATAAAGACCGGTCGGACTGTTTTGGGAGACCGCGGTAACCGAGCAGTTTGTATGAAACTGTATGGTCTAATAAGGGAGCTGTTAGCTATGCTGAGCTCGGGCAGTCTGCTTTACCGGATGCGGGTTGATGGGTGATTATTGTATCCCTCTTTCGGCGGTGAAGACATCCATCCTCTTGCCTATAAATAGGGGTACAGGGCCCGCCATTTGTAACTAAGAACTGTAAGAACCAAAGTTGGCTTGATTATGTCGGTCTCTTTCTGAGGTCGCGCGGTCTAGGTTTTGTCTAACCGGTTTGTTTATTCGCAGGTTAGCGGCTAACAGCTACTGTCAGCATTCTCCCTTCTTTCAGCTTTGAATAAACCAGTCTAGTAGCGGTCTGCCTAGGCGGACTGTGTTTATGTGTTCTTGGACTGTGCAGCGGACTCAGTTGATCAGGCGATCTTAAGTGATTAGGCGCTTTTGAGTTGCATTTTGCAGCAGGAAGCTGTTTCTTTGTCAAGTGTTCACAGATAACTTCAGTGATCGGGCGACCTCTTGGTCTGGCGGTCTGAAGTGCGAACATGTTATCTTTCAGCAGTTGAATAAAGCAGTAGGTCGAGCGGTCTGTGGTTGCGGGCTGACAGGTCCGGTCTGCTCTGTTCGTGCGGTCTCAGGGGTTAACCGCACAACTTGTCTGTTCGCGCAGTCTGGCGTTCTCAGTTTGTCAAGTCGCCGACAGCTTGTAGTTTTTTGTGTTTTGTGCTTCTCTCCTCTGTGATTATTATGAATCATGTCTCGCCATGTGTACCTCGAATTATAAAGAGATAGTTAATGCCAAAGCACTATTCGGTCTTCCCATTGGCATTGATTGTCACGCTTGTGGATTGTGTGAAGAATTCCGTTTTTATACTTCAACTCCAGACCTCAAATTTTTTAACAAAAACAAGCGGGTTACCAGTCATATGATTGGTGGCACCCAAGTCAATGAGTCATTTACCCTGAGTGGAAACCTGTGTGGTACGTGAAGTGGTGGAAGTGGAAGCAGAAAGCTTGGAGGCATGTAGAGGGGACTCAACAATTGGTGGCCAAATATGAGGATGCTTGGCAAAGCATTGTTCAACAGTTTGTCCACTTCTCCCACAGTAGGAGCATAGGTGCCTACTAGGTCCTCATCCCCCAAAGAGTCCACCATGACCGCGAGAGAGTCAACAACCAGCATAGTGAGCAAAAGTGTCAGAAGGCGGCAGAGATGCAGAAGTAGGCCTTTGAAGAAGAGCAGTAACCGCAGAGATGCGAGCAGTAGTGACATCTGATGTTGGAGTGTTAGCTTCACCTAAAATTTGTTGACGAATCATGTCGTATGAGTCTCGTAAGAGAAGAAGGTAACACACGAGCAGGAGCTATTGTAAATGTTTATGCTGGTTGGCAAGGTCGGCAGAGAAGGGCCGATGTTTTAAAAGCTCTGCGCCAAAAGCATGTACTTCCTGGTAAGCTGCAGTGGGAGACAAGGTGGGACGAGCAAAGAGATCTGCATATAACGTGTAGATGCGAGAGGTCTTAGCTTGCTTGGAGTAAAGAGCGGCAAGATGGTCCCAAGCAGCTTTTATAGTTTTATCATGAAGAATGATGCATAAACACTCATCCGAGAGGCTGGTGACATTCCAAGTACGAACGAGAGCATCATCAGCATCCTAGTCATCATATGTAGTAGATCTAAGAGTATGAGGAGCATCAGTTGTTGGAACATGGTCTTCCGCATCTCCTAGGTTTGAGAATAACAAATCCTATGTGTATTTGATCTTGTGTGTTCAAGTGTGAAGGTTAACATAGTCCATATGACTCAAGGAGTACTCATGATGACTGCCCCCAAAATTGAAGCCAAAAATCGAAAAAGCTCACTAGCTCCGGCGGTAGCGATAGCGCCCGGCGTTAGCGTTGATTAGCATGATTCTGGCTGTGTTTTTAGAAAGAGCTAACGCCAGGCGGTAGCAGATAGCGCTGGCGGTAGCATGGCGCACAAGAGGCATGGAGCAAAATGTTGTCGCAGATTGAAGATCCTGCCGCGCAAAACGTTTCCTAATCCGGGCTAGCGCCGGCGGTAGCGCTAGCGCCGGCGGTAGTGTGAAGGCTATAAATTGGATGCTTTGGCTTCGTCTTCTTCATCCTTCTACAATCCCAAACTCCAGAGCTTCGTGCCACAGCAGAGAGAGGAAGATTCAGACTGATACTCCCACAAATCCATGAAGGCTTAAGGAGATCCGTGGAGAAGATTTCAACACGCTTCATCATCGTGACGAAAGACTGCATCGACTACGATCATACTCTGCGTCTTCGTCTACTTCTCCATGAGATCCAAATAGAGGCAGTTTTGATATTATTGTCTTTTTCATTTCACATCTTTTCTTGTAATCGTTTAAGTGAAATCGCCTCGTGTTGGCGACTAGGTCTGGGGTAGGACTTACGGCTGAAATTCGCCTCGTGTTGGCGACTATATCTAGGCTAGGTCTAGGGGGTGCTCGAGGCCTTTCTGGGGATAGATTGGCTAGAGCGTCTTGAGGCCGTATCTGGGGAGAGATCGGCTAAAGACAACCGGTTCGTGGGGATACGAGTCGGTATAGAAAATGAAAAAGAGTTTTTATTATTCGCCTCCGATCTCTAGTGCCATTGAGATCAAGTTTTGTAAAACTTATTTAATATCAATAAAGCTTGTCTCTCTTTTTGTTTTACTTGACTTCTTGTTTTATTATTGCAATATTCCAAAGTTTTCTAAATAAAATATAAAGTTTTTGAAAACCCTTATTCACCCCCCCTCTAAGGGCGCCGACCGATCCAACAAGTGGTATCAGAGCGGTTTTATTCCAATTGGCTTAACAATTGGGAATAATGGCGTCTTATGATCTCGCTTCTACTAGTGGGGGAGATTTTGGTGAAGAGGAAAAATCACTTGGACCACCTATATTTGAAGGGACAAATTATAAAGAATGGAAAATCTTAATTGAAATTTTTTTTTAAAACTTTAGACATCGAAGTTTGGAATTTAGCAATAGCAAGACCCGCAAATGAATCAAATAAAAAAGAACTTCAATTAAATGCAAAAGCTAAACACTATTTGTTTTGCGGTATATCTAATGAAATTTTCAAATTGATATATTGCTTTTCTAGTGCATACAAAATATGGCGCTTTCTTGAAGAAATGTATGATCTTCCTCTCGCAGGTGTGGAACAAACACAGGAGGAAAAGAACATACAAGCATCCATTATCATTCAAGAAGAAAATCACTAAAATGTGTTGAAAGAAGTTATCTTCATAATGAATATTGAATTCATAAACACCACCATGATCTAGTAATATCATTTGCTAAACATCTCTAAAATCATAATTCATATCAAGAATCATCTATAAACAACTATCACAAATTATATGATAACAATTGACATTATAATTGCTTACCATGGTTGGTGTTATGGTATATTATGTGTGTATTGTGATTTATTTCTAGTTTAGACCTTTGAATCATTTTGATATCAAATCAAATAGAATTGTCACTCCATTCTAGGTCTCTAAGTTGAAACACAATCAAACTTTGGCATAACATTAATCTCAAATTTATCGTACTAACATTGTCACCTATAGAATATTTATATCTATGTTAGGTTTTATATGTCAGGGCATATCCATGTTACTATTTGCGTGAACATTACTCCTTATTCACCGAAACCATGCATATTTGATTTGTTCAAACATGATATCTTGGGTTTTCATTTCCTATTTTTTTAAAGTTATAAGTACAAGTCTTTAGAAAAGTCAAAATGAAAACATAAGTAAATATATCTCGTGCAATGATTATTTTGTCAAGTCATATAAGAAATCGCTAACGTTTCATGCAATTTGGACCATCAAAAACATCTCCTAAAAATCTGCAACTTCTGCATGGAACTACTATTGCGACACCTAATCAAGACCACCAATCAAAATTTCTAAAATCCTAAAAAATCGTTCACTGTCTCCCGCGCTAGCGCTACCGCAGGCGCTAGCGTCCATGTTCATTTTTCTGTATTTTTTAAATTTCTAAAAATCCCTTAAAATATATAAATCAATATTTTCTGCTTAGTTTTGCACTTCTGTGTTTCTTTATTTTTGAAAAATCAAATACAAAAACTACAAAAACCAAATTACAAAAAAAATATGCTTTTCTTTTTCGCTTGTGTTGTTTCCTTTGTTTAAAGTTCATCTTTATGCAAAAATCAAATATAAGAATTCCAAAAACAAAAATTACAAAAATATGCTTTTATTTGCAAAAATCAAATAAAAAAATATAAAACTTTAAAACTATCAAAAAACTCTATTATTTTTTTTGTGAAAAATCAAGCATGATTTAATCTACTATTTAGAAATTTTACAATGTTGCAATTTATCTTTTCAAACTACTTTGGGCATTGTCTTTCTTCATGCTTTGATATATCTATTCAAATGTGCATCAATTATAGTTTAAAAGTTGTGTAGGATCAAGCTTAGCATGCCTCTAAGTATGAGTAAATGTTTTATGTTTGATAATGTTATTTATTCACTCACCCTTTTTGGCATTGTCTACATATGTGTTTAATCTAAGAATACTTGTGTATGTTTTGTATTAGTACAATGGAGTAAAATTGCACAAGTATCTTACCTACACTCCTTCTTTTGCACTCTTAAAAATTAAGAAAAGTGGTTATATTTTCTTTCTCATAAAATCTATTGATTTGCAAAACAAGTGTATTCGGAGAACTTTGTACAAAACAAAATTATAAAATAAATGACAAAGATAACTCCACCAAGCACTACTTGAACCTCCTGATAAGTCTTAATGAGCATTGTGAGGTTGAGCACCTTGGAAAGAATAATAAAGTGTCTTGTGCAAATCAAATCTTTCTTTCAAAAATAAGAAAAACCACTTTCTCTTAAGTACACCGGATCACTTGTCTCAAAATTCAAAATAAAATATGTGATCCCCCAAGCACTACTTTGCACCCTGATAAGTATTGATGAGCATTGTGTGTGCAAAGCACCTTGGTAGTTGTACATTTTTTTTGTGCATTAAAGTGTGTGGAAGTAATCTTATTTGTGTTTTATTGTGCTTCTTACTTTACATATTACTTGTATTTTTGATTAAAACATTTGGTTACTCTCCTCAAAATTACACTTATGTGCACATCATTATCTTCCATAACACTTCTTCTCATGAGTATTGGATCCTAATGCAAATTCTATATTACTTTTTATTTATGAAATGCACTAGATAACCTAGCATGCTTTCTACAATGTTTGGTATGACTTGAAATTGTGAATTGAAATAACATTGTAGTAATCTCTTTGTGATTGTATTATTTCATGCTTGGTTATTTTTGTCAACCATAAAAGATTTTCATTGAAACATGATTTCATAAACATCTTCTTTTTGAAATTAAACTCATATATCTTTTTATGGATTATTCTTGATTACAATAAGTTGTTTCATTTATTTCTACAAGTCTTCCGCATCACCACCATATAACTTTTACCTTGCACTTTCATGCTTATATCAAGTCTTAAATCTCAATTTTTTTCTTAAAAACAAGTAGTAGACTTGCTTGGTAAAATTTATATTAGTTATTCTAACACGCATATCATATTTATGCTAAAAACTTTGATTTATTTCTCTGAAAACTTTCATGCTAAACACTCCTCCAACAAGTAAAATATTGCTTATAAAAACATCCTCTTCTTATTGAATTTCAAATCAAATTTTACCTCTTACTTGTAATTGCTAAAAGGATGTTGTTTCTTTATTCGAAAATGCTTCAACTCTTATCTTTATAAAAATTTCACTTTGAAACTCAAAAACATCTCCTTTTTGAACTTAAACTCTTATTTAGTATTATGATGTTTCTTTTTTTTCTTCCGCAATGCTCAAACTCTGATTCATTCATGAATTTCAATATAGCTAAGAGTATTTTATTTTTAAATAAAAATCTATATGCTATGAAACTTCCCATTAGATTTAAATGCTTAATGTTTCCAATAATTGTTATCCATGACTTCATTTCTCACCATAGCGGGGGCGTAGGGTTGTAGACATTAGATAACCTTATCTAGTCATGTCTTGTCCTTAACCGGGGAGGGTTCCAGTGGGGCCTTGCGAGGCACTGAGGGGAAAGAGTGTTAGGTTAAGTGTGTGTCTAGAGTTTGCATATGGGACTAACACCCCAACCTACGGCTTGTTTGCAGCTCATCATGCCCATCCGTCACTTAGTACGGGGCTAGGGTGTAGACGTATTGTCTGGGTAGATTGGTTACTTGGAAATCACTAATTTTTTATGCTTAAAACTCTTATATAAAGGGCAAATCATTACTTTTGCTCAAACTAAAAACTCTGATATATTTATACAAAAATTATTCTAACAAGTGGCTCTAAAACTCCTTATCATTTCCTTCTCACTCAGAAGCTCGATCATGCCTTTATTATCTAACTTTTCTGTGGTGCATCCCTACCCACTTTTGCTAATAACAAAGGGGAAGAACTAACATGATAAAATGCAAAAGGGGGAGAACTAACATGATAAATATAATCCGCTATCAAAATGCAAACCCAACATGATTGATTAAGTTGATAGCATACATATTAGGGGAGCATTCACATAGGGGGAGCATGTATTTAGGGGGAGCAATTCTAAATGCTAAAATCAATAATTATCCTAAAGTCATCACTCTCACACACACATAAGTATAGTCTCATCATGCTTATTTATTAATGCTTTGTTTTATCATTAATGAATTTGTTATTATCAAAAGGGGGAGTTTGTTGGAACATGGTCTTCCGCATCTCCTAGGTTTGAGAATAACAAATCCTATGTGTATTTGATCTTGTGTGTTCAAGTGTGCAGGTTAACATAGTCCATATGACTCAAGGAGTACTCATGATGACTACCCCCAAAATTGAAGCCAAAAATCGAAAAGGCTCACTAGCGCCAGCGGTAGTGATAGCGCCCGACGCTAGCGTTTATTAGCACGATTCCGTCTGTGTTTTTAGAAAGAGCTAATGCCAGGCAGTAGAAGATAGCGCTGGCGGTAGCATAACGCACAAGAGGCATGGAGCAAAATGTTGCCGCAGATTGAAGATCCAGCCGCGCAAAACGTTTCCTAATCCGGGCTAGCGCCGGCGGTAGCATGAAGGCTATAAATTGGATGCTTTGGCTCTGTCTTCTTCATCCTTCTACAATCCCAAACTCCAGAGCTTCGTGCCACAGCAGAGAGAGGAAGATTTAGAGTGATACTCCCATAAATCCATGAAGGCTTAAGGAGATCCGTGGAGAAGATTTCAACACGCTTCATCATCGTGACGAAAGACCGCATCGACTACGATCATACTCTGCGTCTTTTCTACTTCTCCAAGAGATCCAAAAAGAGGGAGTTTTTATATTATTGTCTTTTTCATTTCACATCTTTTCTTGTAATCGTTTAAGTGAAATCGCCTCGTGTTGGCGACTAGGTCTGGGGTAGGACTTAGGGCTGAAATTCGCCTCGTGTTGGCGACTAGATCTAGGCTAGGTCTAGGGGGTTCTCGAGGCCTTTCTGGGGATAGATTGGCTAGAGCGGCTTGAGGCCGTATCTGGGGAGAGATCGGCTAAAGCCAACCAGTTCGTGGGGATACGAGTCGGTATAGAAAATGAAAAAGAGTTTTTATTATCCGCCTCCGATCTCTAGCGCCATTGAGATCAAGTTTTGTAAAACTTATTTAATATCAATAAAGCTTGTCTCTCTTTTTGTTTTACTTGACTTCTTATTTTATTATTGCAATATTCCAAAGTTTTCTAAATAAAATATAAAGTTTTTGAAAACCCTTATTCACCCCCCTCTAAGGGCGCCGACCGATCCAACATCAGTTAGGTGATGGCATTTTTGATGTGATGGCAATAAAAAGGCAAATGAGACACTCCAATCAGGGTAGTTCGACCCAATTAACTTAAATGAATTCTAATATTTCTAGAGGCACTAGAAACAATTGGAGTAATGGCAGCGATAATTATAGGATCCATAGAGAAGGGGAGGTAAAAGACCGAGCGATTACAAGACAAGAGATTGCATGTGCTGAAGGATAGGCTGTCCAAGGTAGCAAAGAATATGTGGCAAAAATGAACGCAAAGCTTGCATATGGGAGCATGCCATAGAAGAGAAAGGAGGCAGGTTAGACAATCCGAGTCCACATAAACCATGAGCTAGGGCAGTTAGTTAGAAATAACCAAAGTCCACACAGACTGCGTAAATAGAGGGATACCAAAGAAGATGGAGAGTGGGTGGTTACAAACCAAAGTCCACTATTCCAAAAGGCGGGCGGTTGAGTGACCATAATCCACACAAAGAGAAGTAGAGAGGGCAGGGGGTTAGGAACTGAAGAACGCAAAAGGCAATGAGGGGTAACGACGATTACAAGAGGATGAGTAGGTAGCACAAGCGAACACACAAATTGAGATCATAGTCACAAGATCTCTATCTATTATACCATGTGAGAAATTGAAAATAGCAGAATATTTTATTTCCAAAAATTCTGAATGTTACATGAGAGCACCTCTCTTTATATAGAACAGAGGAGATGAGATAATAAATAATTAGAGATGTGGGACTAAATACAACAGACCATAAACAGAGAGTTTAGGCGGTTATACCCCAAGTAACCTCTCGTACTATAGTAAGTGCAAGCATGGGTGGTTACACCATGAGTAGCCACCTAATCTCTAAGTCATCCCAAGACAGCAACATCAGATGGTTACACATAGAGTAAATGCCTATCCTTTGCAATGATTCAATTTATGTTTTAACACATTATTTCAATATGCTTAGTCCTACTGTGGAGTACTGGATTTGAGGAAATAGAAATAACATTAGTGTCGTCACAATATATGGGAATATTGAAAAGATCATACCCATAATCTTGCATCTAGTTCTTGATCTAGAGAATTTATGCACGATAGCTTTCGGCAGCAAAATACTCAGCGTTAGCAATGGAGGTGGAAATAGTACTTTGCTTCTTGATGCTTTATGACACTAGTCTTGAGCTTACAAATTGATAGGTTCATGAGGTGCTTTTGTTGTATATCCTGCAACCTACATTAAATGCATCTGAATAACCTATTAGAGTAAACCCTTACTCTCCCAGATACCAAAGGCCAAGTCTAAGAGTGCCCTTTAAGTATCTCAAAATTTTCTTCACATGCGTGAGATGGGATTCCTTAAGTGAAACTTGGAATCTGGCACATACACATGTGGATAATATGATGTCTAGTTTACTTGTTGTTAGATAAAGCAATGAGCCAATACCACTCATATAGAGTTTGGAGTCTATAGGTTTACCATTCTCATCATTATCAATAATATAACTAGTTTCCATGGGGTTCGTAAGAGGTGAGACAGACTCAATTCCAAATTTCTTTAGGATTTCCCTATTATATTTGGATTGGCCAATGAAGATTCCATCATTAGAATGCAAAACCTGAAGATATACGAGGAATGTTAATTCTCCCATATTGCTTATTTAAAAAAATGCATAAGTTTACAAACATGGTGCAAAACTTATCATCTAAGCTACCAAAAATTATGTTACCACATAGATTTGGATAATTAGGAGCTTATCTTTATGCCTCTTAGTGAATATAGTCTTTTCCACTTGTCCCCTAATGAATTGGTTCTCTAGGTTAACGGTGGTCATGTTCTCATACTAAGCTATAGTGCTTGTTTGATACCATAGAGGGCTTTATCTAGACTATAGACAAAGGAGGGGTGAGAGGGAGAGATCAAATTTAGGGGTTGTACAACATATACTTCCTCTAGAATCTTACCATTATGGAATGCACTCTTGACATCCATCTGGTATACTTTGATACTTTGGTATGTTGCATAGGCTAAGAAAAGTATTATTGCTTCAAGATAGCAACATGAGCAATTGTTTGATCATAGTCAATCCCTTACTCTTACCTACAACTTTGAGTAACAAGTATAACCTGTTAGAGCCTATGTTCCGCATCTCTTGGTTTGAGAATAACCAATACCGTGTTGTATTTGATCTTGTATTTTGTGTGTTTATAGTGTGCAGGTTGTACAGGAACTATAACTACACATCCCTATGAGTAGTATACTGAATGGAGACGATTCTCTTGAAAGAGAGCAAACGCCCCGCGTTAGGGTTAACGCCCCACGTTAACTTATCGTCGATAAGGGATGTCGTCGAGAAGGGAATGTCGTCGAGAAGAAGAACCATCGAGTACCAAGATACAACGCTAGTGTTAACTCTTAATGCTCACGTTAAGTCCAAGAGACAACGCCAGCGTTGACTCTTAATGCCCATGTTAAGTCAACAATCTGCCACAATCCCAATGGTTGCACGATATCAGTGGTTGTTATACACGATCACTAATGCTGGCGTTAACTCTTAACTCCACGCGTTAGCTCCTGTGCCTATTTAAAGAGCAGCCCCTCTCATTCTATAATTGATGATTCCAGAATTCTGATTCTTTTGAGAGAGGCTCTTCTACAACAATTAAGAGATCTCCCTTAGGCTAACATGAAGATCTAAAGAAGATTTTGAAGAAGAAGGTCTACAACGCATATTCTATATGAAGGAAGAATGCTTCAAAAATGCTAACATCTACATCGCCTTCGTCTTCACCTTCATAATTTCTTGTGGAGTTTTTCTTACTTTATCTTGTAATCGTTTATTTTATTCCTTTTTTAATTGGTGTGGAGAAATCGTTTGAGGAGAACGTCAGATTCTGGGAAGGATTCTGTGGGTAAATTCGTCGCGGTTGCTGGCGACTAGGTCCTTGTGCGGCTTAGAGGGTAATTCGCCGCCTTGTGCATGGTGACTAGGTTGAGGTTAGATCTAGGGGGTGGCTAGAGGCCTTATCTGGTGTAAGATAGGCTATAGCCAACCGGTCCTTGGGAGAAGGACCGGTGAAACAACAAAAAAGTGTTTTTAATATTCTCATCTTGATTTCTAGCGTTATGGAAATCAAATATTTGTGTAATCAATTTATTATGAAATAAAATCATGTATTTTAATGTTCTATTCAATTGATTTTATTCCTCTTCAAGAACGTGTTAAATTATATTTTCATCAAAGCATTAAAACAAATATTTGTGTAATTATCCTTGTAATACAATATTTGTTTTCATTATCTCTGATTTTCTAGAATTGTATTTCATCAAAGTTTTCATAAGTGAAATCACCTTGACATAATTCTGAGCAGCTTAATTTTCTAAAGAGCTAACGCCCATCGTTAACACTTAATGCCAGGAGTTAGGAACAGTAAGGAAAAATTTCTGTTTATCTTATCTGAGATATTAAAATATATTTTCCTATAAAATATTCCGAAACTTCAGTCGCAAACTCTAATTTTTTTAATTAAGATTTAAAATCCATAAAACCCTTATTCACCCCCGCCCCCCTCTAAGGGCGCCGTAAGATCCAACACATGGTATCAGAGCGTAGGTTATTCCAATATGTCTTCACAACCGGGAATAATGGCGTTTCATGATCTCGCATCTTCTAGAGGGGATAAGTTTTCTGAAAATGAAAAATCATGATCACCACCTTTATTTATGGGTGAAAATTATAATGGGTGGAAAATTCTTATGGAAAAATTTCTTAAATCTTTGGATATTGAAGTTTGGAATATTACAATTAAAATGCCCCCAAGTATTCTAAATAAAAATGAAATGTTTTTAAATACCAATTCTATGAATAGTCTATATTGTGCACTAGATCAAAATATTATCAAACTTATTCATACGCTTCCTACTGCTTATGAAGTTTGGAAATTTCTTGAGAATTCTTATAGTCTTGCCTCCACAGATGATGAACAATTGCAACTCCTTATGGATCCAAGAGAAGAAATCGATGAGGACTCATGCTTGGAGGAAGATCTATCTAAGAGAGAAGAATGCAACGTCACAATATTGGACTCAAATGATGACAACACTTCAAGCAAAAGAGGAGATGGAAATTCAACTATGGAAGAGGAATGCGAAGAAGATGTCAAAGGAACCTTTGGTTCAAATCTTGCCTCATCCCATAGCAATGTAAGAAAATCAAAATCTTCACTTTTTGTAACAAATTCTATTTCTACATTTCGCGTGCTTAAATTTGCTAAATGTAAAATTTTAAAGATGAAAATTACTAATTCCAAATTACGTTTAGAAAATAAATCCTTAAAAATAAATGATAAAGTAGAATAAAATATTGATGTGTTAAATTCCCTTTCATGCTCTTTTATTGAAAATGCTAAACCTTATTTTGATTGTAATACTTTTAAAGAAGAACTCAAGGTTTTAGAAAAAGGTCTTTTAATTTCAAAAGATCATAATGAAAAATTGATTAAAGAAAATGATGCTTTAATGGATAAACTAGAATCATTAAAAATGATTATTCCAAAGTTTTCAAGTATTAAAAAATCTCTTATTTCTAGTTTATCAAATCATCAAAAGTCGAAAAATTGAACTTCCCATTATAAAAGTAGGTCTATAAGAAAGAGTGGAAATGAAAATCAACAAGTAAATACGAACTTTTTATCAATTGCTCATAATCACTCACACTTTCAACATTCAATTCTTAAGAAAGGCCATCACTTTTATAAACTATCTAAGAATGATTATTCTAAAACTCTTTATGATTATCAACATCAATCTATTTTGAAAAATAATATCAATAAACATAATTCTCAAACAAATTGTTTTTCAACCAACTATCACTACAAAAAGATGTCATATAATCATAATTTGAATTTGAAAGAAAATCAACCAAAGTATGAATGGAGGCACAAAGTTAAAAATGAAACTCTAACTTCACTTGTAAGGGTTCATTCATCACTATCTCCTCAAAAGCCAGCACGATGTATTTGGGTACCCAAAGGAACCATCCCACTTGGTCCCCTTTGGATACCTAAATCTCTCATTTGTTAGTATCCAATCATTTGCATGCAGTAGAATTAATCAAAAATGAAATATTAAAACTTTACTTCATGATATGCTTAATTTCTTTTTCTTTTTGTTTGTTTTTATTTTTGAAATTACACGCTATGGTCACTTTATATTTCATGGGATATGACTTACTCATTTTAAGCCTAATGTTTAACAAATCAAATTGAATTAAATTGAACATAAAGTCATAATGTTTTTAAGTGATTTATCTATTCTTCTTCTAAAATTTTATCCTTTTTAAATCCATTGCCTATAAACCCATATAAATTGAATGCTAAATTTGCTAAGTGATATTATTAAGACTAATTAAATTACTTTCCAAAATGGATTTAAATAAGCTTTTAGGGGTCTTAGGCTAAAATATTAAATGCACAACTTATTGCATATTTGTCTATTTCTTTACTGCATTTGATAGCCCATATAATGGAAAATCATGATCTAGAAAATTCAAAATTGAAAAATTACAAAAATGATGAATATGATTTCACACACTCTCCACTATGATCTATTGATATCCTATGCTAAAATTCATTATTATTATATATCATAATTCATGATCTATCAAGAATTATATTAAATCAACTATTTCTATCAACATTAGGAATTATGAAATATATTATGGTTATTGGTATTATAGTTTCATTTCTTGTTTTGTGTGTGTGATTATTTGCATGTATCTCATTATATGTAGACCTAAGAATTAACTTTATATCAACAAGATGAAATCAAATTGAATTGTCACCTTATTTTAGGTCTATGAAAATTCAAAACTCTATGATTGAATACATGCAACTCAATTATATATTTGTCTATCTTTACATAGCCTTGCACCTTGTTGTCCTAACTCATCATAATAGCATCATCACTTATCATAGATAGAAATCAATGTCCATGCTAGTTATATCTTGCTATGCTCAAGTAAATTATATTACTAAAACATGAAAATCATAATTTCCTTTGTAGTTATTTGCATGAATAAAATCTTTCTAAATGGATTTAAAATTAACAATCTCCAATATAATTGTAAATCCAAAACTAATCATGCAATTATACCATAGTTCATATATTTAAGGCTTACACACTTAGTATGTCCATAATCATTAAACCTATGACATGTATCTCACAATAGCGAGGGCATACGATTGTATTCATTAGAGACCTAACCTATAAGGCATGTCTTGTCCTTAACCAAGGAGGGTTCCAGTGGGGCCTTGTGAGGCATTGGGGGGAAAGAGTGCTAGATTGAGCATTCTCTAGTGTATGCATATGGGATTAACACCTCAACCTATGGCTTATGTGCAGCTCCTCATGTCCATCCATCACTTTGTACGGGGCTAGGGTGTAGACATTTAGTTCCGGTAGTTTTTAATCTTAATACATACTAATATTACTTACTGCATGAACATTTTATTTACTCATCACTTAATTCATGCATATTTTGGGTTGTTCAAAAATGCCTCTTGTGTTTACATAATTTATTAGTTTGAGCTTTAAGGATTTTATAAAACACAAGTATTTGAAAAATCATCAAAAACATGCTTAAAAGAGCCTTCAAATCATCTCTAAAAAAATCTGAAATTTCAATAGTAAGAAGGCCTCTTTATAATACAACTGAATTAAAAAAAAATTCTAAAAATAAAAATTTGCAATTCTGTCTTTGCGTTAAGAAGCTAACGCCTGACGTTAGCTCCTTTGCTCCAAATTTTTTTTTTTTGGAAACATTTCTGTGTTTTTCTCATGCATTGTTTTTGGTTTATTTCTCTGGCATAGAATATCATTTACTGATAGGGCTAAAATGACTTCTATATTTTCCAGAAAATATTTAAATTTGAATATTTAAAAACATATACAGAATTACAAAACAATTTCAAAGAACAAAAATATGTTTTTCTCTTTATGTGTGATTATTGTTTTGTACTTATATAAAAATTTAAAAATATTTAAAAATTGATTGTTATTCATTGCCATTGTCAAGGATGATTAATTATATCAATTAAAGATTAAATAGAATGTTTAATTTAACTTTCAAGTTTCTTAAAAACATTATTTTGTATTTGTCATGCCTTGAAAATTATCTTGTTATGTGCAATGAAATTGATTGTAGACAAACATGTGTAGAAACACTTAGCATGCCTCTAAGTATGAGTAATGTATTATGTTTGATAATGATTCATTCACTCACTTATTTTTGATAACTTACATGTGTTTACAATCCTATTCTTGCATGATCGTGTAGTGTAATAACATAAATAATTAAAATGCATAAATAGATTACCTACACAACATTGAATTGGTTATTACAATTCTTTGTCTTTCATGCACATATTCTTTAGAGAAATGTGGTTTAAAATGCTATGTTTGCAAAACAAGTGAATTCGGAGTCCTTAGTCACTAAACTAAAATGCAAATAATAAATGACAAGGAAAACTCCACCAAGCACTACTCACCCTCCTGATAAGTCTTAATGAGCATTGTGAGGCTGAGCATCTTGGCTAAAGAATTGTAAAGTGTCTTGTAGCAAACAATTTATACATCACTTCTCTTAGTACACCACATCACAAATAAAATTTGAAAATAATGCTAAAAAGTATAAAAGTGATCCCCCAAGCACTAATTTGCACCCTGATAAGTCTTACTAAGCATTGTGTGTGCAAAGCACCTTGGTAGTTGTACTCTTTATTTATGTGCATTGAAATATTGTGGAAGTAATTTTATTTATCTAATTTAATGTTGTGTTATTTCATTATATTTGTCATGTGTTTTTGATTGATTCATTTGTATGCTTTATCAAAACACTACTTTGTACACATCATTATCTTTCAGAAACTTCTGCTCATGAGAATTGGATCATAATGCTCATCTACTCAATTCTCTACAAACTTAAGTAAATGCACTAGATAACAAAGCATGATCGCTACAATGTTTATGTTCACTTGAAATGCAAATTTTATTACATTGTAGTTTTTGTATCTTTTCTTGATATTATGAAATCATGCTTGCAATTTTATCTTAATGGAATAGCATCACTTCAATCTTTAACTCAAACATCAACTTTTCAAATTTAAAACTCATTATCCTTTATATGATTTTATCTTCCAAAACGATGTTTATGTTTAAGAGTGCTTATTATATTCTTCTGCTAAGCTTACCACTTATGCTCATTCATTTCTATTTTTTTAACACTATGGTATTCTTTTCAACAAGTGGTATCTTAAAATATGAATTCTTACTTTTTCATGTCAGCTATATTGCTTACTAATATATGTTCCATCATACTTATATTTTTCTCAACAAGTAGTATTTAACAAGCTTTATATTGCATCCTATTTTCTTCTCAACATAAATCATGTAAATGTTTATTGCATACTATCATCTAAACCCTCTTTTGATACTACCAAAAGGGGAGATTAAATTGCATAAATCTAACATTTAGGGGGAGTACGTTAAAAATTCATAAGAAGTATTTATGTAGGGGGAGTAATCATATAGGAGGTGCATTCTTTATCCTATGCTCGATCACGACAATCCTTCAATAAGTGATTCCTAACCACTTAGTAGAAATACACTCATCCCTACCCACTTTTGCTAATAACAAAGGGGGAGAAGAAATTGAGAAATCTAGTAAAATAGATATTTAGGGGGAGGACTTGATATAGAAAGAGTATGCATTATAGCTTTCAATTCTATCACGCTCTTAATATGAACACTTATGTAGGGGGAGGACTTGATATAGAAAGAGTATGCATTATCGCTTTCAATTCTATCACGCTCTTAATGTGTTATTCATGCATATCTTATTACCGCACTTATTTATAAACACAAATTGTCTTAATCTCACTAATTTATCATACAGGTATTTGTTATTATCAAAAGGGGGAGATTTTTGGAGCATATGTTCCGCATCTCTTGGTTTGAGAATAACAAATACCGTGTTGTATTTGATTTTGTATTTTGTGTGTTTATAGTGTGCAGGTTGTACAGGAACTATAGCTACACATCCCTATGAGTAGTATACTGAAAGGAGACGATTCTCTGGAAAGAGAGCTAATGACCCATGTTAGAGTTAACGGCCCATATTAACTTATCATCGATAATGGATATCGTCGAGAAGGGAATGACGTCGATAAGAAGTACCGTCGAGTACCAAGAGATAACGCCAATGTTGACTCTTAACGCCCGCGTTAAGTCCAAGAGACAATGCCAGGATTGACTCTTAACACCCGCGTAAGTCCATAAATTGCCATTATCTTGACGGTTGCACGATATCAGTGGTTTTTATACACGATCACTAACGCTCATGTTAACTCTTAACGCCACGCGTTAGCTCCCGTGACTATTTAAAGAGCAGCCCCTCTCATTCTATGATTGATGATTCCAGAATTCTGATTCTTTTGAGAGAGGCTCGTCTACAACAATTAAGAGATCTCCCTTGGGCTAACATGAAGATATAAAGAAGATTTTGAAGGAGAAGGTCTACAATGCATATTCTATACAAAGGACGAACGCTTCAAGAACACCAACGTCTACATCGCCTTCGTCTTCACCTTCATAATTTCTTGGGGAGTTTTTCTTACTTTATCCTGTAATCTTTTATTTTATTCCTTTTTTTAATTGGTGTGGAGAAATTGTTCGGGGAGAAAGTCGGATTCTGGGAAGGATTCTGTGGTTAAATTTTTCACAGTTGTTGGCGACTAGGTCCTTGTGCAGCTTAGGGGGCAATTCGCCACCTTTTGCATGGCGACTAGGTCAATGTTAGATCTAGGAGGTGGCTAGAGGCCTTATCTAGGGTAAGATAGGTTATAGCCAACCGATCCTTGGGAGAAGGACCGGTGAAACAACAAAAAAGTGTTTTTAATATTGTCGCCTTGATTTCTAGCATTAAAGAAATCAAATATTTGTGTAATCAATTTATTATGAAATAAAATCATGTCTTTTAATGTTCTATTCAATTGATTTTATTTCCTCTTCAAGAATGTATCAAATTATATTTTCATAAAAGCATTAAAATAAACATTTGTGTAATTATCCTTGTAATATAATATTCATTTTCATTATCTCTAATTTTCTGGAATTGTATTTCATTAAAGTTTTCATAAGTAAAATCACCTTGACATAATTCTGAGCAGCTTAATTTTCTGAAGAGCTAACGCCCAACATTAACAGTTAATGCCAGACATTAGCAACAGTAAGGAAAGGTTCTGTTAATCTTATCTGAGATATTACAATATATTTTCCTATAAAATATTCTAAAACTTCAGTTGTAAACTCTGATATTTTTAATTAAGATTTAAATTCAATAAAACCCTTATTCACCCCCCCTCTAAGGGCGTTATAAGATCCAACATAACCTAGTTTCTTATAACCACACCATTAGTGTCTAGCATGTTTCTGTAGATCCATTTGGCATCAATGATAGTATGAGATTTAGGCTTCTACACTAGACTCCACATCTATTATTTCTTAAACTACTCCAATTCTTCTTACATAGCAATGATCCATTGAAGATCACTATTTGCTTCCTCAAAAGTTTTAGGTTCCACCCACATTTCCTCAGGTGTACGTACTCTTGTTCTTACTGGATCCCATCAGTTCCTAATTGCATAATTTAGAGGGTGGCCCTTGATGAATCTGTATGCTCCAGGAATTTATGTTGGTGGTGGAATAACCAAGAAATAATCCCTTATCAACCTGAACTTCAAACATAGCTATAAATATTTTACTAGTATTCAAAATATAGTAAGTTCTACCAAATACTTTAAGGTGTGCTATAATTGATGTCCTTCCCCTCAATAGTTCATAAGGAGTCTTGTCGTGCAATTTGTTGACTAGTGACCTATTTAGAACATGGCATGCAGTGTTTACTACTTTAGCCCAGAAGTACATTGACACTTTGGCTTCTACAAGTAATGGCCTACCTCCTCAATAAATGTTCCATTCTTTCTCTTACCTACTCCATTTGGTTATGAAGTTCTAGGAGGGGAGAAGCATTGTTTGATACCTATGGATTCATAGAATTCTTTCATCCTATGAGTCTCAGATTCAGTATCATGATCACTTCTAATTAATACAACTGAAGTATTCAACTTATTTTGGATTTGCTTGAGGAAATTAGTCAAAATTCCATAATTATTTGATTTGCTTCTGAGAAAGAACACCCACGTGAATCGAGGAAAATCATTAACAATTACAAGAGAATATCTTTTTTTCTCATAAACTAGAGATGGAAATAGGACCAAATAAATCCATATGTAAAAGATAGAGCCACCTAAAAGTATCAAAATTTGCTTTGCCTTTAATGGGGACATTGGTTTTATTTCCAAATTGATAAGCACCACAAGGTTTGTCCTTTACATACTTAGAGTTAGGTAAACCTCTAAATAGGTATGGCTTATGCAGTTTACTTGGGTTTTAAAGTTTATATGAGCTAATCTCTTATGTCATAGATGAGTAACATTTGGAGAATAGACTACTTGATACATAGGTGTTTCAACTTGACTGAAGTTAACAAGATAAATCATGTGCACTCAAGAAATAATGAAAATCAAGGTGTCTATCCTACTTTTGTTTACATTGGATTTATTATTAAGAAAACAAATGGAATAACCTTTATCATATAATTAACTTATGCTTATCAGATTGTGTTGTTATCCTTCCACATAAGCCACATCACTAAATCTTATCTTTCCTAAGAAAAATTTATCATAACCTCTGGTGAAGCCATCACTTGAATCTCCAAAAATGACTTTGGGTCCTTTACTTACACAATAGCTTGTCAACAAGCTTCTATCTCCAGTCATGTGTTTGGAGAAACCACAATCTAAATACCAAGTGTGCATCTTGGTTGGGCTTTGACCTATCATTATCTGTAATCAGTGAGGATAAGTTTCAAGTATAGATGCGGGACCCTTCCTATAAGTTGGATAAGGAATACATACTCTTTCTCTCATTGGATACTTAGGGTAAGTTTGTTGGTGATATTATGCCAACAGTCTACTATGAAATAGTCTAATTTACCATAATAGTGGCATGGGTACATATTGTACCTGCTTTTCCTTTTAGGAGGCATACATACATGAGAGAGAGAGAGAGAGTGAAAGACATGAGAGGATTCAGTATTACATATAGATTGTTATATATAGGAGTGATCGTTGATCGCTGAAGAGACCAGTGGTCACTGATTGTTGATAAAGGAGGCGGACGGAGATTGATTATCTCTAAGTGCATGGTTAGTTGCAGATCCATTATCTAGGATCGACCATCATAAAGATATTGGGCAGCAATCTATGTCTGTGGGTCGAAAGGTTGACGATTATGTAGAGACCTAACTGTTGTTTTATTTATAGAAATAAAAGATGGGTTATGTTTATAAACTTCTTCAGGAAGAGTCTTCTTAAGAGCATTTTGGGGTTCATACTTTCTGACAGATCTGGAAGAATTCTTCTTGACCCATGAGACATTTCCCCCACAAATCTCCTTCTCAAAGCATTCAATTCGTCCAAAAATAAATTTTCGTGGTGATTTGCTAGTAGATGCAATGGTATGCTCAAATAAATTAGTAGGGTCAACTCCAAGGTCCCATTTATTGAACCTTGCTTGAAGATTCTTAATGAGATTTTGGAGTTTCTAACATCTAGAGTTTATATTATTTAGCTCACTGTGACCATGACTTAGTTCAGAAGTTAGTCTCTTATTTTCTCCAGGAGACTTTCTTAGCTCTTCCTCAAGAGCTTTCTTATCCTCTACCCATGATTCACTAATAATGACTTCTTTTGAAACTTGTAGCACAAGCTTCTCATGCAATGCATTATTGTACAGGGTAAGTTCACTGTTTTTCTCATTTAGAGATTCAATTTTACTTTCATGAATTAAGTTCTCTACGTAGATTATCAAAAATTATTTTAAAATCTGGTGATGTAAAATCTAGCGAGCTTATGTTTAGTTCCTGTTTAGAAATGGAGGCCTCATCTATTTCATATGCCACTAGGAACTTTACTTTAGACTCATTTTTAGTTTCAGAGTTGAGCTTCCGTCAGAGGATGTGAAGGAATCAGTCCAACTTCAAGCGATCATCACTTTTTTCTTTCTAGTGGGATTTTCTCCTCTTCTCTTCTTCCTTTCCTTTGGATCTTTGATCCTTCATCTTTTATGGTAGTTTGTGGAAATGTGCCCACTATTTCTTCAATAATATACAACTTCATTAGATGGTTTAGGTTCATACCTGATGTTCTTGGAGCTTCTTTTGTTGCTCCTTTCTTTGTGTTTTGAAGGAATATTGCCCTTCTTCCAATTGAAGAGCTTCCTTGCCAAGAAGCTAAGCACTTCTTCAGTGAAGGATGGGCGACTCCTCCTTGATTTAGTGGATGCAAGGGACATTGTCCTCTCTAGGGTTGGCTTGAGTAGAAGAACTGGCTCTGATTCACTCTATGTCTAAGAGTTGGCCAGCTCAGAAGATTGAAGCCTTTCATAACGGGTTACAGGAGTTATTTCCCTCAAATTCTTGGTTTCTTTGATGTCCCAGGAGTAGGGAAAGTATTCTTTAGTGAGAATCTTGAAGAGCTTATCATTTTTCTCTTCATTTGAGATATCTCTTCAATAGGTTTTCAAACCATTTATAAAGGTGGTATACCTTTTATACCATTCAACTATAGATTCATCGGACTTCATTTTAAAGTTTTCATATTTGCTGGTTAGGTCAGCCTTCTTGTATTTTCTTACATCCTCGCTTTCTTCATCCATGATAGATTGGGCATCCTAGATCACCTTTGCAGAGTCACAATTGTTGATCAATTGGTAGAGATCTTCAAATAGTGTGCTCACAAGGATATTCATGGCCTTCGTATTATGAGACCTCATCTTCTTGTCTTCGTCAGACCATTATGTCGCTAGCTTGAGAAATTCTCCAACACCTAAAATAGTTGGCTACATAGGGATAAAAGGTTCTAAAAAATAGATTTGTATATTTCTTTGTCAATTGAATCAATATATAATCTAATCCTAAACTTCCATATAGAAAGCTTTTCTAAGTTGCACATGTGAGGTCTTGATGTAGTAGAGTAATCATTTTGAGATGGAATTTTAGAAGTGAAAAAGAAACACTGGTAGAGTATTCAAGATCAGGATCTTGATTCACCAAACATTTAATCCTTTGAGGTGAACCTGTCTTTGTACCAATTGAAAGTTCGAAATCTCTAGAGGGGGAGGGGGGGGGGGGTAGTGAATAGGTAAGGTGACCTCTTATGTGGTATTTTAAGAATACTTCTCTGATTTTTCACTTTGTTAGTTTTATTTAGCTGATATGGTGATATGACTTAGCAAATTTTTCGTAAGCAATATTTAAAAAATAGAGAGAGCACAACAAAGAGAACATCCAGAATATATATATTTCATAGATGTTCCCCAATAATATGGGTATGTCTTCTCTTTGACTCATGTGTGAATCCACTATCTCACTACTAAGATGATGAGCTTTTTCCACCTGAAGGCCCCAACCCAATGTTAGCCTTTTCCACCTGGAGGAAATGAAACCCAAATGAATCTTTTACACTAAAGATTCGATCCACATTAGCTCTTTTGACGAGATATTTTCATAACCTTTTACAGTAGTTCAGTTAATTGAATGAGTGAGTGTATCTAGAGAAAGAGACAATCTGAATCTCAAAAGAAGGAGATTCTGAGTACACAAAATATGGAGGAGGTGAGTAGGTTCTGAGATCTTTTCTTTTTCTTGACAGTACAAGTTTTGGTGATGGGGAGCTCTGTAAAAGGGTCTCGATCATCCTTCGATCAAGAGTTCCTTTTTTTCTTCTTTTCCTTCCTTTTTTGTTCAAGTACCAATGGAACAGTGTCAGCATGGGCGGAGGCGTGTCTGGTGCCTTCTATTCTAAGAGAGAGCAACAACTCTTTTGAAATTGTCAAAATACTTTTATTTTGATGAACAATCGCTGAAGGAGGAGATCGTTGATCGTTGAGGGAGCCTCTTTTTAGAGGTGGAAAGGCGAATGTGGAATTTTGTTTTGCCTTTTGTTTAAACTAGGATCGTCGATAGACAACTACAGAGAAATGGTGAAGGCCGGCAGTTAATGATCTGAAATATTGAAGGATTCCTACATTCACCTATGGTTGAGCTACTTCAACTCGAATCAGCAAGAGTTGTTATAGAAGCCTTCTAAGAGAGGGATTCTTCTTAGCTTTTCCAGTCTTCAGGGATTCAAAAAACTGATGTTATCATATGTACTAACCTAACACTTTAAGGATCTCTACGACATTATCATTTAGATTTCCAATACAATTACTTATCTTTATTTCATTAAATCATACACGGATTTTCCAAACAATTCCCTCCCCGAACTTTTGACACTCTTCTGTGTTATGCCCAAATTCCGAGTGGAACTCGCAGTATCGGGACTTGTTTCCTTTGCTTAACTTGTGACATCGGTGACTTCTGAGGGCTTTATCTTCATGATGGCCCAAAATATGCTGTCACTGAAAGCGTTGTGTGCGTGTGTATGGCGGGGGTGGGGGTGGTGATTTTCCTTTCTCGGTGTACTCTTGATGTGGTCAGTTAGTTAGGCCCTACAGGTTGTGGTTACGTCATGGTGCTTTCAGCTCATCTAATTAGCTAGCTAGCGCAGACTCCTCGGGTTAATGTCGCCCTTCTTGTCCTGGCCTTCCATGGTCCTTCAGAGGTGAGCAGTGAATCAAACATCAAATAAATGAGCCAATTCTATGAAATTGTTAATTTCCCATGGGAAACGAAGAGACTTGGTGAGAGCTTCAGCTTTGAGCATTACTAGGAATACCCTATAATTGTGCTAATCCAGCACTCTCAACATCTTCATCATCACGAGGAAGTGGATAACGTGTGCATAGGGGTTGCATGCCCCATCAAAATCCTTGTGGTGAGGGGGATCTTAAGTTAGTGTGGTAAGGGATATAACAACATTTCCTCAGATAAGGGGGAGTTGCGGTAGCACACAATGTGACGCTTCCCTTATTGGATACCTTCTTTGACTAATCTTGTTGCATGTCATTCAATTTTGAATACTATCATGAGTTGGGTAGATGAGTTTCGCATGGCAACGAAAGGTATACTTCTTGGGTGTACATGATAAGTTAAGATTGTAGCGTTTGAGAGCGGAGGATCATTGCTATGAGCAGCTTATCTTTGGGATCATGTATGGATTGACCTCATGTGGTATGAGGATGGCCCTATATTTATATAAAAGTGCTCGTGTGGTTGTGACTAGTTGGGCTTATCCTACATGATGTGCCATCAAGTATACACTTTGCCTAGGAAGCGAAGGCCTCTTCTATTTACTACTGTTGATGAGGGGACTATTGTAGAACAAGTACTGTCTCTGAACAGTCTTCAAGAAAGTGGGATGTGTTTCCTATTGATGGCACCAAACTATTATGTATCGATCAAGGCTCCTTGAGTTTAGTAGATTAGGCTTGTATTAGCTTGATTGTCAACCCAATGCGCACACAGCCAAATTAGAGTCAACATCAAAGTTTTTACATGGAAACACTAGAAAGGGAGAAAGCACTAGGCCTAGCTTAGTTCAAGAAATGCAATAGTAATTTTAAGTACAATATTGAGGGTTTCACGAGGGTGACAACCCACTGCTTGATTTACATGAAGTAAAAATAGAGTGTTTCCTGAGGAGAACCTTGATTTTCATTTAAGAAGCTCCACGACTCTGCTCCAGAAAGCAATATTCGCGATATAGAAAGCTCTGTGGTTTCTGTCTAGGAAATTCCATTTTTTGCACAGAAAGCTTTATAGTTTCACTCTGGAATACTTCATTTGCAACATAGAATGTTCCGTGGTTCCACTAAAGAAAGCTATGTTGGATGTGCAGAAAGCTCTGCGACTCCACTACAGAAAACTCTATTGATCGTATAGAGAGCTCTCTGATTCCACTCCAAAAAGCTCAATTCACCACACAGATAGAGCTACGATTCCATCATTTATGGAATAAAAATCTCCATTGTTCACCTCCAAAAATCCCTCTTTATTGTACAGAAACCTCTGTGATTCCACTCTAGAAAGCTTCATTTTCAACACAGAAAGTTTTATGGTTCCACTCCAGGAAGCTTCTTTTGATGCGCTAGAAGCTCTGCGATTCCACCCTAGAAAGCTTCATTTGTCGCATAGAAAGATCCATAGATCCACTATAAAATGCTCTATCTGCCATGCAGAAAGCTCTACAGTTCCACTCCAAAAAGCTATGTTGTCCATGCATAAAGCTCTGCAGGTACACCATTTTAATTGCAGTGAGGTCTATGATTCCCCTCCAAAAAGGTCCACTTTCCACATAAAAAGCTCTGTGGTCAGAAAAGTTTTCACCAAGAAGATCCGAGTAGCCTATTCAGGTTCACTGAAGTAGTGGCCATTGGTGGCGGCCTCTGTCTCGCCAGAAAAATAAAATTACTCAGAACTTGATGAAAAATTCAGGGAACCTTCATCTCATCGCCCTGAGTCCATCAATGGTGTTTGTTTTTTCTATTCGAGGTCCGGAGCTCCGACAATAAATGAAGAAAAGGGTATTTAGGATAAATGTCCACTTCTCCAAACTCCATAAAATCTTCGATTGAATAACCTATCTTATAGCATTTTTGGGAGCAATTTGATGGCACATCATATCATTATTTCATTGAGGGGTTGAGAAGTTATAAGCTTCCAAAATTTTGAAAACATCCTCCTCATTAATGTCCAGTTTGACAATTTTTAGGGAGGAAGAAGAGTGAAAAAGGAAGGGAGAGATTTCCAATGACCAGGGGGACTTGGGCAACCCTCTCGGTGCTTTACGGCTTCCTATTGGTAGCCAAAATGGTAAGGCGGCGGTGATCACTGCCTCCTACCTCCTACCTCCAACTTATACTAAGGATTCATCTTTAGTGTGAGGAAGGGGGTGAGCAGCCCATTCTGGTCTGACTGAGTCACATGTACACCACTTCAGAGGCTTATAATCTCAGGGGAACAATCTAAAAAGATTATACAACCACTTTAAAATTTTAGGGGAACCCATCAAAGCTCATAATCATTAAGCAATATCATAAAAATATTATTCAAATTATAGAAACAAAACTAAGAAAATAAACTTATAGATCAAGAAGTTACTTTGCGTTGACACATGCTTTGGAAGCGTAAAATAATTGTATCCCCTGTAATTATACCCACAATATCTTTTTTTATAAAATCAATTATGCAATCATTCATCTATTCATCTCTTATTTTGTTACACAAATGATTTTTTATTATCTTCATTGCACAAAATGTTCTTTCAATACTAGTCGTTGCAATAAGTAAAAGACATGCAACCTTCAACGATTTAAGAACTAACAAATAATTATCTTACCATTTTAATTCCACAAACTTTTTAGGATGTCCACTAACTTCAAAAAATGTGTCGGTCAACATTGAGAGCTTGTCAAAAATATATATGTTAAGACTATTTTCAAGTAAATGCAAATCTATCAGAGTAAAATCATATGAATATAATTCAGCAATATGAATTAATTTATGTTTATCATAAAGAACAAGCTGATCCTTTGGGTCAAGATAATAGATGCATAAAATCAAATCCATGTTTACTTCGTCAAAATGACCATTTAACTTATTTAGCATCCAATCAAGTAATGCATTAAAAAATCTATCCTAAAATGATGGATATTTGTAATCTCATTGCGCTTAACATCTCGATCTATCTGACTAAACATACTTCTCCTTCATATCTAGAACTTCTATGAAATGTTTACTATAGAATGAGCATACTTCAACCATGAAGTACTACCATTCAAAATTTTCATTTCTCATCTTTAATAGTAACTGCTTTGACAATTTTACAAAATGCATTGAGTTTATAATATCTTGATCTTTCTTTTGTAATGCTTGTGATAACTCATATGTTTTCACTAAAATATTTTTCATCAAATACATAACAAATATGAAATTAATAGTCAAGATATTTTTTTAAAAGATCACTTACCATTGTCTTGGGTTTCTATATGCCCATCATCCATGCAAACAACTTCCGCCAAAAATTGTTTAAGCAACCCATACTTGGAAAGCATAGCGCATGCTAATTTTTGGAGGGTTCTATTTTTCTTCTACTACACCATTTTGTTACATTGTACGTGGAGCGAATAAATCATTTTAATGACTAAAATATCACAAATGGCAGAGAATTTTTCATTTTCAAATTCACCTCAATGATCTGAGCGTGTGCAATTAATTATAAATTCATGCTCATTTTGAATACGTTTACATAATTTTGCAAATTCAAAAAATACATCAGATTTGGAAGTAAGAAATATAGTTCAAAAAATGTGAAAAATCATCAAATAATACAAAAGTATATTTTCTTCCATTAAGACTAGATGTACTAACTGGACAAAAGAGATCCATATGAATTAGTTGTAGTGTTCTAATGGTAGAAATTTCAGTTTTGCTTTTAAATAAAAATCTTGTGAATTTCCTTGTAGGCATGAGTTACATAAAATGATAAATTAACATGCTGTTTTGGAAGAAATTTAATTAAGCTGTCTTTTGATAATTTAAAAATTAACTTTGTGCCAGAATGACCAAGTCTCTTATGCTAAAGTTCTAATTATTCATTTTTTGTAATTTCATAGAAGATAAAGTAAAATCATTAAAAGCAATAGTATACACATTATGTGATCTATGTGCAATGAGTAATACATCATTAGTTTTAGAATTAATAATTTTGCATAAGTTTGTTGAAGATTGAAATAAAACATTTAAGTCTTTATCACATAATTGACTAATATAAATTAAATTATATTTAACACCATAAACAAATAGAACATTTAAGATAAAAAAGAATTGTTACCCCTTGCACCAATGCATATGATCCTTCATTTATTGTTATCTCCAAAAGTTACCATCCCACCATTGTTTTTCTCTAGGCTAAGGAACTTCTCTTTATCGCTCGTGATGTGCTTGGAGCATTCCGAGTTCAAGTACCACATGTCATCTTTTTTCTTTCTCCTGCAAACATACCTAAAAAGAAATAGGAAGTACAGATCTGGATACCTAAGAGGTTACTCCCATAGAGTACGTGGAAGTCTTAGGTACCTAGATTTGTTTTAAAATACGCGGGTCCTTCATAAAGCAAGAGCCAGATGTGTGTCAAAACTTATGGGATTTGGAACACAAAAGAAAACAATGGATACCACTTTTTTATTTCAGGAAAGACTCTTGCTAGAAGAGGGAGAATTATTAACATATTTACTTAAATTTTGTTTATTTTGAGAAGCTCGCTACCACCAGTGGTAGTATCTACCACTGACGGTAATGTCACAGAATGATATCCTAACCAAAATTTTGCACTTCCATGACATTGGTTGGCCAAAATCATATCAAGAGATTTTAGTCCAACTCCAAATTTGTGTATTGCAATGTTTAGCTCATGGATGGATGCTTTTAATATGGTGTTTATGCTTATAAGCATTACACATAAATTTGCAAAGAACTTTTTCACATTATAATTTTGAGCAAGAGAAGATTGTTGTTTAGTCTCTAAATCCCTCCTATTATCTATGATGAGGAATGCATATAAGTTGAAGGACCCCTCTCTGTAGTGTCTCAACACTCTTCATTTGGGTTGGATCGTTTTGAGAGTCATGTTTTCTAGGTATCCTTAGTTAGCTGAGGAGGATTATTTTATGTATTACTACTACTTTTCTTCTGGAGGTGTATCCGATAGTCGCTAGACGTGGGTCTTCTTATCCTCCAATAGATAAACCCTACCTTTATCATGAGCATATAGTGCATGAGACACACCTGGATTTGGAAGAAATGGTTTTCTCTTAAGGGAGGCGATAGAAAGACTTGACCAAAAATATGATAGGATGCTGAAAAAGATGAGTGTAATGAAGAAGATGATGCGCATTATGACGCAAAATCTAAGCATAGTTCCTATGATGACCGAGAAGGCGGAGTGGGGAGATACATATGATGAGTCATCGTGGGCATATGCTCGACGCAATTATAGAGAGAGTGGCAGGGGAGGGTAATCTGGATGCCAACAGACTTTCATTATCATATATTTATTTTGTGGAGAACATTTCATGGTGGCTTTGTTGTTTCTGGGAGCTATTGCTAACTAGTAACCGCCTATGCTAACTCCCAGATATTTACTTTACTAAGCTTGTTGTACCTCTTATTATCGTATACTCTTTTAACTTATTATTCTAGATGGTTGATTACTCTTCTATTATTAATGTATTCCAGCTAATTTAGTTGAATATGCGTGGATATAACTAGTTTCTATGCTTGAATGCTTATTCAATCCAAATGCCTAATGTGGAATAAATAAAACAACACAAAATTTTCATGAAGTAGATTACGTAATTATTCACAAGTGAATTAGGAGCCCTTGTTCATTCAGTTTTTTTGTCCACTTCATGCCCTCCCAAGATCATAATTGAATTGGTGATTTTGGTAACCAAATTGGACATAAGGTGATGGTCCCTTTGGATACCCAAATGTGATGAAGAGATCTACTTTGAGATGGTGATGCATGTTGTAATGCCCTGATTTTCTCAAGTGAAAAGTGGTAGCACCGCGGTAGAAGTTACCACCATCAAGTAATTGATTGTTGGCTATCTAGGGGTTAACGCCACGCGGTAGATCCCACCGCAGGCGGTAGTGTGCTATCGAGTTAGTAGTATCTTGGGAGATAGCACCGTGAGGTAGTGCCTACCGCGGTGCGGTATCTCCCAGATGGACTGAGTTGGTTTAATCTCATGTTTTCGGTCGTTGGATCTCCATCAAACTCCCCAATCAGATGGCCTCTGTGGAGCACCAAAGTGTTTTAATAAGGAAGCCAAACCTTGAATACACAGAGGTCACACAAACACTATTGATGGAGGATAATGCTATAGGAGGATAATTAATTAGCAGTCAGAGAATTTGAAAAAATAAAAATGTTTCTATAATTAGCATACCAATAGAAGGAAAGAATTCATTCCAAATTCAAATAATATCCATAATGAGTTTTATCAGATTAGCCAAGAATCAAATAGAAGGAAGGAATGATTCAGAACGGCTATAAAATATTAACATTATTCCATATAAATTAGATCTACCGAAAGAAGGAAAGAGATCTGGCGCATATTTAAATCTGTCATAGTAATCGACGTGCGTCGATTACTATTCGACGTAAGCGTCGAATTCATCCTGGCTGGACATCGAGAGAAGAATAAGGAAGGTGCGTCGACTAAGGTGCGTCGACTTCATTAGATGCGTCGACTAGAAATCAGAGTGGCGTCGACAACACATACGTCGAAATCTTCCTAAAGGTACTTCGACATATCCTGAAGAAAACGTCGACTACATTTCGACGTATATTTACTTAGTCTTGTTTTTCATTCATAAAACTCTTTCTTTAACTCATTTCTAGGGGTTAAGAGAAATCATTTCCCCAACAATCTCCCCCTATTTGTCTTAACCCTTCTTGGAGAGAAATTGTACTAGCATATAATTAACCCAGCACAGTATTTGTAAGGATAAGAAATATATTGAGTAACCAAAAAGAGATTAGGAAAAGAAAGCATATGTTAAGTATTTGTCTTTCACAAGAATTAAACTAGAAACTTCTTTTTGTACATGAAGTTGACAAAAGCAGAATAAAGTTTCCTAGATAAGTCATGAATGGCATCAAAAATGTATCCCCTGGCTCTATCAGGTCTTTCCTGAACATTCCTGATGATTGTATGCAGTTTTTTCAAGAGTTTATCACCATCAGGGATAGTGTCATTTATGGAGTAGCCTTTGCTGATGATGATTGCTGCCTTTTCATCAATCATCTCAATGGTGATGTTGTGAGATTCTTGTTGTGCAGGCTTGGGCTCAGAAGGTCCTTTGTTATCAACCTTTGTTTTCTTCTCTGATTCCTGTTTCATAGGACTCTCAGTCATTTTTCCTTTCCCTTTCCAAGAATCTAACTTTGCAGGTCTTGATGGCTTTTTATAGGGAATGTATGTATCTTTTGTACATCCTATACCCTTCTTGTCCTTTTGACCCTTATCCAGGATAATCCCTGCCTGAGGATTTTTCTTTTGATAAGCTTCAATATCAAACAACTTATTTGGAATTTTGATAGAAGATTCAGCAAGGATTTGTTCCTTAGTCATTCCCTTGTTAATCTTTTCCATCCAAGCTTTCCTTTTATCTTCCACTTCTTTTCTAGCTGCTTCATATTCATACAGTTCTCTTTCTCTTATCTCTTCATGCCTCTTTTCCATGTCAGGATCATGGTACTCCTTGACAGGACTGTTAGGACAGATACTAGGCATCTTTTCAAATCTTTTTATTTGCTCACATGCTTTTCTATACTTCTTTTCTTTTGCAAACTCCTTCCTTTCTTCTTTAGAAAATTTTTGCCAGTGGGGAGTGACTTCCCTTTTTCTCTTTATCTGTCCTCCTGGACTTTGCCTATGTGTGATCTGTTTATGGAGTGTTGCTGCTTGTGGGGGTAGAGGTAGCAGAGGAGGTAGAGAAGAAGGTAGAGGAGGAAGTTGAGGAGGAGTTTTCTCTTTGAGTGGAGAGGGAGTTATTTCAAGAAGAGTTCTTAGATGGTCTGCAGTAGAGGGCAGAGTGATTTCTGGTAGAGTGATCTCTGCTGAGGGATGATTGTCTTCTCCAAGCTCTGTTGCAGGGATGTCCTCAAGCAGAGGTGTCTTTAGCTTGAAGTAACTGGCAGAGAAGCCAGGAGAATGATGCTGCTGTTCCTCATCACAGGGGGGGTGCATTAATCCATACCTGGCCATTCCAATCATCTGAGGTGGCTGCTTCTTCCTCCCCCTGGATTACTGGGTCCTTTACTACAGGAATCTCCCCCTGGGTATAAGGATCATCAGTCCTGAATGCTGAATCCACAGCATGCTCCCCTTCAGTGTTGTAAGAGGATTCACCAAAATGTTTGATGAAAGTGTAGTCAGAGTGATTTGAGAGGAGTGGAACCTATAATGAAAGAAGTTGGTGTAATCTATAATGTGTAGAATTAAAAAGGAATTTAATCCTGATCTTTTTAAGATAGATAGATGACCTGATAAGAGGGGTTTCTGGAGCACCTCTCCCCCTGGTTTACATCCTTCATGAAGGATTTAAACCTTTCTGGCGACAGAGGACGTTCTTGAATGAGAGCATGTAGCTCAGGAAGAGAAGAAGAGAGGGTTTCGAGTTTGACTGCACAGGTGTTGATCATGGCAGCGCATTCATTGGCGAAGGTATTCAGGCGAGTCTGGAATTCACTAACTAATTGTTCAAGAGCATCATTCATCTGTTTGACGAGGGCCGAGTGATCAGAAGTTGGTGCCATTGTTGCAGAGAAAGAGAGACAGAGGTAGAAGACGAAGTTTTGGCGGGTTTTAGGAGAGTATATGTTATGAAATAAGTAGCATTATTTAAAAGGAGATGAAACGTCGAGAAAGGAAACAGAAATCAAGGTATATTAGGTAATCCGATCGTCAAAAAGAGGAAGGGAGGATTCAATTCCAATTGTAGGCAGAAGTCGACGGTAAGTCGAATGAATGTCGACCTATGCGTCGATATAAAGTCGACGCTACGTGGAGATTTGTCCACGAAGCGATCTGTCGATGTGTTCATAGCCCTGCGTCGATATCAATTCGACGGAGCGTCGATAGGTTATCGATGTATCTTTGCCGAGAAGAAATCGACGCCAGCGTCGAGTTCTTCTCAAGGGTGCGTCGCATATTCAATTACTTTCTTAGATTTCCTCATTTCTTTTAGGCTTCCCCACAATAGTAGTTACAGACTACCATCAAGCATTCCTAAGGTGTTGATGAAATAGTTATGCTTGGTTTCATCTAAGGGTTTTGTAAGAATGTCTGCTCTTTGATTGTCTGTGGGAATATATTCTAGGGTTTTTTTTACCCTTCTCAACATTGTCTCTAAGGAAGTGATGTCTGATCTCTATATGTTTGGTCCTACTATGAAGGACCGGGTTGGATGCTATGGAAATAGCACTAGAGCTATCACAATAGATCTTAGAGTTATGTATTTCCAATTTGTAATCAAGTAGTTGATTTTGCATCCATAGGATTTGTGAACAACAGCTCCCAGCAGCTATGTATTCAGCTTCAGCTGTTGAGGTTGAGACTGAGGTTTGTTTCTTACTAAACCATGAGATTAATCTGTCACCTAGGAATTGGCAGGTACCAGATGTGCTTTTTCTATCAACTCTACATCCAGCATAATCTGCATCTGAGAAACCTATTAGTTCAAAGTTTGTTTCTGCTGAGTACCATAGTCCTAGTTCAGGGGTTCCTTTTAGATATCTAAGAATCCTTTTTGCAGATGTGAGATGGGATTCCTTTGGATCAACTTGGAATCTAGCACATATGCAAGTGGCAAACATGATATCAGGTCTACTGGCTGTTAGATATAGAAGGGATCCTATGATTGCCCTATAGATCTTTTGATCTACTGATTTCCCTTTATCATCTTTTTCTATAATGGCATTGGTTGCCATGGGTGTTTTCATGGTAGATGCTGACTCCATACCAATTTTTTTGATTAGTTCTTTAGTATATTTTGATTGTGAGATAAAAATTCCTTCACTACTTTGTTTTACTTAGAGTCCTAGGAAATAGGAGAGTTCACCCATACTACTCATCTCAAATTTGGATTGCATAAGATTAGCAAATTTTTTACATAGTTTAGGATGGGTTGAGCTAAAGATAATGTCATCTACATATATTTGAACAAGGAGGAGTTGGTTTTTATGAGTTCTTGTAAATAGTGTCTTGTCTACTTTGCCTCTTTCAAAGGAGTTTTCTAAAAGAAAATTTGATAGAGTTTCATACCAAGCTCTAGGAGCCTGCTTAAGACCATATAATGCTTTGTTAAGTTTATAAACAAAGTTAGGAGAGGAAGGATTAACAAAACCTGGTGGTTGCTCCACATATACCTCTTCTTGCAGATCTCCATTTAGAAAAGCACTCTTGACATCCATTTGGTAGACTTTCATCTTCATGAAGGCTGCATAGGCAAGAAAGAGCCTGATTGCCTCTAATCTGGCTACTGGAGCAAAGGTCTGGTTATAGTCTATCCCTTCTTCTTGTCTATATCCTTGTGCTACAAGTCTTGCCTTGTTTCTCACAATTACTCCAGTGGAATCTAGTTTATTCATGTATACCCATTTTGTACCAATTACAGGGTAGTTTCTTGGTCTTTCAACTAGGTTCCATACTTTGTTTCTCTCAAATTGGCCTAATTCTTCTTGCATGGCCATAATCCAGTGAGGATCACAATTTGCTTCTTCAAACTTCTTTGGTTCAACTTGTGATAGGAAGCATTGGAGCATCATCCCATTTGAGACCTGATGTCTTGTTCTTACTCCTGTGTTGAGATCTCCAATTACTTGAGCTTGTGGATGATCTTTCAAATTGATTCCTGTTCTGCTTGAATTTGTCAGTTGTTCTTCTTCTTCATTCTCAATGGGATCATTGTTCAATTGTTCTTCCTGAATCATCTCCTCTTGTGGAAGTGGGTCTTGAATGCTCTTTTCTGAGCTTTCTTGTTCAGACTCTTCACTTGGTTCCTCTAACTGATTTTCCTTTCCTTTATTTAGAGCTAGTTGCTCAAGCTGGGTTTCTATACTGTTATTTTCCTGTGGAAAAGAACTGGTGGAAGTCTCCTCCCCCTTAAGAAGCATGTTAGTTTCATCAAATACAATGTGCATAGATTCTTCAGTTTTAAGAGTTCTTTTGTTATAGCACCTATAGGCTTTACTAGATGCTGAATATCCTAGAAATATTCCATCATCAGATTTCTTGTCAAACTTGGCAAGATGATCTTTTCCATTATTTAGGATAAAACAAGCACATCCAAAGATCTTAAAATATTTAACTATGGGTGTTTTTCCTTTCAAGAGCTCATATGGAGTTTTTGATTTAGTTTTGTGTATTAGGCTTCTATTTAGTACATAGTTGGCAGTGTTGACTGCTTCAGCCCAGAAAGTTTTTGGCAAACCTGATTCTATAAGTAATGTCCTTCCTGATTCTATTAATGTTCTATTCTTTCTTTCAGCCACTCCATTTTGCTGAGGAGTTCTAGGGGCTGAAAAACTTTGTTTGATACCTAATTCTTCACTGAAACTACTCATAAACTGATTTTCAAATTCAGTCCCATGATCACTTCTGATTATGGATACCTGACTATTGAGTTCATATTGAATTTGTTTTATGAATTTTGAGAGAGTCTGATGGGTTTCAGACTTAGCCCTTAGAAAGAATACCCAGCTGAATCTAGAGTAGTCATCTACAATGACTAGGGTATAGGATTTTCCACCTAAGCTCTGAGTGGATATGGGACCAAAAAGATCCATGTGTAACAAGTGAAGGATCCTTGGAGAGTCATCCTAACCAATTGGTTTGAAGGATGATTTGGTTTGTTTTCCTAGTTGACAAGGTCTGCATGGAGAATCCTTAGAGTATCTACCCTTTGGTAAGCCTCTAACTAGGTTATTTTTTGCTAGTTTACTAATTGTTTTGTAGTTTAAATGACCTAGTCTCCTATGCCATAATTCACTTTTATCAATAATATTATTGAATAAACAGACTTCTGTGGGTGAAGAACTAAAGTCCACTACATATACTTTTCCTTTTCTAATTCCTTTAAGTACTGTGGCACCAGTCTTGATATCAATAATATGGCAGAATAGTGTGGTGAATTTTACCTCATACTTACCATTATCACATATCTGACTTATACTTATCAGATTATGCTTTAGTCCTTTGACTACTGCCACATTCTTGAAGGTGACTTTCCCTTCATTGAAATCTCCAAAGCCCTTGGTTTGGCCACAGCTAGAGTCTCCAAAAGTTACTGATGGTCCAAGTCTGTCCTCAAAGTTGATTAACAGGTTTTTGCATCCTGTCATGTGCATGGAGCATCCACTGTCCAAGTACCACACAATCCTGGAGATGTGATACATCTGCACATAAAATTTCAAACATTAGTTTGAACCCTGCTCAGCTGGGGTCCCTTCCTATAATCAGTGAAAGAACTAATGAAGGAATAAGTAGGTTTTATAGGATATCCTTCCTCCTTTTGGGGCATTGGTCTATCATACCAATCTGTTTTGGTAATGTCACAAAAATGGTGTTCATAATAAAAGGAAAGGGAAGGAGACTTTTTGAACAGAGAGACATTTCTGTCAGATTGGTTGCGTCGATATGAATTCGACGTATGTTTAAGGTTGCGTCGATATGGAGTCGACGCTTTCTTTATTCTGTGTTTACTTTCAGTCGAAGTATGAGAAGGGTTGCGTTGAGTAGAAGTCGATGCATTTTGGTGTAAGCGTCGATTAGAAATCGACGCACGTTGATAAGAGTTCGACGCATGTTCAAAATTTTTGTGAGGATTCTTTCCTAAGATTCCTTTATTTGTAATGGGATTAGGTTGATTGAAGATAGTGGTTATTTCTTGACTTACTTGTGATCTTGCTTCTGCTAGATGATTCTCCCTAGTGAAGTGAATGGGATGTTTCCAGACAGGTTTGCTAGATGATTGAGATTTAGATGCTTCATTAGTTTTCAGTTTTAGTTGACTAAATCTATTAGTGAGATTCTCAGAAATATTTTTGATCTTCTGACCTCTTCCATTTAGAGAGTCCTCAAAGGCTTTAGCCTTTGCTAGCTCTTTTCTTAGTGTTAGATTTTCTAAATAGATTTTGTTTAGGTTTTCCTCTGAGAGTTCTAGATTGAGTTTATAATTTTTATGGTGTATATTTACTTGTTTTAGATTTTTTAATTCCATCCTTAATTCTTTTACTTCTTTTTCAGATTTGATTAAATCTAAACAGAATTCTTTGAAATCTTGTTTGAAATCAGTAGAGGAGAAATCTATATTATCAAGTATATTTACCATAGATGTGTCATCAAGCTTCTCAGTGGTCATCAGACATGTTTCTTCTTGCTTGACCTCTTCTTGATCAATATCTGATGAGGTACTTTCTTCAGATTCTGAATCACTCCAGGATTGAGCAATGAATCCTCTTTCTTTCTTTTTCTTCTTTGGATCTGTTCTTTTCAGATCTTTCTTGCTGCTGTTCTCCTTGGGACATTCAGGAGCAATGTGTCCAGGTTTCCTGCAAGTGTAACAGATAATCTCTTTAGTGGGTGTTTTGTTATACCTGGTTTTTGAATCTCTTCTTCTGGATCCTTCTATTTTGATCCACTTTTTGAACTTCCTGGCCAGCAAGCTGATTAGATCCTCATCATTAGTAGATGATTCACCTTCAATAACCTTCAATGCAATACTCTTTTCTTTTGAGAGTGGAGATGCCTTTTCTTTTTCAGCTCTGGTTTTCAACAGTTGTTCATAGGATTTTAATTTACCCAATAGAACATCTGTTGATATTTCTTTTTGACTTCTGGAGTCTTTAATTGGCCAGATTCTTGAATCCCAAGAGCTGGGAAAGCAAGTCAGCAATTTATCATTTATCTCAGTGAGAGATATGTCCTTCTCAAGTGTTCTCAATTCATTGACTATGAGGCTGAATCTTGAGTACATGTCAGCAACACTTTCACTTTCTTTCTTTTGGAAGTTTTCATATTGGGAAATCAGTAGTGCCTTTCTATCCTTTTTCTCATCAGCACTTCCCTCTACCATTTTGGTGAGAGCTTCCCATATTTCCTTAGCTGACTCACAATCAGCAATCTTTTGGAAAATTTCATCTGAGAGGGTTGAGACTAAGATATTCATAGCTTTGGCATCATGTCCTTGGGCTTTCTTCTCATCCTCTGTCCATTCAGCTCTTGGAGCAAGTGTTTCAGTCACTTTTCCACTTGAGTCCTTCCTGAATGGCTTGGGGGGACCTGTCAAGATAATATTAAACAATTCATCATCAATAGAGTTTAAATAAATTCTAACTCTTGTCTTCCAAAGTGCAAACTTTTCAAGGTTGCAAATTGGTGGTCTGGTGGAAGCATAATCTTTGATTTGTGACATGTGCAAAATAGTTTTGAAGATATATATATATAAGAGGTAGAATCTTTTGATCAAGGAGTTATCCTTTTTAGATCAACCTCGCTTTGATACCAATTGAAAGTGCACAGTTAACCTCACTAGAATTCTCTAGAGGGGGGGTGAATAGAGATTTAAAATATTTTGTGCTAAGTTAATATATATATATATGTGTATGATCACAGATTAGAGCTTCCCACACACCAACAAGAATTAGACAAGTAATTAAAGTAAATGCAAGAGAGAAAATCACAACACAACACATGAAAATATAGTGGTTCCCCAAACTTTGGGTAGTCCACTCTTCAACCCCCTTGGTAGGAATTCACTATCTTGCACTGATTCTTTTGATAAGGAGACTCTTAGAACCACCCTGAGTCTTTTGACAAGGAGACTCTTAGAACCAACTGAGTCTTTTGACAAGGAGACTCTTAGAACCAGTACACTGAATTTTTTGAAGAGAGATTCTAAAAACTCTTTTACAATATTTAAGTAAGAAAGAAAGAAAGAAAGAAACAATAATGAATCTTCTTCCTAGCAAGAAGATTGGAAGCACAAGAAGTGAATTAAATCTTTCTTCTATAGAGAGAAGAAGATTTGTAGCCTTTCTCTCTTTTAGTGAGAGCAATCAGATTTTGCAGCAGTGAGATTTCAGAAGCAGAAGAAGAAATGGTTGAATATTGCTGCAGAGCTTTTTCTCAATTTCTCTCTTTTCTCTTGGGAGCTTTTCCTCTATTTCAAAATGTATGTGGTAGATCACTCAACTCTTTATTTTCTGCCGACCTCCTCTTTATTTATAGCTCTGTGTATTCAAGATAATGCTATAGGAGGATAATTAATTAGCAGTCAGAGAATTTGAAAAAAATAGAAATGTTTCTATAATTAGCATACCAATAGAAGGAAAGAATTCATTCCAAATTCAAATAATATCCATAATGAGTTTTATCAGATTAGCCAAGAATCAAATAGAAGGAAGGAATGATTCAGAACGGCTATAAAATATTAACATTATTCCATATAAATTAGATCTACTGAAAGAAGGAAAGAGATCTGGCGCATATTTAAATCTGTCATAGTAATCGACGTGCGTCGATTACTATTCGACGTAAGCGTCGAATTCATCCTGGCTGGACGTCGCGAGAAGAATAAGGAAGGTGCGTCGACTAAGGTGCGTCGACTTTATTAGATGCGTCGACTAGAAATCAGAGTGGCGTCGACAACACATACGTCGAAATCTTCCTAAAGTTACTTCGACATATCCTGAAGAAAACGTCAACTACATTTCGACGTTGCGTCGAATACTATTCGACGTATATTTACTTAGTCTTGTTTTTCATTCATAAAACTCTTTCTTTAACTCATTTCTAGGGGTTAAGAGAAATCATTTCCCCAACAGAATCAGAGAGAAGAAGTTAGCTCCTCCACCAGAAGGGGCAAGGTGATCTTCCATCACTCTATTGAAGAGGAAGATCAAGTTGTGGCTGTAATCAGCATCATCAGCTACAGGAAGCACAGTCTGTGCAGGATCTACAGGAGAGTACCTCTACTGTAGAATAATTCTAAATCATTTTTCTATATGGCATTTTGCCTGAGATGTAAGGCCATTTAGTCTGAGATTGTAGGAACCAGAGGGTTCTGAGCTGTAGGGCTTCATTGCCTGAGCAGTAGGAGAAGGATTTCTCTGAGTTGTAGGACCTGTTGTGGTCTGAGCTGTAGAATCAGGAGCTGATCTGAGGTAGGGCTGTTTAGCCTGAGGTAGGAGCTATTGTGGTCTGAGTTGTAGGACCTGCTGAGGTCTGAGCTGTAGGATCAGGAGCTGATCTGAGTTGTAGGGCTGCTGAGCCTGAGGTAGGGTTTGGGAAAACCTGAGAGATCCTGAGGGATGAGTTGTAAGCTCTTTTGAGCCGAGTTTGGAGGAGTTGGCCTTGTCTAACACATTGTTAGAAAGGTGAAGGGGGAAAGAGGACTACTCAAGAAACCCAGTCTTAAGGAACCTCTATACATATTTGTGTGCTTTCTGTGTTGCCTGATTAGAATAGTTTTAACAGGCTATAATTATCAAGGAAAATTCAAAAGACCTATCCCCCCCCCCCCCCTCTAGGTGATTTAGACTACAAACCTAATATTCTTTCAAGTGGTATCAGAGCTAGGTTGGTCAAAAAGGACTTAACAGTCTGACCAGATCCTAATAGGTATAGTCAAGTCAAAACCCAATGGCCTCCAGTGTAATGCAGAAGGAGATGAGCTCAATGAAATTGCCCATATGTAACAAAGCCAACTTTGGCATATGGAAGCAGAGGGTTAGGCTGTACATGGAAGCCTCAGACCCTAGAATCTACATTACTGTTCAGGAAGGCCCCTTAATTATCACAAAACCCTCCTCTGTTGATCCTACCAGGCAAGTAGGGAAACCATACACTGAAATGACCAAGGATGAGATAGCATTGGCTACTATGGATAAAAGGGCTCAAAATATCATAGTCAATGCTATTGATGACTCAACTTTTCAAAATTTAGTGCACTGTGGATCTGCTAAGGAGATGTGGGATACACTGATTGTGTACATGGAAGGGACTGAAGATGTAAGGAATGATAGGAAGTCACTCCTCAATCAGGAATATGAAGCTTTCAGGCAGCAAGGGCAGGAGAGCATATCCATGTGTTATGAAATGTTCTTTAGAATTATAAATGAACTAAGAACCTATGAGAGAGTGTTCACAAATTATGAGCTGAATGATAAGTTCCTCAGATCTTTAACAAGAGATTGGGACACAAAAATTTGTGTCATAAGGGAGGTGGCTAAGTTGACTGAAACTCCTCCCCAAACTCTCTATGGAAAGCTGCTCTCCTATGAAATGCAGCTGACTGCCAGGAAGGAAGAAGAGCAGAAGGCAAAGGGTAATACCAGGGAGAATTCCCTAGCCTTCAAGGCTGAATGCTCAGGAAGAGGGAGAAAGAAGGCTCACTCACCTCCCAGAAGATCTGCTGAACCAGAAGATTCTGAGCCTAGCTCATCAAGCTGCTCTTCTTCTGATGAAGAAATTGTTGTTCTTACAAGGCACTTCAGAAAGATGTTGAGGAGGAAGCAATGGAAGAACAAGCATTCCTCCTCATATCACAACAAGGAGGACAGCAAGGAGTCAAAGCATCACTCCAGAAGTGACAGGTATGAGTCTAACTCAAAACATAATTCTTCCAAAGTTGTTTGTTATTGCTGCAGCAAGCCTAGGCATGTCATTGTTGACTGTCCTGTGAAGAGAAGAGAGAAGGATGAGAAGAAGGCTCATCAATCAAGAAGCAAGAAAGGAGAGAATCCTTTCTATCTAAGAAGAAGAATAAGAGCTAGAGTGAATTAGACTCTAGCTCATCAGAATCTGAAATGGAAGAAGCCCTCATTGGGCTGGTTGCTATTGAAGAAACTGTTGTTGGCAGGATTGCAGTCAGGGCCCCTCTATCACATTCAGACAGTGATGTAGAGGAGGATGAGGTCATTCACAATGACCATGGGCTGATGGCTCTAACTGAAGATGAGGACAGCCACAATAATTCAGAACATGGGCAGGTATTAATTCATTCCATATCCTCTTCTGATTATGAGACTAGTCCAGAATCTGATGCACCTCCATCAATTGATGGAAGGGGCATGGAAGCTGAGGAAGAACTCAATCAATTGATTGAAAAATATGGTGTTCTTTTGGAGGCTCTGAAGAAGAGCAAGAAGCTTGCCAAGAGGCAAGCCCAGGAAATTGTTTCCCTCAAAATGACTAAGGATGTCAACACTGAACCTACCACCCTAGTGGCTCAGATGGGCAGACAAATTAGTCATTTACAGGGGTTAACTATTGTGCAATTAAGCACTATTTCCCTGAAGAACAAGGTCATCAAGGACCTTGAAGAAAAGCTTGAGAAGGAGAAGTGCCTGGTGGCTCAATTCTCCAAGCCCAAATCTGTGCTTCCCCTTATTGACACCTTCTTCTCTCAAACCAATTGGAGAGGACCTGGATTCAACAAGATGAAAGTAGGAGAAGGGAGTGGAGTAAAGAGCAAGAAGAAGGCTAAGCCTCAAACCACCTTTCAAAAGGTGCTACTTCCCTCCAACATGTATGACCATGAAAGCATTCATGGTCACTGGAAGAATGGAAGGTCCTATAGGAAGGAAAACACTCCTTCCCATAGTGAAAGAAAGGGCATGGGATTGAGTGCAAAGAAAGCTCCCCATGAGGAAATACTCCCAATCTGGACCATTTGTGTTTGGTGCTTCAGCACCTTCAGTCAAGAACAATGAAGCATACACTTCAAAATCTGCTTCAGCAAAAAGCAAGACTACTGTCAAATATGTTGACAAGGCCTGCTGCTCAGTGTCTGATTCCTTCAAATCTTGTATGGCTGCCAAGCCAAAGCAAGCTGAGACTGTCAGGATAAAGAGCAGCAAGACTGTCCACAGATTATCCTTCAGTCAGATTATTGTTGAAAGAGATAGGAAGAATGCTGCAGTCTCCTCTGCTGAACATGTGCTCAGTGTTGTACCAATTCAGAAAAATGTTCAGAAAAGGAGATACAATATTCATGATTGTTGGTGCTGTGGCAAGGTGGGACACTTTGCCATAGATTGTTGATACAACCCCAATGTACCTAATGCAAAGAAGAGCTTTCCTGCTAAGAGTGCAGCCAGTGTGACAGTATCTCATCAAACTAACATGCACCTAGGAACCAAAGCTTTTTGGGATCCTAAGGATAACTAAATCCTTCTTTGCAGGGTAGTTCAAGTACCAATCTCAACCAAATATGGTACTTGGACAGTGGGTGCTCAAGGCACATGACAGGAACTAGGAGTCTTCTATAGGATTACAGGCCTGTGAAGAATGGACCCAAAGTCATCTTTGGGGGATCAGAAAAGGGAGTCACCAGAGGTTTTGGTATGATCACTAATGGCATAGTCTCCTTCACAAAAGTGGCTTATGTTGAAGGGTTGCAACACAACCTTGTCAGCATAAGCCAACTGTGTGATCTTAGCCATGTCATTGAATTTCACAATGATAAGTGCCTCATCAAAAAGTCTAATGACTTGGAGACCATTCTTTCAGGCACTAGGAGTGGAAATGTTTACTGTTTAGATTTCTTCTGCAAATCTTTTTCCTCTCCTGTATGTCTTGTAGCAGATGAGAGTGGGTCTCTATGTGTTCAATGGCACAAGAGACTTCCCCGCATCAACTACAAGACAATGCATAGACTATTCTCTAAGAACTTGGTTAGAAATAGTCCTAATTTAAAATGTGTTAAAAATGGCCCATGTCATGCTTGCCAAATGGGCAAGCAAACAATGGCCACTTTTAAAAGTATTGGCTCCAAAGACACTAAGAGATGTCTTTATCTATTGCACATGGACTTGTTTGGTCCTATGCCAATTCAGAGCTTAGGAGGGAAGTTGTACACCTTAGTGATTGTTGATGATCACTCAAGATATACATGAGTATTTTTCCTTAGAAAGAAATCTGATACTCTAAATGTCTTCATAAGCCATGTCAAGGCCATTCAGAATGATTTGCAATGTTCTGTGGTCAGAACTAGGTCTGACCATGGCACAGAGTTTCAATCTGAAGCCATGACAAGGTTCTGTCAAGAACTAGGTATCATTCAAGAATTTTTCCTCCCCAAGGACCCCACAACAAAATGGGGTGGCTGAGAGGAGGAATAGATCATTGATAGAAGCTGGGAGAACATTGCTTAGTGACTCTTCACTCCCAGAATATTTCTGGGCTGAAGCAGTCAATACTGCCTGTTATGTTCTCAATAGAGCTTCCATCAATAAAGATCATAGAATTACCCCCTATGAGATTCTGAAAGGCAAACATCCAACAATTTCATACTTTAGGATCTTTGGATCTAATTGCTACATTCTAAACAATGGAAAAGCTCAGTTAACCAAGTTTGCTGAAAAATGCAACATGGGGATTCTTGTTGGATATAGCTCACATAGTAGATCCTATAGGGTGTATAATAAGAAAACCCATGTTGTTGAAGAGTCCATGCATGTAGTGTTTGATGAGTCCAGCCTAATCTACAAGGGCTGGCCCAGTTCTTCTATTTTGACAGGAAGTGAAGAAGCAATGGAAGAACTATCTATACAAGAACCTTCCAGCAGCAGTAAAGCAAATCCTGATGCAGAAGTTTAAGAAGAAGCAGAGGTGCATGATGCTGAAGATGTTGAAGAAGCTGCTGAACCAGAGGAAGAAGTTCAGCAAGTAGAGCACAGATTACCTACTGCTACAAGACCGCGCACACCTGAAGACGAACAGCCCGCCTTGAAGAGGACAGCACGCCACGCGGTCATGCACAGACCGCGCACACCTGAAGACGAACAGCCCGCCACGCGATCAGAGACAGACCGCGCGACCTCACCTTCAGCCTCCTTAGACCCATACCAGCGATCAAGCCAGGAGACCGCAGCTAGGCTAAGACCAGCCAGACCACAGCGGCAGATTGCTAGGTCGTGCGGTCACACCAGACCGCCCGATCTCCACCCAGACCGCCCAGGTCCAAAAAACCCTCCAAACTTCCACTTCAACAGTTTCAACACTCCCCCTTGAAGTGAGAAGTTGAAACTAGTCCCAGTAAGCTCCTTAGCCGTGTGAACGGCCCCTTTGCCAGCGCCTTTGTGAAGATGTCTGCGACATTGTCCGCACTCCGCACATGCCCGACCGAAAGAGATCCCTCCAGCACCTTCTCCCGTATGAAGTGATGCTCGATCTCGATATGCTTGGTCCTCGCGTGACAAACTAGATTGGTAACCAGTTTGAGAGCACTCTCGTTGTCACCGCGTAGCAAAGTCGGCTCCCGAACCTCCTTGTGGACGTCTCCCACCAACCTCCTAAGCCAGATGGCTTCCTGAGCTGCCAAGGCCGAAGCCTTGTATTCCGCTTCCGTGGTGGAGACCGACACGGAATCCTGCTTCTTGCTGCACCATGATATAGCTGTAGGGCCCGCCATGAAGACGAATCCAGATGTCGACTTCCGATCATCTGAATCTCCCCCGTAATCAGCATCCATGAACCCGTGCACCTCGAAGCCCGCATCCCTCCTGTATAGGAGACCCATATCCGAGGTCGCCTTGACATACTTCAGAATGTTCTTGGCCGCTAGCAGATGAGGTACCCGTGGCTCCGCCATATATCGACTCACTCTGCCAACTGCATATGCAATATCTGACCTCGTGATCGTCAGATAGATCAAGCTCCCAACCAGAGCATAGAATACCAACGGATCTTGCATAATCCTCCCCTCATCCTTCCGAAGCTTCATAGCCTTCTCCAGAGGTGTGGAAGTGCACTTCCCTTCCTTCATGCCGAATCGCTCCATGATCCGCTCCGCATATCCGGCCTGGGTCACCAGCACTCCACCTTCCTTCCTCTGCACCTCGAGTCCAAGGAAATGGTGAAGCTCACCTAAGTCCTTCATCTCGAACCTTATAGACAGCTCGGCCCGAAGCTGCGCTACCTCCTCCTTCGAGTTCCCCGTCACGATCATATCGTCGACGTATAGCAGCACGATGACTTGAAGCTCCCCGCTCTTCTTGACGAACAAGCTTGAGTCTGAGTCTGAAGCAACAAATCCACAGAATATGAGAAATTCTGCGATCTTCTCGTACCACGCCCTCGGCGCTTGCTTCAATCCATATAGGGCCGTCTTCAACTTGCAGACATGCTCCAGAAAATCTTCAGACACAAAACCTGGTGGATGGACCATGAAGATGTCCTTGTCAATCTCGCCTTACAAGAAAGCGTTCTTGACGTCGAGCTGCCAAATCTCCCATCCACTAAACGCCGCCAAAGCAATGATAAATCGAACTGAAGTCATTTTTGCCACCGGACTGAAAGTCTCCTCGTTGTCTTCACCGTACTGCTGCGAGAACCCCCAAGCTACAAGGCGAGCCTTGTACCGCTCGATGCTTCCGTCAGCCTTCTTCTTAAGCTTGTAGACCCATTTGCATGTAACAGGAGTGGTGCCCTTGGGCTTGGGCACAAGAGACCAGGTCTCATTCTTCTCAAGAGCTTCCATCTCTTCTTGCATAGCAATGTCCCACTCCTTCACACCTCTGGCCTTCTCAAAGCTCGACAGCTCCCTCTCATCCAAGGGACCAGCAAAGAAACATGAGACAAAACTCACTGCGTTTCCTCCTGTATAGCGATCAGTGGCGACGATCGCTCGCTTCGACCTCCTCAGCTCCTTCCCCTGAACTGCATTATCTCCAGCTGCTTCTTCCCTAGCTCCTCTTCCAGACGTGCTAGGAGCATCGCTCCCCCTGCTCCTTGAACCAGAAGCCCCCGTCTCGGAACTAGAAGGAGATGGACCACCTGGTGACACAGGTAGCTCCACCTGAAGATCCTCCACAACTTTCTCTGGCACCTCCACCCTGCTCTCTGGTAGCTCCACATCAGAAGACCCCTTGTAAGATGTCACCTCATCGAACACAACGTCGCGAGATACAACAAACCTCCGCGTCTCCGGGTCCATGCACTTCCATCCTTTCTTCCGCTCATCGTATCCCACGAAGACTAGCTTCCTTGCTTTCGCATCTAGCTTCGTCCGGAGAGCATCGGGAACATGCACGTAGCAGGTGGATCCAAACACCCTAAGATGTGCCACGCTTGGCTTCTCTTTGAACATCATCTCATGTGGAGTTAACATGTTGATGGGACTCAGAGGCATCATGTTGATGACATAGGCAGCACAAGACATTCCCTCCGCCCAGAAGGACTTTGGGATACTCTCGGCATGCAGCCAAAACTTGCAGGTCTCCGTCAGATGATGGATCTTCCGCTCTGCAACTCCGTTCTGCTGTGGATTATGTGCACAAGTGAGCTCCCTCCGGATGTCTGCCTTCCTGCAAAAAGTAGAGAACTCACTGGAGGTGAACTCCCCTCCGTTGTCAGTTCTCAGCTTCTTCACCCGCAGTCTTAGCTGACCCTACACGAGCTCCTTGAACTCCACAAACTTGGCAAACGCCTCTGCCTTCTCCTTCAGGAAATAAACCCAGACATATCTGGTGTAATCATCGATCAATACCAACATATATATGCTGCCTCCGAGGCTTGGGGTAGCAGTTGGTCCCATCAAGTCACCGTGGATGCACTCCAACGGCACACTACTCCTTGTCTGCGACTTGTCAAATGGTAGTCGATGAGACTTGCCGAACTGACATCCCGCGCAAACATGACCTTCACCGTAGGAAGATAGACCTGGCAGGCCCTTGACCAGACCTCTCACCGCCATAGCTTTCAGCTTGTCCATCCCTACGTGCCCCAACCTCTCATGCCATATAACGGCACCATCATTCGTCTTCATCTTGTCGACGTAGGAACTTGTTGATAAAACAAACAAGTCCTTTGCCCGTCTCCCGACATGAACGACCTCGGCTTTTACAGCCTAAAAGTTGCGTAGAAACTTTACTTCTGTTGGGCTGAACAGAACGTGATACCCAGCGTCTACAGCGTTGGTCACGGCGAAGAGGTTTTTCCTCATACCAGGCACGTGATAGACACTCTTCAAAGTAAGTGGCCCTCTATCACTGCCCAAGGAAACAACCCCCACCTTCTCTACTGGATGCACAGTATTATCAGCAGTAATGATTGCATTGTTACCTGTATAGGGCTGTGCAGAAGAAAGCTTGGTCTCGTGTCCAGTAAGGTGATGACCACACCCCGAGTCCACAATCCAGTCCTCCAGATAGTTGATAGGAGCAGAGGCTCCAACAGAAGCCGAGAAGGCTCCTCCCCAACCTCCTTCAAAGTGTCTGGCCTTAGCTTCCTCCTTCTCTGCAGTATGCCAAGCTTGGGTGACCATCTTGCAATCCTTCTTGATGTGACCATACTTGCCACACTTGAAGCATTTCGGACCTTCCCCCTTCTTCTTCCCGTCAGCCTTGGGAGCATACCCCCTTTCCTGCTGCCCAGAAGTTGAAGGCCCATAGCCTCCTCCAGCGGTCTTCTTCTTCTTATCCCACTTCTTCTTCTTGCCTGAGAAGAGCACTTCGCCATCTCCCCCAGCCACTGACATCCCCGCCATCTGCCTTGCCAAACTTTCTTGCGATGCAAGCAAGTTCTCTAGCTCCAACAGAGACGGCTGATTTTCCCATCCCTGTACCGACGTCACAAAGGCAACATATTCCTTCCGCAAGCCGCGGATTATGTGCCTCTTCAGCTTCGCCTCAGAGATAGGCTCATCAGGATCCAATGCTGAGATTTCAACACACAAGTTCTTCATCTTCAGAAAGAAGGTGGAAATAGAAAGATCACCCTGAGCCGACCTTGCCAGCTCGTTCTCCAAGAACTGTAGCCATGCTACATTCTTCTTGTTAAACAGCCCATCCAGGGCTCTCCAGATCTCCGCAGTTGATCCGCATCCCAGAATGTGATCAAACAGATCCGGTGAGATTGCTCTCTTCAGAGTGAACTCTGTCTTCGCATTCGTCCTCCTCCAAGTTCTCACCTCAGCCCCATTATCTCCTTCTGGGACAACTTCCTGCGTCTGATCTCCTCCAACTACCTCCCAAAGGTCCTCACCTAGAAGATAGCTCTGCATACACGACTTCCACTTCTTTAAGTTAGTCGATGTAAGCATCTCAATTCCAAGACCCCTCGCTTCCATTGCTCTAACACTGGTTCCTTCTTCACAAAGGCGATGGCTACTCTAAGTCACTCACTGCTCAACCACTCCAACATGGCTCTGATACCATGTGAAATTTTTCGAATCTTTATGAAATGAGCAGGAGTTAGTCAACTTAGAGTTACAAGCCAAACAACCAGAAGCAAGTGGAGGCAAACAACTGATCTTTATTGAAAGCAACTTCAAATTACACGGCAAGGCATGCTTGGCGAGACATGATTTCGCCAGCACAAAACACCAAAAGAAAAATTACAAAGTTGAAGATAACACGAGACCGCGCGGTCTCCCCTTGCGACCTCAGCAACTCGCCAACCCGCACGCCGCGCGGTCTCCCCTTGTGACCGCACCCTTCTTTTCGAACTCCTGATTCTCCCGAACTCCAGCACCACAACTCCAAGCCGCAGACCACCCGAACACTTTCAGAGGAAGAGGTGATCGCTGCTGCCCGCACTATCCGCAGAAGCTGCACAAGAAAAGTTCAATCAGCAGACCGCCCGGTCAGAAAATCTTAGACCGCAGGAAAGAGGAAAGTTCAGCTTACACTTGGTGTGTTCTCTTTATTGCTGCCGATGGGTCCTATTTATAGGCGTGAGACCTGATCCAGTCACCACCCTATGAGATAGGATCACCACCCTCCAGACCGCGCGACCTGACCGGTCACACCGCGCGATCAGCAATAGTACTCCTGCTTCATTCTTGGTGAACCCGCCTGCTTCAACATCGACTATGAGAGACCGCCACTCTCACAGCAGATCGTGACTCCAAAGGAGATCGCCAGACCACCTGAAGCTGTTCACCCCTTGTGTTCGTCCGAGACCACAAACACAACCAGTTCGCTGACAGACTGCGAACTCCTGTCCGCATGCCGGTCTCCTCCTGAGACCGCGAACATCGACCAGCTCGCATACCAGCCTCCACCTGAGACCGCGAACTGAGACCGCGCGACTAAGACCCTTAGTCCACGACTACCACCAGAAAGCCCGGTCAGCCACCAGACCGCATTCTGGAGAAAACCTGGATCAAGTTGTGCGGTCACACCAGACCGCCACAGCCTTGAAGAGGACAGCACGCCACGCGGTCATGCACAGACCGCGCACACCTGAAGACGAACAGCCCGCCACGTGATCAGAGACAGACCGCGCGACCTCACCTTCAGCCATCTTGGACCCATACCAGCGATCAAGCCAGGAGACCGCAGCTAGGCTAAGACCAGCCAGACCACAGCGGCAGACCGCCAGGTCGTGCGGTCACACCAGACCGCCCGATCTCCACCCAGACCGCCCAGGTCCAAAAAACCCTCCAAACTTCCACTTCAACAGTTTCAACATACAGCCCACAAGGGCTTCAAAGTATACCAGATGGATGTCAAGTCAGCATTCCTAAATGAGAATTTGAAAGAGGAAGTATATGTAGAGCAGCCATTAGGTTTTGTCCATCCTACTCTCACTTCTCATGTCTATTTTCTTAAGAAAGCCCTGTATGGTCTTAAGCAAGCCCCAAGGGCTTGGTATGAGACATTGTCTAGCTTTCTCATCAAGAACAAGTTCTTGAGGGGAAAAATAGATAATACATTGTTTCTTAGGGAAACAAGGGGCAAGATTCTCCTAGTCCAAATATATGTTGATGACATAATTTTTGGGTCTACTGATGACAACCTCTGCAAGAGATTTGCTAATCTAATGCATGGGGAGTTTGAGATGAGCAGTATGGGTGAGCTCAAATATTTCCTTGGGCTCCAGGTGAAACAGTATGAGGATGGAATCTTCATCTCCCAGACTAAGTACACCAAGGAGCTCATCAAGAAATTTGGGATGGAATCTTCTTCCACCATGAGGACACCCATGGGATCTAATGTATCATTAGACAAGGATGAAAAGGGGAAGGCCTTTCATGAGTCCATGTACAGGTGTATCATTGGATCCTTGTTGTACTTAACAGCTAGTAGGCCAGACATTATGTATTCTACATGTGTTTGTGCTAGGTATCAGGCCTATCCTAAGGAGTCTCACTACACCTCTGTGAAGAGGATCTTGAGATACCTCAAGGGAAGCCTGAATCATGGCCTTTGGTACCCTAGGAATAGTGATTTTGAACTGATAGGCTACTCAGATGCAGATTTTGCAGGATGCAAAGAGGACAGGGAAAGCACAAGTGGCACATGTCAATTCCTAGGGAGGAGGCTGGTCTCATGGAGCAGCAAAAAGCAAACCAGTGTGGCAATGTCCACAGGTGAGTCAGAGTACATTGCAGTAGGTAGCTGTTGTGCTCAACTATTGTGGATTCAACACCAATTAGAGGACTACAACCTCAAGGTAAGTCAATCTCCTCTTTATTGTGACTCATCCAGTGCTATCTCCATTATTAAGAATCCTGTCTCTCACAGCAAGACTAAGCATATTGAGATAATGAAAGTGGAGGTTAGATCTTAAGTTAACTCTAGAGGGGGGTGAATAGAGTTTAAAACTTTTTCCCTTAGTTCTTATAGTGTAATTAAAATAGTGTTATATATATGTGTAAACAGTGTGAGATAATAAAAACAGAATAAATAAAATCACACAGCATAGCACAGAGAAATAAACAATCACAGAGGACACAAGGAGCTATAGTAGTTCCCCAATAAATCTGGGTACGTCTACTCTTCTACCACCCTTGGTAGGAATCCACTAGGAGGTTTGATCAGGTGCCCTCACACCAAGGGATTTTTTATAAAGTGTCCACACACCAATGGGAGTTTGATCAGGTGCCCAAATCACCGATAAGCTTTTGATAAGGTGCTTAAAAACCACACAAGGATTTTTTGATAAGTTGTCTTGCCGCCAGTGGGTTACACTTTTGAAGGGAGTATTAACCCTGTACAGAATGGGATGGAGAGGGGTTTAGATGTTCTTCTCTGTCAAGATGTATAGAGAAGACTCTAGTGGATTTGATGTTGTAGAAAGGCTCCTCTGTCTGATTGAAGTTGTTTGACAGTTGAAAGATTGGAGCTTTCTCTTGAATAATAAATCTTCCTGTAGCTGATTAATCTGGAAGAAAAAGTTCTTCAGATTATAGTTGCTCTTTTGAAGATTGAAGCTTTCTCCTTTCTTGATCTTTATTTTGCAGCAGGAGATCTGAGAAATGGTGTAGCTGTTCTCAAAAAATGTGTGCTGCTGAAGGAGGAAGACGATGAAGATTTTTTCTCTGATAAAAGCTCGGCAGGAAGAAGATTAAGATCTGTTCTTTTATTCTTCTATTCTTCCTGTAAATCTCTCTTCTTTTGCTGTCGATTTCTGTACAGCAAATATGTAAAGTATTCTAACGTGTAAGCCCGTGTATGATCTGCTGTATATCTTCTGCCTTTTCTGTATTCAAAATTTCTGACAACCATTAAATGCAAATCCCTTATATTAAGGAATATAATATATCTCAAAAGATATTCTGGGAACAGTACAGCTGCACGCCATAATCTCTTTCCTTTTCCACGATTTGTCCTTTTCTGCTGGAAGTGTCAACGGCTATAACTTAAATAAATAAAGGAAATATATTTCCTTACTTAATCTGATGAAAAGAGTCATTGGTGTCGTCGATCTGAGTTCAGAGAACTGATATATAACTGATCTGAATACTGAATTTGTCGATCTGTGCTTCAGCAAAAAAAACGTCTAGCGCTAGCTGGAATTTGTCGAGCGCTGGCTGGAATTCGTCGAGCGCTGGCTGGAGTTCGTCGAACGCCGACAGCCATTCGTCGAACGCTGAGAACTTGAATTTTTTCCTTAAGTTCTAGCTAATTTAACATCCTAAAGCCTTGACCCATAAACTATACATTGGGGTCAACTTATCCTTAGTCAACAAATAGTGATCCTAGCCCAAATCAGTAATAGTGTTGTTCCAACAATCTCCCCATATTTGGGTTAGGATTCTATTTTACAAAATTTGAAAATAAACAAAACAACAAAATGACAGAGCTATATATCTGATAGATTTTGAATATGTCATCAGATAAAAATTATAATACTCTGATATTTTGAAGTTTTACATAGAAAATAAATAGAATAAATACAATTGAGAGAACCTTTTCTTTCTCTGAATTCTGACATTCTGAATTTCTGAATTCTTAACAGTGATATTGTCTTTCTCTGAAATTCTAAATTCTGATATAGTCTGAACTGTAATAGTTATATTTAAGCATTCTGAATTGTTGATCTGAATTGAATCTGCTCTTAACACACAAAAACAAATATTTCTCAATGTGCTTTGCTACCAATCAGAATTTGAATCTGTCAAAAGCTGTATTCTGAAACTGTATATGTTGCTTCTTCTATATCAAAAATCTGTATTCTGAATTTACAACAACAAAATTTTTCTTCTGAGCTGCATCTGCATCTGAATTTTGTTGAAGCATAAATTTGCAATCAGCAAACTGCTGTAAGCTTTATCAAGCTTTTTCATATAGCAACTCCCCCTGAGAGTGTCTCCCACTAAGTTCTGGAGGTTCTTTAGTTTTCTCCCTTGCTTAGTTCATTGAACAACTCCCACTGAGTAATTGCATCAAATGGAGCTTGTTCATGAAAACTTCTCCCGCTGCCTAGTTCCAGGAAAAGCCTGAAGCTAGGCCCCTTGAAGAAGGGACATTTGATGGAGGTAGGGAAGTATGCAAGTTTGTCATTGCTATTGTTCCTGCATAATAAAATAGAGATCAAGTGCAGAGGGAACTGGAAAGAGAAACAATTCTGTAGGCATTCAGCTAATAAAAAATTTTTTTGATTAATGATAACAGGCTGAAATAAAAAGATTCAGAAAAACTGGGTTCGACGAAAAGTGAGTTATCGTCGATCTCGGTTAGACGAACTTGATGACTTCGTCGATCTCCGTTCTACGAAAAGCTTGATTTCGTCGAGCTCAGTTCAATGAAGAGATGGGTAAGTAGAAAACTTAATTTTTAACAGATTGAATCTCCATCTATCATACCTAGCTGGTTTATAAAGAAGATATGTTTCTTTTCATCCAAGGGCTTGGTGAAAATATCAGCTCTTTGCAAATCAGTAGAGATGAACTATAGGCAGATTTTGTTTTTATCCACATTATCCCTAAGGAAGTGGTGTCTAATCTCTATGTGTTTAGTCCTACTATGGAGAACTGGATTTTGTGCTATAGATATTGCACTAGTATTGTCACAAAATATAGTTGAATTATTTAAGTTGACACCATAGTCTAGGAGCTGATTTTGTATCCACAATATCTGTGAGCAGCAACTGCCAGCAGCTATGTATTTAGCTTCAGTTGTTGATGTGGACACAGATGTCTGTTTCTTACAAAACCAAGACACAAGCTTATCACCAAGAAACTGACAAGTTCCTGATGTGCTTTTCCTGTCTACTCTGCATCCAGCATAATCTGAATCTGAGAATCCAGTTAATTCAAATTCAGATGTTGTTGGATACCAAAGTCCTAGATTAGGGCAACCCTTTATATATCTCAAAATTCTTATTAGTAAAATTAAGTGAGATTCTTTGGGGTTAACTTGGAATCTAGCACAAATGCAAGTAGCAAACATTATATCAGGCCTACTAGCTGTTAAATAAAGTAAAGAGCCAACAATTGCTCTATATACTTTTGAATCAACAGGTTTCCCTGATTCATCATTATCAACAACAGCATTTGAGGGCATGGGTGTTTTCATGGTAGAAGAATCAGACATACCAAATCTTTTCACTAATTCCTTAGCATACTTAGATTGGGATATGAAGATTCCATTTGGAGTTTGCTTCACTTGAAGACCAAGGAAGTATGATAATTCACCCATACTACTCATTTCAAATTTAGATTGCATTAAATTAGAAAATCTTTTGCACAAATTTGAATCAGTAGAGCCAAATATGATATCATCTACATATATTTGAACTAGTAATGTTTGATTTTTATGTATCCTGAAAAATAAAGTTTTGTCTACTATGCCTCTACAGAATTTATTCTCTAAAAGAAAACTAGCTAAAGTCTCATACCATGCTCTAGGAGCTTGTTTGAGACCATAAAGAGCTTTCTTAAGCTTAAATACAAAAGAGGAATGAGTTGGAGAGATGAAACCTGGTGGTTGTTCCACTTATACTTCTTCTTTGATTTCTCTATTTAGAAATGCACTTTTTACATCCATTTGATATACCTTGAACTTCTTATATGCAGCAAATGCAAGGAAAATTCTGATTGCTTCTAACCTTGCAACTGGTACAAAAGTTTGATCATAATCTATTCCTTCTTCTTGTGAGTATCCTTTAGCTACTAGTCTAGCTTTGTTTCTCACAATGTTTCCATCTGCATCTAACTTATTCCTGTAGATCCATTTGGTTCCAATGACTGGATGATCTTTTGGTCTAGGAACCAAATCCCAAACTTTGTTTGTCTCAAACTGATTGAGCTCCTCTTGCATAGCAATGATCCAATTGGGATCTTGTTATGCATCTTGTAGGGATTGAGGTTCAATATGAGAGAGAAAACAAGTGTGCATCATATTCTGATTTACTTGATGTCTTGTTTGCACACCTGCTGAAATATCACCAATTATTTGAGATATTGGGTGATCTCTATCTGTGATGTGATCAACAGTTGGAGTGGGTTCAGCAATAATTTCCACTTGGGGAATTTGTTCAGCTGTTGGAGTATGTTCTGTTGTTATCTGATCTGAATTTTCAGCAAAATCTGGGTGATTTTCCTCTTCACTGTCTTCAGCATTCTGCTGTACAGGATCCAGAGATCCTTCTTTATGTAGAGCTAATTGATCTAGCTGCTCACATAGTATAGGTACCTGCAGATTTTCTATGGTAGAAGAATTCTTCTCCTTATAAAACATATTAGTTTCATCAAAAGAAACATGCATAGATTCTTCTATTTAAAAGAAGATTTATTATAAATCCTATATGCTTTGCTGATTAGTGAATAACCTAAGAAAATTCCTTCATCAGATTTTGGTTCAAATTTCCTAAGATATTTCTTATCATTATTATGAACATAACATCTACAACCAAATGCTCTAAAATAGTTAACTTTAGGTTTCTTCCCTTTAAGTAACTCATAAGGAGTCTTACCCTTAAGTTTGTGTATCAAACTTCTATTCAATACATAGTTTGTTGTGCTAATAGCCTCTGCCCAAAAAGATAGGGGCAAATTAGCATCTGCAAGCAATGTTCTTGCTGATTCAATTAGAGTTCTATTTTTCCTTTCAACTACCCCATTTTGTTGAGGAGTTCTAGGAGCTGAGAAGCAATGCCTGATACCTTCCTTCTCACAGAATTCTTGCATAAGAAGAGACTCAAACCCAGTGCCATGATCACTTCTGATTAATACAACTTCAGTAGAGTACTCAATCTTTATGCTCTTAAGAAAGTCTGTAAGAACCTTAAAGTTATCTGACTTTTCTCTCAAAAAGAACACCCAAGTGAATCTAGAGAAGTCATCAACAATAACTAGAGTGTAAGACTTCCCCCCTAAACTCTTTGTTGCAATAGGTCCAAAAAGGTCCATATGTAGCAAATATAAGATTCTAGGTGAATCACTTTTAGATAATGATTTAAAACTATTTTTAGTTTGCTTGCCTAGTTGACATGCCCTACAAAGACCTTCTTTCTTGTATGAACCTAAGGGTAAACCTCTAACAAGATTGTCCTTAGATAATTTAGCAATGGTCCTAAGGTTTACATGTCCTAATCTCTTATGCCAAAGTTCACTAAGTTTGCTTAAATCACTAAATAAACAAATTTCTGAAGTAGATCAATTGAAATTCACTAAATATATATTACCCTGCCTAATACCTGATAAAACAATAACATTATCAGCAGATTTAATAAGGCATTTCAATTTATTAAATGTTACATGATACCCTTCATCACATAATTGACTTATACTGATAAGGTTGTGCTTCAGTCCCTTGACATAAGCTACCTCTTTGAAGGTGACTTCTCCAACCTTGACTTTTCCATAGCCTTTGGTCTGTCCACAGTTGGAGTCTCCAAATATAACTTTTGGTCCCAGCTTTGCCTTGAAGTTATTCAAGTTGGCCTTGTTCCCTGTCATATGTTTTGAACAGCCATTGTCCAAATACCATTTCTCATTTATTCTTGGACAGCTGTGTACCTGTAAAAACAGAAACATAATCTATTTGTTCTTGACCTATATTACCTTGGGTCTTTTTGTATTTCCACAAAAATCTGAAATAAAAGACATTTCAGGTTGGTCCTTGTAACCTTGTGGATGATATCTCCTTGGAGGTATTATCCATTCAGTGAAAGGATTGATAGAATGTGAAGAATGAGAATTATTCAGATTTGCTGTATAGTTTTTGTTAGATGAACTGGGCTGAGTTCATCGAGCGCCGTTCGACAAATGACTGAGATTTCGTCGAGCCCCGTTCATATAATAATTATATTGAAAATCTGTCTTCAGAGTTCGTTGAGCTCCGTTCGACGAAGTGGATGCATTTCGTCGAGCTCCGTTAGATGAATTCGGCTGAATTCTGCTATTCTCGTCAGTCTTAATTGAAATGTTTTTATTTTCATCTACAACCTCTTTGCTCTTAGCAGAGATGAATTTTATGGGTGTAGATAATATATTTTTCTTAATTAGAGGTGGCTCACTTGATGAAGCACCCAAGCCTAGTTTGATATTAAGTCTAGCATTTACTGTGCTTGTAATGTCCATCAGTTTGATGCTTCTCCCATTTAGGGATTCTTCAAACTTTTTGGCTTCAGACAACTTGATCTCAATGAGAACAATATGTTCCCTGGAGGCAGCCAAATCTTTCTTAAGGTTTATATTTTCTTCACTTATATGTTCTTCTCTTCTTCATTGTCTTCATCATCACTGGATGAAGAAGCATTTCCTGACTCACTGCCTGAGTCATAAATTGCCATCAGGCATTTGTCATTCTCTTTTGTTTCTTCTTCATCATCTGATGAGCTGGATGATGATTCTGATTCAGTTTCACTCCAAGATTCTACTACAAATCCTCTTCCCTTCTTTTTGTGTTTGTGGGAGGAAGACATGCTGGAGATTCTTTTCTCTTCCTTGTCCTTATTTCTTCTGGTTTTCTGGACAGTCTGGTGCAATATGTCATGGTTTCCTGCAACCAAAACATATAATTTCTTTAGAATTATTTTTGTCATACCTTGGCTTTTCATAGCTTTTGGATGACTTTTTTCTGAAGTCTTTTCTTGCCATCTTGTAGAATCTTTTGGCAAACAGACTCATCAGCTCCTCATTGTCAGGATTCTTTCCTTCTACTTCTGTAGCTTTGAAGGCAATGTTCCTGTCCTTCTTTGTTGAAGAGGAGGTGCTCACTTGTTCAGCTTCCCTTGTCTTGATGAGTTGCTCATAGGATTTGAGCTTTCCTAGTAGTGTCTCAGTAGTTATCTCATTAAGACTTCTGGCTTCCTTGATAGGCCAGATCCTAGAGTCCCAAGTGCTGGGGAAGCACGTTAGGATTTTGTCATTGATCTCAGTTAATGAGATTTCCTTGTCCAGTGTTCTGAGTTCACTTATGATTACACTTAATCTAGTGTACATATCTGCAACTGATTCTTCTTCACCCTTCTTGAAGTTCTCATACAGAGAGATCAAGTGAGATCTTCTGTCCTTTCTTTCATCAGCAGAGCCTGCAACCATATTGTTGAGAGAGGTCCATATCTCTCTAGCTGAGGTGCAATCCACCACTCTCTGAAAGATGTCATCAGACATTGTTTGAGCGAGAATATTCATGGCTTTTGCATCAGCACTTCTTTGCTTTTTCTGAGCTTCGGTCCATTCAGGAGGTGGGACAGCAGTGTTGTTTGTTGCTGCATCAGTACTTGTGGATGTTGTAGGTGCTGGAGGCCCCGTCAAAATAACATTGAAAATTTCATCATCAATTGAGTTCATATAAAGCCTAATCTTTGCTTTCCATAGTGCAAACTTACTGAGATTGCACATAGGAGGTCTTGTGCTTGAATACTCTTTGTTTTGTGCCATGAGTTTTTAACAGAAACTAAATAAAATTAAAACTCTAAAAGAATTTAAGATCTAATTGATCTTTGTGATCCAGGTGTTAGCCTGTAAATAAGATCAACAGCCCTCTGATACCAATTGAAAGTGGAGGTTAGATCTTAAGTTAACTCTAGAGGGGGGTGAATAGAGTTTAAAACTTTTTCCCTTAGTTTTTATAGCGGAATTAAAATAGTGTTATACATATGTGTAAATAGTGTGAGATAATAAAAACAGAATAAGTAAAATCACACAGCACAGCACAGAGAAATAAACAATCACAGAGGACACAAGGAGCTATAGTAGTTCCCCAATAAATCTGGGTACGTCTACTCTTCTACCACCCTTGGTAGGAATCCACTAGGAGGTTTGATCAGGTGCCCTCACACCAAGGGATTTTTGATAAGGTGTCCACACACCACTAGGAGTTTGATCAGGTGCCCAAATCACCGATAAGCTTTTGATAAGGTACTTAAAAACCACACAAGGATTTTTTGATAAGGTGTCTTGCCGCCAGTGGGTTACACTTTTGAAGGGAGTATTAACCCTGTATAGAATGGGATGGAGAGGGGTTTAGATGTTCTTCTCTGTCAAGATGTATAGAGAAGACTCTAGTGGATTTGATGTTGTAGAAAGGCTCCTCTGTCTGATTGAAGTTGTTTGACAGTTGAAAGATTGGAGCTTTCTCTTGAATAATAAATCTTCCTGTAGCTGATTAATCTGGAAGAAAAAGTTCTTCAGATTATAGTTGCTCTTTTGAAGATTGAGCTTTCTCCTTTCTTGATCTTTATTGCAAGAGATTTGAGAAATGGTGTAGCTGTTCTCAAAAAATGTGTGCTGCTGAAGGAGGAAGACGATGAAGATTTTTTCTCTGATAAAAGCTCGGCAGGAAGAAGATTAAGATCTGTTCTTTTATTCTTCTATTCTTCCTGTAAATCTCTCTCTTCTTTTGCTATCGATTTCTGTACAGCAAATATGTAAAGTATTATAACGTGTAAGCCTGTGTATGATCAGCTGTATATCTTCTGCCTTTTCTGTATTCAAAATTTCTGACAACTATTAAATGCAAATCCCTTATATTAAGGAATATAATATATCTCAAAAGATATTCTGGGAACAGTACAGCTGCACGCCATAATCTCTTTCCTTTTCCACGATTTGTCCTTTTCTACTGGAAGTGTCAACGGCTATAACTTAAATAAATAAAGGAAATATATTTCCTTACTTGATCTGATGAAAAGAGCCGTTGGTGTCGTCGATCTGAGTTCAGAGAACTGATATATAACTGATCTGAATACTGAATTTGTCGATCTGTGCTTCAGCAAAAAATCATCGAGCGCTAGCGGGAATTTGTCGAGCGCTAGCTGGAATTTGTCGAGCGCTGGCTGGAATTCATCGAGCGCTGGCTGGAGTTCGTCGAACGCCGACAGCCATTCGTCGAACGCTGAGAACTTGAATTTTTCCTTAAGTTCTAGCTAATTTAACATCCTAAAGCCTTGACCCATAAACTATACATTGGCGTCAACTTGTCCTTAGTCAACAAATAGTGATCCTAGCCCAAATCAGTAATAGTGTTATCACTTGTTATCATTCTCTGCCGACCTCCTTCTTATTTATAGCTCTGTTTAAAATATATTGCTAAAGGAGAATAATCAATTAGCAGACAGAGAATTAGAAAGAGATAAGAGTTTCCATAATTAATATTTCTGTAGAAGGAAAGGAATTCATTCTGATTTCAAATAATATCCATAATAATTTTAATCAAATTAGCTAAGAATCAAAAAGAAGGAAAGGCTGATTCAGAACGGCTATAAAAGAATAATATCATTCCATAAAAATCAGATCTACAGAAAGAAGGAAAGGGATCTGGCGTGTTTTTGAATTACTTATAGATATCGACGTGCCAACATTACTATTCGACGTAAACGTCGATTTCATCCTGGCTGGACATCGAGAGGAGAATAAGGAAGGTGCGTCGACTAAGGTGCGTCGACTTTATCAAATGCGTCGACTAGAAGTCAGAGGTACGTCGACTAAGATTACGTCGAATTCTCCTTAGAGTTACTTCGACTCATTCTGAGAGAAACGTCGACTATATTTCAGTGTTGCGTCGAATACTATTCGACGCATATTTACTTAGCCCAACTTTTCATACTTAGAATTTATATTCTACTCAATTCTAGGGGTTAAGATAAATCATTTCCCCAATAATCTCCCCCTATTTTTCTTAACCCTATATAGAGAGAAATTGTATCAGCTTTTAATTAACACAGCAAAGCATTTATATAGAGAAGAAATATGCTAAGTATTCAGAAGAAATCATATAACAAGTAATTGTCTTTCACAAGATTTAAACTAGAAACTTCTTGTTATACATGAAATTGATAAAAGCAGAATAAAGTTTTCTAGATAAATTTTCAATAGCATCAAAAATATAGCCCCTGGCTCTATCAGGATGCTCCTGGACATTTCTGATCATTGTGTGCAGTTTTTCCAGGACTTTGTCAGCATTAGGGAGAGTGTCATTTAGAGAATAGCCCTTGCTGATGATAATTGCTGCCTTTTCATCAATCATCTCAATTGTAATGTTTTGAGATTTCTTTTGAGTAGGCTTGGGCTCAGGTGGTCCTTTGTTGTCAACCTTTGGCCTATATTTTCTCTTTTCTGATTGTTGTTTCTCAGGGATCTCAGTCATTTTTCCTTTTCCTTTCCAGGGTGAGTCATGCCATTTGTCTAATCTTGCATGTCTTTTAGGCTTCTTATAGGGAATGTAAATATCTTCTGCACACCCTACACCCCTCTTGTGTTTTAGTCCTTTTTCTAGGATGAGCCCTTCCTGAGGATTTTTCTTTAGATAAGCTTCAACATCAAACAATTTCTTTGGAAGTTTGATGGAAGATTCAGCAAGAATATGTTCTTTAGTCATCCCTTTCTTTATCTTTTCCAACCAGATATTCCTTTTATCTTCTACTTCTTTCATAGCTGCTTCATATTCATACAGCTCTCTTTCTCTTATTTCTTCATGCCTCTTTTCCATTTCAGGATCATTGTACTCCTTTACAGGACTATTAGGAGTGATATTAGGCATTCTTTCAAACCTCTTTATCTCCTCAATAGCCTTTCTATATTTCTTTTCCTTTGCATAGTCTTTTCTTTCTTCTTTGGAGAATTTTTGCCAATGAGGGATGGATTCACTTCTTCTTTTCATTTGTTCTCTTAGTTTTTCCTTAGATAGCATTTGTGGAGGTAAAGGTAGTAGAGGAGGTAGAGATGGAGGTTGAAGTGGTGGAAGAGGCAGAGGTGGAGAAGGGACTTTTGTAGGAGAGGGAACAGCAGGCAAAATGTCCTCTGGAGGAATATCCTCAAGTAAGGGTGTCTTGAGTTTGTTATAGCTGGCAGAGAAGCCAGGAGAATGATGTTGATATTCTTCCACACACAAGGGTGCCTCAATCCAGACTTGCCATTTTAGGTCATCAGAAAAAGTTGTTTCTTCCTCCCCCTGGACTTCTATATTCTGTACTACAACAATCTCCCCCTGAACGCATGGGGCATCTATTCTGAATGCTGAATCCACTGCATGATCTCCTTCTGTATGATAGGAGGAGGATTCACCAAGGTGTTTGTTGAAGGTGTAATCAGAGTGATTGGAGAAGATTTGAGCCTATGGTAAAAGAAAAAATGAAGTTGGTTTAATACTTAAAGATAGTATTTAGGGATTGGAGAAGAGTTAGCCCTGAGCTTTAAGAAAAACCTGGATAGGGGGTTTCTGGAGCAACTCTCCCCCTGGTTTATATCCTTCAGAAAGGATGTAAACCCTTTTGGCGACAGAGGTTGTTCTTGAAGAAGAACATGAAGCTCGGGAAGAGAAGCAGAGAGGTTGGCCAATTTGGCTTCACAGGTGGTGAGCATGTCGGCGCACTCATTGGAGAAGGTGGTCAGACGTGTCTGGAAGTCATTCAGAAGTTGTTCCAGAGCATCGTTCATTGTTTTGAGGAGAGTAGATTGAGCAGGGGTTGGCGCCATTGATGCAGAGAGAGAGGTAGAAGACAAAGATTTTGGCGGGTTAGGAGAGTATGAGTTATGAAATAAGAGGTGTCATTTAAAGGAGGTGAAACGTCGAAAAGGAAACAGAAATCAAGGTATATTAGTTAACCAATCGTCAAAAGAAGAAGGGAATATTTCTTTCCAGTTTTATTATGAAGTCGATGTTACGTTGAATTGGAATCGACGCATGGTCGATGTGTCGGAGCATCTGTGACGTTGGTCATTGATGTCGACGTATGCGTCAATATAGAGTCGATGCACCGTCGAAACATTGTCAGCCTAATATCCTGTCGACGTGGTCGCAAACTTGCGTCGATATTAGATCGACAGTGCGTCGATAAGGGATCGACGTATCTTTGTCTTTAAGAAATCAATGCTAGCGTCGAGTTCCTCTCGACGGTGCGTCGATAGGTAATCGACGTGTTTGTAAGTACTTGCTTAGTTTTTCTGATCTCTTTTAGATTTCCCCAACAATGATGTTTACAAGCATCCATCAAGCATTCCCAAGGTGTTGATAAAGTAAGTATGCTTAGTTTCATCTAAGGGCTTGGTAAAAATATCTGCTCTTTGACTATCTGTAGGAATATATTCTAAGGTTATCTTACCTTTTTCTACATTGTATCTAAGAAAGTGATGTCTGATCTCTATATGTTTGGTTCTACTATGAAGGACTGGGTTGGATGCTATGGATATGGCACTAGAGCTATCACAATAAATTTTAGAGTTATTGACTTCCAATTTATAGTCAAGAAGCTGATTTTGCATCCAGAGAATTTGTGAACAACAGCTCCCAGCAGCTATATATTCAGCTTCAGCTGTTGAGGTTGAGACTGAAGTTTGTTTCTTACTGAACCATGATATTAATCTGTCACCTAGGAATTGGAAAATACCAGATGTACTTTTTCTATCAACCCTACAACCAGCATAGTCTGCATCTGAGAATCCTATTAATTCAAAGTTTGTTTCTGCTGAGTACCACATACCTAGTTCAGGTGTTCCCTTTAGATATCTAAGAATCCTTTTATAGAGGTGAGATGGGATTCTTTTGGATCAACCTGAAATCTAGCACATATATAGGTTGCAAACATAATGTCAGGTCTGCTAGCTGTTAGATAGAGAAGGGATCCTATGATTGCCCTATATGTCTTTTGATCTATTGATTTTCCCTTATCATCCTTTTCTATAATGGCATTAGTTGTCATAGGTGTTTTCATTGTAGAGGCTAATTCCATACCAAACTTTTTGATTAATTCTTTAGTGTATTTAGATTGTGAGATAAAGATTTCCTCACTGCTTTGTTTCACTTGTAGCCCTAAGAAATAAGAGAGTTCTCCCATACTACTCATTTCAAATTTTGGTTGCATTAGATTAGCAAATCTTTTACAAAGTTTGGGATGAGTTGAGCTAAAGATGATGTCATCTACATAGATTTGAACAAGAAGGAGTTTATTTTTATGGGTTCTAGTAAAGAGTGTTTTATCTACTTTTCCTCTTTCAAAAGAATTTTCTAAAAGGAAGTTGGAGAGAGTTTCATACCAGGCTCTAGGTGCTTTTGCTTAAGACCATAAAGTGCTTTGTTAAGTCTATAAACAAAGTTAGGTGAGGAGGGATTGACAAAACCTGGTGGTTGCTCTACATACACCTCTTCTTGAAGGTCACCATTCAGAAAAGCACTCTTTACATCCATCTGGTAGACTTTCATCTTCATGAAGGCTGCATAGGCAAGAAAGAGTCTGATTGCTTCCAATCTGGCTACTGGAACAAAGGTTTGATTGTAGTCTATTCCTTCTTCTTGTCTGTATCCTTGTGCTACAAGTCTTGCCTTGTTCCTGGCTATTACTCCAGTGGAATCTAGTTTGTTTCTGTATACCCATTTTGTACCAATAACTGGGTAGTTTCTTGTTCTCTCAACTAAGTTCCACACTTTGTTTCTCTCAAATTGGCTTAGTTCTTCTTGCATGGCTATAATCCAGTGAGGATCACAATTTGCTTCCTCAAACTTCTTTGGTTCAACTTGAGATAAGAAGCATTGGAGCATCATCCCATTGGAGACTTGGTGTCTTGTTCTTACTCCAGTATTGGGGTCTCCAATTACTTGGGATTGTGGATGATTTTTCATATTGATCCCTGTCCTGCTTGAATTTGTCAGATGTTCTTCTTCCTCATTAACAATGGGATCATTGTCAAACTGTTCTTCCTGAACTATGTTCTCTTGTGGGAGTTGGTTTTGATTGCTCTTCTCTGAACCTTCTTCATGCTCTTGTTCAGACTCCTCACTTGGTTCCTGTAGCTGGTTTTCTTTCCCAGTATCTCTGTTCTCTAAAGTCAGTTGTTCAAGCTGAGTCTCTATGCTGCTATTTTCCTGTGGAAAAGGATTGGTGGAAGTTTCCTCCCCCTTAAACAGCATGTTAGTTTCATCAAATATAATGTGCATAGATTCTTCAATTCTGAGAGTTCTCCTGTTATAGCATCTATAAGCTTTACTAGATGATGAGTACCCAAGAAATATTCCATCATCATACTTCTTGTCAAACTTGGCAAGATGATCTTTCCCATTATTTAAGATAAAGCAAGCACATCCAAATATTTTAAAGTATTTAACAATTGGTGTTTTTCCCTTCAGGAGCTCATATGGAGTTTTTGACTTAGTTTTGTGTATGAGGCTTCTATTTAGAACATAGTTTGCAGTGTTGACTGCTTCAGCCCAGAAGGTTTTTGGTAATCCTGATTCTGCAAGTAAGGTCCTTCCTGATTTAATTAAAGTTCTATTCTTTCTTTCAGCAACTCCATTTTGTTGAGAAGTTCTAGGGGATGAAAAACTTTGTTTAATACCTATATCCTCACAGAAACTACTCATTGACTGATTTTCAAATTCATTCCCATGATCACTCCTGATGATTGAAACATGAGTATTGAACTCAGATTGAATCTGTCTTATGAATTTTGAGAGAATCTTATGGGTTTCAGACTTAGCCCTTAGAAAGAATACTCAGCTGAACCTAGAATAGTCATCTACAATGACTAAGGTATAAGACTTTCCACCTAAGCTTTGAGTGGATATGGGACCAAAGAGATCCATGTGCAGTAAGTCGAGGATCCTAGGGGAGTCATCCTTACCAATTGGTTTGAAGGATGACTTGGTCTGTTTTGCTAGTTGGCAAGGTCTGTATGGAGAGTCCTTAGAGAATCTACCCTTTGGTAGGCCTCTGACTAGGTTATTCTTTGATAATTTACTAATGGTTTTGTGGTTTAGATGACTCAGTCTCCTATGCCATAATTCACTTTTATTAATAATATTGTTGAACAAACAAACTTCTGTGGGTGAGGAGCTAAAGTCTACTATATATACCTTCCCTTTTCTAATTCCATTGAGTACTATGGCACCTGTCTTGATGTCAATAATATGGCAAAATAGTGTGGTGAATTTTACCTCATACTTACCACTGTCAGATATCTGACTTATACTTATCATATTGTGCTTCAGTCCTTTGACTACTGCCACATTCTTGAAGGTCACTTTCCCTTCTTTGAAATCTCCAAAGCCCCTGGTTTGGCCACAGCTAGAATCTCCAAAAGTCACTGGTGGTCCAAGTCTATCCTCAAAATTGATTAATAGGTTTTTGTACCCTGTCATGTGTATGGAGCATCCACTGTACAAGTACCACACCAGCCTGGAGATGTGATACATCTGCACATAAAATTTTAAGCATTAGTTTGGACCCTCCTAAGCTGTGGTCCCTTCTTCCCATCAGTGAAAGGTTTAATGAAAGAATAAGTGGGTTTTTTAGAATATCCTTCCTCCTTTAGGGGTATTGGCTTATCATACCAATTGTCTTTGGTAATGTTGCAGAAATAGTGTTCATAATAAAAGGAAATGGATTGAGAAGACTTTTTGGAAAAGGAGACATTTCTTTTAGATTGGTTGCGTCGATATGAATTCGACGTATGTTTAAAGTTGCGTTGAGTGGTAGTCGACGCTTCCTTCATTATGTGGTTACTTTTAGTCGAAGCATAGGAGAGATTGCATCGATTGGGAGTCGACGTATTTTGGTGTCTGCGTTGATTAGAAAACGATGCATTATTTGAGTTGCATTCAGTAGAATTAGACGCACGTCGATAATGATTCGACGCAAGTTTGTTTCTTTTCTGAGGATATTTTCCTAGGATTCCTTTATACATAGTGGGACTATTTTTGTTAAACACAGTGGTTGTTTCTGAATTTTCTTGTGATCTTTCTCCTGTCAAATGATTCTCCCTAGTGAAGTGAATAGGATGTCTCCAGACAGATTTGCTGGGTGATTGAGATTTGGGTTCTAAGTAAGTGTTATATTCTAGTTGTCTAAATCTATCAGTGAGATTGTTAGAGATATTCTTGAGCTTCTGACTTCTGCCATTTAGAGAGTCTTCAAAAGCTTTTGCCTTTGCTAGCTCATTTCTTAGTGCTTGATTTTCAGCATTGATTTTATTTAGTTGTTCCTCTGAGAGTCCTAGACTGAGCTCATAGTTTTTATGTTGTGTATTTGTTTGTTTGAGATTGTTTAGTTCATTTCTTAGTTCCTTTACTTCTTTCTCAGATTTGACTAGATCTAAACAGAGTTCTTTGAAACTATTTTTGAAATCAGTGGAAGAGAAATCTATATCATCAAATATATTTACCAGAGATGTATCTTCTGGCTTTTCAGTAGCCATCAAATAGGTTTCCTCTTGCTTAGCCTTTTCCTGATCATCTTCAGATGAGGTACTCACTTCAGATTCTGAATCACTCCATGATTGAGCAATGAACCGTTTCTCTTTCTTCTTCTTCTTCTTTAGGTCTGTTCTTTTCAGATCTTTCTTATTGCTGATCTCTTTAGGACATCCAGTGAAATGTGTCCAGGTTCCCTGCAAGAGTAATATATAATCTCTTTATTAGGAGTTTTGTCATACTTGGTTCTTGAGTCTCTCCTTCTGGATCCTTCTGTTTTGATCCACTTCTTGAACCTTCTGTCCAGTAGACTGATCAACTATTCATCATTTATAGAGGGTTCTCCTTCAATAGCCTTCAAAGCAATGCTCTTTTCTTTTGAGAGTGGAGGAGCCTTTTCTTTCTCTTCTTTCTCAGCTCTTATTTTCAACAGCTGTTCATAAGATCTTAATTTACCCAACAGGACATCTGTTGAGATTTCTTTTTGACTTCTGGAGTCTTTAATTGGCCAGATTCTTGAATCCCAAGAGCTAGGGAAGCATGTTAGCAATTTGTCATTTATCTCAGTGAGAGATATGTCCTTCTCAAGTGTTTTTAGCTCATTTATTATGAGACTGAATCTGGCATACATGTCAGCAACACTTTCATTTTCTTTCTTCTGGAAGTTTTCATATTGAGAGATAAGTAATGCCTTTTTATCCTTCCTCTCATCAACACTCCCTTCTACCATTTTATTGAGAGCTTCCCATATTTCCTTAGCTGACTCATATTCAGCAATCTTTTGGAAGACTTCATCTGAGAGGGTTGAGACTAAGATATTCATAGCTTTGGCATCACATGCTTGAGCTTTCTTTTCTTCATTTGTCCATTCAGCCTTTGGAGCAAGTGTTTGTGTGACCTTTCCACTTGAGTCCTTCTTGAATGGCTTGGGAGGACCTGTCATAATAACATCAAATAATTCTCCATCAATAGAGTTTAGATAAATTTTAATTCTGGTTTTCCAAAGTGCAAACTTTTCAAGGTTGCAAATTGGTGGTCTGGTGGAAGCATAATCTTTGATTTGTGCCATGTGAAAAATAATTTTTAGAAATATATATATATGAGGTAGGATCTTTTTGATCAAGGAGTTAACCTTTTTAGATCAACCTCCCTCTGATACCAATTGAAAGTGCACAGTTAACCTCACTAGAATTCTCTAGAGGGGGTGAATAGAGATTAAAAATACTTTGTGCAATTATATATATATGTGTAATAATCACAGATTTAAGCTTCTCACACACCAATAAGAATTAAGCAAGTAAAGAAGAAAAATAACAAGAAGAAAATCACAGCACAACATAAAGAAATATAGTGGTTCCCCAAACTTTGGGTAGTTCACTCTTCTACCCCCTTTGGTAGGAATTCACTAACTTGCACTGAGTTTTTGATAAGGAAACTCTTAGAACCAGACTGAGTCTTTTTGATAAGGAGACTCTTAGAACCACTACAACTGAATTTTTTGAAGAGAGATTCTAAAAACTCGTTTACACAGTTTGAAAATGAAATATGAATGAGAAGAAGAAGTAGAACAAGTAGAAGAATAGAAGACAATATATGTAAGACAGAATCTTCTTCCTAGCAAGAAGATTAGAAGCACAAGTATAGTGAATATGATCTCTCTTCTATAGTGAGAAGGAGATTGTAAGCTTTTCTCTCTTTTGTGAGAGCTTTCAGAATTTGCAGCATAATGGCTTCAGAAGGAGGAGAAGATGAAGGCTTTTTCTTTGCTGCAGCACACTATCTCTTTTCTCAACTTTCTCACTCTTCACTTGGGAGCTCTTCCTCTTTTTCAAACGTATATGGTGGATCACTTGTTATCATTCTCTGCCGACCTGCTTCTTATTTATAGCTCTGTTTAAAATATATTGCTAAAGGAGAATAATCAATTAGCAGACAGAGAATTAGAAAGAGATAAGAGTTTCCATAATTAATATTTCTGTAGAAGGAAAGGAATTCATTCTGATTTCAAATAATATCCAAAATAATCTTAATCAAATTAGCCAAGAATCAAATAGAAGGAAAGGATGATTCAGAACGGCTATAAAAGAATAATATCATTCCATAAAAATCAGATCTACAGAAAGAAAGAAAGGGATCTGGCGTGTTTTTGAATTACTTATAGATATCGACATGCGTCAATTACTATTCGACGTAAACGTCGATTTCATCCTGGCTGGACGTCGAGGGGAGAATAAGGAAGGTGCGTCGACTAAGGTGCGTCAACTTTATCAAATGCGTCGACTAGAAGTCAGAGGTACGTCGACTAAGATTACGTCGAATTCTCCTTAGAGTTACTTCGACTCATTCTGAGAGAAACGTCGACTATATTTCGACGTTGCGTCGAATACTATTCGACGCATATTTACTTAGCCCAACTTTTCATACTTAGAATTTATATTCTACTCAATTCTAGGGGTTAAGATAAATCATTTCCCCAACACTATTCTTCCTGTAAATCTCTCTCTTCTTTTGCTGTCGATTTCTGTACAGCAAATATGTAAAGTATTCTAATGTGTAAACCTGTGTATGATCTGTTGTATATCTTCTGCCTTTTCTGTATTCAAAATTTCTGACAGCTATTAAATGCAAATCCCTTATATTAAGGAATATAATATATCTCAAAAGATATTCTGGGAATAGTACAGCTGCACGCCGTAATCTCTTTCCTTTTCCACGATTTGTCCTTTTCTGCTGGAAGTGTCAACGGCTATAACTTAAATAAATAAAGGAAATATATTTCCTTACTTGATCTGATGAAAAGAGCCATTGGTGTCGTCGATCTGAATTCAGAGAACTGATATATAACTGATCTGAATACTGAATTTGTCGATCTGTGCTTCAGCAAAGAAATCGTCGAGCGCTGGCTGGAATTTATCGAGCGCTGGCTGGAATTCGTCGAGCGCTGGCTGGAGTTCGTCGAACGCCGACAGCCATTCATCGAACGCTGAGAACTTGAATTTTTCCTTAAGTTCTAGCTAATTTAACAGCCTAAATCCTTGACCTATAAACTATACATTGGGGTCAACTTGTCCTTAGTCAACAAATAGTGATCCAAGCCCAAATCAGTAATAGGGTTGTTCCAACAGATAAGGTGTCATTTTATAAGAGAACATGTTGACTGTAAAGATATCAGCCTTGAATTTGTCCCCACTGACAGTCAAGTGGCTGATATCTTCACTAAGCCATTAGATGAGGCCAAGTTTAATGCTTTCAAAATAGAACTAGGAATGTTAAGTGTAGATTAGTACTCACATTGAGGGGGAGCTAGAATGGGTTGTTCAAATTGAACAGGATCAGCTATTACAACCCTCAATATTGCCTTGATTTGAAGAGGCATCACTCTCAATGCTAAGGACATATTGTATTTGATAAATCTATACTTGTGTAGTATATACAGGTACAGGTGACTCAAAAGAAAGGGCCAAACATGCCCTTAGATGTGGAGAAATCTTCTACAAGGAGATGAAGATTTGTCTCAGCAGAACCGCCGAGACGAAGGGTCAAAACCGCCGAGACGAGGAGCCGTCTCAGTGGATCCACTGAGAAGAAGGTGTCTCCGCTGATAAGTTCTTCATACGCTGAGAATCAGCGTGTTCGTCGAACGCAGAATGTCGTTCGTCGAACGAAGGACTAAGTTCGTCGACCGCTGAGACGAAACCAAAGAAGGAGCCACTGAGAAGGCATAATATGCGTGTTCGTCGAACACAGAGTGTCATTTGTCGAACGCAGAGTTCAGTTCGTCGACCGCTGAAACGAGATCAAAGAAGGAGCCGCTGAGAAGACACACAAGGCAAGTTCGTCGAACGCAAAGCTTGGCAAGTTTGTCGAACGCAGGACACAGCGGGTTCGTCGAACGCAGAGTTCAGCGCGTTTGTCGAGCGCAGACCTTCTCTACGGATATGTAGGGCGGCGGAACCTGCGGCTAGGGCAAGTTGCAGAAAAGTTGTGTGGGGTCCACCAGCTTCTCCCATACTTCTTAGAAGGACAACTAAGAGCCGTTGAAGATCAGAGATGTATAAAAGGAAATGCTAGGGCACATTTGATGCTCTCCTCCATCGCGTGCAAAAAGAAAATCAACTGTTTCATTGACGAAAGCTGCTCTCGACTTTCTTCATGCTCACTGAAAGAGAAGAAGAATCAGAGAGAAGAAGTTAGCTCCTCCACCAGAAGGGGCAAGGTGATCTTCCATCACTCTATTGAAGAGGAAGATCATGTTGTGGCTGTAATCAACATCATCATCTACAGGAAGCACAGTCTGTGCAGGATCTACAGGAGAGTACCTCTACTGTAGAATAATTCTAAATCATTTTTCTGTAGGGCATTTTGCCTGAGCTGTAAGACCATTTGGTCTGAGATTGTAGGAACCTGAGGGTTCTGAGTTGTAGGGCTTCATTGCCTGAGCTGTAGGAGAAGGATTTCTTTGAGTTGTAGGACCTATTGTGGTCTGAGCTGTAGGATCAGGAGCTGATCTGAGGTAGGGCTGTTTAGCCTGAGGTAGGACCTATTGTGGTATGAGTTGTAGGACCTGCTGAGGTCTGAGCTGTAGGATCAGGAGCTGATCTGAGTTGTAGGGCTACTGAGCCTGAGGTAGGGTTTGGGAAAACCTGAGAGATCCTGAGGGATCTGAGTTGTAAGCTCTTTTGAGCCGAGTTTGGAGGAGTTGGCCTTGTCTAACACATTGTTAGAAGGGTGAAGGGGGAAAGAGGACTACTCAAGGCACCCAGTCTTGAGGAACCTCTATATATACTTATGTGCTTTCTGTGTTGCTTGATTAGAATAGTTTTAACAGGCTATATTTATCAAGGAAAATTCAAAAGACCTATTCCCCCCCCCCCCCACTCTAGGTGATTTAGACTACAAACCTAATATTCTTTCACCGTCTATGAGAGCCCGGCAATGGAATCGATCTGGGGCACTCCAACACCAAAACTTTCCAACTTGCCAGCCTCTCCAGAGATCAACCTGACCCACCGTCTATGAGAGCCCGACAGTGGAATCGATCTGGGGCACTCCAGCACCAAAACTTTCCACCTTGCCAGTCTCTCCAGAGATCAACCTGACCCACCGTCTATGAGAGCCCGGCAGCGGAATCGATCTGGGGCACTCCAACATGAAACACTTGGGGACTCCTGCTTAGAAAAAACTTCCGAACCAATATGTGGAGAGTAAAACATATAACAAGTCAATTACAAAAAACATTAAGGATAAAATCATTTCAGGTCATCCCCTCTCCTGGCCAGACCGTGGGGTACCCCATCCACATCTTGTAGGTGGTTGATGAGTCCCAATTTTATACACTTTTATGGACTCATCTGGGCTAGTTTTTACGCACTTGCGCTTCACTTTTTGTGTATTAATGCTTATATTTCATTTATTCACAATTCTCATATGAAGTGCACTTCTAGGCCCGATTGTGGTGTATTTTCATGTTCTTCATTCCTATTATCTTTCATGCTGTGTTTTGTGCCACTTTTAGTGGTTTTGATTTGTGTTTATGCTGGAACAGGGGTCGTGCAGGTGTTCCCGGTACAAATCTGTACAGGAACACTGGGCACGATCAATGGTTATATTGTGCACGATCACTGATCATGCGCCACTGATCGTGCGCATTCATTTTTTGGCCCAAACCAGCATTCTGAATTTGGTCGTGCGTTTTTACGCATGGTCGTGCGTTTGGTCGTGCGCCTTATTATTTTCTGTAAAGTTGTCTTGCAGGTTTTCGGCCACAGCGCGCACGACCACCAACTTCCAGTGCGCACGACCACTAATCGTGCGCCACTGTTTGTGCGCCCTATTTTCTATAAATACGCAGTCCGCAAAAATAGGTCGAACGATCAATTCCAGCGCCGTTTTCCCACTCCAGTGCGCCAGTTTCGCCGCTCCATCGCCGCCCACCTTCAGGAGGTGCTCCGAGCTTATTCTTCAAGCCAATCTTGAGTCGGAGTATCCTCTAGGCCTCCTCCATTGTTCGTGCACCTCCAAAGCTCCATTTCAAGATACAACTTGTTGCATCCTTGGAGTTCTCCGGTGAGATCGTGGCCAAAGGCGATTTATGAAGAAGATGGGTCAACTAGAAGGAAGTGACAGTTCCTCTCCGTACCTCGGACGTCAGTCGTGGACCGAGCTCAGACAAGGCATGACAACCCTTGATTCTGACCGTGAATCCCGACAAGACTTCGTGCCTTGGTTGTAATCTCACCCCCTCTATTTTGTAGTATTTTATATCTTAATTATGTGTGTGTATGAACTATGATTTCAAAACCCTTATATTGCATTTTAGTACATTTCATGTCTATGTGAAATTATCTTGTTGTTTATGCAAGTGAGGAGCGCCCCCATCCATTTTCCATTCCGCCATCGTGTTCGTGTGCCGCACTAGCAATTGCTAGTGGCGTGCTTGTCGACGAGGTGCTTGCGGCCCTCATTCCGCCTGCCTACTCGCCCATCCACCTATTGAAGCGTGGCATAGCGGCCCGTGCAATCCATTCGCCTAACGAAGCAGCGCGCTCAAGGCCTGCACAGTTCGATTCCGCTTGCCTACTCGTCCATCCGCCCTTGAGAAGCAGTGCGCTCAAGGCCTGCCTAGTGTCCATCCCGCCAAGCGAAGCATTGCATAGCGGCATTGCATAGGAGTAGTTGTAGTTGTTTTCTTTTACTTTCCAAAAACCAAATCACCTCTCCCGCATTCCATCCGAATTAAGGACTTCAATCTCAAGTCCTTTCTCAAAAGTAAACTCCACCTTACTGTGTTCCTTCGAGATCGATACTTGGGGATTCACTCCCACATTTTATATTACTTGAACGATCGATACACTGCCGTTTCGTGCCGCAGTCTAGCTACCGCCTATAGTGGTGTGCGAGATTTGCGCATAAAGTTTTTGGCGCCGTTGCCGGGGAACACAGTCGTGTGAGTTATCTGGAGAGGGAGAATCTGAGAGAGAAGCCCTTCCATTTGTAAATTGCATCCTTTATTTTATTTCAGTTCCTTTTATTCCATTTTCTTGTTTTACTTAGGTTGCTTAGTAAATTATTGTTGGGTGTAGCATTTTGCACAATAGTGTTTTTCTTTTGAATCTTGTTATCTTCACACAATGTGGGCTTCATTTAATATTCGTTGCCGTTTGGGTGGAGATATCTCTCATGCTAGTGATAGATGTCCAAAGGGAAATAATAGCCCTAGCACATAAGGCCCAGTATATGGAGCACCGACTTCGTCTGGTACTCCATATGGTGCGCGTAAGTCCTATGGCTATTCTGCTGAGCCTTTACCATCACACTTCTTTTCGGCTTCAGCTCCTGTTGTGCCAAAGAAGCCCGCAAGGCAGTGCTCATTTTGTCAGAGCACGGATCATGCTTTGAAGGATTGTGCTGCTTATCTTCGCCAATTGGATGAGGATGACGAGCCAGATATACGGATCATCCCGACTCCTAACTCTGGTGGCATACCTTCAACATCTGGTTATGTGTCTGTGTCACCTTCGCATTTTGAAGGGTATGGCGTGGACACAGTCACCAGATGTGTGGCTAATCTACGCTTTGACACGGCTTAGCCCATCTCCCCTGTGCATATATCACCGTGTATAGATTCGATTCTTTGTGAGGAATCGGTGCTTGACTTTTATCCAAGCACTATTCCTCCCCCTATTGTGCATTTTACTACATTTGTCTCTGACAACATTATTGAGGACGATTCGCAGGATAAGGCAGGTGATTTATGTGTTGTGCCTATTCTTATGGACTAGGATTCTACCTCAGCACCGGTGGAGGAAGTCCAAATCATGGAGGAGGTCACTGATGAGCCTACTGAGCCCTGCAGCATTGTCGATGATGCCGACAATATCTTATTTCCCCAACCTCTTGGGAGTAAGACCGAGACCACTCCCCCGATTGATGTTCATTTAAGTTTTTCTTCTTCTTTTTTTCCTAACCCCCCTTGTTCATCTGAGCCTGTGCAGGTTGAGTCTTCACAGGTACTTCAGGAGGACTTGGAGCATTTTGCTCAAGTCAATGAGGAGCGTAACCTCATATGTGAGGAGGTTGACCCCTCCTCCATAGTGGAAACCCCACTCATTACCTTTTCCTCCTGCCACCTCCATGAAGACGACACCTTGCTGGGCAAGGATAGTTTTGGTGAGTTGAGTGAGGATTCCTCCTCTTCTTACTTTTTATTTCCTCTACCTGTGACGAGCAGGTATTATTTATATTCGGGTAGAGGCATGACTGTTCTATCGCCGTATCAGTACCCTCTACCGACACACATATTAGAACAGTTACCTGTGCATTTCCTTTTTCATAGACCCATTAGCTAGAACTGTTTTAAATTTAAATAAGTCGTGCTGAGAGGACAATAACCCCAGTAGTTATCTTACTTTTCTTGCAATTTTTATTTAATCTAGTTTAGTTTAGTTAGTGTTTTTCATTTTATTTTTGTATATTTTCTTTTGTTTTTGTGGAGCTCACCCCTGCAGGTCCTTCTTCTGGATGGCAGATGCTGCAGCTTTGTCTTGATTCACATGTCAATCTTCTGGTATGCTCACTTGCTGAGCATTGGGTACTCTCTTGCCCTAGACTTCATTTTGAATTTCATGGTTATATCTTTTGTTAGATTGTTTAGATTAAGTCTGGGGGAGAGCTGTTGTATTTGCTACCCACTACACGTGCACATATCATTTGCATACTAGAAGTACATTTTAGTTCAGTTTACTAATTATTGTTTCATATGCACCGCACACCACTACCCCCACTTGAGCGCGCGCTCACTTGTGTGTGTGTGTTTCCGTTCATGCTTATTGTGGTTGGAATGTGAAATAGGATGTTAGCTTAGGAATTGCAAATCTGAGTGTGATGTTTACTCTTGTAGTGCTCTAGTCGCATCTGCATGCTCCAGTAGAAATTTGAGTAAAATTAGATTATTTCTATGCATTTAATTTACGATTACTATTTTTGTGTAGTTTTAGATTTATTATACTCAATTGGTGAATGTGAATGAAATTGGCGGTAGCACGGTGTTGTGTGTAGGCAAGCGCTAGTTGTGTGTTGCTCGAGTCGGAAGGAAAGTTTACCTTTCTCGTGGGCTAAGAACTTGCCCCAAGCGACTCTTGAAGCATGGGCGAGAGCAACTCATTTTGTTAAACGTGATGTAGGCCATTTTTTTGGCTAGTTTGAGCCTTGTTTTCCATGACCTATGCGTTTACCTTTGCAAGCCAAGTTTGTGCCTACCCCTCCTTTGTTTCAACTCTTCTTTCAATCACCAAAGCCTGAAGCTTATCCAATTATCACAACCAAGTAGCGAGTTAACTGAAATCATATTTCTTGATTTGGTGTGATGTATGGAACCTTTGTGATGTGAAAGAAAAATCTCTATTATTTGTTGAACTCATTATTGTGAACCAACCGGGGGATAAAAGAAAAAAAGAAAAAAAATTGAAGTTAAAAGAAAAATCTGAAAAGAATTGGAATGAAAAGAAATCCCTTTGAACGTAATAGAAAATTCAGTTGGTATTTGTTGGAGTAGGCTGTGTGCACACCCAGTTTTCAAGCTAAGCCTGGGGGTGTGTCACACTAGCATCGTTCTAGGTCTTGTTTTGGTACAGCGTTATCTTTTGACTCAATTGGGTTGCGTAGCCGTCCCGTTTATCATTGAATATCATAATGTAACCTAAGCCCCAATATAACCTGAAAGTCCTATTGATTTAACTTGTGAGTTTGCTAGCGCTGTGGAGAGAGTGTAACCGGGCAAGCTTATGGTTCTCGTCGTTGATGGATTTCAGTGGAGTTATCCCCGAATTCCGGTCTTTAGCAACACCCTCCTGAGTGGCTTGTGCACTTTCACACCGGGCACGACCGCACAAGTTCTTCATGATTCACCAGTTGAGTATCAATAAATCTTTATTTACGCTTTAACACTTTTGTAAATTAGTTAGCATAGTTAGAATCTCCTTTTATTGAATTTCTATTTGCATGCGTATGATACTTCGCACCGTACTCCTATTTTGAAATTCCCTTCACTAACTGCCATTTTCATACTCCGCCGGATTTGTTTGCTCGGGACGCGCAAACAGGTAAGTCTGGGGGTGTGATGAGTCCCAATTTTATACACTTTTATGGACTCATCTGTGCTAGTTTTCACGCACTTGCACTTCACTTTTTGTGTATTAATGCTTATATTTCATTTATTCACAATTCTCACATGAAGTGCACTTCTAGGCCCGATGTGGTGCATTTTCATGTTCTTCATTCCTATTATCTTTCATGTTGTGTTTTGTGTCACTTTCAGTGGTTTTGATTTGTGTTTATGATGGAACAAGGGTCATGCAGGTGTTCCCGGTACAAATCTTTACAGGAACACTGTGCACGATCACTGGTTATACTACGCACGATCATTGATCGTGCGCCACTAATCGTGCGCATTCATTTTTTGGCCCAAACCAGCATTCTGAATTTGGTCGTGCATTTTTACGCACGGTCGTGCGTTTGGTCGCGTGCCTTATTATTTTCTATAAAGTTGTCTTGCAGGTTTTCGACCACAGCACGCACGACCACCAACTTCCAGTGCGCACGACCACTGATCGTGCGCCACTGGTCGTGCGCCCTGTTTTCTATAAATATGCAGTCCGTGAAATTAGGTCGGATGATCAATTCCAGCGCCGTTTTCCCACTCCAGTGCTCCAGTTTCGCCGCTCCATCGCCGCCCACCTTCAGGAGGTGCTCCGGGCTTATTCTTCACGCCAATCTTGAGTCGGAGTATCCTCTAGGCCTCCTCCATTGTTCGTGCACCTCCAAAGCTCCATTTCAAGATACAACTTGCTGCATCATTGGAGTTCTCCGGCGAGATCGTGGCCAAAGGCGATTTATGAAGAAGATGGGTCAACTAGAAGGAAGTGACAGTTCCTCTCCGTACCCCGGACGTCAGTCGTGGACCGAGCTCAGACAAGGCATGACAACCCTTGATTCTGACCGTGAATCCCGACAAGACTTCGTGCCTTGGTTGTAATCTCACCCCCTCTATTTTGTAGTATTTTATAGCTTAATTATGTGTGTGTATGAACTATGATTGCAAAACCCTTATATTGCATTTTAGTACATTTCATGTCTATGTGAAATTATCTTGTTGTTTATGCAAGTGAGGAGCGCCCCCATCCATTTTCCATTCCGCCATCGTGTTCGTGTGCCGCACTAGCAATTGCTAGTGGCGTGTTTGTCGACGAGGTGCTTGCGACCCTCATTCCGCCTGCCTACTCGCCCATCCGCCTATTGAAGCGTGGCGTAGCGGCCCGTGCAATCCATTCACCTAACGAAGCAGCGCGCTCAAGGCCTGCACAGTTCAATTCCGCTTGCCTACTCGTCCATCCGCCCTTGAGAAGCAGTGCGCTCAAGGCCTGCCTAGTGTCCATCCCGCCAAGCGAAGCATTGCATAGCGGCATTGCATAGGAGTAGTTGTAGTTGTTTTCTTTTACTTTCCAAAAACCAAATCACCTCTCCCGCATTCCATCTGAATTAAGGACTTCAATCTCAAGTCCTTTATCAAAAGTAAACTCCACATTATTGTGTTTCTTCCAGATCGATACTTGGGGATTCACTCGCACATTTTATATTACTTGAACGATCGGTACACTGCCGTTTCGTGCCGCAGTCTAGCTACCGCCTATAGCGGTGTGCGAGTTTGCGCATCAGTGGTACCCCCCTGACCTGAGTACCTCAACTACAATATAAGGCCCCTCCCAGTTGGGATTGAGCTTTCCTACCGCGGCTCCTCTCCCTCCGCGTCAACCTTCTTCAGCACAAGGTCTCCTTTCTCGAACTGTTTTATTCGGATATGCTTGTCGAAGTACCGATTCATCCGCCGCTTGACTTCCTCTTATCGGATGGTGGCTAAGTCCCAGAGTTCTTCCAAAAGGTCCAGAGATAACCTTTGCTCTTCCCCATTATCTACCAGCCATTCTTCACCGGCTTCACCCGCGGCAACCACCCTGGGGGATTTCACTTTGAATTCTACTGGGAGTATGGCCTCGGACCCGTGGGAGAGCTTAAATGGAGTCTCCCCCGTGGCTGTGTTCGGAGTGGTCCTCAGGGCCCATAGGACCAAGGGTAACTGCTCTACCCAGTCCCCCATGAGGTTCTCGACCTTCTTCTTCAGCAAGTTCACGATGATTTTGTTTGCCGCCTCCACTTGCCCATTGCTCCTCAGGTGGTGGACTGACGCAAACCGAAGGTGTATGCCAAGCTGGGTGCAGAAGCTGACGAACTCATCGCTGGCAAACTGCGGCCCGTTGTCTGTAACTATGGCTAGCGGGAGCCCATGCCTGCATATTATCTCACTCATATGAAATTTCTAACTACTTGAGACGTTACCTTGGCCAGCACCTTCACCTCCAGCCACTTGGAGAAATAATCAATCATCGCCAACACGAACCTTCTTTGGCCACTCGCTTGCGGGAAAGGACCTACCAGGTCCAAACCCCATATAGAAAAGGGCCAGGGAGCTATGATGGACCGAAGCCTTTGGGCTGGCAGGAGCTGGAGAGGAGTGAACAACTGGCACTTTCAACACTTTCTTGCTGATGCGCGAATCTAGCACACCGCTAGAGGTGGTAGCAAGACTGGGGCACAAAACGGCAATGCACTGATAGTTCAAGTAATATAAAATGGGAGTGATCCTCAAGTATCGAATCTTAAGGAACACAGTAAGGTAGATTTTACTTTTGAGGAAGGACTTGGGATTGAAGTCCTTTAGGTCGGATGGATTGCGGAAAAGGCATGGATTGGAATATGGAAAGCAAAAGAAAGAAACTAAACTAGTCATATGCAGGCCTCTAGGAGATGCTTCGCCGGGTGGAAGGAAACTATGCAGTCTGATATGCATTGCTTCGCTAGGCGGATGGACGAGAAGGCAAGCAGATGAGGTGAGTGTAACTGCGGAAAGGTTTGAGGGCAGTTAGCACCTCTTGGCTAGGCGGATGGATAACACGGGTTGCTATGCACCACTTCGCTAGGCTTGCGAATGGAATGGTTTGCACCGGCGGAGTCGAGGTGGATTATATGGCCGTTAGCACCGCTTAGCTTGGCGGATGGAAGAGTAGGCACATGGAATGGGCGAGTAGTCAAGCGGAACGGAATGAACGGTGATGATGGATCGAAGATGAAATGGGGGCGCTCCTCACTTGCATAAACCACAAAGATAATTCCACATAGACATGAAATATACTAAATAGCATAACAAGGTTTAGAAAACATCGTTCATGCATACAAAATATAAAGGAAAACACTACTACAATATGAAGGGCGTGAGATTGCAACCAAAGGGCGGAGACTCATTGGAGGTTCACGGCCGAAATCTAGGGTTGTCAATCCTTGTCCGAGCTCTGGCTCCAACTGCCATCCGGGGTCTCTGAATCTCTCACCATCTCTAGCCCGTCTTCTCCGTCAATCTTCTTTGATCCTAACATCACCCGAGAACTTCACGAATAAAGCAAGAAATCTCTTGAAATGGAGCTTGGGAGTGCACGAACGATGGAGGCGGCCTAGAGGATGCTCCGGCTTTGGATTTGCAAGGAAATGGTGGTCGGAGCTCCTCCTTAAGGTGGGTGGCGATGAAGCGGCGAAAATGGCGGAACTGGAACCCTTCGGGCGCGGGAAAGATGATCGATCCAGACTAGGGCGAGATCTGCAGCTTTATAGTAAAATAGTCAGAAATTGGTCATGCACGGTGTAATGCACGACCGTGCGTGGACCGTGCGATATTAATTAAGAAGAAAGCCCAGAAAGATGACCCAGAGCGCCCGTGCGTTTTAACTCTCGCACGGTCAAAACAGACCGCGCGTAAAAACGCACGGGCAAATCCAAATCACCATTTTGCCAGCAGATAAGCACGCACGGTCGGAGCGATCGTGTGCCAAGAAAATGCACGACCGTGCGATTCATGTAGAAATGTAATTTGGGCAAAATGGAAATCTGTCCACCTTCACAGCACAATAAACAGCTAGCTGGGAATACACCTCCATCAACATCCAAATACAAAAAAAGGGTTGGGGAGCACCGTGTGCTTACCCCCAACAACATAGTGTGCAATTGCACACCAAAACAGGCTCAAACAGTGCACATAACGTGAAAGCGATTGAGAGTGAAATACAAGCTAATATGGCTTGAAAGTGTAGTACACATGCAAGAAAACAAGCCCAGATGAGTCCGAAAATCACTATATAAATGGGACTCATCACACCCCCAGACTTATCTGTTTGCACGTCCCGAGCAAACAAATTCGGCGGAGTGGGAAAATCATAGCTAGCTAAAAAAAATTGCGACATGGAGTAGTATGCGAAGTTGCATACTTGTGTGCGTAGAAAATCATTAGAAGAAGTTTCTAAATATGCTAGCTAATTTATAAAAAGTGTAAATGCGTAAAAAGGAATTTATTCTTACTCAAAAATGGAATGTTGGTGAATCTCGTGGTCACGCGTAGTACGAAAATAAGCAAGACGCGAAGGTGAGTCTTACCCAAGACCGGAACTCAGAATTATCTCCGTTGAAATCCATCAACGTTGAGAGCCATAAGCTCGCCCTGTCACACTCTCTCCACGTCAATAGTGAACTCACAAGATGAATCAATAGGACTTTGGGTGTACACGAGGCTTAGGTTACGGTTTGGGATGCAAAGATAAACGTGAAGGCTAATCGCAACCCAAGTGAGCACAAAAAAGTGCTAAATCATAGCAGCCCCAATAATACACGTGTAACACACCCCCGGACTTGACTTTGAAACCGGGTGTGCGCACGGCCTACTCCAATCGATAAAACTAGATGTTTCAATTAAAACGCTAGGGATATTTTTTTCTTTGCTTTTCTTTTTCTTTCTTTTTTTATCCCCAAATCTATTCGCAAAAATCTCAGCATATAGAATTTTTTATGAAATCCACATCAATACTAAAATTTCTCATCGTCGCACCGCATTGGCAAATTACAATTCATTAATGCTTTTGGCTTATTTTTGGTTGCGATAATGGGATTAGCTTTTAGGCCTTGGTGAAGAATGGTGGAGCTTAACCAAAAGGTCGGGTAGGCTCAAAATAGGCTATAGCAACGGTGAGCGCATATGAATGGTAGAACAAAGCTCAAGCTTGCCAAATAGATGGACTACGTCACGCTCAACTTGCAAATCGTTCGCATCCATGCTTCGAGAGTCGCCTTGGGGCAAGTTCTTAGCCCTCGAGAAAGGTAATCCATCCTCCCGACTCGAGCAACACAAACCTCGTGCTCGCCTACACACAATACCACGCTACCACTAGATTCAGCCACATTCACCATTTTGAGTAAAATAAATTAAAATCTACGCAAATCTACTAATTGTAAATTAGAAGCATAAATAAAAACTAATTCTACTCAAATTCCTAGGCAAGACGCGAGTACTCAACTAGAGCACTACAAGAGTCAACATGCCCCTCCATCTTGCAATTTTTAGGCTAATACAATAATTTCTACATCACAACTACGAATTGAATATACAGGAGCATACAAGCAAGCGAGTGCGCGCTAAAGTGGGTGTAGTGGTGTGCGGTAAAGATGAACAATACTAAATACATGAGATAAAATTACTTCTAGTATGTAATGCAATGTGTCGTGCACAATGGGTAACGAAAAGCAGCACTCCCCAAGACTTAATCTAAACATTCTGACACAAGATATAAATACAAACTAAAATAAAAGCAGGGGGAAGAGAAGTTACCCAATGCTCAGAAGTGAGCATACCAGAAGATTGGCATGTAAACCAAGAAAAGCTGCAGCATCCGCCATCCAGAAGAAGGACCTCCAGGGGTGAGCTCCGCCAAAACAAAAGAAAATATACAAACTAAAATGAAATACAACTAACTAAACTAAACTAGATAAAATAAAAATGCAGGAAAAGTAAGATAACTACTGGGGTTATTTTCCTCCCAGCACGAGTTATTCAAATTTAAAATAGTTCTAGCTAATGGGTCTATGAAAAGAAAAGTGCACAGGTAACTATTCTAATATCCGTGTCGGTAATGGGTACCGATACGGCGATAAAACAGCTACCCCTCTACCTAAATAATAATACCTGCTCATCACAGGTAGAGGGAAGAGAATGTAAGAGGAGGAGGAGTAATCCTCACACATCTCACCAAAAACATCCTTGCCCAGCAAGGTGTCGTCTTCAGTGAGGTGGCAGGAGAAGGTAATGAGTGAGGCTTCCTCTATGGAGGAGGGATCAACCTCCTCACATGAGAGGATACACTCATCATTGACCCAAGAAAAATGCTCCAAGTCCTCCTTGAGTACCTGTGAAGACTCAACCTGCACATGCTCAAATGATGAAGGGGGTCAGGAAATAAAAGAGAAGAAAAACATAAATAAACATCAATCGGGAGAGTGGTCCCGGTCTCACTCATATCAAGTTCCAAGGATAAATCACTATCATCATCATAAATATCATAGCAAGGGGAACCCAAGAACTCAAAGGCCTCGGTGGTGAGTTGGACCTCCTCGTCCCATGAGGAAGTGCAAACCTCCTCATCAGAAAGAGCACCCTCATCATCCCACCGGGGTGCACCATTGTGTTCAAAGTATTCATTCTCCCCTTCGGGGAAAATGACATCCTCGTCCTACTTTTGAGCACCCTCTGAGTTAGAAGCATCACCCCGCTCCTTTACTTCGATAGGATCATAAGAAATGTGTGTAGAAAAATCTTGCAAAGAAATTGGAGGACTAAAAGGATTTGGTTCCTCCGCAAAATGATCCGTTAACGCCTTTCCGATGGAGAGAATACTTTCCTCATCCCACTCAGGTGCATCAATAAGTTCGAAATCCTCTCCTTGTTGGCCAACAGATGAGTGATCATCATCACTAGGAGTGAAGCCATACACAGGGAGGGAAGAACTGATGCTAGAATTAAGCTCAAGGGGTGAGTAGGCAATTGCCTCCACAGGTAAAGAATGAGTGGTAGGGACAATGTCATCGTATGGATTAGGATGCACTATGATGGGCAATTCTGTGGCAGTCCCCCATAGACAAGGTGGTGCTGCATACATGTCATCAGAGGATGACGGGTTGCAAATGGAAAAAGAAGAGGATACGATTCGGATGCCCCAATCGTTGTCTTCCTTCCTTTTTGGCATAAGAAGAGTAGGGCAATCCTTCAAGACATGGTCCACATTATGACAAATCAAACATCGCAAAGTCCTACGCAGCTCATCATTCATAATATTTAAGGCGTCAATAGCATGGCAGAAAGTGTCATAGCAACTAAGCTTAGGCACAGAATCCATAGCGCAAAAATTACGGATAAATCCAAATTCAAAGTTCTTTGCACAGAAAATCTACACAATCAATTATAACTAGACTTGGAAAACAAAAACTTGCTTTAAAAATCTAAAATAGGAAGGGATAAAAACAGAAAAACTAACAATATATAATTAAAAAGCAATAAAAATTATAAAGCGGCTATATACACTGGAAGAACTACTATCTCTTGTCTCCCTCTACAGCAACTCACACGACTGTGTTCCCCGACAATGGCGCCAAAAACATGATGCGCGAATCTAGCACACCGCTAGAGGCGGTAGCAAGACTGCGGCACGAAACGACAGTGTACCGATCGTTCAAGTAATATAAAATAGGAGTGATCCCCAAGTATCGAATATTGAAGGAACACAGTAAGGTGAAGTTTACTTTTGAGGAAGGACTTGAGATTGAAGTCCTTTAGGTCGGATGGATTACGGAAAAGACGTGGATTGGAATATGGAAAGCAAAAGAAAGAAATTAAACTACTCCTACGCAGGCCGCTATGCACGACGGTTGGATGGAAACTATGCAGGCCGATATGCACTGCTTCGCTAGGCGGATGGACGAAAAAGCAAGCGGATGAGGTGAGTGTAACTGCGGAAAGGTTTGAGGGTCGTTGGCACCTCTTGGCTAGGCGGATGGATTATACGGGTTGATATGCACCGCTTCGCTGCGCGGATGGAAGAGTAGGCTTGCAGATGGAATGATTCGCACCGGCGGAGTCAAGGTGGATTATACGGGCCGTTAGCACCGCTTAGCTTGGCGGATGGAAGAGTAGGCACACGGAATGGGCGAGTAGTCAAGAGGAATGGAATGAACGGTGATGATGGATCGAAGATGAAATGGGGGCACTCCTCACTTACGTAAACCACAAAGATAATTCCACATAGACATGAAATATACTAAATAACATAACAAGGTTTAGCAAACATCGTTCATGCACACAAAAGATAAAGGAAAACACTACTACAATATGAAGTGGGTGAGATTACAACTAAAGGGCGAAGACTCATCGGAGGTTCACGGCCGGAATCTAAGGTTGTCAATCCTTGTCCAAGCTCGGGCTCCAACTGCCATCTGGGGTCTCTGAAGCTCTCACCACCTCTAGCCCGTCTTCTCCGTCAATCTTCTTTGATCCTAACCTCACCAGATAACTTCACGAATGCAGCAAGAAATCTCTTGAAATGGAGTTTGGGAGTGCACGAATGATGGAAGAGGCCTAGAGGATGCTCCGACTTTGGATTTGCAAGGAAATGGTGTCGGAGCTCCTACTTAAGGTGAGCGGCAATGAAGCGGAAAAAATGGCGGAACTGGGACCCTTCAGGCGCGGGAAAGATGATCGATCCGGACTAGGGCAAGATCTACAGCTTTTACAGTAAAATAGTCAGAAATTGGTCACGCACGGTCGAACGCACGACCGTGCGTGGACCCTGCGATATTAATTAAGAAGAAAGCCCAGGAAGATGACCCAGAGCGCCCGTGCATTTTTACTCATGCACGGTCAGAACAGACCGCGCGTAAAAACGCACGGGCAAATCTAGATCACCATTTTGCCAGCAGATAAGCGCGCAAGGTCAGAGCGATCGTGCGTCAAGAAAATGCACGACCGTGCGATTCATGGAGAAATGTAATTTGGGCAAAATGGAGATCTATCCACCTTCACAACACGGTAAACAAATGGGAATACAGCTCAATCAACATCCAAATACAGAAAAAGGGTTGGGGAGCACCATGTGCTTACCCCCAACAACAAAGTGTGCAATTGCACACCAAAACAGGCTCAAATAGTCCACATAACGTGAAAGCGAATGAGAGTGAAATACAAGCTAATATGACTTGAAAGTGTAGTGCACATGCAAGAAAACAAGCCCAGATGAGTCCGAAAATCACTATATAAATGAGACTCATCACTTGCGAACTCCGCTGCATCCTTGCTGAGGGTAGGCCAAAAGTAGCCTTGCCTCAACACTCTCCCCTCCAAGGTTCGGCTTCCGGAGTGGCTGCCACACTCTCCCGAGTGGATCTCCTCCATGACCCTTGGGACCTCCTCTTCCGCCACACACCGGGCTAGGAGCCCCAAGAGTATTTTCCTGTATAATCCTCCTGCATGCAAGGAATAATATGCTGATTTATACCTAAAACGCCGCTTATCTACGTCCCCTTCGGGGAACCTTCCCGATGACAGGAAGGTGATGAAGGGTTCCATCTTTGATGCCCGCTGGTCCACCTCCATCAGCTCCCCTTCTTCGATGGATGGTCGGAAGAGGTCTAATACCGTCCCCCCATCCCTGGGATCGAACTTGGCTAGGAGGTCCGCCGCGGCACTCTCCTCCCTTGGCACATGATGGATCGAGAATGTCCGAAATTTCCCTATGAGTCCCTTGACCTTTTCCATGTATCGCTGAAGAGTCGACTCCTTTACCTCGAACTCCCCCCTGACTTGGCAAGACACCACCATGGAGTCCATCGAGACCTCCACATCTTGCACTCACAATTCTAGGGCCAGCCGCAGGCCCGCTACCACTGCCTCGTACTCGGCCTGGTTGTTGGTGAGGGGAAAATGAATATTCATCACCTGCTCGATCCTCGTTCCTTGGGGGCTTACCAAAACCACCCCTCCCCCAAAGGAATGCTTTCCCGAGGCCCCGTCCACCAACATCCACCAGGCTGCCGAGCTGGGTAGCTCGGACTCTTCCACCTCGGTGATATAGTCTGCCAAAAGGTCTGCCACCGCTTGGGCCTTTATGGTCAATATGGGCACATATGAAATATCAAACTCGCTCAACTCCACTGACCACTTAGCCAACCTCCCCGAGTGCTCCTCCCCTTCCATGATGTTGCGAAGGGGTTGGTCGTTCACCACCTTGATCATATGCGCTTGGAAATAAGGCCGGAGCTTCCGGGCCAACACCACCAAGGCGAAGGACAACTTCTCTAGGATGGGGTATCGGAGCTCCGCCTTCCTCAGCACTCGGCTAACATAGTAGATTGGGAGTTGCCTTCTGCCCTCTTCCCGGACCAGTACTGAACTCACTGCCTCAGGTCCTACCCCCAGGTATACGGATAAGTACTCTCCCTGTCTCAGCCCTTGTAGCAAAGGATCTTGGGTCAATTGCTCTTTCAGTGCTTGAAAGGCCCTTTAACATTCGGGGGTCCACTTAAACTTTTGGCTTCCCCGCAGCACATTGAAGAAAGGTGTACACTTCTCTCCCACCCTGGAGAGGAACCTACTAAGCCTGGCCAACTTACCCGTGAGACGCTAAACCTCCTTTGCATTCCTCAGCAACCCCAACTCTATGATCACCTTTACCTTGTCCGGATTAGGCTCCACTCCCGCTTGGGTGAGCAAGTGGCCTAGAAACTTCTCGCGGCTAGCCCCGAAAACACACTTCTGGGGGTTGAGCTTCATCTTGAATTTTCTCAGAGTCCAGAATGTTTCTTTAAGGTCACAGAGGTGGGACTGAAGGTCTCGACTTTTCACCAAGAGGTCATCCACATAGACCTCCAGGTTTCTACCCTTTTGTCCTCGGAAGTCCCGGTCCATCATCCGTTGGTAAGTGGCTCCTGCATTCTTGAGCCCAAAGGGCATCATTTTATAGCAATTGCACCCATCCCCCGTGATGAAAGAGACATCCTTGATGTCGGGGGGTGCATGGGATTTGATGATAACCTGAAAAAGCATCTAAAAAAGACATCACAAAAAAACCGACGACTGAGTCAACCAGTGCGTCGATTCGGGGCAAAGGGTAGGAATCCTTGGGGCATGATTTATTAAGTAAAGAAAAGTCAACGCACATTCTCCACTTACCTCCCCCCTTCTTCACCATAACCATGTTGGAGACCCAGCCTGGGTACTGGATCTCCGATACAAACCCTGCTTGGAGGAGCTTGCCCACCTCCTCTCGGATGGGTCCTTCCAGCTTGCCAGCAATGGGTCTTTTCTTTTGTCGGATGGGTCGGGTGTTGGGATCGAGGTTGAGGCGAAGGCAAGCAACATCTGCATTGATTCCGTGCATCTCTACCGCACTTCAGGCGAAGACATCCACATTCTCCTGTATGTAGGCCAAGATTTGCTTCTGCTCCTCCGGGCTGAGCTCGCCGCTGACCTTGACTTTCTCTACCACCCCCGCTTGGGTGGTGACTTCGAGCTCCATAACCTCGCCCAATGCCTCCAGCCGTGACTGCTCCCCCCAATCACCCTCTTTCTCCTTGTTGTGAGCTAGCGCTTCGGCCTCCTCCTCCTTTCTCCCTTCCCGAACCTCCATCAACTCTGTTAAAATTTTTGATTCGAATCGTTTAGGAGTAAGCAGGAGTTGCATAAACTGAGTTACAGCCAAACAACCACAATGCCACACAGCAACACAAATCTTTATTGAATCACAAAACTTGATTACAGTACGAGGTATACATGGCGAGACATGATTCATAAGAATCACGAAGGAGAGAAGAACAAAACACACCAAAAACAAATCTGGCGACCTAACAAGGTAGAGACCGCACAGACCGCTGAACTCCAGAGACCGTCCGGCTTGTCCTGAGACCGCACGAACAGAAGACAGGCAAGATGACCTGCACTGCAAGACTGCCACCTCAGACCGCAAGAACTGTAGCTTATTGAACTGAACAGAGAACAGAAGTTATCGCCAGACCGCAACTCAGATCGCCTAACCGCAGAAGGTCGCCTGATCGCCGAGTTCACTGCGAATAGCAAAAGAACAACATAAACCAGTTCGCAGACAAGCCGCTGCTGAACTATTTATTCAAGCCGCTGGGAAATCACCAAGGAAGGAGACCGCAACCTGCTGACCGCAAACCTGCGAACACAACAAATAGTCAACTCTCTTCTGTGACCGCCCGACCTCAAAGTTGAGACCGCACAAAACAACCCAGACTCTAGTTCTTACAGTTCTCATTATGAATGACGGGCCCTGCACCCCTATTTATAGGCGAGGAGATGGATGTCGTCACCGCTGCAAGAGAGGTACAATCACCACCCATCAGATCGCGAGCGGTCTCACAGAGCAGACCGCGCGATCACAACACTTGGACAACATCTTGTCCAAGACTGCAAGTCAGCAGCAGACTGCGCACAAGTCGTGTGGACACAGACAAACCTTCCTTAGACCGCTTAGAGCAAAACCAAAAACATCTGGCCGACTTCAGACAAGTCACCAGATCAACCTACATAAGCTACCCGGTCACAGCGGTTACACAGGAACAGACCACCCAGTCTTCTACAAAGAAGATAGACCAACCAAGTAGATCAGACCGGGAAGAGACCGAAACAAGCTATAACAACTCGGCCAAACATAGCAGGCTGCCAGAGCCAGACTGGCAGAGTCAGACCGGCAGAGCACCAGTGCAGAGACCGCGCGGTCTCTGCGGTCACCAATATTCAGACCGCCGGCCACCTTCCACTCCACTTCAATAATTTCAACACTCCCCCTTGAAGTGGGAAGTGGAAACTAGCCCAAGTAAACTCCGCAACCGAGTAAACGGTCCCTTCGCCAGCGGCTTTGTGAAGATGTCTGCAACATTTTCCACACTCCGAACATGCTTGACCATAATAGATCCTCCCAACACCTTCTCACGAATGAAATGGTGCTCAATCTCAATATGCTTGGTCCTCGCGTGACAGACTGGATAATTAACCAGCTTGAAAGCACTCTCATTGTCCTCGCGTAGTATAGTGGGACCTCGAACCTCCTCATGAACGTCCTCTACCAACCTCCTGAGCCAAACGGCTTCCTGAGCTGCCAAGGCCGAAGCCTTGTATTCCACTTCTGTGGTAGATACAGACACTGAGTCCTGCTTTTTGCTGCACCAAGAAATAGCTGTGGGGCCTTCCATAAAGACAAAACCAGACATTGATCTCCGATCATCTACGTCTCCCCCGTAATCATCACCCATGTACCCATGCAACTCCAAGCTTGACCCTCTTCTATATAGGAGACCCAGATCAGAGGTCGACTTCACATACTTCAAAATTCCTTTTGCCGACAGAAGATGAGGCTTCCGTGGTTCCGCCATGTACTGACTCACCTTGCCAACTGCATAAGCAATATATGGCCTCGTGATGGTAAAGTAGATCAAGCTCCCAACCAGAGCTCAGAACACCAACGGTTTAGATAGAACTCTCCCCTCATCCTTCCGAAGTTTATGGTGCTGTTCCAGAGGTATAGAGCTGCTCTTCCCTTCCTCCATACCGAATCGTTGAACGATCCGCTCCGCATATCCAACCTGAGAAATGAACACTCCGCTCTCCCGCCTCTGAACCTCGAGTCCAAGGAAATGGTGAAGTTCACCCAGATCCTTCATCTCAAATCTGATGGCAAGATCGGCTCTCAGCCTTGCTACTGCCTCCTTTGAGTTCCCGGTGACAATCATGTCATCCACATACAGCAAAACAATAACCCGAAGCACCCCCTCCTTCTTGACGAACAAGCTAGAATCAGAGTCTGAAGCAAAAAACCCACAAAATAGAAGATACTCTGCAATCTTCCCATACCATGCCCGAGGCGCTTGCTTCAACCCATACATGGCTTTCTTCAGTTTGCAGACGTAGTTCGGACAGTCCTCCGAGATGAAGCTCGGCGGTTGGATCATGAAGATATCCTTGTCAATATCTCCGTATAAGAAAGCATTCTTCACATTGAGCTGCCAAATCTCCCATCCACTTGATGCCACCAAAGCAATAACAAATCGAACCGAAGTCATCTTTGCCACTGGACTGAACGTCTTATCATAATCTTCTCTGTACTGCTGTGAGAACCCGCGAGCCACAAGGCGAGCCTTGTATCGCTCGATCATGCCGTCAGCATTCTTCTTGAGCTTATAGACCCACTTGCATGTCACAGGGGTAATGCCCTTGGGCCTGGGCACTAGAGACCAAGTCTCATTCTTCTTGAGAGCATCCATCTCCTCCTGCATAGCAATGTCCCACTGTTTCACTCCTTTGGCCTTCTGAAAGATCGATGGCTCCCACTCATCTAAGGGACCAGCAAAGAAACATGAGACAAAGCTCACCATGTTTCCTCCTGTGTATCGATCTGGTGGCTTGATAGTCCTCTTTGACCTCCTAAGAGGTTGTACCTGACTAACCACCTCCTCAGCTGCTTCTTCTATGCTAGCACCTCTTCCAGGTGAACTTGGAGCATCGCTCCCCCTGCTTCAAGAACCTAAAGCCTCCACCTCTGAGCTTGACACAGCTGGAGCTCCTAGTGAAACAGGCAACTCCACTTGAAGATTTTCCGCAGCCTTCCCTTTTTCATCAACCCTTCTCTCTGGTAGTTCAACTCCTGAACTCCCCTTGTAGGAAGTCACCTCATCGAACACCACATCCCGATATACCACTGATCTTCGTGTCTCAGGATCCATGCATCTCCATCCCTTCTTTCGCTCATCATATCCAACAAAGACTAGCTTCCTTGCTTTCGCATCTAGCTTTGTCCGAAGAGCATCAGGGATATACACATAACAGGTTGATCCGAACACCCGAAGGTGTGCAACACTTGGATTCTCCTTGAACATCAGTTCGTGAGGGGTCTTCAGGTTGATGGAACTTAGAGGCATCATGTTGATCATGTATGCCGCACAAGACATTCCCTCCGCCCAAAAGGACTTTGGGATACTCTTGGCATGAAGCCAGCATTTGCAGGTTTTCGTCAGATGACGGATCTTCCGCTCTGCAACGCCGTTTTGCTGTGGAGTATGGGCACAAGTGAGCTCTCTCCGAACGTCATTTTTCCTGCAAAAACTTGAGAACTCACCAGAGGTGAACTCCCCACCATTGTCAGTTCTCAATTTTTTCACCCGCGGGCCTAACCGACCTTCACCAGCTCCTTGAACTCCACGAACTTTGCAAACGCTTCTGACTTGTCTTTGAGGAAATACACCCAGACATATCTGGTATAATCATTGATCAACACCAACATATATTTATTGCCTCCAAGGCTTGGGGTGGCAGTCGGTCCCATCAAATCACTGTGAATGCACTCCAACGGTGCTTTGCATCTTGTTTGCGATTTATCAAATGGAAGTCGATGAGACTTACCAAATTGACATCCCGCACAAACATGACCGTCTCCATAGGAGGATAAGCTAGGCAAGCCCTTGACAAGGCCCCTTACCGCCATAGCCTTCAATTTGTCCATGCCTACATGCCCCAACCTTTCATGCCAGATAGCCGTGCTATCGTTGGTCTTCATCTTATCAACATAGGTACTTGTCGATAACACGAACAAGTCCTTTACCCGCTTTCCAACATGGATAACATCTCCCTTTATCTCCGGTTGAGTTTTAAGAAACTTCACTTCTGTTGGGCCAAACAGAACGTGATAACCGGCATCGACCGCATTGGTCACAGAGAAGAGATTCTTCTTCATACCCGGCACGTGATAAACACTCCTCAATATGAGTGGACCCTTATCACTGCTCAGAGAGACAACACCTTCTTGTTCTACTGCATGAACAGAATTATCAGCCATAATGATTGCATCGTTACCTGAGTAAGGTGCCAAAGAAGAGAACTTTGATTCATCCCCGGTGAGGTGATGCCCACACCCTGAATCCACAATCCAATCCTCTTCGAAGTTGATGGCAGCCAAGGCCTTAACGGGCATCTCCGTCATATTGGCCGCAAAGGCTCCTCCCCATCCAGCTTCATCAGATTTTGGCTTCTCCTTCTCCGTTGCATGTCCCGGCTGAAGAATAACCCGACAATCCTTCTTGAAGTGGCCGGTCTTATTGCACCGGAAGCACCTTGGTCCCTCTCCCTTCTTCTTCCCATCAGACTTAGGAGCATATCCCCTATCCTGCTGACCTGAAGTAGAGGGTCCATCATAACCTGGCTTCTTCTTCTCCCACTTCTTCTTTTTCTTCCCAGAGAAAAACACATCGCTATCTTCCCCAAAGATAGAAGTCCCCGCCATCTGTCTTACCAAACTTTCCTGCGAACCAAGTAAGTTTTCCAGTTCCAAAAGAGATGGCTGATTTGCCCAACCCTGAACTGACATCACAAAGGCAATATACTCCTTCTGCAACCCGCAGATGATATGCCTCTTCAGTTTTGCCTCCGAGATGGGCTCATCAGGGTCCAATGCAGAAATATCTGCTGTGAGATTCTTCATCTTGAGAAAGAAAGTAGAGATGGAAAGATCACCTTGAGAGGCCTTCGCCAACTCATTTTCAAGAAACTGTAGCCGAGCTACATTCTTCTTATTGAACAGCCTGTCCAAAGACGTCCAAATCTCAGCAGCAGAATTACATCCAATGATGTGATCAAATAGCTCTGGTGAGATAGCCCTCTGAGTGTGAACTCTACGTTTGCATTAGTCCTCCTCCAAAGTCTCACCTCTGCCATATTATCTCCTGCTAGATAGACTTCTTGTGTGTCTTCTCCTCCAACTATATCCCATAGATCCTCGCCAAGCAAATAACTCTCCATACACGACTTCCACTTCTTGAAGTTAGTCGATGTGAGGAGTTAAATACCAAGCCCTCTTGCGTATCCAGCTTCCATGGCAAACTGTGTGGTCTCTTATTCACAAAGACGATGGCAACTCAAGTTGAACACTACTTATCCACTCCAACAACCTAGCTCAGATACCATGTTAAAATTTTTGATTTGAATCATTTAGGAGTAAGCAGGAGTTGCATCAACTGAGTTACACCAAACAACCATAATGCCACACAGCAACACAAATCTTTATTGAATCACAAAACTTGATTACAGTGTGAGGTATGCATGGCGAGACATGATTCATAAGAATCACGAAGGAGAGAAGAACAAAACACACCAAAAACAAATCTGGCGACCTGACAAGGCAGAGACCGCACAGACCGCTAAACTCCAGAGACCACCCGGCTTGTCCTGAGACCACATGAATAGAAGACAGGCAAGATGACCTGCACTGCAAGACCTCCACCTTAGACCGCATGAACTGGAGCTTATTGAACTGAACAGAGAACAGAAGTTATCACCAGACCGCAACTCAGATCGCCTAACCGCAGAAGGTCGCCTGATCGCCGAGTTCACTGCGAACAGCACAAGAACAACATAAACCAGTTCGCAGACAAGCTACTGTCGAACTGTTTATTCAAGCCGCTGGGAAATCACTAAGGAAGGAGAACACAACCTGCTGACCGCAAACCTGCGAACACAACAAACAGTCAACTCGCTTCCGTGACCGCCTGACCTCAAAGTTGAGATTGCACAAAACAACCCAGGCTCTAGTTCTTACAGTTCTCATTATGAATGATGGGCCCTGCACCCCTATTTATAGGCGAGGAGACAGATGTCATCACCGCCACAAGAGAGGTACAATCACCACCCATCAGATCGCGAGCGGTCTCACAGAGCACACCGCGCGATCACAACACTTGGACAACATCCTGTACAAGACCGCAAGTCGGCAGCAGACCGCGCACAAGCCGTGCGGACACAGACAAACCTTCCTTAGACCGCTTAGAGCAAAACCAAGAACATCTGGCCGACTTCAGACAAGTCGCCAGATTAACCTGCATAAGCCACCCGGTCACAGCGGTTACACAGGAACAGACCGCCCGGTCTTCTACAAAGAAGATAGACCAACCAAGTAGATCAGACCGGGAAGAGACCGAAACAAGCTAGAACAACTCGGCCAAACATAGCAGGCCGCCAGAGCCAGACCGGCAGAGTCAGGCCGACAGAGCACCAGTGCAGAGACCGCGCGGTCTCTGCGGTCACCAATATTCAGACCGCCGGCCACCTTCCACTCCACTTCAATAATTTCAACAAACTCTTCCGCCCCTTCTGCCTGAGTCTTCCTTTCCTCTTCTTCCCTCTCCTTCTCCTACTCTATCTGCTCTCCCCATTCCTCCAGGGCTTCCCCTTCTCCTACTCTTTTCTTTTCTCCTCCCTCTTCGAGCCTCGCCGGCTCCGCCATCTCCGGATCCCACTGTTACGCCTCGGCCATCCAGGAGTTGGTGTTCACGGCAGTCACATAACACTTCTGGGCCACCTTAGGATCTCCCCTTATCCGGACTTAGACTCCTCCCGCATTGAACATAAGGCACTGATGGAAGGTGGAGGGGACGCAGCAGAACACACTAATGAGCGGCCGTCCGAAGATGGCGTTGTAGCTGTTGGGGGCATCCACTATGACAAAACGACAATTCCTGGACTGCCTCCCCCCCCCCCCCCCCCACCAAGGACTACATGGAGTCCTACTCCCCCCTCTACCTCCTTGCTCTCCCCGGAGAATCCAAACAACGGGCCCTCCGAGGCCAACACCCTCCGTGCCTCCACCTGCATCTCATCAAACGCTTTCTTGAAGATGAAGTTGACTGAGCTCCCGTTATCCACAAGGATCCGGGAAATGGTGAAATTCTCGATCGCTGTCTGAATGACCAGCGCATCGCAGAACGGGTCTTCATGATCCGGAATGCCCTTCTGAGTGAACGAGATCTTCTCTGCTGGGGGCGGCGCTAGGCATGCCAAAGCCACGTGATAATTAGTTTTTAGTCATCATTTTTAGGTTAGTTTATTATGTTATTTGCGTTTTTATTTTCATCTTTTGTTATATTTTTATGCATGTTTTTGTTATTTTGTTATTTTCCTATTTTCAAAAACTAATGTTTTATTATATGTTATGTTTTAATTTCATGTTGTTTTTATATTTTCTTAACTAATATTTTGTTAATTCTTATTTTGTAGGTTTGAGCCCAAGAATAATATCAAGTCCACGCCATCGTCGCGCCATCAACGCCATCGCCGCACCATGCAATTTCAGCCCACTTGAGCAAACCGAGCCCTCCATGATGCCGTCCAAGCCTATGTAGCAGCTCAGGTTCAAGCCCAAGTGTAGCAGCCCCTTCCTTGTTGCTGTCCAGCCTTTATGATGCAAGCCCGAGCCACCTCCATGTTGCTGAAATGTTGCAGTCCAGCCCTCCTTCATGCAGCCCACTCATTTAAAAGAGCCCACTTCCTTGATCCACCTATTTCCAGGCATGCAGATTTCTCATCCGGCCCACTTCAACCTCTTCATTAAAACTGAAGCATCCCATTAAATTCCATACAGCCGGCCACTCCAAAAATCATCCAAAACCGCCACCTTGCATGGCCGAACCATCCTTCTCTCCTCCCTCTCTCTCCATTTAATTATATATTCATGCACTTCTTTCTCTCCATTTAATCTCATCCACCCCCCCCCCTTCTCTACCTTTAATTACCATTTCATTTTCCAAAATAAAAATGCATGAATATGCCTTCTCTCTCCACCTCATTAAAACCCATTCATGCACTTCCCCATTCATGCATCTCTCCATTCATACACCTTCTCCTCCTTCTAGAATCTTCCCCCTCATCTATAAAAGGACCCCATATCTCAAGCAAGAGAGAGTTAGAAAAGGTTGGAAGTGAAGTGCAACAGTGTGTTTCTTCTTTGTTTCTTTGGTTAGTTTTTATTGTACTTCTTGTTTAAGTTTAATATTGTCTCTCTTCTCATTTCTTGTACTCCCTTTTTTATCATCAATGAAAATGTTTTCTTTCTATCTTATTGTTGTTTCTCTTTTAATAATGCGTAACTAATCTTTTTGTGTTCGATCGTGATAAGCTTTGCAATGAAATAACGCTTCTTTCATTTTATGTTTCACGTTTGTCTTTTTATTTTTGATCCGACCTTGATTTTCATCGTATCGACTCCGTATTGCTAGTATACGGTAGTAGATTCCGATCTCCTATTCGAGTAGCCGAGAGGCTCGTGAATGTGAAAGATCACTCAAGGAAGGAAGGAGTTGCACGCAACCCTAGAGATAGGATGACGTAAATCCTCGGGATTGGAGTCAAATCCAATAGCGCGGTTCACTTCGATAAAGCGACTTTAGGCCTTTTGATTTGCAAAGAGATTTCGGTCAAAACGTCTAGAAGTTAGGAGTTTTAATGCTCTAGCGAGATTATTTCTTATTTTCGGATCCGCCACGGTCGTAATAGAATTACGAATGTTAAACTAATTTATTCTGTTATTTTATTTCAAAGTGAATCGTCGGTCGAGCACTCTTTTGCAATAGTTTTATTTCTCTTTTAATTAAGTTATTTTTATTTTCAAAATCCATCAATCGTTCGGCAGGATAATAGAGTCGTTGTGAGTAATAGTACTTGCCTGCCCCGAGTTTAAATATGACCTTGATATATTTTATATCTTATGTTATATTTCGATAGGTACACTTGCCTTAATAGAGTATAGATTGGAGAACACAAATTTCTCTATCAAATTTTTGGCGCCGTTGCCGTGGATATTTTTGGCAATATTACGAAAGCATCGAGTTTATTACTTCTACTAAAATTCAAAAAAAAAATTATTAATATTATTATTATAAATTATAATTAACCCACATCATCGTTTTTCTATTCCACCTAAATTCCTATAAAGGACGCTTTGGGCTTGAATTCCCATCACAGCCTCTAGTACCGCTGCAAATCCCTCACAGGGCAGATCTCGGGAAGTCCAGGACTAACATAATCCGCCAAAAAAAATCAATCAAAAAAACAAATTTAATTTTCTCTTTCTTTTTTGGTAACAGCTTTTTTTTATCATGGAATCATCTTCTTTTTGCGCTCTTTGCGGGTCGCCTGACCACTTTAATTTTGCATGTTTTCGGGAACCCCTCCCTTATATGATTTCAATTTTTCTGGAGTAAGTCAAAGTGGTCAATTTGACCCTTACTCTAATTTTTATCCTACTTGGGAGATGGGGAACCCGTCTTATTTTTACAATGATTTTGCCCCGCAAAGCGCCGCGCCTCAAATTTTTAATTCTATCGATAATGGGTATCTTGAATTGCAAACTTCTTTAGATAATATCAATTCGCATTTTAAGACCATTATCGATTATTTTTGTCGTGAGGCCGCATCTTTTTCTTCGTCTTCTTCTCTGTCTCCTCCAATTTCATTATGTAATGAGTCACCGGATATCCCGGCTTGTCTTATTCCTCTCGAGGAAGATAACTATTCGGATGTTCCGGATTGTTTCCTTCCTCCTTTGGATGACACACATATGGATATTCCGGCGTGCTTCTTACCTCTTGAGGATGACGAGACATCTCATAATTCTCTTTCTTTTTCCGATGACGTTGGTGATTCCATTTCAGTCTTAAATTCATCTGTTCCAAATTTTTCTATTTTTAGCGAATCTTCTTTTTTTTTCTTCTATTTTAGATAATTCTCCTTCTTTTATTTTAGATAATCCATCTTTAGTTCTTTCTACCCCTTCTTCTCCCGAAATTTCACAAGATTCTCTTTCTCCTTGTGAAATTTCTGTTGATGAAATTTCTTTTTCACCTTCTTTTATTCCTCTTTCTATTTCTTCTTCTTTTATCTCTTCTTCTTTTGACGACCCCTTCTTCCCCGTTCCGCATAAGGCGAAGTTCTTCAATAACTCCCTCCATACATTCTCGGGCGTCATTCCTTTGAAGATTCCACCGCATGTCAGTGCGATTCTTCATTTCTTCTTTTTCTTATTTACTCTCCTAAGCGCATACTTAGGGAGTTACCTCTTCACTTCAGTTTTTATTTTCCATTTTGCTAACCAATAACGTCGGGCTCAGACGACGTTAAACAAAGAGCGCTCTTGGGAGGCACCCCTTGCTTATCCTTTTCTTTCTTTTTGTTTTTGCTTTTTTATTTTGTTTTGCAGGAATAAAACCCCCGGCGGTTTGTTTGGCTCCATCATTCTTTCTCTCCCTTAGGCCCGAGCCGGTGTCCAGCTTAAGCATGGGGGAGCGATATCAGCATTCGGCCTCACGAATCCGGGGAAGTCATTTTTTTAATTATTTACTTTATTGCACCCCCCCCCCCTCTTTTTTTTTCCTCATACTTACTATTCAACATTGGGGACAATGTTGAACTTTAAGCATGGGGGAGTGTTTTCCCTTTCTTTTTAAGTCTTTCAAAAAACACAAAAAAAAATTGAAAACAAAACAAAATCAAAAAAAAATTTATTATAGTACTATTTTGTTTCTTAAGCCTTATGAAAAAATCCAAAAAAATTAAAATATATATATATAATCTATTTGAAAATCAAAGTCAAAAAATTATTTTCTATCTTTATTTTTATGTGTCTTCTAGTGATGTGTATGCCCTAGCGGTTCTTTTGTCCTGGGTAGAATTTTCTTGAATAGGTTTTCTAAACTTATTAGTTTAACATATTTTAGTTTTACGATTTTCTAATCTCTAAATATAGACATCAGTCCTTTAAGGACTATAAGTTAGCAAATTGTAGTTTTTCTTTTTATTCGGTGTTATTGCCTAGGAACGGTTGCTAAATAGCGTTATCACTTTTTCATTTAGGAATAATTCTTTCTTGGTGTCTAGAACTTGTCCCAAGCTACTCTCGAAGCATGTGCGTAGTTTTTGATTTTCACGAACTTTAGAAATGATCTAGGCCACCCTTTGACCCGTTTGAGCCTTTTGCCCACCTAAACATTACACCATTGCAAACTATTTTGGGTCTTTCCCTTTTTCTTTGTCTAATCTCCACTTTTCACTTTTTCACCAAAGCCAAAATGCCTAACCCTTTTTCCGCACTAAACCTTGAGCTTTATGTTTACTCATTTTGTTGTGATGGGGTTTATGTTTGAAAAATGAAAAGAAACCTGAAAGCTTACATTTGGAGCTCCCATTTAGAAAAAGTAGTACCAAAAAGAAGAAGATCATCATCAAAAAAATTGTGTGAAATCAAAAGAAGAAAAAAAAATGAAATGAAGTTTATTAGTGGCCAATTATGAAAAAAAAAAATTACATGGCCTTGTTTTTATTTTTGAAATGAAAAATGTTGTACCTCTCAATTCTTGTTTTTGTGCTCAACTTTGGTTTAGTGTGTTTAGTTTTCCTTTTTATCTTTGAATTATCACTCCTAATCATTTACCTAAACCAAATTATTACGCCTATTAAGTCCTAGTGATCTTTAGAACGTGTTACAAATCTGCGTAGTGGAGAGAGTGTGAACGGACAAGCCTATGGACACCATCATTGATAGATTTCTTTGGAGGTTATTTTGCGGTGACTTAGGGGTAGTCGCTATTTTAGCAACCTAGTAATTCGTCTAATGCACCGTTTATTTAGAAACTCTATATTTTTGTTTTTCTTATTTTCCTAAACTTTTGGATGTCTTGTTTTAGGTATTTAGAAATGTGTAATCCTTCTTTATGTTTTAATAATATTTTTAGGCCTCCTCTTTTCAAGTTTTCTATTTTGGATATCTCACCTCACTAGTTGCTAGCATAGAAATTAGGATAGTTTAATTTTCCACATTTTGGTTTTCTTAATTTTGCAACTTAAAAATTATTTTCTTTTTTGTTTCCCCTCTATTTTGATTTCCATTTGCTTGAGGACAAGCAAACTCTTAAGCATGGGGGAGTTTGATAATTAGTTTTTAGTCATCGTTTTTAGGTTAGTTTATTATGATATTTGTATTTTTATTTTCATCTTTTGTTATATTTTTATGCATGTTTTTGTTATTTTGTTATTTTCCTATTTTCAAAAACTAATGTTTTATTTTATGTTATATTTTAATTTCATGTTGTTTTTATATTTTCTTAACTAATATTTTGTTATTTCTTATTTTGTAGGTTTGAGCCCAAGAATAATATCAAGTCCACGCCATCGTCGCGCCATCAACGCCATCAACGCCATCGCCGCACCATGCAATTTCAGCCCACTTGAGCAAACCGAGCCCTCCATGATGCCGTCCAAGCCTATGTAGCAGCTCAGGTTCAAGCCCAAGTGTAGCAGCCCCTTCCTTGTTGCTGTCCAGCCTTTTTGATGTAAGCCCGAGCCACCTCCATGTTGCTGAAATGTTGCAGTCCAGCCCTCCTTCATGCAGCCCACTCATTTAAAAGAGCCCACTTCCTTGATCCACCTATTTCCAGGCATGCAGCTTTCTCATCCGGCCCACTTCCACCTCTTCATTAAAACCGAAGCATCCCATTAAATTCCATACAGCCGGCCACTCCAGAAATCATCCAAAACCGCCACCTTGCATGGTCGAACCATCCTTCTCTCCTCCCTCTCTCTCCATTTAATTATATATTCATGCACTTCTTTCTCTCCATTTAATCTCATCCACCCCCCCCCCCCCTTCTCTACCTTTAATTACCATTTCATTTTCCAAAATAAAAATGCATGAATATGCCTTCTCTCTCCACCTTATTAAAACCCATTCATGCACTTCCACATTCATGCATCTCTCCATTCATACACCTTCTCCTCCTTCTAGAATCTTCCCCATCATCTATAAAAGGACCCCATATCTCAAGCAAGAGAGAGTTAGAAAAGGTTGGAAGTGAAGTGCAACAGCGTGTTTCTTCTTTGTTTCTTTGGTTAGATTTTATTGTACTTCTTGTTTGAGTTTAATATTGTCTCTCTTCTCATTTCTTGTACTCCCTTTTTTATCATCAATGAAAATGTTTTCTTTCTATCTTATTGTTGTTTCTCTTTTAATAATGCGTAACTAATCTTTTTGTGTTCGATCGTGATAAGCTTTGCAATGAAATAACGTTTCTTTCATTTTATGTTTTACGTTTCTCTTTTTATTTTTGATCCGACCTTGATTTTCATCGTATCGACTCCGTATTGCTAGTATACGGTAGTAGATTCCGATCTCCTATTCGAGTAGCTGAGAGGCTCGTGAATGTGAAAGATCACTCAAGGAAGGAAGGAGTTGCACGCAACCCTAGAGATAGGATGACGTAAATCCTCGGGATTGGAGTCAAATCCAATAGCGCGGTTCACTTCGATAAAGTGACTTTAGGCCTTTTGATTTGCAAAGAGATTTCGGTCAAAACGTCTAGAAGTTAGGAGATTTAATGCTCTAGCGAGATTATTTCTTATTTTCGGATCCGCCACGGTCTTAATAGAATTACGAATGTTAAACTAATTTATTCCGTTATTTTATTTCAAAGTGAATCGTCGGTCGAGCACTCTTTTGCAATAGTTTTATTTCTCTTTTAATTAAGTTAGTTTATTTTTTTTTTTCAAAATCCATCAATCGTTCGGTAGGATAATAGAGTCGTTGTGAGTAATAGTACTTGCCTGCCCCGAGTTTAAATACAACCTTGATATATTTTATATCCTATGCTATATTTCGATAGGTACACTTGCCTTAATCGAGTATAGATTGGAGAACACAAATTTCTCTATCAGCACGCTACGACGATAGGTAGTATGGAGGCTGGCCTTCCGGGTCGCCTCAATTCCTACCCCCCATGGATCACCCTTATCCCTCCAAGGGTCCCCACATTGACCCAGTCTTCACACCTCTCATCCTCCTCGTCCAGAGACAGGACCTCCTCAATCCTCACCGCCCGCTTCTCTCGCGGCGTGATGAGTCCCAGTTATATACACTTTTATGGACTCTTTTAGGCTAGTTTTCCTGGTTTTGCACTTCAATTTCAGTTCTCAATTGCTTATATTCTACTTGTTCACGCTTTCACTTTAAGTGCTCATTTAGACCCATTGTGGTGTGCAATTGCACGCTTTATTGTTGGGGGTAAGCACATGGTGCTCCCAAACCCTTTTTCTGTATTTGGAATAAGCTGAAAGTGTGTTCCCAGCTGTGTGATTGCTATTTGGTGATGTGTAGGTGGGAAGAACATCATTTTGCCCAGATTTTATGTCTGCATGAATCGCACGGTTTTGCATTTTCTTGACGCACGGTCGGCTGCGATCGTGCGCTCTCATACAAGGCCCAAAGTAGCATTCTTAATTTATTCGTGCATTTTTACGCATGGTCGGCTTTGACCGTGCGTGAGTAAAATGCACGGACGCCCTCTGGGTCGTCTTCCAGGGTTTTATTCTTAATTAATATCACACGGTTCACGCACGGTCGTGCGTTCGACCGTGCGTGACCAAATTTTTGATTGTTTTCTATAAAAGCGCAGATTTCTGCCCTAATCCGGATCGATCTTTTTTCCCGCGCCCAAGAGCTCCAGTTTCACCCTTTTTCGCTGCTCCATCGCCGCCCACCTTAAGGAGGAGCTCCGGCCACCATTTCCTTGCAAATCTAAAGCCGGAGCATCCTCTCGGCCGCCTCCATCATCCAAGTGCTTCAAGGAGAGGATTCCACCCTCATCTTCATCGCCAAGCAAAGAGTTCTTCGCATCGAACGTGGCCGGATTGTAGTTTACTGGAGAAGATGGGTCCATTGGGAGGATGTGACAGCCCTCCTATACCCCGGACGATAGTTGGGACCGAGCTAGGATGCAGATTGACAACCCGGCGATTCCTACCGAGAATCTACAACAAGCCTCCGGATTTGTTCGTATCTCTTGCCTTTTTCTCTTACTTGCGTAGATGTATATGAATGTAATCCTCATTTATTGATGATGTACAATATAAACTTGTGTTAATCCTTATTTCATCTTTTTGTGAAAGTATTTCGTTTATATGTGTATTTGAGGTGCGCCAGCAAATCCATTCCACCCCACTCCGTTCAATTCCGCATTTATTACTCCATCCGCTTGCTTACTCGTCCATCCGCCCTTGCGAAGTAGTGCGTTCAAGGCCTACGTAGTTTTCATCCCGCCTAGCGAAGCAGTGCTCTCAAGGCCTGCATAGAAGTAGTTGAGTAGTTATTTTCTTTTATTTTCCACAATCCAAATCACCCCATTTTCCGCAATCCATTCGACCTAAAGGACTTCAATCCCAAGTCCCTCCTCAAAAGTAAACTCCACCTTACTGTGTTTCTTTGAGATTCGATACTTGGGGATTTACTTCGTCATATTATTACTTTACAACGACCGGTTCACTACCATTTCGTGCTGCAGTCTCGCTACCGCCTATAGCGGTGTGTGAGATTCGCGCATCAAGTTTTTGGCGCCGTTGTCGGGGAACACGGTCGTGTGAGTTTTCTGGAGAGGGAGAACCTGCGATAGAAGTTTGATGCGATGATTCGGCAAGTGCACCGGTCGCGCAAGTAATAATAATGGGGAAAATCCCCGAGTGTCGGTCTCTTGAGGAACACAGTAAGGTGGAGTTAGGTTTCGAGGAAGGACTTGAGATCGAAGTCCAGCAATAGGTGGAGTGCGGACGAAAGGGATTTGGTTTGTGAAAAATAAAGAGAAAATACTACGACTACTCCTATGCAATGCCGCTATGCAATGCTTCGCTTGGCGGGATGGAGACTAGGCAGGCCTTGAGCGCGCTGCGTCGCAAGGGCGGATGGACGAGTAGGCAAACGGATCGAACTATACAGGCCTTGAGCGCACTGCTTCGTTAGGCGGGATGGAATATGGGCCGCGATGCCACCCTTCGGTAGGCGGATGGACGAGTAGGCTAACGGAATGAGGGTCGCAAGCTCCTCTTCGACAAGCACGCCACTAGCAATTGCTAGTGCGGCACCGGACGTGACGGCGGGATGGAGGATGGAATGAGGCGCACCTCAAGCACACAAATAAACCAAAAAAAGGGTATTTCACATAGACATGAAATAACTTTAAATAGCAAGGTCTATAGTGTTCTTCATCAAAATACAAAAGATCTAACTATTACAACAATCAATAAGAGGAGAACAAGGCAAGAAATCGACCGAATCCGAAGTCTCGTTGTAGATTCACGGTTGGAATCGTCGGGTTGTCAATCCGCGTCCAAGCTCGGTCCGCAACTACGTCCGGGGTAGAGAGAGCTGTCACGACTCTCCAATGGACCCGTCTTCTTCGTGTCACGATCCGGTAGAGGTTGCAAACTTCCTCTTGCTTGATGGCAATGGCGGCTAGGTCTTCCTTTGGAGCTCTTGGATGAAGGAGGAGGCCGAGAGGAAACTCCGGCTCAAGATTGGCGTGAAGAGCAAGCCCGGAGCACCTCCATATGGTGGGCGACGGTGGAGGGGCGAATCTGGACGGAACCGGGCGGAAAACGGCGGAAGAAAATCGGGGGCTGACCTAAAATCGCGAGCAGGTCATTTTATAGGCGCTAGAATAAACAGTGCGCACGGTCATTGGCGCACGACCAGTGGTCGTGCGCACTAGAATCCTGTGATCGTGCGCTCTGCCTGGACGGAGCCTGCAAAGACAGAAATTGTAAAATACAATGTTCGCACGACCAGTGGCGCACGACCGGTGGTCGTGCGCACTAGCGTTGATGGTCGTACGCAATACAGCAAACAGAACTCAGAATTTTAATGATAAGTGCGCACGAGCAGTGGCGCACGACCGGTGGTCGTGCGCACTGGCGTTGGTGGTCGTGCGCACTGCACCAAACAGAACTCGTGAAAAAGGGTTAAGTGCACACGATCAGTGGAGCACGACCAGTGGTCGTGCGCAATAGAACCGGCGATCGTGCGCAGTGTTCCTGTGCAGAATTGCACCGGGAACACTTGCACGACTCCTATTCCCGCACAACCACAGATCTAGCCACTAAAAGTGGCACTTAACAGCACATGAATACTACTAATGACAATAAGCACGAAAATCACACCAAAGTGGGCCTAGATGTGCACCTAGCATGGATTATCAAATATAAGCTATAACAAGGCTATAGTGCGGTGAATTGACTAAATAAATGGCCCAGATGAGTCCATAAAAGTGTATATGATCAGGACTCATCACACCCCCAGACTTACCTGTTTGCGCGTCCCGAGCAAACAAATTCTAAGCGAACGGGGAAAGAAAAGTAGATGGCTTAAAACTACAATCTAGAGTACCATGCGAAGTCGCATGCTCACGTGCATAAGAAGAATAGTAGAGAAGATTTCTGATTATATAAACAGTCTATATATTTCTAAAAGAGTAAAAGCATATTACAACTACTCAAAATGGTGAAAAGCGGTGAATCGTTCGGTCATGCATACGGAGAAAGTAAACTAAACGCTGAGATGAGCATTGCTCAAGATTGGCATGCCGGACAAACTCCACCGAAATCCATCGGTGTCGGTGACCATAGGCTTGCCCGGTCACATTCTCTCCACGGCACTGGTTTGACTCAAATGCGTGAATCAATAGGACTTTAGGTTTTAAATGGGGCTTGGGTTTAGGTGAGGAAAAACAAAGATAAAAACGACGGCTAAAGCACTAAACCCAAATGAGCTAATGCAGGAAACTATCCTCATTCACCACACAAACATGCGGGTACACAACACCCCCAGACTTGGACTTAACAGCATGGGTGCGTGCACCGCCTACTCCCAAACATAAATCTATACATAAAGATTTTCAATTAAACACTCCTTCTCTTTCCTTTCTTTTTAACTTCTTTTCTTTTTCTCATTTTTTTTTTCTTATCATTTTCAGCAAATAAACAAAAGGACACATCCACATCTTCACAAACATATTACCACATCAACAACCCAACTCATGAAAATAATAAACAGCTAAAGCTCAGATTTGGGTGTGCGACTAGGATTGGCTTTTGGGCTTTGGTGAAATAAAAGTGGGGCTGAATCAAAGAACGGGTAGGCACAACTGGGCTAGCGAGGATATAGCGGTAGGGATAGGCACAAAGGCTCAACCGGGCCAAAATGATGGCCTATATCACATTCACGCGATTGACTAACCGTATACCCATGCTTCAAGAGTCGCTTGGGGCAAGTTCTAGCCACCGAGAAAGATAATCCTTTCTCCCGACTCAAGCAATACGAGTCTAGCGATCGTTTACACACATCCCTATGCTACCGTTTGATTCCACTGGATTCACCATTTGAGTAGAGTAAACAACATTTACACGAATAGAAAAATTATAAAACCATAAGTATAAAGAGAAATCTAATCTACACAAATTTCTATGCAGCCGAGCACTCGACTAGGAGCACTACGGGAGTCAACATTTTACTCTGCTACATAGTCCTAAGCCATCACCTAGATTTTCCCAAATAAGCAGAAGAATTAAATTCGCAACAGAGCAAGCAAACAGATGAGTACGCGCTCAAGTGGGTGCTGTGGTGTGCAATGAAAATGAACAAATAATAAAACTGAAAATAAAATACTTCTGGCATGCTATGTATGAGTGCACGTGAGTGGGTGAACAAAACTACTCTCCCCCAGACTTAAACTAAACAATCCGCATAATATATGACAGGAAAATCAAAATAGGGCTAGGGGAAGAGAGTACCCAATGCTCAGCAAGTGAGCATACCAGAAGATTGGCGTTTAAACCACGACTAAACTGCAGCATCCGCCATCCAGAGAAGATACCTGCAGGGGTCAGCTCCGCAAAAACAAAGACAAAAGAAAACTGAAAAGAAAGTACTACTAACTAAACATGATTGGAAGAAATAAGAATGCAGGAAAAGAAAGATAACTACTGGGGCTATTGTCCTCCCAGCACGACTTATTTGGCATTTGTACAGTTCTAGCTAATGGGCCTATGAAAAGAAAAGTGGACAGGTAACTGTTCTAATATGCGTGTAGGTAGCGGGTACCTATACGGAGAAAGAACAGTCACGCCTCTACCCGAATATAGATAAAACCTGCCCATCACAGGTAGAGGGAAAAGAAAGTAAGAAGAGGAGGAGGCCTGGTCCTCACTCATCTTACCAAAATTATCCTTGCCCAGCAAGGTATCGTCCGCAGCAGGTCCGCAGGAGGAGAAGGCAATGAGTGGAGCTTCCTCTACGGAGGGGGAATAAACCTCCTCACATGAGAGGATGCTCTCATCATTGACTTGTGCAAAAAGCTCCAAGTCCTCTTGAAGTACCTGTGAAGATTCAACCTGCACAGGCTCGGGTGAAGGAAGGGGATCAAGAAATAAAGAAGACGAAGAACATAAATAAACATCAATCGGGGGAGTGATCCCGGACTCACTCCCATCAGGTTGGGGAAGTAAAATAATGTTTGCATTGTCATCAATGCTACAAGATTCGGCGGGATCAACAGTGGCCAAGCTAGAGATTTGGACTTCCTCCGTCGGTGCTGAGGAAAACTCCTCTTCACCTAGAAGGTTGTCCTCCTCCATAGGAATAGGCACAATGCTAAGATCAACCGCCTCCTCCTGCGACACATCATCAACAATGTCGTCAGAGACGAGTGTAGTATGCACAACAGGGAGAGGAATAGTGCTCGGATAAAAGTCGAGCACCGATTCCTCACAAAGAATCGAATCCACTAGAGGTGGTGGATGCACTGGGAGAATGGGCTCAGCAATATCGGTGCCCAGATCAGCCACACATCTGGTGACTGTGTCAACGCCATACCCTTCAAGATGTGAAGGTGGCAAAGACACAAAACCGGATGTTGAAGGTGTGCCGCCAGAGCTAGGATTCGGGACGATCCGGATATCCGGCTCATCATCCTCATCCAATTGGCGACGAAAAGCAGCACAATCCTTCAGGGCATGATCTGTGCTCCGACAAAACTGGCACTGCCTAGCGGGCTTCTTTGGCACAGCGGGGGCTGGAGCCAAAAAGAAGTATGACGGTAAAGGCTCAGCAGAGTAGCCATAAGACTTACGCGCACCATATGGAGTACCGGACGAAGTCGGTGCTCCATATGCTGGGCTATGAGAATTATGCCTACTATTCTCCGTAGGGCATTCATCACTAGAGTGGGAGGTAGCTCCACACCAACGGCAACGGAAATTAAGATGTGCCCACATAGTGCGAAGATAAAACGATTCAAAATAAAAATGCTATTGTGCAAAAACTAAACCAAATAAAAATTACTAAAGCAACCTGATATAAAACAAGAAGAAGGAATAAAAAGAACAGAAATAAAATAAAAGATGCAATTTACAAATGGAAGGGCTTTTCTCTCAAATTCTCCCTCTCCAGAAAACTCACACGACTGTGTTCCCCGGCAACGGCGCCAAAAACTTGATGCGATGATTCGGCAAGTGCACCGGTCGCGCAAGTAATAATAATGGGGAAAATCCCCGAGTGTCGGTCTCTTGAGGAACACAGTAAGGTGGAGTTAGGTTTCGAGGAAGGACTTGAGATCGAAGTCCAGCAATAGGTGGAGTGCGGACGAAAGGGATTTGGTTTGTGAAAAATAAAGAGAAAATACTACGACTACTCCTATGCAATGCCGCTATGCAATGCTTCGCTTGGCGGGATGGAGACTAGGCAGGCCTTGAGCGCGCTGCGTCGCAAGGGCGGATGGACGAGTAGGCAAACGGATCGAACTATACAGGCCTTGAGCGCGCTGCTTCGTTAGGCGGGATGGAATACGGGCCGCGATGCCACGCTTCGGTAGGCGGATGGACGAGTAGGCTAATGGAATGAGGGTCGCAAGCTCCTCTTCGACAAGCACGCCACTAGCAATTGCTAGTGCGGCACCGGACGTGACGGCGGGATGGAGGATGGAATGAGGCGCACCTCAAGCACACAAATAAACCAAAAAAAGGGTATTTCACATAGACATGAAATAACTTTAAATAGCAAGGTCTATAGTGTTCTTCATCAAAATACAAAAGATCTAACTATTACAACAATCAATAAGAGGAGAACAAGGCAAGAAATCGACCGAATCCGAAGTCTCGTTGTAGATTCACGGTTGGAATCGCCGGGTTGTCAATCCGCGTCCAAGCTCGGTCCGCAACTACGTCCGGGGTAGAGAGAGCTGTCACGACTCTCCAATGGACCCGTCTTCTTCGTGTCACGATCCGGTAGAGGTTGCAAACTTCCTCTTGCTTGATGGCAATGGCGGCTAGGTCTTCCTTTGGAGCTCTTGGATGAAGGAGGAGGCCGAGAGGAAACTCCGGCTCAAGATTGGCATGAAGAGCAAGCCCGGAGCACGTCCATATGGTGGGCGACGGTGGAGGGGCGAATCTGGACGGAACCGGGCGGAAAACGGCGGAAGAAAATCGGGGGCTGACCTAAAATCGCGAGCAGGTCATTTTATAGGCGCTGGAATAAACAGTGTGCACGATCATTGGCGCACGACCAGTGGTCGTGCGCACTAGAATCCTGTGATCGTGCGCTCTGCCTGGACGGAGCCTGCAAAGACAGAAATTGTAAAATACAATGTTCGCACGACCAGTGGCGCACGACCGGTGGTCGTGCGCACTAGCGTTGATGGTCGTGCGCAATACAGCAAACAGAACTCAGAATTTTAATGATAAGTGCGCACGAGCAGTGGCGCACGACCGGTGGTCGTGCGCACTGGCATTGGTGGTCGTGCGCACTGCACCAAACAGAACTCGTGAAAAAGGGTTAAGTGCACACGATCAGTGGCGCACGACCAGTGGTCGTGCGCAATAGAACCGGCGATCGTGCGCAGTGTTCCTGTGCAGAATTGCACCGGGAACACTTGCACGACTCCTATTCCCGCACAACCACAGATCTAGCCACTGAAAGTGGCACTTAACAGCACATGAATACTACTAATGACAATTAGCACGAAAATCACACCAAAGTGGGCCTAGATGTGCACCTAGCATGGATTATCAAATATAAGCTATAACAAGGCTATAGTGCGGTGAATTGACTAAATAAATGGCCCAGATGAGTCCATAAAAGTGTATATGATCAGGACTCATCAAAGTTCTTCCATTTGTTAATTGCATCATTTATTTTATTTCAGTTCTTGTTATTCCTTTTTTCTTGTTTTATATTAGGTTACCTTAGTAAATTATTGTTAGGTGTAGTATTTTGCACAATAGTATTTTTCTTTTGAATCTTGTTTTCTTCACACAATGTGGGCCGCATTTAATATTCGATGTCGTTGGTATGGAGATATCTCTTGTAACACCTCAATTTATTTAAAATTGGTTTTGGGGTGCGATTAGAAATTGGGGTGCGGTTAGGGGAGTTGGTCTGCGAATAGCATAGCTTTGTTAGGTTTAAAACAAAACCTAACTCCCCTCCCCCTCTCATTCCCGATTCCCCCCCCCCCCCCAGCCGCAATCTCTCTCTCGATCTCCCTCTCACCCTCGTCTAGGTCGGCCGACCAGCGCCCCCTCCCTCTCTTGCTCGCGTGGCTCCAGGAAGGAGGAGGCCGACACCCTCCTCTCATCTCTTTCTCTCGCTCTCGTTCGCACAGGAGCAGCCCCCCCCCCCGATCTCCCCTCTCATCTCTCCCTCTCATCGCCCTCTTCCTCCTCCCCGTCGGCCTGAGACAAGGAGAGCCGAAACCCCCCCCCCCCTCCCTTTCTTGTTCTGCTGCTGGAAGGAGAAGCCCGACTCCTTCTTCCTCTTGGGTGCTAGGACAGCCGCAAGCTAAGGGAAGAAGCTTCCTCCCTAGGGTTCCTTCAAGGGGAAAATCACAACGTTGAAGTTGTGCGCCATTCGGAGAACGTGGAAGCTCCGGAGCAAGCTTGGACGCCGTTTTCGTGCGCGGACAGCCGCTACGTTCGTTAGCCGTCAAATCTGGGCGCGTCTCCATGGTTCAGAAGCGACGTCTAAGGGTAACGATTCTCTTTACTCTCATTTGGACACGTTCTAGTCCGTTCCTTGCATCGTTGAGGCCCCCTACCCAAAAGGGTGAGGTCGTGGCCTCCGACGGGTCGATTCGTGTTATCCCCGTCAAATCTTGCATACATGTAGAGTCCATACGTGAAATGGACGTAGGCGCGCTGTGTGAAGCCCATCCGAGACGGTTCGTCCGGATTGGTGATGCTTTTTGGTATTATGCGTGCCGGGGAAAACTCCATGCAGATATACTGCTTCGTAGGACTAGAGGGTGCTACTGCATGCGCAGCAACGCCTGGGGGTGTGCCCCGGGAAGCACCCGAAGTTAGAAACAGAAATGGAGTTTCTGTTCACTACCGCCGGCGTTAGCGTTATCGCCGGGCGGTAGCTCCCAGACTTGGATCTGGTGAATTTTGGACGTTCTGAGGCAGTGGGAGTGCTACTGCATGTGCAGCAATGCCTGGGGGTGTGCCCCGGGAAGCACCCACAGCTAGAAGCCAAAATGGGGTTTTGTTCACTGTCGCTGGCGACAGCTCCCAGACTGAGTTCTGGTGATGTTGTTGTGCCCACCTGTTGAGAGGACCTGAGGCCTTTGTGCCCGACCCGTGAGGGTGTCCTGGTGGATGACTTAGCGGCCCGTAGGGCCGGCTAATTGAGAATACCTGGGCTGAGGGAACGCCATACCCGCTCTTCGTGTTGTACAACGAGAGCTGTGAACAACGGGCATTTGGCGAACCTGAAACCGCACCATTGCAGCACCTGATTAGTGAGTCTTGTACAGCATGTCGGGAGGCAATGGGAAAGAGTCTTCGGACTACGGTATGTTCACAATTAAAGCACGGGAGAGCCCCGGTATTCGGGCCACCGACTTTAGCCTCGAAGAGCAAAGCCATCAAGAGTGGATGGTGGTGGAAGGCGGAGTACACCAAAGAGTGCCTGAGAGCACGAGACGTGGGGGCCATTCCCACGTTTGTGATTGTTGCATATGTATGAACTGTTGTGGGCTTTGCTAGTCGCACTCTTATATATATATATGCTGCGGACACTGTTTTGCAGGGATGGTTAGAACTGCCACCCCCTCGAAGGGGTGGGGTCGGTACAATTAGGTCAGCTTTAGCTGACCGTTGCCCTGTTTTGCCACCGTTTTTGGTGGGCTTGTTGTGCAGGTGCTGGACCGAGCAGGAACATAGCGGGCTAATAGCGGGCTGAAGCCCTGGTGCTGCTGCATCCCTTGAAGGCCTTTTGTTGTTCTTTTACTTTTCATGTATGGCCGGCCTGCGCGCCGATGTTGGTAAACTATAAGGCCGTCGTGCCTCTATTGTTGTGTAAACACATTTTATTCCTATTAGTAGAAGTGGACATACCCGGGTTCGGGTTCGTGGTGGTTTATATATTTTGTCTCTCTCTTTTGCTTCCGCATAAAATGCTCTGAGTTAGGTTCATTGTTTAGAGTCGTTCGATATTTCAATTAAGTGACGTTCCTGTTTGTTTGGTAGTATATGGCGTGGGGCCCCGGCCGGACCTTCTGTCATATGCTTCTTAACGGATGGGGGTGTTACAAATTGGTATCAGCTTCTAAGGTTTCCGTATCCTTCTAAGGAATTCGTGGACGAATTCTTTTAAGGGGTGGTGAGCACGTGTGTGCACTACCGTCGAGACATAAAATAAACCCAAAAATGTCCACTTAGGAATAAAATGTAACAACAAACCAACAATAATTGCATGATCGTGGAACCTGAGTGTTCCTTTTGTTGTTAGTTGCGGCTGTGCTGTCGCCTAACTGTGTGTTGCACTCGTGTAGGGCACTCGAAGTGCAGGGGGACCGTCGCGTCCCCGTGACGTGGCTGAGAGTAGCGGGTCCGCTGAAGCCCCTACAACTCCGTCTGCTGAGATGGTTCGGCTAGTTACAGAAGCCGTTCTAGCTGCGTTGAATGGCCAGCCTGGAAGGCAAGGTCAACCGCTGGTGCAGGAAGTGGCCCCAGAGCCACTAAGAGCGGAGCAGGTCCCCGTGAGGCGTGCTCCTGAGCAGCAACTGAAGCACTTCCTTGGATTTTGACCTCCTCCGTTTACCGGGGTTGAATCCCCAGCTGAGGCCGAGGACTGGTTGTCGCATGTGGAGCGAATTCTGACAGCGACACAGTCGGATGAAGCGCAGAAAGTGACCTTTGCTTCTTACTTGTTGGAAAAGGAAGCCAGGCGGTGGTGGGATGAGGTAGAGAAGCGCCAGTTCGCGGGAAGGCGACTGGTTGATGTGCCGATGGAAGAGTTCTCGAAAATCTTCCTGGCAAGGTATGTGCCTCCGTCGCAGCAGATCGCGATGGAGAACCAGTTCTTGGCTCTGACGCAGGGTAATAGACTGGTTGATGACTACCTGTACGAGTTCACCCGCCTCGGGCGTTACGCTGGAACTTCTTTCGATGACGAAGGGAGAAGGGTGAACAGGTTCTACGGTGGACTGCGTAGTGAGTTGCGGTACCTTCTGACAGGGCCGTTGACGCAGGGTTTCACGACCCTCGTTGGTTCTGCCTGAGCGCTTGAGCAGGACATGCTCAGGGAGAAGGGCAAGGTGGCTGCGGTCGAGGCAGTGCCGGAGGGCAAGGCGCTGAGTGCGTCAAAGATGCGGAGGTTGAGTCGCTGGAAGAAGGCTCGAGTATCTGGGCCAGCTCCCTCTGCTTCGGGCGCGTCGTCTGGACGCGGCCCGCTCACTTGTTTCACTTGTGGCAAGCCTGGCCATTTCTCTCGGGAGTGCCGCAGTGGGCTCCCAAGGCCAGAGAAGAAGACTGGGCCAGCTTATTCTGAGAAGGGGAAGGCGGCTGAGTCCACTGCCTCCCGTATGGCTCCCCCGCAGCCCAGAGTCTTCAATCTTGGTCAGCAGGAGGCTATCAAAGCCAAGGACGTCGTGACAGGTATAATTTAAGATACAGTCCTTACTATTTTATATACCTGTTTTATTATTCATGCTAACCCTGTTTAGCGGCATAGGCTTTGAAAATGTTTTAGGCGTTCCGGCGAGAGCGCTTTTCGATACTGGAGCTTCGCACTCCTTCTTATCGTCGGACTTCGTCCAACGTATTAGTGCGCCGTCGATTGCTTCTGCAGATGGACTGGAGGTCCTACTGCCGAATGGATATTCGATGCGTATGGAGAGAAGTTGTTGCGTGAAGGTTCTAGTCGGAAGTCAGGAGTATGACCTGAAAGCATCGTTACTCCCCCTGGTTGAGTTCGATGTAATTTTCGGCATGGATTGGCTGTCGGAACAGCGTGCGTGCATCGATTGCGCCACCAAGGAGGTGAGGTTTGGGCAGTGTGCCGATCGTGAGACGGTCTTTGCGGGAATGCGTGGATCGAGCAAGACGCTGATGTCTGCTCTCCAGGTGTCCAAGGCAGTGCGACAGGGAGCAGAGTTATTCTTTGCTCTTGTGGAGGCTTCAACGCCGATGCCCAGCCTAGCGGATGTTCCGGTGGTTTCAGAGTTCCCCGATGTGTTCCCGAGCGATCTCCCCAGTGCTCCACCGCAGCGGGAGATAGATTTCACGATTGAGTTGGTGCCGGACGCTAAGCCCGTGGCCCGCTCGCCGTATCGTATGGCTCTGAAGGAGTTGGCGGAGTTGAAGATGCAGTTGCAGGAGCTGCTTGAGCAGGGTTACGTGCGTCCGAGTTCCTCACCTTGGAGTGTGCCAGTCCTCTTTGTCAAAAAGAAGGACGGTAGCCTGCGGCTTTGCATCGACTATCGGGAGCTCAACAAGCTGACCGAGAAGAACAAGTATCCTCTTCCGAGGATAGACGACTTGTTCGACCAGCTCGTTGGTTTGACAGTATACTCGAAGCTGGACTTGAAGTCCGGCTATTATCAGGTGCGGATCAGGGAGTGCGACATCCCAAAGACTGCCTTCAGTACAAGGTACGGGCAGTATGAGTTCACCGTGATGCCGTTTGGGCTGTCTAATGCGCCTTCGGTGTTTATGGACTTGATGCACCGGACTTTCCGAGAGTACCTCGACCGGTTTGTGGTCGTCTTCCTTGACGACATACTGGTCTACTCTCAGTCCGAGGAGGAGCACGGTGAGCACCTGCGAGTAGTCTTAGAGGTTCTGAGGAGGAACCAGCTGTATGCCAAGTTCTCGAAGTGCGAGTTCTGGCTACCTTCTGTGGCATTCTTAGGCCATGTGGTTAGTGGATCGGGTGTGGCGGTAGATCCGGTGAAGGTTGCGGCCATCAGGGAGTGGCCTGTTCTTTCTACTGTAGCGGAGGTCCGTAGCTTTCTCGGGCTGGCCGGCTATTACAGGCGCTTCATGGAGAACTTCTCACGGATCGCGCTGCCTCTTACGACACTGACACGGAAGATGCAGGAGTTCATTTGGACGCCCGCGTGTGCGCAGGCTTTCGAGGAGTTGAAGCGGCGGCTTACGACGGCTCCGATCTTATGTTTGCCTTGCGGCACGGAGGGCTACGAGATCTACACCGACGCTTCTGGGAGCGGCCTTGGCTGCGTTCTGCAGCAGCATGGCAAGGTTATAGCGTATGGCTCTCGCCAGCTGAAGGTGCACGAGCGGAATTATCCGGTCCACGACTTGGAGTTGGCGGCCGTGATATTTGCCCTGAAGCTATGGCGGCATTATGTGTATGGCTTGAAGATCGACATCTTCACGGACCATAAAAGCCTTAAGTACTTGTTGAATCAGAAGGAGTTGAACATGCGACAAAGAAGGTGGATGGAATTCCTCGGGGATTACACCTTCGAGATACACTACACACCCGGGAAGGGGAACGTGGTCGCTGATGCTTTGAGTCGCAGAACTCCAGCTCGAGCAAACTGGTTGCGCATTCATGATGAACGTTTAGTCCTGGAGTTGGAAGCCTTGGGTATTACCTGTGTTGACAGGAGTGCTAGTGCAAATGCATGCCTGAACTGGACGGAGGTGCAGTGTGACCTCGCGGATAGAGTTCGGAGAGCATTGGAACTTGATGAGAGCATGAAGCGCTATGCAGCGGAAGGGCCAAAGTTCTCGGTTGAAGACGGTCTTCTGCGGAAGGATGATCGTTTGTGCGTCCCAAAATCCGGTACTTTACGAGAGGAGTTGATGTATGAGGCTCACAATACCAAGTACTCAATCCACCCAGGGAGCACAAAGATGTACAAGGACATGAAGATACTGTTCTGGTGGCCAGGCATGAAGAAGGACATAGCCCTCTACGTGGCAAAATGTCAAACGTGCGCGCTAGTGAAGACCGAGTGCCAACGGCCAGGAGGTTTCTTGAAATCGTTGCCAATCCCAGAGTGGAAATTTGATGATATTTCCATGGATTTTGTGCACGGTTTGCCAAAGTCACTGCAGAAAAATGACTCTATCTGGGTTATTGTGGATCGGTTGACTAAAGTTGCACACTTTATCCCGAATCAGAAGAGCGATCCAGTGGAGAAGCTAGCAAAGATGTATGTGGAGAACATCATTCGATTACACGGCGTCCCTCGCAGCATAGTTAGCGACCGTGATGGGCGGTTTACATCCGGTGATTGGAGGCATGTCCATCGGTTATTGGGCACAAAGCTCAAGTTTAGCACAGCCTTCCATCCGCAAACGGATGGGCAGACTGAAAGGACAAATCGGGCGATGGAGGATATGCTGCGAATGTGCGTTTTAGACTTCGGGCAGCGTTGGGAAGATCACCTTTACATGGTAGAGTTCGCCTACAACAATAGTTACCAGGCGAGTATCCAGATGGCCCCGTACGAGGCATTATACGGCAGGAAGTGTCGTACTCCGTTAGCGTGGGCGGAGACCGGTGATACCAAGCTGCTGAAGCGCAAGGAGGTCGTTGATGCGAATGAGTCGTTACGGACCATTCGAGAGCGGTTGTTGACCGCCCAAGACCGACAGGCAAAGTATTACAACGCCAAACACCGGAATGTGGAGTTCGCGGTTGGTGATTGGGTGTATTTGAAGATAAAGCCTTTCAAAGGAGTGTCGAGGATCTGACGCTTGAAGAAGCTGAGTCCGAGGTATGTAGGGCCATTCGAGATCACCGAGCGCATCGGCCAAGCAGCTTACCGACTTGCCTTATCGACAGAGCTGAGTGGGTTGCATGACGTCTTCCATATCTCTGCGTTGAGGAAGGCGGTGCGAGAGCCCGATGCTGTGTTGGAGGCCGTTAGTGTGCCGGTGGAAAGTGGCCTAACTACCAAGGTGACTCTGGTTTGTATTATTGATGCTGATATTCGGCAGTTGCGGAGAAAGGCCATCAAGATGGTGAGAGTCCGTTGGGACAATTGTGGCCGCAAGGAGCTCTCTTGGGAGCCAGAAGAGATCATGCGCGAGGAGTACCCTAATTTGTTTACTCAGGTATGACGAATTTCATTTCGTTGATTGTGCTTTAAATTTCGGGACGAAATTTCTGTAAGGGGGAGAGAATTGTAACACCTCAATTTATTTAAAATTGGTTTTGGGGTGCAATTAGAAATTGGGGTGTGGTTAGGTGAGTTGGTCTGCGAATAGCATAGCTTTGTTAGGTTTAAAACAAAACCTAACTCACCTCCCCCTCTCATTCCCGATTCCCCCCCCCCCCCCCCCAGCCGCAATCTCTCTCTCGATCTCCCTCTCGCCCTCGTCTAGGTCGGCCGACCAGCGCCCCCTCCCTCTCTTGCTCGTGTGGCTCCAGGAAGGAGGAGGCCGACACCCTCCTCTCATCTCTTTCTCTCGCTCTCGTTCGCACAGGAGCAGCCCCCCCCCCCCCCCCCCCGATCTCCCCTCTCATCTCTCCCTCTCGTCGCCCTCTTCCTCCTCCCCGTCGGCCTGAGACAAGGAGAGCCGAACCCCCCCCCCCCCCCCTCCCTTTCTTGTTCTGCTGCTGGAAGGAGAAGCCCGACTCCTTCTTCCTCTTGGGTGCTAGGACAGCCGCAAGCTAAGGGAAGAAGCTTCCTCCCTAGGGTTCCTTCAAGGGGAAAATCACAACGTTGAAGTTGTGCGCCATTCGGAGAACGTGGAAGCTCCGGAGCAAGCTTGGACGCCGTTTTCGTGCGCGGACAGCCGCTACGTTCGTTAGCCGTCAAATCCGGGCGCGTCTCCATGGTTCAGAAGCGACGTCTAAGGGTAACGATTCTCTTTACTCTCATTTGGACACGTTCTAGTCCGTTCCTTGCATCGTTGAGGCCCCCTACCCAAAAGGGTGAGGTCGTGGCCTCCGACGGGTCGATTCGTGTTATCCCCGTCAAATCTTGCATACATGTAGAGTCCATACGTGAAATGGACGTAGGCGCGCTGTGTGAAGCCCATCCGAGACGGTTCATCCGGATTGGTGATGCTTTTTGGTATTATGTGTGCCGGGGAAAACTCCGTGCAGATATACTGCTTCGTAGGACTAGAGGGTGCTACTGCATGCGCAGCAACGCCTGGGGGTGTGCCCCGGGAAGCACCCGAAGTTAGAAACAGAAATGGAGTTTCTGTTCACTACCGCCGGCGTTAGCGTTATCGCCGGGCGGTAGCTCCCAGACTTGGATCTGGTGAATTTTGGACGTTCTGAGGCAGTGGGAGTGCTACTGCATGTGCAGCAATGCCTGGGGGTGTGCCCCGGGAAGCACCCACAGCTAGAAGCCAAAATGGGGTTTTGTTCACTGTCGCTGGCGACAGCTCCCAAACTGAGTTCTGGTGATGTTGTTGTGCCCACCTGTTGAGAGGACCTGAGGCCTTTGTGCCCGACCCGTGAGGGTGTCCTGGTGGATGACTTAGCGGACCGTAGGGCCGGCTAATTGAGAATACCTGGGCTGAGGGAACGCCATACCCGCTCTTCGTGTTGTACAACGAGAGCTGTGAACAACGGGCATTTGGCGAACCTGAAACCGCACCATTGCAGCACCTGATTAGTGAGTCTCGTACAGCATGTCGGGAGGCAATGGGAAAGAGTCTTCGGACTACGGTATGTTCACAATTAAAGCACGGGAGAGCCCCGGTATTCGGGCCACCGACTTTAGCCTCGAAGGGCAAAGCCATCAAGAGTGGATGGTGGTGGAAGGCGGAGTACACCAAAGAGTGCCTGAGAGCACGAGACGTGGGGGCCATTCCCACGTTTGTGATTGTTGCATATGTATGAACTGTTGTGGGCTTTGCTAGTCGCACTCTTATATATATATATATATGCTGCAGACACTGTTTTGCAGGGATGGTTAGAACTGCCACCCCCTCAAAGGGGTGGGGTCGGTACAATTTGGTCAGCTTTAGCTGACCGTTGCCCTGTTTTGCCACCATTTTTGGTGGGCTTGTTGTACAGGTGCTGGACCGAGCAAGAACATAGCGGGCTAATAGCGGGCTGAAGCCCTGGTGCTGCTGCGTCCCTTGAAGGCCTTTTGTTGTTCTTTTACTTTTCATGTATGGTCGGCCTGCGCGCCGATGTTGGTAAACTATAAGGCCGTCGTGCCTCTATTGTTGTGTAAACACATTTTATTCCTATTAGTAGAAGTGGACATACCCGGGTTCGGGTTCGTGGTGGTTTATATATTTTGTCTCTCTCTTTTGCTTCCGCATAGAATGCTCTGAGTTAGGTTCATTGTTTAGAGTCGTTCGATATTTCAATTAAGTGACGTTCCCATTTGTTTGGTAGTATATGGCGTGGGGCCCCGGCCGGACCTTCTGTCATATGCTTCTTAACGGATGGGGGTGTTACATCTCTCATGCTAGTGATAGATGTCCAAAGGGAGATAATAGCACTAGCACTCAAGGCTCTGTATATGGAGCACTGACTTCGTCTGGTACTCCATATGGTGCGCGTAAGTCCTATGGCTACTCTTCCGCTCCACACGTGCCCTTTTTGCATTCATCTCCGGTCCAATTTGAGCCAAAGAAAAATGCAAAATAGTGCTTGTTTTGTCGAAGCATGGATCATGCCTTGAAGGATTGTGCTGCATTTCTTCGCCAATTGGATGAGGATGACGAGCCGGATATCCTGATCGTCTCAACTCCTAACTCTGACAGCACACCTTCCACCTCTGATTACGTTGATGTATCACCTTAAAGTTTTGAAGGGAATGATGCAGACACGCTCATCAGAGTTGTGGCTGATCTAGGCTCTGACATGGCTGAGCCCATCTCCCCTGTGCATATATCACCGTGTATGGATTCGATTCTTTGTGAGGAATCAGTGCTTGACTTTTATCCAAGCATTATTCCTCCCCCTATTGTGCATACTACTACATTTGTCTCTGACGACATTACTGAGGATATTTTGCAGGATAAGGCAGGTGATTTATGTGTTGTGCCTATTCTTCTGGAGGAGGATATTTTCCAAGGTAATGAGGATTCTACCTCAGCACCGGTGGAGGAAGTCCAAATCGTGGAGGAGGTCACTGATGAACCTACTGAGCCCTGCAGCATTGTCGATGATGCCGACATTATTTTACTTCCCCAACCTCTTGGGAGTGAGACCGGGACCACTCCCCCAATTTTAGATCATTTATGTTTTTCTTCTCTTGTATTCCCTAACACCCCTTCTCTATCCAAGCCTATGCAGGTTGAGCCTCCACAGGTACTCCAGGAGGACTTGGAGCATTTTGCTCAAGTCAATGATGAGTGTATCCTCTCATGTGAGGAGGTTGATCCCTCCTCCATAGAGGAAGCCTCATTCATTGCCTTTTCTTCCTGCCACCTCCCTGAAGATGACACCTTGCTGGGCAAGGATGTTTTTGGTGAGAATAGTGAGGAGGACTCCTCCTCCACTTCTTACTTCTTCCTCTACCTGTAATGAGCAGGTATTATTATTTAGGTAGAGGGGTAACTGTTTTATCGCCGTATCGGTACCCGCTACCGGCACGCATATTAGAACAGTTACATGTGCATTTTTTTTCATAAACCCATTAGCTAGAACTATTTTAAATTTGAATAAGTCGTGCTGGGAGGACAATAACCCCAGTAGTTATCTACCTTTTCTTGCATTTTTATTTCATCTAGTTTAGTTTAGTTAGTGTTTTTCATTTTTATTTTGTATATTTCCTTTTGTTTTTGGTGGAGCTCACCCCTACAGGTCCTTTTTCTGGATGGCGGATGCTGCAGCTTTTTCTTGGTTTACACGCCAATCTTCTGGTATGCTCACTTCTGAGCATTGGGTACTCTCTTCCCGTAGCTTCATTTTGAAATTTATGGTAATATCTTGTGTTGGATTGTTTAGATTAAGTATGGGGGAGATCTTCTTCTCGTTACCCACTGTGCACGCACACGTTGCATTGCATACTAGAAGTAACTTTATCTCATTTATTTAGTATTGTTCATCATTACCCCATATCACAACACCCACTTGAGCGTGCACTTAGCTGTGGGCGCGTTTCGAGTAACTCATTTCCGCTGTGTGTTTGGGGAAATGATTGTGCTGGCTTTTAAATTATGTAGTGGAGTAAAATGTTGACTCCGGTGTTTCTAGTCAAGTACTCATGTGAGTATAGGATTTGTGTAGATTAGATTTCTATTTATACTTTTAGTTTTATGCATTTCTTTTAGTGTAAATATTTTTTACTCTACTCAAATGATGAAGCCGGTGTGAATCAAAAGGTAGCATAGGGATGTGTGTAAAGTATCGTTAGATGTGTATTTCTCGAGCCGGGAGAAAGGATAATCTTTCTCGGTGGCTAAGAACTTGCCCCAAGCGATTCTTGAAGCATAGGCATAGGATAGTTATTTTGCGTGAGAATGACGTAGGCCATCATTTTGGCCCGATTGAGCCTTTGTGCCATTCCAGATATCTTCCCTCGCTAGCCCCTTTGTGCCTACCCAATCCTTTTGGTTCAGCTCCACCTATACTTCACCAAAGCCTCAAAGCCAATCCTAGTCGCACACCCAAATGCAAGCATTTTGTTTAGATTTTAATTTGGTGGTGTTGATTGTGGAATTATAATGTGAAGATGTGGTTGTGTTCTGAAAGTATCTAGTTGCGGCCTAAATCACCTAGAGGGGGTGAATAGGTGGATTCTATGTTTTTACGCTGAATTAAAATATAACACAGAAATGCACACAATAAAGCACAACACAGACACAAGGATTTTATAGAGGTTCCCTGATGTGGGTAGTCCTCTTTCCCGCCTCGCCTATCTAGCACTTCGAGGCTAGACTCGGCTACTTCACCAATCTCAGATTAAAAATAATCTTACACCTCGGAGTCAAAACTCCTACAACTCGGAGTACACCACTCCTACAACTCGGAGTAAAACAACTTTCACAACTCGATCCTCAAACAAGGATCTACACAATAACTCGGAAGCAAGCTTCCTACAAGATTTAAGATATGGTTCTTACAACAACACAGTAAATTGAAAAACAATCTTCTTAAACTTCTGATGAAGTTCTTCTTCAGATCTTGAGATATAGATTTCTTCTTCTTAGCAATAAACTTCAGTTCTTTGAAAATGAAGAATGAAGAAATCTTGAAGACGATTTGAAGCTAGATCTGAGAACTTGAATCGACTTGATCAATAGAAGATGAGAGCTAATCAGTAGATCTTGATCTTGATGATTGAACTTTTGAAGACGAATCACGAATCGCTGGCTTTGACGGAGACGAAATGTTTGCGCACGAATAGTCGGCCCTCAGTTGTAGTTTGCGAGAGATTTTTCACAATTCGCGATTAGGGTTATTTGGAAATAATCCTTAGGTATTTATAGGGTCTTCTTCCAACGGTCATAAGCGCGAATTAGGGATCTAGCTCCACGTGTACTATACATGGGGAATGCCCTAAAGAATACGTCGTCGAATTGAACCGGAAAATACCTGCAGACCGATTCGGCGAAATGGATTAACCGAATAGCATTAACTGAATTTATTCAGTTAAACCACATAGTCGAATTCAGCAGCTCTAGGGATTCGACTAAACAGATTCACCGAATTACATTAATCGAATTCGATTATTCTTTTACTTAGAAAAAAATAAACCTTTCGGACAAGGATTAGCCGAATTCGGTTATATCCATTCAAACCATATAGTCGAGTTCGACTATATGTTCTAAATGATATAATCGAATTTTACTTAAGTTATTTTCCTTTCTCAATTGATTCCATCATCAGCTCCAGTCCTTCTTCTCTAGCACTTTGTAAATGAAGTACATCCCAATAGAGAGATTTCATATGAGCCAACACTTTGGTATATACAATGAGGGATTACATTGCACAGGCCTGTGTTTGACGACTCATTGAAACCTGACATTGGTTTGTACTTAGAGTGGAATAACCTGTCACATCACAGCTAAAGTGCATAATCAAATACAATTACAATTCGTCTTAGTTTGAATGGGACTTCTTCAAATCAGGGCTATTGTGGATACAATACCCAACAATCTCCCCCTATTTGAAGAAGTCAGAACCATATCTACTATGGTGAATTGCACAGGGAATAATAAATGTAAGCAAGTAAAGAACTGAACTATGTGGATATATAAAAGCATCAAAAACTTAAGTCCACCAAAAATTAATTTGACAACAATATATAAATGTTCTTAAAAGAGAAATAAAGTCTAGTGATCAAGCATCCATCATTTCTCTTGCGTCTTTCCCTTTTGAATCTTCTTCAATTGTCTGTCGAAGTAAGCTTTTGGCTTCGGAAAATACTTCGGAGGGCGTGGAGGAGGATTTGAGTCTTCTTTATGATTTCTGGAATGAATTCTTCTTTATAGCATGGAGGCATGCCACTTGTTAATTTCTTCTCTGCTATAATACTTTTCTGGCAGTTCATTTGAACAGCAAATTAGCCTGAAATGATCAAGAATGATATTTCTGGATTCAAGGCTCCATACTTCACCATCAAATCTTCTAGGTTGAGAGGCTCCAGAACTAACATTTCTCGGACCTTCAGCCCTCTGAACATCCTGCCTTGGATTTTCAGCTCTAAAGGCATCTCTCATGAAACCAGTACCACCTGCTTCAGTATTTTCAGATCTTACCCTTTTTCTGGATGTCTTATTCTCATCATCAGACCAAATGTATCCTTCAGGAGGTTCATAGTCACCCTGAGGAGCAACAAATTGAATGTCCGGATAGAATTCTTCATACGGAAATGCTGGCTGCGCAGAAGATTGGCCTGGCCCATGGAAACCATGGGCATAGCCTCTTGACAATTCATTGTGCAACCACATTTGATTTTGATGCAGATAACCATATAAATCTTGAAACTTGACATCAATGCCTCTTGAAATTTCTGAAAGCTTGGATTGAACATTCATATATGACTCTTGAATCCTTCCTTCTATCTCTCTATTCAAATCAAAAAATTGCGTTTGAATCCTTTCATGCAATCTTTCCTCCCCCTTTCTGACTGCTTCAGTCAGGGTTTGGATAATTTCATGCTTTACACTTTGGAGAGAGTTCTGAATGGCCGATCTTCCCTTCACTGCATCCTCAAAAATATAGTTCTGATTTTCAGAAAGTTTTGTAGTATTATCACAAATCGAGTGTAATCCATCCACTACATGCTTTAGGGTGGAAGCACCCATCGAGAAATATTCATCTTGCTTTTCTTTGACCTTGTCTAAACTGTGAGCTACTGAATGTAAAGGATCGCCCATTCCCTTCTCTATGGCTCTGGTCTTCTCAAAAACCTGACGGAGAGCAAATTCAAAGAATCTTTTCTGCTTTACAAGCAGTTCTTCCAAATTGATCAACATGGAGTCTTCAGCGAGGGAGGTTGAGCTTGGAATCAAGAAGATATTCCAAAATCATCCTCAGCGACCAGAAAATCACTTGAATCTACAGCATTCATATAGTGATAAAATTGAAGAGCATCGAGGGTGTCATCATTTTTAACTGGAGGAGGGGTGGAGCCTTCATTTCTCTTATCTTCAACAGTGATCTAAATTTTGTGAATCTTGGGGTGTGGCACTGATTTCCCCTTATTCTTGGATGAAGAGGCAGAAGGCCCTGCTTTATGTTCATCTTCAATAATGATTGTAATATTTTCAGGAGGCGGAGTTAGCTCTGTCTTATCTTGCTTGTCTACTGCAGAATGAGAATGATCAGAATGGACATTCTCCCCCTCAATCTGAGCAGGGATTTCATCTTCTGGAAGAGAATTTTTGCCCTTAGCTGACTTATCTATCTTCACTGTATCAGCATCAGGGTCATCTCCCCCTTCATCATTACTATCACTATCATCATTGCTACCAACATTGTTATCTTCCTTGGAAGGAGAGCTGTGAGGAGTAGGAATCTTTGGAGATGGAGCTGGAGAAACTACATGAGAATCTCGTTTGCCTGATTCTGGTAGCTTAGAACACTCCCCCTTGGAGGGTTCACGTTCTTTTTCACTTTCTTTTTCACTTTCTTTTTCATGAGAGGAGACTGGAGAGTTACTGTCGAAGCTCCTTTCAGACTCATCACAAAGGATCTTTTTAGCTTTTGAAACAACAGGAGTCAGCACCTTGGTCTTACCAACTTTCCTGGACCATCTTTCAATCATGGAGGAATCTATTCTTTTGAAATGGTGGAGAGGGGTTCATGTCTTCATGCTGAATCTGACTTTGTCTAAGCGATTGAGATATAAAGAGAGGATTCTTCCAATGTTAGGAGTGTTCAGACTAGCTGAAATTCTGTCAAACAACACGCTGCCCCAATCAACCCTTGTCCTGCAGATTACTGAACCGAGCAATTTGAACATATCATTTGAAATGTAGTCATGAGAGCCAAATTTACACAAAAGAACTTTTCCCATAATATCTGAGAGTAGTTTCCCTTCCTCATTCACGTGCTTCCTATAGATGGATTTAGTTCCTTTAGGCAATCCACAAAACGATAATGCCTTCTTGAAGTCCTTGGAAGAGAGAACATCTGATTCGGTTACCACTGGAAGTTTGAGAAGCTTAGTCAATTTGGAGGGAGAAACCTTGACTGAGAGATCACCGATTTTGCTCTTGATTACTGACCCTTGCTTCATGAGCTCTGCATGCTTGAAGAACTTCAACACTTCCTTCTCAAGAACCTTGCAAGGGTGCTCTAGAATAAAACCTAATCCTGCAACTTCAAGCGCCAAAACGACATTTCGGAATTCATCCATCGAACCGTCGAACCCAGTTCTTACGAGCTCACTGCCGGAGAGCAACTTGCTCGACTGTTTCTGAGACATTGCGAACAGAATTTTGGAGAAGAATCGATCGAGGGAGACGAATCGGCAGAGGAATCGCACGAACGAAGATCGGAGTCGGAAGTGAAGCGACGGACGAATTCGGGAGTGCGATGCGTTCGAATTTCTCTTTTAAGAATCATTTATATAGAGTTGGAAATTAGGAGAGAGAGTGCGTACCTGATATTTTGAACCGTGTCTCTTCGAATTCCAGTAAATGATAAGAAGGAAATTTGAATTCCGGAAGATTCGTCATTCGACTATTGGGATTAGTCGAATTCGATTAATAGGATACGCCGAATTCGGTTAAAGGGTTTCAATTAGCCGAATTCGATTAATTGAAATCGCCGAATTCGACTAAATGGTATAGTCGAATGCAATTCGATGATATCTTCTGAAAAATTTGACTATTCATGTTTCCGTCTTCTGGGAGAAGGAATTTTCTGATTTTCTGAGCTTGTTTCTAAGATTCTTTGTTTAACATGCCAAGCTCCATTTTGAAATAGTTGAACTTTGATTCGTCGAGCGGCTTTGTGAAAATGTCTGCAATTTGCCGATCCGTCGGGACATAGCTAAGATCAATGTCCTTGTGCTCCACATGCTCCCGGATGAAGTGGTAACGGATCTCAATGTGCTTCGTCCTGCTGTGAGACACCGGATTATTGGCAATTGCAATAGCGCTTGATGAATCACAGTACATAGGAATTTCCTTAAGCTTCAAATTGTAGTCTTCAAGTTGGTTTCTTATCCACAGCAATTGTGCACAACAACTGCCTGCGGAGATATACTCCGATTCAGCGGTTGAAATAGCAACACAATTCTGTTTCTTGCTACTCCAGGAGATAAGCCGTTTCCCTAAGAATTGGAACGTTCCTGAAGTACTTTTCCTGTCGTCTTTGCTTCCTGCAAAATCAGCATCTGAAAAACCTATTAGATCAAAATCCTTACTTCTTGGGTACCATAAGCCAAGATTTGGTGTGCCTTTAAGGTATCTCAAAATCCTCTTTGCAGCGGAGTAGTGAGATTCCTTAGTGTTCACCTGAAATCTAGCACAAACGCATGTTGAGAACATTATATCCGGTCTACTCGCAGTAAGGTAGAGCAAGGATCCAATTATGCTCCTAAACTTGGTTTCATCAAAAGGTTTCCCTTTCTCATCCTTGTCTAGAGACATAGCTGAACCCATTGGAGTCCTCATAGAGGTTGCATTCTCCATTCCGAATTTCTTAATTAACTCTTTGGTAAACTTCGTCTGAGAGATGAAAATTCCATCCTCAGATTGCTTTACCTGAAGTCCTAAGAAATACTTCAGCTCTCCCATACTGTTCATTTCAAATTTCCCTTGCATCAAGTTAGAGAACTTTTTGCTGAGATTATCATCGGTAGATCCAAAGATGATGTCGTCGACATAGATTTGCACTAGCAAAATCTTGCCTTTTACTTCCCTAAGAAATAATGTCTTGTCTATCTTTCCTCTTGTGAATTTGTTCTCAAGAAGGAAGCTAGACAGCGTCTCATACCAAGCACGGGGAGCTTGCTTGAGACTATATAAAGCTTTTCGTAAGAAGTAAACATAATCAGGAAAAGAGGAGTCAACGAAACCTGGGGGTTGTTCTACTTATACTTCTTCCTTTATATCACCATTAAGGAAGGTTGACTTCACGTCCATTTGATAGACCTTAAATCCTTTGTGAGCAGCATACGTTAGAAACAACCGAATAGCTTCGAGCCTTGCCACGGGAGCAAATGTTTGGTCGAAGTCGATCCCTTCTTCTTGTCTGTACCCTTGAGCAACAAGTCTGGCCTTGTTCTTGATGATCACACCATCTTCGTCCAGCTTGTTTCTGAATACCCATTTTGTTCTGATGACATTCTGTCCTTTGGGTCTGGGTACAAGCTTCCACACTTTGCATCTCTTAAACTGATTGAGTTCCTCTTGCATTGCGATGATCCATGAAGCATCGTTCTTTGTTTCATCGAATTTCTTTGTCTCAACCTGTGATAGAAAGCTTAAATGCAAAACTTCATTAGCTGTACCTCTTCTTGTTCTTACACCGACATGGGTATCTCCAATAATTTGATCAGCAGGATGGTCCCTTAAATGTCTGATCATTCCAGCATTTAGATGACCATGAGGTTCCTACACTTCAGGTACATCTTCATCTTCTTGAGGTTCATCTTCCTCACTTGTAGACGGAATATTTACTTCAATAGACTTTGGAACGTCTTCCTTTACAACTTCTTCTAAGTTTAGTTCCTTGAACCTTGCATCTGCATCTTCAACAAAGACACTAGAAGAGCTGCTTTGAAGCATACTCGTCTCATCAAATATAACATTATAAGTTTCTTCTACAACCAGGGTTTTCTTATTGAAAATCCTATATGCCTTACTATGGCTACTATAACCTACAAAAATACCTTCAAAACATTTTTCACTAAATTTAGTTTTGTAATATTTCCCGTTATTAAGTACGAAGCATTTACTGCCAAAAATTCTAAAATAAGACAGGGTTGGTTTCTTGCCCTTCAGAAGTTCATAAGGAGTCTTATGATGATTCTTGTTGATCAGTGCTCTGTTTTGTACGTGGCAAGCAGTGTTGATGCCTTCAGCCCAGATGTATTCTGGTAGTGAAGAGTCACTCAACATTGTTCTGCAAGCCTCTATGAGTGTTCTATTCTTTCTCTCAGCTACTCCATTTTGTTGTGGAGTACGGGGAGAGGAAAACTCATGAAAGATACCTAAGCTTTCACAAAATTCGGTCATAGCTCCAAACTTGAATTCTGTACCATGATCACTTCTGATTTTGACCACAGAACATTCCAACTCATTCTAGATTTGCTTGACGAAAGTGGTGAAAGAAGCAAAGGTGTCTGACTTGTGTTTCAGAAAGAATACCCAAGCAAAACGTGAGTAGTCATCAACAATAACCAACGTATAAGACTTACCTCCTAAACTTTGGATTGGCATGGGACCAAACAAGTCCATATGCAGTAGATATAAGCATCTGGTAGAGTCTTTGCCAATAATGCTTTTAAAGGTAGCCCGAGTCTGCTTACCCATTTGGCATGCATGACATGGTCTTTCTTTAATGCACTTAACATCTGGAGCATCACGAACTAAATTGTGAGAAAATAACATACTTATAGTTTTAAAATTAATATGTGCTAGTCTCTTGTGTCACTGGTCACAAAGAGATGCACTATCTTTTGCTAAAAGACACACTGGTGTAGAAGAGTCTAAACAAAGGAAATTTAAGCAGAAAATATTTCTACTCCGAGTGCCTGTTAAAATAGTTTCTGACGTATCAGACGACTTTATCAAGCACTTGTCCTTGTAGAACTCAACCATATAGCCTTTGTCACATAGTTGACTTATGCTAATGAGATTATGTTGTAATCCTTTAACATAAGCTACATCTGTGAAAGAGACTATACTGTTGGTAATCATACCGTAGCCTTTCGTGATTCCCCAATCAGACCCGCCAAAAATAACTTTTGGTCCATCTTTCACAGGGGTATACTCTTGTAATAAACTTCTTGTTCCGATCATGTGCTGAGAACATCCACTGTCCAAGTACCATATGGGATTTGAGTTGGCCTTTGGACATACCTGCAATCAATAATCAATTGCCCTTAGGAACCCAAACAGATTTGGGTCCTTGGCTTCTTGTCAGATGACCGCCATTTGGAGTGTTAACACTGCGAGGATTCACTCTTGCATTGTTACCTCGTGGGGTCTTAACATAACTATAATTAAACCAGCAATCAATGGCGAAGTGACCAACTTTGCCACAGCACCAACAGTCAAATCTGTTGTACCTTCTCTTGTTCTCCTTCTTTACCTTTTGAACGGGAGGTCTAGTAGGAGCAACCTTCTTAGAAGTAGAGGCCTCGTGATTGCAGCAAACACAAGGCTCCTTCTTCTCATCAATCTTGGCACCAACAGATTTAACTTTTGGTGCTTTCTTTGCAACTGATCCATGGACAAATGGACCATGATCCTTGAGAATTATTTCTTCATAAGGAGCCTTGAAAGGAGTCATATTAGAACCTAGTTAATTTGGATTAGGATCCCAACTCAAATAGGGGGAGATTGTTGGAACCTTAGGTTTGATTTGAGTTAGGATCCACCCTTAATGTCTAAAGTTTTTATAAATCTTATAACTTAGATTAAATCAGATTAAGTTAATAGGCTGAAAAGAAATATTCAATAATATAAATAATATATATATATATAATACACTAAGAATATATATAATTATAATGCTGATATATATATATATATTAATAAGCAGAAGGAATGAAAAAGAAATGAAAATATCATTTGTTCTCTGCGTTCGACATTTGTTGAACGGCGTTCGGCGAATGTTGAACGACGCTCGACAAATTTCTTCCAGCAGCTCAGCGATCGACATTTGACTAGTGGCGTTCGACAAATGTTGAACGGCGTTCGACATTTGTCGAGCGGCGTTCGTCGAATTTTCAGCAGATATTCAAAATGATGAATATATTGCTCAGCTTGACTAAATTATTATATATATGCTGTCAGATTTATTAAAGTAATGTTTTATTATTTCTATCTATATTTTGCTATATATATATATATTGCTGCCTTAACAAAACAGCCGTTGGAGCAGTAATTAATATAGCCGTTGCAGCAAGCCAAAGATGGCAAATTTGTCTGCTCGAGGATCTGGGAAATAAAAGGATATATTTATTATATTCCTATCTTGTCGGCAAGAATTAAAATCAGCCACAAGATCTCCATATCAAATATATAGAGAAGAGCAGAGAAAAAGAAAAAGAAGATATACAGAACAAATATTAGTATTGTTGTACAGGAAAAAGAGAAGAAGAAGAAGAAGAAGAGAAAAAGAAGAACATGGGCAAAAACAGAGAACAAATTTATTACTTTATCTTGTTCTATTTTTGCTAAACTCTTTTCTTGCAGATCACATATATCCTGAGACACCAATCACAACCATTTGCTCAGGATCATCTCTGCTTAGGAAGAAAGGAGTGTTTGTACAATCAAGAGAAGAGGACTCCAGAACTGTCATCAACTTACATCAGACAGGGGGAGCCCTTCAACATCTTCATCAAGATCCATTCAACTTCAAATCAGGATCTTCAAGAGTCTTCTCATACAGAGAAGAACAATATACTTTCTGCTTTTCATTTTTATTCCTTTCCACCTCTTGTACAGGGTTATAACTCCCTTCAAAAGTTAACTCCCAGTGACAGGGCACCTTTTCAAAAACCTGTAGTTTGGTTAGAGCACCTTATCAACAGCTCACCTGGTGTGTGGACACCTTATCAAAAACACCTGGTGAGAGGGCACCTTATCAACAACCTCATAGTGGATTCCTACCAGTGGGTAGAAGAGTAGATGTACCTAGTTGAGGGGAACTACTATACATCTTGTGTCATCTGGATGTTTTAATTTTTATTTTCATGTACTCTGACTGCTTGTGTATTTCACTCACTCAGCAAATGCTCACATAAATATACATATCATTTATTTTTAAAACAAAACTTAATCAAAATCTTTTACTAAGATAAATAAGAACTAAACCCTCCACTTTCAATTAGTCAAGCTGAGCAATATATCTGACAGCATATATATAATAATTTAGTCAAGCTGAGCAATATATTCATCATTTTGAATATCTGCTGAAAATTCGACGAACGCCGCTCGACAAATGTCGAACGCCGTTCAACATTTGTCGAACGCCACTAGTCAAATGTCGACCGCTGAGCTGCTGGAAGAAATTTGTCGAGCGTCGTTCAACATTCGTCGAACGCCGTTCAACAAATGTCGAACGCAGAGAACAAATGATATTTTCATTTCTTTTTCATTCCTTCTGCTTATTAATATATATATATATATATTTCAGCATTATAATTATATATATATATATTCTTAGTATATTATATATATATATATATTATTTATATTATTGAATATTTCTTTTCAGCCTATTAACTTAATCTGATTTAATCTAAGTTATAAGATTTATAAAAACTTTAGACATTAAGGGTGGATCCTAACTCAAATCAAACCTAAGGTTCCAACAATCTCCCCCTATTTGAGTTGGGATTCTAATCCAAATTAACTAGGTTCTAATAATCTCCCCCTATTTGGTTTAGGATTCCTAAGCATAAAAAGTCTTTAAAGCTTAAGGGTTAGAGATTATTTATTTTTCTTTTCTTTTTTAAACTAAGCAATTTCTGATTTCCTAAGTCTTGATTTAAATAGGAATTTAATATTATGATTTGCTAGCTGCTATAGAATTCTTTGAATTTTAAAATCAGAAAGACAATATCTGATAGCTTCTTTCTATAGGATCCCCTTAATCAGAAGAGACTCACATTTAGTACTTTGATCATTTCTGATCTGTGCAATCTGAGTAGAATGCTCAATCATGATTTTGGAGAAAACTCTGTAAGAAAGTGAAGTCTATCTGACTTGTTTTTAAGATATAAAAATTCAATGGAATCATAAGACTGCTTATTTAGTTATAAAAATTTTAACAGAAAATGTTTTATAATTAGATATTTTTGGCCTTTTTATTTCATTGAAATATAAATTTGACAATTTATTTTGATTTTGCTCAACATACATAATTTCTTTTTCTTTAAAGTACTGTTTGAACTTATTAGCTTTAATTATGTTAATTTTTAACCAAATAATTTGTTCTGTTGATATTTTAAAGTTTTCTTGAAGTTTATTATATTCAGGAGTTAGAATGTTTATTATTATTAACTCATTTTTGATTTCCTTCTCAAATATTAAATCTGTATATAATGAATTGAAAACAGATTTAAAATCAAATTTTATTAAATCTGTGCATGATGGAGTGAAAACAGATTTAAATGGATCAGAGGTAAAATTAGGAATAGAAGTTACCTCATTTACCTTTTTTGATTCAGATTCAGATTCTACATCTGATATGTAATCTGATCCATATATTGCCATCATACAGAATTTTCTGGCGTGCTGTTCTTCTTTTTCTTCTTCTTCAGTTAGACTGAATGAAGGTTCTGCATCAAAAATGATGTTAGTGGAAGAGGAAGAAGATAGTTCATTTACCATCCTTGCGAGGGAGTTCCAGATGCCCTTTGCTGAAGTGCAATCAGCCACTTTTTGAAGAATGTCTTTTGACATTGATTTAGCTAATATCTCCATGACTATGACATCAGTACTGATCAACTTTTCTTGATCATCTGTTGAAGAAGTTGAAGATGAAGTTCCTATCAAAATAGATTTGTAGATATCTTCATCTATTGCATTCATACATAACTTAATTCTAGCTTGCCATAAAGAAAATCTATCCAAATAACATAAAGGTGGATCTGAACAAGTAAAATCTGCTAGTGCCATCAAATTTTAAAAAAAAAAATACTTTTTACAACAAAACAAAATAAGAACTAAGTGATCTTTGTGATTCCAGGTGTTAACCTGTAAGGAATCAAGCTACCACTGATACCAAATTGAAAGTGGAGGGTTTAGTTCTTATTTATCTTAGTAAAAGATTTTGATTAAGTTTTGTTTTAAAAATAAATGATATGTATATTTATGTGAGCATTTGCTGAGTGAGTGAAATACACAAGCAGTCAGAGTACATGAAAATAAAAATAAAAACATCCAGATGACACAAGATGTATAGTTGTTCCCCTCAACTGGGTACATCTACTCTTCTACCCACTGGTAGGAATCCACTATGAGGTTATTGATAAGGTGCCCTCTCACCAGGTGTTTTTGATAAGGTGTCCACACACCAGGTGAGCTGTTGATAAGGTGCTCTAACCAAACTACAGGTTTTTGAAAAGGTGCCCTGTCACCGGGAGTTAACTTTTGAAGGGAGTTATAACCCTGTACAAGAGGTGGAAAGGAATAAAAATGAAAAGCAGTAAGTATATTGTTCTTCTCTGTATGAGAAGACTCTTGAAGATCCTGATTTGAAGTTGAATGGATCTTGATGAAGATGTTGAAGAGCTCTCTTGTCTGATGTAAGTTGATGACAGTTCTGGAGTCCTCTTCTCTTGATTGTACAAACACTCCTTTCTTCCTAAGCAGAGATGATCCTGAGCAAATGGTTGTGATTGGTGTCTCAGGATATATGTGATCTGCAAGAAAAGAGTTTAGCAAAAATAGAACAAGATAAAGTAATAAATTTGTTCTCTGTTTTTGCCCGTGTTCTTCTTTTTCTCTTCTTCTTCTCTTTTTCCTGTACAACAATACTAATATTTGTTCTGTATATCTTCTTTTTTTTTCTCTGCTCTTCTCTATATATATTTGATATGGAGATCTTGTGGCTGATTTTAATTCTTGCCGACAAGATAGGAATATAATAAATATATCCTTTTATTTCCCAGATCCTCGAGCAGACAAATTTGCCATCTTTGGCTTGCTGCAACGGCTATATTAATTACTGCTCCAACGGCTGTTTTGTTAAGGCAGCAATATATATATATATAGCAAAATATAGATAGAAATAATAAAATATTACTTTAATAAATCTGACAGCATATATATAATAATTTAGTCAAGCTGAGCAATATATTCATCATTTTGAATATCTGCTGAAAATTCGACGAACGCCGCTCGACAAATGTCGAACGCCGTTCAACATTTGTCGAACGCCACTAGTCAAATGTCGACCGCTGAGCTGCTGGAAGAAATTTGTCGAGCGTCGTTCAACATTCGTCGAACGCCGTTCAACAAATGTCGAACGCAGAGAACAAATGATATTTTCATTTCTTTTTCATTCCTTCTGCTTATTAATATATATATATCAGCATTATAATTATATATATATTCTTAGTGTATTATATATATATATATATATTATTTATATTATTGAATATTTCTTTTCAGTCTATTAACTTAATCTGATTTAATCTAAGTTATAAGATTTATAAAAACTTTAGACATTAAGGGTGGATCCTAACTCAAATCAAACCTAAGGTTCCAACAAGTCATGTCAAAGTTCCGGGGTCGGCTCCATCCTTGATATCTATTGCTAGATTCAACATGTGTTGGTCTAGCAAAGTGACCATAGGATGAGTCAAGGTCGAATGGATTTGATGGAAAAACTACCTTCTTGAATGAAGGTGGACTTTGATCAGCTTTCCCTTTTCCTTTCACGGCTCTTTGGCCTTACTACTTCCAGCCACATGGCCAAGGCCACTACCCTTCGCAAGAGCAGAAAACCTATCAATGAGTGGAAGAATAGTCTTTGGCTTCGAGAAGCTTTCTACGAGCTTTCTTTCTACCTTCAACTTATCTTCAAGTTCATTTTTAAGTTTCTCTTTCAGAATTAATAATTCAGTAGAGCCTTTTAATTTATCCTTCAAGAATTGGACTTCATTTCTGAGTGGAGTTAATCTTTCGATTTCCTCTCTCAGATCCGATTCCAAATTCTTGAGTGATCCAATCTCTTTTGCTTGAGATTTGACTACCAAGCGGCATTTGTCAAATCCTTCCAAAATGGCTTTATACTGAGTCATTAATTTTGACTCTTCCTCTGAAGAATAGCCTTCATTTGATATGGATTCAGTTTCATACCCAGAAGCGGAAAGAGAGGTGTGAGGGTTTACCTTCCTCTTGTATGAGGAGTCGCTCGCTTCCTCATCCGATTGTGCCATTAGCCCAAAGTAGGCTTATTCATCAGTGCTTGATTCCTCTGAGTCGCTGTCGCTCAGAGTCTTTGGCTTCTTTGCAATGAAGCTCTTTTCTTTCCTTTTACCTTTGAAAGATTTCTTATCTTCTTTCTTGGAACCTTCCTTTTTCTTGTAAGGACATTCCGCAATCACGTGTCCTGGCTTATTACAGCAATAGCAAATAATGTCATTAGAAAGATGTTTATTAGGTTTAGATTTATACCTGTCACCTTCATGGTTCTTCTTGTGATGATCTCCATCACAGTTCGATCTTCTATGATGAGAAATCGAGGATTGACCTCTCGTCTGCCTTCTTTTATTTAAAAGCTTTTTGAATTGCTTAGAGAGCAGAGAAAATTCTCCATCAGACATCTCTGAACCTAAGGGGCTGGCATCAGATTCATCCTCATCAGAAGATGATCTCCTGATAGGTGGGAGAGCCTTGCTCTTTCTTGAACTTACAGCTTTTAGAGCAGAGGTTTTCTCCCTTCCAGAGGCCCTGATCCCCTCTTCTTCAGCTTTGCGGGAATTCAACTTTAACTCATGGGACAAGAGCTTACCAAACAGCATTTGTGGCTCCGTGGTTCCCAGCTTTCAGAATTCTCTAATGGCTATAACCTTGGTATCCCATTCTTTCGTCAGGGATCTCAAGAATTTGTCATTAAGTTCGCCAGTTGTGAATTCTCGATCATAGTTCCTAAGACCATTTACGATCTTGAAGAACTTCTCATAGGTGTCAGAAATGGAGTCACTGGGATTTTGCTTGAATGCTTCGTATTCTTGATTCAGCAACGATCTTCGATCATCCCTTACCTCTTCTGTCCCTTCCATCAGAACGACTAGAGAATCCCACATTTCTTTAGCAGACTTGCAGTGAAGCAGATTTTGCAACATGGAATCATCAACTGCACCTGCTATGATGTTCTTTGCTTTCTTATCTAGGGCAACTAGAGCGATCTCATCTTTGGTTAGTTCCAACATCTTCTTGGGAATCATGATGGCGGAGTTTATTGAAGATGGTTTCATTGGAACATGGGGACCTTCTTCCACAATCTGAAAGATTCTTGGGTCAGCAGCTTCCATGTAGAATCTAACTCTTTCTTTCCACATTGGAAAGTTTTCTTTGGTGCAGACCGGCAGCTTGACGGAATCCTTGGCTTTATCCATTCCAGACATACTTGCTTCAGCAACTAGATGAGGAGGTCTTGTTCAAGGTGTTAGCCTTATAGCGAACAACCTGGCTTTGATACCAATTGAAAGTATCTAGTTGCGGCCTAAATCACATAGAGGGGGGTGAATAGGTGGATTCTATGTCTTTACGCGGAATTAAAATATAACACAGAAATGCACACAATAAAGCACAGCACAGACACAAGGATTTTATAGAGGTTCCCCGATGTGGGTAGTCCTCTTTCCCGCCTCGCCTATCTAGCACTTCGAGGCTAGACTCGGCTACTTCACCAATCTCAGATTAAAAATAATCTTACACCTCGGAGTCAAAACTCCTACAACTCGGAGTACACCACTCCTACAACTCGGAGTAAAACAACTCCTACAACTCGATCCTCAAATAAGGATCTACACAATAACTCGGAAGCAAGCTTCCTACAAGATTTAAGATATGGTTCTTACAACAACACAGTAAATTGAAAAACAATCTTCTTAAACTTCTGATGAAGTTCTTCTTCAGATCTTGAGATATAGATTTCTTCTTCTTAGCAATAAACTTCAGTTCTTTGAAAATGAAGAATGAAGAAATCTTGAAGACGATTTGAAGCTAGATCTGAGAACTTGAATCGACTTGATCAATAGAAGATGAGAGCTAATCAGTAGATCTTGATCTTGATGATTGAACTTTTGAAGACGAATCACGAATCGCTGGCTTTGACGGAGACGAAATGTTTGCGCACGAATAGTCGGCCGTCAGTTGTAGTTTGCGAGAGATTTTTCACAATTCGCGATTAGGGTTATTTGGAAATAATCCTTAGGTATTTATAGGGTCTTCTTCCAATGGTCATAAGCGCGAATTAGGGATCTAGCTCCACGTGTACTGTACATGGGGAATGCCCTAAAGAATACGTCGTCGAATTAACCCGAAAAATACCTGCAGACCGATTCGGCGAAATGGATTAACCGAATGGCATTAACCAAATTTATTCGGTTAAACCATATAGTCGAATTCGGCAGCTCTAGGGATTCGACTAAACAGATTCACCGAATTACATTAATCAAATTCGATTATTCTTTTACTTAGAAAAAAATAAACCTTTCGGACAAGGATTAGCCGAATTCGGTTATATCCATTCAAACCATATAGTCGAGTTCGACTATATATTCTAAATGATATAATCGAATTTTACTTAAGTTATTTTCCTTTCTCAATTGATTCCATCATCAGCTCCAGTCCTTCTTCTCTAGCACTTTGTAAATGAAGTACATCCCAATAGAGAGATTTCACATGAGCCAACACTTTGGTCTATACAATGAGGGATTACATTGCACGGGCCTGTGTTTGACGACTCATTGAAACCTGACATTGGTTTGTACTTAGAGTGGAATAACCTGTCACATCACAGCTAAAGTGCATAATCAAATACAATTACAATTCGTCTTAGTTTGAAGGGGACTTCTTCAAATCAGGGCTATTGTGGATACAATACCCAACATGCTCATTGAATATGCGCTAAAAAGAAAAGAAAGAAAAAGAAAAATATATATATATTGATTGAAAAAAAAATTGTTGAAATGAAAAAAGAAAAAAATGCTAAATTCAATATTATTTGAAATATTGGGAATAGGTGGTGTACACACCCATGTTGCAAAAGTCTAAGTCTGGGGGTGTGGTGCACTTGCTTTCGATGTTGTTGTGCGAGGAGTTGTAATAGAGCTCATTTGGGTTTAGGTGTTTCAAGCCTTCATGTTTATTTTTGTTTACCTCACCATAACCTAAGCCCCATTTAAAACCTAAAGCCCTACCGACTCACGTTTTGAACCAATCTAATGTTGTGGAGAGAATGTGGTCGGGCGAGCTTATGGTCTCCGACACCGATGAATTTCGGTGGAGTTTGTCCGGAACCCCAACTTGGGCAATGTTCATCTCAGCGTTTATTTTACTTTCTCCGTATGTGTGACCGGATGATTCACCGTGACTCCCATTTTGAGTAGAAGTAATAGTTATTTACTCTATTAGAAATTTATAAACTATGTGTATAATTAGAAATCTTCTCTATTATTTTTCAATGCACATGACCATGCGACTTCGCATGGTACTTCATTTTGTAATTTTTAAGCTAGCTATTCCATTTTCCCTCCTGCTTAGGATTTTTTTGCTCGGGACGTGCAAACAGGTAAGTCTGGGGGTGTGATGAGTCCCAGTTATATACACTTTTATGGACTCATCTAGGCTAGTTTTCCTGCTTTTGCAATTCAATTTTAGTTCTTAATTGCTTATATTATACTTGTTCGCGCTTTCACTTTAAGTGTTCATTTAGACCCGTTGTGGTGTGCAATTGCGCGATTTATTGTTGGGGGTAAGCACATGATGCTTGATGCGCAAATCCTGCACACCGCTATAGGCGGTAGCGAGACTGCGATCCGAACGGCAGTGAACCGGTCGTTGTCAAGTAATAATATGAGGAAGTAAATCCCCAAGTATCGAATCTCTCAAGGAACACAGTAAGGTGGAGTTAACGTTCGAGGAAGGACTTGAGATCGAAGTCCTTTGGGTCGGATGAATTGCGGACACGGGGGTTGATTTGGTTTGTGGAAAATAAAGAGAAAAAGCTACAACTACTCCTATGCAATGCCGCTATGCAATGCTTCGCTCGGCGGGATGGAAGACTACGTAGGCCTTGAACGCGCTACTTCGTAAGGGCGGATGGACGAGTAGGCAAGCGGATCGAACTATGCAGGCCTTGAGCGCGCTGCTTCGTTAGGCGGGATGGAGTACGGGCCGCGATGCCACGCTTCGGTAGGCGGATGGGCGAGTAGGCTAACGGAATGAGGGTTGTAAGCGCCTCTTCGTAAAGCACACCACTAACAATTGTTAGGGCGGCACAACACAATGAACAATCCACACCACGGGGCACACCTCAAATGAAAATATAACAAGATTACTCAATCACATAGACATGATTTCATACTAATGTTAACAAGTAAAAATATACTTCATCAAAATATTGGTTCTAGCTACACACACATCAATAAGAGAAGAATAAGGCAAGAAATCGACCGAATCCGAAGGCTCGTTGTAGATTCACGGTTGGAATCGCCGGGTTGTCAATCCGCGTCCAAGCTCGGTCCGCAACTACGTCCGGGGTAGAGAGAGCTGTCACTACTCTCCAATGAGCCCGTCTTCTTCGTGTCACGATCCGGTAGAGGTTGCAAACTTCCTCTTGCTTGATGGCGATGGCGGCTAAACCTTCCTTGGAGCACTTGGATGAAGGAGGAGGCCGAGAGGAAGCTCCGGCTCAAGATTGGCGTGAAGAACAAGCCCGGAGCACCTCCATATGGTGGGCGGCGGTGGAGGGGCGAAATCGGAGCCCTGGAGCGAGAAAACGGCGGAAGAAAATCGGGATCCCCGACCTAATTCGCGAGCAGGTCGTTTTATAGGCGCTGGAATAAACAGTGTGCACGATCAGTGGCGCACGACCAGTGGTCGTGCGCACTAGAATCCTGTGATCGTGCGCTCTGCCTGGACGGAACCTGCAAAGACAGAAATTATAAAATAACATGTTCGTACGACCAGTGGCGCACGACCGGTGGTCGTGCGCACTGGAGTTGATGGTCGTGCGCACTACAGCAAACAGAACTCGGAAATTTAATGGCAAATGCGCACGAGCAGTGGCGCACGACCGGTGGTCGTGCGCGCTGGCATTGATGGTCGTGCGCACTGCACCAAACAGAACTCATAAAAAAGGGTCAAGTGCACACGATCAGTGGCGCACGACCAGTGGTCGTGCGCAATAGAACCGGTGATCGTGCGCAGTGTTCCTGTGCAGAATTGCACCGGGAACACTCGCACGACTCCTATTCCAGGCACAACCACAAATCTAGCCACTGAAAGTGGCACTTGACAGCACATGAATACTACTAATGATAATAAGCGCGAAAATCACACCAAAGTGGGCCTAGATGTGCACCTAGCATGGATTGATCAATATGAACTATAACAGGGCTAAAGTGCGGTGAAATGACTAGAAAAACGGCCCAGATGAGTCCATAAAAGTGTATATGATCAGGACTCATCACACCCCCAGACTTAACTGTTTGCGCGTCCCAAGCAAACAAATTCTAAGCGAACGGGGAAAGAAAAGTAGATGGCTTAAAACTACAATACAGAGTACCATGCGAAGTCGCATGCTCACGTGCATAAGAAGAATAGTAGAGAAGATTTCTGATTATATAAGCAGTATATATATTTCTAAAAGAGTAAAAGCATATTACAACTACTCAAAATGGTGAACAGCGGTGAATCGTTCGGTCATGCATACGGAGAAAGTAAGCTAAATGCTGAGACGAGCATTGCCCAAGATCGGGATGCGGGAAAAACTCCACTGAAATCCATCAGTGTCGGTGACCATAGGCTTGCCCGGTCACATTCTCTTCACGGCACTGGTTTGGCTCAAATGCGTGAATCAATAGGACTTTAGGTTTTAAATGGGGCTTGGGTTTAGGTGAGGAAAAACAAAGATAAAAACGACGGCTCAAGCACTAAACCCAAATGAGCTAATGCAGGAAACTATCCTCATTCACCACACAAACACGCGGGTACACAACACCCCCAGACTTGGACTTAACAACATGGGTGCGTGCACCGCCTACTCCCAAACATAAATCTATACATAAAGATTTTCAATTAAACATTCCTTCTCTTTCCTTTCTTTTTAACTTCTTTTCTTTTTCTCATTTTTTTTTCTTTTCTTAACATTTTCAGCAAATAAACAAAAGACACATCCACATCTTCACAAACATATTACCACATCAACAACCCAACTCATGAAAATAATAAACAGCTAAAGCTCAAATTTTGGGTGTGCGACTAGGATTGGCTTTTGGGCTTTGGTGAAATAAAAGTGGGGCTGAATCAAAGAACGGGTAGGCACAACTGGGCTAGCGAGGATATAGCGGTAGGGATAGGCACAAAGGCTCAACCGGGCCAAAATGATGGCCTATATCACATTCACACAATTGACTAACCGTATACCCATGCTTCAAGAATCGCTTGGGGCAAGTTCTAGCCACCGAGAAAGATTCTCCTTTCTCCCGACTCAAGCAATACGAATCTAACGATCGTTTACACACATCCCTATGCTACCGTTTGATTCCACCGAATTCACCATTTGAGTAAAGTAAACAACATTTACACTAATAAGAAAAATATAAAACCATAAGTATAAAGAGAAGTCGACTCTACACAAATTTCTATGCAACAGAGCACTCGACTAGCAGCACTACTAGAGTCAACATTTTACTCTGCTACATAGTCCTAAGCCATCACCTAGACTTTCCCAAATAAGCAGAAGAATTAAATTCACAACAGAGCAAGCAAACAGATGAGTACGCGCTCAAGTGGGTGATGTGGTGTGCAATGAAAATAAACAAAACATTTTAAATGAAATCTTCTAGCATGGAGTGCAATAGTGCACGTGAGCGGGTAAACAAAACTACTCTCCCCCAGACTTAAACTAGACAATACACACAATATATATCTATGAAATTCAGAAAAGAGCTAGGGAAAGAGAGTACCCAATGCTCAGAAATGAGCATACCAGAAGATTGGCGTGTAAGCTAAAATGAAGCTGCAGCATCCGCCATCCAGAAAAGATACCTGCAGGGGTCAGCTCCGCAAAACAAAAGAAACAGAAAAAGATAAACTACAATACTACAGCTAACTAAACAGGATTGAATAAAATAAAATGCATGAAAAGTAAGATAACTACTGGGGTTATTGTCATCCCAGCACGACTTATTCAGATTTTGTACAGTTCTAGCTTATAGGCCTATGAAAAGAAAAGTGCACAGGTAACTGTTCTAATATGCGCATCGGTAGCGGGTACCGATACGGAGAAAGAACAGTCACGCCTCTACCCGAATATAGATAAAACCTGCCCATCACAGGTAGAGGGAAAAGAAAGTAAGAAGAGGAGGAGGCCTGGTCCTCACTCATCTTACCAAAACTATCCTTGCCCAGCAAGGAGTCGTCAACAGGGAGGCAGCAGGAGGCGAAGGCAATGAGTGGAGCTTCCTCTACGGAGGGAGAATAAACCTCCTCGCATGAGAGGATGCTCTCACCATTGACTTGAGCAAAAAGCTCCAAGTCCTCCTGGGATACCTGTGAAAACTCAACCTGCACAGGCTCGGATGAAGAAAGGGGATCAAGAAATAAAGAAGATGAAGAACATAAATAAACATCAATCGGGGGAGTGATCCCGGTCTCACTCCCATCAGGTTGGGGAAGTAAAATAATGTTTGCATTGTCATCAATGCTACAAGATTCGGCGGGATCAACAGTGGCCAAGCTAGAGATTTGGACTTCCTCCACCGGTGCTGAGGAAAACTCCTCTTCACCTAGAAGGTTGTCCTCCTCCATAGGAATAGGCACAATTCTAAGATCAACAGCCTCCTCCTGTGACACATCATCGACAATGTCGTCAGAGACGAATGTAGCATGCACAACAGGGGAAAGAATCGAATCCACTAGAGGTGGTGGATGCACTGGAAGAATAGACTCAGCAATGTCGGTGCCCAAATCAGCCACACATCTGGTGACTGTGTCAACGCCATACCCTTCAAGATGTGAAGGTGGCAAAGACACAAAACCGGATGTTGAAGTTGTGCCGCCAGAGTTAGGATTCGGGACGATCCGGATATCCGGCTCATCATCCTCATCCAATTGGCGACGAAAAGCAGCACAATCCTTCAGGGCATGGTCTGTGCTCCGACAAAACTGGCACTGCCTAGCGGGCTTCTTGGGCACAGCGGGGTCTGGAGCCGAAAAGAAGTATGACGGTAAAGGCTCAGCAGAGTAGCCATAAGACTTACGCGCACCATATGGAGTACCAGACGAAGTCGGTGCTCCATATGCTTGGCTATAAGAATTATGCCTACAATTCTCCGTAGGGCATTCATCACTAGAGTGGGAGGTAGCTCCACACCAACGGCAACGGAAATTAAGATGTGCCCACATAGTGTGAAGATAATACGATTCAAAAAGAAGAACACTATTGTGCGAAATACTACACCTAACAAAAATTTACTAAAGCAACCTACTATAAAACAAGAAAATGGAATAAAAAGAACAGAAATAAAATAAAAGATGCAATTTACAAATGGAAGGGCTTTTCTCTCAAATTCTCCCTCTCCAGAAAACTCACACGACTGTGTTCCCCGGCAACGGCGCCAAAAACTTGATGCGCAAATCCTGCACACCGCTATAGGCGGTAGCGAGACTGCGATCCGAACGGCAGTGAACCGGTCGTTGTCAAGTAATAATATGAGGAAGTAAATCCCCAAGTATCGAATCTCTCAAGGAACACAGTAAGGTGGAGTTAACGTTCGAGGAAGGACTTGAGATCGAAGTCCTTTGGGTCGGATGAATTGCGGACACGGGGGTTGATTTGGTTTGTGGAAAATAAAGAGAAAAAACTACAACTACTCCTATGCAATGCCGCTATGCAATGCTTCGCTCGGCGGGATGGAAGACTACGTAGGCCTTGAACGCGCTACTTCGTAAGGGCGGATGGACGAGTAGGCAAGCGGATCGAACTATGCAGGCCTTGAGCGCGCTGCTTCGTTAGGCGGGATGGAGTACGGGCCGCGATGCCACGCTTCGGTAGGCGGATGGGCGAGTAGGCTAACGGAATGAGGGTTGTAAGCGCCTCTTCGCAAAGCACACCACTAACAATTGTTAGGGCGGCACAACACAATGAACAATCCACACCACGGGGCACACCTCAAATGAAAATATAACAAGATTACTCAATCACATAGACATGATTTCATACTAATGTTAACAAGTAAAAATATACTTCATCAAAATATTGGTTCTAGCTACACACACATCAATAAGAGAAGAATAAGGCAAGAAATCGACCGAATCCGAAGGCTCGTTGTAGATTCACGGTTGGAATCGCCGGGTTGTCAATCCGCGTCCAAGCTCGGTCCGCAACTACGTCCGGGGTAGAGAGAGCTGTCACTACTCTCCAATGAGCCCGTCTTCTTCGTGTCACGATCCGGTAGAGGTTGCAAACTTCCTCTTGCTTGATGGCGATGGCGGCTAAACCTTCCTTGGAGCACTTGGATGAAGGAGGAGGACGAGAGGAAGCTCCGGCTCAAGATTGGCGTGAAGAACAAGCCCGGAGCACCTCCATATGGTGGGCGGCGGTGGAGGGGCGAAATCGGAGCCCTGGAGCGAGAAAACAGCGGAAGAAAATCGGGATCCCCGACCTAATTCGCGAGCAGGTCGTTTTATAGGCGCTGGAATAAACAGTGCGCACGATTAGTGGCGCACGACCAGTGGTCGTGCGCACTAGAATCCTGTGATCGTGCGCTCTGCCTGGACGGAACCTGCAAAGACAGAAATTATAAAATAACATGTTCGTACGACCAGTGGTGCACGACCGGTGGTCGTGCGTGATGAGTCCTGATCATATATACATTTATGGACTCATCCGGGCCGTTATTTTGTCAATATCACGCACTTTAGCCTTATTATAGTCTATATTTGATAACCCATGCTAGGTGCACATTTAGGCCCACTTTGGTGTGTTTTCGTGTGTATTATCTTTAGTAGTATTCATATGTTGTTAAGTGCCACTTTCAGTGGCTAGATCTGTGTTTGTGCTGGAATAGGAGGCGTGCAAGTGTTTCCGGTGCAATTCTGCACAGGAACACTGCGCACGATCACTTGTTCTAGTGCGCACGACCACCGGTCGTGCGCCACTAATCGTGCGCACTTAACCCTTTTTCACGAGTTCTGTCTGGTACAGTGCGCATGACCATCGACTCCAGTGCGCACGACCATCGGTCGTGCGCCACTGCTCGTGCGCATTGACCATTAAATTTCTGAGTTCTGTTTGCTGTAGTGCGCACGACCATCAACTCCAGTGCGCACGACCACCGGTCGTGCGCCACTGGTCGTGCGAACATTGTATTTTATAATCTCATCTCTTGCAGGTTCTGTCCAGGCAGTGCGCACGATCGCAGACTTCCAGTGTGCACGACCACTGGTCGTGCGCCAATGATCATGCGCAGTATTCAATCCAGCGCCTATTTAAACGCCTGTTGCGATTTTAGGGCGGATCGATCGTTCCGGGAGCGAGGTTCCTGTTCCGTGCGCCGCCGACCACCGCCCTGGAATGCCCCTACTTCATCTTCAACCCAAGGGGAAGCCTCCTCCATCCATTCCAAGCCTTCCTCCATCGTCCGTGAGTGTTCTCCATCGTCCGCAAGCCTCCAAGCAACCATTTTCGCTTTCCGCCCGGTGAGAAGAAGAAGAGACCTTGAGTCGAAGACGACGGAGCACGTAGGGAGATTGTGACAGCTCTCTACGCCGGAAGCATTGCCCGTCCGAGTCCGGAGGTAGCCCGACAACCTACCATTCCGGCCGTGAACGGCCGCTAGTCTTCACCGCCGGTTATTTCTTTCTTCTTTCCCTTCATTGCACTCTTTGAACCATGTACTAGATGAATATTGTAATATTTACTTTGATGAAAATGAATATTTCTTTGTTTTTCTCCATGGTCTGCTCATGATTCATTCCGTTCTCACTCACTCACTCGCACACGCACGCAAGGTGTTTGCTCCGTGTTAGCAAGAGCTAACGACGATTGTGAAGAGGTGTTTGCGACCCTCACCCTTTCGCACTTGAGTTCACTTCATCCGCCTCACGAAGCACGGCATCGCAGCCGTTGCATCCACCTCACTTTGCGAAGCGGTGTTCTCGACCCGCATCTCTGTTGTGTTGTTAAAATTAGGAAAACCAACCAAAAACCCCTCTTTGTGTTTGTGAAACGCTTGTGTAACAATAATCACTGCGCGATTCGTTCACCCATCCTGCATTCCTCAAGAGACCGACATCCGGGGAATTTATTCTCCACAATTATTACTTGACAGCGACCGGTGCACTTGCCGACGCGCATCAAGTTTTTGGCGCCGTTGCCGGGGAATGCAGGCGTGTTTCGTCTTGTGTTGTGACTTTCGTTATACGAGCAGTTGTTTTTTATTTTCTCTGTTTTTCTTTTTGTTTTTGACAGTTCATGCAGAGGCAGGTCGCAGGTGAACTCGCACCTTTTGATCCAGAAATCGAACGAACTGCTCGCGCGCGAAGGCGCGCTGCGGCTGTACAAGCGGCCATGGGTGATCAGGTAGACCCAAATGATGTTGATCCGAGAATGCCCGGCGTGGGGGAACATCAGCCTGGGATTGAGCAGGAGGCAGTCAGGCCTCGACCCCGCACGATGAGGGACTACACCACTCCAACTGCTGGGAGTGTGTATCCGGGGTTCGGGCCAAACATTATGAATAATCAGTTTGAGATCAAGCCAGCGATCTTAAACATCATCCGGAACAACGCTCAGTTCTCGGGGTTGGCCAGCGAAGATCCGCATCTGCATCTGGCGGAGTTTTCTGATATTTGCGGAACCTTCCGCTACGCAGGGATTGCTGACGACACGGTTAAGCTTAGACTGTTTCCCTTTTCACTCCGCGACAAAGCAAAGGTGTGGCTCCACTCCATTCCGCCCGGGACTGCTGCAACTTGGGATGCCCTCGCATCCAAGTTCCTTGCTAAATTCCACCCTGTGGATAAGATTGTAAGCTTGCGGCGGGAGATCGCCACATTTCGCCAACTTGACCAAGAGACCCTTGCTGAAGCATGGGAGCGCCTCAACGATCTCCTTCGCCGTTGCCCTGGCCACGAGCTCCAACCATGGAATGTGGTTGAATTGTTCTACTTCGCGATCGAGCCCAACTACAGGGCAATGATCGATGCTGCGGCGGGTGGCACCTTGATGAACCACACTCCTGAAGAAGCCCTTCGAATTCTGCGCGACACTGCCTCCCACAGTACATTCTGGACTGCGGGGAGAAATGCTCCAAGAAGTGGCCGAGGTCTTTTCATGGTCGACTCACTCCCCACTCCATCTGCGCCTGCTGCTATCATTACTTGTGAAGGATGTGGAGGCGGAGGCCATCATGCTTATGAATGTTCGGGGAACCACATGGCAGGTGATTTCGCACACTTGACCTTAAATGAATCTGTGAACTATGTAGGAAATCAGCCCAAGGGGCGCCTTACAATAACGCCTATAATCCGGGAGCGAGAAGTCATCCAAACTTCTCTTGGAATCCCAACACGCCCGGCCAACGATGGTCACCGGGGCAGCATCAAAATGATGCTTACGCCTCCGGGAGCCAACCGAGGCCGCCGCACCCGGATTATAACCAAGCACCCCCCACCCAAAAGAAAAGTAATTTAGAAGAGATGATGGAGAAATTCCTGCTTGCAGCTAATTCAAACATGGTAAATCAAACCGCATCTATGCGAAACTTGGAGACGCAATTGGGCCAATTGGCTCAAGCGCTAACCGAGCGTTCGCAGGGAACCCTTCCCAGCAACACGGAAAAGAACCCTATTGATCAAGGGAAAAGTCTGGGAGATGCGGTAGATGCCAAACCGAGTGAGCTGGTAATCTCGTGCTCCATCAATAAGGTTGAAACCAAGGCTTTATGCGATTCCGGTTCCTCCCGCAACGTTATTGCACTGCAAGATGTTGCGAAGTTACAGCTGGAGATGAACACGGAGGAAAGGAAATCGCTGATTCTCGCTAATGGCACGATTGTCCAATCTGAGGGGGAAGTAAAGAATGTGGAGGTAACGGTTGAGGGGACAACTGTAGTAGCTGATTTTCAGGTTCTAGGCCCGCAAGAAAACCAGTCCATTCCTATCTTGGGGGTGCCGTTCTTGAAAGAGAGCGGTGCTACCCTTGATTTTGCTACGGGGTGCATTTCCCTAACCAATGTGGTGCAGCAACCTACTTGCCCTGAAGCCACAACTGAAATATTCACTCCGCCCCCTCTCGTTATTTCTGATGAATTTCTAAGCGGTGCAGGAAAGATACATGTTCAAGAAACAGGTGAAGGAGGAATGGAAGAGTTCCAATCGGATGAGGAAGAGGAGGTCGACTTCCGGAAAGAGTTCGACTCCGAGATGGAGGAAGACGACAGTTCGGGAAACGTTGACTTGAATATAGTTAGGGATGATATTTATTTATCTCCGTGTGATGAATCATGTAATAAACTATGTAAGCGCTCCATCTCGTGGGCCGATCCGGTAGTCACCACGATGCCGGAAGTGACGTCACCTGATTCTAAGGCAGAAAAATCTGAGAACTCTCAGCGGTGGCAGTCTCCAACTGTCACCAAACTTAAAAAGGAAAAACTTCTGCGTGACGCTCGTGCTGCTGCTCTCCATGGCAAGGTGGCGGAGGTTAGGGGAGCATTGGGTAATACCAGTGCTGGCCCTAAAGCCTTCACCTCCCGCCTACGTGCTACGGGAGAAGCGCACCATAAGAGCGCTTTTAGTTGATGTGTGTTTTATTTGCTGTGATGAACTATTTTTGAGTATTTCTTTTTAATTCCTGCACTCTTTATAAACACTGTTAATACAGGTATTTGGTCCAGCTTAAGGACGTTAAATGAAAGCGCTACTGGGAGACAACCCAGATTTCCTGTTTTCGTATTTCTTTTTATCTAACTTCTTTTAGTTCAGCTTTTGTATCTGCTTTTGTTGCTTTGAGTTTGTGCTTGCAGGTTTTGTGTTCGATGGAGCGGATGCTGCGGACTATTCTTGATTATTTACGCCAATCGTCTGGTATGCTCATTTCTGAGCATTGGGTAACACTTCCTCCCCTCTTGTTGCTTCAAATTTCTAGAGATATTGTTTAGCTTAAGTCTGGGGGAGCGGTTGTTGTTATCCACTGTGCACGAGTGCACCGCATACTAGAAGGTTGATTCTTATTTATCTTATCATTATCGTTGTTTTCCATGTTTCACACACCCTTTCACCCACTTGAGTGCGCGCTTATCTTTTTGTTGTTGTTTGGTTGTAAACTATTTTGGTTGGAGTATGAAATAGGTTGTTAACGTAGGAATTATTATTTGGAGTGCGATGTTGACTCATGTAGTGTTCTAGTCACTTCGCATGCTATGGTAGAATTTGTGTAGAACAAGATTTTCTTTATGCATCTAATTTATGTTTAGTATTTCTGCGTAAATTTAGATTTAATATACTCAAGTGGTGAATTTGTATGGAATTGACGATAACCCGGTGTTGTGTGTGTGCGATTGCTAGTCGTGTGTTGCTCGAGTCGGGAGGAAGGTTTATCTTTCTCGTGGGCTAAGAACTTGCCCCTAGCGACTCTCGAAGCATGGGTGAGAGCTACTCGTTGAGTCAAACATGATGTAGGCCACCCTTTGGCTAGTTTGAGCTTTGATTATTCCATGTCCATTTCATTCACCTTTGCAAGCCAATTTTGTGCCTACCAATCCTTTGTTCAGCTCCTCTTCATCCACCAAAGCCTGAAGCCTATCCTACACCCGCAACCAAAAATGTTTTAACTGTGCTCATAATTTTCAACTTGTGTGGTGTTTGGAACCATTGTGTTATGAAGGGAAAATAAAGTTTATCCGCTGATTTTGAACCAACCGGAGGATACATAAAAGAAGAAAATTATGTAAAAGAAAAAAAAAGTAGTTTGAAAAAAATCCTCCTGAGCTAAAAACAGAAAATCTGTTGGAATTTGTGAAGTAGGCCGTGCGCACACCTGGTTTTCATGATAAGTCTGGGGGTGTGTCACACGAGCGTAGTTTGTGGTCTTGTATGGTGCAGCGTTCCGATAGCTCACTTGGGTTGCGCAGCCATCGTGTTTAACTTTGAATATCATACCGTAACCTAAGCCTCGTTTTAATCCTATAAGTCCTACTGATTTGATTTGCGAGTTTGCTAGCGCCGTGGAGAGAGTGTGACCGGGCGAGCGTATGGTTCACGACGTTGATGGATTTCAGCGGAGTTATTCCTAAGCCCCGATCTTTTGCAACACCCGCCTCAGTGTCTCGTCACTTTCATACTGGGCATGATCGTCAAATTCTTCATAATTCACCAACTGAGTAGGACTAAATCTTTACTTACGCTTTAATACTTATGTAAATTAGTTAGCATAATTAGAATCTTCTTCTACTAGAATTTCTACTCGCATGCGTACGTTACTTCGCACCGTACTCCCTTGTGTAATTCTCTATGTTAGCTATCGTTTTCACATTCCACCGGATTCGTTTGCTCGGGACGCGCAAACAGTTAAGTCTGGGGGTGTGATGAGTCCTGATCATATATACATTTATGGACTCATCCGGGCCGTTATTTTGTCAATATCACGCACTTTAGCCTTATTATAGTCTATATTTGATAACCCATGCTAGGTGCACATTTAGGCCCACTTTGGTGTGTTTTCGTGTGTATTATCTTTAGTAGTATTCATATGTTGTTAAGTGCCACTTTCAGTGGCTAGATCTGTGTTTGTGCTGGAATAGGAGGCGTGCAAGTGTTTCTGGTGCAATTCTGCACAGGAACACTGTGCACGATCACTTGTTCTAGTGCGCACGACCACCGGTCGTGCGCCACTAATCGTGCGCACTTAACCCTTTTTCACGAGTTCTGTCTGGTACAGTGCGCACGACCATCGACTCCAGTGCGCACGACCATCGGTCGTGCGCCACTGCTCGTGCGCATTGACCATTAAATTTCTGAGTTCTGTTTGCTGTAGTGCGCACGACCATCAACTCCAGTGCGCACGACCACCGGTCGTGCGCCACTGGTCGTGCGAACATTGTATTTTATAATCTCGTCTCTTGCAGGTTCTGTCCAGGCAGTGCGCACGATCGCAGAATTCCAGTGCGCACGACCACTGGTCGTGCGCCAATGATCGTGCGCAGTATTCAATCCAGCGCCTATTTAAACGCCTGTTGCGATTTTAGGGCGGATCGATCATTCCGGGAGCGAGGTTCCTGTTCCGTGCGCCGCCGACCACCGCCCTGGAACGCCCCTACTTCATCTTCAACCCAAGGGGAAGCCTCCTCCATCCATTCCAAGCCTTCCTCCATCGTCCGTGAGTGTTCTCCATCGTCCGCAAGCCTCCAAGCAACCATTTTCGCTTTCCGCCCGGTGAGAAGAAGAAGAGACCTTGAGTCGAAGACGACGGAGCACGTAGGGAGATTGTGACAGCTCTCTACGCCGGAAGCATTGCCCGTCCGAGTCCGGAGGTAGCCCGACAACCTACCATTCCGGCCGTGAACGGCCGCTAGTCTTCACCGCCGGTTATTTCTTTCTTCTTTCCCTTCATTGCACTCTTTGAACCATGTACTAGATGAATATTGTAATATTTACTTTGATGAAAATGAATATTTCTTTGTTTTTCTCCATGGTCTGCTCATGATTCATTCCGTTCTCACTCACTCACTCGCACACGCACGCAAGGTGTTTGCTCCGTGTTAGCAAGAGCTAACGATGATTGTGAAGAGGTGTTTGCGACCCTCACCCTTTCGCACTTGAGTTCACTTCATCCGCCTCACGAAGCACGGCATCGCAGCCGTTGCATCCACCTCACTTTGCGAAGCGGTGTTCTCGACCCGCATCTCTGTTGTGTTGTTAAAATTAGGAAAACCAACCAAAAACCCCTCTTTGTGTTTGTGAAACGCTTGTGTAACAATAATCACTGCGCGATTCGTTCACCCATCCTGCATTCCTCAAGAGACCGACATCCGGGGAATTTATTCTCCACAATTATTACTTGACAGCGACCGGTGCACTTGCCGACGCGCATCAGTGCGCACTGGAGTTGATGGTCGTGCGCACTACAGCAAACAGAACTCGGAAATTTAATGGCAAATGCGCACGAGCAGTGGCGCACGACCGGTGGTCGTGCGCGCTGGCATTGATGGTCGTGCGCACTGCACCAAACAGAACTCATAAAAAAGGGTCAAGTGCACACGATCAGTGGCGCACGACCAGTGGTCGTGCGCAATAGAACCGGTGATCGTGCGCAGTGTTCCTGTGCAGAATTGCACCGAGAACACTCGCACGACTCCTATTCCAGGCACAACCACAAATCTAGCCACTGAAAGTGGCACTTGACAGCACATGAATACTACTAATGATAATAAGCACGAAAATCACACCAAAGTGGGCCTAGATGTGCACCTAGCATGGATTGATCAATATGAACTATAACAGGGCTAAAGTGCGGTGAAATGACTAGAAAAACGGCCCAGATGAGTCCATAAAAGTGTATATGATCAGGACTCATCAATGCTCCCAAACCCTTTTTCTGTATTTGGATTGAGCTGGAAGGGTGTTCCCAGCTGTGTGATTGCTATTTGGTGCTGTGCAGGTGGGTAGAACATCCATTTTGCCCAGATTTCATGTTTGCATGAATCGCACGGTCGTGCGTTTTCTTGACGCACGGTCGGCTGCGATCGTGCGCTCTCATCTATGGCCCAAAGTAGCATTTTGAATTTAGTCGTGCGTTTTTACGCACGGTCGGCTTTGACCGTGCGTGAGTAAAATGCACGGACGCGCTCTGGGTCGTATTCCTGGGTTTTATTCTTAATTAATATCGCACGGTCGTGCGTTCGACCATGCGTGACCAAATTTTTTATTTTTTTCTATAAAAGCGCATATTTCCACCCTAATCCGGATCGATCTTTTTTTCCGCGCCCAAGAGCTCTAGTTTCGCCCTTTTTCGCCGCTCCATCGCCGCCCACCTTAAGGAGGAGCTCCAACCATCATTTCCTTGCAAATCTAAAGCCGGAGCATCCTCTCGGCCGCCTCCATCATCCAAGTGCTTCAAGGAGAGGATTCCACCCTCATCTTCATCGCCAAGCAAAGAGTTCTTCGCATCGGACGTGGTCGTATTATAGTTTATCGGAGAAGATGGGTCCATTGGGAGGAAGTGACAGCCCTCCTCTACCCCGGACGATAGTTAGGACCGAGCTAGGACGCGGATTAACAACCCGGCGATTCCTATCGAGAATCTACAACAAGCCTCTGGATTTGGTCGTATCTCTTGCCTTTTTCTCTTACTTGCGTAGATGTACATGAATGTAATCCTCATTTTAGTGATGATGTATGAAAGTATCTAGTAGTCCCCAACAATGTACAATATAAACTTGTGTTAATCCTTATTTCATCTTTTTGTGAAAGTATTTCGTTTATATGTGTATTTGAGGTGCGCCAGCAAATCCATTCCACCCCACTCTGTTCGATTCTGCATTCACCACTCCATCTTCTTGCCTACTCGTCCATCCGCCCTTGCGAAGTAGTGCGTTCAAGGCCTACATAGTTTTCATCCCGCCTAGCGAAGCAGTGCGCTCAAGGCCTGCATAGGAGTAGTTGAGTAATTATTTTCTTTTATTTTCCACAATCTAAATCACCCCCTTTTTCGCAATCCATTCGACCTAAAGGACTTCAATCTCAAGTCCCTCCTCAAAAGTAAACTCCACCTTACTGTGTTCCTTAGAGATTCGATACTTGGGGATTTACTTCCTCATATTATTACTTGACAACGACCGGTTCATTGTCGTTCCGTGCCGCAGTCTCGCTACCGCCTATACTGGTGTGTGAGATTCGCGCATCACGGTGTCGGCACTCTGGCTTCCTTCAACTCTAGGAACTTCAGGCAGGTGGCCGTTGCAAGACCTTCCTCCCCGTGGAAGTCACAATAGGGCAACGCCGCCCCCTCCTCTCGACCTCTACCGCCCTATTCCTCCTCCTAGGACTGGCTCCTCCAGCTCCTCGTCCCCTGCTTGGTCTCCCTCGACTGATCACCATTGCCTGCTGAGGCGGGTGGGGATGAGGTGGCATCGGGCCCTGCCTCCACCCTAGCTAGTGGGGTCTTCCTTGGCCTCCTTGGAAGTTGCCCCCTCCCTGGTGGAAACCCCTTCCCGAGCCTTGCCTCCCCCCTTCTTGTTGCCTCCACCCCACCTCCGGGGCTCTTGCCTCTTCTCTTCTCCTTGGTTCCGGATGTTTAACCTCTGGCTCGCTTAGCCGTGCCATCCTTTTTGTGAACTCGGGGTTTGCTTCCTCCCCCTCTATCTCCTCCGCCGCTCTCTCCATCAGCTCCTCAAAAGACAGAGGAGCCCTCCTCTTGAGGTCCATCTTGAAGAACTCCTCTCGCAGCCCCACTATGAAGGCTAGCTGGAGAGTGAATGCTGGCACCTCCTGGATGAAGAGGACCTCCTCCTGGAACCGATCCACATTATGAGCTAGCGACTCCCCCTGCCTCTGCTTGATGTTGAAGAGGGCCTCGGGGTCCTTCTTCCTCTTCTTCGAGGTTGAGAAGTGCAGTAGGAAGCCGCGACGCAAATCCTCGAAAGCATATATCGACCCGGAGGGTAACTGGTGGAACCAGTCCCCCGCTTTCTCCTTTAGGGTGGTGGCGAAGAGTCGGCACTTGAAATTGTCCGACATAGGACTGATAGAGACCATGTTTTCGAACCACTGCAGGTGCTGAGTGGGGTCATCCTTGCCGGTAAACAACGTCATGGCTGGCTCGCTAAACCCCTCGGGGAGAGGTGCCGAAAGCACCAACTCTCAGAAGGGACTCCCCCCCCCCCCTCACACTCCTGACTTTCTCCACTCGCCCCGCGAGCTCCCCGGGCGAACCGGCTCCTCCCGGTCTCGCACTCGCCGAGGGACCACTCGTTGGGATCCCACTGGTCGGTATCCCTCCTCCCGGGACGACGCTCGCCTGAACCCCACCCGCACTCGCCGGGCTGGGGAAGAGCTCCCGCCCCGCTAGATCTCGCTCTGGCATCTGGGACACCGCCTCCTTCCCTGGCCTCTGCCCCAGGGCATGCTCGCCTACTCCAGCTGAAGGGGCCACTTGGGGCGCGGGGGTTGCGAGCCCTTTAAGGGCCGTAATGAGGGCACACTGAAAGGCCACGAGCAAATCCCTCCTGAGGTCGGCCAGCATCTCCACCGTTGCTGGCGCGCCGGGTGGTGGCGAACCGTCAAAGTTCTCCTCCCGATCGTCGTCCCCCTCCATGTCTCTTCCTTAGAGTTTTCTTGAACTAGCTGCACTCCACGCTCACCGCACCAAAAATGTTGAAACCAGGACTTTGCTTCTTTGTGGAGCTCGGGCCCTCAATGAAGAGGGGCAGCTAGCACTTACTGATTCCTCGGAAGGAACCGACCGGAGACTCGGAACTAGACACAGACCTTTGGTCGCAGCGAGGAGGTCCCACCACACACCCGAAAGATCTTTAAGCTCTTCCCCTCCTAAGCCAAAGCTGAGACTGGGCACCTTGGAGAGCCTGAGAGCTAAGCCAAGATAACTTAGGGAGGAAGAAGCTCAGAGTACTGAGATTGGAATCCTCTCCCAAGGTGCCCTTCAAGGTCTATTTATAGTTTTTCAAGTCTGATCTGCTAATAGCGGGATTCCGCCTTACGCTTTTGCTATATGAAGCCCAAAATGGTTTGCCAACAGCCAAACTCCGCTGTTTGGATGGGCTAACTGCAGACCACCAGGGCTTTTTAGGTAAAAATGATCATGAACCCTTCCTGGGCGAGTCACCCACAAGGGCCTCCCTCGTGAGCCGAGAGGCTCGGCTCGCTCGCCTCCCTGCGAGTAACCGACAAAGGCCTAGCCCGCTCGCCCTCCCGCGAGCGATCGGCGAGAGCCCGGCTCGCCCGGCACCCTAGCTCGCTCGCCTGCTTACTCCTTTCGCTTTCCTACTCCTTTCCTGCTCATCTCACCCCCTGGCGGACACCGGGGTTGTACAACACCATTATTGTCTATTGGCACACCAAAAAACACCTAAAATAACCTAAAACCCTAAGGCTCCAAACACACCAAATTCTTTAGGCGCACACCAACCCGACGCCGCCCTCTTACCCTTCTTCGTCTTTGCCGCTCCCTGCCGATTACGGGTCTATGAATTTGGAGGAGATTTGAATATTTGAAGGCTTGAAACAAAGAAGACTGACATATATTAATGAGATTAATCTTCTATTTTGTCGAACATATATTATCTTTTTTCAATGGTTGCTATAATTTAACAATTTTCAAATCGATTACTCACTAGTAATACTAGCAATTAAGATGAAGACACAGTTTAAGAAAAAATGAAATTTAATTTTTGTATGCATTTTAAATATTTTAGTATTGCTGTCTTAATAACAATGTGGTGTGTAAATAAAAATTTTTTATGTATCAATAAAATTTGACTGTCAATAGTCAAAATTGATGTGCTTGTAACATTGCCCTATTAATTTCATTTTGAATCTTTAATGAGTCTTCTCATCCCAACTATTTTCTACCCTTTTTATCATAATTAATAATCTGAAGACTACTCATTACCATATTCAAGTGAATTTGAAGTATTTTTAACTTTTAGTAGAGAAATATGATATGACAATATTACCCCTAAGTTCTAGAAATCATTTCAATCATATTATCCATCACTATTCCGAAGGCATCCCTAAACCTTCGGAACTCTGAGCCTGCATCCCCATAAACAAGCCCAGGAATGAGCTCGTAGATGATGTATCTCCTCATCTCCTCCCTCTCCTTCACTGACACCGCCCTTAGCCTCTCCACCACATCCAGCCTCCCCTCTCTGACCTCCTCTTTGTCCAAAAATACGGAGTACCGCCGGTGATCCTCCGGGAGGTGCCATGGATATTGGTAGTATGCGGTGAAAGGGTCAAAAAGCACAGGAATGCAACCGGCCACAAGCCCGTCGAACACTGACTTCCTTGTCGGGCTGTCTCCCGGCGGCTGCAAGCAGAACTCTGATCTCATGAATGTCTCCACGACATCTTTTGGCTCGCCGCAGCCACCACCGCCGCAGTCCACGAAGCGGCACTCCCCACCTTCCGCCGCCGCCGCGCATTGCCGTATTATTTTTGACCTTATGCTCTCAGCCGCTTCGGGCCTAGCCGCTCCCACGAAGCTAACCATTGTTCCTCGCGTTGCGGCTGAAACTGTAGCCTGCCACGTAACAATTTGATCGTCTGAATGCGGGTGGAAGTGAGTGGGGTGCGGCACTCCTATCTCATTCACTTCCCATGGCTGCCGCTCGATGAGGAACTTGTACGGTGCTTGCATTTGCGGAAGAGAGAGAAACCGGCTTCCCCATGATCCATCCCCTGTTCGACGAAAGTCCCAAGAGATCTTCCCGAGCACGAACATGTGGTTTGTGCCGCCGTGCAGGGCCCATTCCGGCCGGGCCTCGAGCCACTGCACGAGCTCAGCGCTAAGTGAATCTTTAGCTGAGACAGAGGCGTTGATGAAATTCCAATGGAGAACATCTAGGCCGGCGTAGAAGGGGACGTAGAAAAGTGCCGCCTTGGCCGGGTCGGTGACCCGGCAGCGGTGGCGGAGGACGCGGGAGTGAAATATGGGCTCGAGTGAGTACTGGTGGGTGCGGTGCCAGCCAGGACCGAGCCCTGTAATGGGGAGGCCGAGCCCGTCGTTGGAGAAATACTCGCAGAGATCGTTCCAAGGAAGGAGTTCGCCGCATTTGGCGACAAGATCAATGTTGAACTTGGACGGGAGATCGTAGACGAAGACCCCCCGGCCGTCGCAGGACGGCGCGGTGGTAGTGAAGTTTGTTGCCCAAGAGCGGATCGTATGCATGTATTCTTCAACGGAATTGATGGCGTCGGCGACCTCCTTCTGCCGGCGGTTGATGGAAGAAGAAGCCTGTTGTTTTGAGCTAGTAGTTTTGTTTTCGGAAGAGTCGACGTGGGAGGGGAGAAGGCGGCCAAAGGAGCGAGAGAGCTGAAGGTTATCAACTCCGGTGCCGCCGGAGATGCAGAAGACGTCGAGCTTGCGGGAGGAGAAGCAGACGTGGAAGGAATTGGAGAGAAGGGCGTAGCAGCACCAGATGGTGAGCAGGATGAGGAGGAGGAAGGAGGTGGAGATGGAGAGAAGGCTACTCTTCACCATCGGCGTGGCTAGGATGGCGGAGGTCTTGTTTGGATGATGGCGGAGATCCGGCGATCTCCGACGCAGAAGGGTGACGGTCATGACGGACACAGAGCTGACGCTTAATTATAATTGTATTAGGTATGGACTCTGCCGTATGTTGTGTTCTACATAAATACATGTATATTGGACAGTAAGAAAGCGGTAGCCACGTTATGAAAATAATGAGAGCACGTCTTTAATGTTTAATTCTTATTGTTTCTCACATTACGGGAAATGTAATGGCAATACAAATTTAGTAATTAAACAAAAATGATATCTCCATAATATATTATCTATAATATAGGAGCGCATCTCAGATGGGTTCTGAAAATTAAGAACAGATTTATATAGGTTCGGTTTCAAAATTTTAGAATCGGAATCGACTCACAGTCCTAAAGTATAGAACGAAATCCGAACTATTCACATCCGTTCGGTTCCGGTTAAGTTGATTCACGGTCCTAAAGTATAGAACGAGATCCGAACCGTTCACATCAGTTCGGTTTCGGTTCAGTTCTCAGTTCCACGCATGTCTCAAAAAAAAACTATTCCACCTCATTATTATTTGTCATACATCTACCAATGTCTCAAAATAATTAAATAATAGTTCTCTATTACATTGAAGTCATACAACTACACGAGTTCAAAAAATATTTTCTTTATCTAAACGACCATATTTTCAGTCATTTTTACATAAGTCATATGACTATAACCGTTATCTCAAAAAAATTCCTTAACATTGATTTTCGTTTCATGGGTCGGTTCTGGGTACCCTACCTGTGGAACCAAGAGCCGAACCGAATTGTCGGCTCTAGTATTATGGGAACCAGACCTGAACCGAACCTATTTGGAACTTAGATTTCAGTCTGATTTTCACTTCTTCGATTATTTTTGCGAATCCCGACTATTGCGGGTCGCTCGACGCTCTCGTTCGTCCGGTCGAATTGAACTGTCTCAGCTCTAAAGTGAGTCGAGCGCTCAATCAGTCAAATTAAAGTAAGACAGCTGACAAGAAGACTTTTTACGTGGAAAACCCGAAAAGGGTAAAAAACCACGGGGACGGATCGGTACCGGCCAAATTCCATTATATCTTTTGGTGTTACAAATTGTAGAATGCAAGAGGGTGACATGCCACCGCTCGTTGCAGAGGAAGCAAAGAAGGTTGAGAAAGAGAAAAATCTCTAAGGAGAAAAGACATCTTCAAGAGCCTAAGGGAGATCTTCAAGTCACCTTCGAAGGAGAAGGAGATCATCGAAGGTTGAAGGAGATCTTCGAAGGATTCTTCGAACACCAAAGGACAACTTCGAATGACCTTCGAAGGAGCTCTCTCTAGCGCTGAAAGCAAGATCCCTTCAAATGAAGGATCTGAGCTTCTTTTATAGTCTTGGGCAGGGGTATAGCCTGGTAATTTTGCCATAGTAACCACAGTAACCACATGTCGGGCGAATCACGTTCGTTGAATTGGTGCACACAGATCACCATTTTTCGGATATGCGCGTCTTGCCCCCCGGGCAATTCGGGCAGTTTCGTTGATGACAATGATAGTAACGAACAAAATCTGCAATCTGGGAAATCAAGAAGGTTAACTACTGCGTCCGCTGTGAACTTGGAAACGTCCAGCGTGCACCATGCAAGTAGAGGTGTTTTGAGTGTGCTGCAAACTCAAAGACATTCGGCGCGCGTCACGCATTTGGGAGAGTTTGACGTGCATCATGATCTTGGAGGCGTTCAGCGCAAGTCGTGAACTTGGAAGCTTTCGGTGCACATCGTGAACCTGTACTTAGGAGGTGCAGCCAGATGATACTAGGGATGTGCGACCGTGACTGTACTAAAAGGGGGTGGGGGGGGGGGGGTTGCGGAGTTGGATGCACCTCAAGGGGGGGTGCGGCCCCACCAGAACTCAAGGAGGGTGCGGCCTTGGCCCCACCCTAGGGGGGTGCTGCGTCGGTCGGACCCCAAGGGGGGTGCGGCCCCGACAAACCTCAAGGAGGGTGCGGCCTTGGCCGCACTCCGGAGGGCGGTGGCGTCGGCCAGACCCCAAGGGGGGAGGGGGGTGCGGCGTCGGCTGAACCCCAAGAGGGGGGGAGGGTGGCATCGGCCGCACCCCAGGAGGGGGGGGGGGGGTGCGTCCTCGACCGAATCCCATCGTGGGGGGGGGCGACCTCGGTCGAACCCCATAGTGGGGGGTGCGGCCTTGGCGGCACCCCATAGGGGGGTGCGGCCTTGGCCTCACCCTAAGGGGGATGGGGTCTTGGCCACCCCCACTACAGGTTTGACCGCACCGTGGTGGTGAGGCCTGGTTGGCGTGGCGGCCGTCACACGATGGTTACTGCGCGTTGGTTACGCTACTATGGGTGGAGTGGTTAGTGTGTATGTGTGCATTTCGATGTCCATTTGGAGGATAAAAGTGCTCGGAATTGCGCAAGAATGGTCCTGTTGGAATCGTATCAGCTAGCTGGTCGACGTCGCGGCAAAAAAATCACGGGTTCGAGCGGAGCCATTTTGGTGAACCCCATCAAATGCCCCTACCCAAAATTTTTGGAGGCTATTTTTTGTAGAAAATGAGTCTGAAAATTCTTCGGTTATGCGAGCTCGTTTAGGCGAGTTGTCATGACTTGTGCAGTTATAAGCCCGTCGTTATGCGAAATTTTCGGAAGTCGTCGCTTGGATTTAGTGTAAGAGGGACTTTGGTCTCGTCCTCATCGGGTGCGAGCTTGCCTCTCAACGATTGCGTCAGAGATCATGACGAGCTTGCCGTTTAGTGTTGAGGCCTTAGCAGGTTGGTGGAGAGATTCAAGTTTATCATTCCGGTGTAGGAGCCTTTCATTTTGTTTAACCGTGGGCGATGTTTTGGGTGCGGAACTACTATGACAGTGAAGAGATTTCTCGTTCGAACCGATAACTGCAGTCTAAGAGCTGTCATATTATGACGGTGAAGAGCTGATGTGTTCGAGCCGTTGACGACTGCTAGGGGCAGTTCCTGACGGTGCCATGACCTACAATGACGGCGAAGAGCGGATGCCTTCGAGCCGGTAGTGCGCGGTCAAGGGCCCTGGCCCTAGAAAACTGGTGAAGGGCGGATCCTTCGAACCGTTGACGACCGTATGAGGGGCAGGCTCTGGCAGTGTCGTGACCTACTACAATGGCGAAGGGAAGATGCTTCGAGCCAGTAGTGCGTGGTCAGGGGGACTGGCCCTGAAAAACTAGTGAAGGGTGGATGCTTCGAACCGTTGGCGATCGGGAGGGGGCAGGCCCTGGCGGTGCTGTGACATTCTACAATGACGATGGGAAGACGCTTTGAGCCGGTAGTGCGCGGTCAGGGGGACTGGCCCCGGAATACCAGTGAAGTGCGGATGCTTTGAACCATTGGCGACTGTGAGAGGGGGGGATGGCCCTAGCGGTGTCGTGACCTACTACACCGACGATGGGCGGATACTTCGATCCGGTAGTGCGCAGTCAGGGGGACTGGCCCCGGAAGACCAGTGAAGGCCGAATGCTTCGAATTGTTGGTGAGAGTGAGGGGGTAGGTGTTAAATTTTTGAAGTGGAAGTGGATTTGACTGGGCGGTCTGCAGGTTGGAGACCGCAGAGACCGCACGGTCTGTGTTGGTTCTCTGGTCGGTTTTGTCTCATCGGTTTGTTTTGAGCGGTCTGATCTGGGAGACCGCCTCTTCTGTCTGGGCGGCTTGCGCGAGTTGGTTTGGCGATTTGTCCTAAGTCGGCCAGATGTTCTTGGTCTGCCTTCTTGCAGTGATCGGGCGGTCTGACGACTATTCTAGTCGGTCTAGTTACTGAAGGAGTTCTTTGCTTTGCAATAAAACCGGGCGGTCTGTTTTTCGGAGACCGCGGTAACCGGGCGGTTTGTGATAACTGCAAGGTTTAATAAAGGAGCTGTGAGATATGCTGAGATCGGGCGGTCTGCTTTGCGAGACCGCTCGCAATCTGATGGGCGGTTATTGTATCCCGGTTTGTGCGGTGACGACATCCAGCTGTCCGCCTATAAATAGGGATGCAGGGCCCGTCATTATTAACGAGAACTGTAAGAACCAAAATTGGCTTGATTGTGCCGGTCTCACTTTGAGGCCGTGCAGTCTGAGATCTTTGTCTAACTGGTTTCTGTTTTCGCAGGTTAGCGGATTCCATCTCGCGGTCAGCTTGTCTCCCTTCTTCTAGCTTTGAATAAACCAGTCCGGGCGGACTGGTTTAGGTGTTCGCGGTCTGTGCTTCAGACTCATTTGATCAGGCGGTCTTAAGTGGCCAGGTGGTCTTGAGTTGCGGTCTGTCGCAGATAGCAGTTTCTCTGTTCAGAGTTCGCGGGTTCTTCTTTGATCAAGACCGTGCGGTCTGGGCGATCAAGAAGTGCGAACTGGTTGTTTTTCAGCAGTGGAATAAAGTATCATGTTGGCGATCTGTGGTTACGGTCTGGCAGGTGCGGCTTGTACTCTGTTTTCGTGGTCTTAGCGGCTTCCGTCCGGCTTGTCTGTTCGCGTAGTCTGGCGGTCTCAAGAGTCAGATCGCTGAAGCTTGTTTTACGTTTGTGTTGTGTGCTTCTCTCCTCCGTGATTCTTATGAATCATGTCTCGCAATGTATACCTCGCATTGTAAAGAGATAGTTAATGTCATAGCACTATTTGTTCTTCTCATTCTCATTGTTGTGCTACACTTGTGAAAGGATTTGTGAAGTGTGTTCCGCATTTTTGCACTTCATCTCCGGACCTCAAGTTTTTCAACATGGTATCAGAGGTAGGTTGCTGAGCTTGCGAAGCAGAAATTGCTGGTACTTCTCTCGGGTTTCTCAAGTGGTTAGCAATCAGTGGGATAGCAATGGAAGGAGGATATGCTAGAGGTCTCGGTATTGAGCTCCTTACGCAGACTAACTTCAAGAAGTGGAAGTCTTGCATGGAGAGCTATCTTCTTGGCGAGGATTTGTGGGAGGTAGTAGGAGGAGAAGCAAGATAAGCTGTTGTTCCTGCTGATGGGAATGTTGAGCTGGTGAAGGCTTGGAGACGAACGAATGCTAAGGCAGAGTTTACTCTCAAGAGAGCTATCATTCCAGAGTTATTTGATCACATCATCGGATGCAGATCAGCTGCTGAGATTTGGACAGTCTTGGATGACTTGTTCAATAAGAAGAATGTAGCGAGACTACAGTTCTTGGAGAATAAGTTGGCGAAAGCAACTCGAGGAGATTTATGCATTTCAACGTTCTTCTTAAAGATGAAGAACCTCTGCGCAGAGATATCGGCTTTGGACCCGGATGAGCCTATCTCAGAAGATAAGATGAAGAGGCACATAATTCGCGGCTTGCGGAGGGAATTTGTGGCCTTTGTTACTTCTATTCAAGGCTGGGCCAATCAGCCTTCGTTGCTGGAGCTGGAGAACTTACTTGCTTCGCAGGAAAGTTTGGCTAAGCAAATGGCTGGGATGTCAGTCTCTGGGGGAGAAGGCGAGGTTTTCTTCTCTGGCAAGAAAAAGAGATGGGACAAGAAGAAGAAGACATATGGAGATGATGGTCCTTCTACTTCATATCAGCAGGAGAGGAGCTATGCTCTTAAGCGTGATGGGGAGAAGCAGGAAGGACATAGATGCTTCAGGTGCAACAAGCTTGGTCATTTCAAAAGGGACTGCAAGGTCAATCTTCAGCCAGGGCATGCTGCAGGAAAGGAGGAGGCTGGTTCCAATTCAGAAGGTAGTTGGGGTGGTGGAGGTGCATTCATGATGGGCACGTGTCTTCGGGCCATGGCTTCCATCAACTATTAGGATGATTGGATAGTTGACTCTGGGTGTGGTCATCACCTCACCGGGGATGAGTCGAAGTTTCCTCATTGCAGGCATATACAGGTAATGACGCTAAAATTACGGCTAATGATACTGTTCATGCAGTTGAGAAGAAGGGTGTGGTTTCATTGAACGATGATAGAGGTACTCTTGCATTGAAGAGTATCTATCATGTTTCGGGGATGAAGAAGAACCTCTTCTCGATAACCAATGCGGTGGATGCTGGCTATCACGTTCTGTTTGGTCCAACAGAAGTGAAATTTCTCCGAAATATTTCAGCGGTGAAAGCTGAGGTCACTCATGTTGGGAGACGGGTGAAGGACTTGTTTGTTCTTTCAACAAGTTCTTATGTTGATAAGATGAGGGCTAACGACAACGCTGCTATCTGGCACGAAAGACTTGGACACGTTGGAATGGATAAGCTGAAAGCTATGGCGCGAAGAGACCTGGTGAAAGGTCTGCCTCGCTTGTCATCTTTCGGGGATGGTCATGTTTGTGCAGGTTGTCAGTTTGGTAAAGCTCAATGCTTTCCATTTGACAAATCACAAAGAAGATGTAAAAGACCATTGAAGTGTATCCATGGTGATCTGTTTGGACCTACCAACACTGCCAGTCTTGGAGGTAGCAGGTACATGCTGATTTTGGTTGATGACTTCACCAGATATACTTGGGTATATTTTCTGATGGAGAAGTCGGAGGCGTTCGAGAGGTTTGTGGAGTTCAAGGAGCTTGTGGAAGGTCGGCTAAACCTGCAGTTTGAGAAGTTCAGAACAGACAATGGAGAGTTCACCTCTAAGGAGTTCTTTAACTTCTGCATGAAGCATGGCATCCAAAGGGAGCTTTCTTGTGCTCACACTCCACAACAGAACGGAGTTGCAGAGCGGAAGATCCGTCATCTGACGGAGACCTGCAAATGTTGGCTTCATGCCAAGAATATTCCTAAGTCCTTTTGGGCAGAGGGTATGTCTTGTGCAGCTTCTGTTATCAACCGGATGCCTCTCAGTCCCATCAACATGAAGACCCCTCATGAGTTGATGTTCAAGGAGAAACCAAGCGTGGAACACTTTGGAGTGTTCGGTTCTACCTGCTATGTGCATGTTTCGGATACCCCTTCAAACGAAGCTAGATGCTAAGGCAAGGAAGCTAGTCTTCGTCGGTTATGATGACCGGAGGAAAGGGTGGAGATGCATGGATCCCGAGACACGGAGATATGTGGTCTCTAGGGATGTGGTATTTGACGAGCTGATGTCATACCAAGGTAGCTCTTCTGTTGAGTTACAAGGAAGCAGGGTAGATTGTGGACCAGAGGAAGCTGCAAGGGAAGTTCTGGTGGAGTTACCTATTCCTCCAGGTGCTCCTGGTATTTCTAGCTCTGGGTCAGGTGCTTCAGGTTCTGGAAGCAGGGGGAGCGATGCTCCATGTTTACCTGAAAGGAGAGCTAGTACAGAAGCTACAGTGGAATAGGTGGTTCAGAGTCAAGCTCTGAGGAGGTCCAAGAGGACCATTACTCCACCTGATCGGTATACGGGCGGGAATTTGGTGAGCTTTGTCTCATGTTTCTTCGCAGGTCCCCTGGATGAGAGAGAGCCATCTTGTTATGAAAATGTCGTTGGAGTCAAGGAATGGGAAGGAGCCATGGATGAAGACATGACTGCCCTCAGGAAGAATGAGACTTGGAACTTGGTGCCTAAGGTTGAGGGTGTTACTCCAGTGACTTGCAAGTGGGTTTTCAAACTGAAGAAGAAGGCTGATGGTAGTATTGAGCGGTACAAGGCTCGCCTTGTAGCTCGAGGTTTCTCTCAGAAGTATGGGGGGAATCATGAAGAAACGTTTAGCCCCATTGCCAAGATGACTTCGGTCTGGGTGGTGATCGCATTGGCAGCTTGCCAAGGGTGGAAGATTTGGCAACTCGACGTAAAGAACGCTTTCTTATATGGCGAGATTGACAAGGATATCTTCATGTATCAGCCACCTGGTTATGTATCCGAAGAGCACCCAAGATATGTGTACCACCTGTAATTCGTCGAGATCATAAAGGCCTAAGAAGATGCCTATTCGCAGACCTAGCTTGGCGAGCAAGGGGCGAGCTGGGCGAGCAGAGGCGAGCTTGGGCAAGTATCCAGCGAGTATGGGCGAGTATCTCGCGAGTATGGGCGAGTATCTCGCGAGTATGGGCGAGTAGCCCTTGTAACTCGCGAGCTTAGGCAGTATACTCGCCTGTATCCCCTAGGATTTCTCTATAAATAGACCCCCAGGGGTAATAGAAATGACACTTTTGGAAGTGGTCGAGGTCCCCCCAAGCTGGATGCTCGCCAAGTCCATGCCCGTCTAGTACCTCGCCAAGCTTTTGGTTGCGGAGGGGAAGTTTCTCCCAAACTTCCGGGTATGTGGTGGGACCTGCCTGCTGGAGCACCTGCGGTGTGCTTATAGTCATTTTCTCTCTCCTATTTTAGCTATCCGAGCCGTGGAGTTGGACCGCAGGATCAGTAACCTCGGGATGCATTGATCCGAATTTTGGAGCCGGGATTTTCCAGGCTTCAACACTTTGGTGCGAACACCTAGGATCCTGCCCCCCTTTTTTTCTCTTTGTAGTAGCTAGTCAACTTTTGGCGAATGATATGTAATTCTGAACAATTTGATTTCTTCAAGTAATTTATTAATTGGCGAGTATGAAAATCGCCCTTGCTTTCTTTCCTACTTGTTGTGATGTATGGATTTACTTTTTTGATTTTTGTTTCTTTCTTGCGAGTATTTGTTGAATGTTGTGTCGATTTGGCGAGCATCCTAGTGATCTGATGCAGGTACTCGCTCGCTTGGTGTTGGTGATTGATGGCGCAAATCTTAGCACACCGCTATAGGCGGTAGCTCGACTGCGACATGAAACGGCAGTGTACCGATCGTTCAAGTAATATAAAATGGGAATGAATCCCCAAGTATCGATCTCAAAGGAACACAGTAAGGTGGAGTTTATTATCGAGGAAGGACTTGAGATTGAAGTCCTTTCGAGCGGATGGATGCGGAAACGGGGGTTTTGGATAGTGGACAATAAAGAGAAAATACTATAACTACTCCTATGCAATGCCGCTATGCAAAGCTTCGCTCGGCGGGATGGAAGACTACGTAGGCCTTGAACGCGCTACTTCGTAAGGGCGGATGGACGGGTAGGCAAACGAATCGAACTATGCAGGCCTTGAGCGCGCTGCTTCGTTAGGCAGGATGGAATACACGCGCCGCTATGCCACGCTTCGGTAGGCGGATGGGCGAGTAGGCTAACGGAATGAGGGTCGCCGGCACCTCTTCGACAAGCACGCCACTAGCAATTGCTAGGGCGGCACCGAACATGATGGTGGAATGGAAATTAGATGGGGGCGCACCTCAATAAGCACATATGAACTAAATGATTCCAAATAAATGAAATAAACATTAAGCAATATTGTTCATAGCACACATCATCAAAATATAGAGGGAACTAGTTTATGCAATCAACAACATAAGGAAGGAAAAGGAGAGTAAAGGAGTCGACCACGTCCGAAGCCTTGCCGAAGATTCACGATTGGAATCGCTGGGTTGTCAATCCGCGTCCAAGCTCGGTCTTCAACTGTGTCCGAGGTAGAGGAGGGCTGTCACTTCCTCCCAATGGCTCGTCTTCTTCGTGTCACGATCCAATCTCCTCCGATACACGATCTCCTTGCTCGATGTTGGCGATCCTTGGGCTAGAAACCTCTCCTTGGATCTCAAGGATGATGGAGGAGGCCTAGGGGGGTGGAGAACCTGTGGAAAGGGCAAAAACGGCGGAATGAACAGAGTTCCCGATCGTGATCCCGCCCTAATTCACGAACAGGATAATATATAGGTGCTGAAATGAATACTGCGCACGGTCATTGGCGCACGACCAGTGGTCGTGCGCACTGGAGTTCTGCAATCGTGCGCGTTGCCTAGGCGGAGCCTGAAATGAAAGAAATTTATAAAATACATGTTCGCACGACCAGTGGCGCATGACCAGTGGTCGTGCGCACTATCGTCAATGGTCGTGCGATAAGCCAAACAGAACTCATAAAATGAGCGTTAAGTGCGCACGATCAGTGGCGCACGACCAGTGGTCGTGCGCGATAGAGCCAGTGATCGTGCGCAGTGTTCCTGTACAGAATTGTACCGGGAACACCTGCACGACCCTGTTCCAGCATACAACACCAGTCTAGCCACTGAAGGTGGCACTTAACACAGCATGAAAACTAGTAACGAAGATGAACAAGAATTAACATCAAAACGGGCCTAGAAGTGCACTTAGCATGGAGTATTAAATAGGAATGAAAACATGTCTAAAGTGAACTGCAAAGACTAGAAAATCGGCCCAGATGAGTCCATAAATGTGTATATAATTGGGACTCATCAGTGATTTGATGTGCGTCGTTGGTTTTGGCAACGTTTCCTCGATTCTCGCCATCCCTTACTCATGCTCGCGGCTGCGTACGCGACAAGCCAAGTGTCATCGAGTACTATAAATAGGGGGGGTGGGTACGTATTTATTACGCTTTTGGCAATTTCCTTTCTTTCCAGCGAGTATCTGCCGATTATTCCACTCCTCGCCTCTTTGATACTCGCTTTTCCATTTCCTTTCTTTCTGAATGGCTGACGAGGCAGCTATTCGTCGTGCGAGTCATGCGAAGAACTTCGAGGCGACTTCCTTCAAGAAGTCGATTACTCGGCCGAGCGATCTGAAGGAGTTCTCTGCTAAATACTTGTCGCAGGGGTACGTCGCCAGGCTTCCTCGCGAGGATGAGCGCCTAAACTCATTCTCGGCGACCGAGCTGATATTCCCCATCCGCCACTTTGAAGTCGGCCTACGACTACCATTGTGGTTGGAGGTCTGCCAGATACTCCGCTATCACGGGATAGTCCCGGCCCAGATTAACCCGAATGGAGTGGCGATGATCATGGGCTTTCTCTGCTTCTTGCGAGAATAGAAGATCGCCTTTGATATTTCCGTCTTTCGGCGAGTATTCCACTTCGGCGCCACTGGCGAAGGCGTCGTCTTCTTGTGCAGTCACGTCTGCACGCTGGTCGGCACGACGAACAAGAACCATCGCTGGACCGAGCGATTAGTTGTCATTAAGGGCGACTTTGGAGTCGTCCCAACCTCATCCTTCCGACAGGCAGAGAGCACCTTCGTTGTCCCGTATTTGGAGGAGAGTCGGGAGAAGCTACTCGACAGCTTCAGGGGTCGCCATCTGGATGTCGTCCTCTGGAGGAGGCGAGTAGATGAGCTCGCCGAAGTGTTCCCGGGTGAAGGTAGTCTTCTGAGCGAGTATTGATTAGACTCTCCCCTTTGTCTTCAACTGATAACTAATGTCTTTGCTTTGTGTCTTGATGTAGCTACTCGTTCCTTACCGAGCGAGCTTCTTCCTTTGATGCTGAAGGCGGGAACTCCGACGTCGCCGGGTGGCGGTGAGCAGGAGGTCGCCGGTGATGGCGCCGGGCCTTCAAAGAAGCGGAAGGCTAAGGTGAAGTCCGCCGAGCCTGCGAGAAAGAACGAGGTCGCCAAGAGGGACTTGAAGGCGAAGGCAAATCCTTCGGAGGCTGGCGAGCCCAGCAGCCATCCGAACTTCAGCGAAGGTGTGGGTAGTGAGTGTTGAAATTATTGAAGTGGATGTTGGATCGGTCGGCGCCCTTAGAGGGGGGTGAATAAGGGTTTTCAAAAACTTATGTAAATATTTAGAAAACTTTGAATTATTGCAAGATTAAAGACATGAAATAAGTTAAGTAAAACAAAAAGAGAGACAAGCTTTATTAATGATAAATAAGTTTTACAAAACTTGATCTCGATGACGCTAGAGATCAGAGGCGAATAATAAAAAGGCTCTTTTTGGTTTCTATACCGACTCGTATCCCCACGAACCGGTTGGCTTTAGCCGATCTCTCCCCAGATACGGCCTCAAGCCGCTCTAGCCAATCTATCCCCAGAAAGGCCTCGAGCACCCCCTAGAACTAGTCGCCAACACAAGGCGAATTACCCCCTGAGTCTACCCCAGACCTAGTCGCCAATACGAGGCGAATTAACGAACCATTTACAAGAAAAAGAGAACTAAACTAAAATTACAACAATAATAAAAACTCCCTCTAAGAACTTCTGAAGTAGGAGACATTGGACCGCTGTAGTATAAGCGTTGTTGAGGAGGTCGTCTGTCGGATGAAGCGTGAAGAAATCCTCCTTCAGAAATTCCTTCTCTAAGCTTTTGGTGGGAGTATCTCTCTGATCTCTCCTCTCTCTGCTGTGGCACGAAGCTCTGGAGTTTTGGATCTCAAGAGGATCAAAAGTTCGGAGCCAAGGCATCCAATTTATAGCCTTCACGCTATCGCCGACGCTAGCACTACCGTCGGTGCTAGCCCGGATTAAGTAACAAATTGCGCGGCAGAATCTCCCATCCGCGGCAACATCATGCTCTATTCCTTCTGTGCGTCACGCTACCGCCGGCGCTATCCGCTACCGCCAGGCGCTAACATCCTTCTTAACTTGCTTCTGAAATGGCGCAAATCAACGCTATTGCCGGGCGCTATCACTACCGCCGACGATAGTGAGCTTGTTCGAATTTTGGCCTCAATTTTGGGGGCAGTCATCATGTGTACTCCTTAAGTCATGTGGACCTAGTAAACCTGCACACTTGAACACACAAGATCATAGGATTTGTTATTCTCAAACCTAGGAGATGCGGAAGACCATGTTCCAACAAACTCCCCCCTTTGATAATAACAAATCCATTAATGATAAAATAGAGCATTAATATATAAGCATGATGAAATCCTACTTGTGTGTGTGTGATAGTGATGACTTATGATAATTATTGATTTTAGTATTTAGAATTGCTCCCCCTAAATATATGCTCCCCCTATGTGAATGCTCCCCTAATATGTATGCTATCACCTTAATCAATCATGTTGGGTTTTTATTTTGATAGCGGATTATATTTTTATTTTGATAGCGGATTATATTTATCATGTTAGTTCTCCCCCTTTTGCATTTTATCATATTAGTTCTCCCCCTTTGTTATTAGCAAAAGTGGGTAGGGATGCACCACAGAAAAGTTGGAGAATAAGATAAAGCATGATCGAGCTTTTGAGTGAGAAGGAAATGATAAAGAGTTTTTAGAGCCATTTGTTAGAATAATTTTTGTATAAATATATCAGAGTTTTTAGTTTGAGCAAAAGTAATGATTTCCCCTTTATATAAGAGTTTTAAGCATAAAAAATAGTGATTTCCAAGTAACCCATCTACCCAAACAATACGTCTACACCCTAGCCCCGTACTAAGTGACGGATGGGCATGAGGAGCTGCAAACATGCCATAGGTTGGGGTTTTAGTCCCATATGCAAACACTAGACAAAACTGAACCTAGCACTCTTTCCCCCCAGTGCCTCGCAAGGCCCCACTGGAACCCTCCCCGGTTAAGGACAAGACATGACTAGAGATAAGGTTATCTAATGTTTACAACCCTACGCCCCCGCTATGGTGAGAAATGAAGTCAAGGATAACAATTATTGGAAACATTAAGCATTTAAATCTAATGGGAAATTTCATAGCATATGGGTTTATATTTGTATTTGAATTGTTTTGAAATAAAACTCACATAGCTATATTGAAATGAATGAATCAGAGTTTGAGTATTGCGGAAGATTTCAAAAAAAAATCATAATACTAAATAAGAGTTCAAGCTCAAAAAGAAGATGTTTTTGAATTTAAAAAAAAACTAACTTTATAAATAGAAGAGTTAAAGCATTTTGGAATAAAGAAACGACATCCTTATAACAATTAGAGAAGAAAATATTGATTTGAAATTCAATAAAAGAAGGATATTTTTATAGGCGATATTTTACTTGTTGGAGGAGTGTTTAGCATGAAAGTTTTCATAGAAATAAATCAGAGTTTTTAGCATAAGAAATGATATGCGTGTTGAAACAACTAATATAAATTCCACCAAGCAAGTCTACCATTTGTTTTTTAGAAAAATTGAGATTTTAGACTTGATATAAGCATGAAAGCGCAAGATAAAAATTATATGGTGATGATGCGGAATACTTGTAGAAATACATGAAACATCTTATTGTAATCAAGGATAATCCATAAAAAATATATAAGTTTAATATCAAAAAGAAGATGTTTATGTAAATCATGTTTCAATGAAAATCTTTTATGGTTGACAAAAAATAATAAATAACCAAGCATGAAATAATATTATCATAAAGAGATTACTACAATGTAATTTCAATTCATAATTTCAAATCATACCAAACATTGTAGAAAGCATGCTAGGTTATCCAGTGCATTTCATAAATAAAGAGTAGCATAGAATTAGCGTTAGGATCCAATACTCATGAGAAGAAGTGTTATGGAAGATAATGATGTGCACATAAGTGTATTTTTGAGTAGAGTATACGAGTGTTTTAATAAAAAATATAAGAGATATGTAAAGTAGAAGCACAACAAAACACAAATAATTTTACTTCCACACACTTTAATGCACAAAAAAAATGTACAACTACCAAGGTGCTTTGCACACACAATGCTCATTAAGACTTATCAGGGTGCAAAGTAGTGCTTGGGGGATCACAGATTTTATTTTTACTATTTGAGACTAGTGATCCGGTGTACTTAAGAGTAAGTGGTTTTTCTTATTTTGAAGGAAAGATATGGTTTGCACAAGACACTTTACTATTTTATCCAAGGAGCTCAACCTCACAATGCTTATTAAGACTTATCAGGAGGTTCAAGTAGTGCTTGGTGGAGTTATCTTTGTTATTTATTTTATGATTTTTGTTTAGTACAAAGTTCTCCGAATACACTTGTTTTACAAACCAATGGATTTATGAAAAACATAACCACTTTTCTTAACTTTTACAAGTGTAAATAAAGGAGTGTAGGTAAGATACTTGTGCAATTTTAGTTCATTGTACTAATACATAAACATACACAAGCATTCTTAAATTAAACCATATGTAGACAATGCTAAAAAGTGAGTGAATATCTATCATTATCAAACATAAAACATTTCTCATACTTAGAGGCATGCTAAGCTTGATCCTACACAACCTTTAACATATAATTGATGCACATATTAATAGATATATCTAAGCATGATGAAAAATAATGTTCAAAGTAGTTTGAGATGATAAATCGCAACATTATAGAAGTACTAAATAATATATTAAATCATGCTTGATTTTTACAATAAAGTCCCTACAGTATTTTTTTGATATTTTTGAAAAAATATCTTTATTTAAAGTTTGAACTTATAAAATTGATCTTGGACTTCCCGAGGACTACCTTGTGAGAGGTTCGCCCGGTACTATGTGATATGATGGGATGATAGCCCAAATCACCCTTTCGCATGATACAAGTAAAAATTTAAGTTCAAAAATAACAATTTTTTGATAATTTTTTTGGTTTATATTTTTGTATTTGATTTTTAAGAAAAAATAGACTTTTAAGCAAATGACAAAAAAACAGAAAGCAAAACATATTTTTTGTAATTTGGATTTTTTATTTTTGTATTTGATTTTTCAAAAATATAATAAAAGCAAAAATGCAAAAATGAATAGTACCCATAGATTAATATATTTTTAGGGATTTTTCAAGATTTTAAAATTACAGAAAAACAAACCTCGATGCTAGCGCCGGCGCTAGCGCTAGCGCGGGAAACAGTAAGTGATTTTTTAGGGTTTTGAAAATTTTGATGCTTGAACTTGATTTGTCTCATTAGTAGTTTCATGCTGAATTTGCAGAATTTTTGGAAATGTTTTTGATGGTTAAAAATGAAGAAAATTGCATTTGTAAGCATGTTTTAACATGAAAGATCTAGGACACCTATCTCAAGTCGTAACAAACGAGATCTTGCATGTGCTATAAGATAGATTATCATAATGTATGTGAATTCAAATTTTTCTAGACTTTTATCAATCTAATGTAGTTTGAAGAATGATAAGAAATGTAAGCACGAGAAGACATGAAGGAACAAATATGCATAATTTTAGTGATTTAGAAAATAATGTTCATGCAAAAGAATATCATGCACATTCATAAGCATTTTAGTCCAATGGAAACAATTTAAAGTCACATAGTTATTTTATCGTTCAATTTTATTTTATTTTACTTCATAATTAATTCATTATGGTAATATGAGATAACTAGCATGAATAATATCTATTAGTTGATAATGCTAGAATAATGAGTTTGATTGCAATTGTTATACCACAAGATTAATTGAGATAATGTTGCATGTATTCAAGAACGTGATTTAATATTTTTACATGGAATGAATTTATGATTTCATTTGATTTATTAATATAAAGTTGATTCTATGGTTTATAATCAAATGAGATACATGCAAGTCATACTTCATTAATTCATTCATGTACTTATTATGATCACCAATCAAATGTTAGAACTAAGTGGATCTTTTGTAATGTTTGAATTTAAAGATCTTTCGATATTACATAATTATGATGGTGAAGCATGTAGCACAAGTCATATTCAACATTTTTCAGAATATTTTAAAGAAAGATTGTGAGGTGAATAATGAATATGAAAGAAGTGAGAAGCTATTTTTGGTTAGTTTGAAGAGTTATTGTAAATTTTCTCAAATATAAGGGCTATCATATTCATCACATAAGATAGATAATAATCAACACATTGTGCATTTTAATTTTTTGTTTGCCTAAGCCCTTTATTATTTAAATCCATTTAAAATAATTTCATTAGTCTTGGTAATAGTTTCAATATTTAATTAATAATGATAGTTCAAGACATTTAAGGGTAATGAATTTAAAAGGTAAAAATAAAATGGATAAGTAGATCACTAAACAAAATGATATGAGTTTTCAAGATAAATAGAGTGATCATAGCATGATAGTTTAAGAAGAAATAAAAGAAAATAAACAAAAAGAAATTTAAGCAAATCATGAAGTAGAATAATGATATTTCATTTTTATTAGGTTTCTACTTCATGCAAATGATGGGATACTAATGAATAAGAGATTTAGGTATCCAAAGAGGACCGGGAGTGATGGTTCCTTTGGGTAACCTAATACATCGTGTTTTCTTTTGGGGAGATATGTTTGAATGGGCCCTTTCGTTTGACATTAATGTGTCATTCTTAAGTATGGGTTTCCATTCGTACCATGAAAAAAAAATGTAATTTTTGTCTTTCAACTTTCCATAATCATTACTCTTGAATTTATTATATAATGGAAATTTGTTTTCATTTAAGTTGGGAAAAGATTGTGATGAATGGATCCTTGCATTTAAGGTTTCATTTTTGCTTTTTGGTCTCCATTCAAAACTTGGTTTATGATTTCCAAAAGCTTTTTGTTTCTTATTCCCAATATTAGGTTTAAGTATGATATTCATATTTATATTCAACTTGCTTTTGGATATTGTTTGATTTTGTGAATTTGTATTTACAATTTTCATAAGCAAGTTGATTTTTTATTTTAATTCATCATTTTTGAGTTTACAATTATGTCTTGCTTTATTATATGCGATTGTGCTATTTTTAAGAGTGGATACAATAGACTCAATATGATTTTGATATTTATTTCTATATTCATCAAATGTTTCATCCATCTCTTGAATTTCAATTTTATATTCTTCACACTTAGCACAACCATTTATCAAAGATGAATTTTCTAAGCATAATTTTTCATTTTGTTCTTTTATAAAAATAATTTCTTTTTCAAGTTCCTTAAATTTTTCTTTAATATCATTACAATTAAGACAAGGTTTTGTATTTTCAATTGAAGAGACATTAGATAAATCAGATTTTGATACTTCTTTAACTTTTGCTGTTAAATTTTTATTTTCTAAGCGCAATTTGCCCTTTTTAATTTCTTAATTTTGCGCTTTGTGATTTATAGCAATTGTAAAGTAGAAATAGAATTGCAAACAATATGATGATTTGATTTCCTTACAGTGCTTTCGGGAGAGGCATGACTTGACCATATCATTTCATTGACATTCTTTTGGCACTCCTCTTCCGAAGATAGTATTTCTTCTTCTCTTTCACTTGGTGTGCACTTCATGGATCCGTCATGAGAGGGGCATTCTTGAAGACTTGTGCAAGCTTGCATATTCTCCGGTTCTTGCGATTGTTCTATACCTGTAGACGGAGAATCATACATTTCTTCAAGAAAATGCCATACTTTATATGCACTTGAAAAGCAATATATTAATTTGAAAATTTCATTAGATAGACCGCAAAATAAATAATGTTTAGCTTTTGCATTTAATTGAAGTTCTTTTTTATTTGATTCGTTTGCAGGTCTTGCTATTGCTAAATTCCAAACTTCGATGTCTTCAGTTTTAATAAATTTTTCAATTAAGATTTTCCACCCTTTATAATTTGTCCCTTCAAATAAAGGTGGTGCAAGTGATTTTTCCTCTTCACAAAAATTTCCCCCACTAGTTGAAGCGAGATCATGAGACGTCATTATTCCCGGTTGTTAAGCTGATTGGAATAAAGCCGCTCTGATACCACTTGTTGGATCGGTCGGCGCCCTTAGAGGGGGGGTGAATAAGGGTTTTCAAAAACTTAAGTAAATATTTAGAAAACTTTGAATTATTGCAAGATTAAAGACATGAAATAAGTTAAGTAAAACAAAAAGAGAGATAAGCTTTATTAAAGATAAATAAGTTTTACAAAACTTGATCTCGATGACGCTAGAGATCGGAGGCGAATAATAAAAAGGCTCTTTTTGTTTTCTATACCGACTCGTATCCCCACGAACCGGTTGGCTTTAGCCGATCTCTCCCCAGATACGGCATCAAGTCGCTCTAGCCAATCTATCCCCAGAAAGGCCTCGAGCACCCCCTAGAATGTAAGACCCCATTTTTTTTTTGCAAAAACCACCGGGTCTTTGGCCCAGAACCGCCGTTTTGCGGTGACATCATCACTCGGGAAGGTCGCCACTACAAAACGCCGATCTTGCCGGCCAATTCGATCACAAAGGAAAGTAAAGCTATAAAAGAAAAGCAGACCAAGTCCACATCACATATAATTAAACCAACAAGAGATGTCCACAAACATAACCGAAAATAGAAGATAAGAGAACAAGGGCTTCTGCCCGATACAACAATAGCCTCACTACAAAGGTCACTCGCGGAAGCAAATCAACTAGGACAAACACTCACGGATCCTGTCATCTGAGCTCCTGAGCTAGACTGCCCCGCCTCCATTTGCTCCTGCCTCTGGTGCTGCCCCGTCGCCACGGTCTCCTAAAATGATAAGGTCCACCGACCGTTAGTCATAATGACTCAGCCAATTCCCCACCCCTCCCCCCAAGGCTCCTAGGCACCGAATGGGGAGGAGGAAGCGGAGGACAAACAAGGGGTAATATAAAAACAGATGACAAGGTGAGTTCTACTCTACACAGGTGTTATATATATAAATGAAACATGAAATAGAAACAGCAGGGTAAAGTGTGTGAATAACGGTAAGCAGTAAGAAAAGAGGCAAGTAAGCATTATAAAAGTAACCATTGATTTATAGGAATGCCCATACAAACCTATAGACCAAGGGGTCGTTTAGCAGGGCCTATCGTATAAAAAGTCTCATACCAATTTATACGATAGGTCAGGGATTGAATGCTATGTTTATGCTATGTCATGCAAAGTATGTTGTTATGCTATGTTCATACAAGTGCAACTCACACACTACGACTCTATGCGCATAGACCTTTAGTTCCCCCTTTTTGGAGCGAGCTAGACTCCCAGGATACTCCCGTAGTGGCAAACGGAAGCGGTGGGTTGGGCCTCGCCCACCTCTAGGTTGGTATTTGCACTACCTAACCTAGACCTATCGTACGCCTCCACAAAACCCGCGGAGCGCCTGCGTACTCTTACTGACTGGACCGCCAGACTTTTATGGCTAAGTGTAAATACTACACTTGCCGAGCCCAAGTGTTAACGTCGGTGCAACGATCGCCAACACGAAGGACCCACCACCTTATGCACATGCAACGTATCTTCCAATAACACCGAGCTACAAGCTCCCCGGGCTAACCCGCCCGTTACCAATAATCAGCTCAGAAACACAAGATCACCGGACTAAACCGGCTAGACTTCTATAAGAAAACCCCCATATAACTTACTTATATCAAACCTAGATGCTCTAAGACGCTAACAGGAAAAGACGATCTTTCGTCAATCCGGGACGACTTATTCCAAGGGTGGCACCCCACCACTGCAGGACTCACCAGACCCTAGCTACTCCAGGGATCCTCTCATAACTACAAGATTACCACTCAACCCTCACAACTCTAAATCAAGGACCACCAGTTAGACCCTTAATCCTAAATTTGCTAAAGTTGCTAAACGCAGACCACCCTTAACGATTTGATGCTCATGAAGAAAGTACCTCAAATAATCAGTTATGTGTCTCAATGGATTTATTGGGGGTCCATGTTACATATCTAAGATCAAACCCAGAGTTTCATAATTTCTCCAACAATATTGATAATTAAAACAATTTTTCCAAAGGGCAAAATCCTAAGGTTTGAACTACAAGGTTACTTTTCTGACTTCCAATGCCTTCCCTAATTTTTACATAAATCAAGGGTACCTAATAATCAGTGGATATAAATTTTTAGGAAAAACCAGCAAGATTTACTATTTTTAAAAATTCCAAAACTCATTCATTTCCTATAAATTCCAAAGGAGGTACCCTCATATGATCTCTAAACCTTATGCAAATTAATACAGAGGTGCTTCATAATAAAATATTCAGTCCTACAAAGTTTGACCATGCTCCACAGAGGGTACATTTGTAATTTCCACAGAGGATATATTTGTAATTAATTCCAAATTGAACTAGAGGTACCAAAAATATTAATCCATAAATTATGAGAAAAATACAGTAGGTACAAGTTGGTATAAAAAGGCTTCCAGCAAAGTTCCATGCCATTACATAAATTTAGCACCCTAAAATTAATCATCCCAAAAATTGCCAACAATATGAAATATTACAATTTGGACCTCCAAAAGTTTTCTCATGGTCTAACAGAATCTTCGGGGGATTAATAACACTAAAACTAAGTTTGTGACAGAAGATGGTTAAATAAGTGTTATTTCATCCTAAAATCCAAAACCCTAATTATTTGCAAATCTACCCAAGGGTTTATTACCTAGGATTGGCAACTCCAAATCCCTCCAATTCCTCACAGTAGCAATCTCTGGTCACTAAGATCATCTCCCCAAAATTTCAAGTCAAACCATTAAGGTTTGACCCCTCTTCCTTCATTAGCCTCTAATTGCACCCCATTAGGGTTTAGCCTAGGGTTAGGGTCTAAACTTTTCCAAATCCACCCAAACCTCTTGTGAGGGTATTATAACACTCTTAGAACTCAGAGAGGGCTATTGCACTTCTCTCCATGGACATATACTCCTATGTCCTTCACAAACCCTAAAGGGCACCATACACTTAACCACTAGGGTTTAAGGGCACACTAGGCCCTAACTCAACTAAAGTTGCTCCTTGGGGGTGTCTCATACCTCCCAAGTCAGTGACCAAGGTCACCCCATCAATCAGTGGGAGGAAACCCCTCCACACCCCAAAATTTGCTTAAGATCACTTTTTGCCCTAAACAAACCCTTAAGCAAACACAAGGCCAAGGGGAACTCCCTACTTGCCCAAGTCCAACCTACTCACTATACTGTCCAGGGGTCAGTGAATGACCACCCATGATCCTACCAACACTTGGTGAGGAGTGGGGTTCTATTGGGAACCTATTTGGAGTGCTAATAGCAATTTAGCCCCTTTTTGATTTACTAGGGCAAACCTCATCCAATGGCCACCAAATTTGGAACAAAGGTTGGCATGGGGGAGGGTGATGTGCACCCCAAATATGAAGCCAATTGGCTTTGTGGAAGTGTGGGGGCACTCACCCAAATTTTTTGCCTAAACCTAGGGAGCCTAAGGTTGTCTTGGTGAATTACCCCACCAAATCAACTCCAAAAATTATGATACTTTAACCAGGGCCTATACTTACTCCCTAGGACCACACACCCAAGTTTGGAAGGGTTTTGAGGTGTTTAGGGCACCTAATTAGGTTACACCAAGATTATTGAACTTTCCCAAAAATTATGGGGAAAACTTCTCCAATCAATCTGGTCTTTGGACATGACCTATATATGCCTAAGACTAGCCTACACCCCAAATATCAAGTCATTTGGAGTTCTGGATTAGTGTGGGCATCAAAAATAAGTTCTGGATAGCCTTATGGACAGTCCCCACTAAAATGAGTGTTGTGCCCTAACCAGGACTCCAAATAGAGTGATCTCAATTTTGGATTAAACTAGACCTCAAGGGCTCCAACTTTGACGTAGGGCAAAAATTCCCTAAAGGCCTCTAAGTACTTTTACCAGAATTAACTAAACACTGCATTTTAATCACAGAAAATAAGGATTTGAACTAAGGGCCGCACGAATCTTGGCGCAAATCTAACGGTGCCTGTTCATCGTCCCCGATAAACAGCGGCCGAGATCTACCGCGCCTGAGCCGAAAGAGCTTGGATTTCTCGGCCACCTGAGCGCCGCCCCGGCCGACCAACGCCACCACCACCTCCGTTGAGGTGGGGGCCGGCGATGAGCGGTGTTTGCTCGGCCGGAGGTGGCCGGAATCACGATCTGGAAGAGGAAGCCCAACCCATCGACGGGAGGCATGGTTGGCTTGATTCTCGGCCAATTGGCCACGAAACGAGCCGCCGGCGATTGGGATCTAATCCTTAGGGGTCAGGGAAGAGAATCGGACCTGCTGTAGAGCTTGCCGGCGAGTTATCCTGGAGTACACCATGGGAGCTTGGGTTGATTGCGATGCCATGCCGATCCGAGCCTAGGGAGCACGAAACCTTCTGAATTCTTGGGGGTTTCTCTCCTCTCCGACCTCTGAAGATGATAGGGAGTTCAATTGTGGGTGGTGGTGGCTTTAACCTCAAATGTCATTAATGGCCTCTTCATCTCCTTCCTATAACCGACCCAATGAATCCCCCCTGCCTTAATTCCTCCTAGAAACGGCTGGGAACTCCTCCAATTCGGCAGAGGAGATGAATGAGAGTGCTAATTAGGGAGGCCAAAGGGTGTAACTCCTTAATGGTCATGAATGGCCTCTTTCTCTCACCACAAAATTGGGGAAACCTCCATTTTCTCTCTCCTAATCACCATGGCCGGTTTATCTACTCTCTTTTGAGTTTAATGCTGTTCTACATGGGCTGGTTGACCATCCAATTGAGTTTGCCCAAAGGGATTGGGTTAGGTTTGAGAGATTTGACCTAAATTGGGTAATTTTGACTTTTGGTCAAATTGGCCAATTGGGTGACCCTAGGATGGGGCTTTTGGGTCCATTGGGTTCCAAATTAAGTTTAGAAACTATTGGTGGGGTCAATTTGGTCATATGGGTCTTGGTTGACCCAATCTAAGCTGATTTGACCAAAACATGCTAAATTGACTTTGGTCAAATTGAGCCCTAGGGTTGACTTGGTCATAAGTCTTTTTGGTTCACTGGGTCCCCTATGATATGATAACCCTATGGGTAAGGTCAATTTAATTTGGTGATGGTCAATTAGGGTACTTTGTGAAGAAATGCCATTTTGACCTAAAAAGGGCAATTTGGTCAATTTGCACCCCTAAGGGTCCCATGATGGGGCTTTTAGGTCTAATAGGTCTCTTATAGTATTCTAGACCTAGTGAGTGATCAATTTGACAAGGTGAAGGTTAATTGGCTCTAAATAGGCTACTTTGACCAATTTGGGGTTTTAGGTTGACTTTGGTCAAATTGGTCTCTTAGGTTGACCCCAATGGGCCCTTGGTGCACTAAGGGAGCCTATAAAGGGTTAGGGATACTATGATAGGGTCAATTGATCAAGTTGAGGCCCTAAGGTCTGACCCTAAGCTTGGTAACTGGAAATTGCTATTTGCAGACCAAAGTGGTTTCCTCCTCCTTTCCTAAGCTCTCAAGGTCAAATGGCTCTTCCTATAATTTTGTCATGACCTAGTCATGACAAAGCCAACTTAGGGGTCTAGCAGTTTGGGGGATGTTACAAATCCCAATACATAAAAAAAAATTCGTCCTCGAAATTCAGTCAAGCCTATGGGGTTTCTACTAGAGGAAAACTGTAACATCCCAGAAAAAGTAAGTTGTACCTGTCGTAAAAAGCTGCGGATATTTCTGCTGCATCAAGTCCAGTGGCTCCCAAGTATGTTCTTCCTGTCCATGATTCCTCCACAGGACCTTGACCAGCGGAACCTTCTTGCGCCGCAAGACTCGTAGCTCTGTGTCGTCTATCCGAACCGGCTCCAAGTGAATCGATCGATCTGTAGCTACTGGCCCCTCCAAAGTAGACACCTGCTGCTCAGGCCGAAGTAAAGCCTTCCTTAGTGAGGAGACGTGGAATACGTCATGCAGTCCCTCCAAATCCGGCGGTAGCTCCAGTCTGTAAGCCAAGGGGCCGATCCGCTCCAGGATCCTATAGGGCCCCATAAACCTCGGACTGAGCTTCTTACACCCGCGAACCCTCGAGACTCCATGCATCGGACGTATCTTCAAGAAAACCCGATCTCCCACTTGGAACTCCACCATACGATGACGCGCATCGTAATACTTGGCCTGCCTGCTCTGGGCCTCCAGCATCCTATCTCGTATCAACCTCACCTGGGCCTCCGTGTCCTCTACGAACTCTGAGCCAAGAGCCTTGGGATCCTCATCCTGAATCCAAGACAATGGCGTCCTGCACCTCCGTCCATATAATGCCTCATAAGGCGCTCTGCCTATGCTAGCCTGGTGACTGTTGTTATATGAGAACTCGACTAACGGCAACAGTATCTCCCAGGGCTCCCCGTGGTCTAGAATGCAAAGGCACAAAAGATCCTCCAGGGTCCGATTGGTGCGTTCCGTTTGTCCATCTGTCTGGGGGTGAAATGATGTACTGAAGGTCAACCGGGTGCCTAGGTAGGCCTGTACCGCTCTCCACTCCTTTGATGTAAAACATCCATCTCGATCCGACACGATCGTCCTTGGCACACCATGATATCGAACGAACTGCTCCACGAACTTCCGTATCAAAACTCTGACTGAATCATCCTTCCTGATCGGAATGAACCTGGCCACCTTCGTCAACCTATCGACGATCACCCAAATCGAGTCATTCCCAGCACGAGATCGGGGAAGGCCGTGAATAAAATCCATCGCTATATCGTCGAACTTCCATTCCGGCACCGGGAGTGGCTGTAACAATCCCGCGGGGTTCCGGCACTCCGCCTTCACAAGCTGGCAAGTCTCGCAGTGGGTCACAAAATATACGATGTCTCTCTTCATGCCCGACCAGTACATGGTCTTCTTCAAGTCTGTCGTCATCTTGGTAATACCCGGGTGCACTGAATACTTACTGCAGTGAGCCTCTGTCATAATATCCTCCTGAATCTGATCTCCTGCTGGTATATACACTCGACCTCTAAAACTCAACAGGTCGTCCTTCAGCGAATAATCTCCGGCTGAGCCTGCCTCCAAGGCTTTGAATATCGGCTCCAGCTTGGCATCCTGCCTCTGCCCTTCCCTGATGCGGTCTTGAATGTCATAGGTGGCACCAGTCGCCGCTAGGTACTCCTCGTATAGCTCCGGATCACCCTCAGATACTAGGGAAATCTGCATATCTTCGAACATCTGTACTAACTCCATGGCCATCAGCTTAGGCTCCGCTCCTGACGTGGTAGCTCTCCTGCTCAACGCGTCTGCTACTACGTTCGCCTTCCCTGGGTGGTAATGCATCGTATACTGGTAGTCTGATAAGAACTCCACCCATCGCCTCTGTCGGATATTCAACTCCTTCTGCGTATCTACATACTTCAGATTTTTGTGATCTGAGAATATGTCGCAGTGGACACCATAAAGGTAGTGTCGCCAGATCTTGAGAGCGAATATGACTGCTCCCATCTCCAAGTCATACACTGGGTAATTCCGCTCGTGAATCTTTAACTGGCGGGAGGCATAAGCTATCACATGCCCGTTCTGCATCAGAACGGCACCCATCCCCTGATAAGACGCATCCGTATACACTTGAAATCCTTCCTTCCCCGACGGAAGGGCAAGGATGGGAGCCGAAGTAAGCCGACCCTTCAGCTCCTGGAAAGCTGTCTCACACTGCGGCGTCCAAGTGAAAACAGCATCCTTCCTTGTCAGGGAAGTAAGCGGGAGGGCTATCTGAGAAAACCCTTGAACGAACTTCCGGTAGTAGCCGGCAAGTCCCAAGAAACTCCTCACGTCGGTGGCCATCTTCAGCGGCGGCCAATCCCGTACTGCCTGAATCTTTGCTGGATCCACTGCTAAGCCTGCTCCACTGATGATGTGGCCCAGGAAGGCCACCTCCTTCAACCAGAACTGACATTTGCTGAACTTTGCATACAACCGATGCTCCCGAAGCTTCCCCAAGGTGAGTGCCAAATGCCGAGCATGCTCCTCCTCCGTCCTCGAGTAGATGAGGATGTCGTCGATGAACACAATGACAAAGATGTCGAGGTAAGGCTCGAACACCTGGTTCATCAGGCTCATAAATGCCGATGGCGCATTTGTGAGCCCGAACGGCATCACAGTGAACTCGTACAATCCGTATCGGCTGCTGAAAGCTGTCTTCGGGATGTCCTCCTCTTGGATCCTTAGCTGATAATAACCTGACCTCAAATCCAGTTTCGAGAAGCAGTGGGCTCCCTCTAGCTGGTCGAAGAGCTCGTCTATCCTTGGCAGAGGATACGTGTTCCACACCGTCAGCCGATTCAGTGCTCTGTAATCGATGCACAATCTGAGCGTCCCATCCTTCTTCTTTACGAATAACACCGGAGCTCCCCAAGGTGAGGAACTCGGCCTAACGAACCCTGCTTCCACCAGCTCCTGCAGCTGGCTCCGAAACTCCACCAACTACTTCGGGGCCATCCGATAAGGAGCTTTGGACACCGGCTTTTCCCCTGGCACCAGCTGAATCTGAAAATCCTTCTCGCGGTGCGGTGGCAGCCCAGGAAGCTTCTCCGGAAAAACATCAGCAAAATCTCGCACCACCGGGATACTTGGCACTGAGTCCTCGACTTCAGTCGCCTCAAAGAGCACCTGATAAACCTCGTCTCCCTGCAAGTGGGCCTTGACGGCCTGAAGAGACAATAAGAAGAGACGAGAGGTGGGTTGAGTACCTTCGAATATCACATCGCCGTCTCTGTGCTTTAGCACGATCCGCCTTGCCGGGCAGTCAATCCTTGCCTGGTTCTCATACAACCAACTCATGCCCAGGATTAGGTCGTAATCTCTCATCTTCAGCACAGTTGTCGGGGCCTCGAACAGTCTTCCTCCAATCTCCAGATTCATTATGCACGTTGAATTTGTTAGAACCTCCGATCCGTCCGGAAATCGCACCCTCCTATAGTCGCTTTTGAAGTGCTTGACTTGGTCTAGGCCTTCGATAAACTTAGCCGAGACGAACGAGTGCGAGGCACCCGTATCGAACAAGGTAAACGCAGGTTTGCCAAAAATGGATACTAAACCTGAAGGTTTTGATGTTTGGTTCAATGCTAAGGTAAAGCTAAAACTTATAAGCCATTAACAATTTAAAAGAAAATACAACAAAGTACCTGCGATGACCCTTACTGGGTCTCGGGGCCTAGCCAAGTCTAGGGCATAAGCCTGCTCCCTGTACTGCCTCCGATCGTCACCCTGAAATCCACGACCTCGACCACGTCCTCGGCCCCTGAAATGCTGACCCCGTGGTGCTGCCTGAGGTGCTGGAGGAGCATTCCTCTGGGGGCAGTTCCTCTTGATGTGGCTGACCTGATGGCAGTGAAAGCACTCCGGAGGTTGCCCACCTCCTCCAATCCTTGGCATCTCCCTCATCTGCAGAGGCTGAGGAGCCAACACTACCGGCTCCCTTTGCACCTGCCTCTCCTCCTGACGGGGTCGGACCTCCGTCCTTCCTTCTCCAGCGTCTCGGCCTCTCGGCTGATCTCTTCTGCCACTTCTTCCCTGATCCTCCATGGGTCTCTTTCTCCCACGAACAACTTGCTGGTCTCCTTCCAGCTTCTTGGCCATCTCCAGGATCTTTGTCATGCTACCATCGGAGACGAAAAGGAGGGACTGCCTCAACTCATCACGGAGGCCCTTATAGAACCTCTTTGCATATCCCGCATCATCCAGCTGGTAAGATACCGCAAACCGGGACAGGTGGGTGAACTCCTGGTGATACTCCAACACTGACCTACTCCCCTGCCTTAACTGTAGAAACCTATCCTCCAGATCATCTCTTGCCGACTGCGGCACAAAATGCTCCAGCAGTGCCGCCTTGAAATCGTCCCAAGCAACATCTGCTGCCTCCAATCCCGGATAAGTTGTAGCCAGGAACCTCTTCCACCATCTTTTAGCATGGGATTCCAGGCATGAAACCACCAGTGGCACCTCCATCTCCACCGGGCACTGGATTCCCGTCAGCATCTCTTGCATAATATCCACCCACTCCTCAGTTCTTATAGTCGTCTCCGTCCTGATGTAAGCTGGTGGGGAGAGACGCCGAAAGATGCTCAGCCAGTTGGCCCCGGGGTTTTGCTATGGAGCTGGTGCCTGCTGTGCCCTGAACGTCTCCAAAATGGCAGTCAGAGTCTGCCCCAACTCCATCTGCTGGAACGGGGTAGGAGCCGGTGGTGGTGGAACGACGTTCGGAGCTGGCGGGACTCCATGCTGCGGCGAAGGTTCCGTTGCCGGCTACATAAGAAAGATTGCACTTGTAAGGGACTTAGCTAAGGGAAGAAAAATTCAGTTATAAGTGGACTCTTTCATGTGATTTCCCTTATGGGCACACCATTGCTTCCGCTGCTAGTTTGTCCGCAAACTAAGCTCGCGCGGGGTGGCCAAGGGTTTGTGGACTTCTTTTCTTTGGATCGAGGTTTCCTTTGATACCACTTGTAAGACCCCTTTTTTTGCAAAAACCACCGGGTCTTAGGCCCAGAACCGCCGTTTTGCGGTGACATCATCACTCGGGAAGGTCGCCACTACAAAACGCCGATCCTGCCGGCCAATTCGATCACAAAGGAAAGTAAAGCTATAAAAGAAAAGCAGACCAAGTCCACATCACATATAATTAAACCAACAAGAGATGTCCACAAACATAACCGAAAATAGAAGATAAGAGAACAAGGGCTTCTGCCCGATACAACAATAGCCTCACTACAAAGGTCACTCGCGGAAGCAAATCAACTAGGACAAACACTCACGGATCCTATCATCTGAGCTCTTGAGCTAGACTGCCCCGCCTCCATTTGCACCTGCCTCTGGTGCTGCCCCGTCGCCACGGTCTCCTAAAATGATAAGGTCCACCGACCGTCAGTCATAATGACTCAGCCAATTCCCCACCCCTCCCCCCAAGGCTCCTAGGCACCGAATGGGGAGGAGGAAGTGGAGGACAAACAAGGGGTAATACAAAAGCAGATGACAAGGTGAGTTCTACTCTACACAGGTGTTATATATATAAATGAAACATGAAATAGAAACAGCAGGGTAAAGTGTGTGAATAACGGTAAGCAGTAAGAAAAGAGGCAAGTAAGCATTATAAAAGTAACCATTGATTTATAGGAATGCCCATACAAACCTATAGACCAAGGGGTCGTTTAGCAGGGCCTATCGTATAAAAAGTCCCATACCAATTTATACGATAGGTGTCAGGGGCTGAATGCTATGTTTATGATATGTCATGCAAAGTATGTTGTTATGCTATGTTCATACAAGTGCAACTCACACACTACGACTCTATGCGCATAGACCTTTAGTTCCCCCTTTTTGGAGCGAGCTAGACTCCCAGGATACTCCCGTAGTGGCAAACGGAAGCGGTGGGTTGGGCCTCGCCCACCTCTAGGTTGGTATTTGCACTACCTAACCTAGACCTATCGTACGCCTCCACAAAACCCGCGGAGCGCCTGCGTACTCTTACTGACTGGACCGCCAGACTTTTATGGCTAAGTGTAAATACTACACTTGCCGAGCCCAAGTGTTAACGTCGGTGCAACGATCGCCAACACGAAGGACCCACCACCTTATGCACATGCAACGTATCTTCCAATAACACCGAGCTACAAGCTCCCCGGGCTAACCCGCCCGTTACCAATAATCAGCTCAGAAACACAAGATCACCGGACTAAACCGGCTAGACTTCTATAAGAAAACCCCCATATAACTTACTTATATCAAACCTAGATGCTCTAAGACGCTAACAGGAAAAGACGATCTTTCGTCAATCTGGGACGACTTATTCCAAGGGTGGCACCCCACCACTGCAGGACTCACCAGACCCTAGCTACTCCAGGGATCCTCTCATAACTACAAGATTACCACTCAACCCTCACAACTCTAAATCAAGGACCACCAGTTAGACCCTTAATCCTAAATTTGCTAAAGTTGCTAAACGCAGACCACCCTTAACGATTTGATGCTCATGAAGAAAGTACCTCAAATAATCAGTTATGTGTCTCAATGGATTTATTGGGGGTCCATGTTACATATTTAAGATCAAACCCAGAGTTTCATAATTTCTCCAACAATATTGATAATTAAAACAATTTTTCCAAAGGGCAAAATCCTAAGGTTTGAACTACAAGGTTACTTTTCTGACTTCCAATGCCTTCCCTAATTTTTACATAAATCAAGGGTACCTAATAATCAGTGGATATAAATTTTTAGGAAAAACCAGCAAGATTTACTATTTTTAAAAATTCCAAAACTCATTCATTTCCTATAAATTCCAAAGGAGGTACCCTCATATGATCTCTAAACCTTATGCAAATTAATACAGAGGTGCTTCATAATAAAATATTCAGTCCTACAAAGTTTGACCATGCTCCACAGAGGGTACATTTGTAATTTCCACAGAGGATATATTTGTAATTAATTCCAAATTGAACTAGAGGTACCAAAAATATTAATCCATAAATTATGAGAAAAATACAGTGGGTACAAGTTGGTATAAAAAGGCTTCCAGCAAAGTTCCATGCCATTACAGAAATTTAGCACCCTAAAATTAATCATCCCAAAAATTGCCAACAATATGAAATATTACAATTTGGACCTCCAAAAGTTTTCTCATGGTCTAACAGAATCTTCCAGAGATTAATAACATTAAAACTAAGTTTGTGACAGAAGATGGTTAAACAGTAAGTGTTATTTCATCCTAAAATCCAAAACCCTAATTATTTGCAAATCTACCCAAGGGTTTATTACCTAGGATTGGCAACTCCAAATCCCTCCAATTCCTCACAGTAGCAATCTCTGGTCACTAAGATCATTTCCCCAAAATTTCAAGTCAAACCATTAAGGTTTGACCCCTCTTCCTTCATTAGCCTCTAATTGCACCCCATTAGGGTTTAGCCTAGGGTTAGGGTCTAAACTTTTCCAAATCCACCCAAACCTCTTGTGAGGGTATTATAACACTCTTAGAACTCAGAGAGGGCTATTGCACTTCTCTCCATGGACATATACTCCTATGTCCTTCACAAACCCTAAAGGGCACCATACACTTAACCACTAGGGTTTAAGGGCACACTAGGCCCTAACTCAACTAAAGTTGCTCCTTGGGGGTGTCTCATACCTCCCAAGTCAGTGACCAAGGTCACCCCATCAATCAGTGGGAGGAAACCCCTCCACATCCCAAAATTTGCTTAAGATCACTTTTTGCCCTAAACAAACCCTTAAGCAAACACAAGGCCAAGGGGAACTCCCTACTTGCCCAAGTCCAACCTACTCACTATACTGGCCAGGGGTCAGTGAATGACCACCCATGATCCTACCAACACTTGGTGAGGAGTGGGGTTCTATTGGGTACCTATTTGGAGTGCTAATAGCAATTTAGCCCCTTTTTGATTTACTAGGGCAAACCTCTTCCATTGGCCACCAAATTAGGACCAGAGGTTGGCATGTGGGAGGGTGATGTGCACCCCAAATATGAAGCCAATTGGCTTTGTGGAAGTGTGGGGGCACTCACCCAAAGTTTTTGCCTAAACCTAGGGAGCCTAAGGTTGTCTTGGTGAATTACCCCACCAAATCAACTCCAAAAATTATGATACTTTAACAAGGGCCTATACTTACTCCCTAGGACCACCCACCCAAGTTTGGAAGGGTTTTGAGGTGTTTAGGGCACCTAATTAGGTTACACCAGGATTATTGAACTTTCCCAAAAATTATGGGGAAAACTTCTCCAATCAATCTGGTCTTTGGACATGACCTATATATGCCTAAGACTAGCCTACACCCCAAATATCAAGTCATTTGGAGTTCTGGATTGGTGTGGGCATCAAAAATAAATTCTGGATAGCCTAATGGACAGTCCCCACTAAAATGAGTGTTGTGCCCTAACCAGGACTCCAAATCGAATGATCTCAATTTTGGATTAAACTAGACCTCAAGGGCTCCAACTTTGATGTAGGGCAAAAATTCCCTAGAGGCCTCTAAGTATTTTTACCAGAATTAACTAAACACTGCATTTTAATCACAGAAAATAAGGATTTGAACTAAGGGCCGCACGAATCTTGGCGCAAATCTAACGGTGCCTGTTCATCGTCCCCGATAAACAGCGGCCGAGATCTACCACGCCTGAGCCGAAAGAGCTTGGATTTCCCGGCCACCTGAGCGCCGCCCCGGCCGACCAACGCCACCACCACCTCCGTTGAGGTGGGGGCCGGAGGTGGCCGGAATCACGATCTGGAAGAGGAAGCCCAACCCGATCGACGGGAGGCATGGCTGGCTTGATTCCTGGCCAATTGGCCATGAAACGAGCCGCCGGCGATTGGGATCTAATCCTTAGGGGTCAGGGAAGAGAATCGGACCTGCTGTAGAGCTTGCCGGCGAGTTATCCTGGAGTACACCATGGGAGCTTGGGTTGATTGCGATGCCATGCCGATCCGAGCCTAGGGAGCACGAAACCTTCTGAATTCTTGGGTGTTTCTCTCCTCTCCGACCTCTGAAGATGATAGGGAGTTCAATTGTGGGTGGTGGTGGCTTTAACCTCAAATGCCATTAATGGCCTCTTCATCTCCTTCCTATAACCGACCCAATGAATCCCCCCCTGCCTTAATTCCTCCTAGAAACGGCTGGGAACTCCTCCAATTCAGCAGAGGAGATGAATGAGAGTGCTAATTAGGGAGGCCAAAGGGTGTAACTCCTTAATGGTCATGAATGGCCTCTTTCTCTCACCACAAAATTGGGGAAACCTCCATTTTCTCTCTCCTAATCACCATGGCCGGTTTCTCTACTCTCTTTTGAGTTTAATGCTGTTCTACATGGGCTGGTTGACCATCCAATTGAGTTAGCCCAAAGGGATTGGGTTAGGTTTGAGAGATTTGACCTAAATTGGGTAATTTTGACTTTTGGTCAAATTGGCCAATTGGGTGACCCTAGGATGGGGCTTTTGGGTCCATTGGGTTCCAAATTAAGTTTAGAAACTATTGGTGGGGTCAATTTGGTCATATGGGTCTTGGTTGACCCAATCTAAGATGACTTGACCAAAACAGGCTAAATTGACTTTGGTCAAATTGAGCCCTAAGGTTAATTTAATATGGTGATGGTCAATTAGGGTACTTTGTGAAGAAATGCCATTTTGACCTTAAAAGGGCAATTTGGTCAATTTGCACCCCTAAGGGTCCCATGATGGGGCTTTTAGGTCTACTAGGTCTCTTATAGTATTCTAGACCTAGGTGAGTGATCAATTTGACAAGGTGAAGGTTAATTGGCTCTAAATAGGCTACTTTGACCAATTTGGGGTTTTAGGTTGACTTTCGTCAAATTGGTCTCTTAGGTTGACCCCAATGGGCCCTTGGTGCCCTAAGGGAACCTCTAAAGGGTTAGGGATACTATGATAGGGTCAATTGATCAAGTTGAGGCCCTAAGGTCTGACCCTAAGCTTGGTAACTAGAAATTACTATTTGCAGACCAAAGTGGTTTCCTCCTCCTTTCCTAAGCTCTCAAGGTCAAATGGCTCTTCCTATGGTTTTGTCATGACCTAGTCATGACAAAGCCAACTTAGGGGTCTATAAGTTTGGGGGATGTTACATAGAACTAGCCTAGATCTAGTCGCCAACACAAGGCAAATTACTCCCTAAGTCTACCCCAGACCTAGTCGCCAATACGAGGCGAATTGACGAACCGTTTACAAGAAAAAGAGAACTAAACTGAAATTACAACAATAATAAAAACTCCTTCTAAGAACTTCTGAAGTAGGAGATGTTGGACCATTGTAGTATAAGCGTTGCTGAGGCGGTCGTCTGTCGGATGAAGCGTGAAGAAATGCTCCTTCAGAAATTCCTTTTCTAAGCTTTTGGTGGGAGTATCTCTCTGATCTCTCCTCTCACTGCTGTGGCACGAAGCTCTGGAGTTTTGGATCTCAAGAGGATCAAAAGTTCGGAGCCAAGGCATCCAATTTATAGCCTTCACGCTATCGCCGGCGCTAGCGCTACCGCCGGCGCTAGCCCGGATTAAGTAACAAATTGCGCGGCAGAATCTCCCATCCGCGGCAACATCTTGCTCTATTCCTTCTGTGCGTCACGCTACCGTCGGCGCTATCAGCTACCGCCAGGCGCTAACATCCTTCTTAACTTGCTTCCGAAATGGCGCTAATCAACGCTATCGCCGGGCGCTATCGCTACCGCCGGCGATAGTGAGCTTGTTCGAATTTTGGCCTCAATTTTGGGTGCAGTCATCATGTGTACTCCTTGAGTCATGTGGACCTAGTAAACCTGCACACTTGAACACACAAGATCATAGGATTTGTTATTCTTAAACCTAGGAGATGCGGAAGACCATGTTCCAACAGTGGAGTGGAAGGTGGCCGGCGGTCTGAAATTTGGTGACCGCAGAGACTGCGCGGTCTCTGTGTTGGTTCTCTGCCGGTCTGGCTCTACCGATCTGTCCCTGGAGGTCTTGTGTGATCAGGCGGTTGTTCTTGTGCTGGTTGCGGTCTCTCTCCGGTTTCCTATGCTTGGTTGGCATGTCCTCTTTGTTAGAAGACCGGGCGGTCTGTTCTTGTGTAACCGCTGTGACCGGGCGGCTTATGCAGGTTGGTCTGGCGACTTGTCTGAAGTCAGCCATATGTTCTTGGCTTGCTCTTGGTGATCTAAGGAAGGAGTGTTCTTGTGTCCGCGTGTCTTATGCGCGGTCTTGTGTTCGCGCGGCTTGTGCGCGGTCTGCTGCTGACTTGAGGTCTTGGACAGGCTGTTGTCCAAGTGGTCTGATCGCGCAGTATGCTTTGTGAGACCGCTGGCGATCTGGCGGGTGGTAACTGTATCTCTCTTTTGGCGGTGACGACATCCGCCTTGTCGCCTATAAATAGGGGTGCATGGCCCGTCATTCAAACGAAAACTGTAAGAACTAGAGCCTGGGTTGTTTTGTGCGGTCTCACTTTGAGGTCGGGCGGTCTCGGAAGCGAGTTGACTGTTTGTTGTGTTCACAGTTTTGCAGTCAGCAGGTTGCGGTCTCCTTACTTGGTGATTTCCCAGCGGCTTGAATAAACAGTTCGGCAGCGGCTTGTCTGCGAACTGCTTTATGTTGTTCTTGTGTTGTTCGCAGCGAGCTCAGCGATCAGGCGACCTTCGGCGGTTAGGCGATCTGAGTTGCGGTCTGGCGACAGCTTCTGTTATTCGTTCAGTTCAATATGCTCCAGTTCGTGTGGTCTTAGGTGGCAGTCTGGCAGTACAGGTCAAGCCGAGTAATCTTAGTTGCGGTCTTGCTTGTTTTCTGTTCGAGCGGTCTCAGGTCAAGCCGGGCAGTTTCTGGAGTCGAGGGGTCTGTGCGGTCTCTGCTTGTCAAGCCACCAGATTTGTATTTGATGTGTTTTGTTCTTCTCTCCTTCGTGATTCTTATGAATCATGTCTCGCCTTGTATACCTCGCACTGTAATCAAGTATTGTGATTCAATAAAGCTTTGTGTTGTTGTGTGGCATATTGTGGTTGTTTGGCCATAACTCAGATGATGCAACTCCTGCTTACTCCTAAACGATTCAAATCAAAATTTTAACATGGTATCAGAGCGAGGTTGTTGGAGTGGATAAGCAGTGATCAACTTGAGTTGCCATCGTCTTTGTGAAGAATAGACCACAGTTTGCCATGGAAGCTGGATACGCAAGAGGGCTTGGTATTGAACTCCTCACATCGACGAACTACAAGAAATGGAGGTCGTGTATGGATAGTTACTTACTTGGCGAGGATCTATGGGAGATAGTTGGAGGAGAAGACACATAAGAAGTGTTTCTAGCAGGAGATAATATGGCAGAGGTGAGACTTTGGAGGAGGACTAATGCAAAGGCAGAGTTCACACTCAAGAGGGCTATCTCACCAGAGCTATTTGATCACATCATTGGATGTAAATCTGCTGCTGAGATTTGGACGTCTTTGGACGGGCTGTTCAATAAGAAGAATGTAGCTCGGCTACAGTTTCTTGAAAATGAGTTGGCGAAGGCCTCTCAAGGTGATCTTTCTATCTCTACCTTCTTTCTCAAGATGAAGAACCTCACAGCAGAGATTTTTGCATTGGACCCTGATGAGCCCATCTCGGAGGCAAAACTGAAGAGACATATCATCCGCGGGTTGTGGAAGGAGTATCTTGCCTTTGTGACTTCAGTTCAGGGTTGGGCAAATCAACCATCTCTGTTGGAGCTGGAAAACTTACTTGCTTCGCAAGAAAGTTTTGCAAGACAGATGGCGAGGACTTCTATCTCTGGGGGAGATAGTGATGTGTTGTTCTCTGGGAAGAAGAAGAAGAAGTGGGAGAAGAAGAAGCCAGGTCATGATGGACCCTCTACTTCAGGTCAGCAGGATAGGGGTTATACTTCTAAGTCTGATGGGAAGAAAAAGGGAGAGGGACCAAGGTGCTTCATGTGTAATAAGACCGGCCACTTCAAGAAGGATTGCCGGGTTAATCTTCAGCCGGGACATGCAGCGGAGAAGGAGAAGCCAAAGTCTGATGAAGCTGGATGGGGAGGAGCCTTTGCGGCTAATATGACGGCGATGCCCGTTAAGGCCTTGGCTGCCATCAACTTCGAAGAGGATTGGATCGTGGATTCAGGGTGTGGGCATCACCTCACCGGGGATGAATCAAAGTTCTCTTCTTTGGCACCTTACTCAGGTAACGATGCAATCATTACGGCTGATAATTTTGTTCATGCAGTAGAACAAGAAGGTGTTGTCTCTCTGAGCAGTGATAAGGGTCCACTCACATTGAGGAGTGTTTATCACGTGCCTGGTATGAAGAAGAATCTCTTCTCTGTGACCAATGCGGTCGATACCGGTTATCACGTTCTGTTTGGCCCAACAGAAGTAAAGTTTCTTAAAACTCAACCGGAGATAAAGGGAGATGTTATTCAGTTGGAAAGCGGGTGAAGGACTTGTTCGTTTTATCGACAAGTACTTATGTTGACAAAATGAAGACCAATGATAGCGCGGCTATCTGCCATAAAAGGTTGGGGCATGTAGGCATGGACAAATTGAAGGCTATGGCGGTAAGGGGCCTTGTCAAGGGCTTGCCTAGCTTGTCCTCCTATGGAGACGATCATGTTTGTGCGGGATGTCAGTTTGGTAAGTCTCATCGACTTCCATTTGATAAATCGCAAACAAGATGCAAAGCGTCGTTGGAGTGCATTCACGGTGATTTGATGGGACCGACTGTCACCCCAAGCCTTGGAGGGAACAGATATATGTTGGTGTTAATTGACGATTACACCAGATATGTCTGGGTGTATTTTCTGAAAGAGAAGTCGGAAGCTTTTGCAAAGTTCGTGGAGTTCATGGAGCTGGTGGAAGGCCGGTTAGGCCTGCAGGTGAAAAAATTGAGAACTGACAATGGTGGGGAGTTCACCTCTAGTGAGTTCTCAAGTTTTTGCAGGAAGCACGGCGTCCGGAGAGAGCTCACTTGTGCCCATACTCCATAACAAAACCGCATTGCGGAAAGGAAGATCCGTCATCTGACGGAAACCTGCAAATGTTGGCTTCATGCCAAGAGTATCCCAAAGTCTTTTTGGGCGGAGGGAATGTCTTGTGCGGCATACGTCATCAACAGGATGCCTCTAAGTCCTATCAACATGAAGACCCCTCACGAACTGATGTTCAAGGAGAAGCCAAGTGTTGCACACCTTCGGGTGTTCGGGTCAACCTGTTATGTGCATATTCCTGATGCTCTTCAGACAAAGCTAGATGCGAAAATAAGGAAGCTAGTCTTTGTTGGATATGATGAGAGGAAGAAGGGATGGAGATGCATGGATCCTGAGACACGGAGATCAATTGTATCTCGGGATGTGGTGTTCGATGAGGTGACTTCCTACAAAGGGAGTTCAGGAGTTGAACTACCGGAGAGCAGGGTTGATGAAGAAGGGAAGGCTGCGGAAAATCTTCAAGTGGAGTTGCCTGTTTCACCAGGGGCTCCAGCTGTGTCAAGCTCTGAGATGGAGGCTTCAGGTTCTGGAAGCTGGGGGAGCGATGCTCCAAGTTCATCTGGAAGAGGTGCTAGCACAGAAGAAGCAGTTGAGGAGGTGGTTAGTCAGGAGCAACCTCTTAGGAGGTCGAAGAGGACTATCAAGCCACCAGATCGATACACAGGAGGAAACATGGTGAGCTTTGTCTCATGTTTCTTTGCTGGTCCCTTGGATGAGAGGGAGTCGTCGAGCTTTGAGAAGGCCAAAGGCGTGAAGCAGTGGGACATTGCTATGCAGGAGGAGATGGATGCTCTCAAGAAGAATGAGACTTGGTCTCTAGTGCCCAGGCCCAAGGGCATTACCCCTGTGACATGCAAATGGGTTTATAAGCTCAAGAAGAAAGCTGACGACACGATCGAGCGATACAAGGCTCTCCTTGTGGCTCGCGGGTTCTCACAGTAGTACGGAGAAGATTATGATGAGACGTTCAGTCTAGTGGCAAAGATGACTTCGGTTCGATTTGTTATTGCTTTGGCAGAATCCAGTGGATGGGAGATTTGACAGCTTGACATGAAGAATGCTTTTCTATACGGAGAGATTGACAAGGATATCTTCATGATCCAACCGCCAGGCTTCATCTCGGAGGAGTGTGCGGACTACGTCTGCAAACTGAAGAAGGCCCTATATGGGTTGAAGCAAGCGCCTCGGGCGTGGTATGGAAAGATCGCGGAATATCTTCTATTCTGTGGGTTCTTTGCTTCAGACACTGATTCTAGCTTGTTCGTCAAGAAGGAGGGCGTGCTTCGGGTTATTGTTCTGCTGTATGTGGATGACATGATTGTCACCGGGAACTCGAAGGAGGCAGTAGCGAGGCTGAGAGTCGATCTTGCTATCATATTTGAGATGAAGGATCTGGGTGAGCTCCACCATTTCCTTGGACTCGAGGTTCAGAGGCGGGAGAGTGGAGTGCTCGTTTCTCAGGCTGGATATGCGGAGCGGATCGTTCAACGATTTGGCATGGAGGAAGGGAAGAGCAGCTCTATACCTCTGGAACAGCATCATAAACTTCGGAAGGATGAGGGGAGAGTTCTATCTGATCTGTTGGTGTTCCGAGCTCTGGTTGGGAGCTTGATCTACTTGACCATCACGAGGCCAGATATTGCTTATGCAGTTGGCAAAGTGAGTCGATACATGGCGGAGCCACGGAAGCCTCATCTTCTGGCGGCAAAAGGAATTTTGAAGTATGTGAAGTCGACCTCTGATCTGGGTCTCCTATATAGGAGAGGGTCAAGCTTGGAGTTGCATGGATACATGGATGCTGATTATGGGGGAAGCATGGATGATTGGAGATCAATGTCTGGTTTTGTCTTTATGACAGGTCCCACAGCTATTTCTTGGTGCAGCAAAAAGCAGGACTCGGACTTGGTAGCTCAGGAAGCCGTTTGGCTCATGAGATTGGTGGAGGACATTCATGAGGAGGTTCGAGGTCCCACTATGCTACGCGGGGACAATGAGAGTGCTCTCAAGCTAGTTAATAATCCAGACTGTCACGCGAGGACCAAGCTTATTGAGATTGAGCACCATTTCATTTGTGAGAAGGTGTTGGGAGGATCTCTTATGGTCGAGCATGTTCGGAGTGCGGACAATGTTGCAGACATCTTCACAAAGCCGCTGGCGAAGGGACCGTTTACTCAGTTGCGGAGTTTACTCGGGCTAGTTTCCACTTCCCACTTCAAGGGGGAGTGTTGAAATTATTGAAGTGGAGTGGAAGGTGGCCGGCGGTCTGAAATTTGGTGACCGCAGAGACCGCGCGGTCTCTGTGTTGGTTCTCTGCCGGTCTGGCTCTGTCGGTCTGTCCCTGGAGGTCTTGTGTGATCGTCTGATTTGTTCTAGCTGGTTGCGGTCTCTCTCTAGTTTTCTATGCTTGGTTGGCCTGTCCTCTTTGTTGGAAGACCGAGCGGTCTGTTCTTGTGTAACCGCTGTGACTGGGTGGCTTGTGCAGGTTGGTCTGGCGACTTGTCTGAAGTCGGCCAGATGTTCTTGGCTTGCTCTTGGTGATCTAAGGAAGGAGTGTTCTTGTGTCCGCGCGACTTATGCGCGGTCTTGTGTTCACGCGGCTTGTGCGCGGTCTGCTGCTGACATGCGGTCTTGGACAGGTTGTTGTCCAAGTGGTCTGATCGCGCGGTCTGCATGTGAGACCGCTGGCGATCTGGCGGGTGGTAACTGTATCTCTCTTTCAGCGGTGACAACATCCGTCTTATCGCTTATAAATAGGGGTGCATGGCCCGTCATTCAAATGAGAACTGTAAGAACTAGAGCCTGGGTTGTTTTGTGCAGTCTCACTTTGAGGTCGGGCGGTCTCGGAAGCGAGTTGACTGTTTGTTGTGTTCGCAGGTTTGCGGTCAACAGGTTGCGGTCTCCTTCCTTGGTGATTTCCCAGCGGCTTGAATAAACAGTTCGGCAGCGGCTTGTCTGTGAACTGGCTTATGTTGTTCTTGTGTTGGTCGCAGCAAGCCCAGCGATCAGGCGACCTTCGGCGGTTAGTCGATCTGAGTTGCGGTCTGGCGACAGCTTCTGTTCTTCGTTCAATTCAATAAGCTCCAGTTCGTGCGGTCTGAGGTGGCGGTCTGGCAGTACAGGTCAAGACGGGTAATCTGAGTTGCGGTCTTGCTTGTTTTCTGTTCGAGCGGTCTCAGGTCAAGCCGGGCGGTTTCTGGAGTCGAGCGGTCTGTGCGGTCTCTTCTTGTCAAGCCGCCAGATTTGTTTTTGGTGTGTTTTGTTCTTCTCTCCTTCGTGATTCTTATGAATCATGTCTCGCCATGTATACCTCGCACTGTAATCAAGTATTGTGATTCGATAAAGCTTTGTGTTGCTTTGTGGCATATTGTGGTTGTTTGGCTATAACTCAGTTGATGCAACTCCTGCTTACTCCTAAACGATTCAAATCAAAATTTTAACAGCGAGGACGCCTATGGTCGCCCTCTGGTGTCCTGGGCTGAGCGGGCCCACGAAGTAACTTTGAGCACCAACCTCCCCGCCTGGTCGGAGGATTGGGAGAATTCTGGCGAGGCGTTCGACGTGATGTTCGCCCTTTATGGTCGCGCAGATGCTAAATCCCTGCAGGACGTACCTGCCGAGTATCTGGCGCACCAGAGCTCGCGAGCTTACCTACGGGCTGCCGAGCTTGGTCATGCGATGGTGAGGAAACTGCTTGAGTACGAGCAGGTGATCAAGGTGCAGAGCAAGAAGCTCATCACCATGGGGCTGGAGGCAGCCAAGTGGAAAGATCATGAGGTACTCGCACGTCGCTTTTATGATCTCTAGGATAGTCGCCTTTCGTGTCGATCGATGTTTTGCTAACCGCTGTCTTTATTCTCACAGGTCGCCGAGGTGGAAAAGGCGAAGAAGGTGTCCCAGCTGGAGAAGGAACTGGAGGATACTCGGCAGACCTTGGAGGCCGCCCAAGTTCGCATCGCCGAGCTGGAAACTCGGCCTGCCGAGCTGGAAACTCGGCCTGCCGAGCAACAGCCTTCGTCAGCGGGCCCCTCCAGGGTTGGCAAGAAGATTCGGATACACGGCGATGAAATGCTGCATATTCGCTGTGAGATCGCGCGAGCAACCGGGAAGGTGGTCTTGAGCAAGCTGAAGGCCGAAGGCCTCCTGAAGCCGGAGGCAATGGACCTGACGGTCATGGACATCATTCCGGCACTACTCGCCGAAGAGTCCACTTCTCCCGGGCAAGTTCTTTCGTCGTCTTCTAGCGATGATGACGATTCTGAGGAAGAGGAGGATGATGCCGATGTCGATGGTGACGATGATGGCGAGGACGATGATGGAGCATAATCGTCTGGTTCCTTTTTGCAAAAGTTGTATACCATTTTTTGTATATGTTCTTATGAAAGAAATGAATACCATTTTTTGCTCGTCTTTTGTAGTCGCTTCTTGCTTTTCTTCTTTTGTGGTTATGTCAAGTAGGCTCTTAGGTTCAAGGCGAGGTTGAGTGCTCGTTAGGCGACTAAGCATAGACGAGATAGGATACTGCGGACGACGATCATACCTTGCTCGCATGTTAGTTGCTCGCTTATTGGATACTTGCCTATATATACTCGTACGTGCATACTCGTATCTGCATACTCGCACCTGCATACTCGCACCTGCATATGAAGAAGTCTTTTTAGAGGCATGCAATCCCGAGACTCCATCTTGTACCCCCATGCTTGATGTTGATGGAGAGATTGACACAGTAGGGAATGACTGTCGGGGAGGTTCCAAAGGAACACCTTCCAAGGGAACACACCATCCCAAGGTCTCCATCTTACTGCTCTTGTTGATGCTGTTGAAGAGATCGACACAGTAGGGAATGACTGTCGGGGAGGTTCCAATGGAACACCTTCCAAGGGAACACACCATCCCAAGGTCTCCAACCTACTGCTCTTGTTGATGTTGTTGAAGAGATCGACATAATAGGGAATGACTGTCGGGGAGGTTCCAAAGGAACACCTTTCAAGGGAACACACCATCCAAAGGTCTCCATCCTACTGCTCTTGTTGATGCTGTTGAAGAGATTGACACAGTAGGGAATGACTGTCGGGGAGGTTCCAAAGGAACACCTTCCAAGGGAACACACCATCCCAAGGTCTCCATCCTACTGCTCTTGTTGATGTTGTTGAAGAGATCGATACTTTCCCGCCATTCTTGACAACCAGAGAGGATTTAAACATACCTACTCAAATGATCTAAAGAAGTAAATGGGAGCGAAATGCTTTGCTGCGAGCCTTTGGCTCTCGAGGGTTTATGACACCTTTATTCAAGGGTACCCTGCGAGGTTAAGTGGATCATCTCTTCGTCGAATTGGGAGGTCAGCGTCCAGACTTCTTCTGATAATCTTACCAGCCGGATGAGAGGTGCGGTCAGAGGGTCCCTGCAGCCAACGTGCAAGGGGGGAGCTAATCTCGACCGTCAGTGCAGAGGCTTGGTCTTATGAGAGCGCACTACCGAGGCACCGTCCCATCACCCATTCTGGGTTTTATAAGAATCAAGTCGGAGGCCTGTTTCCCAACCCATCGTGGAGATCGACTTCACCTTCCTTTAGACAATTATTTTTTTGGAGAAGAAAAGAAGCTTTCGCAACCCGTTTTCCGGGGGGGGGAGGAATTTATATTCATCGTGGGAAATTACAAAAGAGGGGAAGATACACCCTCCCTGCTCAGGGATAAAACCTTTTCAGGTCGTCGCCGCTCCAGGGATTCCCCAATAGTTCTCCTTCTTGGTTCTGTAGACGATATCCTCCCATCATGAGCACTTCGTGGACGATAAAGGGCCCTTCCCAGTTTGGGTTGAGCTTCCCTACGGCTGCTAATCTTCCTGCCGCGTCCACTTTCTTCATGACTAGATCACCTGCCAGGAAGTGTCTGAGGCGGACATGTTTGTCGAAGTGTTTTGCCATTCGGCGCTTGATCTCTTCCTGCCTGGCAGATGCCAGGTCTCGGAGTTCCTCGATGTAGTCGAGTGATAGTTCTTGTGCTTCGTTATTCTCCAACCGCCATTCTTCATCTCCACCCTGGGCTGCAACCACCCTTGGACTTCTGACTTCGAACTCCACCGGGATGAGAGCCTCGGACCTGTGAGAGAGTTTGAACGGGGTTTCCCCTGTGCCTGAGCTAGGAGTGGTTCTCAAAGCCCACAAAACTGAGGGGGAGCTGCTCTGCCCAATTACCTCGTAGGTTCTCGACCTTCTTCTTCAAGAGATTGATAATTAGCTTGTTAGCGGCCTCTACCTGCCCATTACTCCGGGGATGGTGGACAGAGGCGAAACGGAGATCAGTCCTGAGTTGCTTGCAAAAATCTTCCAGCTCCAAGCTGGCGAATTGGGGACCATTGTCGGTGATGATGGCGAGGGGGATTCCGAATTTGTAGACGATCTCCCCCCATATGAAGTTCTTCACGATTTGAGAGGTCGTCTTGGCCAGAGCTTTTGCCTCGATCCACTTGGAGAAGTAGTCGATCATGACGAGGACAAACTTCCTCTGGCCACTAGCCGAGGTAAAGGGACCTATCAGATCCATCCCCCAGATAGCGAACGGCCACGGGGAGGTGATCGAGCGAAGTTGTTGGGCTCGTCTCTCTGTCGAGTAAAGTCGATGGTCTGAACTTATCTCTGGATCTCGCCTGCAAGAACACGCCTATGGAGAGTAAGGATCTCGCCAGCATGGACTCGCCTATCACGGTCTCGTCTCCCTGCGACTAGAACTCGCCTGTGGCCGAGTATGGAATTCGCTAATCATGCGCTCGTCTTCTCGCCATCTTAGAACTCGCCTGAGGATGTCGCCATCTGGAACTCACCTTCAGGATGTCGCCATCTGGAACTCGCCTAACTTGTTGAATGCTCGCGAGTTGCTGCCTTTGGCCTCCATCTCGCCACTTTAAGCCATGAAGCCTTCTCGCAAAAATTTCTTCCTCCAGCTATAATCCACGCTCACCGCACCAAAGTATTGAAGCCAGGAAAATCCTAGGCTCCAAAATTCGGACCAATGCAGCCGGAGACTACTTGCCAAGCGGCTCGAAGAGACGGCTCGACTGGCAACTACAAAGAAGCTAGAAGAGCAACAAACAGGACCCCAGGTGCCACGGTAGTGAGGTCCCACCACGAACCCAGAAGCTCAGAAGAGGCTTCCCCTCCGCAACCAAAAAATGGCCGAGCAGGGTACGAGGAAGGCACCGACTTGGCTAGTACTGGGAGTAGCGGCCAAGTGTGAAGAGTTCCAGAATGCAAGAGCAGGGTTTCAAAAGCTCAAGTCCAGGTGCCAATCCAAGTACCCCTGGGGTCCTATCTATAGGAAAACCAAGGGGTAGGGGGTTTTTATAGACCAGCCCCTGCCCGGCGACTAGCGACATTGAGGCGATCTCCCCGGGCAAATGGGCGAGTATCACCTATGGTCACCCACTTTTGGCGAGTATCCGGGCTACTCGCATGAGTGCACCCCTACTCGCCTAGGCCTTCTTCCACTCCTGCTGACCGACTTTGTCTTGGTGTCTCAAATTGTTGACTTTTGTGTTGTCCTTTTGACTTTGACTTCTGTCTACGTGGCTTTGAACGGGCCCACCCTCGGAGAATGAGGGTTGTACAATATGTTTGCAAGCTCAAGAAGGCTATTTACGACTTGAAGCAAGCGCCTCGGGCGTGGTACGGGAAGATCGCAGAATACCTCCAGTTCTGCAGATATTTTGCTTCTGATTCAGATTTAAGCTTATTCGTGAAGAAGACGGGGGAGCTTCAGGTCTTGGTGCTATTGTACGTTGACGATATGATCGTCACAGGAAATTCTGAAATGGAGGTAGCTAGGCTTCGTGCTGAGCTAGCTATCAGATTTGAGATGAAGGATTTGGGCGAGCTCCACCATTTCCTTTGGGCTCGAAGTGGAGAGGAAAGAGAGCGGTATGCTCGTTTTCCAAAAGGGCTATGCGGATCGAATCGTGAAGAGATTCGGCATGGAAGGGGGGAAGAGTAGCTCTACTCCACTAGAGGTTGGAGTTCATCTTCGGCGAGATGAAGGGAAGGTTATTACCGATCCTTTGGTGTTCCGGGCTTTGGTCGGAAGCTTGATATACTTGACGATCACGAAGCCATATATTGCTTATGCAGTTGGCAGGGTGAGTCAGTTTATGGCAGAGCCTCGGAAGCCTCATCTTGTGGCGGCTAGGAGTATATTGAAATATGTCAAATCCACCTCGGATTTGGGTCTCTTCTATGGGAGAGATTTGGGCTTTTGCTTGCACGGGTACATGGACGCTGATTATGGAGGAGATTCGGATGATCGGAGATCGACGTCTGGATACGTCTTTATGATGGGCTCTACATCTATATCATGGTGCAGCAAGAAGCAGGATTCTGTGTTTGTCTCTACCACGGAAGCGGAGTACAAAGCTTCGGCTTTGGTGGCTCAGGAAGCCATCTGGCTTAGGAGGCTTGTGGAGGACATTCATAGGGAGGTGGGAGGTCCTACTCTGCTACGTGATGACAACGAGAGTGCTCTCAAACTGGTGAACAATCCAGTTTGTCACGCGCGTACGAAGCACATTGAGATTCATCACCATTTCATTTGTGAGAAGGTGTTGGAGGAATCTCTGATTGTGGAGCATGTGCAGAGCAAGGAGAACGTTGCTGACATATTCACTAAGCCACTGGCGAAGGGACCTTTTGTTCAGTTGCGGAGTTTGCTTGGGCTGACTTCCACTTCCCACTTCAAGGGGGAGTGTTAAATTTTTGAAGTGGAAGTGGATTTGAGCTGGGCGGTCTGCATGTTGGAGACCGCGTGGTCTACATTGGTTCTCTGGTCAGTTTTGTCTCAGTGGTTTGTTCTGAGCGGTCTGATCTGGGAGACCGCCTCTTCTGTCCGGGCAGCTTGCGCGGGTTGGTCTGGCGACTTGTCCTAAGTCGGCTATATGTTCTTGGTCTGCCTTCTTGCAGTGACCGAGTGGTCTGACGACTATTCTAGTTGGTCTGGTTACTGAAGGAGTTCTTTGCTTTGTAATAAGACCGGTCGGTCTGTTTTTTGGAGACCGCGATAACCGAGCAGTTTGTGATAACCGCAAGGTTTAATAAAGGAGTTGTGAGCTATGCTGAGCTCGGGCGGTCTGCTTTGCGAGACCGCTAACAATATGATTGGCGTTTATTGTATCCCAGTTATTGTCATGACTTCCATAAGTTATTGTTGGGTGTTAGCCTTAAGGCGTCGCGGTAGATCTTGCTATATCAGAGTCCCGTCAATAATCCTTTCTCGACGATATTGCCATCTCGACACTGTTTCCAAATATGTCGACGCAATCGCCAGCGATAGCATTAACGTGCCGCGGTAGAACTTGCTATATTTGAATCACGTCGATATTCCATTCTCTGTGATATTTCCAAGTATGCGGAAGTTACCACCAGCGGTAGCGTTAACGCGCCGCATTAGCAACAAAGCATCGTAATGAAAAAAGATCGTCGTCATTCTTTTTCGTACTCACTGGGTCTTGAAAGATGGAGTTCCTGCACACTATAAACACATGATAAGTATGATCAAATACAATGAGATTTGTTATTCTCAAACCAAGATATGTGGAAAGCATGTTCCAACAGACCTATGGGTCCTTAGAAAGAAAACAATTCAATCAGAAAGGAAAGTTGTTAGCTGATATTGTTAAGAAAGCCATTCTTTGCAATGTGGGATCCTATGATAGGATTTCTAAGCTAATGTTTGAACTGATGGCCAAGATAATCCTAATAAAGAAAACCAACTAGGCCCAAGTCATCCTATAGAAAATTTAGGAGAGTATTCAAGTGCCCAACCTTGGAAGAATTTTATCCCTCTTCTTGCTGCAATCATATCTCAATCATCCAACAAGAAGTTGGGAGTCAAAATTCATCGTATGAGAAGAATGGACATCAAGGTTCTAGAGAGGTGGGAGAAAGTCTTGATAAAGTCTCCAAAGGGGAAGAAAGTTGTGGAAGTTGAAGAAAGTGAAGAAGAAAGCTCCTCCTCAGAAAGTCAGCCAGTACATGATCCAAATCTCTCAAATACTAAGAAGGAGGTAGAGCATAGGGATTTTACAGTCTAAGTTTTATTACAAAACACTGAACCAAGTAACATTGAAGGTAATGATCAGGGTGAAGATATGGAGGTTGCTGAAAATCTTGACAACTCTTTGGGAAACATGTCTGACAAAGGAAGTGCAGATAATGCTGCAAGTGGGGGGGAGCATAACATTGAGCTCCCTGCTCAGGTACTAAAATTGATCAATCAAATCACCGAGGTTGAGGATCATCCACACTGGGTTGGCAGTCCAATGGGAACAATTTGGAGTTCCTGAGAAGATAATTCCTAAGAAGTCCGTTGACAACTCCTGTAGGGAGATGATAAATGTTGAAGCCACAATCATTACTGAGGTTGAAGTGAGACCAACTTCTATAAGAAGATCTCCTTCTCCAATGTTTGAAGAAGCAGATAGAATGGAAGAAATTCTCCAGGAAATAATCAAGAAGAAAGATGTGCATGAACATAAGAGACCAAGCTCCTCCACAGGATAAATGCCAGAAGAATCCTCCATGATAAATCAGATTAAGATGCTCCTAGATGAGCAAAGAACTAAGATTGAAACTTATGTTGATACTGTTATCAGTGATCTAAGAAGAAATGTGTCTAGTAAAACTGTAGGTCTGAGGTTAGAAATGAACCTTCTTAAAGAACACACTTTCAATTTCTGTATGAGAGCAGCCCCTGCAATTGATCACACTGCACAGTAATTAGAGTTGGTACAGAAATATCTAATAGATATAATCACAAATCAATGTGCAACTGCTGATAATATTGAGGATGCCTTCACTGCTTTAGCAAGGAACATGGTTGAAGACAGAAAGACTACTCTAGAAAGAATGGACTTCTGTAGTCAAGAGATGGACAAGCATCTCCTAGAAACAAAGAATCACCTGGCTGGTGGAATCAACATGTTGAAGGATAAATCCTCAATCTTCAATCCAATCTGCAGAAGAAAATATCTGAAGAAGTCCTAAAGGGGGAGAGATCAATGATAAAGGTCAGTGGCGATCATGCCATCTGAACCTTAAATTCTATAAGGGAAGCATTGGACCTACCCCCAATCAATTATGATGATTAATCTGAAGTGCCTGTTGCTGCCCCTGATACATCTGAAGTGCCTACTGCTGCTGAACATGGAAAAGGGAAGGAGATTGCATCTGAGGAGGATCAAATCAAATTAAGAAAGAAAAGGCATATGGAAGAAATATAAAGAAAACATGATTATGAGCAATGGAGACCCAAGTCAAGGGAAATCATTTTAACTGCATGGGACCATATCAAGACAAAGAAAACTGACAGAGCTAAACTGTACAACACTCAAGAGTGGACCAAGCATGAGAATCAAGAAGAAATAAGAAGGATCTACAAAAGAGATAAGTTGGCAGGTAAGCTTCCGGGGGATGTAGTAGAACCTTCAAGCTAGATATCAATCCATGCCTTATGGCTATTTCACAAGACAGACTGAAAAGAAAAAAGGAGTATGCTGTTAAGAAGGCAAGGGTGGAATAGTCATCAGAGAACATGAAGAATAGTTGGATTATGTTTAATGAGCAAATGTAGAACTGTTTTAAATTTCAAAACATTTCAACACTTAAAATGTATAATATGCTGGTGATATTTTTTTTACATTACTATGTTCAACACATTTTCTGTTCTTATTTCTTGTTATTATTCATTATTATGTTTTATCATTGACTGAGTTATGACTTCTTCAAATATGAGGAGATTGTTGGCAGCACTGCCCACAATGTTCTAGATTTGGAGAAGTCCCTCAGTCAATGATAAGTATATTTTGTATTTAATATCTATCTGATGTAACATAAGAAGAATGTGACAACATTCAACCTATGCATGTTTGGAGATCAAGTATAATATCTCTAAGTACAATATCATTGTGTGAATGACACTCACACAATGATGTTGTTGTGATCACTCACAAAAGGGAGCAGAAAGAAGCAGTCATCTATCGACATGTTAATAAGAAGAACTCGACGATATAATCATGTCAACAAGCTTCATACGACGATATCGTTGTGAGAGCTCAAAGAAAGTCTGCTAAGTCATTTATCTTTGTGTCAGCAAGCTTCACACGACGATATCGTTGTAAAAGCTCAAGGAAAGTTTACTAAGCCATTTATCGCCATGTCCACAAACTCCACACGACGATATCGTTGCAAGAGATCAAAAAAAATCTGCTAAGTCATTTATCGTTGTGGCAACTATCTTCACACAACGATATCGTCTTGTCAAGCTCAGAAGACGAGATTCAAATTGACGGAGACGACAAAAGTAGAAGTCAAGTCAATCACTTCTAAAAAGTGCTCTGAGACAAATCATTTAAGGTCACCGTTTAAAGTGTCAGGGCTAAAAAAGGATAAGAGAGGGTCAGCAAACCTTAACCTTTGATATTGATCATTTTGTGAAATCAGAAAGAAAATCTTGTTGGCCGCAAAAGCAATAGAACAGAAAAACAAGCTATCTCATGAAGAAGAAGAAGAAGTCAAGCTTCAAGAAAGAGACAGCTCACACTCTAGAGAGCAAGAAGAATTCAATTCTCAAGGAAGCTCAACACTGATCCTGGTACAAAAGCACATCCATTGATTAATCCAGTGCAGCTGATGAAGAATGCTTTCTACTCAGAAAGACCTAAGAAGACTAAAGCTACAACAATAATATTTTTTAGAGTCAAAATCTTGAAAACAAACTTGTTTATTTCTTTTGTTGTAAGATCTATCTGAGATCTGAGGTAGGGATGTGGTGTCAGCCTGAATGTAGGGATGAGGAGAAGACCTGAGTGTAGGGCATTGTTGTTAGCCTAAGGTAGGATTCAGGGGTGAATCTGAGTTGTAAGAATGTTATCACTCTGAGGTAGGGTTGCTGCTTGCACCTGAGGTAGGATCCAAGAAGTGGATGCTGAGGTAGGGGACTTATTGAGTTCCCGAGTTGTGGGAGTCAAGGACTCTGTGGAGTAAGATCTTTGATCTGAGATATTGGAGGAGTTGGCCTAGTCTAGCACACTACTAGATATGTGGAGGGGCAGTGGACCATAATTTGGGGAACTACTATAAATCTTTGTATGTTATTATGTGATGTGTGTTTTTCATTGTCTAAATTAAAAACAGTCCACATAGTTTAAAAGAGACTAAAATATTTTAAACACCTATTCACCCCCTCTCTCTAAGTGATTAGACTACTCCTTAATATTTCAATTACCATCTATCTCACTATTTTCATTGGTATGAGTTTTGATTGTAGTGTTAGATTTAGAGAGCAAATCATTTAGTTCATTTACTTATGCCAATAAGTTTTCACACTCTTGACAATCATTTTCAAACTTCCCAGAGTTTAAAAATATTTAACTTTAATATTTTTTCTCTTTTGATAATCTTTTATTTTCAAAAGGTTATTAAGATCATTTGAAGTTATGTTTACAAAATTTGTATGTCTTCATATACTCTTCATAAATATCATTAAAAGAGTGAGGAGGTACCTCCGTATCGCTCTGGACACTAATGTCGTCGTCAGTATAATGCATGATCTTCCTTATAAGGCACATATTGGCCTTCTCATCCTCGCTGGAGCTAGACATGATAGAATATTTAGAACTTGAGTCATCCCTGGTGGATGGATGCCTTCAAAACTTTCCTCTTCTCCTTTTTTGTCTTCTCTTTTTATTCTTTAAGGCACTTTGTAAAGTTGCTTCACATGTGGTCAAGCTTCCTATAATGAAAGAACTCAAGAGCTGGCTTTTCTTCGTCACTTTCGGAAGCTTTTGTATTTCTTGCAAAGGATCCCTTTTTGTCCATATATTTTCAAAATTTGTTCATTCATTCCAGATTTGTCATGAACCACTAGAAACCATGGATGAACTATCATTGTACATTGTTGTCGTCATCGTCTTCCTTTATTAACTTAAGCGCCAATTATTCCCTTTTTTCGACTCTGATGGATATTCTTCATGCTTAATTTTAACTTCAGCCTCATGGGTTTTATGATTCCTAATGAAGCTCTCAATGTCGAACCAGTTTAGATCATGAGATTCAGCAATTGCGGTGACCTATGGATTGATCTTTGGTGGAAGGGATCTCGGTATTTTCCTCACCAAGTTACCATTGGAGAAAGTGTTTTCAAGAGATTTGGATGCGTTCAAGATCTTTGTAAAGTGTGTGTACGTAACATCCACTTCTTCATCGACCTCTATGCAAAAGTGCTCATATTCAGGTTCCAACATAACTGTTTAGACTCTTTCGCCTGTGAAGTACCTTCATATGATAAATGTCATACATAATATGCATTTTCACAAGTGCATGTACAATTAAATTTAGGCATATCTAATGCAAAAAATACTGAATTCAAAACCTTAACATTATTAGAACACGGACGTTTATGAAACTTATCTCATTTATCTCTAGGCTTTTCTATGAACTTATTCTCAATTGTAATAAATGGTGGAGTGTATTATGTTTTGACCACATACCACACATCCATCTAAGGTCATACGGAAAAAAATCTCTATCAATATGCATAATTAGTGTCGGTGAAAGCTGGAGGACCATAATACATTGACCCTCGTGGAATACGAAATCGTGATTAGCCATTTTTCTCAAGGTTGTGACACCTACTGAGAGAAACCTAGTCATGATACCACTTGATGGATCGTGCGACTTCCTTAGAGGGGTGAATAAGATTTAGTAGAAAATAGGTTTTCTTTTTGCAAATAGAAACTTAAATGATTATAGAAATATGCACACAAAAAATTAAATATTTATATCATCACGAACAACAAAAATGATTTTCTTAACATTTAAATATTAATCTCAATACATACGAAGGTTTTGATCTTTTAATGCAAAGATCGAGAGGCAATAAAAAAATAGTATTTGATTTTCTATACCGACTAGCTCCTTGAATGGTTTGTCCTATTTAACACACTCATAGATTAGCCTCAAGCATCTCCTCCCGAGAGATCTCCTTAGATCTATCCTAAGACCTAGTCGTCAAACACGAGATGAATTTTACTCCCTAGATTTACCATGACTTAGTCGCCACATTAGAGGCGATTATCAACTATTACAAGATAACCAATCAAACTCAAAACCATAAAAGAAAATACAAGAGTGAAATGAAAAGGTGTTGTGGAATCTTTGTAATATCCGATGACAAAGGAAGGCTAGCTTAAGATTATTGTTGTTGTTCACAAGACCTTCTCTCAAATGATCATTGAAAATTGAATCTTCCTTTAAATCCCAAGATAATAAAATGATATTTAAGTTCTCTGGGAGCCACTGCCTGCGATAGCTGTTACCACCGGGTGGTAGCATTGAATTTTGAATATCCCACTCTCATTTTGATCATTTGCATGATGGAGATTTCAATATGCAGTTGGAGATAATGCTGGGAAATAACTGCTACTGTGGGGCGGTAGGATGTTTGAATTGCATGTGCTCCTTTCTACTCAACGCCACATAGTTCACATATGAAGTTTTGCGCTAAATTCGGGCGATATCCACTACCTTCAAGTGGCAGTGTTCTTTGGAATGCATCGTCAAAACTATATTTTAGTAGCGTTGACATTAGTGACCAACGTAGGGCAGTAGTGGCATTTCATCAGGTCCGTCCAGGTTGCCTCGAATCCGTCCTGGGACTGCTCCAGGTGCACATCTAAGGCGATAGTCGCTACTGTTGGCGATAACGCCTTTTATAAAATTCCTCCAAGAAGATACATAAATCTCTTAAGTCCACAGTTGATCTTTGACAACGCTAGTGGTAGGTTGTATTTTTATACTTAGGGCCTGTTTTTGAGCTGATGGGCTCTGGTGTCATAGGTAAAAAATGTAGGTTCGAGCAAAAGCATCGTTTGGGTGTGCTTATTTAAAAACCTCTATTTTTTAAAAAAAAAGCTAGTTCTAGGTCAAAAACCCGCTGATGCCTATTCCTCGGTTAGAACGAAGCTTTTCTCCAAATACTTCTCACAGATTCCTTCTCGACAGCGCTCGACAGGATGCCAATCTCCTTTCTCCTTCATCGACAGGGATCCTGTTCTCCTTCCACTTCCTCGACCGCGATCTCGGCTAGGTATACGACAGCAATCTTAACATCCTTCATCGACATTGATCGACTTCCTCGACAGCGATCAAGACTCCGGATCCGATCACCATCAAGCTCCAGATCTCCTCCCCCCTTCCTCGACAACGATCCCGACAAGGTAACCTCACACCTCTTCTCTTTGTATCCTTCTTCGATAGTGAACATTCTCTAGAGATTTTTGATCATTCTCTAGAGATTTTTGATCATTCTGATTGTTCTTATGTGAAAGAATTTTTATTCTAAATCTAACATTAGTATGATGTCTCCAATTATGTTTGTAAGAATTATAAAACATTAATAGAGTGAATACAAATCCGACTTACATGGTCTATAGAGTGAATGATGCATGCAATTGTTGAAATAGAGTGAATACAAATCTGTTAGTAGCTTCAGTTGTGAGTTGACCCACCTTCAGCCATGTACCCTTAAAAAATATATGCTATCTTTTCTAGATTCTTCATGAAATTTTTATTTATTCTTCTCTCTGTAACCATGATTTTTTATCATAAACATTTGAGGGTATAAGCCCAGAGTGTTATGCAATTTGGATTTTCTTCTTTCTTTCCATCAGTTATCCATCATGAACATCAACTTGCATGCCCTTATTCAAACATTAGTATGATTGCGCATGTTTAAAAATCTCCCAATGAATTTCATGTTAAAAATCAGGTGTTAGAGTATGTTTAGTTGTTTTCAAAAAAAAAATTATATTTTTGTAGATGGGAAAATCAAAGGATGGAGGAGTGTCGGGCAATATGAGAATCAAATGACGCGATGATATTTTGTGACATATGAATCAAATAAATCGAGTTGGGTAATAGGCTGACAACCCATTTCAGCAAAGATGGTTGAAATAATTTGTGACTTTCTTATTTTATTTTCTATGTCATGTAACTCTTGATGATTTTGTATTTAAATTTTTTTACAAAGCTATGTTTTTACCAAACAGCTTATATGTACCACTTTTTGAAAAGTTCTGCAAACAAAGTTTTACGTAAATGATTTTTTACTGCAAATTTTATTTCTCAAACTTCATTTCTGATAACTCCATTTTGATCAGCAACTACCGAAGCAAACATACCCTTAAGCTAAAGACTAAGGCTCAGTTTGGCCTTCGTCGGCCTTCATGTGCGATCCATGCCAACACAATGCTGGCACGTGGGAGCATTTGTTTTGCCGCCTTCTCTGTCTCCGTTCCGACATAGCAGCCCAGCAAACGGAGAAATACAGTTGTTCACGCCTGTCCCCTCCCTCCGGTGTAGATCTCCGACGCTTTTGTTTCCTTTCTCTGCGGCCGGCGGCGGCCGCCTTCCAAACGAAGGCTTCATTTGGTAAGGCGGCGGGAGACGGCGCGGGAGGACTCGCCGCAGGTGACCGAGACGGAGGTGGGGGCGAGGATTGGAGACGGTGCTTTCCGGCTCCTTTTTTTGTTCGCTGCGGGAGCAAACGCCGCCGCCCGGCATTTGTTTTTCCGCCTTGCGGCGGCGATTGTTGGACATGTGTGTCACATCCCTTTGTTTGAGAATAACAAATCCCATATTGTATTTGATATTGCTTGTAGTGTGTTTATAGTGTGCAGGAATTATAGGTGCAATACTCCATAGGTAGAAGGCAGCATGGAATCAAACTTTCTGAATGGAGCACTACCGCCAGCGCTAGAGGATTAACGCAGGCGCTAGCGCTACCGCCAGCGCTACCGCCAGCGCTACCGCCAGCGCTAACGCCAGGCGATAGCTCAAGATCATCTCAGCATTTTTTGTCTCAGCGGTTCCTTAACGCTACCGCCAGCGCTAGCGATACCGCAGGCGCTATCTCAAGATCGTGCATAGCGCCACGCCGCCGATGGTTTTGCAACCGCTCCACACGAACGATACCGCAGGCGCTAAGTACTACCGCAGGTGCTAGCTCCAAGGTCTATAAATTGAAGCCAACTTTAATCATTTTGATGATCTATCCCAGAGAGGTTGCTTGTGCCACAATTCCAATGCTGTTATGCTGCCGAAGATGGATCTCCCACAAAAAGCTTAAGGAGAATTCTGGAGGAGGACTACGTCACGCTACATCCAAAGGACTATCGCTTCTACCTTGCTTATGCTACATCGATCCTTCATCCTCGACTCCAGAGATCTCATATAGGGAGTTTTATTATTGTTTTTCATTATTTCCATTCCATACTTTCTTTGTAACCGTTAAGTTAATTCGCCTTGTGTTGGCGACTAGGTCTGGGTAGGACTTAGGGGGAAATTCGCCTTGTGTTGGCGACTAGGTCTAGGTGATTAGATTTAGGGGGTGCTCGAGGCCATATCCGGGGAAGGATTGGCTAAAGCAGCTTGAGGCCATATCCAGGGAAGGATAAGCTAAAGCCAACCGGTTCGTGGGGATACGAGTCGGTATAGAAAAGGAAAAATTATTTACATATGTACGCCTCCAATTTCTAGCGATATTGAAATCAATTTTTGTAAACATCTTTTCATATAATATAATCATGTCTCTATTTGTGTTTACTTGATTTCTCTCATTTGGCGTAATCTCTATTATATTGTGGTCTAAGTTTTCAATTCTAAATCTAAATTGTTTATTTCAATCTCTTTCATCATAAAACAATTTAGTACTTGTTTCTAAAATTGCAAATCATAATTTTCTATTCATTTAGCTAAATTGTTATTTTACCTTCACATATTATAAAACAATTTAGTAATTATCTTAAAATTATAAAAAGAATTTTTATTCCCTTATTCACCCCCCCTCTAAGGGCGCCGTAAGATCTAACAAGTGGTATCAGAGGGCAGGTTATTCCAAATCGGTTTAACCACCGGGAATAATGGCGTCTCATGATCTCGCTTTTACTTGTGGGGGAAATTTTCTTATAAATGAAAAATATTTAGCACCACCTTTATTTGAAGGCAAAAATTATAATGGGTGGAAATTTCTTATGGAAAAATTCCTTAAATCTTTGGATATTGAAGTATGGAATATTACAATTAAAATGCCCCCAAGTATTTTAAATAAAAATGAAATGTTTTTAAATGCCAAATCTATGAATAGTCTATATTGTGCATTAGATCAAAATATTTTCAAACTTATCTATACACTTCCTACTGCTTATGAAGTTTGGAAATTTCTTGAGAATACTTATAGTCTTCCTTCTATAGATGATGAACAAGAGGAATTCCTTATGGATCCAAGAGAAGAAATCGACGAGGAATTCCTTATGGATCCAAGAGAAGAAATCGACGAGGAATTCCTTATGGATCCAAGAGAAGAAATCGATGAGGACTTATGCTTGGAGGAAGAAGAATACAAAGTCACAATGTTGGACTCATTTGATGGCAACACATCAAGCAAAAGAGAAGACAGAAATTCAACTATGGAAGAGGAATGCAAAGAAGATGTCAAAGGAATCGTGGTTCAAATCTTGCCTCATCCCATAGCAATGTAAGAAAATCAAAAGCTTCTCTTTTTGTAACGAATTCTATTTCTACTTCTCGTATGCTTAAAATTGCTAAACGTAAAATTTTAAAGTTAAAAATTGCTAATTCCAAATTACATTTAGAAAATAAATCTTTAAAAGCAAACGATAATGTAGAATCAAATATTGATGTGTTAAATTCTCTTTCATGCTCTTTAGATAAAATTCATATTCCTTGTTTAGATTGCAATCTATTAAAAGAAAAATTCAAGGATATTGAAAAAGGGCTCTTAGTTTCTAAAGAACATAATGAAAAATTGATAGTTGAAAATGATGCTTTAACTTGTAAGTTAATACAATTAAAATCTTTTGTTGAAAAATTTCAAATGTCATGTAATGAATTTCATCATAAGATTTTGAATAACAAGGATAAATTAACTTACAAAATCATTTCTAAAAAGGACCATTTTCACACATTAAATCAAAAGGAGTTTAGTTTCAAAAAGAATTATGATCCTCACAAAATTCTAAAGAGTCAATATTATAAGTCTCAATATATTTTCAATCATGACTCATATTTAAAAACTCCTTTTCATGAAAATCAAACTACAAAATATTATCCTTCATATTATAAGAGTATGTCTATAAGAAAGAGTGGAAATGAAAATCATCAAAATAATAATCAATCTTTTAAAGCATATTGTAACCCACTCTTTCAACAATCACATCTAAAGAAAGACAATCTCTCTTATAAACTTTCAAAGAATCCACATAATAAAATTCATTATGACTATCAACATCAATCAATTTTGAAAAATAATTTGAATAAACATAAATCTCAAATGAATTATTTTTCAAACAAATATAATCATATAAAGATGCCACATAATCATAATATGACTTTTAAAAATAAACAACCAAGGTATGAATGAAGACCCTTAAAGAAAAATGATACATCAACTTTAATTGAAAAGGCCCATTTATCCTTGTCTCCTAAAAAGCCACCACGATATATTTGGGTACCCAAAGGAACCATTACACATGCTCAACTTTGGATACCTAAATCTCTTATCAATTAGTATCCTATCATTTGCATGAAGTAGAAACAAATGAAAATGAAATATCACTACTCTACTTCATGATATGCTAATTGTCACTTTTCTTTTGTTTAGTTTTTATTTTTTTTTTTGAACAAACATGCTATGATCACTTTATATATCATGAAATATGACTTTCATATATTAAGCCTAATGTTTATCAAATCTAATTTGAATTAAAATTGAACATTAAGTCATATATTTTTCAAAGTGATCTATCTCTCATCTTTGATTGTTCCTTATCCTTTTAAATCCTTTACCCATAAATGTCTTGAATTATCATCATAAATTGAATATTGAAATTATTATCAAGACTAATGAAATTATTTTAATGAATGGATTTAAATGGTTTATTAAAGGGCTTAAGATAAAAATTAAAATGTGCAACATTTTTTTCTATTTTTGTTTGATACATATGATAGCCCTTATAATGGAAAATATTATCTAAAAAATTGAAAACAAAAATTCATCTAAACGCATGTTTAATCTTTCAAAAATGCAAGTTTACGATCAAAACTTCAAACATCCATATCTTTTGATCCGCTCGCCTGATTTTCGCGTTTAATATATTTTCGGAAAGAGCACAAAAATCTCCATCCAACGGCAAACTAGGCTTGCTCATTTGAGTTCTTTTGGTGCTGTCAACTTGCCCAATTTCAACTCCATTTTAAAAGCTATCTTAGTTTGCTTGATTTGGAAATTTCTGTGTTTATGGATTTTTTCATCACATGCTATCCTTATTTTAATTATTTCATATATTAATTTAGATATTATGTGTGTGATGTGTGTCACCAATGTTTGCATGTAATTCAGACCTTAGAATCATCTTGTATCATTAAGATCAAATCAAAAGTTTAATCGTTTCATTCTAGGTCTAAAGAAAATTAATTTGAAAACTTCTCATATTACATGCAACATAATCTCCATTAATCCTATGTAATAATATTGCATTCAAACTCATCATCCTAGTATTGCCTCTTGGTCTATGCTTATATATTTATGCTAGGTAGAACACTTACAATGTTACTCAAATATCATGATAACTATGTGATTTGAAATTATATAGAATACTAAAATTCCAACAAACACATAGGTTATGGATTAATCGTTAGAATATATATGAATATTGTATCATAAATCATATATTAACATGCAAAACCAAAGATCAATAGATTCAATTATTGAATGCAAATTTTATTATAAATTTCAAAATACTCTATATGTGATCTTTGTCTTTAATATGATTGCTTGATCATCATTTTCTAGACTTACAATTCAAACATGCTCATTCAAAAGAAAATCACCAAATCATATTGTCATAAGTCTAGAAGAATTAAAATTTACATACATCATGATGATCTAACATATATTCTATGCAAAATTCTCTATGATCATAAATCATAATTCATGTTCTATCAAGAAATATCTCAAATCAATAATAAGAATTCTGAATCTTATGATAAAAATTTGAATAATGTTTTCTTTCCATTATTTGGTGTATTGATATGCTTTGCTATTGATTGCATGTATCTCACATATATATAGATTCTAGAACCAACCTAAGAATAATAAAAATACATCAAACTTAATCATCACTCTATTCTAGATCTATAATTTGAAATTCTATTTTGGAATACATGCAATTTCAATATTAATCTTATGACATGACATTAAACCCAAAACTCATCATACTAGCAGTGTCACTTATTGAATATTAGTAATTATGCTAGTTATCACATATCGTCATCTCATAAAAGTAGAAAAACTATGCGGCTTTATAACTCATCACATCAAACAAAACCCATAGTTTATATATCAACCCTTAGATTCAATAGCATAGGTTGTCCAAAGATTATTCACCTTTGACTTCATATCTCACAATAGCGGGGGCGTAGGGTTGTATGCATTAGAGACCTAACCTCTAAGTCATGTCTTGTCCTAAACCGGGGAGGGTTCCAGTGGGGCCTTGCGAGGCAATGGGGGGAAAGAGTGCTAGGTTGAGTGTTCTCTAGTGTGTGCATATGGGACTAACACCACAACCTACGACATGCGTGCAGCTCCTCATGCCCATCCGTCACTTAGTACGGGGCTAGGGTGTAGACATTTAGTCAGGGTAGTCTTTAATCTTAGGACATACTTATATTACTCACTGCATGAACATTTTTATTCGCTTATTACTTAAATCATGCATATTTTGGGTTGTTTAATAAAAAAATGTCCTCTTGTGTCTTCATAATTTATCTTTTCATGATTAAATGTTTTTGAAAAACATAAGAATTTTAAAAAGCCAAAGTTTCATTCAAATTTGATCCACCTAGAGATCTCCAAAAATTCTAAAATTTCAGCATGGAACTACCCTAAGGACACTTAATAAATATCAAAAACAAAAAATTTAAAATTCTCAAAAAATCACGTACTGTTTACCGCGCTATCACTAGCGCCGACGCTAGCGTGGGTTTGTGAATTTTCTGGTTTTTAAAATTTCTAAATATCCTTAAAAATATGTTAGTTTATATGTACTAATTTGTTTTTGAATTTCTGACATTTATATTTCCATTTTATTTATATTATGAAAAATCAACTACAAAAGCTCAAAATTCAAAAATACAAAAATAATTTTTTATTTGTGTTTTATACATATTATGAAAAATCAACTACAAAAATTCAAAATTCAAAAATACAAAAATATGTTTGTGTGATTTTTCTGTTTTTTATTAAAAAAAACAATTTGAGGAGTGGAGCAGGTTTTCAGAAGAAAAGAAATTTTTGCTAAGTCAATTCGTCGAGATGTCTCGTGACGTTCCGATGAATCTCGACAAATCCAGACAGAAGCCAAAATTCTAGTTTAGAGAAGAAATTTTTGCCAAGTCAATTCGTCGAAATGTCTCGTGAAGTTCCAATGAATCTCGACGAATCCAGACAGAAGTCTATTCGTCGAATGTTCTTGAGAACTCCCGACGAATTTCGACGAATGAAAACAGAAGGCAGTTTTCAAGCTTTGGTTAGTATTTTTCAATGGCTAAGTCAATTCGTCGAATGTTCACGTGAAGTCTCGACGATGGCTAAGTCAATTCGTCGAATGTTCACGTGAAGTCTCGACGATGGCTAAGTCAATTCATCGAATGTTCACGTGAAGTTTCGACGAATGACGGACAGATGGATTTCAAATTTATGTTTCAAGGAATTCATCATGCTTACAATATTCAAAACAAAAGAACTATATGATCTTTATTGCCAAAATCAAGCATGTATGATTTCTATTATTTAAAATTATTTACAATGTTAAAACATATTCGTTCAAATTACTATGAACATTGTTTTGTTTATCATGCTTTGATATATCTATTTAAAGTGCATCAATTGTATTGCAAAATGTGTAGAACCAAGCTTAGCATGCCTCTAAGTATGAGTAAATGTTTTATGATTGATAATGATACATTTCACTCACTTATTTTGGTAATCAACATGTGTGTCTAAATCTAAAAATGCTTGCTTGTGTATTGTATTTGTACAATGAATTAAAACTTGCATAAGTTTATTGCCTACACTACATTTGAATTGCACTTATGAAATTTAGAAAAGTGGTTTAGTTAAAAATTTTGGTTTGCAAAACAAGTGTATTCGGAGAATGTTGTCTCACAAATATGAAAAAAAAAATTATTATATATGTAGACAAATATAACTCCACCAAGCACTACTTGAACCTCCTGATAAGTCTTCATAAGTATTGTGAGGTTGAGCACCTTGGAAAGAATAGTAAGGTGTCTTGTGCAAACCTTAGTTATTACACCACTTTGTTAAAAAAAATTATGTGCATTAAAAGTGTGTGAAAGTAATTTACTTGTGTTTTATTGTGCACTTTCCTTTACATATGTCTTGTATTTTGTTGATTTAAATCAATTGTTAACATTGCCCAAAATACACTTATGTGCACATCATTATCTTTCATAACACTTCTTCTCATGAGTATTGGATTCTAATGCTTTATCTATACAACTCTTTATATATAAAAAAATGCACTAGATAACCTAGCATGATCTCTACAATGTTTTGGTATTTCTTGAACTTAGAATTAAGTAACATTGTAGTATAATCTCTCTTTGATATGTTCATTTCATGCTTGGTATTTTTATGAAAAACTTTTGTTGGTGCCAAAAATGGTACCTCCAAAATTCACACTAAAGGGGATGGGAGAAAAACTGCTAAGTGCAGGTTACTAAGACAGAAGATGCTGGGACAAAAGGAAAACGATCACGAAAAGGCGATCATGAAGAAATGAGACCGCTTACACAGGTTGTAAGCTGGAGCCTCACAGCAAAAGGTCCTTTTTCTGGTACCCATACCCCTCTATTTATAGACGAGGGGGCTGCCCAAACGGGCAGAACTGAAAACTACGGGCTGCCCGGGGTACAGGAGAGCCGGGGCAGGGAAATGGGGTACAAATAACAAAAATAAAGAAACGATCAGACCGCTTAAGCTGGCGATCTCGCATTGTCTTGACCGCTCGGTACTTAGAAAATCCTGGTTGAGGAGGCATCTGGCGATCTGGGCGATCATATAAATTGAGACCGCTGAGACTGGGAAAACTGAACAATGAGAGGAGGTCGCGGGCTTTTTGGGCAAACAACTTTGAGATTTCAAAAAGGTTAAAACATCTTTTAATTTTGAACTAAAACTCATATTTTTACTTATGTTTTTCATGCCTACAAAAAGATGTTTATTATAATCTTCCGCTTGCTTGCAACTCTTATCTTTATATTTGAAATCTCTTATATATGCTATGCTTTAACTCTTTATCATTATCTGTATTTCGAAAAGCTCGATCATGATATATAAATGCCTCCTTACTACCCTCACCTCACCTTCTTTTGATAATACCAAGAGGGGGAGATTAATTGAAGAAATTTATATAGAGAGAAATATAGATAAATAAGGGGAGACTAATTCATGAAATCTATCATTTAGGGAGAGTAACACATAAATTACATTTATGTAGGGGAGCATTAAGATAGGGGGAGTATGCACATCATCATGCTTATCATATACTATAGTTGCACTTTTATCTTGCTTATCTTATCTATAAACACTATTGTTGAATTCTTGCTTAGATAATTTGTTATTATCAAAAGGGGAAGATTGTTGGACATGTGTGTCACATCTCTTTGTTTGAGAATAACAAATCCCATATTGTATTTGATATTGCTTGTAGTGTGTTTATAGTGTGCAGGAACTATAGGTGCAATACTCCATAGGTAGAAGGCAGCATGGAATCAAACTTTCTGAATGGAGCACTACCGCCAGCGCTAGGGGATTAACGCAGGCGCTAGCGCTACCGCCAGCGCTACCGCCGACGCTAGCGCTAACGTCAGGCGATAGCTCAAGATCATCTCAGCATTTTTTGTCTCAGCGGTTCCTTAATGCTACCGCCAGCGCTAGCGATACCGCAGGCGCTATCTCAAGATCGTGCACAGCACCACGCCGCCGACGATTTCACAACCGCTCCACACGAACAATACCGCAGGCGCTAAGTACTACCGCAGGCGCTAGCTCCAAGGTCTATAAATTGAAGCCAACTTCGATCATTTTGATGATCTATCCCAGAGAGGTTGCTTGTGCCACAATTCCAGTGTTGTTATGCTGCCGAAGATGGATCTCCCACAAAAAGCTTAAGGAGAATTCTGGAGGAGGACTACGTCACGCTACATCCGAAGGACGATCGCTTCTACCTCGCTTATGCTACAGCGATCCTTCATCCTCGACTCCAGAGATCTCATATAGAGAGTTTTATTATTGTTTTTCATTATTTACATTCCATACTTTCTTTGTAACCTTTAAGTTAATTCGCCTTGTGTTAGCGACTAGGTCTAGGTAGGACTTAGGGGGAAATTCGTCTTGTGTTGGCGACTAGATCTAGGTGATTAGATCTAGGGGGTGCTCGAGGCCATATCAGGGTAAGGATTGGCTAGAGCGGCTTGAGGCCATATCCGGGGAAGGATAGGCTAAAGCCAACCGGTTCGTGGGGATACGAGTCGGTATAGAAAAGGAAAAATTATTTACATATGTACGCCTCCGATTTCTAGCGATATTGAAATCAATTTTTGTAAACACCTTTTCATATAATATAATCATGTCTCTATTTGTGTTTACTTGATTTCTCTCATTTGACGTAATCTCTATTATATTGTGGTCTAAGTTTTCAATTCTAAATATAAATTGTTTATTTCAATCTCTTTCATCATAAAACAATTTAGTACTTTGTTTGCCCAGAAAACCCGCGACCTCCTCTCATTGTTCAGTTTTCCCGGTCTCAGCGGTCTCAATTTATATGATCGCCTAGATCGCCAGATGCCTCCTCAACCAGGATTTTCTAAGTACCGAGCGGTCAAGACAATGCGAGATCGCCAGCTTAAGCTGTCTAATCGTTTTCATAATTTTTGTTATTTGTACCCCATTTCCCTGCCCCGGCTCTCCTGTACCCCGGGTAGCCCGTAGTTTTCAGTTCTGCCCGTTTGGGCAGCCCCCTCGTCTATAAATAGAGGGGTGGGGGTACCAGAAAAAGGACCTTTTGCTCTGAGGCTCCAGCTTACAACCTGTGTAAGCGGTCTCATTTCTTCGTGATCGCCTTTTCGTGATCGTTTTCCTTTTGTCCCAGCATCTTCTGTCTTAGTAACCTGCACTTCGCAGTTTTTCTCCCATCCCCTTTAGTGTGAATTTTGGAGGTACCATTTTTGGCACCAACAGAACGAACACGCGACCTTCAGATTCGAAGTGTCAGGTGAAATCCTTAGACTTTCAAGATGGCTGATCGCCGTACAGGTCGTCCCCTGCGATCTCCCAGCGTTCCCCCTTCTGATCACAACCCGTTAGAAGCGCTTGAGCGCCGCTTCGAGCTTCGTGTTGAACAAGCTCTCCGTGAGGCCGCCCGAGCTAGGCAGGACGCCGCCTCTGTTCAGCAGGAGATCGCGCGGTCTCAGCAAGAGGTCGCTCGAGATCGACAAGAAGTCGTTCGGGCTCAGCAGGAGTCTGCGAAGCAGATTGAGGCTATGAACCAGGTTCTAGCCGCGATCTCTCAGAAGATCCTTCCTCAAACCTCTCAGGTCGCTACTCCTGACCGCATGGCAGGCGGTCACCCGATCGATCACCCCGTCTTCTAGCCCGCAGCTCCTCAGCGATCTCAGCATGAGGAGTTCGCCGCCCGCCGTAATTCTTTTCGAGCCGCAGCCCAGGGGCCTCCGGCTCAGACCCTGAATTTTGAAGAAGGGTTTGCTTACCCTCAAGATCCTCCCGCACCTTTTCTTCCTCCTCCAGGACCTTCTGTTTTTGGGGAGCCTTCCCCCTTTACCGATGAGATTCGTCGGGATCCGATTCCTCATGGATTCAGAGAACCTCGCCTTCCAGTGTATACAGGAGAAACCGACCCAATGTGTCATCTTCAAGCCTTCGAATCTGCTGTTGCCCTCAGGACCATTTCAGATGGGGTAAGGTGCAAGCTGATGGTCACCTCCTTTGATGGGTCGGCCATGGAATGGTTCAATAAGCTGCCTTGTCAATCTATCTCGAGCTTTGCTGCCCTGAGGCAAGAGCTTCTTCTAAGATTTGCCACCGCGAAAAAAAGGAAGAGTGGCCCTGCGACCCTCTTCAAGATTAAGCAAGGCGACAACGAAACTGCGGCACATTTCGTTGATCGTTTTCAGAAAGAGATCTTGGGAGTCAGGGATATGGATCCCGAGCTCTATATGGTAGCTTTGATCAGTGGCCTGCAGGAGGGTCCTCTGAAGTTCAAAGTCACAACCAAGGAGCCTAGCTCCTATCAGGAGCTGATCAGCATTGCCAATCGCTACATAGAAGGGGAGATCAACAACCCCACCTATGTGAGCAATTTGACAAACAAGGCCACTCAGAAAGGCTCTGCGGGATTTTATCCGGCTCCTTCTTCCTCAAAGCCTCGACAAGAGCTCCCACCTCCGGCTCTGAGAGGTAAGAATTATCGCAACGGCCGCTTCAATCGAGGTAACCATTCTTTCCCACCTCAAGGTTCATTTCTTCAAACCCCTGCTACTCCTGCTCCGCAAGTCACCCCAGTCCACTAGATCCAGTACGCACAACCTCCTCTTCTGCCCATTCCTTCGCTCTACAATGAATCCCAAGAGTCTTTTACAGACTTTGGTGTTTCTATGAGTGAAGTGCTCCAAATCCTTCAAAAGCAACCCTTTTTCAAGAAGCCAGCTCCGCTAAACTCGGATCCAAAGACCAGAAATCCTACTCTCTACTGTGAGTACCATAGAGATAGGGGACATTTGACAGAGGATTGTAGAGCTCTCCGCCTGTTCTTAGAGAAGCTTCTGAAGGAGGGTAAGCTTCGAGATCTCATCCAGAAGAATGATTCTGAAAGTGCACAATTAACCTCACTAGAATTCTCTAGAGGGGGGGTGAATAGAGATTTAAAAATTATTTTGTGCAAAGTTAATATATATATATATATGTGTATGATCACAGATTAGAGCTTCCCACACACCAACAAGAATTAAGCAAGAAAATAAAGTAAATGTAAGAAAATAAATCACAGCACAACACAAGAAAATATAGTGGTTCCCCAAACTTTAGGTAGTCCACTCTTCTACCCCCTTGGTAGGAATTCACTATCTTGCACTGAGTCTTTTGATAAGGAGACTCTTAGAAACACCCTGAGTCTTTTGACAAGGAGACTCTTAGAACCACCCTGAGTCTTTTGACAAGGAGACTCTTAGAACCAACTGAGTATTTTGACAAGGAGACTCTTAGAACCAGTACATTGAATTTTTTGGAGAGAGATTCTATAAACTCTTTTACAATGTTTAAGTGAGAAAGAAAGAAAGGAGAAGAAATAAAAACAAGAAAGAATCTTCTTCCTAGAAAGAAGATTGGAAGCACAAGAAGTGAATTGAATCTTTCTTCTATAGAGAGAAGAAGATTTGCAGCCTTTCTCTCTTTGTGAGAGCTATCAGATGTTGCAGCAGTATGACTTCAGAAGCAGAAGAAGAAGAAGTGCTTGAATGTTGTTGCAGAGCTTTTTCTCAATTTCTCTCTTTTCTCTTGGGAGCTTTTCCTCTATTTCAAATGTGTGTGGTAGATCACTCTGCTTTGTTTTCTGCCGACCTCCTCTTTATTTATAGCTCTGTTAATTCAACATAATACTATAGGAGGATAATCAATTAGCAGTTAGAGAGAATAGAAAGAAAAAATGTTTCCATAATGTTTATTTCTGTAGAAGGAAAGAATGAATTCTGATTTCAAATAATATCCAAAATAGAGTTAATCAGATTAGCCAAGAATCAAATAGAAGGAAAGAATGATTCAGAACGGCTATAAAATATTAATATTATTCCATACAAATCAGATTTACTGAAAGAAGGAAAGAGATCTGGCGCATGTTTAAGTCTGTCAAATAAATCGACGTGCGTCGATTGCCATTCGACGCAAGCGTCGAGTACATCCTGTCTGGACGTCGAGAGGTGAATAAGGAAGGTGCGTCGACTAAGGTGCGTCGACTTCACTAGTTGCGTCGACTAGAAAACAGAGTAACGTCGACAACACATACGTCGAAATCTTCCTAGAGATACTTCGACTTAATCTGAAAGAGACGTCGACTACATTTCGACGTTGCGTCGAACACTATTCGACGCATATTTACTTAGCCTTGTTTTTCATTCTTGGAATTCATATTTGACTCATTTTCAGGGGTTAAGAGAAATCATTTTCCCAACAATCTCCCCCTATTTGTCTTAACCCTTCTTAGAGAGAAATTAGCATATAATTAACATAGCAAAGCATTTGTAAAGATAATGAAGATTTCACACAATCAGAAGAGAATATATAAACAAACTTCATGTTCAGACCAATCACAAAGTAAAGTATGTGAAACATTGTTTTCACGTATTATTCAGGAGGAGTAGGAGGAGTTTTTCTTTTTCTCTTGAATACTATTGTGGATTGCTCTTTCCCAGTAGCAGGTGATTCCCTCAGCTCCCCCTGGGTCTCAACTTCATTTCCTTTTTCAGTTTCAGCAGCTAGTTCATTTTCTTCTTGATTTATAGCAGTATTCAATTCTTTCTCACCTTCTTCCTTTTCAGCCTCATTTTCTGCTCTGCTTCCCTCCCCTTGCAGTAGTACCACTTGGTCTGCAGCCTCTCTTACTATGCTGAGTACCTCAATTGTTTGTTCATCAATATGGAGGTCAGGTACTAACTCATTCCCAATTGTCTTGAGCAGTGCAAGACTGTCAGATTTTGAAGAAGAAGGGGATTTGTGAGAAGGAGATTTAGGATTGGAGGGCTGATTTTCATCTAGATTCTCCCCCTTCTTGACCTTCTTGGCCAAGGAGGTTAAGAAAGACTTAGTCACTCTAGAGGAAGAGAGAGATGACTTCAGATCTTGCACAGAGGCACTGACCCCATCTATTTGGGTGTGTATGTGAAGGATGGAGGAATGAATCTGGGAGCAATGCTCATCTAGCATTGCTTGGAATCTTTGAGATGTGGATTGTATGCACTGGGTGATGAGAGCCTCAGTGGATTCAGATGGTTCATGGTGTGAGAGATGATGAGGTGATGGTGGAGGAGGAGGAGAGGGTAGTCTATTATCTGGATGAGGTGTATCTGAATGAGGAGGTGGAGGGATAGAAGAAGGCTGAGTAGGTGATTGAGGAGGTATTGGTGAGGATGATGCTGGGACAGAAGATGTGACTGTTTGGGAAGGAGGAGGATGAGCAGGAGAGATAGGAGGAGATGGAGTATTTTCAGGGATGGAACCAGGCTTGGGAATTTGCCTGGTCCATTTGGAGAAGAGGGCAATGGACATCCTCTTTCCAGGAGGGATAGGAATTCCTTTTGACCTGCAGAGATCAGGGAAGGAATAGAAGAGAACCTGACTCATGATTCTCATATAAGCATTTTCCTTGTGGGAATATTTGGAGGCTATCATTTTGAGAAGACAGCTGGCCCAATCCACCTTCTTCTTCAGCACAAGGGCCCCCATGATGTTCAGCTGCTGTTTGGGCACTGCATCATGGGCTAAAATCTTGCATAGCAGTATCTTCCCTACTATATCTGCCAGCAATCTGTACTCATCTGAAAAGTTTATCTTTTTCAGATGGATTGGTCTGTCTTTTGAGAATTTCATGGTGGAGAGCACATGCTTGATTTCATCAGGTGTGAGGTCAATGGATTCATCACCTAATAGGGGGATAATTAAGACTTATTTAGTCATTCTTCTCAAACTTATTTTCTTCCCCTTTTTCATTTAAATAAGGATGATATTAGGATATACCTGATGGAAGATCAAAGGTGGCCCTAACATGTTCTGCTGAGATTGAGACAGGTGTCTCATATAGTGTTCCCTGGATTTCTCCTTGTTCAGATATCTGAACATGAGTCAGCAGCTCTGTGAGCTCTGTTTCCAGTAGCTTGCACCTTGTGGAGATGAGTTTGTCTAATCCAGCTTCTGTGAAGAGAGCAATGATGCTCTTGTAGTTTTCTGCGGCAGCCTGGAAGGACTCGAGGTCAATGTCGAACCCAGAATTTATCTTTGGAGCCATTGTAGATCAGTGGGAAAGAGAGATAAAGAGACGGCTGGACGGAGGAGCAAGGAGAATGAAAGATGCAGAGGTCGTGAAGGTTTCTAACTGAAGAGTCTATTTAAGTCAGGTGAAGCGTCGAAACATGACTCAATTCGAGGCTTATTAGGTACTTCAGTGGATGTGACCGAAAATGATTCAGCCTTGCCGCTCGTTTTTATGAAGTCGACGTTACGTCGAGTGGGATTCGTCGTGAGCGTCGATATAGTCTGCTTTGGGATGAAGAGATTTCTAGTCGACGTACGCGTCAATAATAGTCGACGTATGCGTCGATTATGCCTATTGATCTGAGTCGTCGACGGTGCATCGATTATAAGTCGACGTGACTTTTAATTTTTCAGAACAGCTCTATGTGCTTATTTCTTTTTGTCTCTTCTATTCCTAAAGGTTTCTAAGTCAATTTTGGACTGATTTTCTTTTACATATAATTTGATTGATTATGCCAACATTGTTTGGCAAGGTGGCCGGGTTTGTTACATATATAGCATTTGATTGTCTTAGAGTTGTAAGGATTTGATTTTAGAGAAGGATAGAAGTGTTGATTGGGATAGGAATAATGTTTAGAGTAGAAATTTTGATCAGGATGAATGGGTCCTGAATAGGGGTTTAGATGAGAGATTTTTGAAGGGAAGACATTTACGTTGCTCTGAATATGTGTGCGTCGATATCGATTCGACGTAGACTTATGGTTGCGTCGATATGAATTCGACGTAGGTTTCTGGTTGCATCGATATGAGGTCGACGCTTCCTTCATTCTGAGTCTACTTTTAGTCGAAGCATGTGAGAGATTACGTTGAGTGGAGGTCGACGCAATTTGGTGTATGCGTCGATTAGAAATCGACGCACGTGGATAATAATTCGACGTATGTTCAGAATTTTTGTGAGGATACTTTCCTAAGATTCCTTTATCTGTAATGGGATTAGGTTTATTAAAAACAGTGGTTGTTTCTGGACCTACTTGTGATCTAATTCCTGCTAGATGATTCTCCCTAGTGAATTGAATGGGATGTTTCCAGACAGGTTTGCTGAATGTTTGTGATTTAGATGCTTCATTAGTATTCAGCTTTAGTTGTCTAAATCTATCAGTGAGATTCTCAGAGATGTTCTTGAGCTTCTGACCTCTTCCATTCAGAGAGTCCTCAAAGGCTTTAGCCTTTGCCAGCTCTTTCCTTAGTGTTAGATTTTCTGAATGGATTTTGTCTAATTCCTTCTTTGAGAGCTCTTGATTGAGCTTATAGTTTTCATAGTGTGTATTCACATGTTTGAGATTTCTTAATTCAATTCTTAATTCTTTTACTTCTTTTTCAGATTTGATTAGATCTAAACAGAATTCTTTGAAATCTTGTTTGAAATCAGTAGAAGAGAAATCTATATCATCAAGTATATTTACCATAGATGTATCATCAAGCTTCTCAGTGGCCATCAGACAGGTTTCCTCTTGCTTGACCTCTTCCTGATCATTGTCTGATGAGGTACTTCCTTCAGATTCTGAATCACCCCAAGATTGAGCAATGAATCCTCTTTCTTTCTTTTTCTTCTTTAGATCTGTTCTTTTCAGATCTTTCTTAGTGCTGTTCTCCTTAGGACATTCAGGTGCAATATGTCCAGGTTTCCTGCAAGAGTAACAGATAATCTCTTTAGTAGGTGTTTTATTATACCTGGTTTTTGAATCTCTTCCTCTGGATCCTTTTGTTTTGATCCACCTCTTGAACTTCCTAGCCAGGAAGCTGATTAGTTCCTCATCACTAGTAGATGGTTCACCTTCAACAGCTTTCAATGCAATACTCTTTTCTTTTGAGAGTGGAGAGGCCTTTTCTTTCTCAGCTCTGGTGATTTTAATTTTCCCAACAGAACATCTGTTGATATTTCTTTTTGACTTCTGTAGTCTTTGATTGGCCAGATTCTTGAGTCCCAAGAGCTAGGAAAGCAAGTCAGCAATTTATCATTTATCTCAGTGAGAGATATGTCCTTCTCAAGTGTTCTCAATTCATTGACTATGAGGCTGAATCTTGAATACATGTCAGCAACACTTTCACTTTCTTTCTTTTGAAAGTTTTCATATTGGGAGATCAGTAGTGCCTTTCTATCCTTTTTCTCATCAGCACTTCCCTCTACCATTTTGGTGAGAGCTTCCCATACTTCCTTAGCTGACTCACAATCAGCAATCTTTTGGAAAATTTCATCTGAGAGGGTTGAGACTAGGATATTCATAGCCTTGGCATCATGTCCTTGGGCTTTCTTCTCATATTCTGTCCATTCAGCTCTTGGAACAAGTGTTTCAGTCACTTTTCCACTTGAATCCTTCCTGAATGGCTTGGGGGGACCTGTCAAGATCACATTAAACAATTCATCATCAATAGAGTTTAAATAAATTCTAATTCTTGTTTTCCAAAGTGCAAACTTTTCAAGATTGCACATTGGAGGTCTGGTGGAAGCATAATCTTTGATTTGTGTCATATGATAAAATAGTTTTGAAAAATATATATATATATGAGAGGTAGGATCTTTTTGATCAAGGAGTTATCCTTTTTAGATCAACCTCCCTCTGATACCAATTGAAAGTGCACAATTAACCTCACTAGAATTCTCTAGAGGGGGGGGGGGGGTGAATAGAGATTTAAAAATTATTTTGTGCAAAGTTAATATATATATGTGTGTATGATCACAGATTAGAGCTTCCCACACACCAACAAGAATTAAGCAAGAAAATAAAGTAAATGCAAGAAAATAAATCACAGCACAACACAAGAAAATATAGTGGTTCCCCAAACTTTAGGTAGTCCACTCTTCTACCCCCTTGGTAGGAATTCACTATCTTGCACTGAGTCTTTTGATAAGGAGACTCTTAGAACCACCCTGAGTCTTTTGACAAGGAGACTCTTAGAACCACCCTGAGTCTTTTGACAAGGAGACTCTTAGAACCAACTGAGTCTTTTGACAAGGAGACTCTTAGAACCAGTACACTGAATTTTTTGGAGAGAGATTCTATAAACTCTTTTACAATGTTTAAGTGAGAAAGAAAGAAAGGAGAAGAAATAAAAACAAGAAAGAATCTTCTTCCTAGCAAGAAGATTGGAAGCACAAGAAGTGAATTGAATCTTTCTTCTATAGAGAGAAGAAGATTTGCAGCCTTTCTCTCTTTGTGAGAGCTATCAGATGTTGCAGCAGTATGACTTCAGAAGCAGAAGAAGAAGAAGTGCTTGAATGTTGCTGCAGAGCTTTTTCTCAATTTCTCTCTTTTCTCTTGGGAGCTTTTCCTCTATTTGAAATGTGTGTAGTAGATCACTCTGCTTTTTCTTAATTAGCAGTTAGAGAGAATAGAAAGAAAAAATGTTTCCATAATGTTTATTTCTGTAGAAGGAAAGAATGAATTCTGATTTCAAATAATATCCAAAATAGAGTTAATCAGATTAGCCAAGAATCAAATAGAAGGAAAGAATGATTCAGAACGTCTATAAAATATTAACATTATTCCATACAAATCAGATTTACTGAAAGAAGGAAAGAGATCTGGCGCATGTTTAAGTCTGTCAAATAAATCGACGTGCGTCGATTGCCATTCGACGCAAGCGTCGAGTACATCCTGTCTGGACGTCGAGAGGTGAATAAGGAAGGTGCGTCGACTAAGGTGCGTCGACTTCACTAGTTGAGTCGACTAGAAAACAGAGTAACGTCGACAACACATACGTCGAAATCTTCCTAGAGATACTTCGACTTAATCTGAAAGAGACATCGACTACATTTCGACGTTGCGTCGAACACTATTCGACGCATATTTACTTAGCCTTGTTTTTCATTCTTGGAATTCATATTTGACTCATTTTCAGGGGTTAAGAGAAATCATTTTTCCAACAGATTCTGCCAAAGCCTCAACCTCCAAGGCTAAGGAAGTAGCGGAAGTCCATTGGGCATGCGAAGAAGTGGACGATATTGGCCATCTCGGCAATATCGGCTTTCCCAATGAATGTGTGGATGCTGATGACGAAGGCGCCTTGGGCAATCTCTTCTGCATCCACGGAGGTGTAGGTCCGGAATCTTCAAGGAAGGCGAGTATGAAAAGGGTTTATCAATCAGAGGTGGCTGCCACCTCTTCAGCCCCGGTCCGGGGAACGGTCACTTTCGGTGATGAAGACCTTCCTCAGACCGCGAATCCCTTTGACGACGCGGTCGTCATCAAAGCTGTAATTGAAAATTATACAGTAGAGAAGATTCTTATAGACACGGGAAGTTCAGTCAATGTGCTCTTCAAACCTGCCTTCGAGGCGTTGAAGACAGGTAAAACCCTCCTTTCAACTGAAGGCCCCCTCTATGGTTTTTCAGGAGAGAAGAAAGAAGTAGAGGGGCTCGTCACTCTTTCTGTGATTCTGGGAGGGATAGTGAAGCTGGTCAAATTTATAGTCGTTGATGCTCCCAGTAGCTACAACGCCATCTTTGGAAGACCCTTCTTGAATGCATATCAAGCCATTGTCTCCACCTATCATCAAGCGGTGAAGTTCGCCTTGAACGGCAAACAACACCGAATCAGGAGCGACCCAAGGAAAGCTAGGGAATGCTACGTAAAGACGGTCAACATGATCGTGTCCTCTTCTCCCCAAGAAGTTATGATGGCTGAATCAATTGAAGTTCCTGAACAAATCCAAACTGCAGAGGAAATTGAGGAAGGTGCAAGAGATGGAGTTCGCTTGGAACCTGCCCAAGCAACTCAAGAGGTTCGGATCAGCGAGGAAGATGAGAGCAAGAGCCTCTCCATCAATGCTGAGTTATCGAAGCTGACAAGAGTCAGCTCATCTCTTGCCTTCTGCAAAATCTAGATATTTTCGCTTGGTCGGCAGATGATATGCCTGGAGTGGATCCGAATGTTGCTTGCCACCATCTCAATCTTGACCCAAACTTCATCCCGATCCAGCAGAAGAAGAGGTCTGTTGCAACTACTCTAGCACAGCCCATCCGTGAAGAGGTAGGGAAGCTCCTGAAGGCAAAGTTCATCCAACCAATCCAATACCCAGAATGGGTGTCAAACGTTGTAATGGTAAAGAAGTCAGGTGGGAAGTGGAGGATGTGTGTTGACTTTACTAAACTCAATAAAGCTTGCCCCAAGGATTGCTACCCCTTGCCTCGGATAGATTCTTTAGTAGATTCTGCGGTAGGTTATTCTTTTATGAGTTTTTTAGATGCTTTTTCAGGTTACCATCAAATCAGAATGCATAAACCAGATATACCTCATACTTCATTTATCACAAATGATGGTTGCTTCTGTTATCTCGTAATGCCTTTCGGGCTAAAGAATGCTGGAGCAACCTATCAGAAAATGATGGATACAGTTTTCAGGAGTCAAAAAGAAAGAAACCTTGAGGTATACGTTGATGACCTCTTGGTAAAAAGCAAATTATTCTCTTCTCACCTTAGAGACCTCTCGGAAACTTTTGCAACCCTTTGAACTTTTAATATGAGGTTGAATCCGTTGAAGTGTGTTTTAGGGGCAAGTAAAAGAAAATTCCTGGGTCACCTCCTTACTCCAGAAGGGCTGGAACCCAATCCTGACAAAGTAAGAGCTATACTGGAAATGCCACCTCCCAAGTCCCCAAAAGAAATTCAGCAGCTGGGAGGGAGGATGGCAGGCTTAAGTCGCTTTATCTCTCGTTCAGGAGATAAGAGTGCACCTTTCTTTAAAACCCTCCGGGGAGGGAGTAGGTTCGAGTGGACGAAGGAATGTGATGATGCTTTCACTCAGCTTAAGAAGCAATTGACATCAACCCCTTTGCTCCAAAGCCCGCGAGAGGGAGAAAATCTATTTCTGTATATGGGAGTCGGAGCCGATGCCATAAGCTCTGTTTTGGTCCGAGAGGAGAAGAAGAAGCAATTCCCAGTCTATTACGTGAGTCGAATTCTGAAGAATGCAGAGACTCGTTATCCTATTCTCGAAAAGTTGGCCTTAATACTTATAACTTCAGCAAGAAGATTAAGACCATATTTTCAAGCTCATTCGATTCTGGTCGTTACTGATCTTCCATTGAAGAATGTCTTGGAGAAGCCAGAGCATTCAGGCAGGTTGGCAAAGTGGGCAATAGAGCTCAGTGAGTTTGATATATCCTATGTCCCAAGGGTGGCGATCAAAGCTCAAGTCTTAGCAGACTTCATGGTGGATGCCAAAGAAGTTGAGTCGTAGAAGGGGATCAGAGTGCCCCTTGCCTGGAAAATCTTCGTGGATGGAGCCTCAGGAAAAAATTCTTCCGGGGCGGGAGTCATCTTAATCAACCTAAATGGAGTAAGGCTGGATCAGGCGCTGAAGTTCTATTTTCAAGTAACAAACAATCAGGCGGAATATGAGGCTTTGCTAGTCGGTCTTAAGTTTGCTAGAGAGCTAGGGATCGACGATGTCAAAGTCTTCACAAATTCTTTGGTGATGGCTTCTCAAGTAAATGGAACTTTCAAAACTCGAGATAGTATTCTAAAGCGGTATCTAGTTCTGGTAAAAATCGAGGTAGGGAAGTTCAAAAGCTTTACCATCGACCATATTCCAAGGGGTGAGAACGTGGAAGCAGATGAGCTGGCAAAATTTGGACTTCTCTCGGGAGGAACAACTTCGGAATTATTTCGCCCAGCAATTGAAGAAGGAGGGGTCATGGAGATTGATCAGCGTCCGTCTTGGATGGATCCATTTGTTCTATATCTTTCAATTGGAGAGCCCCATTCATCAATAAAGGATAGGAAAAGATTTAAACGAAAAGCGGCTAACTATTATCTTGTTGCAGGAGTGCTTTATAGAAGAACTTTCCTTTCACCGTTAGCACGATGTGTTTCGGAGGAGGAGATTCCAGCGGTCATTTAGGAGGTTCATTCTGGAGAATGTGGAAGTCACTCTGGGGCTAGAACTTTGGAGAAAAGAATTCTGAGGCAAGGCTATTTTTGGCCTCAAATGAGGAAAGATGCGGAAAAATTCGCTAAGAAATGTGTAAAGTGCCAGAAGTTTGCTCCTCTCCAAAATCAGCCGGCTCAACAACTCAAGTCGATAGCAACTCCATGGCCGTTTGCAGTTTGGGGAATGGATTTGATTGGGCCTTTCCCTATGGCAAGTGGGCAACATCGATATATTATAGTCATGATTGACTATTTCAGCAAATGGATAGAGGCAAAGGCATTGGCCAAAATTACGACTCAAGCCGTGAAAAATTTTATTTTGGGAGAGATAGTATGTCGGCACGGAATCCTAATGGCAATCATCACGGATAACGGTTCCCAGTTCAACAATTCAATTCTTATTAATTTCTGTAAGCAAATTGGCGTTGAGCTACGTTTCGCTTCTGTGCATCATCCAAGAAGCAATGGGCAGGTAGAGGCCGCCAACAAACTCATCATAAATCTCTTGAAAAAGAAGGTAGAAAATGTCAGGGGCAACTGGGCAGAACAACTACCTTCCGTCTTATGGGCCTTGAGGACAACTCCAAGTTCTGCTACTGGGGAGACTCCATTCAAATTATCACACGGTTCCGAAGCCCTTATTCCGGTGGAATTTGAAGTAAAAAGCCCAAGAGTATTATTGGCGCAACAGAATCAAATTGACTGGATGGAAGGAAATGATGAGGAGCTAAAATGCAGCCTTGATTTAATTGAAGAGTTGAGAGATACGGCGATCATCAGGCAAGAAGAGGTGAAAATAAGAATGGCAAGGCTATTCAATAAAAATGTAAGAACCAAAGAGTTCGCTGTTGGGGATCTAGTCCTAAAGAAAATAGATACAGCAGCAAGAGCTGGTTCAGTTGGAAAGCTTAACCCAAACTGGGCGGGGCCGTTTGTGGTAAAAAGCGTGCTTAAAAATGGTGCTTATCATCTCCAAACTTATGAAGGAAAAGAATTGTCTCATTCATGGAGCGGAGATGATCTCAAACTCTTCTTTTCTTAAATGTTCGTATCCAATTCACTCATTCTATTTCTCACTTTTCTTCTCTCAAACATCACGCAGGTATTATCAAAGCATTCGCAACACGAGTGATGGGTGACAAGTTTTAAGAATAAGTGATTTTTTGAAAAGCCAAAAACCTGTCAAGGGAGACATCGACGGATCCTACTATCTTCACCCTCGACTTGTTAGCTCGACGTGTAATTCTGCCGGGACCACAGATGTCCGGGAGATTTCGAATCTGTGTAGCAGTAGCTCGCCAAGCTCGAGCGGTGGAAGTTTAGGATACCGGGTCCTTGCTGACATCTGGCACACCTCAGCATTTCAAGGGGGTCTAGGTGGCTGGCTCAGCTCTGTCATGCATTAGGAAGGACATTGTTACGATCTTAATGATCTTTCAGGGAAAGCAATGTCGGTATAGCCTCCGCGGCATGACCACACCTGCCCTACCGATCATTTTGGTCTGTAACTCTCGAATACTCGTTGAAGCGTGGTTAGGTGAGGGGCGGTCAGAAACATCCATGACCGTCACCCGAACCTTAAATTGGCATGTTTTGCAGTAAACTCGGCAATCCTTTAAAAAAAAGGGCAATGTCGGTATAGCCTCCACGGCATGACCACACCATCCCTTTGGATCATTTTTGAGATCCCTTTTTCTCATCTTCTTACTACAAAAAGAAAAGCTTATTCATCCCTTTGTACTGGGATCGGGCGGTCAGCAATTTATGAGACCGCATGTCCTTCTTTCCTACTTTCTCCAAAGAGCGATTTGAGTCATTTACGATCGCCGGATATAACTTTTTCAGGATAATTGAGGTCGCTATTCAGAAATCTCTTATGCCAGCTTGATAGAGATCGGCCCGATCTCGAAAAATTTGAGATGCCAATACTTTCTGCTATTCAAAGCTATTGGAATAATCACGATACTCTGTTCCTTGTCAAATGAAAGTTGGGTTTTTCTTCAAAAGCGGCGGTCTGAATATAATGTGATCGCTGAACTGGAGATCCATGAAGAGCTATCATTTTCCTTTTCAAACAATAATCTTGGTCATCAAGAGGTCATCAAACGGGTTGCCTGAAAGTCATTTGGGCGCCGATCACCCAGAGTGTAATGAGTTCAAATCGTTTTCAAGTTATAGTTTCCTTATATTACGACCTGTGTAATATGAGACCGCATGACTATTATGGATAAGTTGGCTATTTTCTGATCACAGTTAAGTTGCTGAATTTCTTTGTGATCTGATTATCTCAAGATCGAAGAGTAGTCTTGTGTATATAAAGTATCAATTTTTCCTTCAAGGTCTTTAGCGTTTTTCCAAGAGATCGTCACCTGGGGTTTTTTAATGTTGGTATGAAATTATGTGAAAAACTTAGGGCATTGAGATTGAATGCCGATTCTAACTCAGAAGAACAAATAAATATATACATCAAAGATAAGTTCACTCAGAATCTAGCAGAAACCCAATTTTTATATACTCTGAAATATCTATTACAACAAGACCGCTCGGTCTCCAAAAAAGGAAAAAATGAATATCATTACAATTCACTCTCTCTTTGACCTTTTAGAAGACCGCTCACTCGAGGGGGAAGAACCGGTCTCTGCAGAAGATTCTTCTAAACTATTCCCTGGAATTCTAGATATGGAGCTCGAGCTCGAACTAGAATCTAGGCCAAGGGTATAGCGGCTTCCACTTTCTTCGTCCTCGATCACGACATTTTCCTCTTGGCCTGCGGTCTCATCAGCAGCATCAGCAGACTCATCAGCAACATCCGCGGTCTCTTCAGCGGTCACAGATTGTTCTTCAATTCTTTGTGCCGCATCAGGGAAGAGATCGGCGAACGAGATATCTTTGAATTCTTCAGTAAATCCACCGCGGGTACGAACCTCATCCAGCACCTGGTCGGCGGTCTCTTTTATATGGTGCATCAAAGCCCTCTGGAAAGCTGGATTCTCAGGGTCATAAGCTGCTCTTTCAAATTGCTGCAAAAGAGATATATGTTAGACCGCGCGGTCATAGGTAACACGTTCATAAAATATAAGTAAAATTCTCACTTTTCTTTCTTCTTGCAAGGCAGTTATTTCGTCCAGAGCGCTGCGAAGAGACTGCCCCATATGGTGATTTAAGATTGTACTTCTAGCGGTCACTTGGGCACAGAGGCCGGGGAGCGCATCGGTCTCGATATTCAATATTTCATTTGTATTTTTTCTCCCATACAAAGCCGAAGTGACCGCGTATGCGTGACGGGTCACCTTCCCGCTCCACAAGGGCAGATCAGTGGACACCTTCACAGACTTTCCTTTGGCCGCCCATTTGAGGAGGGGTTTTCCTTTGATGTCCTTCATTTTTCTTTTAAAACCCACCAAGGGAAAAACTCGCTCGGCGGTCTCAGAAGTAATGCTGAACACGTCGGCCTCACGCTTCAGCCTCCTCTCCCTTTGAGTAAGAACTTCTGCAGCTGGGGAGATAGGATCTTGTACAGGGACCGCAAAGGTCGCTAAAAATCGAAAAAAAAAGGTTAGGAAAAAACATACAAGACATGAAAGGAAATTATTCGAGACCGCAAGAAAAACTTACTTTCAGCTGGAGTGATCTCGGCGATCTCGGGCCAGATCGCTAGATAATGAACAAGATCGATCCTCTTGCCCGCCAAGAAAGCCAAGATTTTCAGCTCCTCTTCTGAGACCGCTTTTATCTTCTTAAAGATGCTGTCAGGTCGCGGAGAGGGCGAGTTCTTGAGACCGCCAAGGTCACCTTCGAAGACAAGAAATCTCTCTGTCCAGAAAGAGATTTTGTTAGGCAGATTCAGGATTTTTATTCCATCTGCTGAAAAGTACATCAACCCTTTAAACTCTTCCTTCTTTCTGCCTTCCTTCAAAATCTTCGCGGTGAAGGTTGCGCGGAACATATTCATTGTGAATTTCACCCTTTCCGATCTCAAGTAATTAATGAAGACATTAACCAGACCGATGGAGTTCAGAGCCAACTGGGCGAGCACGAAGCCGTAATATTCCTAGATCTCTAGCCATTCCCATGAAAGGGGAATCCTCAACCCGTTGTCAAAGTGATCGATTGGAATAATAAACTTTTTCTCCTCCACAAAGTTCAACCTTTCTTGTTCAGTTGGCGGTCTCACAACTACCTGAGTTTGGATCATATATTTCTTTATGAACTCAATATATTCATCCTTTGATAGGCGACCTTGTTTGTGATCGGCATTCAGGAAGATGGTGGCAGAAGAAGCACGAGCGGACACCATTTTTAGCGATCGATGAGATCGGTGCTTAGAGCGCATTCAAGAAAGCGTAAAATAAAGGTCATGAAGACGGCTATTTATAGAAGACGAAGGGTCATTTCGTAATCATTACCTCTTGAAGATCGCCCAGCAAAAAATGTTCAGACCGCTCGACCTGTGCAAAGTTATGTAAAAGCATACTATGGTTGGCGATCTCAATCAATAAAAACACCAGCAATGCAAGCAACCCAGGCTTAAAGAGATCGAAACTTTACAAATCAGGGCCGCACAAAACATTAAAATTAAAAACAGCCACACAAATATATGGAAAAATAATAGTAAAATTTTACAAAATATTGTTTAAATCCAGAGACCACTCGGTCTCAAATTAAATGTTCATCTCCTAGGAGGCCTGTTTCTCCCTATATGAGCTGCGACATCTTGCATGTCGTTCACTGCGGCCATAACCGACACCAAGCTATGATTGGCCAGCATTGCAGATCGGTGAATTTTTGACATCTCCTTGTCCACCTGCTCCATAGGGATCAGTACAATTTCAGGTTGCGGTCTCTCCGTTGGATGATCGCTGGAGGTACCCGGTCGTATCAGCATCTTTCCATGACCGCTCCTAAGCCTCTCATTCTCCGCGGACAGCGCCGCAGCCTTCCCCTTGTAGTACTCAGCCTCCTTTTCAGCCTTCTTAAGAGCTCGCGCGATCTCTGCAATCCTCAGATCGCATTCTTCTCGAATCCTCTTCTCATTGGTGCGCAATTTTCCTTCGAGATCACGAATCTGATCGTTCTGAGTTCGCTCCCTCATCCACATGGAACGAACATCCTCGAACATTGGGTTAAGGATGTTGGTTAGCTGAGGGGAGATCTTGATGTGCTGAGGAAGTTCTCCCTCCTCGATCTCAGCATCATGGTCATCTGCGGTCACAAGAGATGGGTTATTTCAATCACGAACATACGATCAGATAAGCTCTTTTAAATAAAAAGAAAGAGTACTTGGAAAGAAGTTGAGACCGCAGTCACGTAAAGCTCTCCTGGTATCTTTAGTGACCGCGGGATCTGCGGTCAGTGAAAGGCGATCTGATCCCCTTAAACGCTCCAGATCCATTCTTTCCAAATCTCTTTTCTGCGACTTTTCTTCCTATTTTCTTCTTCTTTTCAATTCTTCATTACTCAAGAGGATATCGTCGGTCTCAATAAAGACGATCTCACGCTTTCTTTCAGGAGAAACAGAACGAACTATAGGTAATGGAAGGAACTCAACTGACTGGAGAATCATTTTATTCTTACCAGCTCGCAAAATCGAGACCGCCGCCGCACGATCTGCTGCAGCCTTGTTCAAACGATCTCCCTGAAGAGAATCGTCCAGGAGACCGCTAGAAAGTGCAGCTTTCTCCTTAGCGATCTGCAGCTTCTCCGCGATCTCCTCCTCAGCGTTTTTGTCCTCCGACGTCTGCAAGACCTCATCTTTTTTCCTCTCCCCAGCGACCCTGGCCGCTTCTTTCTTCCTCTCCTCAGCGATTAGAGCTGCCTTCTCCTCGGCGGCCCTGACCGCCTCTCTCTTCCTTTTCTCCTCGGCGATCAGAGCCGCTCTCTCCTCAGCAACTATGACCGCCTCCTTCTTCTTCTCTTCCTCGACGGTCTTAGCCGTCTCTCTCTTCTTTTCCTCTTCCTCTCTTTCTTTTCTCTCTTTCTTCTCCTTGTCTTTCTTTTTCTCCTCGTCCTCTCTCTTTTTCTTCTCCTTCTTCTCCCTCTTTTCTTTCTTATCTTTTTCTTCTTTCTCCTTCTTCTCTTTCTCTTCTTTTTCCCTCTATTCCTCTACCTCTTTCTCTTTCTTCCTCTTCATCATCTCTTCCATTTCCATCTTTTTCTTTTCCTCCTCCTTTGCCTTGATCGCTGCGTCAGCGATCTCCTTCTCCCGGTCCGCGATCTCCTTATCAACAACAGCATTTCTGAGAGCTGAAGCCTCTAAGGGATCCAACACCTGCAATGATGAAAAAAATGAATTATTAGAAGAAACCTCATCAAGGTAGGCGATTAATCCAGAATCATCATCTCTTGGTAAGGTTGAGACCGCGGGAAGGAAGGGGAGATCGCCCTTAGCATTCACCTTCTGAAACTCCGCGGAGTCTTCCAGGTCGACAGATTCAGGAAATGCGGTCGCCCCCGTGGCGGTCACGTCTTTTCCTTCCTCATTTTTTCTGCTTCTCTTATAAGTCAAACTAGATGGACTTGAATTTTTTCTCCTCTTGCCCTTCGCAGCGATCTCCTGGTCAGCAATCTTCTGCCTCAAGGATTCAACCTCGGCTTTCTTCTGACGCAGCCCAGCCAGAATGACCTCGGTAGAGACGGTCTCAGGAAGTTTGGAAGATGTTTGATCCAGCGCCTCTAGGGATTTCTGACAATTAAAAGAAATGGAAAAGTCAGGCAATTTCCATACAGGTTCTGAAGAAGTATTAGATGGTTCAGAAGCAACAGAGACCGGCACAATCGAATTCTCAGGAAGCTCAGTTTTCTTTAACGGAGATCGGGCGGTCTCATTTGAAGTGCTCGCTTTCGTTAAGAATTTTGGCGCTTTCTTTCCTTTCTTTGAGCTGACACTTTCCTTTTTCCCAGGAGAGTTCGCTTTCGATGGAAGAACCTTTAAGAGATCGAGCATAGTCATCTTTGCAAGAAGATCGAACCTGCCTAATTTTCAAAGACCGCTCAAGGATTGGAATATCTCAATATCTTGCAGAATGAAAGTTTCAGCCGGTATTTATAGACCAAGCCGCATTAATGATGGTCGCGGTCTCAGCGGTCAAAGCTTACATTTTCGAAGTTCCAGGTGCAACTTAAAAATGTGCGGGGATTATGTTTGCCCAGAAAGCCCGCGACCTCCTCTCATTGTTCAGTTTTTCCGGTCTCAGCGGTCTCAATTTATATGATCGCCTAGATCGCCAGATGCCTCCTCAACCAGGATTTTCTAAGTACCGAGCGGTCAAGACAATGCGAGATCGCCAGCTTAAGCGGTCTGATCGTTTTCTTTATTTTTGTTATTTGTACCCCATTTCCCTGCCCCGGCTCTCCTGTACCCCGAGCAGCCCGTAGTTTTCAGTTCTGCCCGTTTGGGCAGCCCCCTCGTCTATAAATAGAGGGGTAGGGGTACCAGAAAAAGGACCTTTTGCTCTGAGGCTCCAGCTTACAACCTGTGTAAGCGGTCTCATTTCTTCGTGATCGCCTTTTCGTTATCGTTTTCCTTTTGTCCCAGCATCTTCTGTCTTAGTAACCTGCACTTCGCAGTTTTTCTCCCATCCCCTTTAGTGTGAATTTTGGAGGTACCATTTTTGGCACCAACATACTTGTTTCTAAAATTGCAAATCATAATTTTCTATTCATTTAGCTAAATTGTTATTTTACCTTCACATATTATAAAATTATTTAGTAATTATCTTAAAATTATAAAAAAAAATTTTATTCCCTTATTCACCCCCTCTCTAAGGGCGCCGTAAGATCCAACAGCGATTACTCCCGCGCCAATTGAACCCGAAGCCTAAGTTGATAGACAGCTGAAATTGCTGTTCCGTGTTTTATGGTATCCAAGAGATCCGAATCTATATACTGAAATGAACTAGAATTTCATTGCTGTTTCATTAACATTTCATTTGTTTTAGGGTTTCTCGAACCTATAAAACAGTCTCTTCGTCATCGCAGTTTATTTGTTTGGTTTCACACGCGGCTTGCAGGGGCGGGGTAGTTACACAGAGACGCCCGGGGTTAGCGCGAGCAGTCGGCTAGAGATCCACAATTTTCTCAAAATTTCTTTTCTCGTTGGTATTTAACGAACAATTATTGGCTCCCGTTCCCCAACTTTGCTCTATTGTGTGTAAGTTTCGTCCTTCCCTTTCCCCGCTTTTGTTTAGGGTTTCATAGATGCTAGAGGTTCATCGAAATTCACAGGAGGTCTTTCACCCTTCGATTTTTATATGATCTGTAGTTTTTGATGCTTGATCTTGAATACGAAATTAACTGAGCAAGTGATGACGGAGGGAAGGGCAATTAGTTGTTTTGGGGCTAAATAGTTGATTTCGATCTGGCATGTCCTGTTTTTTGTGTTTGTATGAAATTAAAGGCGTTTTTCTTGTAATTTACTATTTTAATAGCTAATGATGTGCTAAATTGTGTTTGCAGAATGGTTGCGATTACTGTTTTGATGAATATAACCTTGGATATATTTTTAATTGTGAAATTATATTCCCCTTGTGATTTTCCGCTGTACAAAACTCTCTTCCTCGATCAGTCTAAACCTGACCTCACCTCCTTCCTCTGCACCCAGCTCTCGTTATTCAATCCATTTTAGTGGTAGGTCAACGCTTTCCTTGTTTAGTTCTTCATATGAACTGATAATAATCCCACTAGTTATTGTGCTTCTTATGCCAAAATTTGAATCTTAAAAAGTTGTTCCAAACAGGATTGTGGATTTCTTATTCTGTGTTTCTTCTTCAACTGCAGAATTGAGGGTTTTCTTCACGATTCCCACCACAAACTTAGGAACTATTGATCAGGAGAAGCTATGGAGGCTCATGGCAAATCCATGATTGCTGAGGCAAGCAATGTGATTTTCTTATCGAGTATTCTCAACCGAGAAGGTCCAATTCCTAGTCACAAATGTGACTTGGGATGCCAAAATGAACACTTGTTTGGAAACATGTATCGCTGCAAATTGACCGGAATAACCCATATTTGTGATAGAAATTGTAACCAGAAGATTTTGTACGATAACCATAGCTCCCTGTGCAGAGTGAGTGGGCAGGTTCTACCTCTTTCTTCGGCCGAGGAGCAGGCGGTGAGAGGCATTCGGAGGAAGCTAGAAGTTGAGAACTCCGATGGCTGTGCTTTTAAGCGCAAGCGAAATGCTCAGCTGCATCCTTCTCCTTTCGAGAGATCATTTAGTGCAGTTTCCCAATTCTGCAGTCAAGTTGGAGATGGCATGGATATGAGTTAGCTTTAAATCTCATGATTCCATCTCCAGTTCTCTCTTTCTTTTTCTCTTCTTAGAAGAATAAAACTTCTTACACTATTACTAAGAACTGTGAGTCTGCTCCAGTATGCTGTAGGATGTCTAAGTACTCATATTTGTCACTCTTATCTGAAATGGTACTATGTAACTTCTTCATATTTTGAAACTTTAACAGCTTTCTGCTACAATGTTCGACATTTTAGTAATCTATTACTAAAAACCGTGAGTCTGCTGCTCCAATATGCTGTAGGATGTCTAAATACTCTTTTTTGCCCAATTTACCTTTTTGTTGCCTAATTCTAATGGAATTGACATTGTAATAATGTTATCTTTGAGGACAACTTACAGGTTGCTGGCCAACATGATAATATCTGATTGACTTTGTTTAAATTGTTTGGTGTTTTCATGATACTTTCTTGCAGGGTTATTGATGATCTACTCATTTCATTCGATCCGTTTTTTTTCTCTTTAACATCACCCGTTCTGAACTTTACTGTTACTGTGCAGGGTTTTTCGGGCATGGCGAATTAGGGGAACTAACAATTTTTATTGATTTAGTAGCATTTCTGCTGAATGCACTACTGACGATCTTTTGCATTTTGTAGGGAAGGAGCAAACTCTTTGACGTCTTAAAGATTTCAGCATTAAGAAACTCTGAATCAGATTGAAGACAGGAACTTCCTTCAATATCAATAATCATGCAGTGCCATTAATGGAACTATAAGAAAGCAAACACTTCCATTACCCTTAAATCATCTTTGGGCGACTCCCAATCGTCTGGAGTTTCAAATCTTCTGTAACCTACGACCTGTATGTAATCAACCATGTTGTCTCCTTTGCTTATTTTATTGTCATAGTACTCATCCGGGTTGTCTTATTTGTTGGTTAGTGACTGGAAGAATATGTTGAGTAAATTTGATGGATGCCACCAGCTTTTGATTGTGAAGGGTATTTGCTTATTTCTTTGGGTTTACTTCACTTTTTAATATTAAATGTTGCAGGAATGAGAATGCTATGTTGGATAGGTGATAAAATTAGAAAGATTAGTGATGCATTATTATGTTAGATGAACACTGAGAATGGCATATATCCATTATATAAGATGACATGCAATAGATTTAGGTGGTCTCGACATATATAATAAAGGGTAGCGTAGGACGGACAATTGTCGTGCGCTTTGTCCAATTTACCCGCTAGCGAGTCAAGCTGAGCATGAATAGGAACTATTAATGTACTCCAATGAGTCAGCCAATGAGTCTAGCTGGCCAACATGATAATTTGTGCTTGCTTTGTCCGATTGTCGTGCTTGCTTTATGAAATTATTATGGCTCTGTTCGGCGCGGCGGTGGTGGTGGTCATGAACATGGTGGTTATGAACCATCAAACGTAAATGCCCGTCCTTACCCAAGTAACTTCATCCACTTTTATGTTTAAAACTAGCTTTCTTTTCTTGGTGGCGGTCATGACCATTGTCATGCCAAACATACATTCTTTGACTGGTGTTTTTGTCCAAATTTATCGGAGCAAAAACGCTACGCTAAACGTAGCCTATATCTCCATTACTTGCATGCCTGAAGGTTGGTCATATTTTATTTTTCGCAGCAGGATGACTTGAGAGGGAGAGCGCACACCAGTGCGTAGTTGCTACTAGGAAAGCAAGTTGGAAGAACTTTGGCCTGGCAAGTAGAGGCGGGGCTCAACTCGGTAAAGGCTTTGCGAGGCGAGTAGGGATGGGGCCTGGAGGTGAGCTGGAGATATTTCTGGGATCAGCCGGCCTATGGGGTTCCACCGGACGAGCTGGGAGTTAATCTCGGTGGGTGTCACAAGGTGGGAGAGATCCTTTTCATTTTATTTCTTCTTCTTCGCCCTCACATCCTCCCCGTGCTCCTCATGATTGGGAAGAAACCTGCAGACAGTTAATAAGGATACATATGCCCACTGTAAGCAGTTTGGAATGTGTTGATTCTATGAATTTTATCTTGTACAGGCTTAAAAATCCTTCGTTTTCATCCGAAAGGATGCTCAGAATGAATATTTTTTGATTGTCTGCAGCTAGCTTTTCAATGAATCAGAACATGTTCGAGTCCTTTTGAGTCACCCATTAGTTGTGATTGTATTCCTTTAAAAGAGATATAGATCTATGCGAAATTTAGCAACAAGAAATTTTCATTTTAGCGTTGCCAACCATTATTGTCCGGTGAATGTTCGATATTGAATTAGCTCACCATGATTTGCCACAAAAAGAACGATACTGGATCTTCATGCCATTTTATTGGAGAAAGAGCACCATGAATGTTAAATTTTCGAAAAAATGTAGAACGGAGAAGTACTAATATCTTTTTCGGTCTTTCTCAATTTTGATTATGTGCAGTTTCTGAATTTGAAGTCCACGACATCTATCCCTGCAATTATTTTCTTTGTTGATGGTTGGTATAGTCCATATCATTTGGATTCATCCTATATCCAAGAAAAAAAAATACATTCTTCACACTTCATATCTAGTTTATGACTACTGTCTTTTGTTATGTGGGAGTAGCCAAGACACCAAAATATTGTGAAATAGTCTAACTTTGGTTTTCGATTAAGCAGTGCTTCATAATGTGTGATATTTTGAAGTGCCCGGATTGGGTATCTATTTAGTATGCAGATAAAGGTGTTCACTGCTTTTGTCGAGAAGCTTACTTGTAGAGTCTTACGAAACAATCAATATGCTTATGGTATTTTAGACTAAAAATTATCTATTTCATCCCTCAGCCAAAACAGTTTATACAGGAGTTTTGCTCATTATCATTTCTCATCTAATTCTTCTTACAGCAGACTAAAAATTCTTGAGTAAACTCTCCTCCCCATCAGTTCTCATGATTTTTTTTTTCTGAATGTGATGACATTCTACTAAGGCTTTGGATTGAATGAAATAATTGTCTTTCTAATTTACTGTTTAAAAATTATACCCATATATATCTTGAAATATCATCAATAAGAGAGTGTCTATTGCTGGTTAAGGAGGGCGTTAATGCAGTGTGTGAACGAGTTTCATTGTATTTCTGCTTCTTCATATTGGTTCTTTTTTAGAATGGTTTTTTCGCTGGCTCCAAGCAAGCCTTCTTCACAAATCTCCTCTCTTCCGTCAATTTTTGGTAGCCCTGAAGCCATGTTATTTGTTTTATTGTTATGCGATCTTTATACTTTAAGTGCCTGAGCCTATAGTGCAAAAGTTTAGTACATCAAGGTTCTTGCAAACTAGTCCATGGTGTGTTATAAATTTCATTTGTAGTGGATGGACTACGATACTTGTTTCATGTACTAAAGATATTAATTGATGGCTTTTTTAATAAATTTTTTATAAATGTTACCTGCTAACTAAATTATATACCCATTTTAATTGTCCTACACTTAAGAGGTCACGAGCCAATTTTGCTACAAATTGAACATATTGTTGAAGCCAAGAAAATTTTGGCTCCAAATATTCGAACCTAAATATACCGTAAGGTTGCTGATCTGGCGATCAAACGTCGCAGAACTGATGACAAGAGCAGAAGAGAAGGAGAGAGAGAGAGAGATGTCTATAAGAACACCCCAGGTGCTTCATGAGGGAGGTTCCGTCACGTACCCGGAAGTCTAGAAGAGCTTCCACTTCAAAATCAAAGGGCTGAGCTAGGTACGAGGAATGCATCACTTTAAGGCTGGAGCTGGGGAGGGGTCTCGCGGTAGTCGCTCAGTGTGGATCCTTCACAGCTCTTTATCGAAGAAGCGGCCTTCGAGTGAGCAGAGGGCTCCCTCAGCGAGCAGCGTGCCTCCATCGCCACCGCCTCTATTGCGACTGGATCGGCCGAGCAGCTCGCAGCTGCCCGCGGGTGGGCTTCCGCCACCACCTCCATTGCCGCCTCCAGCCGACATCCCGGGCGATCATCGCTCTTTGTCTTCCACCGCTCCCTCAACCCATCCGGGAGAGTCCTCGCGCCGAGGCGGGGTTGGGGGGTCTTCGGGTTTCTTCTCCCCAAGGGGGGAGGGCGACCAGTGGATGGTCGCAGCCGGGGGAATGCGCCCCCTAGCAGGGAGCAAACAGGCGGGTCTAACCATGGCCGGCGAGGTGCTGGCCACCATAGCGTCTCCCCGCATCGAGGAAGGGGCTCTCCTCGCCGGCGATCTCACAGTCCTCGTCGCTATACGAGGAACGAAGCTCATCGGCCTGGTAATTGGTTGCCGCTTTGTCGAAATTGCTGCGATTATCCTTCTGTACTCGCCACTAAAGTTTTTCGCTCCCTTCTTTTTTGCAGCTCGCGCTCAAACTCTCGTGGGAGCTTTGATCGACGCAGTTGAGCTTTCTTCTCGCGAGTACCAGGAGAGGGCTACTAGTGCCATCCTGGATCTGGAGGTGAAGGTCGAGCGCTTGGCGATCAGCGAGCCTCATCGTCGTCTGACCGAGTTGGAGGTGTGGGTATCCAGGCCGGAATAGTTTGATACTCGGCTGGCTGGTGCGGAATCTCTCCTTCAGTCTGTCAGCGACTTGGAGCGCCGAGTCGCTAGGATGGAGCATCACCAACAGCTGCACCACGACGAGCTGGTCGGGATGCGCGCGAGCATGGGCTCGGTTGGTCGGCTGGCGAGGATCGAGGACCAGCTGCGGCAAGACGAGGATGCGATGACCCTGGTCTTCGAGCATTTCAAGCGGGCTCACAGCATGGGCTGGGTTGGGCGACATCCGCAACCTCCAGATACTCAGGCGAACCTCCAGGATCCTTAGTAGTCTTTTTTCTTTTCCCTTTGCTGAGTGTAACGCCTTTTGGCGAGTATTTGTAACCAGGACAATTCCATTTATGTAATTTTATTTGGCGAGTATTTAAATCTCGCACTCATTTCTTGTCTGTTTGTTGTGATGATGTCTGAATTTTCTCTACCTTCTTCGTTTATGCGAGTAGTATTTGAATGTCGTGTATATCCGGCGAGCTATTTGTATGCTGATGCTGGTTCTCGCGTGCTGATGGTCGGAGATTCGACGCGTGTTGCAGCTTCGACGGCTTTCCTTAATACTCGTCATCCCCTTATTCGTAATCGCAACGTCGTAGCCGACACGCCAAGTTCCTCGATCCCTATAAATAGGGGGTGGGGTGGGCAAGTATTAATTACGCTTTTGACGATCATCCTTCCTTGTCAGCGAGCATCTCCCGATTGCTCCTCTTCTCGTCTTTTCGATACTCTCTCCCCTCTCCTTTCTTCTTCAGGATGTCTGAAGAGGCGACAATCCGGTGTGCGAATCACGTGAAGAACTTCACGACGACATCCTTCAAGAAGCCTATTACTCGACAGAAGGACATGGATGAGTTCTCTGAGAAGTACTTGTCCCTGGGGTACGTCGCTAGGCTTCCTCGCCAAAGCGAGCGACTAAACACCTTCTCGTCCACCGAGATGGTCTTCCCCATTCCCCACTTCGAAGTCGGCCTGTGACTACCGTTGTGGCTAGAATTATGTCAGATTCTGCGCTACTTTGGGATAGTCCCCGCCTAGATTAATCTAATGGCATGACGATGATCGTTGAGTTTCTCTGCTTCCTGTGAGAAGAGAGGATCACATTTGATCTCTTTGTCTTCAGGAGGGTCTTCTCTTTTATGGAGACCGGCGAGGGCGTCATCTTCCTCTGTAGCCATGTCTACTCGCTAGCCGGCATGACGAATAAGAACCACCGCTGGGGCGAGCAGCTGATCGTCATCAATGGCGACTTTGAGGCCATCCCAAGCTCGTCCTTCCAGCCGCCGGAGAGTGCCTTTGCTGTTCCCTATCTGGAGGGATCTCGGGAGGAGCTTCTTGACCCTTCCGGAATCGTCGCTTCGACGTAGTCTTCTGGCGAAGGCAAGTAGATGTACTCGCAGAGGTCTTCCCGGGTGAAGGTAGTCTTATGAGCGAGTATCTGTTATACTCAATTTTTCGTTCAGCTGGCGATTAATTGCTTATCCTCTGTCTTTTGCAGCTATTTGCACTTTGCCACGCGAGCCTCTCCCCGTGGCGAAAGTGGTAGCGCCTTCCCAAGGGGGCGTGGGGACCTCGACGACCGAGGTTAGGAGCTCCTTTCCAATCGGCTTGCCGCAGGGCGGCGATGATCCGGTGGTCGCCGGCGCGGAGTCTGGGACCTCGAAGAAAAGCAAGGGCAAGGGCAGAGCCCCCGAGCCCGCGAGGAAGAAGAAGTAGGTGCACATAGGGACCTGGAGGCGAAGGCGGATCCTTCGGAGGCTGGCGAGCCCCATAACCATCTGCTTTTCAACGAAGGCCTCTATAGCGAGGATGCCTATGATCGCCCGCTGGTGACCTCGGCAGAGCGCGCCCATGAGGTGACCCTCAACACCAACCTCCTCGCCTGATCGGAGGATTGAGAAGATATAGGCGAGGCATTCGATGTAATGTTCGCGCTCTATGGTCGCGCGGATGCCGAGGTTCTACAGGATGCATCCGCCGAGTATCTGGCCCACAAGAGCTCGCGCTCTCTGCTGCGATCCGCCGAGCTCAGTCATGCGACGGTGAGGCGGCTGCTCGAGTACGAGCAGATGATCAAGGTGCAGAACAAGAAGCTCATCTCCTTGGGGCTAAAGGCCGCTAAGTGCAAAGAGTATGAGGTACTAACACGCTGCTCTGCTCTCTTCTGGTATACTCGCCTTTTGTGCCGACAATCTCACTAACTTCTACTTCTCGTGCTTGCAGGTTGCCGAGATCGAAATGGCGAAGAGGGTGTCCAAGCTGGAGAAGGAGCTGGAAGACACTTGGCTGTCCTTGGTGGCCGCCCAAGTCTGTATCGCCGAGCTGGAAACTCGGCCTGCCGGGCAACAACCTTCAGAGGCAGGTGTCACAACCCGCATTTTCTCGGCAATTAGGAATATCAGAGTAGAGAAAAATATGCGTCATGATGTCACGTCATCAGGAGACAACTGCAGATGCTCAGGCGGGAACCTATCTCTTGTTCATTACAAAATAGGTTTACATGATGACTCATTACTTGAAATCACTTATAAGGTTTGAGGTAAGAACTGTGTCTCTCAGTTCGTGAATCAACAAGTCCACGGAAGAAAGTATATATGTAATTGCAGCAGAAAAATACTTGGTATTGTTCAATTAAGGTCCTATATGCACGTGAAGCCTGGACATAAAGGAAATGATATGCACATATCTAGATTTAGATTGGGTATGAAGATACTTGTACGTGACTTAAATATAAGGATTTGACCTATAAAAGATGCAATGAGAATGAAAGAAAATCATTTTATAACTATAATGCACCTATGCATAAATCATTCCCAGAGAGCAAGATACACGAGATCGAAAAGTAGTTGCAATAACTAGCAAGTAAGCTACAATGTAAGCGTCAACAACCTGACACCAACCCATTGGCTTCAAACTAGCATGTTTGAACACAAGAAGAAAACTAACTACCACTACCTCGCAGCAGCGGGGTAAGACAGCAGCTACAACTCCTAAGGCCTCTGAACTACCCCTCTAACTGCTACAACTCTGAACCTGAGGCATTCAAATAAAATAAAGAACGCCTCAACAATGAAAGCACAAGCGGATGAAAAACATAAAAGGTCCTGCGAAATAAGGTAATAATAAGGCATAAGCAGTACCAACCCATGCCAAACTTACAGAAGAAAAGAAGCTCCAAAGCATAGAGCTAAATGACGCATCGAGTGCACCAACACCTTTTAGAAATACAAGCAAAGTTCATTTATCTTGTTAATTCTATTTATGAGACTGATCAGCTCAAATTAAACGGATGGCGGTCCTTTATCCTCTGCCTACCCAAAAAACCAATACCAGGTGGTGGTCCTTTATCCACTGCCACCCAAACACGGCCCACAGGGCCACAGGCCAAGCCTGCTGTTCATGCCCCTTAGAATGGCCACCGTGCAAGGCTACAAAAATTTCTCACTGCCCCCCAAACACGGCCCACGAGACCACAAGCCAAGGCTGATGTTCATGTCCTTGTAATGGCCACCGTGCAAGGCTAAAGGCAATAGTTCTCATTAATTAATTTTAGTTATCACACGAGACTTAGCCCGAGGAACAACGCTAGAAAAAAAATCCTAAGAACAGGGTCACACTAGAAGAAAACGACCCAAGACTTTGATTAGAAGGTTCAAGAGATTTCTCGAGTAAAAGTCTGGATTTCTCAAGAAGAAGTCTGTATTCTTGAGAAGAAGTCTGTATTTCCTGAGAAGTGATGAGTCCCATTTATATACACTTTTATGGACTCATCCGGGCTTGTTTTCACTCTTGTGCACGTCCTATTTGAGTTATTATTGCTTGTATTTCTCTTATAATCACTTCCGCGCTATGTGCACTATTTAGGCCCATTTTGGTTTGCTTTTGTACTTCTTATTGTTGGGGGTAAGCACATGGTGCTCCATAATCTTTTATTTTGTATTTGTATTGAGCTGGAAGGGTATTTCCAGCTGCGTTGATGTTTATGCAGGTGGATGGATCATCCTATTTTACCCATTTTTTATGTCTGCATATATCGCACGGTCGTGCGTTTTCCTTGACGCATGGACGGCTGCGGTCGTGCGCCCTCATCTAGGGTTGAAAATGACGTTCTGTCGTTGATCGTGTGTTTTTACACACAGGCAGTTGCCCGTGCGCGAAGAAAACGCAAGATCGTCTGTTAAGCCTAGTTTTTTCGGCCATCTGGAATTGGTCGTGCGTTTTTACGCACGGGCGGCTTCAACCGTGCGTGAGTAAAACGCATGGGCGCTGCTGCATCTTCGTTAATATTGCACGGTCTACGCACGGTCATGCGTTCGATCGTGCGTGACTTAATTTCTGCTGTTTTTGTTTATAAGCCAGGAAATCTGCCGGCTTGGATATGCAGAGAACAGACTTCCATTCCGCGATTTTAAGCTCCGCCCAGCGCCGTTTTTTCTCCTCCTCTATCTCCACTCATTTCCTTCATCCGGGAACCATTCTCCGGTGAAACCCTAGTGGATTCCAAGAGTTTGGAAGCATTCCCGACCATCAACAACACCGTTGCTGAGTTGTGCAACCTCAGTTTGGAAGAAGATGAAGATAATCTGACGAACAAAGACGACGGAGCAAGATCGGAGATAGTGACAGTCTCTTGGTCCCGGAAGCATACATCGACCGAGCCCGGAAGTGGTTTGACAACCCACTATTCCGGCCGAGATCGACGGCTAGTATTCTCTATTGGTTTATTCTCCCCATTTCCCTTTTGTGGATGTATTAGTTTGTAATGAACATGATTACTCTCATTTGTCTATGAATGAAAGTGCTTCATGTTTTTCTTAACCTTGAATATTGTGTTGTGTTGCGCTTCATCACCACTCACCTGCATCCACTCCATTCACTCACTTGAGACTCACGTTAGCAAAGGCTAACGGTGATTAGCGAAGAGGTGATTGCGACCCTCACATTCCACACTTGCTTTCCATCCACTCGCCTAATGAAGCCCGACATTGCGGCCGTCGCATCATCTCGCCAAGCGAAGTGGTGACATCGATCCGCATCTTTATTTTCTTGTTTATTAGTTTAGACCAACCAACCAAAGCCCCCTTGTTTTACTTATTTCGCTCGTTGTAACAATCGTTTCACGACACGAATCACTTCATCACAACCCGCATTCCTCAAGAGATCGACATTCGGGGAATCTATTCCCATTATTACTTGACAGTGACCGGTGCACTTGCGGAAACCGCATCATGAAGAAGTCTGTATTTCCTGAGAAGAAGTCTGTATTTCTCGAGAAACAGTAAGGATTTCTCGAGAAGCAGTAAGGATTTCTCGAGAAGCAGTAAGGATTTCTCGAGAAGCAGTAAGAATTTCTCGAGAAGCAGTAAGGATTTGTCGAGAAGCAGTAAGGATTTCTCGAGATGCAGTAAGGATTTCTTGAGAAGCCGTAAGGATTTCTCGAGAAGCAGTAAAGATTTCTCGAGAAGCAGTAAGGATTTCTCGAGGAGCAGTAAAGATTTCTCGAGAAGCAGTAAGGATTTCTCGAGAAGAACTCTGGATTTCTTGAGAAGAACTCTGGATTTCTCGAGAACAACTCTGGATTTCTCGAGAAGAAGTAAAAAACCGAAATTTTCGAGTAAAACTGAGGATTTTTTTGATAGCAATTGAACAGTTAAGCATATAAGAGGAAATTAGACGAATCAGGGGAGAACAATAAGGAAGTTATAGGCCTTGCCTAGCAAAGCAAAAATCATTAGAAGCACGTGCTAAACCGCACATGACAACAAATCAACACTAGGAGTAACATTCCAACAAAAAGAGAGAAGAAAAGAATGCCACTTGCCTTAAACCTTCCAAACTCGAATTTCTCCGCTCCAAAAGCTATGGATCGGCCAAGAACTCACCCGAGCACAAAAACCTGAAACTTTCCGGGCCAAAAAGAGGAGTTAGGTCACTACCTTGACTCCAAAAATCCCTAGAAATAGGAAACTCTTACCACTAGAACGAAGATCTCGGCGAGAGCTCTCCGATTCTACTCTCCGTTTACGATTCCGTCCACAACAGCTCTCGAATCACCGGCTGGAAGAAGTTCCCGTCACGCCTCTCCCGCGCTCGTAAGAATTCTGGTCGGCTCTTTGGAGAATAAGAAGAATAGGGTCTTTTGGAAATTTTGGTATTTATATAAAACCATAATTCATTTTTTAAATAAATTAATAATTCTCCCATTCTATTTAAACTACGAGGGTGACTAAATCACCTCAGATTTTCATGAAATTCGCACATAAACTGAAAATCTGCGCTACGAATCTAACAACGAAGTCAGAATTCAATTCCGACGAGCCAAACTCGAGATCAAAATTCCCGAATCTGAAATCTCAATATTACTCAAAATACCCCCGAGTTTTCCCCTTAACTCGAAATGTCGCGAAATCTCGCACGCGCGTCCTAAATTAAATACATTAACTAAGTTAAGGCTCAAAACTAATCCTGACGAGTTGATGTAACGCCCTTACGCCAAAATTATGTCACAATGGGCATGCAAATAATTAACGAAAAACTAGGGGCGTTACAATCACTCCCCCCTAAAAGGAAGTTTCGTCCTGAAACTTGAAATCCAACGATCACGGTAAGTACAGAAAATCTGAAGATTACCAGACGGAAGATTTACCCGAAATCTAGGAGAAGAGACCAGGATGAGTCACTCTCATGGCAGACTCCAACTCCCAAGTTGCGCTCTCGACGCCCTGATTTCTCCAAAGAATTTTAACCATCGGGATCGTCTTCTTCTGCAACACCCGCTCCCGAGTCTCCAGAATTCGGAGCTCTTCAACATAGGAAAGATTGGGTTGTAATTGGGGCACCGAAACGAGAACAAGCCTGTCACTATGCAAACACTTCCTCAACTAGCTCAAGTGAAACACATCGTGAACATATGGAAAAGAAGCAGGCAAATCTAGTCTATAAGCTGACACTCTGATGTACTTAACAACCTGGAAAGGTCCCACATACCGGGGATCCAACTTGTGGTTCCTTCCAAATCTCTTAACGCATGGCATCAGAGAAATTTTCAAGAACACCATGTCCCCAACAACGAACTCCAGACCCACCTTCTCCGATTTGTTAAAATTTGTGAATAAGCTGAAAAAAATGAGAACTAGGTCGCAGGAACACTCTCAACCATACCAAGCACCAGAAACCAGAAACAATGAAGGAACAAGAGAAATCTTGAATTAACTATCTTTTATACATTGCGAGGTATACATGAAAAGACATGATTTAACAGACGCCAGGTGAGAAGAAGAAAACAACAACAAGAAGTTGGCGGTTACAAAACATAACCGCCAAACCGCTCAGCTAACAGAGATGACCGCGCAAACCGCAACTCAACAGGCGGTCTGCCCGTTATTCCAATGCTCACACTATTCGCCCAAGCAAGGCCGCCTGACCGCTGTCACTTGGCCGCTCCTAACCGTGAACAAGCTGCTGAAGAACTGAACAGAAAACAGTCCGGCAAAGGCAAACCACCTAATCGCCCGAACTGATCTTTATTGAAAGCTGCCAAAGAGAAAACTGCCTTGTCGCTAACCGCGACCTCCTGCTGCTACCCGCCGCTGACTGCTACCGACTTACTCGCCGCGGTCTCCTCTGATCAGATCAGAACCACAAGCAAGTCGCACGACCTGCGAACACAACAAAGGCAAACTCAAACCGCGTGAACAGAAATTCTATCCGCACCAAACTTGCGAGCTCTCACTTACTATTCACTTCTCTTTTCTCCTTCGGTGGGGGTCATATTTATGGGTGCGAGGATGAGTGTGGTCACTGCCCCATATGATAGGATAACCGCCCACAATAGCAGCGGGTAGTAACCAACTAGCGCGGCTTGCTGAGATAACCCTGCAGAATAGTTCGCCGACTTAAGAACAAGCCGCGTGGACAACTTGCAAAACTCCAGCAATACCAGCAGACACCTTCCAGCCCGCGAGCAAATAACCGGCCAGAGAAGAAGTAACCGCAGATCTTAACCGCTCGATTATAACCAGATGGCCAGCAATACAAGGCCCCCAGCAACTGGCAGTCCGCCAGTCCAATGCAGGAAGACAACCCACGCGGCCTTCAAACTAGACCGCCCGACCTCCGCGGTTTACCAAACTGCCCGGTCTGATGCCTAGACCGTCCGACCTCAACTTCACTCCTCACTTCAACAATTTCAACACTCCCCCTTGAAGTGAGAAGTGGAAGTCAGCCCAAGCAAACTCCGCAACCGACCAATTGGGAAAAATGCCATTTTATGGTGCGCGAAGGAATCATGTTGGGGCATTAGGTTTCCCGCCAGGGGCTTGAGGTGGATCAGGCGAAGGTTAGTGTCATCAAGAACCTTCCTCCGCCGTCTTCTGTGAAGGGTATCCGCAGCTTTCTCGGACACGTGGGATTCTATCAGAGGTTTATTAAGGATTTCTCATCCATTTCAAAGCCTTTTTCTCACTTGCTAGGCAAAGATGTCCCATTTTATTTCGATAAAGCTTGTATGCAAGCGTTTGAAACCTTACGGGGGCAACTTATCTCCGCCCCGATCTTGGTGGCACCTGACTAGAGTTTGCCATTTGTGATCATGTGCGATGCTAGTGACGTGGCAGTGGGGGCAGTGCTTGGTCAAAAGAAAGACAAAACCTTTCACACCATTGCATATGCCAATCGAACTCTCAATAATGCACAAGCAAATTACACCACCACGGAGAAAGAAATGCTAGCTGTGATCTTCACATTTGAGAAATTTCACTCCTACTTAGTGCTTTCCGAAGTAATAGTGTATACGGATCATGTCGCACTGAGGTACCTATTCAGCAAGAAGGAGGCCAAACCGCGTTTAATCCGCTGGATTCTACTTCTGCAAGAGTATGATTTGGAAATTAAAGATAAAAAGGGGGTAGAAAATGTAATCGCAGATCATTTATCGCGGCTGGATAACGACATGACGGCTGATGCTTCAAATGGCAAAGAGGATGAAACGATCGATTATTTTCCGGATGAGAAGCTATTCACTATCACTAGGCATCCGTCAACAACACCTTGGTACGCTGATATAGCAAACTATCTTGTGTGCAAAACTTTCTCGCCCAATCTTACGCCTCAGCAGAGGAACAAGCTTTTTTTGGACACAAAGTATTATTTTTGGGAAGATCCTTTGTTATTTCGTACCTGTAGCAATGGTATAACCAGACGTTGCATCCCGGAATCGGAGTACAGATCTATTCTCGAGCATTGCCACGATAGGGAGGCTGGAGGACACATGGGCGCTGCCAGGACAGCACGCAAGGTACTTCAAAGTGGATTATTTTGGCCAACACTATTCAAGGACGCTCACGCGTATGTCTCGAAATGCAATGAATACCAGAGAACTGGCAACATTTCACGGAAAGACGAGATGCCCCTTAATAATATGTTAGTTTGTGAACCATTCGACGTTTGGGGAATCGGTTTCATGGGTCCATTCCCAATGTCTCACGGAAAACATTATATAATAGTGGCAGTGGATTACGTTTCAAAGTGGGTGGAGGCGGAGGCTGTTGCTGCTAATGATGCCCGTGCAGTTTTGAAATTCATTCGTACAAATATCTTTTCCAGATTCGGAGCTCCACGGACAATCATAAGTGATGGTGGTAGTCATTTCTGCAACCGACAATTTTTGCAATTATTAAAAAAATTTGGCGTGCATCATAAAGTCTCTTTAGCTTACCACCCGCAAATGTGTGGACAAGTGGAAGTCTCAAATAGAGAACTCAAAAGAATAATAGAAAAATCGATCCACTCGAATAGAAAGGATTGGGCAACGAAAGTGGATGATGCCTTGTGGGCCTACCGTACTGCCTTCAAAACCCCTATAGGAATGACACCCTTCCAGCTTGTTTTTGGAAAGGCATGCCACCTACCAGTGGAATTAGAACACAAAGCCTTGTGGGCAACCAAGTTCCTAAACATGGACATCGCAGCAACGGCGGAAAGGCGTCTTTCTCAGCTGAATGAACTTGAAGAATTGGGGCATTTTGCCTACGAGAACTCTCGCATATACAAAGAAAAGACAAAGCAGTGGCATGATAGGCATATTATACCAAAAGAATTCAATCCGGGAGATAGCGTTCTCCTCTACAATTCTCGTCTACGCTTATTCCCTGGAAAGCTGAAGTCACAGTGGAGTGGCCCGTTCACTGTGACTGGTGTTTCTCCGTTTGGCGCAATTGAAATTTCTGGAGAGAAAGAAGGGACGTTCAAGGTGAATGGTCATCGCTTGAAAATCTATGATGGTGGCACAGTTTTGAAGGACTGTAGAAAAGTGTATCTAGCTGAGTCAAATGTGTTAGGATGAGTGTCTCTTTTGTCTCTCTGCTGTATTTGAATATGTGATCTGTATAATTCTGTTTAACTTTTATCTCTTTACCTTTGGTTATGTGTTGTATTTCTGGGATACTATGAACAATTCCTAAGAACTTTGTTAGAACTATTTGTCTTCACTGCTTAATACAGGTATTTGGACCACCTTTAAGGACGTTAAACAAAAGGGCTTCTTGGGAGACAACCCATGGGAACCACCCGGTTCCGTTTGCTTAGTCTATTTTTTTAGTCCTGTTATTTTTCTTTTTGCTAACATCGCAGGTTAAAGCTCTCGCGTGGTGGATGCGGAAGGAGAAAAATTTAAAGAAGGAATTACCGCACTTCTGGCATGCTCATTTATGAGCATAGGTCCACTCTATCCCTATTCTCCTTATTCCAGAATTCCATATTTTATTTAGTTTTGATCAAGTCTGGGGGAGGGATCGAGCCATGCACGTGCACACACTTTGCATAACATGTTAGAATGTGCTGAGTTAGGAATTTTTAATTGTATTGTGCACACTATGTACACTTGCACCTAGTACACGTGCACTTGATCATGCGTGCTTATTGGGTATTGCTGCGAGGTTCCCCGCTCGTAAGAATTGGATTGTTAGTGTAGGAGTGAGGAGTAGAGAAAAATGTCTACTCGAGTAGTTCTCTAGTTGAGTGCTCCCGTCACGCCTAGAAATTCAATTAGAGTAGAATAAAATTCAATGTTGTAATTTAAGTATTTCTATTATAGTAGCTGCAATTTATTTTACTTTAGTGGTGAATCCGGTGAATCCAACGGTAGCATAGGGTCGAGTGTAGCTGTACTAGTAGTAGCTTACTACTAGGGTCGGAAGGAAGGACAACCTTTCTCGGTGGCTAGAACTTGCACTAGGCGACTCTTGAAACGATTGCGTTGAAGTACTCATTATAAAGTGTGATATATGCCATTTCATGATCCGTTTGTGCTTTTGAAATCCTTACCAATGTAATCACATTTGCAAGCCCACTTGAGCCTACCTTTCCTCCTTGTTTAGCTCCACCAAAATGTCACCAAAGCCATACGGCCAAGCCCATTTTCGCACCAACGAGTGAGCTGACAGAAATTTATATATCTATCATGTTTGGTGTCATCTCCGTGTTGTATGATAGCTTTGAAAAAGCTGAAGGAGAAGTTTTTAGTGTGCCTACAAAAGAAATTCTGTCGAGAAAAGAAAAAAAAAGGGAGAAAAAGAAGAAAAATAGTTCAAAACGAACTTTCAATTGCATTCTCTCGACAGAGACAAAGTATGATTGGCTTAGCACACACCTAGTGCTCAGTTGAAGTATGGGGGTGTTGTGTACTTCTTGAAAATGTTGTATTGGTGATTGTAATTCTCTTGAGTGCTCAGTTATGTTGAATGCCATTCCCATCGTCCTTCTACTTATCTAGCCTAACCTCAACCTAAGCCCAATCCTAACCCATAAGTCCTATTGATTTTAGATACGAGTCGTCTCATGCAGTAGAGAGAGTGCGAACGTGCAAGCCTATGGACACCGACTTTGATGGATTTCTTAGGAGTTTGTCCCGAGCTTTGATTCAAGTAAAACTCTACTAATTATTCACGATATTTTCCCTCTTGCGCGACCGAAAGATTCACCAGGATTCACCATCCAAGTAAATTAGATTTCAAATTACTGTTTTAGAAATAGTTAAATATAATTTTGAGTTAAATTCTATTCTAATGTATTTCTACGCCCGTGAGCATGCGACTTCGCATGAGTCTCCACCACTCAATCATACTCTAACATCCAATTGTTCCGATAGGAGAGCGGAGTAGTTTGCCTGAGACGTGCAAATGGTTAAGTCTGGGGGTGCGATGAGTCCCATTTATATACACATTTATGGACTCATCTGGGCCGTATTTCTAGTCGATGCACCACACTTTAGGCATGTTTACGATCATATTTATTATTCCCTGCTAGGTGCACTCTTAGGCTCATTTCAGTATGCATTTGCGCTCCTTGTTATTGGGGGTAAGCACATGGTGCTCCCCAATCCTTTTTCTGTGTTTATTTGGTGCTGGAGGTGTATTCCCAGATGGTATGTCTTATGTGCAGGTTGCCAGATCGTCCCATTTCCCCCCAAAATCTATGTCTGTGCATATCGCACGGTCGTGCATTTCCTTGACTCACGGATGGTTGCGATAGTGCGTCTCTATCTGGGCAGAAAACGAACAATCTGAGTTTAGTCGTGCGTTTTTACTCACGGGAGGATTTGCCCGTGCGTGAGTAAAACGCATGGTCGACCTGTTTCCTCCTGTTTTTGGTCATTCTGAATTTAAACGTGCGTTTTTACGCATGGGCGGATTTGCCCGTGCATGAGTAAAATGCACGGGCGGCGCAGCGTCTCCCTCAAGTCAGAGTTTATCATTTAATAACTCTTGGTTCACGCACGATCGTGCGTTCGACCGTGCGTGACCATTTTTCTGCCTGTTTAGTATAAAATGCAGGATGAGCCGCAGTCAACGGGAGAGATCTCAAGGGGAGTGGGAAATCAGGTCCTTCCCGCCGTTTCCGAGGTCTGAAGGTTTCTCCTTCACCTCCACCACCAAGGAGACCATTTTCCAGCGATTTCCACCACCATTCTTCCATTCGGGAGCGTTAGCAAGCATTCTCCACCAAGTGTTCAAGCATCCCTCGTCGTGGGAAGCCATAGAAGTGTTGTAGGTCGTTGGAGCGGTGACAGCCTCCATCGAATCCATACACCATCTGAGGGCCGAGCCCGGAGAGAGCCCGACAACCTCTCATTCCGGCTGAGAACCCAAGATGCGGTGACATCTTCCTATTGGTCCTCTCTAAACTCGATGCTTGTGTTTTCTGTGTTGTTGTAATGAACTATTGATTAGCTTAATGTCATAGATCTTTTATGATGTTCATGTGCAATGATGCGGTGGTATGAGAATAGTATTTTCCTTGTTGTGATTTTCTGAGTTCGTTGTGTGTGAAGCCCTAGCAATTGCTAGTGGTGATGCTTGGAGAAGAGGTGTGTGCGACCCTCACCCATCACAGTTACTTTCCGTCTACGCGCCTCCCGAAGCACGGCATCGCGGCCGTTGCATCCATCCCGCCTTGCAAAGCAGAGTTTTGACCCGCATCTCTCTTTTCCGCATTAGCTTAGGAACCAAATCACAATGCCCTTGTTTTTACTTTATTCGCTCGTGTAGCGATCGATTCACCACACGTTTCGTTCACCAGAACCTGCATTCCTTGAGAGATGATATTCGGGGAAGCTATTCCCAATTTTATTACTTGACAACGACCGGTGCACTTGCCGAATACGCATCAGAAGGAGAAGAGCCTGGTGGCTTTCTCCAAGCCCAGATCTGTGCTTCCTATCATTGACACCTTCTCCTCTCAAACCAATAGGAGAGGACTTGGATTCAACTAGATGGAAGTAGGAGAAGGGAGTGGAGTAAAGAGCAAGAAGAAGGCTAAGCCTCAAACCACCGTTCAAAAGGTGCTACTTTCCTCCAACAAGTATGACCATGAAAGCATTTATGGTCACTGGAAGAATGGGAGTTGCTATAGGAAGGATAATGCTCCTTCCCATAGTGGAAGAAAGGGAATGGGATTGAGTGCCATGAAGGATCCCCATGAGGAAATTCAAATGGCCCAACATGGACCATTTGTATTTGGTACTTCAGCCACTTCATTCAAGAATGAGAAGGCAAGCCCTTCTAAGGTTGAATCAGTCAAGAACATGACTGCTGCCAAATCTGTAAACATGTCTAATTGCTTAGTGTCAGATGCCATCAAATCTTGTATGACTGCCAAGTCATTGCAAGCTGATGCCATCAGGACAAAGAGCATCAAGACAGTACACAGATTGACATTCAGTCAAATCATTACTGAGAGGAACAGGAAGAATGCTGCAGTATCTATTCCTGAACATGTGGACTGTGCTGCACAATCCTCAAGAAGTGTTCAGAAGAGAAGATACAACATTCATGAATGTTGGTGCTGTGGTAAAGTGGGACACTTTTCCATAGATTATTGGTACAACCCCAATGTACCTGATGCAAAGAAGAGTCTTCCTGCCAAGGGTGCAACTAGAGTAAGGCTTTTTGATTATGCTAACAAGAACCTAGGACCCAAGTCATCTTGGTCTCCTAAGGAACATTAAACTCTGTTTTGCAGGATAGTTCAAGTACCAGCCTCATCATCATTTGGTACTTGGACAGTGTGTGCTTGTGGCACATGAAAGGAAGGAGAGTGATATCATAAATTTGATATCAGATAGAGGAATAAATCCTCAAGGTAAGTATTTCTCCTCCCTATTGTGAATTTATCATCAAATGCTATCTATAATAGTGTTAAAGTAGGATGATAGAATTAACCAGTAAAATCTGCGTTAGCTAAGCTTCAAATTACGCTTAAAATGCTGGGTTAAGTCTGGGTTTGATGAATGTCGAGCTTAAGTTCGACGAACTTAGTTTTAAAACATTAGCTATGTTCGTCGTATTCAGCCTTAGGTTGAAACTTTAGATGAACCGTCTCAGCTAAACCGGTGAGTCGATTAGGTTAACACTCTGGCCTACTATATAAACTCTCGACGGCATTAAATGACTCTTCACATTCTCACGCACCACTCCAGCCGCCGAGACGAAACCTTTACTCTTTCGTCCCAGCATTTTCGTTTTTCTCATTCGACTAGATGGCGCCCAAGATTGCAAAGGAATTGCTAGAGGGTTGTGAGTTGGTGAGGGATGGGTTTCTCCATGCCTCACCAGAGATTTTGAGTGTTATATCCTTGATTTCTGATGCCAGACTAGACTTCTTGCTATTTGAACCCTCTCAAATATTCAAGCAAGAAGTGCTAGAGTTATTTGCAAATGCCAAACAGTCATCTTCTAAGGATGGCTTAACATCTAAGGTTGGAGAGATAAGGGTGAAATTGTCCCCTAAGAGACTGGAAAAAGTACTGTACCTTCCTAGAGTGGAAGAAGAGGAGATATCTGCAGGAGATAAGGAGAAAGCTTTGAAGTGGTGTAAATAAAGTCTCTCCCAGACTTCATCACTGAAGAAGAAATTCTTCAACCAAAAAGGGAAGCTGTTGTGTGACATTGTGGGAAAGGCACTTCTGTGCAAGCCAGGCTCACATGACAAAATCTCTCAACCCATGTTTGAGCTGATTGTAAGGATTATCTTAAAGAAAAGGACATGCTGGGGAAATGTCCTGTTCCAAAGGATTAAGCAATGACTGCAGGCTCCAAACTTTGGAAGGATCTTATCTCTCTTCCTGCTAAAGGCATATCCTGATCATTTCTCCTCTTTCAAGGGTGTAAACATTCACTACTTGAAGAGAATTGATATCAAGACATTGGACAGGTCTACAAGGGTCCTCCCCATGAGCCAACCCTCTATGGTGGCTGAGATAAAGGAGAAGAAGAGAGCTAAGAAGAATGAAGAAGAAGGCGCTGCAACCTCCAAAAAGGATGATGAACCTCCAATGGACCAGGATGGTGTGGAAGGAGAAGATGTCCCCAGGACAAGTGGGGATGAGGAGCCCCAAGGAAGAGTTGAACCCAATCCTGAGCCAACTCAGATGAATACTGATCCAGCTATTCCTCAAGCTGAAGATGAACTTCCCAATTCACCTATCCAGGGTAAATTAGGATTTCAGTTAGGCTTCTCCTCTATAACAATAATATAGTCTAGGTGTTTAACTCATCAATCATTTTTTAGGTGACCCTAGATAAAATTCTCTACCTATGGATGCCCCAAGTGGGGGGAGCTTAGCCCAGCCTATGAAGGAGGAGGTGGGTATGCTAGTGGAGGAGAACATCAACAGGATCCAACCCCCCCCCCCCCCCCCCCCCCCCAAATCTACAAGGTACACCTAATGCCCCATCTGAGGGGGAGCAGATCCCTGATGATGGAAGGGATCAAGCTCAGAGTGGAGCTATAGAGGTGGTTGAAAAAGAATTGGCCCAGGAAAGGCCAGTTGCTGTTTTGGACACATCTGACCTGCTAAACTCAATACAAACCATGATTGAGCGTCAGATGTTGTCTGTAAAAGAACTTGTTGCTGAAAGGATACAAGGTGCTACTGCTCAAGTTAGGGATGAGTTGAATGCTACAAGAGCAGGTTTATCTCAAGAAATCCAAGCCAGTGAACAGAGGTTGGAGGTAAGGGTGGCTGTTGTGAGGAATGAGCTGAATACTCAAATCCAGAATGTCACTGCTGACTCTGCTCATATCCTCCAGCAAATGACTAGATGGTTTGAGATGGCCAAAAACACTGTTGCTGCCCATCACACAGTTCTGAAAAATATTGCAGACCATCAAGGGGATTCCACAAAAGACATCACATATGTAAAGAATCATCTTTACAGGAATCAAAATGTTTGGGAGAATGCTGTTGCCAGAATGGCACAAGTGGTCAACACATCAAGCAGCCAAATTAAGTCCCACATTGACAAGGCAAAGGAAAACATTTTGGATGATGTGGACATCACTTTCCAAACTCTCTCTCAATCAATAATGGATCAACACCTTGAGAGGGAATCTTTAAGGGAAAGGATTCTCAAAGAAAACATGGTAAGAAGGGAAACTCCTTTAAGGATTCCCACAAGATATCTTCCCAAGCCACTTCTGTACTTCAAAGTAAAAGAGAAGATCAAGGCTGCTGCTGAAGCTAGGAAGAGAAAGTCTGAAGATGGAGAATGCTCTTCCCAGGGACCATCTAAGAAGAACCTGCCTTGAGATGCTCTTTAAATTATTCAATGTATAATCATAAGTTGAATTGTTTGAAATGTCTGTACTGAACTTTTAAATTGAAATGATATTTCAGATTCTGAAAATCATAGTGTTTGTTACTATTGGTATATGTACTCTGTATTTTTACCTTTAGTATTTAGGTGTTAGAATGTGTTGTTCAAATTGAACAAGATCAGCTATTACAGAAAATTGCTCTCTAATTGAGGGGGAGCAAATTCCCTGCTCAGGTTGAGGGGGAGATGGCAAATGCTAAGAGTGTATAGGTTGACCTATAAGTTGATCCAAAGGGATCTATAGATGTTGCCTCCCAATCTAAAGAAGGTTGAATAGTTGAAGAAACTAGAAAGGGGGAGATAAGGCCAATGCTTAGGATAGGCCAATACTAGATAGGGCAAATGCCTAGGATGTTAGGGCCCATGCTACAGATCATTTTTGTGATATGTTTTGTTGTTAATGTACCTTAGCATTGGGGATGTTCTGCCTTCTTCAAATAGGGGGAGATTGTTGGGAATATTGCCCTCAATATTTCCTTGATTTGAAGAGGCATCACTCTCAATGCTAAGGACATATTGTATTTGATAAATCTGTACTTGTGTAGTATATACAGGTACAAATGACTCAAAAGAAAGGGCCAAACATGCCCTTAGATGTGGAGAAATCATCTACAAGGAGATGAAGATTTGTCTCAGCAGAACCGCTGAGACGAAAGTTCAAAACCGCTGAGACGAGGAGCCATCTCAGCGGATCCGCTGAGAAGAAGGTGTCTCCACTGATAAGTTCATTAAACGCTGAGAATCAGCGTGTTCGTCGAACGCAGAATGCCGTTCATCGAACGCAGGACTAAGTTCGTCGACCGCTGAGACGAGACCAAAGAAGGAGCCGCTGAGAAGACACAAAAGGCATGTTCGTCGAACGCAGAGTGTCGTTCGTCGAACACAGAACACTGTTCGTCGACCGCTGAGACGAGACCAAAGAAGGAGCCGCTGAGAACAAAAAGCTTGTTCGTCGAACGCAGAGTGCCGTTCGTCGAACACAGAACACTGATCGTCGACCGCTGAGACAAGATTGAAGAAACAACTGAGAGTTGGCATATCCATCGAGCTCAGAGTGCCGTTCGTCGAACGCAGAGACAAGGCAAGTTCGTCGAACGCGGAGCTTGGCAAGTTCGTCGAACGCAGGATACAGCGGGTTCATCGAACGCAGAGTGTAGCGCGTTCGTCGAGTGCAGACCTTCTCTACGGATAAGTAGGGCGGCAGGATCTGCGGCTAGGGCAAGTTGCAGAAAAGCTATAGGGGACCACCGATCTCTCCCATACTTCTTGGGAGATCAAATTAGAGCCGTTGAAGATGAAAAGAAGTATAAAAGAAAGTGTTAGGGCATTTTCCATGCCCCGGCCGATTGCGTGCAAAATCTTGATTCGCCATTGACGGCTGCTGCTCTCGACTTTCTTCCTGCTCACTGAAAGAGAAGAAGAATAAGAGAGAAGAAGATAACTCCTCCACCAGAAGGGGCAAGGTGATCTTCCATCACTCTATTAAAGAGGAAGATCAAGTTGCGGCTATAATCAACATCTTCAGCTATAGGAAGCACAGACTGTGCAGGATCTACAGGAGAGTTCCTTTGCTGTAGAACATTTTTAAACCATTCTTCTGTAGGGCATTTGCCTGAGTGTAAGACCTTTTGGTCTGAGTTTGTAGGAACCTGAGGGTTCTGAGTTGTAGGGCTGAAGGCCTGAGTGTAGGATCAGGAGCTGATTTGAGTTGTAGGGCTGAAGGCCTGAGTGTAGGATCAGGAGCTGATCTGAGTTGTAGGGCTTCATTGCCTGAGCTGTAGGAGGAGGAATTCTCTGAGTTGTAGGACCTCCTGAGGTCTGAGCTATAGGATCAGGAGCTGATCTGAGGTAGGGCTGTTTAGCCTGAGGTAGGACCTGTTGTGGTCTGAGTTGTAAGATCTGCTGAGGTTTGAGCTGTAGTATCAGGAGCTGATCTGAGGTAGGGCTGTTTAGCCTGAGGTAGGACTTGTTGTGGTCTGAGTTGTAGGACCTGCTGAGGTCTGAGCTGTAGGATCAGGAGCTGATCTGAGTTGTAGGGCTGCTGAGCCTGAGGTAGGGTTTGGGAAAACTTGAAAGATCCTGAGGGATCTGAGTTGTAAGCTCTTTGAGCCGAGTTTGGAGGAGTTGACCTTGTTTAACACATTGTTAGAAAGGTGAAGGGGGAAAGAGGACTACTCAAGAAACCTTGTCTTGAGGAACCTCTATACATGCTTATGTGTTTTCTGTGGTGCTTGATTTTCTGCTTAGAATAGTTCTAACAGTCCATAATAACAACAACAACAACAACACTCAAGCCTTTATCCCACCATAGTGGGGTCGGCTATATGGATCCTCTGTCGCCATTGCGCCCTCTTTAAGCATAGTCTCATTAATGCCTAAGTACATAATGTCTTTCTTTATAGTTTCATTCCAAGTCTTTTTTGGTCTACCCCTCCCCCGTTTAACATGTCTAGTGACTAAACTCTCACAACGCCTAACAGGTGCCTCTAATGGTCTCCTATGTACATATCCAAACCATCTTAAACGAGCTTCTCGCATCTTCTATACAATTGGCACCACTCCTATCTTATCCCTGATACATTCATTCCTAATTTTATCCAGTCTCGTGTGACCACACATCCACCTAAGCATTCTCATCTCCGCGACTCCCATTTTTTGCTCGTGTACACCATTCACTGCCCAACACTCAGAACCGTAGAGCATTGCAGGCCTAATTGCAGTACGATAAAACTTGCCTTTAAGTTTTAGTGGTACTTTACGATCACATAGGACCTATTCACCCCCCTCTACGTGATTTAGACTACAAACCTTATATTCTTTCAAATTCTAATACATTCAGTCAAGTTAAATTCATCGAATATACATATCTTTATTCGTGTCATTCATCGAATAAGATCCTACATATTCGAGTAACTCCTTGATACAGCTTTGCTGTACATTCAGGAATTTGATTAAGTCCATTCGTCGAATTTAGTTAGGTTTATTTGTGTCAGTTGTCGAATATCACCTACTATACTCGAGGAATGAGTATGTGATATAAGCTGAACTGAAAAGAATTCTCAAGCCTAAGTTATTTCGTTGTATATCAGCCTTTGCGTTGTTTATCGCTTAACTTCGCCGGATTTTCCTTCTTTCACCGTATATGGATTTCGTCGCATATATTCGACGAATTACCTTGGACAAATTTCTTTTCTTCTAGAAATTCAAATTCGGGATTCATGAAATTAGGGAACGCGTATTGCGCAATCTCTGGAAACCTTTAATGAGGATTATTCCTAGCCATTAGGGATTGATCTCCTCTATATATTGAAGGATTAATTTCGTTTCATACTCTTCGTCTATTTTGCAATTTTGATTTCTTCCAAAGACATGTTTATCGCTGATCTGCAATTGGAATGTTACGATCCTGAAGAACACTCTTCATTTTCGAAAAACTTCAATAAATATCTATGATTCCTGTTCTTCTAGTCTCTTTAGTTTGTTAGCTTGATTTCGATCTTCACGACTTCTCAAGATCCATTCCATCAAGATCGAAGATCAAGTTTTCAGATCCAAGTTTTTGAGTTCTACATCTTCTCTTTTCTCGACCATAGATGTATGTTGTTGTTGTAGAAGAAGAGACCTCTGAAGTTGAAGAAGATTCATCTGTGAATCTAAGTGAAGATTTATCTTTAAATCTTTGTTTTGTTATTGTAAACAAATCTTAATTATTTGTAGGAAGATTCATCTTGTGAGTGTAGATCCATTTTTTTTGGATCGAGTTGTAGGAGAGGGTTGTTCTCGGAGTTGTAGGAGTTTTGACTCCGAGTTGTAAGATTTCCATAATTTGAGTTTGGTAAAGTAGCCTAGTCAGCCGGGCGTGCTAGATGGGTGAGGAGGGAAAGTGGAGTACCCACATCTGGGAACCACTATAAAAATCCTTGTGTTGTGGTGTGGATTTCTTGTGCTTGTCTTATTTAATTTTATTCCGCAAAAAGACACTATACTCACCTATTCACCCCCTCTAGGTGATTTAGGTAGCAACTAGATACTTTCAATTGGTATCAAAGGGGTGTTGTTCAGAAAGAGGTTAACACCTTGAACAAGATCCCGATCTAGTTTTGAGTTCAAGCACTATCTAAGATGGATAGAAGCAAGGATACTCCCTCAATCAAGTTGCCCGTGTGTACTAAAGAAAACTTTCCCATGTGGAAGGAGAGAGTTAGGTTCTACATGGAAGCGGCCGAGCCCCGTATATTTCAGATTGTTCAAGAAGGCCCATACATAGTGACTCAAGCCTCCACTATATATCCGACCAAGCAAGTCCCAAAGAAGATGCTTGATCTCACTAAGGATGAAATTGCTTTGGTGGCCATGGACAAGAAGGCTATAAATATTATTGCTAGTGCGGTGGATGATTCTATGCTTCAAAATATTTTCCACTGCAAGTTTTCTAAATAGATGTGGGATTCTCTCGTAGTTCTGATGGAAGGTGAAAGTGCACAGTTATCCTCACTAGAATTCTCTAGAGGGGGGGGGGGGGGGGGTGAATAGAGATTAAAAATACTTTGTGCAATTATATATATATATATGTATGTAATAATCACAGATTTAAACTTCCCACACACCAACAAGAATTAAGCAGGTAAAGAAGAAAAATAACAAGTAGAAAATCACAGCACAACACAAGAAAATATAGTGGTTCCCCAAACTTTGGGTAGTCCACTCTTCTACCCCCTCGGTAGGAATTCACTAACTTGCACTGAGTCTTTTGATAAGGAGACTCTTAGAACTAGACTGAGTCTTTTGATAAGGAGACTCTTAGAACCACTACAACTGAATTTTTTGAAGAGAGATTCTAAAAACTCTTTTACACAGTTTGAAAATGAAGTAAGAAAGAAAAGAAGAAGTAGAACAAGTAGAAGAACAGAAAATAATATATATAAGAAAGAATCTTCTTCCTAGCAAGAAGATTAGAAGCACAAGTATAGTGAATAGGATCTCTCTTCTATAGTGAGAAGGAGATTGTAAGCTTTTCTCTCTTTTGTGAGAGCTTTCAGAATTTGCAGCAGAATGGCTTCGGAAGAAGGAGAAGATGAAGGCTTTTTCTTTTGCTGCAGCACACTATCTCTTTTCTCAACTTTCTCACTCTTCACTTGGGAGCTTTTCCTCTATTTCAAAATGGATGGAGTGAATCACTAGTTGTCATTCTCTGCCGACCTCCTTCTTATTTATAGCTATGTTTAAAATATATTGCTAAAGGAGAACAATCAATTAGCAGACAGAGAATTAGAAAGAGATAAGAATTTCCATAATTAATATTTCTGTAGAAGGAAAGGAATTCATTCTGATTTCAAATAATATCCTTAATAATCTTAATCAAATTAGCCAAGAATCAAATACAAGGAAAGGCTGATTCAGAATGGCTATAAAAGAATAATATCATTCCATATAAATTAGATCTACAGAAAGAAGGAAAGAGATCTGGCGTGATTTTGAATTACTTATAGATATCGACGTGCGTCGATTACTATTCGACGTAAACGTCGATTTCATCCTGGCTGGACGTCGAGAGGAGAATAAGGAAGGTGCGTCGACTAGGATGCGTCGACTTTATCACATGCGTCGACTAGAAGTCAGAGGTATGTCGACTAAGATTACGTCGAATTCTTCTTAGAGGTACTTCGACTCATTCAGAGAGAAACGTCAACTATATTTTGACGTTGCATCGAATATTATTCGACGCATATTTACTTAGCCTAATTTTTCATACTTAGAATTTATGTTCTTAATTCTAGGGGTTAAGATAAATCATTTCCCCAACAATCTCCCCTACTTGTCTTAACCCTATACAGAGAGAAATTGTATCAGCTTTTATTCAATAAAGCAAAGCATTTATATAGAGAAAAAAATATGCTAAGCAATCAGAAGATAGAATAAGAAATTATATGAACAAATTTCATGTTCAGTTAACTAATCAGCATTTGAGCATAGACAATTGTTCAAATAGAGTATATCATCACTGTTCAGGGGTAGGAGGAGTTTTTCTCTTCCTAGTAAATACTTTTGTGGGTTGTTCCTTCTCAGTAGTAGGTGATTCCCTCAGCTCCCCCTGAGTCAAAGTAGTTTGCTCCTCCTGGAATAGAACTTCCTTTGAGCCTTTTTCTTCTTCTTCAGTTTCTCTTTTATCTCCAGTTTCAGGTATAACAACATCTGGCTCCCCCTGAGCTTCAACTTCCTCTTCAGCTTCATTCTCTGCTCTACTTGCCTCCCCTTGCAATAGATCCACTTATTGTGCAGCTTCTCTTGCTATAATTAGTACATTTGATATCTTCTCTTCAGTATGTAGCTCTGATACTACTTCATTCCCAATGGTCTTGAGTAGAGCCAAACTATCAGATTTTGAAGAATGAGAGGTTTTGTGAGAGGGAGTTTTGTGGTTGGAGAGCTGCTCTTCATCTAACTTCTCCCCCTTCTTGACCTTCTTAGCCAAGGAGGTGAAGAAAGACTTGGTGACCCTAGATGAAGAGATAGAGGATTTCAGGTTTTGCACAGAGGCATTGACCCCATCTATTTGGGTTTGCATGTGCATGATGGAGGAGTGAATTTGAGAGCAGTGTCCATCCAGCAAGTCCTGAAACTTTTGGGCTGCTGACTGGATACACTGGGTGATGAGGTTTTCAGTGGATGGAGATGGTTCATGTTGTGGTGATGGAGGAGGAGATAATGGTGGAGGTGAATGTGAAGAAGGTGGAGAGGGGACTGTAGTATGTTGAGGAGGTGTATTTGCTGGAGGAGGTGGAGGAATAGAAGAGGGTTGAGCAGGTGACTGAGTTGGTATTTGTGAAGGTGTGGATAATGGTGGTATAGAAGAGATGTCTGTATGAGGAGGAGGAAGAGGTGAAGATGGATGAACAGGAGAGTTAGGAGGAGATGGAGTCCTTTCAGGAATGGAACCAGGCTTGGGAATTTGCCTGGTCCATTTTGAGAAGAGGGCTATTGACATCCTTTTTCCAGGAGGGATAGGGATTCCTTTTGACCTACATAGGTCAGGGAAGGAGTGGAAGAGTACTTGACTCATAATTCTCATATAGGCATTCTCTTTATGAGAGTATTTGTAGCCTATCATTTTGAGCAGGAGGCTAGACCAGTCTACCTTCTTCTTCAGCACAAGGGCCCCCATGATGTTCAGTTGCTGTTTGGGTACTACATCATGGGCAGAGATCTTGCATAGTATAATTTTTCCTACTATATCTGCCAGTAATCTATATTCATCAGAAAAGTCAATTTTCTTCAGGTGGATTGGTCTATCTTTTGAAAACTTCATGGTGATTAACAGATTCTTGATTTCATCAGGGGTGAGTTCCACAGGTTCATCACCTGATGATGAAGGAGACTCATTTAGTTACTCTTTAGAAACTAATTTTCTTTCCCTATTTGAGTTAGACAAAAATAACATTGTAATGTACCTGATGGAAGATCAAAGGTAGTCCTAATGTGTTCTGCAAAGATTGAGACAGGTGTCTCATGGATTGTTCCTTGGATTTCTCCTTGTTCAGATATCTGAGCAAGAGTCATGAGCTCTGTGAGTTCTGTCTCCAGGAGCTTGCATCTTGTGGAGATGAGCTTGTCTAATCCAGCTTCTGTAAATAGAGCTATGATGCTCTTGTAGTTTTCGGCGGCGGCTTGGAAGGATTTGAGGTCAATGTCGAACCCAGAGTTTATCTTGGGAGCCATTGTAGGTCAGTGAGAAAGAGGAAGAAATGACTGGAGTGAGGAGCAAGAAGGATAAAAGATGCAGAGGTCGTGAAGGTTTCTAACTGAAGAGTCTATTTTAGTCAGGTGAAACGTCGAAACGAGACACAATTCGAGGCTTATTCGGTACAACAGTGGATGTGACCGAAAATATTTTGGTATTGGCGCTCGTTTTCATGAAGTCGACGTTACGTCGAGTGGAATTCGTCGTGAGCGTCAATATAGTCAGGTTTGGGATGATAGGGTTTCCTATCGACGTATGCGTCGATTGGAGTCGATGCATGCGTCGATTTTATTTATTGAACTGAGTTATCGACGGTGCGTCGAGTCGAAGTCGACGTGACTTTATTTGACAGATTCTGGGTTTTCCTGAGGGATTCTTTCTTCCTAATCCTAAAGTTTTCTAAATTATCCTAGGACTAGTTTTATGAGCAATTTGATTGATTATGCCAACACAGTTTGGCAGTGTGGCCAATTTTATTGCAAATATAACACCTGATTTTCTTTTGACTAAGAAAATTTGAGTTTAGGGAGGAATAGGGATGTTGATTTGGATAGAGATTTTGATTAGGATAGAAATTATGATCAGGATGAATGGGTCCTGAATGGGGGTTAAGATGGAAGGTTTTTGGAGAATGGAAGTGTTCTGTCTTTATGTTGCTCTGAGTTCGTATGCGTCGATATCTATTCGACGTATGTTGATAGTTGCGTCGATTTATATTCGGTGCTTTCTCCAGATTGCGTTGATCTGGAATCGATGCATGGAAGAAGTTGCGTCGATTTGAGGTCGATGTACTTTTATTCAAGCGTCAAATTGAGGTCGAAGCATCTGAGAGATTGCGTCGATTGGGAGTTGACATATTTTGGTGTCTGCGTTGATTAGAAATCGATGCATTATTTGAGTTGCGTTGAGTAGTGTTCGACGTATGTCGATAATTATTCGACGCAAGTTTGTTTCTTTTCTGAGGATATTTACATAGGATTCCTTCATGCATAGTGAGATTATTTTTGTTAAAAACAGTGGTTGTTTCTAGATTATCTTGTGATCTTTCTCCTGTCAAATGATTTTCCCTAGAGAAGTGAATAGGATGTCTCCAGACAGATTTGCTGGGTGATTGAGGTTTGGGTTCTAAGTCAGTGTTATATTCTAGTTGTCTAAATCTATCAGTGAGATTGTTGGAGATATTCTTGAGCTTCTGACTTCTGCCATTTAGATAGTCTTCAAAGGCTTTTGCCTTTGCTAGCTCATTTCATAGTGCTTGATTTTCAGTATTGATTTTATCTAGTTACTCCTCTGAAAGTCCTAGACTAAGCTCATAGTTTTTATGTTGTGTATTTATTTGTTTGAGATTGTTTAGTTCATTTCTTAGTTCCTTTACTCCTTTTTCAGATTTGACTAGATCTAAGCAGAGTTCTTTGAAACTATTTTTGAAATGAATGGAAGAGAAATCTACATCATCAAATATATTTACCATAGATGTATCTTCAGGATTTTCAGTAGACATCAGACAGGTTTCCTCTTGCTTAGCCTTTTTCTGATCATCTTCAGATGAGGTACTTCCTTTAGATTCTGAATCACTCCATGATTGAGCAATGAACCCTTTCTCTTTCTTCTTCTTATTCTTTAGATCTGTTCTTTTCAGATCTTTCCTATTGCTGTTCTCTTTAGGACATTCAGGTGCAATGTGTCCAGGTTCCCTGCAAGAGTAACAAATAATCTCTTTATTAGGAGTTTTGTCATACCTGGTTCTTGGGTCTCTCCTTTTGGATCCTTCTGTTTTTATCCACTTCTTGAACCTTCTGGCCAGTAGACTGATCAGCTCTTCATCATTTGTAGAGGGTTCTACTTCAGTAGCCTTCAAAGCAATGCTCTTTTCTTTTGAGAGTGGAGGAGCCTTTTCTTTCTCTTCTTTCTCAGCTCTTGTTTTCAGTAGCTGTTCATAAGATCTTAATTTACCCAACAGGATATCTGTTGAGATTTCTTTTTGACTTCAAGAGTCTTTAATTGGCCAGATTCTTGAGTCCCAAGAACTTGGGAGACTCATTAACAGTTTGTCATTGATCTCTGTGAGAGAGATCTCTCTATCCAGGCTCCTTAATTGATTGATGATCAGACTGAATCTGTCATACATCTCAGATATGCTTTCTTCCTGCTTCTTTTGAAAGTTCTCATATTGGGAGATCAATAGAGCATTTCTATCTTTCCTTTCATCAGCACTCCCTTCTACCATCTTTGTAAGAGCTTCCCAGATTTCTTTGGCTGATTCACATTTAACAACCTTTTGAAAGATTTCATCTGAGAGGGTTGAGACCAGAATGTTCACAGCTTTTGCATCACATATTCCTGCCTTCTTCTCTTCAGCTGTCCACTCAGCCTTTGGGACAAGTGTTTGAGTCACTTCACCACTTGAGTCTCTTCTATAAGGCTTGGGAGGACCTATCAAGATAACATTAAATAATTCTTCATCAATAGAATTCATATAAATCCTAATTCTTGTTTTCCAAATTGCAAACTTTTCAAGATTGCACATTGGTGGTCTGGTGGAAGCATAATCTTTGATTTGTGCCATGTGAAAAGAAATATTTTTCAGAAATATATATATATATATATATAAAAGGAGGTAGGATCTTTTTGATCAAGGAGTTAACCTTTTTAGATCAACCTCCCTCTGATACCAATTGAAAGTGCACAGTTATCCTCACTAGAATTCTCTAGAGGGGGGGGGGGGGTGAATAGAGATTAAAAATACTTTGTGCAATTATATATATATATATGTATGTAATAATCACAGATTTAAACTTCCCACACACCAACAAGAATTAAGCAGGTAAAGAGAAAAATAACAAGTAGAAAATCACAGCACAACACAAGAAAATATAGTGGTTCCCCAAACTTTGGGTAGTCCACTCTTCTACCCCCTTGGTAGGAATTCACTAACTTGCACTGAGTCTTTTGATAAGGAGACTCTTAGAACCAGACTGAGTCTTTTGATAAGGAGACTCTTAGAACCACTACAACTGAATTTTTTGAAGAGAGATTCTAAAAACTCTTTTACACAGTTTGAAAATGAAGTAAGAAAGAAAAGAAGAAGTAGAACAAGTAGAAGAACAGAAAACAATATATGTAAGAAAGAATCTTCTTCCTAGCAAGAAGATTAGAAGGACAAGTATAGTGAATATGATCTCTCTTCTATAGTGAGGAGGAGATTGTAAGCTTTTCTCTCTTTTGTGAGAGCTTTCAGAATTTGCAGCAGAATGACTTCGGAAGAAGGAGAAGATGAAGGCTTTTTCTTTTGCTGCAGCACACTATCTCTTTTCTCAACTTTCTCACTCTTCACTTGGGAGCTTTTCCTCTATTTCAAAATGGATGGAGTGAATCACTAGTTGTCATTCTCTGCCGACCTCCTTCTTATTTATAGCTCTGTTTAAAATATATTGCTAAAGGAGAATAGTCAATTAGCAGACAGAGAATTAGAAAGAGATAAGAATTTCCATAATTAATATTTCTGTAGAAGGAAAGAAATTCATTCTGATTTCAAATAATATCCTTAATAATCTTAATCAAATTAGCCAAGAATCAAATACAAGGAAATGCTGATTCAGAACGGCTATAAAAGAATAATATCATTCCATATAAATCAGATCTACAGAAAGAAGGAAAGAGATCTGGCGTGATTTTGAATTACTTATAGATATCGACGTGCGTCGATTACTATTCGACGTAAACGTCGATTTCATCCTGGCTGGACGTCGAGAGGAGAATAAGGAAGGTGCGTGGACTAGGATGCATCGATTTTATCACATGCGTCGATTAGAAGTCAGAGGTACGTCGACTAAGATTACGTCGAATTCTTCTTAGAGTTACTTCGACTCATTCTGAGAGAAACGTCGACTATATTTCGACGTTGCGTCGAATATTATTCGACGCATATTTACTTAGCCTAATTTTTCATACTTAGAATTTATGTTCTTCTTAATTCTAGGGGTTAAGATAAATCATTTCCCCAACAGAAGGCACATATGAAGTTCGGGAAGACAGGAGGTCACTGCTCAATCAGGAGTATGAGGCTTTCTGACAAGACCCGAGAGACTCAATTTCGGATTGCAATGAAAAGTTTTTCAAGATTGTAAACGGCCTCTGAAACTATGGAAGAGAATTCACCAATGGTGAATTGAATGACAAGTTTCTAGGATCCCTCACCAAAGAATGTGATTCTATGATTGTTGCCATTCGGGAAGTTGGTAAGATGACCACATTGGATCCTAGGATACTCTTTGGGAAACTGCTTTCCCATGAGCTTAAATTAAAATAAGAAAAGACGAAGAGCAATCCCCCCGGTCTGAAAGTGGAGGTTAGATCTTAAGTTACACTAGAGGGGGGGGGGGGGGGGTGAATAGAGTATTAAAACTTTTCCTTAGTTTTTATAGCGGAATTAAAAGAGTATTATATATAAGTGTAAGCTGTGTGAGAATTATATAAACAGAAAAATTAAGTAAATGTAATCACAAAACAAACAGCACAAGCACAGAAAATAATCAAACACAGAAGACACAAGGAGCTATAGTAGTTCCCCAATAAATCTGGGTACGTCTACTCTTTTACCACCTTTGGTAGGAATCCACTAGGAGGTTGTTGATAAGGTGCCCTCACACCAGGTGAGCTGTTGATAAGGTGCTCTAACCAAACTGCAGGTTTTTGAAAAGGTGCCCTGTCACCGAGATTAACTTTTGAAGGGAGTTATAACCCTGTACAAGATGGGAAGAAAAAAGTTTATAGTGTTCTTCTCTGTCAAGATGCTGAGAGAAGACTCTAGTGGATGTTGTTGTAAAGCTCCCCCTGTCAGATTGAAGTATTTGACAGAAAATGAAGAAGCTTTCTCTTGAAAACTAAGATCTCCTGTAGCAGTTTGATCTGGAAGAACAGGTTCTTCAGATTGCTTGTTGCTCTTTTAGAAGATCTGAATTTGCAGCAGATTCTGAGTGAATGCTCTTGAGGATGATGTTCTCAGAAGTTTTTGTTTGCTGCTTGTAGAAGAAGAAGATGAAGAAAAATACTTTCTGAGATGTCTGTCTGTTTCTTTTTCTTTTTCTTTTTCTATATATATATATATATATATCCTTTTTATTCTGTAATAGAACAACGTTTGAATTCTGTCAACTCAAACGATTTTGGCAGGTCCTTTTATTTTTGACTGTGAAAAGATTCCTTTTCATTAAATGTCAACGACTATTGCTGCCTTGGAAAAAGGAAAGAAGGGAATATATTAACTGAGTTTAATATCCTTCATTATCTGTCAGAATATGTCCAAAGGATATTAAATAGATCCGTTATATTCGTCGTTTTGCTGTTAGGATAGATAGAATATAGTTGATAACAAATCTGGGCTTCAATAAATGATCTGTCGAACGCTGGCTATAATCTGTCGAGCGCTATCCAGAGGATGTTGAGCGCTGGCTGGAAAACTGTCGAGCGTTGTTCAGAAAATGTTGAACGCTGGCTGGAAACTGTCGAGCACTGCTAGCCATTTGTCGAACACTGATCAGAGAATGTCGAGTGCTGGAACTGGCTGTAATACTTTAGTCTGCTGAGAATAATTTGTCAAACGATGCTAGACATTCGTCGAACGCCACTTGTCATCTGTCGAACGCTGCTAGCCATTTGTTGAGCGCTGGGAACCTTAGATTTAATCTTAAGTTCTAGCTAATTTATCAGCCTACAGACTTGACCCTTAAACTATACAATGGGGTCAACTGATCCTAATCAGTACATAGTGATCCTAGCCCAAAACAGTAAAAGGGTTGTTCCAACAATCTCCCCCTATTTGGGTTAGGATACTATTTAACAAGAAAAATTAAATAGATACAGCAGAAAGTATAATCAACAGAGCAACAATGAAATGAAATATATCTGATAGATTAAAATACATCATCAGATAAGATAAAAATAAATGCTCTGAGTTTAGAAACTTTACATTCATAACCAAGCAATTTATTTAAGGCTTTTTGTCCCGAGAATATGGCTTGAATATGATTTTCCTGTTGGGGTCTTCTGATTTCTTTTTGCTGATAAACAAATCTTGAGCACCAATGATTTTCTGTTCTTTGACATGAGGGATAAATGCTTCTGGGTGCATATCAATATATTCCTCAGTATTGAATGCTTTAACTGTTTTGTATTTTTCAAGTTCTTTTCTTCTGTATTCTGACATGGTTGAGAAACTTGAGAAGTCTTTGCCTTCTTCTTTAGCCTTTTTAATCTGTGCATATGCAATTGTTTCTTTCAGTCTTGCCATCTGACAGATTTTCTCTTCTTCTGGATCTGGAAAGTAATAAATATCTTCTGAATCATTTTTGTCTTGAGTGACCTTTTGAGGTACTCTATTTCTGTGAAGAGATCCATCAGAAATGTGAAGTTTGTATTCTGAAGATATTTGAGAAGAAGAAAAGGTTTGACTTCTTTGAAAGGTAGGAGCTAATTTCTTAGAGGAAGGAGCACTGGCTGATCCAGAGGCTTGAGAACCACTAGAACTACCAGGTCTCCTTGAATGTTGAGAGCTTGGCTTCTGAGAGAAGATGATACACCTGCTGATCCTGTTGCACCAGCTGCTGGAGGAGGAGGAGGAGGATTGTGCTTGACTGGTTTGTCAGGGATGTAGCCAGTCTTCTTGAATTTCTTCCTCCTATTGTTCTCATTTCTGGAGAGCTTCATCCAATGAGGAGTTTTCTCATCAAGAGGGACATTATACAAAATGTACAGAGAAATGTCATTATTTGGATTTGGGGGCTTGGGAGCACCCTTTGACTTAGCTGTTCTTTTCTTTCTTTTCTTTGAAAGTGTATCATCAGAATCACTGTTGTCATCATCATCAGAGTCAGAAGATGAGATTGACTTATTGTATAGATCATCAATTCTCTTGATTGCTTCACGAGCCTTTAATCTTTCTTCTTCAACTTTGTCAAACTCTGCATCTACTTCTCTCCAGATTTCATCAAAGCTTGGCATTGGTTCTTCATTCCATACAGGAATTGGAGGTGAAGAAGCAATTTGTGGGGCTGTTGTATCATCAAGGAATTCTGCAAGATCATCTTCATATTCTGCAGAATGATCCTTTATTTGAATGTCTTGAACAGTGGATGAAGGAATAGAGGATATGTTATTTTGTATGATATCAGAATGAGTTTTCTGAGGAAGGCAAATCAGAGCCTTTGATAGATCCTCTATGTATACCTTGGGTGATACCCTTGAAGTATATGTGACATCAAATTTTGATAATAAGCTATATAGATCACAGGATGGATGGATGCATATATTATTTATTTCTTCTATAACTTGTGTATCTGAATCAATTTTATCTGTATCAAAAATTGTAACTTCTGTATCTTCTTCTGGAGTTTCTTCTGTTTCTGGAGCTTCTTCATAGGACATCTCCCCCTGCCTAGCTTCAGGACAGCCTGAATCTAGGCCCCTAGTAGAAGGGACAGCAGTGGAGGAGGGAAGAGAAGCTATCTTAATAGATAAAGTAGAAAGTGCCTGAAGAACTGGAGCAAGTTTTGCATCCAGGAGTTGACTCATTTTAGGAAGGATAAGATCAAAAACTTGATCAGCAATAGAGGAGAGGTTGAGGGATGGATAATCTGGTGGATGGCTAGTGGATGGTTGTGAAGTGGATGGAGATGATATTGGAGGAATGATATTGCTGATGTTGGTGGAATGTGTGGAAATGTCTAGATGGATTGGACTAGAAGAATGAATAGGTGAATGATATTCATTGTGTATTGGAGAGGGAGGTGTGGTAGGTAGTGGTTCTAAAGATAGGGGTGGAGGTGGAGCATCACTGATGTGGGCAGTTGAGAGTGGAATATCATTGATGGGTGATATTGCAGTTGAAGGAGGGGATGAAGAATGAGAATGTGCAGGAGATTGTTGAGCAGGTGGAGAGAGGATATGAGAGGAAGGAGGAACTGAGGAAGGATCTTCTAGAAGGGTAGAGGGAGTGACTTGATCAGTCCTTGTGTCCTCAGAAGCTTTCCTTTTTCTGGAGGCCTCAGCTCCTGTATTCTTCTTGGGAATTACTCTATCCCATTTAGCAAAGGGTGCTGAGGTCAGCCTCTTGCTGGCATTTATTGTTACTTTTGGTGACACCAGAAGCTCTGGATGCCTTTCCTGCAGAAAAATTCCTAAAATTCTTCCAAAGCACACATTCTCTGTAGAGTTTTTCTTTTTGATTAGGTCAAAAAGAATTGATCCCCAATTGACTTTCTTCTTCTCCATTAAGGCCACCAATAACAGAAATTGGTGCCTACTGATATAGTCATGCCCAGAAGTCTTGCTCAACAAGACTTTTCCAACAATATCTGCTAAGAACTTGTAGTCTTGAGACAGATTCTTTTTCAGAATGTGGCCAGGGTTTCCAGTCAAATGGCCCATTTTGACTAAAGCTTCATCAAATTCATTTGAGCTTATGTCTAATTCATCTTCACCATTTTCAAGACCAAAGATTTCAGAAAGGATGGTGGGAGAGAGAGAGACATGATGACCTGAGATTGTTCCCGACAAGCTTTCATCGACTGGTTTTGCAGTGAAAACCCATTCTTTTATCTCTGCAACAGCTATCTTCTGCCTGGTGCTTAGAAGCTTCCTTAGTTGTTGTTCATCCAGCGTTTGAAGAATATCCTTAAAGATTTGGTCTGACTGTGCAAACGAGTCCATGTCAATGTCAAAACATGCGTCAAACTTCATTAGGTGCAGAGAGGCCTGAGTAATCGCCATTGTTCCTGCAAAGAAAGTTGAAGATCAAGTGCAGAGGGGAACTGGAGGGAAAGACGATTTATGTAGGCGCAAAGCTTAGAATAAGATAAAATAAGTGTTATATAGTCAAGAAAATAGGAAGGAGAATTCGAGGAGCGCTGTTCGGCAAAACCTAATTAAATCTGAAGTCGAACCGACTTTAAAATTTTGTCGGACAGTGAAAAAAAAATCTTTTTCGTCGACCGCCGTTCGACAAATGAGATTTTCTTCACTGACTCTGAATATGAAGGTTTTTGTCGACCATCGTTCGACGAATAAAAATTTGTCGTTCTTCGTTCGACAAAAATATTGGATGAGATAGAAAGTATAATTTTCAACAAATTGAGTCGCCATCTATCATTCCCAGTTGATTCATAAAGAAGATATGTTTCTTTTCATCCAAGGGTTTGGTGAAAATATCTACTCTTTGTAAATCAGTGGAGATGAACTGTAGGCAAATTTTATTTTTATCCACATTATCTCTGATAAAGTGGTGCCTTATTTATATGTGTTTAGTCCTACTATGGAGAACTGGATTTTGTGCTATAGATATTGCACTAGTATTGTCACAAAATATAATTGATTGATTTAAGTTGATACCATAGTCTAGAAGTTGATTTTGTATCCACAGTATCTGTGAGCAGCAACTGCCTGCAGCAATGTATTCTGCCTCAGCTGTTGATGTGGACACAGATGTCTGCTTCTTACAAAACCAAGACACAAGCCTATCACCAAGAAACTGACAAGTTCCTGATGTGCTTTTTCTGTCTACTCTGCATCTAGCATAATCTGAGTCTGAGAATCCAGTTAACTCAAATTCAGATGTTGTTGGATACCAGAGACCTAGATTAGGACAGCCCTTTATATATCTTAAAATTCTTTTTAATAAAGATATATGAGATTCTTTAGGGTTAACTTGAAACCTAGCACAAATACAAGTAGCAAACATTATATCAGGCCTACTAGCTGTCAAATAGAGTAATGAGCCAACAATTGCTCTATACACCTTCTGATCAACAGGTTTCCCTGATTCATCAGCATTAATGACAGTATTAGAAGCCATGGGTGTTTTCATGGGAGAGGAATCAGACATTCCAAACCTTTTTACTAATTCCTTAGCATACTTGGATTGTGAAATGAAAATTTCTGATGAGGTTTGCTTCACTTGAAGACCAAGGAAGTATGATAATTCACCCATGCTACTCATTTCAAATTTAGATTGCATAAGTTTAGAGAACTTTTTGCATAAATTTGAATCAGTAGAGCCAAAAATAATATCATCTACATATATTTGAACTAGCAATGTTTGATTTTTATGTATTCTGAAAAATAAGGTTTTGTCTACTAGGCCTCTACAGAACTTGTTTTCCAATAGAAAATTAGCTAAGGTCTCATACCATGCCCTGGGAGCTTGTTTGAGACCATAGAGAGCTTTATTAAGCTTGAATACATAAGAAGAGTGAGTTGGAGAGATAAAACCTGGTGGTTGTTCCACATAGACTTCTTCCTTGATATCTCCATTTAGGAATGCACTTTTTACATCCATTTGATATACCTTAAATTGTTTGTATGCAGCAAATGCTAAAAATATTCTGATAGCTTCAAGTCTTGCCACAGGTGCAAATGTTTGATCATAGTCTATGCCTTCTTCCTGTGAATATCCTTGAGCTACTAGCCTTGCTTTATTTCTCACAATATTTCCTTGATCATCAAGTTTGTTCCTGAAGACCCACTTGGTGCCAATGACTGGATGGCCTCTTGGTCTTGGAACCAAATCCCAAACTTTGTTTCTTTCAAACTGGTTGAGTTCCTCTTGCATTGCAAGAATCCAATTTGGATCTTGTTCTGCATCTTTTATGGTTTGAGGTTCAACTTGTGATAGAAAGCAAGTATGCATCTGATTTTGGTGTAGTTGATGTCTTGTCTGAACACCTGCTGAAATATCACCAATCACTTGTGAAATTGGGTGATCTCTAACTGTGATGTGGTCAACAGTTGGAGTTAATTCTGCAGTGGTATTTATTTGGGGATTTTGTTCAGTAATTGTATCCTGTGGAGGATGTTCTGTTATTGCTTGATTCTGATAATCAACAAGATCTGGATGATCTTCTTCTTCACTATCTTCAAGGTTTTGAGCTAATGGTTGCATTGAATCTCCTGACTGTAGATTTAGTTCATTAAGCTCTTCACATAGAGCTGGTACCTGCAAAGCATTCTTGGTAGAAGAGTTCTTCTCCTTGTAAGACATGTTAGTTTCATCAAAGGAAACATGCATGGATTCTTCTATCTTAAGAGTGGATTTGTTAAATACCCTATATGCTTTGCTAACTATTGAATATCCTAAGAAAATTCCTTCTTCAGATTTTGGTTCAAATTTTCTAAGATATTTCTTATCATTGTTATGAACAAAACATTTGCAACCAAAAGTTCTGAAATAGTCAACTTTAGGTTTCTTCCCTTTAAGTAATTCATAAGGAGTTTTACCCTTAAGTTTGTGTATCAAACTTCTATTCAGAACATAGTTTGCTGTGTTAACAGCTTCTGCCCAAAAGGATAGTGGCAAATTAGCATCTGCAAGCAATGTCCTTGTTGATTCAATTAGGGTTCTATTTTTCCTTTCAATTACCCCATTCTGTTGAGGAGTTCTAGGAGCTGAGAAGCAATGCCTGATACCTTCCTTCTCACAGAATTCTTGCATAAGAAGAGACTCAAACTCAGTGTTATGATCACTTCTGATCAATGCAACTACAGTAGAGTATTCAATCTGTATGCTCTTAAGAAAGTCTGTAAGAACTTTAAAGTTATCTGACTTTTCTCTCAAAAAGAATACCCAAGTGAATCTAGAGAAGTCATCTACAATAACTAGAGTGTAAGATTTCCCTCCTAAACTCTTTATTGCTATAGGTCCAAAAAGATCTATATGTAGTAAAAATAAGATTCTAGGTGAATCACTTTTAGATAAGGATTTAAAACTGTTTTTGGTTTGCTTACCTAGCTGGCATGCCCTACATAGACCTTCTTTCTTATATGATCCTGATTGTAGACCTCTAACAAGATTATCTTTAGATAGTTTGGCAATTGTTCTAAGATTTACATGCCCTAATCTTTTATGCCATAATTCACTAGGTTTGCTTAGCTCATTAAACAGGCAAATTTCTGATTTAGAGGAATTGAAATTTACTAAATATATATTACCCTGTCTAATACCTGATAAAACAATGACATTATCAGATGACTTGATAATGCATTCTAATTTATTAAAGGTTACCTGATAACCTTCATCACATAACTGACTTATGCTGATGAGGTTGTGCTTCAGACCCTTCACATAGGTGACTTCCTTGAATGTTACTGCTCCAACCTTGATATGACCAATGCCTTTGGTTTGACCATGGTTGGAGTCTCCAAAGATCACTTTGGGTCCAAGCTGTGCCTTGTAATTTTTCAGATTGGCCTTGTTTCCTGTCATGTGCTTTGAGCAGCCACTGTCCAAGTACCATTTTTGATTTAATCTTGGATGGCCGTGTACCTGCAAAGACAAAAACATAAACTAGTTGTTTTTGACCCAGACTACCTTGGGTCCTTTTGTGTTACCACAAAATTCAGAAATAAATGACATTTCAGGCTGGTCCTTATAGCCTTGTGGATGATATCTCCTTGGAGGTATTATCCATTCAGTGAAAGGATTTTTAGTTTGTTTGGAATTAAGATTTCTAGTATTTCCTGTATAGTATCTGTTCGACAAATTTGGATAAATTGTTCGACTATTGTTCATCTGATAACTATACTGAAAATCTGTTTTCAGACTTCGTCGAGCTCCGTTCGACAAATTTGAACCTTTTTGTCGATCTCCGTTCGACGAATTCTTTTGAATTCTTTTATCCTTAACAGTCTTGCTTGAAATATCTTTATCTCTTTTTGCAGCTTCTTTGCCTTTAGCAGAAATAAATTTTATAGGTGAGGAGAGGATATTTCTCTTAATCAGAGATGGCTCACTTGATGAGGCACCCAGGCCCAGTTTGCTATTATTAAGTCTAGCATTGACTGTGCTTGTGATGTCCATCAGTTTGATACTTCTCCCATTTAGGGATTCTTCAAATTTCTTGGCCTCAGAAAGTTTATTCTCAATGAGAACAATGTGTTCTCTGGAGGCAGCCAGATCTTTCTTAAGATTTGCATTTTCTTCACTCATCTTTTTCATTTCAGCTAACTTACATCTGAGTGAGATTATTTCTTTCTCAGAGTTGAGTAAGTCTGAGCAAAGGACTTTGAATTCAACCTTGAATTCATCCGAAGTAAAATCAAAACCAGACATTACCTGATCTGCATCATTTTCTTCTTCTGATTCTGAATTTTCTTCATCGGATTTGCTGGCTGAGGCATTGATTGCCATCATGCAGAAGTTCTTTTCTTTTTCATCATCACTGGAGCCTGATGAAGATTCATATTGTGACTCACAGTCTGAGTCATAAATTGCCAGCAGACATTGGCTATTCTCTTTTGTTTCTTCTTCATCAGAAGAACCAGATGAAGATTCTGATTCAGATTCTGTTTCACTCCAGGATGTTGCTACAAATCCTCTTCCCTTCTTTTTGTGTGAGTGGGAGGAAGATTTGCTAGAACCTTTCCTTTCTTCCTTTTCTCTTTTTCTCTCCTTTCTGTCCTTTTTGTTTTGATTCTCTGGACATTCAGGAGCAATATGTCTTGGCTTCCTGTAACCAAAACATATAATTTCATTAGAGTGATTTTTGTCATACCTTGGCTTGTCATAGCTTCTGGATGACTTCTTCTTGAAATCTTTCTTAGCCATATTATAGAATCTTTTGGCTATGAAGCTCATCAACTCCTCTTTGGTAGGAGTTGGTCCTTCTTCTTCTTCAGCCTTGAAGGCTATGCTTTTCTCCTTCTTGAGTGCTGGGGATGAAGTGGATTCTTCAGCTTCCCTACTTTTGACGAGCTGCTCATAAGATTTGAGCTTGCCCAACAAGGCTTCAGTGGTGATCTCATTTAGGCTTCTGTCTTCTTTGATTGGCCAGATTCTGGAGTCCCATGTGCTGGGAAAGCACATAAGAATTTTGTCATTGATCTCTGTGAGTGAGATCACTTTGTCCAGAGACTTCAGCTCATTTATTATGAGGCTGAGACTATTGTACATATCAGCAACATTTTCTGATTCTCCCTTCTTGAAGTTCTCATATTGAGAGATCAGGTGAGATCTTCTATCTTTCCTTTCATCTGCTGAGCCTGCCACCATGTTGTTGAGAGATTCCCAGATTTCTTTTGCTGAGGTACACTCAACTACTTTCTGGAATATGTCATCTGACATAGTTAAGGCCAGAATGTTCATTGCCTTTGCATCTGCATTTCTCTGCTTCTTCTGAGCCTCAGTCCACTCAGGAGGTGGAACATCAGTGTTGTCTGTTGTTGTAGTAGTGCTGGTTGTTGCTGTAGGTGCTGGAGGTCCTGTAAGAATAACATTGAAAATCTCCTCATCAATAGAGTTCATATAAAGCCTAATCCTTGCTTTCCATAGTGCAAACTTATTGAGATTGCACATAGGAGGTCTTGTGCTAGAATATTCCTTGTTTTGTGCCATGAGTTTTGAATGATATAAAATTCTTAGATAAAGAAGCTCTTAGACAAATTAAGATCTGGTTGATCTTTGTGATTCAGATGTTAGTCTGTAAAGAATCAACACCCTCTGATACAAATTGAAAGTGGAGGTTAGATCTTAAATTACTCTAGGGGGGGGGGGTGAATAGAGTATTAAAACTTTTCCTTAGTTTTTATAGCAGAATTAAAAGAGTATTATATATAAGTGTAAGCTGTGTGAGAATTATATAAACAGAAAAATTAAGTAAATGTAATCACAAAACAAACAGCACAAGCACAGAAAATAATCAAACACAGAAGACACAAGGAGCTAAAGTAGTTCCCCAATAAATCTGGGTACGTCTACTCTTCTACCACCTTTGGTAGGAATCCACTAGGAGGTTGTTGATAAGGTGCCCTCACACCAGGTGAGCTGTTGATAAGGTGCTCTAACCAAACTGCAGGTTTTTGAAAAGGTGCCCTGTCACCGAGATTAACTTTTGAAGGGAGTTATAACCCTGTACAAGATGGGAAGGAAAAAGTTTATAGTGTTCTTCTCTGTCAAGATGCTGAGAGAAGACTCTAGTGGATGTTGTTGTAAAGCTCCCCCTGTCAGATTGAAGTATTTGACAGAAAATGAAGAAGCTTTCTCTTGAAAACTAAGATCTCCTGTAGCAGTTTGATCTGGAAGAACAGGTTCTTCAGATTGCTTGTTGCTCTTTTAGAAGATCTGAATTTGCAGCAGATTCTGAGTGAATGCTCTTGAGGATGATGTTCTCAGAAGTTTTTGTTTGCTGCTTGTAGAAGAAGAAGATGAAGAAAAATACTTTCTGAGATGTCTGTCTGTTTCTTTTTCTTCTTCTTTTTCTATATATATATATCCTTTTTATTCTGTAATAGAACGACGTTTGAATTCTGTCGACTCAAACGATTTTGGCAGGTCCTTTTATTTTTGACTGTGAAAAGATTCCTTTTCATTAAATGTCAACGGCTATTGCTGCCTTGGAAAAAGGAAAGAAGGGAATATATTAACTGAGTTTAATATCCTTTCTTATCTGTCAGAATATGTCCAAAGGATTTTAAATAGATCCGTTATATTCGTCATTTTGCTGTTAGGATAGATAGAATATAGTTTATAACAAATCTGGGCTTCAATAAATGATCTGTCGAATGCTGGCTATAATCTGTCGAGCGCTATCTAGAGGATGTTGAATGCTGGCTGGAAAACTGTCGAGCGCTGCTCAAAAAATGTTGAACGCTGGCTGGAAACTGTCGAGCACTGCTAGCCATTTGTCGAACATTGATCAGAGAATGTCGAGTGCTGGAACTGGCTGTAATACTTCAGTCTGCTGAGAACAATTTGTCGAACGATGCTAGACATTCGTCGAACGCCACTTGCCATTTGTCGAACGCTGCTAGCCATTTGTTGAGCGCTGGGAACCTAAGATTTAATCTTAAGTTCTAGCTAATTTATCAGCCTACAGACTTGACCCTTAAACTATACAATGGGGTCAACTGATCCTAATCAGTACATAGTGATCCTAGCCCAAAACAGTAAAAGGGTTGTTCCAACACGGTCCCAAGGAAGAGAAAGGACAATTGCTTTGAAGGCCGAAGGGTCTAAGAAGAGCAAGTCGGTGTCCACTGCCAGGACACAGTCATCATGTGAAGATGAGGATTTGAAGCAAGTACTTCAAGTTCAGAGCTTTCTGATGGGGAGTTTTCTCTGCCCTCCAAGCATTTCAAGAAGCTCATAAGGTCGAGGGGACAGAGACATAACTCCGGCTCCTCTTCTAGCTTCAGAAAGTCTCACCGGAATGGTGCTCATAAATAAAAGCATCCGAAGAAATCTGACAGGTATGGTTCTAAACCGAACAAACAGTTTAATACTGATGTCGTGTGCTATTGCTGTAATAAGTCAGGACATATGATTGCGGACTGCCCGCACAAGAAGAAAGAGAATAGGAAGCCTGAAAAGAAAAATCACAAAAGCAAGAGAAAGGAGGAAAAGAGCTTTGTTGCTGCTAAAACCAAGACTATGAGTGACAGTGATTCAAGTGAATCAAGTTCAGATGAAGAAGCCTATTTTGGGCTAATGTCTCATTCTGATGATGAGCAATCTGACACCCCAGCTGAGGGGAAGGTACACTCTCACTCTCCTCTCTCCGATTCTGACTTCTAGTCGGTTGCTCAAGAAGGCTACTCTTCTGAAGAGGATTTTGAGCTTATGGTCCAGTACAAAGAACTATTATAAGGGTTTGTTAAATGCCGAAAGGTAGTAAAAACCCAAGCTAACGAAATAAGCTCTCTCAAGGCTATGGAGACTGAGTTAAGAAAGGAAATCGAGAGATTGGCTACTCTCAGCAATGAAGTCCAATCCTTGCAGGATGAGCTATTATGCTCTACTGACATCATAAATCAGAAAGATGAACTTATCAAAGAATTGGAGAATAAGTTGGTGGTTGAGAAGAAGCTGTTTGAAAGTTTCTCCAAGCCAAAAACTATCCTTCCAATCATAGATCGGTTCACTTCAGTGATGAAGGGTAGTGGTCTTGGCCACATGACTGAAGTAAGTAAGTCTACCCGCAGGAGAGCTGCTAAGGCCAAAGGCAAAGCTCTAAGGGAAGCTAAAGGGGAGAAACTTTACGAAGGAACCATCTTCAAGAAAGTGATATTCGCCTCAAATCCTTATGACTTTGAGACCTCCTATGGTCACTTTGCTCGGCCAACTTATTTTGAGCCAAAGAAAAGCTGCCAGGGATGGACTTGTCCTCGAATCTTTGGCACTAGTGCTCTGAAGGCACCTTACGAGGAAGTTGTGCTGAAGGATCATGGCCCATTCGTTCATGGTCACAACTTCAAGAAGGCACCAAAAGCCATGTCTGATGTATCCAAGATACATGAGTTAGGCAAGTCTTGTGCATGCCATACTCATGAAGCCCCGACTTCTAAGTCTGCTGCTCCTGTAAAGCCACCCGTTCAAAAGGCTAAGCTGGAAGCTAATAAGAGATACAACAGATTTGACTATTGGTGCTGTGGCAAAACTGGTCACTTTGCCATAGATTGCTGGTTTCACCCCAGAAGAGATGTGACTCCACAGCCTAATGTTATGAGAAAGACCACTCGGAATTTTAGCGCACCTAGTGGTGTCCGACTGACAAAGGGCCAAGGACCCAAATTTGTTTGGGTTCCTAAGGTGTAGTGATCTACTTTTGCAAGTGATGAGTCCTAATTATATACACTTTTATGGACTCATCTGGGCCGATTTTATAGTCTTTGCACCACACTTTAGGCATGTTTTCGTACACATTTACATTCATATTTGTTATTCCCTATTAGGTGAATTCTTAGGCCGTTTTGGAGTGCAATTGCATGCTTTGCTGTTGGGGGCAAGCACTTGGTGCTCCCCAATCTATTTTCTGTGTTTATTGGGTGCTAGAGGTATTCCCAGCTGGGTTGCTTTGTATGCAGGTGACCTGATCGTCCTGTTTTCCCCAGAATTCATGTATGTGCATATCGCACGGTCGTGCGTTTCCTTGACGCACGATCCGTTGCTGTCGTGCGTTTGTGTCTGGGCAGAAAACAGAGCGTCGGAGTCTACTCGTGCGTTTTCACGCACGGGCGGTTTGCCCGTGCGTGAGTAAAACGCACGGTCGACCTGTGTATTCTTGATTTCAGAGCGTCAGATTTTGCCCGTGCATTTGTACGCACAGGCGGTGTTGATCGTGCATGAGCAATTCGCACGGGCGGCGCAACATCTTTCCCAAGTCAAGTTTTATCATTTAATAACGCTCGGTCTGCGCACGGTCGTGCGTTCGACCGTGCGTGACCATTTTCTGACAGAATTTTTATTTAAGCCGCAGGTCTTGCCCTATTCTGGATCGATCATTTTTCCCGCTCCCAGAGTTCGGTACACGCCGTACAGCAGCGCCGATTTCGCCATCTCCACTAGGGTTTCGTCCCTTTGGCCTCCTCCTTCATCCTAGAGCTTCAAGGGAGATCTAGCCGCCATTACCATCAAGCAAGGGGAAGTTTGCAACCTTTACCGGATCGTGAGACGAAGAAGACGGGCTCATTGGAGAGTCGTGACAGCTCTCTCTACCCCGGACGTAGTTGTGGACCGAGCTTGGACGTGGATTGACAACCCGGCGATTCCAACCGTGAATCTACAACGAGCCTTCAGATTCGGTCGATTTCTTGCCTTGTTCTTCTCTTATTGATGTGTATATGTTGTAGATCTTTATTATTATGATGAAGTGGCACTTAAACTAGTTTGTATTTCTATATATTTCATGTCCATGTGAAATGCTTTATTGTTTGAGTTGCTTGAGGTGCGCCCCATTCCATCCTCCATCCCACCGTCACGTTCGTGTGCCGCACTAGAAATTGCTAGTGGCGTGCTTATCGACGAGGTGCACACAAAATCAAAGTGAGTTGAAGTCATGGAGCTAGCGCCAGGCGCTAGTGCTAGCGCCGACGGTAGCGTCCCTAAGCGGTACCGACTTTGTCGCTAACGCCAGCGCTAGCCACTAGCACCGACGGTAGCGGGAAATTCTTATATACCTCAAAATCTGACTCTTCAGCTCATTTTCTCTGAGAGCCTTTGCAGTTCTGAGGGCAGAGAGCTGGGAGCAGGGAAGGAGATCCGTTGGAGTTGAGTTTTCGTCGTGCTAGGAGGGATTTGTGAAGAAACATCTATGTGCGTGTACCACCGCGGATTCCAGCCATTTCCCTCTCAATTCTATGGCGCCAAAACGACCAACTAGGGTAACGAGTCTCCTCCCTAGTCTTTGGACATGCGCGTCCTTTGATTTCCATGTTTTGGAAGACTTCTACTAATTAGTAGATCGATGGAGGAAATGGTTCTGACTCAGGTCACTTGCAGCCACCAGCGGCAGGGGAGTGGCTGGAGATGTTTGAGAAGTTCAAGCGAGAGGTCCTGCAGACAGTTCTCGCGGCAAGGAGCGAGTGCGAGACCCCGGCGGTCCCAGTGGTCCCGCCTTTGCAGATTGGCGAGAACGCACCGGGGCAGCGGCCGGGGAAGGAGGTGCCAGCAGAAGGAAGTGCGCGAGATCTCCCCGGACGGCAGCTGTTCAGCAGTCCGGCGAGTGCTGAGGTGTGTGAGTTGGTCCCGCGCGAGAGGACCACTCGCCGAGCAGGGGAAGGGAGACCCTTTTGCGAGATGATCCTCACGGCCCCAGTGCCAGAAGGGTTTCGTGGGCCGGAGATGTCCTACTACACCGGCAAGGAGGATCCAGTTGTGCACCTGTAGTGGTTCGAGGACATGACATCAATCCTTCCCATGTCGGATTCTTTTCAATGTCGGCTCTTCGCGACCACCCTGAAGGAGAAAGCAAGGGACTGGTTCCACCAGCTTCCCACAGGTTCCATCTACGCGTTCGATGATCTGCGCCGAAGCTTCCGACTGCGTTTCTCGACGTCAAAAAAGAGGAAGAAGGATGCAGAGGCTCTCTTCAAGATCAGGCAGAGGGAGGGGGAATCCCTGGCCAAGTACGTGGACAGGTTCCAGGAGGAGATACACCTAGTGCAGGAGGTGCCGGGATTCGCCCTCCAGATGGCATTCATCGTAGGGCTGCGAGAGGGGTTCTTCAAGATGGACCTGAAGAGAAGACCTCCTGTATCCTTCGAGGAGTTGATGGAGAGAGTCGCGGAGGAGATTGAAGGGGAGGCAGCCAACCCCGAATTCTACAAAAGGTTGGCAAAGATGAGCGAGCCCAAGGCGAGGCAGGCAGAGGGAAGAAGGCGAGAGGAGCCCAGGGGCCAGGGGTTCGAAAGACCACCTCGGGTTTGGAGGAACCAAGAGCCCAACAACAGGTTGGGCTGGAGGAACCAGGAAGGACCGGCGCGAGGTCAGGATGAAAGGTACCAAGGAAGGGAGGCAGGAGGAGTGAATCAGGGGTGGAGGCAGGGTCCCAGACCCCCTCACCCCCCGAGGGAGCAAGCCATGGCGGTAGGCCGAGGGAGAAGAGGTAGAGGAGCGAGAGGAGGAAGAGGAAGAGCGGGAAGAGAGGACAGGGTGGCGTTGCCTTACTGTGACTTTCATCAGGAAGAAGGTCACGCGATCGCCACCTGCCCGGAGTTCTTGGAGATGAGGGAAAGAGGACAGCCACGGCGGCAGCAGGCCAGAATTGAGGAAGTGCTCCCAGAGGCAGAAGAGAACCGGTGTGAGGATAGGGCAGATACAGGAACCAGGGGGGAATCGGGGTGATTCACGGTGGGGTTGGGATAGAGGCCTCTCGCAAGAGAAGCTTCCAGGCCATGTTTCGAAGGGACGTCGCGTCGACTTCCCAGACCCCACCCCCCTCTGAGAAGCTCACCTTCTCCTCAGAAGATATGCCAGATTACGAGGACCCATTCTGCGACGCCCTGGTGATCCAGACAGCGATAGAAAACTTCACGGTCTCTCGGATCCTGGTGGACAACGGGAGCTCGGTGAATGCGATCTTCAAAAAAGCTTTCGACGCGATGGAGGTAGAGAAGAAGAGGGTGCAGGCCTCCGACGGACCACTGTTTGGTTTCTCGGGGGAGCGGAAGGAGGTCGAGGGAGCCGTAGGTCTCCAGGTGACGCTAGGAGGAGTCCCCAGGAACTGCCGGTTCGTCATCGTTGACGCTCCGAGCAGCTACAATGCTATCTTCGGACGCCCCCTCATCTGCGCCTTCCGGTGCGTGCCCTCATCGTACCATCAGTGCCTAAAGCTCCATAGTGGAGGAGTCCAGGTCCGCGTCCGAGGAGATGCTAAGGTGGCGATGCAGTGCTATGTGACTGCCGTCAACACTATTTCATGGATGGCGGACGCCGAGAAGATGGATGAAGAGATGGCGAGGCCGGAGGGGCCAGGAGAAGAAGTGGAGAAGAGAGAAGTAAGGAGAGAGGGCGATGCCCGAGAGGAGAATATGGAGGTCGCTCATGAGGAGCAGGAGGTCGAGTTGATGGAGGTCGCTCGTGAGGAGCAGGAGGTCGAGTTGTTGGAGGTCGCTCGGGAAGAGCAGGAGGTCGAGCCGGTGGAGGCGGAAGGAGCTGCAGAGGAAAAGGCCCGGGAGGAGAGGCGAGAAGCAAAAGGCCAGTGGGAAGAGCCAACCCGGCTCGAGACGGCAGAAGAGGTGATAGAGATGGAGGTTACCACCCAGGCAGGAAGGGTGGAGAAGGTGCGGATCAGCGGGGGCCTCGGCCCGGAAGACCAGAGAAGGATGCTGGAGTGCATCCAGAAGAACGTGGACATCTTCGCATGGAGCGCAGCGGACATGCCAGGCATCGAGGCGGACGTGGCTTGCCATCGTCTCAACCTCGATCCAGAAGCCTGCCCCATCCGGCAGAAGAGAAGGACTATAGCTGACAAGCTCGAAGGACCGATCCGCGAGGAGGTGGCGAAACTCCTGAAAGCAGGTTTTGTAACGGAGATCCAGTATCCAGGTTGGGTCTCCAATGTCGTAATGATAAAAAAGGCCGATGGCCGCTGGCGTATGTGTGTGGACTTTTCGTTGTTAAATAAGGCCTGCCCTAAGGATTGTTATCCCTTGCCTCGGATCGACGCGTTGGTTGACTCAGCCGTCGGTTTTTCTGTAATGAGTTTTTTGGATGCTTTTTCAGGTTATCACCAAATAAGAATGCACCCCCCGGACGTCAAAGATGTCTCGTTCATCACCAGGGAGGGATGCTACTGCTATAAGATGATGCCCTTCGGGCTGAAAAATGCAGGTGCAACCTACCAGAAGATGATGGATCGGGTATTTAAGAAGCAAAGGGGAAGGAACCTGGAGGTCTACGTGGATGACCTTATGATAAAGAGAAAGTGTGTGAGCTCTCACATCCGAGACCTCGAGGAGACCTTCGCCACCCTACGCAAGTACAAGATGCGCCTGAACCCCCTGAAGTGTGTTCGGGGCCAGCAAAGGGAAGTTCCTCGGGCACCTTCTCACCCCCTGGGGGGTAGAACCTAACCCGGACAAGGTTAGGGCTATAATGGAGCTGGGGTCGCTACGGAACGCCAAGGAAGTTCAGCGCTTGACCGGAAGACTCGCCGGGCTGAACAGGTTTCTCTCCCGAGCCGGGGAAAGATGCTCCCCCTTCTTCAAAGCGCTACGAGGCAACCAGAAATTTGAGTGGACAAGAGAATGCGAGGAGGCCTTTCAGGCCTTGAAGAGCCAACTCACCAAGTCTCCGCTACTACAAAGTCCCAAAGAGGGGGAGGATCTACATCTATATCTCGGGGTCGGGGCGGAGGTCGTAAGCTCCGTCCTGGTTCGGGAGGAAGGCAAGAAGCAGCTGCCAGTCTACTACGTAAGCAGGGTCCTGAGGGAAGCGGAGCTCAGGTACCCAATTTTAGGGAAGTTGGCCTTTGCCCTGGTCATCGCAGCAAGGAAGCTTAGGCCATACTTCCAGGCCCATTCGATCCAAGTAGTGACGGATCATCCTCTCCGCCAGATCTTCGAAGGAGTGGAGCACTCAGGAAGGCTCGCAAAATGGTCAATAGAGCTAAGTGAATTCAACATTACCTTTGTCCCTCGATTATCTATGAAGGCGCAGGTGGTGGCTGATTTCATGACAGATTTCGTGGCCGAGATGAAAGAAGACGGAGCCCCTCGTCACGTTCCGTGGAAGCTGCTGGTGGATGGAGCTTCGGGCAAGAATTCTCTCGGAGGAGGGGTGGTGCTGGAGAGTCCCCACGGAGTAAAGATAGAGCAGACACTAGTGATACACTTCCCAATCACCAACAACCAGGCGGAGTATGAGGCTGTAATCGCCGGCCTGCGGTTGGCCCGGGAGCTCGGGGTCCATGACGTGGAGGTCCTCACTGACTCCATGATAATAGATTCTCAGATAAGGGGAGAGTTCGAAACAAGGGAACCTGTGCTCATGAGGTACTTAGCAAAAGTCAAAGGTCTCGTGGGGACACTCAAAACTTTCTCCATCCGGCACGTCCCTCGAGAGGAGAGCACCCCGGCAGATCGGTTGGCAAAATCTGGTCCACGAGCCAGGGGGACCCTGACGGACCTATTTCGTCCTTCGATCAAAGAGGGAGAGCTCATGGAAGTAGAACAGCGGCCCTCCTGGAAGGATCCCTTCGTCACCTTCCTTGCAACGGGAAAATTTCCGGAAGAAGTTCCGGACCAGAGGCGCTTCCGGTATAAGTCTGCCTACTACGTGCTCCAGGAAGATGACTTGTATCGGAAGACCCTCTCGGGCCTCCTGGCCCGATGCATCTCGGAGGAAGAGGTCCCAAGGATCTTGGAAGAAGTTCACTCCGGCGAGTGCGGCAGCCACTCGGGGAGCAGGATGTTGGAAGCAAGGATAATAAGGCAGGGGTACTTCTGGCCAACCCTAAGTAAAGACGTGGCAGCCTTCGCCAAGAGATGCCAGAAGTGCCAAATGTTCTCCCCGCTTCAGCTCATGCCAGCTCAGAGGCTAAAGAGTATCACGGCGCCCTGGCCATTCGCCATATGGGGAATGGACCTGGTAGGACCTTTCCCCCAGGCTAGTGGACAGAGGAGATTTCTCCTAGTCATGATTGACTACTTCACAAAGTGGTTGGAGGTCAAGGCGTTGGCTAAGGTCACCTCCCAGGTAATCCGCAACTTCGTATGGGGGGAGATCATTTGTCGACACGGGCTTCCGCAGGCCATAGTCACGGATAATGGACCGCAGTTCGCAAGCGAGGAATTCATCGGCTTCTGTGGCCAGTTGGGGATAGACCTTAGGTTTGCGTCCGTTCACCATCCCAGGAGCAACGGGCAGGTGGAGGCGGCGAACAAGGTCATCGTGAACTTATTCAAGAAGAAGGTGGAAAATCTCAAGGGCAATTGGGTGGAGCAGCTCCCCTCGGTCCTATGGGCTTTAAGAACCTCCCCCAACACCGCCACGGGAGAGACCCCTTTCAAACTCTCTCACGGATGCGAGGTCGTCATCCCCATAGAGTTCGAGGTTATGACACCACGGGTAAAGGTCGCCTCACATGGAGAGGAAGATTGGAGAGCCGAGAACGAGGAGGAGTTGCGGCTCTCCCTCGACCTCATCGAAGAAGCCCGGGATCGAGCAGCCATACATCAAGAAGAGGTCAAGCGGCGGATGGCCAAGTATTTCGACAGGCACGTCAGGATCAAGCAGTTCGAGAAGGGAGATCTGGTACTCAAGAAGGTCGACGCGGCTGGGAGGTCCGCCGCGGTGGGAAAACTTAACCCCAACTGGGAAGGCCCCTATGTCGTGGAAGAGGCACTAAAGTCTGGGGGGTATCGCCTTCAGAACGTGGAGGGCCAACCCCTCAGCCACACATGGAGTGGAGACGACCTTAAACGTTTTTATCCTTAGTACCATGTAGTAATAAGGGTTTTTTTGAATGAAAATATTTTGTTTAAACCGTGTGTATGAAAATGATGCTACAGCTCGCAGGAGGGACCCTGGAAGTTCCAGAGGTTGGCCCCGAGCAGACCCGCTGTCCAGGCTCTCATCTAGCTGGCAGGTCCGAAGGCTCACTCGGTGGCAGGTTCTATGTTCTAGAGGTTGGCCCCGAGCAGACCCGCTGTCCAGGCTCTCATCTAGCTGGCAGGTCCGAAGACTCACTCGGTGGCAGGTTCTATGTTCCAGAGGTTGGCCCCGAGCAGACCCGCTGTCCAGGCTCTCATCTAGCTGGCAGGTCCGAAGGCTCACTCGGTGGCAGGTTCTATGTTCCAGAGGTTGGCCCCGAGCAGACCCGCTGTCCAGGCTCTCATCTAGCTGGCAGGTCCGAAGGCTCACTCGGTGGCAGGTTCTATGTTCTAGAGGTTGGCCCCGAGCAGACCCGCTGTCCAGGCTCTCATCTAGCTGGCAGGTCTGAAGGCTCACTCGGTGGCAGGTTCTATGTTCCAGAGGTTGGTCCCGAGCAGACCCGCTGTCCAGGCTCTCATCTAGCTGGCAGGTCCGAAGGCTCACTCGGTGGCAGGTTCCATGTTCCAGAGGTTGGCCCCGAGCAGACCCGCTGTCCAGGCTCTCATCTAGCTGGCAGGTCCGAAGGCTCACTCGGTGGCAGGTTCTATGTTCCAGAGGTTGGTCGCGAGCAGGCCCGCTGTCCAGGCTCCCATCTAGCTGGCAGGTCCGAAGGCTCACTCGGTGGCAGGTTCTAAGTTCTCAAGAGATGATCTCAAGAGCATTCGCACAGACCACGCGCCGGAGAGAGGATCACACCTCTCATGACTACCTAAGCGAAACCCCGTGATGCGCGAATGGTAAGGTTCACTTGGTAGCAAGAGGTCGAAGGGTAACGACCGACCTAAGTCATCTTCGAGCATTCGCGGGATGGCCAAGACAGTCGCATCACGACCTAACGTCCTAATGAGCCTAACGAGGTGTGGCGGCGAATAAGAAGAATCAACGTCCTAATGAGCCTAACGAGGTATAGCGGAGAATGAGAGGAAAGCTTAGAATAACACAAATTGTAGTCAATATATACATCTTTTAAAGGCACTCGCCCGTTCAAGATTACAGTCAAAAGGATAAATGCAAAAAGAGAAAATACAAGAGGCCCTTCTCAAGGATCAACAGATTTCTCGCTTGAAGATCCGTCTCTCTCACTAGAGTCTGGGATGAGGGCGTCTTCTCGCGGCTCGACGTGGTCGTCCTCCGGAAAGGGGATTGGAATGTAAAGCTCGGGGACGACTTGGCGAGCGGAAAGGCGTTCGGCCTCTGCCTTCAGGTATCCCGCTCGCCGCAGCACCTGCAGCGCATGCTTGACGGCATTCTGCGCGTTCTCTTGCATCAGCTGCTCCAACTCGTGATGGGGATAAAAATGGCCCCCGCTCCCCAGGTCGAGTGCTGACGCACCAGCCTCTCGCAATCGCTGGACTTCGGCTTTGGCCAGATGGATTTCATCCTCAAGGCCGGCCACCCGAGCGCGGAGCATCTCGGCAACCGTGGTATCCTGAAAATAATAACAAAGGTAGTAAGAATAAAGTTTGTCAATCGGCAACAAGTCACTCGCGGGAAAGGAGAAAACATACCTCTGCGACAGGGCGGTTGGCGAGAAGAGTCTCCGCAGCCGCCAGCTTAGTCCTAAGCTCCATCGCCTCAGTAGAAGCAACGGACCGGGACTCCTCAACCTCCGCCAAGTCCCGCGCCAGTTTGATGCTCCGGCGCGAAGACATGTGCGCGAGCTCAAGCGCCCGCAGCATGGCCCTGGCACTCTCATGAGCGAGAACCTGGGTCGTCTCGGCATCATAGACTTCGGCGTCTACTCGGCCATAGAGGGCATACGCGATGGCGTAAGCCTCACCGCTGGCGAGATCGCTCTCTATCCACGATGGATGGAGGGTGGAGAGCGAGACCCGGTTAGCATTCCTGTCCCACTTGACCAGGGGAGCCCCCGAGGGGTCCCTGTACTTCTCGCCGCTGGGGAAGTTCCGATGGTCCCTGGGAAGTGGGGGCGGCGGCAACGACGGTCCCGCGCGAGGGATTGTCTCTCCTGGCGCACTCGTCCCCAGGGCTTGGAAGTGAGCACCCGCCCCGAGGGTCTCATCCAGGACTCCCTTCCCCTTGGCGGAGGGGGGGTTTTTGGGCTTCTTGGAAGTGGAAGAGGTCAGCACCGCTGGCTTGCGCTTCTTTCCGCCAGGCTTGGAGGAAGAAGGTTCCTCCCGACAGGCATCCGTGGCGGCCTGTGCGAGAGAGAGGGTAGATCCGGAGGGACGCGGCGGATGAAGGGGGAAGTGGCGCACGCCTGCATAATATAACAAATGGTTCTAGCGAATGATGTAAAATTCACAAAGCGAAAGCGAATGAAGTCTCGAACACTTACCCTCGCCCTGCGGAATGGGTGGAAGCGAGTTGACGTTTCGCCGGAGATGGACGAGATCCATCCCGTGCTCCAGGATGTATTGGTGGAGTTTGGCCTCGTGCCCCCCTAGGGTCGGGGGGCGGAAGGTTGACTCCTCCTCCTGCACCGGCGCGAGAAGAGTGTTCCCCAGGTTCCCGCTTACGAAAATAAAGCGGCAAACCCAGTCATGGTTCTTGTTCGGGAGCCCGTAGTGCTTTAGGGGGCTCAGTCCCGAGAAGAACGAGATGCCATTGGTGCAGCGGAAGGTATAGAGCTTGCGGAAGACGGGCAGCGAGAACTCGATTCCCTCTTCTCGAAGGTAGCTCGCGTACCCGACCAACATAGCGATGGAGTTGGGGTTGAGCTGGCCAGGCATGACCCCGTAGTATCTGAAGGTCTGACGGAGTTCCGGCCAGATCGGAAGGCGAAACCCCACCTCGAAATGCTCTAGCGGGATCGCGAGAGCACAAGGCGAGATGGAGTTCAGACGCTCGTCCGGCCTGGGCTTTCGCCCCTCGAAACCCGGCGGGACGTAGTCGGCGACGGCAGACAGGTAAGCCTCCTCAGAGAGGTCGCAGGAATCGAAGACGTGGCTGGCGAATGCGCTGGAGCACTTGGCCCTGCCTTCCGCATCGCCACCCATTTTTGCGAATGAAGAAGGAAAGGGGAGCAACAGATAAGGAAGAAGCACGAGTGCTAGCGCAAGGAAAGAGAGCGGATGGTTAGGTATTTAATACGGTGGTTGAAAGACTTATTTATAGAGGGACTAAACGGCGTTTGGGCTTTCGAGGCCACGGGTGTGCGGATAGCCATCGCGCCTTCCCGACACCTCGAAGCCCGAGCCGGTCCCTCTCGCCCATTAATGGCAAATGCCCTATGTCTATTCATTCCGCGGCTACGCAACGAGGTTGGAAGAGCATCCGGCTATAAGTTATCACTCGACAATACCCAAGCAAAGCTATGAGATACGAAAAACGAATAAAGAAGCATTCGCAAAGCATAGAGAAATTATTACAGACAAATATAACGTTCAAACATTCGCAGCATAAAGTAAGAAAAGGAAACAATAAGAGGGGTGGACGTTGGGTAGGTCAGATCTCCTCCCAGATCCACCGACCTCGCTTTCGCGACCCAGCTTCCATGGGCATTCGCGGGCGGTAATAAGCGAGTATATTGGTGATCTCATGGGAAGCCAGTTGGAGTTGATCCCGGGCTCGCGCGGCGTGTATTTCGGGAGACAACTCCCCTCCTTCGCCCCCCAGGCGCTCCACCGTGGTGAGAAGGCGCGAGTAGTCCCGATGGAGGTCCTTTAACTCACGCGCGACTCTCAGCCGCACGTCGTCCACCTGGCCGGCTACATTTCGCTGGATATGGATGAGCTTCCCCAGGACCTCCGAGATCCGATCCTTCAGGGTCGCGTGATCCGAGGAATCACCCAGGAAGTCAGCGAGATCCCCAGGGGAAGGGAGAGGCGAGAGCATTCCCTCTCCCCCCTCGTAGTAGGAGTCGAAGGGGGAGGCTTCTCGATAGCCTGCGGAATCACAACTAGGTTAGTGGTGATAAAATATGCGAGTACGATAGAGGCGGGTGAGTGAACTGACCTGGGGTGGGGTCCAGGTGACCTGAAGGACGAGACGAATGGGGGTGCGTCCCAAACAGCCAGGCGGGAGGTAAGACCTTTCCCTTTCCTAGACGGTAAGGCTATGAAGAAGGAGCCGGAGCATCCGCACGGTCATCAGCACGGAGATGCTGATCCAACTCTCGCTCAGGGGAGACCCTCCGTTCATTCGCGGTGACAGAGGGGTTCACCTGAGCAGGGGGACTTGGAGGAATGGAATCCCGCAGCGGGACGTCAGGGTTGAGGGCTGCGAAAAGGTAATGGTTAGTAGCCGACAACATAAAAGGAAAAAGTGAGAAGGTTCACAACTCACGGGATTGGGGTACAGTCTCCCCAGGAGGAGGCGGAGGAGCGAGATCCAGATCGGGAGGAGGTACCTCGTCCGCGGGAGGTGGCACCACCACACTGCTCAAAACGGCCCCATGGCCGTCCTCAGGTACCAAAGCCCCCCGCGAATGGTCAGAATAAACGCAAGGTAAGGGACAGGAACTAAATGGAGACAGGAAGAATCCTCATACCAGCACCGCGGGGTCCGGAAGGGCATCCGCCAGCGTGTTCGCCGGTGGAGTATCCGCCGGAGACTCCGAGGCAGTCTCGCCTCTCTGACGATTCAGCCGAATCGCCTTGGCTCGACGCGAGACATAGGGGGCACTCGGATCCCGTTTAGACATCAGCCAGGGAGCAAATTTGGATGCCCTGGGGGCAGTTGCAGCTTGGGCCGCAGTTAGGCGGTCGATCATCTCTCGCGAGAGGGGTTTCGAGGAAGGTTTGTGGAAAGACATTGAAAGTAACGAAAGGTCCAGAGAAAGAAAACTCCGGGCCAAGGTATGAAAGAGTGGTCCAGAAAAACCTGACATGAGGATATATATATAAGGTGGCGGTGGGACCCACGGAATCTTATGGATCCAGTCAGCAAGCACTCACCGAATACAGGGTTGGACTGTTCTTTACGACCGTAGGAACCGCTCGTAAAGAGCGGGGATTGTGTACAACCCGTATTCGCCGAGTGGGCCCCCCCCAGCCAACTGGCGAAACCTGGGTCGTCCGGATCATTCGCCGGGTCATTCGCCCAGGCTAAGGAAGGTAAAAATGCCCCCGAGTTGGTGGGGGTAAGCTGTAGGAGAGAAGACGCTAGGCGAGTGATGCCCTCACGGACCATTCGCCGAGAAGCGTGGGCATTCGCCCAGCCAGGCGGGTGCCCAGCGAATGGTGCCCTCACGGACCACTCGCCCAAAGGGGTGTGAGGGGAAAATGACCATAATACCCTTGGGGGGCTGCAAATAGCCCTTCGAAATAGCGGAGTTAGGCTATTAGCAGACCAATTTGGGGTGCGGTTAGTAAAATTAAAAGGCGGATTCAGGCTATTTACAGACCAGCCTAGGAAAACTATAAATAGACCCTTAAGGGCACCTTGGAGGAGATCCGATTTTAGAGAATCCTCTCCTCTAGGCTAGTTTTGGTTGGCAGTCAGTGCCCTCCAAGGTGCCAGGTTGAGCTTTAGTTTGGGAGGGGAAGCTCTCTAAGATCTTCCGGGTGTGTGGCGGGACCTCCTCGCTTCAGCCTTGGGTCTATTCCGTTTCCAGCATCTACCATCATGAGAGTCTAGTGAGGGAGAAATAAGCATCGGCTACACCCCCAGTGGGTCCGAACTCAAGAGACCAGTTGCTGGTTTCAACACCCGCCTCTAAGGGCGCCTACCGATCAACAACGTCGACTTTCATTTGACGCAAGTCTTAACTTAACTAACTTTGTGATTATCTTGACCTGACCTTGACACTCCAAGATGAGTGTGACATCCTAAAACATCTAATGACCAATTTACCCTTTTTAATACAATGTGGGTAATATAACCTAACTGGTCAAATCACTTTAAATAATTTGTTAGATAAATCATAAGGGTTTTTCCCAACAACAGCCACTCTAGAGATCAACCTGACCCACAGGCTAATGAGAGCCCGGCAGCGGAATCGATCTGGGGCACTCCAACATTCAAGCACATCATATGGACATATAATAGAAAAGAACAACATGACCTTATAACAAATTGACATACATAATAGTTCAAGGGTAGAAATTCTTTAAGTTACCACCGCTCCGAGCTTGGCTGAGGGGTATATCTTCCACCACGTCATGCCTCTCCATCTCCCTGACCATCTCTTTCATCTCTGCTTGCCAGGTGATGACGTTGACCGTGGTAAGGTAGCATTGCCTCTCTACCTTTGGGTCTCCCTCACCCAGACCTGGACTTCGCCCACATTGAACTTGAGGCATTGGTGGAATGAGGAGGGGACACATCGGAATGCACTTATGAGGGGCCGCCCGAAGATGGCATTATATCTGTTCAGAGCATCAACAATGACGAACCGGCAGTTGTGGGACTGTCCCCCCAAGGTTACGCGGAGTCTTACTCCTCCTTCCACCTCCTTCGTTTCCCTTGAGAACCCAAACAGTGGTTCATCCGAGGCTAGCACCCTACTCGCCTCCACCTTCATCTCGTCGAATGCCTTCTTAAAGATGGCATTGATCGAGCTCCCGTTGTCGGCGAGGATGCGGGGGACGGTGAAGTTCTCGATGGCCGCTTGGATCACCAGCTCATCGCAGAATGGGTCCTCGTGGTCAGGCATATCCTTCTGAGAGAAGGTAATCTTTTCTTCTAGGAGTGGGGCTTGGGAAGTCGAAGCCACACTCCGACTATACATAGTGTGGAGGCTCGTCTTTCGGGTCTCCTCAAACCCCACTCCCACATGGATCACCCTGATCCCTCCTCGACTTCCTAAGTCGGCTCTGTCCACGCACCTATCCTCCTCTGCCGCTTTGATCACCTCTTCTATCCTCACTGCGGCTACTGTTCCCTAGGGCCTCTTACCCTCCTAACCTCTAGGAACTCCAGGCAGGTGGTCGTGATGTGACCCTCCTCCTGATGGAAGTAACAGTACGACAACTCCACCCCCCTCCTTTCAGCCTCTACGGCTCGATTTCATCTCCTAGCTCCTTCCCCTCCAACTCCTCTTGCTCATCCCCAGCCAATTGTCATGGCTTGTTAAGGCAGTGGAGGGAGTGGTCTCGGGACCTGTCTCCACCCTAGCTGGTTGGGTCTCTCTTGACCGCCTTGGAAGTTGCCCCCTTCATGAGCAACTCCTCTTCCAGGGCCCTGCATGCCCCCTCCTTGTTGCCTCCATCCCTGCTCCGGAGCCCCTGGCTCATCTCTTCTACTAATTTCTATTGTCTTGCCTCAGGTTCACTTAGCTTCGCCAACCTCCTCGTGAACTTTGGATTGGCCGATTCCCCTTCGATCTCCTCTTCCGCCCTTTCCATCAGCTCTTCAAAAGACAAGGACACCTTCCGCTTCAGATTCATCTTAAAGAATTCCTCTCGCAAGGCAAGTTGGAGGGTGAGCCCGGTTACCTCCTGGATGAGAAGGACCTCCTCCTAAAATCTATCCACGTAGTGGTCCAGCGACTCCCCTGGATCCTCCTTGATCTTGAAGAGCGCCTCGGCATTCTTCTTCCTTTTCTTTGACGTCGAGAAACGCAGCTGAAAACTTCAACGCAAGTCTTCGAACCCATAGATTAACCCCACGATAAGCTGGTGAAACCAGTCCCGAGCCTTCTCCTTTAAGGTGATGGCAAAGAGTCGGCACTTGAATGCATCCGACATCTGCCATATGAAGATTGTGTCCTCGAACCACTGGACATGCTGCACTGGGTCATCTCTGCATGTGTAGTGCGACATCTCCAGCTCCCTGAACCCCTCTGGAACTGGGGCAGAGATGATCGGCTCGCAAAATGGACTCCCCTCTGCCACTCGACAAGTGGTATGGTCTCGCAGAGTCATCTCACACACCTCAGCACTCGTCGGGCTGGGGAATAGCTGTTGCCCGGGCAGATCTCACCCACTTCCTTCTGCCACTGCTTCCTTCCCGGGTCGCTGGCCTAGTGTATTCTCGCTTAATAGTTGGGACACCACCACCGGGACTGCAGGTGTCTCGAACTCGCTTCACACTCGGAAGATCTTAGAGAGCTTCCCCTCCTAAACCAATGCTCAACTGGGCACCTTGGAGGGCACTAAGAGCCAACCAAAATTAACCAGAGGAGGAGAGAGCCCAAAGATCAGATCTCCTCAAAGGTGTCCTTAAGGATCTATTTATAGTTTTTCTAGTCTGCTCTACAAATAGCTCAATTCTGCCTTTTGGTTTTACTAAACGCACCCCAAACTGGTCTGCTAACAGCCAAACTCTGCTGTCCTAAAGGGCTATTGGCAGCCCATAAAGGGTATCCAGGTAAATTTACCTCTGGACCCCTCTGGCCGAGTGGTCCGTGGAGGCACCACTCGCCAGACTTCCCCGCGAATAGGTTCTCTAGGTCTTGTTAGGCGAGTGGTTTGTGAGGGCACCACACGCTAGGTCCCTGGCCCCCCGGGCGAGTGGGGTTCCACCCCTCATTCGCTTGGCAACCCATGAATCTGAACTCCTAGGCGGGCGAGTTCCTGCTGAAAGAGGATTACACTTGCCCCCTCTACTATCATGGGTGAATGCCCCTCTGACTTGGGTGAATGCCCCCTTTATGCTTGTTCATCCTTTGGATCCTGGGGCCTGGGGGCCCACTCGATGAATATGGGGTTATACGCTACGTCGAATAGAATTTGACATACCGGTGAGTTCTACTCGATGCTAGCTTCGAGAGCTGCCTGAGTTAGTTAATTCAAAGAGCACTCAACGCAGCGTCGAATTTATATCGACGCATGCGTCGACTTAATAGTTGCAGCAAGAACTCAAAGTCACATCGATTACCACTCGACGCAATGTAGAAATGTCAAGCGCGCATAGTTTTGCTTCTAGAAGCTACATTGACTTATTTTCTTGCGTTGTATCTATTTCCATTCGACGTTGCTTCGATTAAAATCCTAAGCTATGACGAATCGTCTTTTTTAAGCAAATCAGACATTAGATCATCTTATGCTTTCAAGTTTTCTCTCTCCTGCTCCCTTGTTCTCTTGCTTTCTTTCTCCCAGTCTCTCTATCTTTCTAGCCTTCTTTTTGAAGGCACCACTGTAAGAATCAATTGCTCCTCTGAAAGTAAACTCAGGATTCAATGTTGATAACGAATCATTCAATACTGCCACTGAGAATTTCAAAGCAATTCTGGGGCTTTTCCAAACTGTGGGATTGACGAAGCTGATTTCGACAAGAAGAAAAGTACACGATACAGAATTAATTGAACTAAAGATACCATCAATATCAATAAGGATGGATCTCTACATGGAAAAATTTATGATGCTGACATTCATGTAACAGAAGAATCATTGAACCTAACATTTGACTTACCAGTAGGTGAGGTTTCTGCGGAACTTTTAGCGCAAGAAACCCACCTTGCCCTTCAAATCATACATTGTTGGGAATCTTGCCCACATGATTCCTGATTTGAAGAAGTCACCAAGTCAAGAAAACTTCACTTTGTATCTGATTACTTCTCTAGCCTATAATCTCAGGAAATTAAAAAAATGTCGTCGAGAAGAATAGGCGATATTGTCGACAAAGCGTGCTTGTCGTCGTAATGACGGGTAGAACAACAGCCGCTGAGAAGCAAAGTATTCGTCGAACGTTGAGATGTGGGGAGATCGTCAAACGAAGAATGGCTATCGTCGAACGAAGGATGGCAAGTTCGTCGATCGCAGAATGCTATTCGTCGAATGCAGAGAAGACACAGGACATCATCGTGCGGAACTCATGTCGTCGAGAGAACATATGATTACGACGACATGATGCAAGAAGGAAGCTCACGACGACACTGTCAGAGAAATAAGATCATCGTATATACAGAATCGCCAGGATATCTTGTATCGTCGAGATTCTACCATCAGAGGTAGAAGGAAGATCACGACGACAAAGTCAGAGACAGCTTGTCGTCGTAATGATGCAAATATCTTCAAGACAGAATTCAAATCTTGCGGACGTGATGTCAGCAATTAATGTCGCCGCCTGATTGTCCAATCAGGTCCTGCTATGATGGATGGGCTTCTGATAGTAAAGGAAATTGTATGTGACCGTTATACGGCTTGTCCGTCCTATAAAAGGGAACAGTGTTGCCCTAGAAAAAGAAGCTTGATGTGCAAGAAAAAGAACGAGAAAAAGAATCCCGCCGCTCTTCAATAGAACAGTATTTTTCAGCGGAGAAGGAAGAGAAAAAGATTCAAGAGTTCTCATAAGAATCAGTCATCTTCATTGACTGATAAGTCGCCGATCAACATCAGGCAAATGAAGAAGAGGCTGAAGAAGATCCGGAGCTGAAACTCAAAATCAAGAAGCATCTTCTTCATCCTTAAGAAGCCGATCTTCATCAAGGCTAAGTTGCCAGATTTCATCTGGCTAAAGAAACAGTTTATTTTATTACTGTAATTTTCTTGTAAGGCTTGCGGGCCAAATTGTCTAGCTTGAGGGCTGGAGAGCTGTGAGGCTTGAGGGCCAGGGCAATGCACTTGCGGGTGCGTCTTGTCGAGCTTGCGGGCTCGGGGGCAGTAAGGGCTTGAGGGCTTAGGCTGTTGGGACTTGCGGGTCCGTGTTGTAGGGCTTGCGGGCCTGAGTGTCGAGCTTGCAGGCTCGGGGGCAGTAGGGGCTTGCAGGCCTAGGCTATTGGGGCTGGCGGGTCCGTGTTGTAAGGCTTGAGGACCTGAAGCTTTTGGCGGAGTTTGCCGAGCCTAGCACGCTGCTGGGTAGGCCCAGAGGGAGAGAGGACTACTCAAGACACCCGGTCTTGAGGAACCTCTATAGATCATTGTGTACTTTCTGTGTTTTGCTCTTTATTTCATAAATCTATTAACTATAAGCTAAGAAAATCCTAAGGGGGATAATATAAACAGAAAATCCTATTCACCCCCCCCCCCCTCTAGGTGATAAAGTAGACACCCCCATAAACAACAAGTGGTATCAGAGGTAGGTTGTTCAAAGAAAAGCTTAACAGCTTGAACAGATCTGTCATTGGGTGTCTAAGTATCATAGCCATGGAATCAAGATTAGCCATCTGTTCCAGGGAGAACTTTGTCATTTGGAAAGTCAGAGCAAGAATACTCATGGAGGCGATGGATCCAAGAATGTTTTTGATTGTTCAAAATGGTCCCTCCATGACAATGGTAAAAGATGAAACTCTTCTTGCCAGCTTGGATAAAGAAGCAAGAAGCATTCTAGCTGGTGCAATAGATCTGACAACACATCAGAAACTGAGTCGTTGCACAACAGCAAAGGAAATGTGGGAGTCACTGGTAATCCTCATGGAAGGATCCCAAGGAGTAAAAGACACTGTCACAGAAAAGGGGAAGATCAAGACCTTGAGTGATAGTATGTCAAGCAATACAGATACAGAGGAAGAGCCTCACTTTGGACTTACTGCCCTATCTGAATCAGAGGAAGAAGTTCAGAATGAAGTCATCTCTAAACAAGGTGGAATAAGGGCTCCCCTGTCGAACATTGATTCAGATTCTGAAATAAGTCCCTCAGAAACTTATGAGGATCTTTTAGAAGAGCTCAGAAGGAGCAAGGAGATTTGCAGGAAGCAAGCGGATGAAATCTTAAATCTCCAGGCCAGAAACTCTGATCTCTTGGAAAAGGCTGAAAGGCTGACTCTAGAGAACGCATATCTCTGTCAACTCAAGAGAGACTACAATGCAAACTCAAACCTTGACCTGATGTGCAAGTTTGGAAAAACCGTGAAGGCGCTGGTAGACAGCAGGGAAGCATGCTACTCTCTCAGCAAAGAGATCATGCTTCTAAAGAAGGATAGAAATTAGGCTGATTTCCTGAAGACGAGGGCTAATAAAGTCAGAAGAATGGAGAACAAATCCTTCATTAAAGGAAATCCAATAGCAAGCTCCTTCAAACCAGAGACCTCTCCTCCACAGGTTGATGGTCGGTGCTCCACTAAAAGTAGGGAGCTGGAATGCTTCAAGAAAGATGGATCAGATAGACCCTGCGGGACGCAGGCTAGCTTGAGGAAGGTAAACTCACCCTCCATCTGGAAGGCTGGGCAACCCGATCTTGGGAATCTCAAAAAATGGAGCTCCACAAGTGAACTCGCTGAGTTCAGAATAGAGAAGAGATCAATAAAGAAGAGTGAATCTAGAAGGGAAACTATGAATGGTGACAATCACATCTACCATCAGCATAGCTCACCTTCTTTGCTTCATTCATTTGTTCACACACAAAGAACTCCAGTTCACAAAGTCAGTCAGAAAAGGCGATTCAACAAGTTTGAATGTTGGTACTGTGGCAAAACAGGCCACTTTGCAATCGATTGTTGGTACAATCCAACTGCTCCAAAGGTAACGAATGATAAGCCTGCAAAATGCTTTATTCATTACAATTATATATACCCTGGAGTAATTAAATCCAGTATGCCTATTAATGCTAACAAATTCCAAGGACCCAAATTCATTTGGGTTCCTAAGGGATTGTAATCTTGTCTGGCAGGTAGCCCAAGTGCCCACCAGAAGCAAATCGGGGCCTTGGACAAGGTGAATGTTTTGACCCTTCGGCAGAACAGCAAAATTAGCTCACTAACAATCTTAGTGCAGGATTGGTACCAAAAGACAACACCCTAGCAGGGCGGGAGAATGCCTTAGGCGGAGGCGCTAGGAAGAATGGGTATCCTAGACGTACTTCAACGACAAAATAGTACCGTCGGATCTGCGTCTAAATAACATAAATATTAAATTAGATAAATCAGAGCCGCTCGATGCAGCTTACATTGATGCCTCGATAAACTCAAAAATGAGTGTGCGCCCCTTCACCTACTCCCCCTATAAGTAGAGTGATACTCATTTGCCCTAATACATTCCTCGACAAACCACCTCTTCGTCTTCGATCCTTCGTCCTCCCAGAAAACATGTCAACGGAAAAAGGAACCGGTGAGATGCCCCCCATTGTGACGCTCACCGCCCTGTGGGAGCGTATAGAAACCCTCATAGAAAAGGCCATAAACAAAATGAAGGATGAGATGAAGGATGAGATGAAGTCAATAAAGGATGACATCTCTCAACTTCAAGCACAGTCCACTGCTCTCATCCTGAACAGAATCGGCACCCAGGAGCAAACCCTAGACGCTCACCTCCAGGAAGTAAGAAATATCACAGATGTCGGAGATCAGGAAATTCTGGAGCAGATATTTGAACTAAAAGAGTCAGTCTAAGAAGTTATCCAAGACGGGGAAAGGAGAATCGAAGAAGAAATCCGGGAAGAGATCAAGGGAAGCGTAGCTGCTTGCTCGCATCAAGCAAAGTGGGTAAGTAATCAAGTACAGCAAGCGCTTCAAGTTCCCCCATCCGAATACATACCCACTGAACCCTCCTCCAGCTCTGACTCTGAAACCCAATCGGGTGAATCCGCAACAACTAGGAAGAGAAGGAGAACATCCAGCGCGGAGTACCGGAAGAAGAGGCTAAGTGAGGTTGAGCAGGACCCAGAAGCTGGTAGATGGAGTCCTCGTTCAAGAGAGATCATCACAGAATCGTGGATAGAGTTTGGACATGGTCAGAAGGACCATGAAAGAGTATACTCCTCCATCGAATGGAATCGTCACACAAAAAATCTGGAAGAAAGAGCAAGACATAATACGGCTTTTCCCCATGGTCCTCCTCCTCCTCCAAAGAAGATTCCAAAGCCACTGAACTTCTTTAGGCGAAAGATGAAGAAGGAAGCAAAGAACGCCAGCTCCAGCAAAGACGCCCTGCTTATCAACGACTGAAAGACATTTATTTCTTAAAGTTCATTTTATGTTAAGAACAATTGCTCCAAATTATGACTAATCTCATATATGAACAATTCTAATATGAGAACATTTATATATGAATGCTTATAAGGCATATGCCTGTGATTGCAGCATGGTATTCATAAAATGCAATTACTGTTGTTGCCTGCTGACAACGTGCCCTGCACCTTTTGTGCTTAGCTAGCAAAATATAATACATAGGTATACGCCAAAAATCAAATGCAGGTTATGCAGGTTATGCAGGTTATGCTAGATATTCAGATACAGATTATGCAGGGTGCAAGGAAGATAGGAAAGATGTCAGAAAGGGAGCCGTAAAGAAGAGACATCAAATCAAGGGGGAGCTTGTGCTACTCCTTGGTTAGAAAAGCAGAAGGCAAGAAGTCAGAAAGTGGGAGAAATGGTGCTCAAGAAGACCTTAAAGGCAGGGGGAGCAAGGAAGAGGCATCAAAGCAAGGGGGGGCTACTGGCTTGATGCAATCAGGGAGTTCAGCAAAGATAAGTACAATCTTACATGCTCAAAGTTAAGATTATAATATTTATTGTCTAAGTGAAAGTCATCTTGAATTGGAATTCTGACTTCTTCAAATAGGGGGAGATTGTTGGGAATCTTGCCCACATGATTCCTGATTTGAAGAAGTCACCAAGTCAAGAAAACTTCACTTTGTATCTGATTACTTCTCTAACCTATAATCTCAGGAAGTTAAAGAAATGTCATCGAGAAGAACAGGTGATATCATCGACAAAGCGTGCTTGTCGTCGTAATGACGGGTAGAGCAGCAGCCACTGAGAAGCAAAGTATTTGTCGAAAGCTGAGACGTGGCGAGATCGTCGAATGAAGAATGGCGATCGTCGAACGAAGGATGGTAAGTTCGTCGATCGCAGAATGCTGTTCGTCGAACGTAGAGAAGACACAGGACATCGTCGTGTGGAATTCATGTCGTCGAGAGAACATATGATTACGACGACATGGTGCAAGAACGAAGCTCACGACGACACTGTCAGAGAAAGAAGATCGTCGTATATACAAAATCGCCAGGATATCGTGTATCGTCGAGATTCTACCATCAGAGGCAGAAGGAAGATCGCGACGACAAAGTCAGAGACAGCTTGTCGTCATAATGATGCAAATATCTTCAAGACAAAATTCAAATCTTGTGGACGTGATGTCAGCAATTAATGCCGCCGTCTAATTGTCCAATCAGGGCCTGCTATGATGGATGGGCTTCTAACAGTAAAGGAAATTGCATGTGACCGTTATACGGCTTGTCCATCCTATAAAAGGGAACAGTGTTGCCCTAGAAAAAGAAGCTTGTTGTGCAAGAAAAAGAACGAGAAAAGGAATCCCGCCGCTCTTCAATAGAACAGTATTTTTCAGCGGAGAAGGAAGAGAACAAGATTCAAGAGTTCTCATAAGAATCAGTCATCTTCATTGACTGAGAAGTCACCGATCAACATCAGGCAAAAGAAGAAGAGGCTGAAGAAGATCCGGAGCTGAAACTCAAAATCAAGAAGCATCTTCTTCATCCTTAAGAAGCCGATCTTCATCAAGGCTAAGTTGCCAGATTTCATCTGGCTAAAGAAACAGTTTATTTTATTACTGTAATTTTCTTGTAAGGCTTGCGGGCCAAATTGTCTAGCTTGAGGGCTGGAGAGCTGTGAGGCTTGAGGGCCAGGGCAGTGCACTTGCGGGTGCGTCTTGTCGAGCTTGCGGGCTTGAGGGCTTAGGCTGTTGGGACATGCGGGTCCGTGTTGTAGGGCTTGAGGGCCTGAGTGTCGAGCTTGCGGGCTCGGGGGAAGTAGGGGCTTGCGGGCCTAGACTGTTGGGACTTGCGGGTCCGTGTTGTAAGGCTTGAGGGCCTGAAGCTTTTGGCAGAGTTTGCCGAGCCTAGCACGCTGCTGGGTAGGCGTAGAGGGAGAGAGGACTACTCAAGACACCCGGTCTTGAGGAACCTCTATAGATCATTGTGTACTTTCTATGTTTTGCTCTTTACTTCATAAAGCTATTAACCAGAAGCTAAGAAAATCCTAAGGGGGATAATATAAACAGAAAATCCTATTCCCCCCCCCCCCCCCCCCCCCCCCTTAGGTGATAAAGTAGACACCCCCATAAACAACATACATTTTAGCAAGGACAAGGTGATTAACCTGAAGAAGATCGATCTCTCTGAGGAATATAGGTTCTTCGCCGACATAGTAGGGAAAGTTTTACTCTGTAAGATTTTTGCATACGATGCAATCCCAAATCAACAATTACTGATAATGGGTGTTCTAGTTCTGAACAAACGAATCAACTGGGGAAAATGTTTATTGAAATTAATTGGACATAAGTATGCCCATAATGAGAATGCATATAGGAGGATCATGAGTTAAGTATTACATCACCACTATCCAGTAATGTGCAAATCAAAAGGGATTCATATTCCCCTTAGAAAACGAATCAACATTGGGATCTTCTCAAAATGGACTAGGCAAATTCTAAAGCAAGGACAAATTCCACCATCTCCTTCTTCCTCTCCAGTTGTTGATGATTGGGCATCATTCATTTCTGAAATGCATGCAGACATTCCACCATCTCAGACTCTTAATCAACAACCACATTCTACCATACCTCCATAATATAATCTCGCAGTCCTCCTTTCTGCTCCCTCAAATCATCCCAAATCACCTCCTCAAGTTGACATATTAACACCTCCTGTTGATCACCTCCTGCTTCTACCTCCCATCCTACACCTCCATTTGTTGGAACAACCCGATTACTTATTTCGGCTAGGATCACTATCTGTTGACTAGGACTAAGTTGACCCCAATGTATAGTCTAAGGGTCAAGGTTTTAGGCTGATTAGAACTTAGGAAAAGATCAAGTTTCTGCGTTCGACGAACTCCGTACTGCGTTCGACGAACTCCATCCTGCGTTCGACGAACGACATGCTCTAGTTCGACGAACTTGCCAAGGTTCTGCGTTCGATGAACGTGCTCTCCAGTTCGACGCACTCAGTTCTCCGGCCAGTCCAGCAGTTTATTCTTCAGTTCGACAAACTCCAGTTTGAGATCGACGAACTTAGCTATGCGTTCAAAGAATAAGTATCAAGATGTTCAGATCGACGAAATTAATTCTCAAATTGACGAATTCAGTTCTTCCAGGCAGATTCAGCAGATTATCTTTCAAATCGACGAACTCAACATTCCGTTCGATGAACTCAGCTCTCAGATCGACAAAATTTCTCCTCAGTTCATTATTTCAGAAGGATCGTTTTTATTTTATTCTCTGAACTCAGATCAACTTTCAGCAACGGATCTATTCCTATCAGATAAGTCAAGGATATTATCTTTCCTTTTATCATTCTCTTATCTCGAGAAAGTAACTGTTTGGCGGAAAAGGATACATTTATTGAAAAGGAAAAAGAATTAAAGATTGGCTTGCAGTTCCAAGAAATAATCCTCCAGATTATTCTATTCCTTATTCAGAAGATTTGATTTTTCAAATCAGTCAGTATTCTAAAAAGGAAGAAGGAAGAAAAAGATTATAGTACTACAACTGTACAGCAATATAGGAAGTAGAAGGGAAGAAGAAACAGTCGAGAGAAATACAGAAGGAAAAAACATATCTTCATCTTCTACAACAACACCTCTCAATCTCTGAGAACATCAACATTATTCTCTCAGTCATTCAGCTGCAAGTTCAAATCTTCAAGAGCAACAATAATCTGAGAAACCTTTGTCTCTCAGATTCATCAGCTATCAAAGGAAGATCTACATTCAAGAGAAAGCTCCATCCTCAACTGTCAACCATTTCTATCAGATAGGGAGAGCTTTACAACAACACAATCCACTAGACTTCTCTAAGATTATTGACAGAGAAGAACTTCATAACACTCTTTATCCCATCTTGTACAGGGTTATAACTCCCTTCAAAAGTTAAACCATTGGTGGCAGGGCACCTGATCAAAAACTTGTAGTTTGGTTTGAGCACCGGATCAAAAGCTCAGTGGTGTTTGGGCACCTGATCAAAAACCCATTGGTGATAGGGCACCTAAACAAAAACCTAGTGGATTCCTTCCAAGGGTGGTAGAAGAGTAGATGTACCCAGGTTTATTGGGGAACTACTATAGATCCTTGTATCCTCTGTGATTGTGTATATTTTTCTGTGCTGTGCTGTGTGTTCTTTATTTGTTTTTATAACTCACTCTGTTATACACATATAAATATCACTATTTTAATTTCACTATAAAAATAAGTGAAAAACTTTTAATACTCTATTCACCCCCCCCCCCCCCCCCCCCCCCCCCCACACCTCTAGAGTAAATCTAATATCTAACCTCCCTTTCCTTTGATATCAGAGATTACTTTCAACTAATATCGGAGGTCTTTCAATTGGTATCATAGGTTGGTTGATTCTTTACAGGATAACACCTGAATCAAAAGATCAATTAGATCTTAAATTTCTTCTAGAGTTTCTTTTGCTAAAAACCTCATGGCATAGAACAAAAAATACTCAAGCACAAGACCTCATATGTGCAATCTAAATAAGTTTGCATTATGGAAGGCAAGGATCAAGCTATATATGAATTCTATTGATAAAGATATTTTTAATGTGTTTTTGACATGACCTCCTACTCCTACAGCAACAAGTGCTGAAACAACAACAACAAATAATGTTGTTCCACCTCTTGAGTGGACAGAAGCTCAAAAGAAGCAGAGAAGTGCAGATGCCAAAACAATGAATATCTTGGCACAAACAATGTCTGATGACATTTTCCAAAAGATTGTGGAATGCACCTCAGCCAGGGATATCTGGAACTCCCTCAACAACATGGTTGAAGAGTCAGAGTCATCATCCAGCTCATCTGAAGATGAAAATGATGCAAATGAAAAGGATCAATGCTTGATGGTTGTTTATGACTCATGCAATGATTCAGAACTTACATCTTCATCCAGCTCTTCTGATGATGAAGATGATGAAGAAGAAAGAAATTTCTGCATGATGGTTATCAATGCCTCAGCAAATAATTCAGATGAATCAGAATCTGAAACTGATGCTGATCAGGTAATATCTAACATTGATTTTAATTCAAAAGATTTTAAAACTCTTTATTTAGATTTAATTAAATCTGAGAAAGAGATAATCTCTCTCAGAGGCAAGTTGGCTGAAATGAACCAACTAAGTGAAGAAAATGCCAATCTTAAGGAAGAATTGGCTATCTCAAAAGAACATATTGTTCTCATTGAGAACAAGTTATCTGAGGCTAAGAAATTTGAAGAATCCCTAAATGGGAGAAGTATCAAACTTATGGACATCACAAGCATAGTGAATGCCAGACTTAATGGCAAACTGGGCTTGGGTGCATCATCAAGTGAGCCACACCTCCTTAAGAAGAACATTCTTTCTACACCAATAAAATTAATTTCTGTCAAGAACAAAGAGCCAGTAGAAATAGATAAAAATATCTCAAGCAAGAATATTAAGAATAAAGGAATTCAACAGAATTCGTCGAATGGAGCTCGATGAAATTAGATGAATTCGTCGAATGGAGATCGACGAACTCTGAAGACAGATTTTTAGTATAGTTATTATTCGAGCGACGCTCGACGAAAGCACTTCACTTCATCGAACGGCGATCGATGAACTCACCAGAATTCGTCGAATGAAAAATTTACTGAATTTCAGAAGAAATCTTATTCTTAATATACTAAGAATCCTTTCACTGAGTGGATAATTCCTCCAAGGAGATATCATCCACAAGGTTATAAGGATCAGCCTGAGATGTCTTTCATTTCAGAATTTTGTGGAAAAACAAAAGGACCCAAGGTAGTCTGGGTCAAGAACAACTAGAATGTTTTCTGTTTTGCAGGTACAGGGCTATCCAAAAATAAAAGAATAATGGTACTTGGATAGTGGGTGCTCAAAGCATATGACAGGAAACAAGGCCAGCCTAAGCAACTACAAGGCAAGGCTTGGACCCAAAGTGATCTTTGGAGACTCCAACTGTGGACAAACCAAAGGCTATGGACAGATCAAAGTTGGAGCAATCACCTTCAAAGAGGTAGCTAATGTCAAGGGTCTGAAGCACAACCTCATCAGCATAAGCCAGCTATGTGATGAAGGTTATCAGGTAACTTTTAACCATTCCTAATGTCTTATTACCAATAATAAAAACATAAATGTATTATCTGGTATTAGACATGGAAATATTTATTTAGTCAATTTTGACTATGCCAATTCAGATATTTGTTTATTTAATTCTATAAGTAAAACAAATGAATTATGGCATAAAAGGCTTGGGCATATTAACCTTAGAACTATATCTAAGCTTTCTAAGGACAATCTTGTTAAAGGACTGCCTTCTGGTTCATACAAGAAGGAAGGACTCTGCAGGGCTTGTCAATTAGGTAAGCAGACCAAAAGTAGTTTTAAATCTTTATCCAAGAGTGATTCACCTAGGATTTTGTACTTACTGCATTTGGATCTCTTTAGACCCACTGGAATACAAAGTCTAGGAGGGAAGCATTATTCTCTAGTTATTGTAGATGACTTCACAAGATTCACTTGGGTGTTCTTTCTTAGGAACAAGTCTGACACCTTCAGTGTTCTGACAGACTTTCTCATGTCCATCAAGATTGAGTACTCTACTCTAGTTGCATTGATCAGAAGTGATCATGGAACTGAGTTTGAATCTCTTCTGATGAGAGAATTCTATGGAAAAGAAGGGATCAGGCAATGTTTCTCTGCTCCTAGAACTCCTCAACAAAATGGGGTAGTTGAAAGGAAAAATAGAACCTTAATTGAATCAGCAACTACATTGCTTGTTGATGCTCACTTGCCACTCTCTTTTTGGGCAGAGGCAGTGAACACAACAAATTATGTGTTAAACAAAAGCCTAATACATAAACTTAAGGGTAAAACTCCCTAAGAATTACTTAAGAATAAAAAGCCTAAGGTTAACTATTTTAAGATATTTGGCTGTAAATGCTATGTGCATAACAATGATAAGAAGTATCTCAGGAAATTTGAAGCAAAATCTGCTGAAGGTATATTCCTTGGATATTCTCTTTCTAGTAAAGCATATAGAGTTTACAACAAATCTACTCTTAAGATAGAAGAGTCCATGCATGTATCTTTTGATGAATCTAATATGTTAAATGAGGAGAGGAATACCACCTCTACCAAAAATACTTTGCAGGTACCAGTTCTATGTGAAGAACTCAATGGACTAAATCTACAGAATGAAGAGTCTCTACTTCCATCATCCCAACTTATTGAAGACAGTGAAGAAGAAGGTAATCCAGATCTTGCTGTCAATTCAAATCAAATGACAGCTGAACTAGTCCATCAAGAAGAAATTATTGTTAAACCAACTCCAACTGTTGATCACATCACAGTTAAAGATCATCCAATATCCCAAATCATTGGAGATATTTCAGCAGGTGTTCAAACAAGGCATCAACTACACCAAATTTAGATGCACACTTGTTTCCTATCACAAGTTGAACTTCAATCCATAAAAGATGCAGAACAAGATCCAAACTGGATTCTTGCAATGCAAGAGGAGCTCAACCAATTTGAAAGGAACAAGGTTTGGGATTTGGTTCCAAGACCAAAAGGTCATCCAGTCATTGACACCGAGTGGGTCTTCAGGAACAAGCTAGATGATCAAGGCATAATCATCAGAAATAAAGCAAGATTGGTAGCCCAAGGATATTCTCAGGAAGAAGGAATTGATTTTGATCAAACCTTTGTTCTTGTTGCTAGACTTGAAGTTATAAGGATTTTTCTTGCCTTTGCTGCACTCAAGAAGTTCAAGGTATATCAGATGGATGTGAAGAGTGCTTTTCTTAATGGAGATATCAAAGAAGAAGTCTATGTGGAACAACCACCAGGTTTCATCTCTCCAACTCACTCTTCTTATGTATTTAAGCTTAATAAAGCTCTCTATGGTCTCAAGCAAGCTCCCAGAGCATGGTATGAGACTTTAGCTAATTTTCTTTTGGAGAACATTTTCTGTAGAGGCATTGTTGATAAAACCTTATTTTTTAGGATACATAAAAAGCAAACATTACTAGTTCAAATTTATGTAGATGATATTATATTTGGCTCTACTGATTCAAATCTATGCAAAAGGTTTTCTAACCTAATGCAATCTAAATTTGAAATGAGTAGTATGGGTAAGTTATCTTACTTCCTTGGTCTTCAAGTGAAGCAAACTCCAAATGGCAAATTCATATCACAATCTAAGTATGCTAAGGAATTAGTGAAAAGATTTGGTATGTCTGATGCTTCCACCATGAAAACACCCATGCCCTCCAATGCTGTTGTTGACACTGATGAATCAGGGAAACCTGTTGATCAGAAAGTATATAGAGCAATTGTTGGCTCATTACTTTACTTAACAGCTAGTAGGTCTGACATAATGTTTGCTACATGTATTTATGCTAGGTTCCAAGTAAACCCCAAAGAATCTCACCTAATTTTATTAAAAAGAATTTTTAGATATATAAAGGGTTGTCCAAATCTAGGACTCTGGTATCCAACTGCATCAGAATTTGAATTAACTGGATTCTCAGATTCTGATTATGCTGGATACAGAGTAGACAGGAAAAGCACATCAGGAACTTGCCAGTTTCTTGGTGATAGGCTTGTGTCTTGGTTTTGTAAGAAATAGACATCTGTGTCTACATCAACAGCTGAAGCAGAATATACTGCAGCAGGCAGTTGCTGCTCACAGATACTGTGGATACAAAATCAACTTCTAGACTATGGTATCAACTTAAATAATTCAATTATATTTTGTGATAATACTAGTGCAATATCTATAGCACAAAATCCAGTACTCCATAGTAGGACTAAACACATAGAAATTAGGCACCACTTTATCAGAGATAATGTGGATAAAAATAAAATTTGCCTACAATTCATTTATACTGATTTGCAAAGGGTTGATATTTTCACCAAACCCTTGGATGAAAAGAAGCATATTTTCTTTATAAATCAGCTAGGAATGATAGATGGAGATTCAATCAATTAAAAAAATTATATCTTTTATTTATCCCTCAATGTTTCATTGTGTGAATTATGTTCAGCAAGTTTGCTGTCTAAGCAGCTGAGACAAGCTCTCAGTCTCAACTGAAATAGCTGAGACAAGCTCTCAGCAGAACCGCTGAGACAAGGCCTAGGGCCGCTGAGAAGCTGTCTGGATCCGCTGGGACGGGACAGAAAAATCCGCTGAGACAGCTTTCAGTCTCAACGGTTGAGCACCTGTCTTCTCAACGGTTCAGCTGAGACAGGGAAACTTTTCCAGCTGATTATTTAGCACACCTATGAACCTATTCCATTGTATGGAATTTCTTTATAATCAATCTTTTATTTTATTATATCTTTATGCCTACAGAAATTGCCTCCTTCCAGTTCCTTTGCACTTGATCTTTTTTTTCTTTTGCAGGAACAATGGCAATCTTTCTTCAAAAAATTTGCATCCTTCCCTACCTCCTATACACTTCTAGGGGCCTAGCTTCAGGTCTCCCTGAAGCTAGGCAGGGGAGATGTTTTGAAGAAGCTCCTTTTTGACAAGGGGAGATGTTTCATGAAGAAGCTCCTTTTTGGTAAGGGGAGATGCTTTATGTAGAAGCTACAGTTTCAGGGGGAGATGATGTATGAAGAAGCACAAATCAGTTCTTGATGAAGAAGCTCCTTTATGATAGATTTCAGTTATTTGAAGAAGCTCCAACAGTTTCAGTTTGAAGATTTAGATATGACAGTTTGACAAATTCAGTTCAGATAATCAAAGCCAAAAGCTGAAGGCAAGGATTTCTAAACATGAAAGCAAGAATTTGAAAGGGAAATCACATTCAAGCCTCCTTCAGAGAAAGACAAAAGGTTCTGATTATTTGTTTTTATTATTTCTATTTTCAATGTAAAATTTCAAAACTCAGAGTATCATATTTTATATCTGCTGAAATGTTTAAAATCTGTCAGATATATATGCTCTGTTGTTTTGTTTTTTATTATTTAATTTTGTCAAATAGTGTCCTAACCCAAATAGGGGGAGATTGTTGGAACAATCCTATTACTAATTTGGGCTAGGATCACTATCTGTTGACTAGGACTAAGTTGACCCCCAATGTATAGTCTAAGGGTCAAGGTTTTAGGCTGATTAGAACTTAGGAAAAGATCAAGTTTCTGCATTCGACGAACTCCATACTGCATTTGACAAACTCCATCCTGCGTTCGACGAACAGCATGCTCCAGTTCGACGAACTTGCCAAGGTTCTGCATTCAATGAACGTGCACTCCAGCTCGATGCACTCAGTTCTCCAGCCAGTCCAGCAGTTTATTCTTCAGTTCGACGAACTCCAGTTTGAGATCGACGAACTCAGCTCTGCGTTCAAAGAATAAGTATCAAGATGTTTAGATTGACGAAATTAATTCTCAAATCGACGAACTCAGTTCTTCCAGGCAGATTCAGCAGATTATCTTTCAGATCGACGAACACAACATTCCGTTCGACGAACTCAACTCTCAGATCGACGAAATTTCTCCTCAGTTCATTATTTCAGAAGGATCATTTTTATTTTATTCTCTGAACTCAGATTGACTTTCAGCAACGGATCTATTCCTATCAGATAAGTCAAGTATATTATCTTTCCTTTTATTATTCTCTTATCTCGAGAAAGTGGCCGTTTGGCGGAAAAGGATGCATTTATTGAAAAGGAAAAAGAATTTAAAGATTGGCTTGCAATTCCAAGAAATAATCCTCCAGATTATTCTATTCCTTATTCAGAAGATTTGATTTTTCAAATCAGTCAGTATTCTAAAAAGGAAGAAGGAAGAAAACGATTATAGTATTACAACTGTACAGCAAGATAGGAAGTAGAAGGGAAGAAGAAACAGTCGAGAGAAATACAGAAGGAAAAACATATCTTCATCTTCTACAGCAGCACCTCTCAATCTCTGAGAACATCAACATTATTCTCTCAGTGATTCAGCTGCCAGTTCAAATCTTCAAGAGCAATAATAATCTGAGAAACCTTTGTCTCTCAGATTCATCAGCTATCAAAGGAAGATCTACATTCAAGAGAAAGCTCCATCCTCAACTGTCAACCATTTCTATCAGACAGGGAGAGCTTTACAACAACACAATCCACTAGTCTTCTCTAAGATTATTGACAGAGAAGAACTTCATAACCCTCCTTATCCCATCTTGTACAGGGTTATAACTCCCTTCAAAAGTTAAACCATTGGTGGCAGGGCACCTGATCAAAAACTTGTAGTTTGGTTCGAGCACCTGATCAAAAGCTTAGTGGTGTTTGGGCACCTGATCAAAAACCCATTGGTGATAGGGAAACCGAACAAAAACCTAGTGGATTCCTACCAAGGGTGGTAGAAGAGTATATGTACCCAGGTTTATTGGGGAACTATTATAGATCCTTGTGTCCTCTGTGATTGTGTTTATTTTTCTGTGATGTGCTGTGTGTTCTTTATTTATTTTTATAACTCACTCTGTTATACATATATAAATATCATTATTTTAATTCTGCTATAAAAATAAGTGAAAAACTTTTAATACTCTATTCACCCCCCCCCCTCTAGAGTAAATCTAAGATCTAACCTCCCTTTCCTTTGATATCAAAGATTACTTTCAACTGATATCAGAGGCCTTTCAGACTGGGCATCATTCATTTCTGAAATGCCTGCAGACATTCCACCATCTCAGACTCTTAATCAACAACCACATTCTACCATACCTCCAGAAGATAATCTCTTAGTCCTCCTTTTTGCTCCCTCAAATCATCCCAAATCACCTCCTCAAGTTGACATATTAACACCTCATGTTGATCACCTCCTGCTTCTACCTCCCATCCTACACCTCCCTTTGACATTGATCAAGCAATTACTAAAGTAGTGGGTCTGGACACTAGGACTTTTGCTGACCTACTACAAATTTTGTTAAGGTAATTTCAAAGAAAATACTCTCAGATGGAGACAGAACTAAAAGATTCAAAGGAATCAAGACATTGATGTCCTCCTCATAGATCACAAGATCTTTCTTAATCTTTCTTGTCAGCAAGGTTCAGAAGGGGGAGAATGTTTAAGAGGGGGAGATGCCTGCCCAAGAAAAGGAGGTTGGCCAGGAAAAGGAAGCGCTTATACAAGAAAGGGAGATTGCTCAAGACCAAGAACTGGTTGCTCAAGAGGAGGAGATTGCCACTGATCAGTAGAGGCCAGCACAAACTATGGGTAGATGCCTGCATCAACCTAGGGGAACTCCTCACAGCTGATAAGCAGGTCATTAAATATGTCACCATAATTTCTCAAGAAGCTGCCCATATAGCTGAAGATGCTGCATCACTTTAGGGGGAGCTTCACAAAGAGGATGACAAAATTGCTGAATAGGAGGATGAGCCTCTTATCTTTCCACCAAGAAATGTGCTTACACAAGTAATCTCCAGAAAAAGAAAAGCCTCTCCAAAAGATCAGTGAAAATCAGGTGATAAGAAAATGAACAATTACTCTTATAAGTTCTCGGTGCACATATTTGAGATACAGCAATGGTAGACAATCATATCTATTACATTGGAAGTTTTTCATATCATTCTAGCTTATGTTTTCATGGAATGATTTCATTCTATTATAGTATATGCTTTTATGTACTCTTCTTTATTTTATAATATGATTGAAATCACTTAAAATATTTGTAACATTTGTTAAGATAAATAAGGGGAGATTGTTGGGAAAAATATCATCTAGATTTATCATACAAATTATTTAAAAGTGATTTCATCATCTAGGATTCATTACCCATGTTGTATAGTGAGGGTAATATAGTCATTAGATGTCCTAGGATGTCACACTCTTATTAGGGTGCCAAAGACCAGTCCAAAGGAGTACAAAATTCAGTTGAGTTAATTCTACGTCGAATAGAAGTCAACGCAGCTTTGACTTTAAGTCGAAGTAACTTCGAATAGAAGTAAGGATAACTCAGACTAGTAGTCGATGTATCAATTGAAGTCGACGCAATGTCAAATTGTATTCAACATGGAAGCTTGAGTCAGTCATAACAACACTTGAAGTCGACACAACTTCGAATTATATTCGACGCAGAAGTCAGAGCTCAAAGTCTAGGTCTTCATCTCGATGGATACGTCGATAAGTACTTGACGCAACGTTGATGATAGAGTTCATTTTAAAGCCGAGGAAGATGTCAAAGCAGCTTCTACTAGAACTCAGAGGTGCGTTGATAAGAAGGCAAAGGTATTCGACGCAATGTCGAATACATACACAGAATTAGAATACTTCCTAGATTCGATTCTGAAGCTTATTCAGAAGTTATAATAGAAGTTATTTGAATTCTAACGGGTCGTTCATAGCCAAGAATGGAAAGAAGAACTCCATAGATATAATAAAGATATATTTGGAAGATATTCAAAAAGGTTTTGAACGGGCTATCAACAGAAATGGAAAGAGAGCAATACTACCTCTTGGACATTCCTACTTGGGAAATTATAGAAGAGGAACGTCATTCATCATTATTCAACAGAAGAATAAGTATACTGAAGAAGACAGACAACGAGAATCTAACACAATAATTTTGTCTCCTTCTTCTCCAACTTTCTCAGAGACAGAAAATAGACTGAACAGATCTCTGTACAGGAACACAGACAAGGCTTCTTCTTCTTCCTCTCACATCAAGAAGCATATAGATATACATAGATCATTTTCAGGATCTAGAATCTCATAATCTATGCATCTCTCTCTTTCAAGCAAGGATTCATCTACTAAATAGAGATTCATAAAAACACTAAGTGTTTGAATCTTCAGTGACTGCTGCAGGAGGATTCAATCAGAAGAATCATCATCAACTTCTTCTTTTTCTTTACCCTTTCTTTCACTTCTGTAAACTGAGTAAAAAGTCCTTAGAATCCATCTTTAAAGGATTCATTGGTTCAAGATCTCCTTAACAAAAGATCTAACACTGGTTCAAGATCTCTTTATCAAAAGATCTAGTCTTGGTTCAAGATCTCCTTATCAAAAGATCTAGCTTGGTTCTAAGAGTCTCCTTAACAAAAGACTCATACCCTGGTTCTAAGAGTCTCCTTATTAAAAGACCCATAAACTGGATAGTGTATTCCTACCACGGCGGTAGAAGAGTGGAGTACCCATATTTTGGGGAACCATTATAAATCTTGTCTCAATTTATGCTGTGAATTTTCTGTGCTTTCCCTTTTTTTATTTCTGTCATTCTGTGTTTGTTTTATCTGGATTGGATTTCTGAATGAATAGTTGTTAGAAGTATTTTATTATTTTGTGCATATTTTATAGAAAATATTTTAAACTTTATTCACCCCTTCTAGAGAATACTCGGAGGACTCACTGTGCACTTTCAGCTCCTCTCTTGTTATCTTATTATAATACCTATTTGATATGATCAAAATAAAAATACAAAAGTGACTAATATTCCTAACTATGAAATTCTTTTGGAGGATAAAGATTTGACCATATAAAATATAAATATGTTAGATTATGAATATAAATATCTTTGTTTTAAAATAAAAGGTTTATCCCTCTTCTTCGTACTCTCTAAGCCGTTGGGGTTCCACACGACTCCAGTTTTCTTGGGTGGGATGACCGGAGCACTAATTTTAGATTGGCCCACCTGAGATTTAAACTTTGAGTAGGGAATCTAAAGATCATTTTATCGTGATATGAACCCCGTCACTAGGTCCTGCAACGTCCTAAACGGAAGAGTAAGGTTTCTTATTGTTTCAGGAAATCAACCTACCATTTTTATCCAATATATGATCAAACTTGACAACAATACTCAAAATCATATGACCTGAGTTGCTAAGTAACTTGTATGAAATCGATATTTGCAACTACCGACTCATTCTATTATAAATAAGAATACATCTTTAGGAAGTAAGAAAACCGGAGAAGATTTAAGATTAAAATAAACAAAGTTATTTCAATAATAAAAATAACTTGTTCAATGTACTAATTACATAGACATAAATACTAGGAGAAAATCCTAAGGGGATAGAAGGAATCTAGAGAGTTAAAGATCTACCCTCATCGATCTCCTCATTCCTTGGATTTTCCCTTACATTGTTATTTTCGGTCTTAGAATGACTCCAAATGACTTTCTCACAGAAGGGAAAATGTTTATTTCAGTGCTACGACCCCAAATATATATTTTTGGGGAAAAACTGTCACACACGCCCTCGGCACATGCTCGTGTGTCCCAACGGTCGCATCCACTCATTCGGCACATCTTCCCCTATCTAAAACTACAAAAACAACCACACATGGTCGGAGCACATGCCCGTGTGTCTTTTCCGCCTTCAGCAAATTTGTAGCCCTTTGTGTCATCTTTCCAATGGCACTTGAATCGCATTATTCTGAGTTCGTGGGCCCATTATATGTCCAAATGATGAAACTGGTCTCCTTTTGGCAATATTCATATTTTTCGCTCCTTGATTCTGAAAATACGAAAACAAGTGAAATAGAATATGAAATGTGCAATCTCAGTAAGTTTGCACTGTGGAAAGCAAGGATTAGATTGTACATGAATTCTATTGATGAAGAAATCTTCTGTAGCAGATTGATCTGGAAGAAATAGTTCTTCAGATTCTTTGTTGCTCTTTTAGAAGACTTGAACTTCAGCAGATATCTGAGAGTTTGATCTTTGAAGAAGATGTTCTCAGAGAAAATGGTGATTGCTGCTTGAGGAAGAAGAAGGCTGAGAATATTTGACTGAGTGTTCTTCTTTTTCTTTCTCTATCCTTGTTGTTGTTCTCTCTCTGTATTCTGTAAGAATGTATTTGAAATATGTCGAGATATGAGACAATAAAGTCTGTCTTGATATATTCTCTTTTTGGAATAGAATAATCAGACTTTAATTCTTTCTTGGAATTACAACAAAGACCAAACGACTTTGGCAGCCCTTTAATTCCTTAGCTGTGAAATATTCCTTTTCATTAATTGTCAACGACTATCTTTGTCTTGGAATAAGGAAAGAAGGAATATTATAGCTGAATATAATATCCTTACTTATCTGACTTGAATACGTCCAAATATATTGAATATATCTGTTAGAGCCGTCGATCTGTGTTCAGAGAACTAACAAATAACTGATCTTTAAGAATTAAATACTCTGGGGACTGTATTTGTCGAACTGAGCTTCAATAAAGAATTTGTTGAGCGCTGGCTGGAATTCGTCGAACGCTGCTCAGAGAATGTCGAGCGCTGGAACTGGCATCTGTCGAGCGCTGGCTGAAATTTGTCGAGCGCTGGCTGGAATTTGTCGAGCGCTGGCTGGAATTTGTCGAGCGCTGGCAGCCATCTGTCGAGCGCCGCTAGCCATTTGTCGAACGCTGGGAACTTAATTTTTCCTTAAGTTCTAGCTAATCTATCAGCCTAAAGACTTGACCCTTAAACTATACAATGGGGTCAACTTGATCCTAGGTCAACATATAGTGATCCTAGCCCAAATCAGTAATAGGGTTGTTCCACTTTCAAAGTATATCAGATGGATGTGAAGAGTGCATTCTTAAATGGAGATATCAAAGAAGAAGTTTATGTGGAACAACCACCAGATTTTATCTCTCCAACTCACTCTCCTTATGTTTTTAAGCTTAATAAAGCTCTCTATGGTCTCAAGCAAGCTACCAGAGCATGGTATGAGACCCTAGCTAATTTTCTTTTAGAGAACAAGTTCTGTAGAGGCATTGTTGATAAAACCTTATTTTTCAGGATACATAAAAATCAAACTTTACTAGTTCAAATTTATGTAGATGACATTGTTTTTGGCTCTACTGATTCAAATCTATGCAAAAGGTTTTCTGACCGAATGCAATCTAAATTTGAAATGAGTAGTATGGGTGAGTTATCTTACTTCCTTGGCCTTCAAGTGAAGCAAACTCCAAATGGCATATTTATATCACAATCCAAGTATGCTAAGGAATTAGTGAAAAGATTTGGTATGTCTGATGCTTCCACCATGAAAACACCCATGCCCTCCAATGCTATTATAAACAATGATGAATCAAGGAAACCTGTTGATCAAAAAGTATATAGAGCAATTGTTGGCTCATTACTTTACTTAACAGCTAGTAGACTAAACATAATATTTGCTACATGCATTTGTGCTAGGTTCCAAGTTAACCCCAAAGAATCTCACCTTATTTTACTAGAAAGAATTTTGAGATATATAAAGGGTTGTCCAAATCTAGGACTATGGTATCCAACAACATCAGAATTAGAATTAACTGGATTCTCAGATTCTGATTATGCTGGATGGACAGTAGACGGGAAAAGCACATCAGGAACTTGCCAGTTCCTTGGTGATAAGCTTGTGTCTTGGTTTTGTAAGAAACAAACATCTGTGTCTACATCAACAGCTGAAGCAGAATATATTGCTCCTGGCAGTTGCTGCTCATAGATTCTGTGGATACAAAATCAACATCTAGACTATGGTATCAACTTAAATAAGTTAATTATATTTTGTGACAATACTAGTGCAATATCTATAGCTCAAAATCCAGTACTCCATAGTAGGACTAAATACATAGAAATTAGGCACCACTTTATCAGAGATAATGTGGATAAAAATAAAATTTGTCTATAATTTATTCCTACTGACTTACAAAAGGCTGATATTTTCTCCAAACCCTTGGATGGAAAGAAACATATTTTCTTTATAAATCAGCTAGGAATGATAGATGGAGATTCAATCAATTAAAAAGTATATTTTCTACTTATCCCCTCATTTCATCAAACGCAGATCGACGAAATGTAGTTATTCATCGAACGGATATTGACGAAGCCTATTAGCTTCAGAGATCGACGAAGTCAGCTCGATCGTCGAACTGAGATCGACGAAAATTTACTTTTCGTCGAACGCAGTTTGATAAAGCCTAAGACTCTTCGACTTCTGATTTTATTAGGTTTAGCCGACCTCAGTTCCACGAATTTTTTCGCCTTCTCCGATCTCTTTCCTTATAATCAAACTTTGATTTCTTTTTGCCTTGCGCCTACAGAACTTGCTCTTGATTTTCCCTCCAGTTCCCTTGTACTTGATCTCTTTCTTTTGCAGGTACAATGACAACCTTTCTTCTAAAATTGCATCCTTCCCTACCTCCTCTACACATGTCCCTTCTTCTAGGGGCCTAGATTCAAGTCTCCCTAAAACTAGGCAAGGGGAGATGCTTGATGAAGAAGTTCCAGATCATGCAGATGCAGACTCAGTTATGGTTTTTGATACAGCAGCTCCAGTTTGTGATATAGAAGCAGCTCTAGCTATTGATTCTCATATGACAGATTCAGTTCCAGTTATTGCTACAGCTCAGATCAACAAAGCCAAAGCAGAAGGCAAGGATTTCTCTTAGTTTACTATAATGTCTGATTTCAGAAGACAGGAATTTGAAAGGTACAACTCAAGACACCTATTTAATGCTGATGATTATTTAAGGTTGCACCCAACACAGTGGTTCCTCATGCATCATCTCAAACCCTACTGGGACCTAATGACCTCTATATGAGCAAAAGAGAGTCTGAGAATCCAAATAGAGAAATCATCTTCAAGCCTTCTTCAAAGTGAAAGAGTAAAGCTTCAATTCATTTGGTTTTGATTAATTCTGTTTTCAGTGTAAACCTTCCTAGACTCAGAGTTCTATATATTTTATCTGCTGAAATGATTTAAATTTTATCAGATATATATGCTCTGTGTTTGTTGTTTGTTTTATTCTATTATTTGTCAAATAGTATCCTAACCCAAATAGGGGGAGATTGTTGGAACAACCCTATTACTAATTTGGGCTAGGATCACTATATGTGACTAGGGCTCAAGTTGACCCCATTGTATATTCTAAGGTCAAGGTCTAAGTGTGTCTGAGTGGCTAGAACTTAGGAAAAATTCCAAGTTTCTGTGTTCGATGAACTTCAATCTGCGTTCGACGAAATCCGTTCTGCGTTCGACGAACGTCATGCTTCAGTTCGACGAACTTGCTCTTCAGCTTGACGATTTCAGTCTTCCAGCCAGCTCTACAGATTTTGTCTTCAGTTCAACGAACTCTAGTTTGAGATCGACGAACTCAGCTCTGTGTTCGACGTATAAGTAACAAGATGTTCAGTTCGAAGAACTCAGCTTTTAGTTCGATGAACTCAACTCTCAGCTCGACGAACTCAGTTTTCTGCTCGACGAATTTCTTCTCCAGCTTAACAACTTTTGATAGATCAGTTATCTATTCTTCCCTGAAATCAGATCGACTATTCAGCAACGAATCTATTCAATTATTTAGACTTATTCATTATCAGATAAGTCAAGATTTGATCCTTCCTTTTATTATTCATTTCTATTCTCTTCTTTCGAGAAAGTAGTCGTTGACATATATTGGAAAAGGATACTTTCATGGAAAAGGAAAACGAATTAAAGTTTATTGCTGAATCAGATTGCAGTTCCAAGAATAATCATTTCAGAATATTATATTCCTTATCCAGAAGATTTGAATTTCAAATCAGTGATATATTGTCTAAGGAAAAGAAAGATCAATAAGAAGATAGTGAAAGAATTAATAGAGAAGTATCAGTTGAGAGAGAAATAAAAAATGTCAAAAAGAATTACAGAGTTCATCCTCAACAGCAGCATTCTCATTCTCTGAGAACATCAACATTCTTCTCTCAGTTTTCAGCTATTGGTTCTAATCTTTAAAGAGCAACAATAATCTGAGGAACTCTTTGTCTCTCAGATTCATCTGCTATCAAGGAAGATATTCTACATTCAAGAGAAAGCTCCATCCTTCAACTGTCAAGAATTTCTATCAGACAGGGGGAGCTTTACAATACAATAATCCACTAGTCTTCTCTCAGCTTGTTGACAGAGAAGAATTTCATAAACCTTTTTGTTTACTTTTTTTATCCCATCTTGTACAGGGTTCTAACTCCCTTCAAAAGTTAAACCTTTGGTGGCAGGGCACCTGATCAAAAACCTGTGTTTTGGTTTGAGCACCTGTCAAAAGCTCAGTGGTATTTGGGCACCTGATAAAAAATCCCAGTGGTGATAGGGCACCTGATCAAAAACCTAGTGGATTCCTACAAAGGGTGGTAGAAGAGTCGATGTACCCAGTTTGATTGGGGAAATACTATAGATCCTTGTGTTTTCTGAGATTGTGTTTTTCTTTATGTACTGTGTTGTGATTTGTGTTTATTTTGCTTTTACACTCACTCTGTACACATATATATCACTATTATAATTCCGCTATAAACAAGTTAAAACTTTTTAATACTCTATCCCCCCTTAGAGTAAATCTAAGATCTAATACCTCACTTTCAAAAGTGGTTATCAAAAACCAACAAGTCAATATCTAAGAAATTATAGGGCTTATAATGAATTTTCAAACCATAACACTAAGAATCCACCTTAGTATGAGTGGAGACCAGAAATTAAAGATGAAACATTAACTCCACTTGAAAGGGTTCTTTCGTTCTCATCTCCCCAAAAATCATCTCGTTATATTTGGGTACCCAAAGGAACCATTACACTTTGTTCCTTTTGGATACCTAAATCTCTTATTCATTAGATATCATCAAATGCATGAAGTAGAATCTTTTTAAAATGAAATATACAAATTTCTACTTCATGATATGCTTTAATGTCTTTTTGTTTTTGTTTTTAGTTTTCTTATTTTTAAGCTATCATGTCATGGACATCTTATATATTATTGGAAATATGATTCCATCTCTTAAAGCTTAATGAGTTTATAAGTCAAATTGATCAAAGTTCAAAGTTATATTTTATTTTGGTGACCTATATATCTCTCTTAAATTCATTGCCCATAAATATGTTATATTATCCATATAAATCTAATTCTAAATTTGTTATGAGATATTTATCTAGATTAATGAAATCATGAACTTCAATTTTTCTCTTTCGAAAAATTTTGTCTATAAATTTTAAATATTGAGTATGGGTAGCAACCAATAACACTTAAATATTTTGAGAAAGGGAGGTTTGGGATATCACCCCATCATACCTCCTAGTACCGCTGCGACCCCTTCACCGGGTAGACCTCGGGAAGTCCAAGATTCATTCTAAATTGTTATGTCCAACTAAAGTTTAGCAAAGATCAAATTAATTATAGACTCTTGCGTACTCTTGCAATAACCAAAAAACTATCATTATCTTGTACTTTCAGAAAAGTATATATATTCAAAATTCGTAATTAAATAGAAAATCACAAAAGACATGTTGAAAGAATTAATTGTCTTAACTCAATAGAATAACTATTGAAGTCACACATGGCACCATGATCTAATGATATCATATGCTAAAATTCTCTATAATCATATAACATAATTCATGATCTATCAAGAATTATCTTAAATCAACTACTTTTATCATACTTAGGAATTATGATTTATATGTTGGCTATTGGTATTTTAACTTCATACCATGGTAGGTGCATTATGTGTGAAATGTGGATCATTATTTTTGCATGTATCTTACTATATCTACACCACCTTGATATCAATAACATCAAATCAAATCATCACGTAATTCTAGGTCAATAAACTGAATCTATATATTAACTTCCGCAACTTTTGCGATTTCTTCTCGTCTTTTCACTTCATTAGACAGGTCTTACTCTGCACAAACCTAATTGAGTAAAATCAGAAGTGAAATCGAAGAAAATTTGGGTTGTATGATTAAAATTAGCACTCTCTATGAGAAAATGCAGGAGCTAGGACCTACCGCCGGCGCTAGCTCCATGATTCAAAACTCAGTGCTTCATATTTTTGAAAATTTTATAAAAATATGATCTTATAATTTTTCAACTTATTTAAGTGTTTTTGGCATTTTTGTTTGTGTATTTCTTTGTTTTATGAAAAATCAAATTCAAAATTCCAAAATGCAAAAAAATTATGTCTTTGCTTTCGGTTTATGCAAAAATTATGCAAAAATTATGCAAAAAATTATTTTTCATTTTATGAAAGGAAACTTATTACAAAATTTATGAAATTTGTATTGTTTATTTTTTCCTCATCTTATGAAAAATCAAAATATAAAATGTCGAAATATCAAAAAAAATGTATGCAATTTCTTGTTCATATCAAGCATGGTTTAATCTATCATTTAGACCTTTTACAATATTGACATTCATCTTTTCAAACTACTTTGAACATTATTTTGCTTCTTATCATGCTTTGATATATCTAAACACATGTGCATCAATTGTATTGTAAAAGTTGTGTAGAACCAAGCTTAACATGCCTCTAAGTATGAGTAAATGTTTTATGATTTATAATAATATTTCTTCACTCACTTATTTTGGCAAGTGCACATGTGCTTTTAATCTAAGAATGCTTGCTTGTGTATTATAATTGTACAATGAATTAAAATTGCACAAGTATCTTACCCACACTACATTTCTTTGCACTCTTAAATATTAAGAAAAGTGGTTGTGCTTTCAAAATTACATTGGTTTACAAAATAAGTGTATTCGGAGAACTTTGTACAAAACAAAAATCATGAAATAAATTGATAAAGATAACTCCACCAAGCACTACTTGAACCTCGTTATAAGTCTTAATAAGCTTTGTGAAGTTGAGCACCTTGGAAAGTATAGTAAAGTATCTTGTGCAAACCTTAGTTTTTTATCTACACCACTTATTCTTAAGTACACCAGATCACAAAAAAATATCGATATTGAGAAATAAAAATGTGTAATCCCCCAAGCACTACTTTGCACCCTGATAATTCTTAATAAGCATTGTGTGTGCAGAGCGCCTTGGTAGTTGTACAATTTTTCTTTGTGCGTTGAAGTGTGTGGAAGTAAAATTATTTGTGTTTTATTGTGTGCTTTAATCTCCATATGTCTTATATTTCTTGATTAAATCAATTGTTTACTTTCTCCAAAATACACTTATGTGCTCATCATTATCTTCCATAACACTTCTTCTCATGAGTATTGGTTCCTAATGGTAATTCTATACTACTCTTTATATATAAATGCACTAGATAACCTAGCATGCTCTCTACAATGTTTGATATGTCTTGAATTTGTGAATTAAAATAACAATGTAGTAGTATATTTTTGACATCTTTCTTTCATGCTTGGTTAATTTGTAAAACCTTAAAGATTTTAAAAGAAAAATGATTTACAAAAACATATTCTTATTTTGAAATTTAACTCATATTTCTTCTTATGCATCATCATGCTTACAAAAAGATGTTTCTTGTATTTCTATAAGTCTTCCGTAATATTACCTTATAACTTTTACATTGCACTTCCATGCTTTTTTCAAGTCTTATTTTTATCTTTATCTCAAAATTCTTTTTTCTTCAACAAGTGGTAGACTTGCTTGGTAAAGTTTATATTAGTTGTCCAAACATGCATAGTTTCTATTTTATCCTAAGAACTTTGATCTTTTTTTAAAAAAATCTTTTTTATGCTAAAAACTCCTTATCATTTCATTTCCTCTAAAAGCTCGATCATGCCATAACTTTTTATCCAAAAGCATCTTTCTATATCTCTTGCTTCCTTAACCCACTTTTGTTAATAACAAAAGGGGGAGAACTAACATGATTAATAATAACTGCTATCAAATGAGGGAGAACTAACATGATTAATTCTTAAGATGATAGCCTACTCATAGGGGGAGCATGCATTTAGGGGGAGCATTTCTAAATACCAAAATCACAAATTATCTTTAAGTCATCTCACACACACACACAAATATGATTCATCATGCTTTATGCATTAATGCTCTGATTTATCATTAATGGATTTGTTATTATCAAAAGTGGGAGTTTGTTGGAACATGGTCTTCCGCATCTCCTAGGTTTGAGAATAAGAAATCCTATGTGTTTTTGATCATGTGTGTTTAAGTGTGCAGGAAATAATGTCGTATGACTTAAGGATCACATAAGAAGGTTGTACCCAAGTTTTATGCCAAAACTCCAACATGGTCACTAGCGTCGGCGGTAGTGGATAGCGTCGGCGGTAGCTTGATGCACAAGAGGAATGTCGGAGCTTGCCTTGAAATGAAAGATTCACACACATAAAATATTGCCTAATCCGAGATAGCGCCGACGGTAGAGATAATGCAGGCGATAGCTCAATACGCAGGAAGAATCTGGGTCAGCTTTCCTTGGAATAAAGATTCTCACGCGCAGAATAATTCCTGATTTAACCTAGTGCCGGCGGTAGCGATAGCACAGGCACTAGCTCACTCTCCTATAAAAAGTCCCCTCTTCTCTCATTTTTGACACACATCCTTGAGAGAGTTCTAGTGCCCAAATTCTAGAGCCTTATTCTGCCGAGACTTGATATACCACCAAAAGTTCTGATAGTTTCTGATGGAGGACTTCTTCACACGGCATTCGACCGACAATCACTTCAACCATGCTTATTCTACAGTGATCTTTCGTCTCCGACTTCAGAAGTTTCTTAGAGGGAGTTTTTCATATTGTTGTTGTTTATTTCATAACTCTAATAATCGTGTAGTGAATTCGCCTCGTGTCGGCAACTAGGTCTGGGTAGGACTTAGGGAGGAATTTGCCTTGTGTTGTCGACTAGATCTAGCATAGGTCAAGGGGGTGCTCGAGGCCGTATTAGGGGGAGGATTGGATAGAACGACTTGATGTCGTATTTGGGGGAGGATAGGCTAAAGCCACCGGTTCGTGGGGATAAGAGTCGGGATAGAAAACAAAAGGAGATTTTACTTCTTCGCCTTCGATTTCTAGCGTCATAGAAATCTAGTTTTGTGATCAATTTTATCAATAGTAATCATGTCTATTTTTGTGTAATGAAATTGGTTTGTTCTTCATTTCTCTAAATTATTTATTATCCTCTCTTTCATTATAAAACAATTTAGATCTTTATTCAAAATCACTATTTTGATCTACTAAGTTTTCAAGTCTCAACAAAATATATTAAAAGTTTTTAAAACCCTTATTCACCCCCCTGTAAGGGCTCATACAAATCCAACATCAACTTCTTCATCGTATTTCACATTACATGTCTCCCCTATTGATAGTTTACTTGGTAGTAGTCTAACTCACCTAGAGGGGGGGTGAAAAGGTCCTTTGCTTTTTCAACTTATATTGGATTATTTTAGATGTTCTAGTAAGTTAGAATAAAGCACACTGAAAACACTCAGTTGTTTATGGTGGTTCCCCAAGACAATGTGTCTATGGGTAGTCCACTTTCTCTCTACACCTTTCTAACAGTGTGTTAGACAAGGCAAACTTCTCCAAAACTCAACTCAATGAGCTTACAACACAGATCCCTCAGGATCTTTCAGGTTTTCTCCAAGACCTTACCTTAGGCCACCAGCCCTACCCCCTCAGAGTTCTCCAACTCCTACAGCTCAGAAACCCTCATGGTTTCCTACCTCAGGTCTATAAAGAAGCCCTACCTCAGATCTCCACTAAAATCCTATAGCTCAGGCTGGTAGTATAACCCTACAATCTTAGGCACACAAGCCTTACAAACTCAGCCACTCAGCCCGACCACTCAAGCACAAAAGCCTTACAATCCCGACACACAGGTATTACACACTCAGAATAATAAAGTTCCTATAGAGATTTATGATTATACTTTTTACAACATAAGACAATATAATTAAACTTTTCAACTTGTTCTTCTGTTGTTGAGCATAGAAGATGCTGTCTTAAAGCAGGACTGGATAGCAATAGCTTCTGTCCTTCCTTCTTATGATGTTCTTCTTTAGTAGATGGAAGAAGTCTTCTTGTTCTGCTTAATCAAATCTGTTGGAACAAAATTTCACTCTTGGATTTGTTTGCCTTCAGCTTGCGAGAGAGTTCACTATTCAGGATGAAGATGAAGATTGTTCTTTAGCTCACAACAATGTTCTTCCTGATAAAACAGTAGTCCTTCTTTTGACCTAACATCTTCTTATATACTCCCTTCAATCCGCAACAGCTCTAAGACATGCTTAGTCATAGCATGGACAAGAATAGAAAACATTATCTTGCTTTCTTGTCACTGCCAAAAATAGATCCATCCAGAGAGATATTCATATTTGAATCTGCCTCAGCTGATGGGCTGGGAGAGGCTTCACTCTCAGCGGCAGAAATAATCTCCATCTCAGCGGATCCGCTGAGACAGTTATCCTTCTCAGCGGATTCCTCTATATGCAGGTCAACTAAAATAGACTTCTTTTCAGTGGCTATACAGCTGCGTCTCAGCGGTTCAGCTGAGACCAGAATGTTATCTCAGCTGATTATGACAGTGTATTAGTCAACATGTAATATGAAGTTAGGACTATATAATCGTGAGATAAAAAGGCTTATCAAATATAATATGCACTTAGGATTGTATGTGATGCATCTTCAAATATAGAGAACATTGAAGGGTAATATTCTCAACAATCTCCCTCTATTTGAAGAAGGAGGAACATACCACAATGCAAAGATGCATTAACATAATGAAACCTATCCTGACAAATATAAATAGCAAAAATGTTGTCATGACAACATAACAAAATTATTATTAACAAAACTATAGGCAATACACAACATTACAAGATTAATAGCAACATTTGCCTATCACATAAATCTCAGAAACTGAAAATAAGCTGTCAACAGGGTTTTATCATTAACATTACATAATTTTTTCTAAAGAAAAATTAAACATTTGTTCAAAATTTTCTCTTCTTAGCAGCACTTTAGCTTCCAGCTTGATCCTCAGCAACAGACTTTGTAGCAGCAGCAGCCTTCATTTCAGCAAACTCCTTCTTGTTTCTTTGCCTTTTGAGGTAAAGAAAGGGCTTTGGAATGTATCTGGATGGCATCCTCTTGGGGTTGGCTTTGTTCATTAGATTTTCATTGAATATTCTTTCCCTTAGGGAATTTCTTTCCAAGTTCCTAATCCATTCTTCTGATGGATAAATGCTATCAATATTTTTGAAAAGTTGTCCATGGTTCAGCCAAGCATTCAAGATTATGTTCTTTGATTCATCACTCCAATATTCATAATCTGGATCTCTGGCTTGATCAGCTCTGTTTTTGGCCATTAATTCCTTAGCTAGCATTACTCCTTCTCTTTTCCTTTTGGCTGCAAGCTTTGCATCCTGTGCAATCTTTGCTTGAACATGGAAATCAAAATCTTATGGTCTGAAATTTTCCAGGAGAGGAAGATTTAGAGCAATTCTTGTTCCTTGAAGAACTTTTTGAGCTAGGTCAGTATTTGTCACAACATTTGTCTCCTCCCCCTTTCTGGCTTCTTCAATTATCTTTTATCCAAGAGCTTGCAAAGTTGCTGTCACAGAGCCAGATAAGGTTTGAAATGCATTTTCTAAATCTGCTTTCAGATCATCTTTCCTCTTCTTAGCTTCTCCTATTACAGTGGTTGTTGTGGACCACACATATTCTTCAATATGATTTGAGGCCTTCTCTATCACCTCATCAATCTTGCTGACATAATTTTTGACATATCTCATGTCAGATTCTTCCATCTTCTGATCCTTGTCCATTGATCTGAGAATAGTTCTTTGAGATACAACAATGTGTTCTGCCAATTCAAACCACTTTGCCATTTGGGTGTTTAGATGGGATGAATCTTCCTTTATAATTTTTAGTTCAACCATCACTTCATCCTTCACAGTTGATATAAATTTATCTATATATTCCTTCATTAATGACATATGACCATCAAGCATTGTCTGGATTGAACATACAAGTTCTTTTGAATGTGTAGAAGTTGAGGGTTGTTGTTCAACAATGATGGGTTGTGTGAGGATTATTGGCAGAATAGCAGGAAGGCTTTTCTCTTGATTTTCTAGACCATCGCATTCATCTAGAGTGGATGTCTCAGTTGCTGGGGTGGATGGAATTATTTCATCTTGAGCAGGAATCCTTGTATACTCCCCCTCAATTTGATCATTGGTCTTTTCAGTTGACTTAGCAGCATCGAGCTTATCTGCTGCATCAATATCAACATCATCAGCATCAGGCTCTTGGCCTTCATCTCCAGTTGACAACTCTTGCCCCCCTCAGATGGAGCATTCACATCCTCTGGATTATGCTCCAAGAGATCTATTGGTTTATCAGGAATCATCCTAATTCTTCTTTTAATATTAGAGATGATGAGATCAATCTTACTTTGTAAGTCAGTAGGAGAGTCCAATTCTCCTTATCATGTCCTTCTGATGCAGTATGCATATTTTGTGCATCTGTAGTAGTTGTGAAATCCAGAGGATTGGGAGCAGTAGTCTCATCTTCAACATGATCTCCTTTATCTGTAATGAGATTTTCTCCATTTCCATCAAGCTCCCCTTTATTAGAGGCATCAATCTTTTCTTTGCCATGAACTTCTTCCTCATGTTTCTCTTGATCTTGACTGTTGTCTGATCCCAGATCATCAACAACAGGAACATCCTCTGCGGGATTTTCTGAGTCTAAATCAGAACAGACCATTCTAACCTTCTTAGGTCCTTTAGTTAACTTCTTTTTCTTATCCTTTTCCTCAGAAGGTTGACTTATGGGGAGCACCCTTGTGAATCTATTCAGAGTTTTGATGTCCATTCTATTGAGACAATATATCTTTGATCCTATTGAACTTTCAAATAGGTCAAGGTAGGTATTTATGAAGTACATGGAGATTAACCTTCCTAAGTTAGGGGCTTGGAGATATTCATTAATCCTCTGAAATATTACATCAGCCCAAGATGTATTTTTCTTCTGGACTATTCTTGCAATTATTTCAAACATATACTTGGATATTATGTCATGGGATCCTAGCTTGTAGAGAATAGCTTTTCCAACTATATCACCTAATAGTTTTCCTCTCTGGTTTAAATTCTTCCTCTTTAGTGAGCTAGTCTGGGCATCACTATATTCACACCACTTCAGATTTTTGTCCTTGTCATCCACAAAGACTTTATCTTCAGCATTGTGGAATGATGGCAGATGTATTGCCTTTTCTACTTTCCTTGGGGTAATCTTGATCTTGTCACTTCCAATCTTTGATTTCAGAGAGGATTTGGAAGGAGATAACTTAACATTGCTATTGAATTCTAGAACCTCAGTTCTTAGAATTGTCGACGACTCTGACAACATGAATTCCAACACTTGAGCTTCCAGTAGTTGAATCACTTCCTTTATTTTAGATGGGGCATGTTTAAATCCATTCCTAACTATTTCATATCCTTCCAGAAGATCCTTGGCAGACTTTGGCGCCATTTTGTCAAGAAGAAGAAGAATCGCTGAGATGAAGGGGAAAGAGAGTTCGTCTCACCGGATGGGGTTTATGGTTTGTAAACTTATTATTATTATTAGTCTATTTATAAAAATTTAGGTTTAAGTTTTGGTTTATGTTTATCCTTACGAGAAATATTGATTTATCATATCAAATTAATTGATTTAATGCCTCTGTATTCTTAATTAAGACTTAATTTAATTTAAACAATGCATCTCAACGGATCCACTGAGACGGAGTGATAAACCGATGGGACAGGGTATTGCTGAAAACATTCAGCACTCTAAGTAGTTCCGCTGAGACCAAATACTTTTCTCAGCGGTTCAGCTGAAACTTTCTCAGTTGTTTCAGCTGAGCACACTCCCTAGTAGTGAACATTATGAATTCCAGTTAAGGAATAATAATAGCATATGAATAATCAAATGAAATGTTAGGGACTAATCAAAACTTAACATTCCTAACTCAATTTTAAATGAATTAAACCTAGCTTCATCTAATGGCTTAGTAAAGATATCAGCCACTTGATTGTCTGTGGAGACATATTCAAGGTGGATATGTTCACTTTCTACATGCTCTCTAATAAAATGATATATTATTTCTATATGCTTAGTCCTGTTATGTGATACATGATTCTTAACAATAGAAATTGCACTGGATTTGTAACAATACAGTAGATAATTACTTACCTTGAGGTTGTAGTCCTCTAATTGGTGTTGTATCCATAGTATTTGTGCTCAGCAGCTCCCTACAACAATATATTCAGACTCAGCAGTGGATATAGCCAAACTGGTCTGCTTCTTGCTGCTCCATGAAATTCATCTCCTGCCTAACAATTGACAAGTCTCACTTGTACTTTTCCTATGTACTTTGTAGCCTGCAAAGTTAGCATCTGAAAATCCAATTTGTTCAAAATCATTGTTTCTAGGGTACCAAAGGCCAAGAGTTTGGCTGCCCTTGAGGTATCTCAAAATCCTCTTTACAGTTGAGTAATGAGATTCCTTAGGGCATGCTTTATACCTAGCACAAACACATGTGTCATACATAATATCTGGTCTACTAGCAGTCAGATATAATAGGGCTCCAATGATACATATTTATATGAATTCATCAAAGGGTTTTCACTTCTTATCCTTGTCCAGGGAAATGTTGGACCCCATGGTTGTTTTCATGGTGGAAGCTGACTCCATCCCAAACTTCTTATTAAGCTCCCTAGTGTACTTAGTCTGAGAGATAAATATCCCTTCATCAGACTGTTTCACTTGGAGTCCTAAAAAGTACTTGAGCTCTCCCATAGTGCTCGTCTCAAACTCCCCCTACATAAGGTTGGCAAAACTCTTACAAAGGTTATCACTAGTAGACCCAGAAAATATGTAATCTACATAAATTTGGACAAGGAGACACTTGCCTTTTGTTTCCCTAAAAAATAATGTACTATCTATCTTTCCCCTCAAGACTTTGTTCTTGATAAGAAAGCTAGACAAGGTCTCATACCAGGCCCTAGGGGCTTGCTTTAGACCATATATAGCTTTCATAAGTTAATAAACATGAGAGGTTAGAGTTGGATGAACAAAACCTAAGGGTTGCTCCACATATACCTATTCCTTCTGATTTCCATTCAGGAAAGCAGACTTTACATCCATTTGGTAGACCTTCAACCCCTTGTGGGTAGCATAGGCAAGGAATAACCTTATGCCCTCTAACCTTGCAACAGGGGCAATAGTTTGGTCAAATTTTATGCCTTCTTCTTGCCTGTACCCTTTGGCTACCAATCTTGCTTTGTTCTTAATGATGACGCCATCCTTATCTATTTTGTTCTTGTAAATCCACTTGGTGCTGATTATGTTGTGTCCTTGTGGTTTTGTCCCCAACTTCCATTCCTTGTGCCTTTTGAATTGTTGTAGCTCCTCTTGTATAGCTTTAATCCAGAAAGTGTCTTGGTTGGCTTCCTCAAACTTCTTGGGCTCAACCAGAGATAGGAAGCTCAGGAATAGAGCTTCATTGTGAGCCCTGCTTCTGGTGATCACACAATGATTCTCATCTCCAATAATCAGGTTCCTTGGATGATCCCTCAGATGCTTGGTTGTTGTAGGCAATCTATTAGCACCCTGCTAGATTTCTTCTACAACAATAGGTTCTTCATTAATATGATCTTCTTCAGCTTGCAATGGTTCAATCTCTGAATTTATCCTGCTGGAGCTGGGTCTGTCTTGTATAGACAACTCTTGCATCTTTTGAACATTTCCTGCAAGGGAAGAAGTGTTGGACCAGCCCTTATAAAGTCGGTTAGTCTCATCAAAGAAAACATTCATAGATTCCTCAACAACATGAGTCTTCTTGTTGAATACTCTATAGGCTCTACTATGTGAGCTATATCCAACAAGAACACCAACATTGCATTTTTCAGCAAACTTTGTCAGTAGGGATTTTGCATTATTTACAATGTAGCATTTGGAACCAAAGATTCTAAAATATGAAATTGTTGGTTGTTTGCCTTTCAGAATCTCATAGGGGGTTTTTCCATGGGACCTATTGATGGAAGCTTTATTCAGAACATAACAAGCAGTATTGACTGCCTCAGCCCAAAAATATTCTGGGAGTGAGGAGTCATTAAGCAATGTTCTACCAGCTTCTCTCAAGGTCCTATTCCTCCTTTCAGACACTCCATTTTGTTGTGGAGTTCTTGGGTAGGATAACTTTAGGGTTATACCAAATTCCTGACAAAACTTTGTCATGGCACCAAATTGAAATTATGTACCATGGTCAGTTCTAGTTTTTACCACAGTACATTATAATTCATTCTGAACTGCCTTGGCATAGTTTATAAGGATATCTAAAGTATCAGAATTCTTCTTAAGGAAAAATACCCAATACTTTGAGTGAAAATCAACAATCACAAGAGTATATTGCACTACCAGAAAATGGACTTTTAGCCAGGGTAAATTGTCATGGCTAAAAGTCCAAAATCGTGGCAAAAGACTTTTCGCCACGGCCTGCCCGCGGCAAATGGGCGTGGGCAATGCGAGCGTGGAAAAAGGTATTTGTCACGCTCATTCCATGGCAAATACTTTTTGCCAGGACTTTCAGCCACGGTTTTAAACCGTGGTTAAAGGTCTTGATTTCATCAATTATTAGCCACGGTTACCATACTGTGGCTAAAAGTCTATTATTAGCCACGGTTTCTCTGCCATGGCTAAAAGACCATTATTAGCCACGGTAATAAACCGTGGCAAATACTTGACAAATTTATTAAAAAAATTGACACGGTTTGAAACTGTGGCAAATTTATTAAAAAATATTTGGAAAATAATACAGGCAGGAATCAAATTATAGCGCCCACATCTAAGAGGGCTTCGCCCGCATCGAAGCAAGCTTCGCCTGCATCAAAGCGGGCTTCACCCGCAGGCTGACGGGTTGCACCCGCAAACATATTTGTCGTACGATGACATTCAAGGGGCGGCTGTAAATTTAGTTCATAAAATCTATTTTTAATTTTGGCAATTGTAAATAGACTAATACAAAGAAAAACATTGACGAATTGCCTAACATATCATGTGCCTCTCTCAAATCCACCTTTATTAATTCTAAATTCATAAATTACCTATCTCAGTTTTCATACTTTGACTGAGAAATACAAAATATTTCTAATGAGAAATACTTTGCAAAATAAAAAATACATCGGCAAAGCATACATGACTGGAAAATAAAACCTCGGCCCACTTAAGAGATCTAATTCAGAGCAGACAAGGTAAAGGAAGGCTTCACCCCACCAGATTACAGAGCAGCCACTTAAGAGAACCTCAATCCATCAGGTCTAGTTCTATCAATGCAAGGAAAAAAACAACATTAAAGTTAAGTATACACCCTCGACATGGAATTAATTCAAAAAGAACAAATCTAGAAAATCCTATTATGAGGAGAGAACAATGATTAGAACTGAATATCTTGTTATTAAACTCAATAGAGGCGGTTAGAAACTCATGAAATCATATTTCACCTTTTATTTATTTCCCCAATCGTTATAAGCAACATAATACCCATTTGGATAACTAATCAATCGCAAGAGTGCAAAAAAGGTTGTAACTCAGTTCTAAGAGCATGGTTTCCATGCACCAATCCAAAATATGGCCATATAAAATTAATTTATGATAATGATAGCTGCAACGACAATTGAGAAGGTTAAGGTTTTCAACTGGTTAGTGTTGAAATCTTTTCATTTAAAAACCCTGTATTTTCTAATCTATATTATAACTCCTTTGAAGAATGGAGAGAGAGCATGGAGAGAAATGAGTTAATATAACAACTCAATCCAACTGTAATGCTTGTTTGTATCATGAAAATAAACAATCTGGTAAGAAAGAGTATCAGGAATAATCTTTTCAAAAGCTTAAATCAGCTAAGATATAGACTCATAAGCATAAGTATAAAGATTGTATTAAAATGAGAGAAATAAATACATGTAATGCTAAAAGAAATACTTACTAAAATTCATCTTTAGGTACAACTTAATGGACTTCCTTCGGCTGAAAGCTCCTACCTTTCCTGCTGCAATCAATGAAATCCGAAGCTTCTTCAGTACTAGAAAAATGATACAAAAAAAGAAAAAATAAGAGCTTCTGCCTGGTGCTTTGAATTAGAGAATCTCATAGCTTTGAAGATCTTTGCTACTGAAACCCCAGTATCGGCCATAAAAAAATAGCTCAAAATTCCTAAAATCAATATGTAAAACAACCCTTATAGCACTTCCCCCTCACCCCACCAGCCCTATACACGCAATGTGCGAAAGCACAGATTTTATTGAAGCATTTGAACAATTTTTCTGTGCACAGCTACTTATTGTTTGCGTAAAAGATAGGTATTTCAGTTCCATCTCCCTAATCCATTCCTGAATTGGATAACTTTGTGCGCATTATTATTAAAAAGGGGTTTCAAATCATGTATCGGACATTTAACAAAATAACTTTTAACTATTAGTTCATTTTTTGGTACAAATATCCACTATGGGTAGAAATATCCACTATGGAGTACAAATATAAGTGGGCTACAAATAGCCATTAAGGGAGTACCAATATCAATTCCCCAAAAAAATTGGCTCTATTTTAAAATACATATTATTATAACATTTTCTTTACTATAAAGATTTAAAATGTCTTTTAGTGGCTAAATAAATTTTTGATCACTAATTTTTTATTTTTAGTGATTAAATAAATTTTTAATCATTGATTATTTATGTTTAGTGACTAAATTTTATGCATGGTCCTAAATTAATTGAACATATTTTTTTAGTGATCAAATATCATATTCGTCACAATAAGCAAATCATTAGTGGTCACTAAAAATAGTTGTATTGTAATGAATGCGAAGGAGTGGTGTGAAGAGGGCGAGTATGGTTGCGGAGGAGGCGACTGCGTGCAGAGGATGCGAAGGAGCATAGTGAAGAGCACGAATAGGGTTGCGGGGGAGCCCATTGCGTGCCCAGGATGCATGGGAGCGGTTTGAAGAGGGTGATTAGGGTTATGGGATTTAAAAGCAGCGCGGTATGTAAGTTTGATCGGACGGATAGGCTTCATCCAATGGCATTGATCTTAAGACTATTATTTCATGGTAGCTTCATCCTTATTTTATTTTATATTTAATGCACTTTTTAGTCTATACTGTTTATTTTAATTAATATTTATTAAAAATTAATGAATTATAATCATTATATTTCTATATTTTTATATCAGTGACAAAAAATTTTGAACACTAAATGGTATTTTGGGTCGTCGTGTTACTTAATCATGAACACAAATTGTCAACGTTTTTGATGTTCATCAAAAATCGTACGCATACATTTTGTTGTATTCCTATTGATCATTGGAATTCACAGATATTTACTATGGTCAAATTTATCAATTCTCGCCAGATTTGAATGAAACGAACGACATCAAGTTCATATCGGTCATACGAGTTCATATTGATCATACAAATTTGTATCGATCGTAATCGGGTAAATGATCAGTCACATGAGTCCAAGTAGACCGCTCATAATGGGTCAAGTGAATATGTTAGTCCTATTGAAAATGAGATGTTACTGGAGCAAAAGATTCCTTCAACTGTTCCTAATCATCTTTAGATTTTCCCACTTAAGAAGTTTAGCTCTCCCATAATTTCTACAAACACTCAAAAACATATTGTTATATGTGTGTCTTGATTGAGAGTTAATTTGTAAATATATAAATAATTAAGATGATCATAAAACTTGATGTGATTGAATTATATGTGACACAAATTAATTAAGTATGATAATTAATGTTTAAATTAATATTAATATTTTTTGTTGTGGTTTGACAATAGTTATGCTCTTAGATTGAGTGTTGTTAATCTCCTCAAAGCACTTGATCATGTACGTGATTAACTTGTATATGACACAAATTAATTAATTATATGAGAATTAATGCTTAAATTAATATTAATATATGTATGCATATGCTAAATAAATAAATAAAATTAAATTTTAGTCAATTATTTCATACTAAATTTTAGTCAATTATTTCATACGATTTCATACTAATTAATGCTTGATTCGTCGGATGATGTGTCATTCATGTTGACGCCTTTAACACCTTTTCTTTGCAATGGTTCTTCTTCTTCTTTTCTTCTTTTAGAAACTTTGGACACTCTCTCTTGATGTGTCCGGATTTGTGACAATGGAAACACTCCGAGGTTAATTTTTCTTCATCACTCTCCGCCACCTTTGGTGGCTTGCTGATGCGCAGACGGCAAGTGCACCGGTCGCACAAGTAATAAAATGGTAGCAAGTCCCCGAGTATCGATCTCTCGAGGAGTGCAAGTAGGGTATGTGGATTTCCTAATCAGAAAAAGAACTGCAAGTGTGATTTCGAACCAAATGGGGGTTTTGATTTGGGTTCCTAGTTATCAACAAGAAATAAAACGAGGGTCGCAATCACCTCTTCGCCAAGCACGCACCTAGCTATTGCTAGGACGACACTATCACAGCACGCGGCAATATAAGATCGAAGAACAAGGCACACCACTTATATAAAAACCACCAAAATAACCACACAGACATTATTTTCATCTAGAGCAAAGTTAGGGTTTTTATACATTGTGACAACATCTCAAAACACATTATCAATACTATAATAAGGAGAAGGGGGAAGAAATACAACCGAGCATACGAAGGCTTGTCGGGATTCGAGGCCGGACTCAAGGGTTGTCAGTCCTTGTCCAAGCTCGGTCCTCGGTTGACGTCTGGGGTACAGAGAGGAGTTGTCAATTCCTTCTATTGAGCCCATCTTCTTCGCTGGTCTTTGCTGGTAGTAATTTTTCTGGAAACTTCGCAAAACACGGTACAAAATGGCCGGAAACAGAGCTTGAGAGCTGACAACAATGGCGAGAGTTCCACAAAGAAATGGTGGTCGGAGATTCTCTCCCAAGGTGGAGCTCAGTTGAGGGCGAATAGGGAGCACTCCCGCTCCTTTGGACTGCTCGCCAATGAAAAGGCCGAAAAAAGAACACTTAGGTCGAATGATCCTACGCACTTAAATAGAGCCGTTAATTTCAAGTGACGCACGATCAAAACGCATGACCGTGCATTTTGGGCCGTGCAATTTCAGAGATAAACAGCGTCTGGAGCTACAGGAAGGTCATGTGTTTTGTTCACGCACGAACGGAATGCTAGTGCGCGACCAAAAATGCATGGGGTAAGATAGGCTGCAGTTTTTTCCTGCTTCCAGGTGGGTCGTGCTTTTTCCTTCACACACGATTGGATTCGATCGTGCATTAAGGAAAATGCACGATGAACATCATCACAAACATATATGAGTAAATCGCATGATCGCCTCGATCGTGCGTCAACAATAATCACAGGGTCGTGCGATTTACCCAAACTGCAATGCTCAGCTCAAGGGCACAATCCACCTGTACACATTCAAAAACAAAGCTCCAACCACGCAGGACATAAGACTAACATCCATAATAACAACAAGAAAGGCATGGGGAGCCCCCAAAGGCATACCCCAAGCAATGAATGCGCAATTGCACACCCCGATAGGCGAAAAGAGTGCATTATGTGAGAAATGATAACTAAAGTAAATATGAGCGTTTTAACGCTAAAAGGGTAGCGCACGAGTGAAAAAAATAGGCCCAGATGAGTCCGAAAAACCCTATATAGTCGGGACTCATCACACCCCCAGACTTAATCGTTTCCACGTCCCGAGCAAACCATTCTATGCAGATGGGGAAAACAGCAACCTAGCACCGAAATTGTGACACGGAATACCATGCGAAGTCACACGCTCACGTGCACAGAAATACAGTAGAATAGATTTCTAATTATACATGATAGTTTATAAATTTCTACTATAGTAAATGTCTATTACTACTACTCAAAATGTGAATCACGGTGAATCGTTCGGTCATGCAAAGGGAGAAAATAGACTGATTACTAAGATGCGCAATGCCAAGGATCAGGGTTCGGAACAGACTCCACCGAAATCCATCAGTGTCGGTGACCATAAGCTCACCCATTCGCACTCTCTCCACGACACTAGATCGGTTCACTGCTCGAATCAGCAGGACTTTAGGTTTTAAAAGGGGCTTGGGTTACGGTGAGGTATAGAATGATAAATGAGGGGGCTAGCACCTAACCCAAATGAGCACTGATGCGCAAATCTTAGCATACCGCTATAGGCGGTAGCAAGACTGCGACACGAAACGGCAGTGTACCGATCGTTCAAGTAATATAAAATGTGGGAGTGAATCCTCAAGTTTCGATCTCGAAGGAACACAGTAAGGTGGAGTTAACTATTGAGAAAGGACTTGAGATTGAAGCCCTTAAGGTCGGATGGGTTGCGGAAACGGGGGTTTTGGTTGGTGGAAATAAAGAGAAAATACTACAACTACTCCTATGCAATGTCGCTATGCAATGCTTCGCTAGGCGGGATGGAGACTAGGCAGGCCTTGAGCGAGCTGCTTCGCAAGGGCGGATGGACGAGTAGGCAAGCGGAATCGAACTATGCAGGCCTTGAGCGCGCTGCTTCATTAGGCGAATGGATTACACGGGCCGCTATGCCACGCTTCACTAGGCGGATGAGCGAGTAGTCTTACGGAATGAGGGTCGCAAGCACCTCGTTGACAAGCACGCCACTAGCAATTGCTAGTGCGGCACACGAACGTAACGTCGGGATGGAGGATGGAATGGGGCGCACCTCATACACACATATAAATAAAAAGATACATTCACATAGAAATGAAATAACTTTATAAAGCAAGGTCTATAGTGTTCATCATCCAAATACAAAGGATCTAACAATTACAACACAAAATACAAAGAAAGAGAAAGTGAGGAATCGACGGAATCCGAAGTCTTGCTGAGGGTTCACGATTGGAATCGCTGGGTTGTCAATCCGCATCCAAGCTCGGTCCTCAACTGCGTCCGGGGTAGAGGAGGCTGTCACTACCACCCAATGGCCCGTCTTCTTCGTGTCACGATTCAGCCGCACAACCAAGCTTCCTTCTCCTTGGATATTGGTGGATGAAGAGCTAGATCCTTCTCCTTGGAGCTTGAGGATGATGGAGGAGGCCTAGGGCCAATCCCTCATGGAAAGGTGGAGGTGTACGGAGCTGGAACTCCTTTTGCGGTGGAAAAAGCGGAATAGATGTACGATCCCCGATTTAGGTCGAAAGCTGCAGCTTTTATAGAGAAAGATCAGAAAATAGGTCACGCACGGTCGAACGCACGACCGTGCGTAGACCATGCGATATTAATAATAGAGAACAGCGTAGGAAGAAGACCTGGAGCGCTCGTGCGATTTACTCGCTCATGGGCAAATCCGCCCGTGCGTCAAACGCACGGGTAAATTCAGAAAAGCTAAAATCAAGGCTAAACAGGCTGATCGTGCAATTCCTTCACGCACGGGCAACTGCCCGTGCGTAAAGACGCACGATCAAAATCAGATCATCGTTTTCTACCCAGATGAAGGCGCACGACCACGTCTATCCGTGCGTCAATAAAAACGCACGACCGTGCGTTGTACACAGTCAGGATTTCTGGGCAAAAGGGGATGGATCAGCCACCTGCAAGCATCGCAGCCCAGCTGGGAATACACATCCAGCACCAGCATAAAAATAGAAACAACACGATGGGGAGCAGAGTGTGCTTACCCCCAGCAACGTAGTGTGAAATTGCACACTACAACAGGCACTTCAAGCACAAGAATGACAGGGTAAAAATAAACAAATACGAACAAAAACTGAAGAACAAAAGCAGGAAAAGCAGCCCGGATGAGTACGAAAAAAAGTATACAAATTGGACTCATCACACCCCAGACTTACCTGTTTGCACGTCCCGAGCAAACAAATCCTAAGCATGCAGGAACATGAAATAGCTAACTCAAAATTACAAAGTGAAATGCCATGCGAAGTCGCATGCCCATGTGCATAGAAAAAAATACTAAAGAAGATTTCTAATTTATACACATAGTTTATAAATTTCTAAAAGTGTAAATAAATATTACTTCTGCTCAAAATGGGAATCACGGTGAATCATCCGGTCACACATATGGAGAAAGTAAAAGAATCGCTAAGAAAAGCATTGTCAAAGCTGGGATTCTGGACAACTCCACCGAAATCCATCGGCGTCGGAGACCATAAGCTCACCCGTTCACATTCTCTCCACGACACTAGATTGGTTTCTAGCGTGAGTCAGTAGGACTTTAGGTTTTAAATGGGGCTTGGGTTATGGTGAGGTAAACAATGATAAACACGAAGGCTTGATACACCGAAACCCAAATGAGCTTTATTACAACTCCTCACACACCGACATCGAATGCAAGTGCGCCACACCCCCAGACTTAGACTTTTGCGACATGGGTGTGTGCACTGCCTACTCCCAATCATCAATTTATACAAAGATTTTTCAATTAAGTACTTCTTCTTTTTCTCATTTTTTTCTTTTGTTTTCAAAACAATTTCAGCAAGATGAGCAATGAAGTGCATCCACATTTTCACCAAAAAAATATCACAACATCAACACCCCAATCATGAAAATAATAAACCACTAAAGTTCAAATTTGGGTGTGCGACTAGGATTGACTTTTAGGCTTTGGAGAGATACAAGTGGGGCTGAATCAAAGAACGGGTAGGCACAATGGGGCTAACGAGGATAAGATGGTAGGAATAGCTCAAAAGCTCAACCGGGCCAAAATGATGGCCTACGTCATTCTCACGCACTAGAACTATCCTATGTCTATGCTTCGAGAATCGCTTGGGGCAAGTTCTTAGCCACCGAGAAAGATTATCTTTCCTCCTGACTCGAGCAATACGA